>CM037594.1:96662522-97919465 GCA_021018995.1 Chloranthus sessilifolius
AGCGTTCGGAATTGTAGTCATCAATTTTCGAGGACGAAATTTTCTATGGAGGAAAGAATGTAACAACCCCGAATTTATTTGTGTGTAAATCAATTCATATCTGGACGTAAATGTTTAACATGATGTGCGTAGTAAGACCTAATTACTTAGGGAAATTTTTGAGGACGAAAATTTTATAAGGCGGGAAGAATGTAACATCTCAAAATTTTGACCCTTGAACAGTATGCCTCGGTGTGCGTGTCAAACTAGTAGCGTACCCAACTTTGAAAAATTAATTAATCAAGTTACTTTAGGTTAAGTCTTAAGTGAAAAAGAATAATTTTTATGATGTTGGATCAGTAGATAAGATTACATACACCTAGCAACGGTGTATTGGCTTAACACTTAAGCTTGAGTGGTTATAAATAGAAAGAAAGGAAAGAGGAGTTATTTCTTTAGGGTTTCAATTGTGAGAGAGCTTTTAGAGAGAGAAAAGAAAGAAAGAAGGTGGTTTTGGATTCATGTGAGTATGTGTATGAAGGATGTGTGAAGGATTAAAGAAGACATTTAATCCTAGTTGGGAGCGTGCGTGATTCTGTGGGCTTCATGCTAAGGAACCCTAGTTCTTTGTGCGAACATGGTGATCGAGAAATCGATCGATTCAAGGTAAGAGATTTTGGTTAAATTAGAAGAAAAATGGAGTGAAATTAGAAGAAGAAAGGAGTGAAATTGAAGAAAAATGGGTTTCAACGTTCAAACCGAGAAGTGCTCAGAAACTGCCAAAATCGATTGATCGATTTTTAAAATTGATTAATCAATTTTTGACAGAAGAGAAATTCAAGAAGAACTTCACAAAACCGATCAATCAAAGAAAATTTTGATTGAGCGATTTTGAAAATCGACTGATTGATTTTGAAAATCGATTAATCGATTTTGCCTTAGCTTGCTGACAATATCATAGTATTTAGGTCTAACGTTTTATGCGAAACTCCGATTAACGTGATTCGTATTACGTTAGAAAGAGAACAGCAAGCCCTACAACTTTTATGAATTGACTAACTTGTGAATCAACCATTTTAAAGGTTAAAATTTAGTAATAATCTGGATCAAATGCTAATTTTTCGAGCAACGAAACCGATTAATCAAAGTTTAATTCGATTGATCGATTTTTGAATTTTGATTGATCAATTTGGAATCGATTAATCGAATGGGTACTTCCAGTGACTGAAAAAAAGTAGTGTTTGGGAAAATTGATTAATCGATTTTAAAATTGATTGATCGATCTTAGAATTTGATTGATCTTGGAATTTTTATTAATCGATATAGGGATCGATTAATCGATTTTAACTATGCTTGCCAATACTGCTTTGGTATTTTGACCAATCTTTCTGGTTTGAATTCTGATTGATGCGATTCTTGAGGCATTGGAAAGATAACGAAAAGATCTACAACATTTATGTTTTGACCAATTCATGAATCTGATGTTTTAAAGGCCAAAGTTTAGGGAAAATGCTGCATCAAATTCTATATTAGCATGAAATTGCCCGTTCTGGCCCGGTTTTAAGAAAACATTTAAATAGATCTAAGTTATTAGTGATTAGAATTGATCTTTGATGTATCATTTTATATTTGTGATGTAGATTACGGGCGGAAGGGCATTGACAGGATCTTTCTTGCTTCGAGATTAAGGTAGGGAACTTCAACATAAACTTGCATGTTTAACTTGATTCATAGTTCTTTGATGTATTTAGATGTAAGTTTGATAGTGATTTGAACGAGAATTTTAAACTCTTTGCAAAATAGAAATTTAAGTCTTTGAGTCGAAAAGGTAACTTTCGAACCGTGAAGTCGAATCTTAAAATTTTATTATGTATTCTTTGAACTGTGAGTTTTAAATCGTGTTTTGAAGGGTTAAACGTGAATTAGAACTTGGGTCATTAGAGTTTAGTAGATGTGTATGCTTGTACACCTTTGGACCGCTTTCGCGGGATTTTACGTACTCCTTTGGGCACTGTTGTGAGTCATGTACGCCTTTGGACCGCTTTCACGAGATTTTACGTACTCCTTTGGACACTGTGGTGAGTCATATACGCCTTTGGACCGCTTTCACAGGATTTTACATACTACTTTGGACACTGTTGTAAGTCATGTATGCCTTTGGACCATTTTTATGGGAGTTTATGTACTCCTTTGGACACTGTTGAAAGTCATGTACGCCTTTGGACCGTTTTTACTGGATTTTACGTACTCCCTTGGACATGGTTGTGAGTCATGTATGCCTTTGGACCGCTTTCACGGGATTTTACGTACTCCTTTGGATAATGTTGGGATTCATATACGCCTTTGGACCGTTTTTAAGGGATTTACGTATACCCTTGAACTACGATGTAACCATGTACGCCTTTGAACCGCTTTTGCGGGATTTTACGTACTCCCTTGAACCTTGTTGTGACTCTGTATACCCTTGGACTACTTTCACGGGATTTTACGTACTCTTCGGGTTTTACTTCGTAAATTAAATGATAAGTCATGAGATTAAGGTAGACCGCTATGGGTGGATTTTGTGTATGTGGACCGCTGTGGGCGGATTATGCTTGTCATGGACCGCCATGGGTGGAATATAAGTACCATGTGGGCTGCTGGGACAGATTTGAAATCAGTTTTTATGTGATAAGCAAATGTTTTGAAATCAATTTTTATGTGAGAAGCAAATATTTTGAAATCAATTTTAGATCATATGGAAATCAGTTTTGAAATCAATTTTTTGTGATATGGAAATCAGTTTTGAAATCAGTTTTGGTGTGTTAAAGAAATGTCTTTGAAATCTGTTTTGTGCAATGAGGTAATGTTTTGGAAATTAGCTTGGTGCAATAAGAAAAAGGTATTTAAAAATCAGTTTTGTTTGATAAGAAAAGTGCTTTGAAATTAGTTTCAATTTTAAATATGAAAATGTTTGATATTGACATTGAATCTATGCTTCATTATGATAAGATGTGGATTTGTATTGAGTTTCCTCTACTGAGCTTGGATGTAGCTCACCCCTCGACTATACGTCACAGGTATAGCTTCTATTTGGACAACAGATTTGCAGATTGAGGAATTGAGGAGTGTTATGATGTTCAGGGCATAGATTGAGTGCCTTGTGGAGTTTGGTGAGTGTGGCTTGGTACAATTTGTTATTATATTCTCATTGTACACCACTGTTTGGTGATGTTGGTACATCACCGATGGTCATTGTTAGTTATTGTAATATTGAATATTAGAATTAGAGATTTATTTATGTCATATATATTATCTGCTTTGATTTCTAATGTATGTGGATGTACCAAGCATTCTGTAATCAGATCGTGTTCTACGACCCGACGGTCAGGGTTTTCCCATTCGTGTTTGAAGAAAAAAAAAATATATGTCTCAAAATTTAGGTTGGGAAAATCCGGGCTGCCATGGTAGATATACAATGGTAGAAGGAAGTGTCCTTCACTAAATCCTAAGAAGCGGAGATCGAACAGATGGCTAAAGCATTCAATGATTTGATGATTCTAAATGACGATATCAATAGACCACATGAGGGAGTCAGGCCATTATTCGATACTGAGGAATCTATGAAAGAAGAGCCTCCCGAACCTGGGCCACACATTGAAGAAGAAGACAAGCGAAGAAGGACTGGCTTTCGATGACAAGCGTAGAAGAAGACTATTGGAGGAACCTCACCAACATAGAACTAGAAGACCTAAGGATAGAACATCTGAAATTGCTTATAGAAGTTTATCTCTCCCGGAACACCAATCCAGATTTTGACGGTGAATTTGATTATCGACCTATACTCCATCACTAGCAGTGCCCTTGCCGGTGCCCTTATCCAAAAACATTGTACTGTAACTTGTGCACATCTATCTTAAGACGGTTCGAAGGGCTCTCTTACGAGAAGTTCGGCAAACCACTATCGTGGAGAATGATCACATCGCTCTTATTGAGTTCGCGGAAGAGCTCGAAATAGATACTCCTCCATCCCCAGACACGCCACAACTCCAAATATTATGGAAATCTCTCGAGGAAGAGTGGTAACCCCCTCCGAGCGATGACGAGGATTACTGGATAGACCTCCATGCACTCGAGTTAGTAGAGCAGGCCAACCAAGGACTTCAGACATTGTCAGATCAAGAAGACAAGTTCGATACCAGCCCTGACTCTAGCTCAGAAGGATGGGAATGCCCTTGGGAATCTTCCTGCATTTCTCACTATTACCAGCCTCGCTGTCGTACATGTGTATTCATCCTAACATACTATGAATTTCAAGAGAGAGAGTTGACTACCCCTGAGGAGGTCACCCTTGACAGGAAGAGCAATTACATTATAACTCATAAGATGATAGTTCGACCGATTCCGATCTCCCGAGCTTTTTCAAACACGAGGCAATCAATGTAATAGAGGAAATCAGAACGTCAGTGGCGCTGTCATCGACATCGCTTATTCAAAATATTCCACCAGATGAGGACTCCAAAAAAAAATGCTAAATTCAGAACGAGTCCACATTATCCGAAGAATTGCTCGAAATGCTCCAGCAACCTTCTCGCTCCCTCAGTTAGAGGAAGCAACTCTCCCGGTGCCTATTCAGGCAACTGAATTTGTACCATATCTACTATTGAAAATCAAAAAAATAGAAAAAGCAGAAAACCCTAAAAATTTAGAAATACCAAATCCAAAAAAATCAGAAGACCTTGGAGAAGAAAGGGAACCCTTTGTCCGGAATCAATTTTACGACCAATAAGGAAACTTTTCTCCTAAGACTTCTATTTCCTCTCCCGCACGAAGACGCAAGACATCTCGACAAAATGGCAAGTCAGTCATCATACCAGATGAGATACTTCATGATTTTAAGAAGAGAATCAATAATCTCCACCTTCACCTTACCAAAGATGTCACAGTCATAAATTGTACCGATGAAGGGCTACCTCTCATAAAATCAAATACCCAGTCTGACAATTTTATAGTCTACGAACTTACAGACGATGAAGAAGAAGCACCAGTCACTGAGGAAACACAGAACTTTCAGTGGGTCATCAAGCGTTTTGATGATCAAACCCAAGTTGCCGCAGAACCTACAGAAGAAATCAACTTTGGCACTGAAGAGAAACCCAAGAAGCTACTAATTAGTGCAACGCTCAACCCCCAAGGAACGTCAACAAATCATACAAGTCCAACAAGAGCACCTTAGCTCCTTTGCATGGTCATATGAAGATATGCCTAGTTTAGACCCAAGCTTAGTAGAACATCGTCTTGTCTTGGAACCCAAAGCAAAGCCTGTTAAGTAGAAATTTCGAAGGATGCACCCACAAACAGCCCTTCAAGTTAAAGAGGAAGTTGACAAGTTATACAAAGACAAATTCATCCGAGCCGTCCTCTACCCCAAATGGGTCGCCAATATAGTACCTGTCACTAAGAAAGATGGCAGAGTACGGGTATGTATCGACTTTCGAAAACTCAACCAGGCATGCCAAAAAGATGAGTTCCCACTTTCGCACATCGACACTCTAGTCGACAACGCCGCTGGAGATGAGATGCTATCCTTTATGGACGGTTACTCTGGATATAATCAGATCAAATTAGCAGAGTCCGACCAAGAGAAGACTTCTTTAACCATGTTATGGTAAACTTATTGTTACGTCATCATACCTTTTAGGCTCAAGAATGCGAGAGCCACGTATCAACGCTCCATGATGGCTAATTTTCACGACATGATGTATAAATGTGCAGAAGCCTACGTCGATGACATATTGGTGAAGTCCCAAATGCGAGCAGGACATGCTGAAGCACTCCGACTGGTCTTACAAAGAGCTGAGAAGTATCAGCTGAAAATGAACCCAAAGAAATGTATCTTCGGAGTCACCTCTGAAAAATTATTCGGTTTCATAGTCAGTAAGCGAGGGATTGAAATCGACCCTGCAAAAGTCAGAGCTATCCTCAAGATGCCACCTCCCAGTAATATCAAAGAACTACGAGGCCTGATAGGAAGATTGCAATTCATTAGGAGTTTTATCTCCCAACATTCAGACAGATGCTATCCTTTCTACAAGCTTCTTAAAGGAGGAGTCGAATACAAATGGGATGACTAGTGTCAGCTAGCCTTCGACAATATCAAGAAGTACTTCCTCAATCAGCCAGTACTATAGCCACCAATCCCTGGAAGATCCATGATTCTCTACCTCTCAGCGAACGACAAAGCAATGAGAGTAATTCTGGGACAATATGAAGAAGACGACAAGAGAGAAAATGCTGTCTACTATCTTAGTAGGATGATGGTTGAGTACGAATAAAAATACACTTCAATGGAGAAGACCTATCTCACATTGGTGTGGGCCTCAACCAAATTACCACACTACTTCGGAGCACATAAGATATTAGTACTAGCCAGAATGAACCCTCTGAAGTACATATTCGAAAAGCCCGCAACATCAAGAAAGATCGCTCACTGGCATAGGCTATTACAAGAATACGATATCACTTTCATCACGCAGAAGTCAATTAAAGGACAGGCAATCACTGATTACCTCGCAAATCTCCTACTCCCAAGCAACGATCCTGTGCACACAGATTTCCCTGATGAAGACCTTCTCACAATTCATAACGAAGAGCCCGATAAGACGTCATGGACCCTTTATTTCGAAGGTGCTCAAAATCACAAAGGAAGAGGCATGGGGATAGTCCTGCTAACCCTGGAAGGAGTTGTCATACCTAAGGCTTTTCAACTAGACTTCCCTGTCACTAATAATGTCGCGAAATATGAAGCTTTCATAGCTGGACTACGAGTAACACTACAATTAGGCGTAAAGTAGTTGAAAACCATCGGCGATTCCAAGCTCGTAATCTCACAAGTTATCGGAGAATGAAAAACTAAGGAAAGGAGACTGATGGCATATCTAGAAACCGCTCAATATTTGATAAAGAAATTTGAAAGAATCTCTTTCACGCACATCTCTAAGTTAGAAAACAAGCTCGCAGACTCTCTTGCCACATTAGACTCGGTCATTCAAATACCCATCGAACAAAGTACCAAGACCTTTTTTGTCGAAAAGCTGACAGTATCTACCCACGAGGTAGCATGGACCGTTAAGAGAGAATTACCAGTCCTCCCCACGAGCACGGGACAAAATGAAGCAATCACTTGAGAAATTTCATCAAGGCAGAAACCGCAGTCGCTACCTTTAGGTTTGAGAAATCACCAATCGATGATGGATAGCCATGATATTTCAACATCTGGAACATTCTGAAGCATCAACACGTTCCTCCATAGGCTACGAAGATCTAACGAAAGACTATAAGGAACCGATGTGCTCGATTATGTATACTCGACAAAATATTATGCAAAGAAGCCTTCACCAAAGGAGTACTGCTACGATGTGTCACAACCACTGAAAGAAAATATATCATTCGAGAAGCACATGCCAGTGCCTGCAGCACCTACACCGGTAGATAGAGACTCGCCGATCAAATTATACGACAAGGCTACTTCTGGTCAACGATGATAAGAGATTGTCACCGCTAAGTCCAAAGTTGCAAACAATGTCAAGAACACGTCGCACTTATCAAAGAACGTGGCCGTTTTCGACGTGGGTCTTTAATGTCATCAGACCTTTCACAGACACAGTTGGGAACACTCACAAGCACTCGTTTATACTTACAGCAACCGAATATTATACTAAATGGGCAGAAGTTGAATCCTATGTCAGAATTACCACTTCAACACTCGTGAGGTTTATCGTTCGAAATATCATCACAAGGTTTGGAGTACCCAGGATGTTTGTTACTGACAACGGACCATAGTTCATCACAGAAAAGATGAAGAAGTTATGCAAGAAATTTGACATCGATTTATGCCACTCATCACCGTTCTACTCTCAAGGCAATGGGCAAGCAGAAGCTACGAATAAAATACTAATTCAAATTTTGAAATGCACAGTAGAGACGAGCAATAGAGTCGACTGGACCGAACGACTACCAGAAGCACTCTGGGCCTATAGGACCTCTATTCGTACTACCACTGGCCAAACTCCCTACCTCCTTTCCTACGGGATGGAGGTAATCCTACCATATGAGATACAAGTACCATCCTTACGGATTCAACTCTATGATGAGCTATCTTTAGACGAGAGGAGAATTGCTCTACTCGTGCAGCTAGAGCAGCTCGATGAAACACGTCTAAGGACAGCTGATCATGCTCAGATATGTTAGAGGAGAGAGGCCAGGGCTTATGGTAAGAAACTCATCGAGCGAACGTTCAATATTGGAGAACTAGTCTTGAAGAAAATCATGCCTTCCAAGCATGCCCATCCAAAAGGAAAACTGAAACCGAACTGGGAAGGCCCTTATGTTATAGTAGCCGCATACCCTGATAATGCGTACAAATTGGTAAACCAAGACAGGGAAGAACTCCCTAGCCCTTGGAACGCCATGTAACTTAGAAAATATTACCCTTAACCCTGCGATCATCACATCCCGTAGTTAGATACTTATACTTACCACACCCGTAGTCACCAAGACCCGTTTATTGGTCATACGCCTTCAATTCTCAGAATATCCTTAAGACTTCTAATTTATCGCCCACCTTCTTATTCATGCGAATTGATCGAAGGACTAGTGACATACCTAATCTCTTTCAAAAATCCAAGTCACACCCGATTCTCACCCCTTCCCTCACCATTGGAGGAGATGTTAGAGCAAAGAAAAAATGAAGATGTCAGGTTCAATCAAAACTCATCATTCTTGCGCTAGTAGGATGCTTTCAAAAATATACATATAAAAAAAAAATGAGAGAGCAATAAGACGAATGAATCAGTCCATGAGCTTAGGGAAGCATAAGGAGGCCGTGAGGACGTCTCTGGTAAGTCTACTAGAAATTTATAAGTAAGCTGTGAGGGCCTCCCTGATGTCCCCATATTATTAGATGTCGTCGTAAAATGGCAAGAGGAGGACAAACTCCTGCTAACCATAGAATGTGAGATTTTGATGGTATCGAAACATGACAGAGAGCTCAATCATGGCACCTCGTATCCTCTCTGAGGAAAAGATTGTTACTCATCCCTTTTGAAAAGTGTTAGGTACAAACTATTCCCCACATCACTGAGCCTTACCCTCTTTCACTTTTTTATTTTACTTTTCAGACGATAAATCGGAAGCCTTTCAGGATACTCCTAGGAATGAAATCGAAAACCAGTGAATGATGACTTATGCAATCACTTACTATATCTACCAACCCTCTTTGATAATGGCCACGGGATAGGATGACCACCACCCAAAGGTAGACCTCGGTATACAACTGACATAATCAAAATGACCTTCCTTGATTCGATGACAGTACTGATGAACTTTTCTTCAAAACTAATTCACCAAATACCCATGGCTTCTTATAGACCCAAAGTGCTCATCTAAAAACCCAAAAAAAATAAATAAATGCTCCATTGCATTTAGACACTGGGGCATTTTTTTCAGTAGGAGAATCACCTTAGAAGTGCCGACTTTCCCATAAAGAAGATGCGGAGTAACGAAGTCACCATCTGGAGAGTATTACGGAAGATACTACACTGCAGATCCTACCACGCTCCTACGCTGGGGCATTTTTTTATTATTTTAGTTATTTACTTTTCTTGTTGCATTATTTTTATTTTCTAAAAAAAAAAAGTATATATCCATCTTTTACTACTAGACTCTGGTCTGAGAAACTTGCCTCCCTTGACAACTAGCAAGGGGGAGAATAAAAATTATTGATAGCCTTGCCTTTACATGTGCAGATATAAAACAACCTTCAACTACCACCTGGCTAACTCAGGAAGCATCCAAGTCCCGATGACAACTGACAAAAATAAAAGTGAAAGGCAAATGCAAGAGGTAACTAAAAGGAAAAGGAGCCAACACAGGTAAATCAGAACTGAAAAACTGTTAAAAATATATATCAAAATTTTCTTTTACATCCATCACCGGGGGCGTACCCCTTGCATATACAATGAGCATGGCACAAAAATATAATACAAAAGAAAGGTAAACTATACACCCCTACTCCCTAAGCTACCGCTGGGATGGCCAATCACTGCTGTCCCTAGTATCATCAGCCCAGAAGTCCGTAGACTAGTCCTCCGAAAACAAAATCCTGGCACCCAGAGTAGGCGAAACCTCTAGACGAATGAAGGCCCCACTATAGAATCCCCCTTGCTCACCTGACTGGCAGCCCGCCTAGATCGCAAGCGAGAATGACACTCAGCAAGTAGCTCTTGGATGGCGAAGTCCTCCTCGACGTAATCCCTGACATGCTCACGAGTCATACGGTGAGCCTGCCCCGCCTGAGAACCCGTGGGCACTGGATCCGGACAAATCAAACGACTAACAATCCCGAGTACTCCACACTCACTCCTCGACAGATGATGCTACAGGCGATCAATCCTTGCCTGCATCTCAGCTTGCAACATCCTCTGTGCTGCCTCTATCGACTCAACCTGAGTCTCCTGTGCAACCATCATCTCGACAAGCAAGTTCTCGCAGATCTGCGTGTCCCCAAGGATCCATTTTGCCTCAGCAGTGGCGCGCGCTCACGCTGCCTCTAGGCGTGCCTCTTCAAGCTGACGAATCTATGTTACCACATTGAGTCAAGGAAAACCAATATATATATACATATGAACATTTGTGAGGGAAATGAAAAAAAATTGAAAAGAAGCGAATCGTACCAGATCCACCTCTCTCCAAGAAGGCGCTCAACTGTCACAGCGGTCACTGGATCGGCACGTGGCACGGAAGGAACAACAAATGTGGGCGGCTACAACGCAAACAAGCAGATACATCAGAAAACATTATGACTAACATAATGACCATAACCATAATAACTAAAACATACCTGAGTAGGAATAAGAGTAGACGCCTGAGGAGGAGCCCTAGGAGCAGAGTCAGGAATGGCCTACATAAAGATAACATTGACATATACAGAACTTGTCAGAAACAGATAGTCAAAAAATGAAGTAAAATGCCCAATGAACTACAAATCATACCTGACTCTCCGGACGTAGAGAAGTAGCAGTTGCCTCTCTCATCTGGATATCCTCGGCAAGACGGCGCTGAGAAGACATGACAAATGATATCAACAAACCACAAACTACATAAGAATCTATAACTTAAGAGTCTAGGACGCATACCCAATGCTCTACCTTGGCTCGGAGCTAAACCATCGCCAGATCCTCCCGACTCGAAGAAGAAATTGAAGACAGATTGAATGTTGGAGCAGAACCTCCAGTAGTGGCCAACTCCGCTCTCTACAAGCATCAAGCAATACATCAGATCTAACAAAATCCATAACTTAATAAACACATTACCAACACTCACCAATCGATCAATCTCAGAACGTAGGCTAGCCTCCGCCTCCCTGTCAACCAGCTGCTAACTAAGGTAGGTCTCGAGCAATGCCGTCTGACAAGCAGCCTCTCTCTCTCCCAGTCTAAAAAAGAAACAAACAAGTATACAAAACTATCACACAAGAACCACTAGAAATAGAAATGGACAAAACTCATACATAAGCACACTCACCAAAGACCGCTGAGTCTCCGCCAGCTGAACTCTCAGCTCATCCTCTGCTGCCCTAGCCTGAGCCACGGAAGTAGTCAGGAGGCGTAACATCTCCTCATCAGGATAAGGAGCACACCCCGTCTGCTCCATCGCCCTATGAAGGGCATCCAACGCTCCACAAATGCCCGCAGTGAGATGGCCCTGCTCTAGCGCGGCCAATCTCTCCCTCAACACCGACGCTGACTCAGGACCGCTGGTCGCGAAAGAACCGCTCCCATGAAAAGGTCGCGTGAATAGACATCCACAGCCCAACGCCTTGAACCATATCGTGAACTCTCGAGCATTCACCTCATCATGTGCCCTGGTCACCCTAGTCCCCCCAGACCTGAAATCCTCCATCTGAATAGCCATCTTCTTCACAAAGTTCCGGCCAGGGGGATCGGTCATCCTCTTCGCCACTCTGGGGCAAATCTCCGGAGGGACTCCCTTACTGAGTCCCAGTTGTCGTACCACCCAAGATAGGTGGATCCTCTCGACCTTCTCAAAACAATGGACCCATATGTCCACATCAAAGAAAGCCTGGCCAGTCTAGATCAGTGGCACATCGGCATCCTCCCCAGCTGCATAGGGCCTCCAAATCACTTGTAAACCAATAGGCAATGAGGCCCCACCCCAAGCATAAGTAGGGATCTAATCCAAGTCCCCGAGAAGCATAAAAAATAACCCAGTGATGCATCCCCGAGTCAAAGAAGAGAAGAGTACCATGCCAAAGAAATGCATCAAGAATGCCCAAAGCACCCTATCTGCAGCCAACCTCGACTCAACCACTAGCTCCCGACCTGCCATTGTCATGCAATGCGTGTCGAATAACACCCTCGACTCCGAATGATGCCTTAGAGGGACGAAGCCACAGATAAATGTGTCAAAGAACCAACTGACTCTAACTATCCCTAGCCTCGATCCACTAGATCTGTACAGGACACCTAGGATATCCTCGCACACCCCCAGATAATCCCCCACCATCTGCCCCGTAATCGGCTCACCCTCGAATAGAAGACCAGTGATACGGACCCTATCCTCTGGCAAGAGAAGCGCTTGATGCTCCTCCCTCCACCTCTCCAGAATCGTCACAATCAGATCGCGGTCGATCTGAAAAGGCTCTAACTCTAAGATCGGCCTAAAGCGGAAAGACGCCAATCGTACCAGCTAAAACTTTGGCAAGGCACAATACCAAGTGTGAGACTCAGTCCATGCTGAGCTGATAGCCAGCCACGGAGGCTCCTACCGAACAAAGAACAAGCAAAAATATAATAAGACTAACACACATACCTACAATGAGAGAGACAACTAGACCTAGAGCTAAAAATAATAAAGTATATGAAAACACACAGTAACAATCCCTAACAAGCACACAAACATAATAAGAACAACAAAATAGAAACGTGACCTATCATGCATGAATGAGCACACAATCAATAATCGATGCAGGTTCGACATAAATTAAAAGGATTTTCATATCCTAATAAGTCTATGTCACAACCTAAATGCCAAGAAAAGCGAAGGAACTCTTGCTCACGGGTACCTACCTGGCCTCAGGCAAAGAAATCCCCTAGCGGGAAGTGTGTGCGAACCTGACGCTCCACCTCATTAGCTCCCTCCGTAGCTCCCTCACCCTCAGCTCTCTCAGCCTCATCCTCACCCCCAGCCTCACCAATAACCTCAACATCCTCGCCACCCCCAATCTCAGGGATCTCCTCCCTGATCGACACCTCGGTACCCACCTCAATGGCATCAACACCAATAAGAACCTCAGAGGTCTCACCAACCTCTGTTGCTAGCATCCGCTCCATCTCCGATACAGACATGCAAGACTGAGAACTACCGTTGGACTTCATCTCAAAAGGAAGAGCTCGAAAAATAAGGAAGAACGAAAGAAATGGGACCCTAAACGGACGAGTAGACCGCGAGATATCAAGAAAACATGAAAATCAGGATGCAAGGGAACAAAGAAACACATAATTGAGAGAAAAATGGATAGTGCGATTAGAAAATGAAGACCAACTGACATATATAGCACTCAGACTGATCGCGCGCCCGAATTTAGGTGCGTAATCGAACTGCGCGTTTGGTCGATAGCGCACAATCCAAATCACGCAACCCATGTGCCGCACGCAATATAAACGTCGCTTGCTTGGAAAAGCAGCAGTTCGACTATTGCGCACCAAGGTGAAGACGCGTAATCCATTCATGCACCATGAAATGCGCAGGTAATCTCTCAAATTAGCCCACAGGCTAAGCCGACAACGCTTCAATCGCACGCTCTGTAAAGAACGCGCAATCAAATTATGCGTCATAAACCCTGCGCGTAATTACCCCTTTCACCTTGACATCACACGCGGCCTTACAGGCGCACAATCGAATCAAGCACCCTGAGGAGTACGCGCAATTAACCCCGACTGAGAAAATTTTACCCAACTGCACCAACCAGGAATGGAAGCTACAGGCTTGGACACTGATGATTGAAAAACACATACAATCACAGAACACACGTGCATCCTAAATCGGACCCGCACACTTTATATGTTCTAAAGAAAAATAAAACAACAAATCCAAACCCCGAAGTACCGAAACTAAAACCCATTGAAACCCCATCAAAACTTTAACCCCTGACTTACATCTTACCCTAAAAATATTTCAGCTATGGCTAAAAGAATCAACCAAATTTAGAAATACACCCCACTAAAACAACCCAATCCAAATCAAATAAACTAGAACTAATTCAAACTTCAAACATTCATAAATAAAATATATAATTACAAATCACACCGAGGGCATACCCTCTTAATGTACAACATAAAATAAGAAATTTAAAATCAACACATTCAAGCAATGCCTGAATCCTGATTTATTCGGGAAACAAGAGATCTCGGAGAAACCCGGAGAAGGAGTACACCCTGAACAAATTCTGACAATGACATCCTTTCCTCCCCCTTTTCTTCCAGAGACAATTCTTAGCATGCAATTCTTCAAATCACACGCCAAAATAACATCATCTCGAAGCCCCGAGCCTGCAGAGAAGAAAGAGTGGCTCACAGAAAGCCACCCAAGACCTACGGGATCCATCTATGGAAGCTCACCTTGGAAAGCATAGCAAGGGGAAGCAACTACCACTGAATCCGCAGAGCCTACTAAAGAAAGATAGGTGTCGGTCATGAGAACTCTGACGCCGCCTTATCCTTGGGTTTTCTTTCTTCCGCTTTTAGCTCCTCCATCTCTTATGGGGTGACACTTCGAGTTAGATTGATAGCACCACCCCAAATTCCCAATCCCGTCCATTCCCAATAATGCGCTTAATAATCATGATTCTTTGGGTTCAATACCCGGGATACAAAATAGAAAGGAAGAAAAGACATTAAATAATAATAATAATAATAAAATGCCCCAAACCTTTAAAGTCAAAAGTCAACAATAAAAATGCCCCAAACTTTTAATTCTAAACTTGAAATAAAATGTAAAGTAAAGCCTAAAATCATTAGGTCCTACTTATAACCCACAACCCCTAAACCAAATTTGACAAATGTCACACCCTAAAGTATTCTCCATCTAAGCTAGACACATACCCCTCTAAAAGACCATAATCCATACAAATTTAGGAAAACCAGTAGTTATACAAAATTTTTCCTCTAAGAAAAACAAATCCAAAGCAACCAAGATAAGCTAAGAGGATTGAAGCACCTAACTCCCATCTATAAGCTTTGAGTTAAACTCTAAGTTCAAACAATGCCAACAAGTGTCACTCCCAAAACCAAACATGAGACTAAAACAAATAAGCTAAACTCCAAACAAGACTTACACCCTCACCTTAAACAAAACAAATAAAGATTCACCTTAGGAATCCCTAAAAATAAACTTTGACTCCTCTAGACCACAAAAATAGCCTTAAAATAATCGTTTAAAAAAAAATCGTCTAAAATAAATGTCCCAACAACTTTAATAAAATTAAATAAAATCTAAACCCAATCCTGAACAAATTTAAGATAAACATTACGAATTAATCCTGAATCAATTCTAATATATATATATATATATATATATATATGTAAAAATCCTGAATTAAAACTCAACTAAACAGGAATCTTAACAAATTAAGTAAGCCAAATTTTTTTTGATTAAAAGTCTACACAAATCCCATTAAACAACAAGTAAAAACACCTTTCATTCATTTAATAAATATTTTTACACAATATCACCAAAGGCATACCTCCTGAATTTTACAACCCAAAACGAAAACCTAAAATTCTAACCTACAACCCAAAAAGAAGACCGAATCAGCGATGGAGACAAAGCAAGGAGCAGACCCAACTCGGAGCATCCAATCGGAGGCTTCAGAAGGAGGGAGGGAGGATTGGTTGGGGAACACATCCCTCCACTTGTAACCCCACTTCTTCCACCATCTTCACCTCCTCCGCCGCCACCTCCTCAACGCTGCCTTCACTGCTCCCTAAAAGGGATCGATGTGAAGACCGGTCTTCTCTTTTCCAATACCGCCCATTCTCAGATCCACTCCACCAAGCAACATATCAAGTTGAAGAGCACATGAAACGACAAACATCGAAAGAAATGAAATCTCAATCAGACGATTAGGTCACCCAATATCACGAGTACACGAATTTTAGAATACTAGAAAGCAAGAAAAAGTAAAGATAAAACTTGAAGTATAAGAAAACGAAGGTTTTCCCCCTTTATATAGAGAGCAGTCTAATCGTGCGCTATAATCCAGGCGCGCAATCCAATCACGCACATTGACACCCACGCACAATCTAAATCACACGTAGTTCCCTGATCGCGCAATCCAACATTCGCCTGCTCAGCAGGCGCGACACTCTGATCTTGCGCTTATATCAGAGCGTGTAATCAAGTTGTGTGCTACAAAAGTGGCTCGCAATATGAAAAGTCGCCCGCACAGTGACTTGGTGACGTTTGAATTACACGCTTCTATAAGAGCGTGTAACCCAATCACATGCACACGCCCAAGCGCATAAATGACCCCTTCAATAGCATGCCTGAAAATAGGTGCGCAATTCGATTAAGCAACCGGTACCAAACGCACAATACCCAAAATTCATACATTCTCTCACCTTTCACTCCTAACTTGGTCAAGATCCTTTCTCCTTCTCCCATCACATAACCTCACATGAAGAAGGAAGCATTAACTGCACCCTCTGCCCCATCGCGACCGAACACACCACCACGACGCATCAAAAGCCAAGACCAAACCATCCTCACGGTCAGAATCACCTTCCTGTATCCCATCATGATTTTACCAGAGGATAGTCCATTTGCGTAACTCCTGAAAATATCCCATCGCGATCGGACACATCAGCATGGAATAGCCACGTCCTACCACACCACCAAAGACAAAGATGAGTCCAATCACGACATAATCGCGATGTAGTCTCATACAACCCAAGATCTGCCAAAGAAGAAACATAGCAATCACACCTATCAACGGTCAACACCTCATTGCGATATCTCACCAAGCAATCCGAACATCCCACACGCAGTAGCTATCGAACATTGTCACTCAATCGTGTCACACATGTCCCATCGCGACACAACAACTTTATTTTGTCTTATAACCTCGACACCAATCCCACCTCCTCGAAATCCTCATCATGAAACCTTGCATAAACAAACCTTCAAAAAGTCTCATCGCTAACTATGTTCAACCAATATTCCATCATGGAAGTAGAGAGCCTACCTCCCAAATCCCTCACTACGCAGCAGTCGCTAAACTCTACATACACTTATCAATAAAAGAAGAGGGACTCCTCCCACGTCCCATCGCACCTCAGCACAAAAATCCCACCAAGATCCAAATGCCCCTATCAGACCTACAACCAGTAATACCTCAGCATCTTAACGCAGACCTCCAATGTCCCATCAGGTCTATGATCGGTTATGACAGGAAGGAAGAGAAAATAATTTCTCGCATCCCATCACACTTGCAACCACCCGGACTCATCCCAGCATGCAACCATAACGGGAAAGACCACCATGTCCCATCGCGAACTTCACTTCCCCAAGACATTGCATCACGGCAATGGCCACCAAGTCCCTGCTGCAGCAGAAATGAAGAAAAGAAAGAAAACCCTCCAAATGTCCCATCACAGCATCATGACAACCAATCAGTCCCATCGCGGGCTATACAGGTAGGCATTACCACTTTAGGTAAGTGTCATCCCTTCTCTTTTACTTGATATTACTTCTTGTATATATAGTTAGCTATGATTAAGTCAAATATTTTCAAAACCCATCTCTCTAGACTCGCGAATCGCTGTAGTCCTCCCATAAGAGACAATCATCAGTATTCATCGAGAGGGTTTGACGGAGTATCCGGCATGCCAAGTGTCATCTTGACAATCATAAATGGTCAAGTCCACAAATCCCATACCGATGGATCTGCTCAGCGACATCTCGAAAGCCACGTTTTTCATAGTTTTAACACCGAATTGATCTTAAGTTAAAATTCCCAAATTTTCAAAACCCCTCACTTCCAAAAAAAAAAGAAATAAAAAAAACCAAAATACTAAAGAATAAGGAGACCCCTTACCTACCAAAATTCATCTCATTCACCACTTACCCAAACTAGTCATTCCCTTGAGAAACTGAACAACGAGTATATTTAATATAAGAACTTACAAATGCCTATTGGAAAAGGAACGCTTGACGCGCATTGGTGTGAGCAATGATGTGCTCGGTCTGACATGACTTGCGAAAGCCTTCGACATTACATGATATTGTATCTTATTATCGGTCCTTGGACCTTGTTTATGGATATTTATATGATGCCCCCCGGTACCTCGACTGCGTCATATCTCTCTGTTTGACTACCCCTTACAGTAGGTCCCGACATGCCGCCGGATGCCCCTTGCACCCACAAATTAGGATATGGTGATTCTCCTTTCCGTTTGACTGCCCCTTGCAGTAGGTCATGACACGCAACGGGATGCCCCATGCACCAGCGAATTAGGATGCGCTGACTTCCCCCGTCGACTATCTATGATAGCGGGTCGCGATACGCGATTGGATCACTTGCATCCACTGCATGGAATACGCCTTTCGACATTTATAACTAGGCCCCCGAATGCTCCATTCTAGCTTACGCTGATAGTTAAAAAAGTCAAGCATGTCATGTCAGCATCCCTAGTTCACATTTGTGATTTCCCAAGAGAAACGATAAGACACCTTGGATGAGGGGTGTCTACTTCTTCAACGCATCCTTACTTCGCAAGAATGCGCCGAAGAGGGGCATCTGTAGACACCCCCATTTTTCCCTCTCAGAATATACAAATTCGTTCGGTCAATCTTTGACCTTACCGGTGACTGTTCGTAAAGGAGTTACCTTCCTTGGGAAGTTTCACAACCTTAACGCGAGAACCGTATGCTGAAATAATAGTATATGGCTGAACACAGGCTGAAACAATAGCTCTGTGGCTCAACCCCCTAACCCTAATACGGGAATCATATACTGAAACAATAGTACATGGCTGAACATAGGTTGAAATAATAGCTTTGTAGCTCAGAACCCCTAACCCTAATGCGAGGACCATGTACTGAAATAATAGTACATGGCTGAACACAGGCTGAAATAATAACTCTGCGGCTCAAATCCCAACATAGAGAGGCTATATACTGAAACAATATTATATAGTCGAAATGCAGACTAAAATAATAGTTAGACATTTCAAACCTGACCTGGACCCGAAAAACCTAGAATTACATGCCTAAAACTGTGCGCGCAATTTGATTACACTCCAACTCACAAATGCGCAATCAGTCCCTGTTCAGACTAGACTTCTTTTCTTTAGACCGCCTCGAGACTCGATTCCACGCCCTAATCAGCATGCGCAATCGGATTGAGCACCCTATCACAGGCGCGCAATTGGTCTACCCCTGACCTAGTCTCTCAGTCCTTGACCGCCAAAATTCTACGATTAAGCACAAGATCTGAAGCGCTTAATCAGATTGCGCACTCCAAAGCAAGCGCACAATTAGTCGTAACATGATTATAGCTAGGAAGCCCGATTGAGCCAGTTAGCCGGTCGTGCACTGAGTCAGTGATCGACTCAAAGAGAATAAGCGCCAACTAATCGGCGCGCAATTCAATTAAATGCCTGAAACAGGGCGTGTAATTGAAAATTAAGCGCACCACACAGGGCACGTAATTAGAAAAAACCCTATAAATAGATTTTTTTACCTCGTCCCAAGGGAGAGGACCATGCATCTAGCAATCAAAGTTTTAAGTCCTCCGCATCTTGGCTTCGGATTTCAGGATTTCCTAAGCGCCTAGGTAACTTCTTCCTGATCTTAATTCTTATTTCCAATTCTAGTCTTTAGGTTATGACTTCTAGTTCTAATTTTAGTCTCAAATCCCTAGTTTCAGATCTTAGGATATAATTTTTAGTTTCTGATTCCCGATTTTTTATACCGTAATTCTTTTTAGAATCAATCCTTAAATTTAATTTTTAAATCTTAGTTTCATCATTATTTTAATTTTCAGTCCTAATATTAAAATCCTAGTTCTAGATAATAGTTTTCTAGAACCAGTCTCTAATCATACGATCCGAATTTCTGATTTCGATCCCGATTTCAGACCGTAACGGTTTAGCTTTCAGTCTTAATCTTAATTTCTTATAATTTGAGGCCTTAAATTCTAAGTCATAGTTATAAATCTATAGTTCTTAATTTTCTGTCCTTAAACCTAACCTATAAATAAATAAAAAATCATTAGATCTTTTAATCTTCAAAAAAAAAAACTATTTTATAATTCCAATTCAATTTATTTCAATCCTAACCATCCGATTTGTCCAAGGGAGCTTACGGAGGGTACTCGGGAACGAGGCCAATCCTCCTTAGCATAACGGGCTACCCCCTTTTTTTCTTTTATTTATTTCATTTAATTTTATTTCAATAAAACTAGTGTGCTTATTTTAAATTAGAGTCTCTATAATTAGTATATTTAATTTAGTTAGAGATTTATTCAAACTAGTACAATTCTAATCAGTTTTAGTAGAATTAGAATATTTGCATTCCTAGTACGATTAGGAGACTAATATTAATTAGACTTCTAGCGGGATTAGGAGATTTGATTAGATGCCAAGTAAGATTAAGATATTTAATCTAATTAGACTTCTGGTAGAATTAGGAGACCTTTAAAAATCATAGTAGAATTAAGACACTTAATCATAGTAGAATTCTAATAAAGATAGGACGCTCAAAAGTAATTAGATTCCTAGTTAGTTGGATTTCTGATGGTATTAGAATAGTTAAACCAAGTAGAAATATGCTAGGACTAGGATACTAGAGTACTAGATTAATTCACCACAAAAGGTTCATGTAGTTAGACTCATAGTAGAACTAGGAAACTTATGCCAATTAGAATTAGAGCAATAATAAGAAAACTAAACTATCTAAACTTCAAGGAGAGTCAGTGCTACTGACGTTGGTAGGCTGACGATTCAGTAAAGAAGTAACTCACACCCGCTTCAAAGCGTGATCACTGACGTGTTGCAGCATCGTTAAATATCTGCAACTGGCGATCGTAATAAACTAAGGACCTTCCTGAAATCCAACCTTTATTTTCAGCATTTAAAACATTGCATTGCCAGAGTTCATTAGGGATAGAATTGGGCCACTCTTTCAGGGGACCGAGAGGAAACTGAAAAAAGCGCATACCAACACATCCGAGGTCACATCTTCTAATAATTCAGGATCAGTAAAATCAAATTTTAGAATAATCTATGGATATGTTACCAGGAGGGTGAGACCAAGTTATTAGGAAAAGCTACTTCTTCATTTATTCACAACTATAAAATAGACTTGGTTGAGGTTGACATGAATAATACCTTAGGATTATTAAGCTCCGTAAGGTAATACCTCCGATGATGACTTTTTACTGAGGTATACTTTGTATATCTTGGAAAATCATCAATAATTGAAGTCGGTGCTATAGTCGGGAAGCGCTCGTATGCCCAAATCTAAAATAAATCACAAACTAAAGATTTTTTAGGGAATAATTATATTATGCGATAAACGGTGTATAAATGGATAACATTCACAAAGACAATGGCTAACCTGCAAGACAAAGGTATATCCATCAAGATTGATATGCACGCCACTCTTAAAATTTAAAGCGACAGATCAAAGGAAGTTTAACAAACATGTATGAGTAATCCGTCCCCATGCAATTTTATTAAAGTGCTCAATATTATAGACTAATCTCACGTACGTCTCTTCAATTGTCTTAGAACTATTCGGGTATCATGAATGTCGCAAGAATATACAATAAGGTGAGACAAGTAAAATTGACTCTCTCTTTCTCTATAATAGCAATAGTCACTGCCTTTTCTAATTCACCAACACTAATACTCCCTATTCGACCAAAATATTTCATACAAAATAAATTAATGTCTTCATTTTCGACATTCGGACCTTCCCCTAGAGTTCCAGGGATAATTCTAACATGCTTAAGACCAAGTAAAGTGAACATTTCTAATAAGGGAAAATCAACAGTACACCCGCCAATGGAGAACCTCTCAGACTCATAATCAAAATTTTCTATTAATATATATATCATCTCGTTAATTGTAGGAATATCTATTAGACAAAAAGAGGCTTCACTGCAGTTGAACTAAGAGCTTTAAGCTCCATAGCCGATAAAACAGCTATAATAGTAGAGACCTTAAGGGTAGAACACGTAATTTTATCCTCCTATGTATAATTTATGGCATTACATTATAATTAATTTATGAACATGTGCTAGAAAGTTTTAAAAAAAATAAATACATTTACAATTTATCATGAGTGAGCTCAGCCACCAGACCGATTTTTGATAAATATGGCCTCTTTAAAGACTATGACAGTCTTATAATGGATCTAACATAATTCATTCCAAAAATTGATAAATATACTTACAACAATAAATACATTTCTCTAATATTAATTATCAAATTTTCAAAAATTAATGACATTAATAGTTTGCCGCGAGTAACAAAGTATAGGACAGAAAAAGTCTTATATGAGATGGCGATGGTCTTATATGTGTCCCCCTATAAATAGGGTAAATAGAGGGGTAGTTGGGATCCCAGTCGATAATTATCTCTAAAACTAAGTCATTCATTAATACAAAGGTTAAGCATTTAGGGCAACATTACTACATTTCTATTTTCCTCAAACAAGTCATTCATTAAAACAAAGATTCAACATTTAGGATATCATTACTACATTTGCATATGGCTTAAATAAGTCATTCATTAAAACAAAGATTGAGCATTTAGGGCAGCATTACTACAACAGTATTTTATGAGTTGCTCTTATGAGTTTACCGGATGGCTGGAGATGTGCACACAGAAAAGTCTAGATTTACATGATCATAAGAAGATGAATGTTGACAGAGTTGAAGGTTTGCAGAGACGACAATGGCAGACTTCTCCATGTTGCTTCATCAACAGAGAAGAAGATGAAGCGAAGAGAGGGGGGGGGCCTATATGAGATCCTAATGCTTTCAATGTTCATGAGCATCAACGGCAAGAGAGGAGGGTTTGCAGATCTCTGTTCATTGCCTTAAGGGTCCTTTATTGGATTAAAGAAGATTCATATCTTCAAAACAAGAGCTACCCATACTGTAATAACCCAAAAATTTACGTTAAACAGTGACCTCGGGATCCATGCCCGACTGGTCATAGGTTTGACTAAATAGGAGTTCACTAGTTGACTTGAGAAGTGATGAACAGATGTGATGTGAATATGATATAAGTATGTGGAGTGTAATGTGAATATGGGGTCACATACACCTATCTAGGTGTATGTGCTTAATACCATGACAGGAGGGATATAAGGGTTTAATAACCCTATTTCTCTTTTGTTTGAACCATTGAAGAGAGAGTTAAGAGGAGAGAGAGAGAAGTAAAGAAGAGTTATTGAGGAGGGGGTGAATACAAATCAAAGGGGTAGATAAGAGCATTCATTGACGAATTCAAAGCGTTTGGGATCGTGAAACGAGTGATGGAACCCTAGCCATCAGAACCCAACAAATCTATCCCTTGATGGGATTCTTGAGGTAAGTTTTAAATTGAAGTTAATGCATAGATGTAGGATGATTAAATTCTGTCAAATATGCTTAGAAGAGTAGATTGAAGGCTTAGAAAAGAAAGGATAGAGATTTGGAAGAACAGCCCGAAAGGGGGCTGAATCTGGCCAAATCGATTAATCGAAATGGGAGTTCGATTAATCGATTTTGGCCCAGAAGTTGAAAAGTCATGGAATCCCGATTTCGATTAATTGAAATGAATTTCGATTAATTGATTTGGATTTCGATTAGTCGATTTGGAAATCGACTAATCGACTGGGAAGCTCCAGCCACTGGAGAAATGAAACCTTGGGAAATCGACTAATCGAATTGGGATTTTGATTAATCGATTTCGGATTTCAATTAATCGATTTGGGTTCGATTAATCGATTTTGAGATCTCGATTACTCAATTTAAGAATCTACTGCTTTATGTTGGAGACCTCGATTAATCGATTTGGGATCGATTAATCAAATTTGAATCTCGATTAATCGATTTTGAGAATCGATTAATCAATTTTGGTTTCGATTAATCGATTTTGAGAATACATTTCGATTAATCGATTTTGGGAACCGATTAATCGACTTTGACAGTTTTGCTTAAACCTTACAGTAAACTTTGAGATTCAGGGAGGGTCTTGGACCTTCTTTGTTACATCTTTAGTGATGAGTTACATGTGTTATGTTATACCATAGGTGGCACGTATGATCATGACCACAAGGAGCCGCGTGGGACCTTGATGCTAGAAGTTTCAAAGACTTGAGGTAGGGAACACCTTGAATATATACTTTAATTTCAAGAGCATGTATGTAGTGATATAATCATCAAATTGAAGTTGTTTTTAAATTGTGAAAATGGGTGCGTGTGTGACACCAAAAATGTGATAAAGGCATCTGTCTGATGCAAGTAACTAAGAACAAGTAATCTAATGAGATTGAGACATCCCCAGGGGATGAGGAAGTAATAAAGGCATCAGGTGTGATGCGGGTATGTATATATCCCAGGGATGTATACATAGGATTGAATAATTACTGTTGAGGCCTAATTGATATAAGATAGCACACTTACATCGTGAACAACTATATGTAATGCACATGATATTTTTGTTATTTGAAGTTTGGAGGATACCCACGAAGGATACCCCATGACGCAGATCGTTGACGGTAATTCGCATACACCGACGGAGGTTTATCCGTGACCGTAAGTACATCCCAGGGATGTTGTGTGATATTTAACCCCACCGCCTAGTGAGAAAGGGGCTTGGGTCGTATTCCCAGGGAGTACATGTTTTCTACAACTGTCTAATTAGATGACGATGAAGGGTATCTCATCGGGGCTCGATGCTATATTGCTCGGAGACTACTTAAGTTGAAGATTTAAGTTTTGCTTTAGGCCTGTTCAGTGTCATTCATGATTAAATCAACAGTAATGTAATACATGCAACTTACCAGTAAACTGAGTGTAAATCATCTGCTTTTAATTGGTTTTCTAGCAAATGCATAGATTCATCATGCTTTGAATATCATGGAATATCTGTGAGTTTTGATTTATATGTTCATTGTGTTGTTCCCTATTGAGCTAAGATGTAGCTCACCCTTTAGACTATACGTCGTAGGTCTATTGATAGCAGCTGTAGAGGCTTCGGGAGACATAGATCCAGGTGATTCGGATTACGTACCTGGAGACGAGTTGGAGCCTCCACCTGAGGACTTCTTCTAGGTGACTTTGCTATGTACTTTGATAGAGAGTCAGTTTTGTGAGCATATTTGTGCGGCTTGATATGTCAAGCCTTTATTTTTGAAACAATGTAATTAAATTGGATATTCTTTTGGCGAACCATCTAGGGTGATCTATTTATCACCGATGGTTCGGGTCGGTTCTCTATTCATGCAGTGGCATGAAAGTAGAACTGTCTTTTGCATATGCCAGTTGGGCATATTATCGTTTTCCACTTTAATGAGGTTATTTGTTTTATTTATTTAATTGTGCTTGTTATACCAATGTTCCGTGCTAAGTTTTGGGGCACGGTCTGGAGGATCGTGCTGATGGCACGGGTTTCGGGGTGCCAAAATCTGGACTGTCATAGTTGGTATCAAAGCAATTTCTTTTATAAACTTTGACAATTATTTTGTCAGAGCATAGGGACTTCTGCTAATGAAAACCTTGTTTTCAGGTGCATCTCTCCTACAAATAGAGTACCTATAGGAGATGGAGGGGCTTCTAGCAGTGGTGGCCAAGGAAGCCAAGACCAGGAAGAGGGTCGTGATCGAGATCGTCAGGATCAAGATCAAAGAGAGCAAGAAAGAATTAGAGAAAGAAATGAAGATAAAGAAGAGCGTCAGAGGATGATGCACACCATGGAGACCATGGCAGCTGCTATGGCTCAACAGGCAGCATCTTTGGCAGCTCACACGGCTCATGAGCAGCATCAGCCACCGACACCTCCAGTAGCTCTGACACCGCCACCATCATTTGCTTTTATTGAGTTTAGGAGGATGAGACCTCCTAGCTTTTCTGGACAGGGAGAGCCCATAGTGGCAGAGCACTGGTTGAGTGAGATGGAGAAGGTGTTCAGTGTGCTCACATGTACTGAGGACGAGAGTGTCCATTGGGCAGCTTATATGTTGGACGGGGAGGCTGGGCCTTGGTGGAAGTCTGTTTCTAGGACTAGGGCTCAGGAGACCCCAGATATGCCATGGACTTGGGACAAATTCGTTGAGGAATTCAATAAACAGTACTTCCCTGAGGTAGTAAGGAATCAAATGAAAATCCAATTTCTACAGCTTACTCAGGGGAAGATGACAGTGAGAGATTATGGAGTGGAGTTCATGCGACTCGCTCGCTTTGCGCCTGACTACGTCATCACGGAGATGATGAGAGCAAAATGGTTTCAGCAAGGGTTGAGATCAGACGTGAGGGGAGGAGTAGCACCATTCCAGCTGAGGACCTATGGAGAGGTCATGAGTAAGGTCTTGGTGGTAGAAGAAGAAAACAACAACAAATACCACCAGAGAGAGCAATAGGGAAGGTGGAACTCTGATCAGAGCAGAACGGGAAACTATGAACCGGTGAATAAAAAGTCGAGATTCATACCAAATAATCAAAAACCACCATTTCAAGGAGGCTATGGAAGACCGACACAGCAGAACAACCAGCAGAGACTTCCATCACTTGCGTCGGGGAGACCGAAACGCTACGAGAGCCCTGCGATTACTACAGGAGCCATAGTCACACAGGGGGCTTCTCGAGCAGCTTCTTCCACGCCACGTGAGACTTGTGCCAAGTGTGGCAAGCCTCACAAGACAGCGGACTATAGGGTAGGCACTCAGGGTTGCTTTTTATGTGGCAAGGTGGGCCACTTGATCAGGGAATGTCCCGAGGTGAACAAAGGGAAGACGGCTTCAGTACCTATTCCATGACCGATACAAGCAAGGAAGCTGATCGTCCAAGGAAGAGCCTACGCAGTCACAGCTCAAGAGGCTCAGAACACGAATGATGTCATTCAAGGTGAGCTTTCTTTTAAATAAAAAATTTCAATTATTGAAATTTTTAGATAGAAAAGGTGCATCTATATTTAGAAAATATAAGAAAAAGCTTGCACGTGACAAATTCTAGTATAATGATAATAAACAAGATATATATGTGTATGTATAATTAGGTGGATTACACATCTATAAGAAGGGAAGCGACCTGTCATACGAAGCTCGAGTGTTGATAGACCCGAGGTCTACCCACTCATTTGTTACACCTCGCTTCACGAAGAAGATGAAAGTCGACCCAGAGGAGTTAGACTTCGTTTTAACCGTGACGGTTCCTACAGGGAAAGCGGTCGATATCGAGAAGGGTTGCAACTCCGTGATCGTGAGGGTCATGGATGCGAGCGATTTTTAGCTACCCGCGAACCTAATTCTGTTAGATATGCAAGGATTCGACGTGATCCTTGGCATGGATTGGCTATCGACCCACTGTGCGACGGTAGATTGCAAGAACAAAATTGTCACTTTTAGACCGAGTACAAGGAGATCGTTCCAATTTAGAGGAGAAAGAATGACGCACCTACCACTTATCTTGGCAGTCAGGGCCGAGCGATTGATCAGAAAGGGGTGTAGCGGATAGTTAGCATTTTTGAAGGAGCAAAAAGAGGAGAAGAATGTGATCTCTGAAATAGCAGTTGTGCGAGACTTCACCGATGTATTTCCAGAGGAGTTACCTGGATTACCTCCAGAGAGAGAAATAGAATTCACCATCGACTGTGAATGGAGCCCGTGGTTCAAAGCACCATACGTAATGGCTCTCACGAAATCAAGGAGTTGAAAGAACAGCTACAAGAGTTAATGGATAAGGGGTTTGTTAGACCGAGCGTGTCTCCATGGGGAGCACCGGTCTTGTTTGTAAAGAAGAAGGATGGGTCAATGCGTCTGTGCATTGACTATAGACAGTTGAACAAACTCACTATTAAAAATCGATACCCTTTGCCTAGGATAGATGACTTATTCGATAAACTGCAAGGAGTGAAATATTTCTCAAAGATTGATCTGAGATCGGGATACCATCAGTTGAGAGTCAAGGCAGAGGATATTCAAAAGATTGCATTCAGAACTCGATACGGACACTATGAGTTCCTAGTGATGCCATTTGGGTTGACAAATGCCCCGGCGTCATTCATGGATCTGATGAATAGGGTGTTTAAACCACACCTAGATTCTTGTGTCGTAGTGTTTTTTGACGACATCCTGATCTATTTGAAATCAGAAGAAGAGCATAAAAAGCACTTGAGAATAGCCCTACAGACCCTACGTGAACTCCAGTTATAGGCCAAGCTTAGCAAATGTGAGTTTTGGCTAGAAGAAGTTAGCTTTTTGGGACATGTTATCTCGAAGCTTGGTGTCACCGTAGATCCAGCAAAGATCGAAGCAGTGGTGAATTGGGAGCAACCAAAGACGGTGACCGACATTTGCAGTTTCCTTGGATTGGCGGGTTACTACCGACGTTTTGTTGAGGGTTTTTCAAAGATATCAGGGCCACTCACGAGACTCACACAGAAAGATGCAAGGTTTGAATGGAGTGAGGCATGCGAGAAGAGTTTTCAAGAACTCAAGAAGAGACTCACTTCAGCTCCAGTGTTAGCTATACCTTCAGGCAGCGGAGGGTTTGCAGTGTATAGCGATGCTTCGTATACTGGTTTAGGCTATGTACTTAATCAGCACAAACAGGTGATAGCGTATGGGTCAAGACAGTTGAAAGAGCATGAGAAGAATTAGCAGCGGTCATTTTCGCGCTCAAGATTTGGAGACATTACTTGTACAGTGAGACGTTTGAGATTTTCACCGATCACAAGAGCCTCAGATATCTGTTTACACAGAAGGAACTAAATATGAGGCAGCGCAGATGGATGGAGTTTCTCAAGGACTATGACTGTTCCATACAGTACCATCCAGGCAAGGCTAATGTAGTAGCTGACGCCTTGAGTCGGAAGAGTTCAGCTCAATTGGCTAGTTTAATTTTGGGTATGCATAGATGGAAACTATTTGAAGATCTAGCCCTATATGATGCAAACATTGAGTCTCAAGCTACAAGAGCCTTCTTGGCTAATATCTTAGTGAGACCGATGATATTTGAGCATATCCATGAGCTACAGATGAAAGACCCGTCGCTAACAAAGATTCGTCAGGATGTAACTGAAGGCATTCATCTGAGTTTTCAATCAAGGAGGATGGTTCCTTATTGTTCAAGGGATGCCTTTGTATTTTGAACAATGCCGATTTACGACGAACAATTCTGGATGAATCACACAAATCAAACTATGCTATCCACCCAGGAAGCACAAAGATGTATCAAGATTTGAAAAAGAACTATTGGTGGAGAGGCTTGAAACAAGATGTGGCAGAGTACGTGTCGCGGTGTTTGACGTGCCAACAAGTGAAGATCGATCATAGACACGCCGCAGGTCTATTGCAACCTCTACCTATACCGGAATGGAAGTGGGAATCGATCTCTATGGACTTCATCGTTGGACTACCGCGTACTGCAAAGAAGTACAATGCCATTTGGGTAGTGGTCGATCGATTGACCAAGTCAGCGCACTTCTTACCTTACAACACGATGTACATGGCGGGAAGACTGGCAGAGCTGTATATGAAAGAGATTGTCCGTTTGCATGGGATTCCGAGTAGCATTGTTTCAGACCGTGACCCATTGTATACATCAAAGTTTTGGAAGAAATTTCAAGAAGGAATGGGAACGCGACTAGATTTCAGTACGGCATTCCATCCACAAACTGACGGGCAGACTAAGAGGGTCAATCTGATCATTGAGGACATGCTTAGGGCATGTATGTTAGAAATACAAGGATCGTGGGATCAGCATCAACCCTTAATTGAGTTTGCATATAACAACAGTTTTCAGACGAGCATTGGGATGGCACCATATGAAGCACTTTACGGATGGCGATGTAGATCACCCATCAATTGGGAAGAAACGGGTGAGAAATTCATTTTGAGACCCGAAATACTTGAAGATAATGCCACCTATGTTCGTATGATAAGGGCAAAACTCCAAGCGGCTTAGAGCAGACAGAAAAGCTATGCCGATATCAAGCGGACGAGTGTAGATTTTAAGGTGGGTGAACACGTGTTTGTGAAAGTGTCACCTATGAAGGGAGTCATGAGATTTGGAAAGAGAGGGAAGCTAAGTCCCCGCTATCTTGGACCGTTTGAAGTTTTGGGTCGAGTAGGGGAAGTTGCTTACCGCATTGGATTGCCACCGTTATTCGATCCAGTACACAATGTCTTCCACGTATCTATGCTCAGGAAGTACCTTAACGACCCTGACCACATGTTGAGCGGTCAAGCTTTTGAGATGCATGAAGACATGACCATGATCGAAGAGCCGGTGGAGATTTTGGATCGAAAGGAACAAGTGTTGCGAACGAAAGTGATTCCCACTAGTACTTGTCCGATGGAAGCATCATCCGGCCGCGGAAGCTACATTGGAATGAGAGGCCGATGTGAAAGACCAATATCCGGCCTTATTTTTGACAACTTGAGAGTCAATTGTACCCTCGCAAGCATGTTTGTGGATTTTAACAATACTTGTAATCCAATGTAGATTTTGATCAAAGTATGAGATAGACACAATTTTATACGCACATGACCATGATGATGTGCTTTGTAGAACCAAGGATCAGTTGGTATCATAAATTACCAAGATTAATCAAGGAAACAGAGAATTATGAAAGTTTAACGAACCCGATCAAAACCGATTAATTGATTTTCAAATCGATTAATCGATTTGAAATTTTGATTAATCGATTTTGTTCGATTAGTCGACTGGCATGTGCCAGTGACTGGAAATTTGATGAGGATTTAGGAAATGAAAGAAGGGAAATTTTGATTAATCGATTTGGGTTCGATTAATCGATTTTGGATTTCGATTAATCGATCTGGCGATTCGATTAATCGAACAACTTAGGAAATTTTGAAGAATTTGAAGAATTTTGTGTGATTTCGATTAATCGAAGAACAATTCGATTAATTGATTGGAATTTCGATTAATCGAACTGGAGTTCGACTAATCGAGTAACTTAAGAAATTTTGAAAATTTTGGAAGGAATGCACGATTTTGATTAATCGAAGTAAATTTTGATTAATCGATTTTGGAATTTCAATTAATCGAAATGAATTTCGATTAATCGACTGGCTCACACCAGTGAGCTCCAAAACTCAATATTTCTAATGGATACGATTTCGATTAATCGAAATAGTTTCGATTAATCGATTTTGAGTTTCGACTAATCGATTTTGGAAATCGATTAATCGATTTCGCGCGGCTTAACCTAATTTTGAAACTCGATTAATCGAATTTGAATTTCGATTAATCGAAGCCAGTCTATATATACATAAGTTGGGGTTTTGGTGCCCATTCGAAAATTTTAAACCTTGGGCGCCATTTCTTCTTCTTCTCCAACCGGTCAAGACAGCTAGGGTTTTGGATTTCCTTCGTCGATTTCGGACCAAGATCACTTACTTTCACGACGAAACCTACGGTAAACCCTAGTTTGACTCTTTTCCTTCAAATTTAAGCTATAAAAACCCTAATTTTGTTGGATTTTCACCAAAATGCCACCCAAAACCCGGTTGTCTTCGAAGAAGGCAACCTCTAAACTCCCGATCCGGCGTAAGAACGTCGCTCCACCACCACCTACCCCATCACCGGTGAGGACTCCATCACCATCGGCATCGGAGACCACCTCCGGTTCAACGAGCGCGTCTTCGTGCGAGTCTTCACGCGAATCCACACCCATGCCGCCACCACCCACCAATGTCCTTCAACCCAATGAGTGGTGGGAGGCTAAAACCTTTAAGGTCAAGTACATCATTGACCCAACCCTCTTCACAAACCCCGAGGTACTGGGCGAGACCCAATGGGCTCGCAATTACCTCCAAAATGCCGATCTCGACAATATTTTGAAACCAATCCGGGGTTCCTAGTACCCTAGGTTGGTTAGATTGTTTTACCAAGGGCTAACGGATGATCCTACCGACGATATTGTTTTGACCAAGATTGAGGGTCGGGAATACACGATCACCCGTCGCCACATACACGAGGTACTCGAGTGTTACCTCGATTTCACACCAGAGACCGCCCTCTTTCCACCCTTCGAGGAAGAGGTTAAGTTTGAGGAGATCATCGCCCGTATGACCAACGGGAAGATGGGGTCGGGATCCTCCATTAGGAGGGTCGACCTTCCCCACTATATGTGGATGCTTGATTCAATAATCAAGTGTAACCTCTACCCCATGCGCCACGACACGGAGCGCGTAGAAAAGGTGCAGCAGGCACTTTATGCGGCCTTCTGTGGCTGATGGTTTGATGCCACCATGCTCATCCTTGAGGGGATGAGGTACATAAAAGAAAAATTGATGAAGGACAACTTGAGGCCCAAGGAGAGGATGTCATATGCTCGGCTCATCTCGAGCATGTTGGAGTGTTATTCCAACGCTCCCGGGTATGTGGTATCGCCCCATGAGGTGAGGGCAACAGACCAAGTGAAGACATTTTCAAAGTCTTCCTGGAGTCGTAGTTATAATTTATTGAAGCGGACCCTACCGGCTCCGGGTCCCGTTCCAGCAGCAGTAGCAGCTCCAGCACCACCACCACATCTGGACCCACCCGTGGTTGGGGCACACCCAGTTGACCCACCAGCGGAGGGGGCACCCTCCCATACCACCGCTTCACCTGCGTCGCCAGCGCAGTTCGCGGCAGCTACACCTACTTCTTCCTACCGTCGGCATGCGGCTCGCCAGGGACCGACGATCGAGGACATGTTGGCCAGGATGGAGGCCAACAACGAGCGGATGAACCGGAGGATGGACTTTTTGATGTTCCATACACTCCGCTACATCTACCCATTGGATTACCAGCGGTGCCTCGCGCAGGAGGAGGAGTGGACAGCAGGCCGGACCGCCTTCCATAGGGGTCCAGTCTTCCATCCTAGCACATCGGCTGCCGGTGCATCAGGCTCGGCACCATAGCAGCCCGAGCAGCCACCTGAGACAGAGACACCCCAGCCGATACCACCGGAGCCACTAGTTCCTCCACCGGGGCCTGCCCCTACATCAGATCAGCCTGGCAAGGGGACGGCGTGAATTAACTATGACTAATAGCTCTGAATAATGCATCTGTCCACTTTTAGTGTGTGGGTACGCGACATCCCAGTGTGCGGGGTACGCACGCGAACACTTTTGGGTTATTTTTGAGGATGAAAATTCCTAAGGTGGGGAGGATGTAATAACCCAAAAATTTACGTTAAACAGTGACCTCGGGATCCGTGCCCGACTGGTCATAGGTTTTACTAAATAGGAGTTCACTAGTTGACTTGAGAAGTGATGAACAGATGTGATGTGAATATGATGTAAGTATGTGGAGTGTAATGTGAATATGGGGTCACATACACCTATCTAGGTGTATGTGCTTAACACCAAGACAAGAGGGATATAAGGGTTTAATAACCCTATTTCTCTTTTGTTTGAACCGTTGAAGAGAGAGTTAAGAGGAGAGAGAGAGAGAAGTGAAGAGGAGTTATTGAGGAGGGGGTGAATGCAAATCAAAGGGGTAGATAAGAGCATTCATTGACGGATTCAAAGCGTTTGGGATCGTGAAACGAGTGATGGAACTCTAGCCATCAAAACCCAACAAATCTATCCCTTCATGGGATTCTTGAGGTAAGTTTTAAATTGAAGTTAATGCATAGATGTAGGATGATTAAATTCTGTCAAATATGCTTAGAAGAGTAGAATGAAGGCTTAGAAAAGAAAGGATAGAGATTTGGAAGAACAGCCCGAAAGGGGGCTGAATTTGGCCAAATGGATTAATCGAAATGGGAGTTCGATTAATCGATTTTGACCCAGAAGTTGAAAATCATGGAAGCCCGATTTCTATTAATCGAAATGAATTTCAATTAATCGATTTGGATTTCGATTAGTCGATTTGGAAATCGACTAATCGACTGGGAAGCTCCAGCCACTGGAGAAATGAAACCTGGGAAAATCGACTAATCGAATTGGAATTTCGATTAATCGATATCAAATTTTGATTAATCGATTTAGGATTGATTAATCGATTTGGGATCGATTAATCGATTTTGAGATCTCGATTACTCGATTTAAGAATCGATTGCTTTATGTTGGAGACCTCGATTAATCGATTTGGGATCGATTAATCGAATTTGAATCTCGATTAATCGATTTTGAGAATCGATTAATCGATTTTGGTTTCGATTAATCGATTTTGAGAATCGATTAATCGAATTGCATTTCGATTAATAGATTTTGGGAATCGATTAATCGACTTTGACAGTTTTGCTTAAACCTTATAGTGAACTTTGAGATTCAGGGAGGGTCTTGGACCTTCTTTGTTACATCTTTAGTGATGAGTTACATGTGTTATGTTGTACCATATGTGGTACGTATGATCATGAGCACAAGGAGCTGCGTGGGACCTTGATGTTAGAAGTTTCAAATACTTGAGGTAAGGAACACCTTGAACATGTACTTTAATTTTAAGAGCATGTATGTAGTGATATAATCATCAAATTGAAGTTACTTTTAAATTGTGAAAAGCTTTGTGAAAATGGGTGCGTATGTGAACCAAAAATGTGATAAAGGCATCTGTGTGATGCAAGTAACTAAGAACAAGTAATCTAATGAGATTGAGACATCCCCAGGGGATGAGGAAGTAATAAAGGCATCAGGTGTGATGTGGGTATGTATACATCCCAGGGATGTATACATAGGATTAAATAATTACTGTTGAGGCCTAACTGATATAAGATAGCACACTTACACGGTGAACAACTATATGTAATGCACATGATATTTTTGTTATTTGAGGTTTTGAGGATACCCCACCGACGTGGCGGGATACCCACGACTGACGCTGTAGGATATCCGTTACCGGTACGGTGGTGAATCCGTACACTAGCACGGAGGTTTATCCGTGACTGTAAGTACATTCCAGGGATGTTGTGTGATATTTAACCCCACCGCCTAGTGAGAAAGGGGCTTAGGTCGTATTCCCAGGGAATACATGTTTTCTACAACTGTCTAATTAGATGACGATGAAGGGTATCTCATCGGGGCTCGATGCTATATTGCTCGGGGACTACTTAAGTTGAAGATTTAAGTTTTGCTTTAGGCCTGTTCAGTGTCATTCATGATTAAATTAACAGTAATGTAATACATGCAACTTACCAGTAAACTGAGTGTAAATCATCTGCTTTTAATTAGTTTTCTAGCAAATGCATAGATTCATCATGCTTTGAATATCATGGAATATATGTGAGTTTTGATTTATATGTTCATTGTGTTGTTCCCTATTGAGCTAGGACGTAGCTCACCCTTTAGACTATACGTCGTAGGTCCATTGATAGCAGCTGCAGAGGCTTCGGGAGACGTAGATCCGGGTGATTCGAATTACGTACCTAGAGACGAGTTGGAGACGAGTTGAAGCCTCCACCTGAGGACTTCTTCTAGGTGACTCTGCTGTGTACTTTGATAGAGAGTCAGTTTTGTGAGCAGATTAGTGCGGCTTGGTATATCATGCCTTTATTTTTGAAACAATGTAATTAAATTGGATATTCTTTTGGCGAACCATTGAGGGTGATCTGTTTATCACCGATGGTTCGGGTCGGTTCTCTGTTCATGTAGTGGCATGAAAGTAGAACTGTTTTTTGCATATGCCAGTTGGACATATTATCGTTTTCCGCTTTAATGAGGTTATTTGCTTTATTTATTTAATTGTGCTTATTATACCAATGTTCCGTGCTAAGTTTTGGGGCACGGTCTGGAGGATCGTGTTGATGGCACGGGTTTCGGGGTGCCGAAATCCGAGTTGTCACACATACATACCTGGGCGTTGTCATAGAGTTCAAATAATGAAAAAACAAGCAACATCGAGTTTTTTGGTACTACAAAATACTCCCTTTACAGGAAGAAGATGAAGAGAAGATGCTATCTTTACAGGAAGAAGATGTAGAGGAGAAAATTCACTCGTCGCCAAGAAGAAGATGAATTGAAGAGAAAACACCAACCTTGTTTGATAGTTATGGAAGGATGGGTGTTTTATTATATTTATATTAGGGTATTTTGATCATCTAAAGTTTAACTTAAAGAAACAAAAAGGACATCTGCAAAATTTTGAGACCCTTGCAAGTAAATATCAAAAGAAAGTTTAGGGTCTAGACCTTGCTGGATTATTTCATGAAGTTGGGACCCCGATGGATAAATTAAAAAGCGTTGAGACCCTTTTGGGTAATCCACCCATAATTAATATGAAATAATTTTCCCTGGTACACATAACTCTAAGGGTGTATTTGGGTTAGCTCTCTTGGGTCAAAGTTGGGCTCTTTCGGTCTTTGGCTTTGACGGGGAAAATTTATCCATTTGACATTAACGCAACTAAGGCGAGGAGCTGTTGTAAGTGATAAAATTGCTCTCTGCCTGCTTTCTTTAAGAGCAATTTTTTTTTTGAAAAGATGATTTTCCCATATCTAAAGTTTCCTGAAATTCAACTTTTCATGGTGAAGAGTCTAAGGCCCTGTGAACCCATTTTTAATTAGTCCAATTCACGGTTGGATCCTGCGTGGGCCGACTGGCCAGAGTGTCATTATAGCAAAAGACAAGGTCATTAGGGTAATTACATGACTGAGCGGCAGTTGTAATTTTGACTCAAATATTGAAAAACAGCCTAAACCGTGATGAGCGGCGTGCCTCATGCTGGTTAGTGGGAAGGTTGGATCAATATGTAATTTCGACTCAAATTTTTTGAGCGTCTCCAATCCTTATGGTTTAGGCAGTTTTTCAATTAAAGCTCCATTAAATACCGTGATGAGCGGCGTGCCTCATGCAGCGGGAATGTGAGTGATTCCCGTACGAGGGTTGAATTTTTTTTGTTTTTTAAACAAGAAAATTGAGTAAATGTTAGGTGTTTACCACGAAGATAAGAACTTGGTTTCAATGAATCATACACCACGTTTATGGAATGTAAAAATAAAAACGAAAAAAATGGACCTGTTGTTATTTTATTATCCCAATGACTTTGGGCATTAATGGCAGGTCGTTGGATGTCTTTTGTATGGAGTAGGATGCACTAGACTAGTCTTGGGTCTTAATGAGGAACACCTTATATAATTATAATTGCTTTTTATTTGAAAACTGTGAGTTCTGTGGTCAACTTGGTTTAAAAGTTGAGTGTGTCCAAAGTGTCCTAAGTATACCAACCAGTTTCCATAAAAACAAAATAAAGTATGCCAGCCAGTGAGACATAAATAAATAAACATCGTTGAAAGCTAAAACAATGGTCAAAGATGAGATATGCCATAGGTTTAATATTGTGTGCTTTAGCATCAGCAAAGGTGATAGTGCTCGGACCTAAAATGCTACATAAACGCTTCTATTGGCTAACTGATGAAACAAAAACTGCAAGAGGACCCTATAACCTCAATCGTTAACTAAAAATAAATAATAAAAAATTTGCACTTTCTTTTCGTTTTTGGGTGGGGAAATCACACTTAGGCAGTTCCAGGGATCCGATCTTTTGATTGCATTTGGATGGATTGCCTATGCAGGACTTCTACAATTGATCGGACGGTCGTATATCACAAACTCATTGGTAAATAGAGATGGGTGGGCACATACACAACTCATTGATAAATAGAGATGGGTGGGCACTAGGTATCATCTATGATGGTCACTCTATCTATTCTTCAAATATATAACAAAAGGAAGAAGAAAAGATGTGAATGCCTCATTAATTAGGTAGGTTTCTAGTTGGGATTTGGTTAGTTAGTATTTGTCATTGGTGCGATTCATTTTCATAGAACATCCAAAATTGTATCAACCACTACAAAAAAATATGTTTATTTAGCTGTCTCTAAAGATATCTAAGCCGTCTTCAATAATATTGGAGACGGCTTCTATTTAGTCTCAAATAGTCCTGTCTCCATTGTCTTTGGAGATCAAATGGGGGCCGTCTCTAATAGTCAAGGTTATTGGAGATAGCTTATGACAGTCTCTAAAGATATGTTAGAGACGTCTCTAATAAGTCATCTAGCCGTCTCCAATAAGTAATTTGATGGTATTGGAACGGCTTTAAGCCGTCTCCAATAAGTGACCTCCTATTATTGGAGACGGCCAAAGGCCATCTCCAACATTTTTTTTTTTAAATATATATTTTTTTTAAATATAATTGGCAGTGATTTTTTTATGAAAATTTTTTTACAGTAGTTTTTTTATGAAATTTTTTAAATATATATATATATATATATATATATATATATATATATATATATATATATATATATATATATATATATATATTTAAAATTTATGTCGACAATTTTTATACAATTTTTTTTTTAAAATACTATTTTTTTTTAATTCAATTGCTTTAATGCAATTTTTTTAATACTTTTTTTAAGGTAATTTTTTTATTGCTTTTTTTTTTTTGTGCAAGTTTGTTCCGCCCGACGCATATATTCTTGGTATTGGTATCAAGCATATATATTGGAAAACCAAGATTTTAACCATGGCCATAACCACTACCATTTAAAAGGCAAAGCACTTTCAAGTTTCAAGGGATTTATAAAGTCTTCCGTCACAAAAGAGAGCACTCTTAAGAATTACAATGTGAAAACTATAAAACATGCATCTAAAACAAATAATATATACAATATATCTTAAGAGACCATCCAATGCTAAGAAATGAGATACATGAGACCCAAATCCTCTAATTGAACCTTCCTCCACCATAATCAAGATCTCATCGATGCCGTTCGATTTAAGATTGTTTGCAGCTTCGATACATGTCTAGGTACCCAAATCCAAGAATAGCAACTCTATTGCCTTCCATCATAATTCTTTCCTTTCCAATCTGTTAAAACAACAAACCATTTGACAAATCAGTTGTTTTATTTTGTTATTATTGAGATAATGCCCTCAAGAGGGGTGCCTTTGCCATTAGGAGGCAGAATTGCACCAACTCTATTGCCCCTTGGAAACCTGAAGCAGCTCGATTTGTCATCAATGGCTGCTACAGTAGCAAACATGTTCATCAACTCAACTTCATCGGGGCCATTACAATCATGTTCGGTAGGCATGCCATATACATGATGTCAAATGCTACCAAAGACAGCCTTCACAATCTAGAATGTGAATAGGTCACTCACCCTATACAAAATAAATAATTAAATCTATATATCAAATCCCAATGATATTCTATTGATCTTGACATGGGTGCGTATAGCATTCATACTCTGGTAAGATTTGACCGGTTTGAAAAGCCTTGAGGAAGTTGATTATCGAAATGAGGGTTACATCCAAAATCCCTAAAATACACCATATTTAATTAAAAACCTCAGCTCAACTGATTTTTAACCAAAATTTATATAATATATAGACTTATTTACATAATCTTATCTTTTATATTTGCAGAAATAGACATGAGCATCAACAACCTAGAGACATTCAAAATCAAGCTGCAAAGAAAAAGCAGAATACTTACAATTTTGTTAATTGTGGAAGAAGAGCAAAGGATTCGGGAATAGACCTCATAAGATCATTATGTCTCACATTCCTGCAGGTTGAAGAGCAACAAGATTTAATCCATAAAGAAATAAAGAAGATTACTTCAGCCACTTTCATGAAAAAAAAAAAAAAGGTAAATCGAACACCTAATTATCTGTAATGGAAAAGACTGAAATGTGTGCTCGTCTTCTTTGATTCCTTGGCTATGCTTTAGTTTGATATGTACCTTTTGTATGGTAATCCATTCATATACAGAGGATCTGGTAGTAGCCGATGGCCCTAAAATTGTTCAACTATGATATTGGACTTTAAGAAGGTTGGTTATTAGCAAAAGAAAAAATCCACTTAGATTTTGCCTGATGTACATTGCAAATTAATAGTCTACAATGCAAAAGAAATAGGAATTATTTGTGAGTGGCGAAGCTAACCCCCACCAGAAGTGATAAGGCTATGATGATGATGAATCATTATTTTCAATGATCCTCATCCTTTATATAAAGAGTGGAGCAACCTTATGAGGTTATCTTTGCCAACGACATTTCTATGATTTGTATGTCAAATAGATAATTGTTTTGCATTAAGAGAGCCAAATTACCTCAATTGCAAAACCAATCATCTGGATAAGACGGTCAATAACACTGGTTCTTTCAGCTTTAAATGATTTCCAATGAAGAAGACATCTGTAAATGGTGAACGCCGCAACTCGCTCTAGTAGACTGCTGTCAGCAAGGGATAATAAGCTGAGATTCGCGAATTACCCAATGATATTTGCTAAACTACGAGAGAATGACAATGTTTTAACAAACCTAAAACTGTGGCAGCGGCTGTAACTTTGGCTTCTGCTTCAGGCACAGCGAGGAGATGGTGATATCGAAACAACCTAAAAAGAACAGGCATATTTATTATTACTAAGTGTGGTACTTGAATGAATGACATATAATGAAAAGCACAAAACCAACTGTAGTTTGTCCAGCCATGCGATTTCCAATCAAGTAAAGAAGCATGTGTGAACATTAACCTCTCTAAACAAGTTGTAGAGATCTAGATGCTTCACATTAAGTATGGCATCTGGAAATTCCAATAGCCCCCCTTGAGGGACAAGGTAGTTATGTCCTCAGAGGATTAAAAATTGCATCCCTCAGGAATTCCTCCTGCAATAAAACAAATTAGAAAGAAATAAAAAAGCTGCATATGAAAAAGAGAGACATCATACTCAGTTATATTGTATTCATTTATATGAATAGCTATTGCTCTGCTATAAAACATTTATATCTAAAAATGAAGTAAATGAATTCACTAACACACAATCCATGATTCAATGGATTTGGTATCTAAGATAGCATGTCCCACACCATCTCCCTTGAACATCAAGTGATGGGGTATAAAATCTTAGCATATCTCTAACATCATTGCCACAATATGTAAGATGATCAGTCTGTAGTGTCATCCAGATACAGGAGAAAGAATCAAAGTCTGTAAGTGACATAATAAGAAGAAACTAAAAATTTGCTACCAACAGTGTCTTGGCGTTCAGAAACTTTTTTAACTTCATTACATATAGTATATATATATATATCGAGAGAGAGAGAGAGAGGCCCTAGATTATGCGTCCACGTCAGATAGGCACCATGTGGCACCCATCACGAGGTTCAGGTGCCATGGCAAACTTACACTATTTTTTTAAAAAGAAAAATTCTACTCACTTCCTAGAAAAATGTCCAAACTAAAATAAAACTCGGAATTAGAACTTGAGATGATGAAACCCACTTTTATAAAATAGGGGAAATAAAAACAAATGAAACATAGAATTCAAATTCAGAAATAACAATTTAAAGAGCTTGATTGAATACTTCTATATAAGTTCATATGTTTTTTAATTTTTTTATGACTTTTTCACTATTTAGAAATTATATTCTTCTTTCAAAGCTGTCAAAAAGTAGTGGTGTGGTTGGCAAATACCTTACCATTAGCTATTCTGAAACCCAACATAACCTTGGCATGAAATATAATAAATGTTAAGCATGCTTAAGAAGTTTTCCCTGAAAAGTACGCATCATTTCACCATGGAAATCAGTGCCCCTGCCGAAATTGATTAAAATACACTGGCACTTGGTACAAATATAGGTGTTAACCAGATCATCATAAAGCCCAAGATTGAGTGCTAGAAAATCACTCATTAAAATAAAATCAAATTTACCCCTAAACAGCTGCCAAGAGTCATAGAATAAAATCACTCAGTTGCCAAGAGTCATAGCTAAAGCTTGACCTACTAATAATCTCATGCTAAGGCTTTTCAACCTTTAGAAGTGTAAGGTCCAGGTCTTGGGTTATGCCTTACAAAATAGGTCACACATACTTGTACACACACACTTATTCACTATGCTCTTATTACCAAATCAAGAGTCATAACTAAGCTTATTCGTGTGCCATAGAGCTATTCAACTTAAATTAGGGAATGATCCTAACTCCTAAGAATACTTGATCTTACCCTTGATGTCTATTTTCGGATTGCTCGACTTGTGACTTGAGTGTCCCACAATCGAGCAGTTGTATCACATGAACCAGAGACAAACATATTTGAGTTTAATCCATTGATCGATACACTGAACATTCAAGGCTCAAGGTGTTAAAAGGTTAAAGAACTGGTTTTTATATCCAATCTATGAATAAATATTATCTGCCAATTTTCAATTGAAAAATTGATATGATATTAGGATCTTGTAGCAAGGCAATTGTGAATTGGCAAGCCACAATTATGTTGACCAAGTCAAATTAAAAAGGGGGACATTACCAAGAACCAACCAAAATTTGAAAACCATACCATACTATATTAGATCAGTTCTTTTAAAGAGCAAACATGGGTAATAAAAAAACTGAAGGATGATCTAGAAAACAACACAAAAGGAAGAGGCAAGGCTAGTTAATAGTGAATCTTAAAAAGTGATTACCTTCCGATTGCGAATTTTCATTGAGATCTGGGTCGATTGACTTAGTATTTTCATAATATGCATGAAAATGGGCTCCTTCATCATCATGGTAACGTTAAAAAAAAGCAGCAGCCCTACTTTCTCCCATCTCTTGCACAACTCTCGCTGCTGCATGAAGCACAACCCTAGAGAAACTTCGGAAAGAACTCTCCAGTCTATGCCACAAAGAAAAAGAAAAAAGAACAGATTATGGGAAAGAGTGAAATCTACTTTGGCTAAGAAAAATCATGCCCAAATGTAATTGTTAACTTCAAAAAAAGTGTGGCTTTAGTACAATTCCGACTCCTCTAATCAAATTATGGAAGATCTTGATTGGCAGAAGTCAGGCAAAAATAAATATAGAAATAATATTATGAACCTTCTCATTACAAGTTTGATAAGAGGCTGCGGACGCCGTGGTTTTGGAGCAGGTTTAGAAGCTTTTGGTGGGAGGGCATCTTTTGATTGAGCATTAGTTTCCTTTGCTGATGCAGAAGGTGCCTCTGGCAACTTGAGAATTTCTCTAGTCAATCGAATCCAACCAAAAGCTCTATCTTCAGTCCTACAAAAAATGCGTAGCGGAGTAAATTTTTCTGTTCATCCACATGCATGAGAGGTGCAGGAAATCTAGAATCAACCCAAACAAATTCTTCACATGCCAGGCATACAAAAAATTTCTGGAGAAGTTCCTACATAGAACTAAACGTAATACCTCTCTGCGTTATCAGATTTGCCCAATACACAATATTGCCCAATACCCCCACAGCCAGCTACTTTAGTGGTTGAGCCTTTGAGCGAGAGCATAGCTGACACTAGGGCTATACAGATGGGTACGGATATGTAGATGCTAAGAATTTTTGCATTGTGACACCAACGTCAAACCGCAGTGTATAATTCGAAGGTGGCAAGTGGATCGATCTTGACAATGTCTTTCGGTAGTCTTGACATCGTTCAACCTCATAATGAGTGTGTGCCAGATAAAGAAGAAATTGTGTATCAGTGTTATAATAAAACTTCCTCAAGCAATTTGATACTGCAAATTGTCAGCAAAAATGCAAGGAATAAAATTATGAGAAGTAACAGAAACAAAACTACAGACTTGCCATTGTCACAGCCAAAGCAAATTTCCCCTGAGCAAAATAGACGTGCAAAATTTATCCATACATTGGGCATCTAGACAAAGATGCTTCCACTTGCAGCTTCTTGAACCTACACTTGAAAGTCCAAAGTAAACACCATTCACATATGATTTTTACTGTATCATGCATTAAATTTCATACTTCTACACAAACACATTTTATCGACAAGTTAATCTAGGAAATGTTAAATTAATTATTTGCTAGGAATCCTCTTTCCTTTAATTTTTATATGTTATATTTTATTATTTATTTGAACCTTTTCGACTCTTATTCCGCCTTTTATGTTTTCTTTTGCTTTTATTCTTAGTATGTCACAAGTGTTGGTATTCACCAAGCCTTATCTCGTTAACAACATTGATTCTGTATTTCACTTTTTAAGACCATAACCAACATAATGGAGCAATATGTTTTCACGATGGTGAAGCAATGAACCCAGTGATGAGATGAAAATTGTGCTTAGTTTTCCCATTAACAAAGCTTTTGCTTTCTTCTCATTGGGTAATTGATTTTCAAATTTCCAAAGAAAGTGGCGTTACTACTTGGTGAAGATGTGGATTATAACTGATCCAATATTTATGTACTTTGTACAAGAAAAATAGCTGCATTAAACAATAGGCTAAAAATCATGTTATAAAATAAGCTAAATATCTGCCATAAGAACAAGACCTTTGTCTGAATTGATGCCCATGCCATAAACCATCCTCCAGCTTGTTGGCCATGCCAAAAAGTCATATACAACTCAGACTCCATACCAATTATTGGTGGGCATTTCCAACAAGTTCTGGAGTTCAAACAAAACAATATTATGCACTAATCAATTTTTTTTTTTCGGTTACATCCTTTAAAATGTTAATGAGTCCAGATGATCTCAAAACGGAAACGAAAATGCATTTGCACACTAGGACCTTCAATTAAGCACTTCAAAATTGAAATGGTGATAACTGGCCCTTAGGAAAAACAAATTATAAAATGAGCTTTATAAACTCTAAAACATGACCAAGCAGGCTCTTAAAAACCCACATCCACCTATGTACTTATAAACCTTGATCTAGGTAGATGAAACAAATAACATAAAATGAAACATTACATTCCATCCAATTTGTGTATGGGGTGATAGCAATACCGAAGCTCTTCACAAACCCAATTTGTGAGTGAGTGCCAATTCATTGAGTACTATTTTTCTTTGGGGTGGAATGGCTTTAACAGCCAATTCCATGTACTAATTTTTTTCTTTTATATATATATATATATATATATATATATATATATATATATATATATATATATATATATATATATATATATAACTTGCTTATATAAAAAACACTTCTTTCATGGGCTAAATAATAGAATAAAATCCTCTTAGTCTACTAATAAAGAAAAAAACAGATGAAAAATGAATCTGTGAGTGAGTGCCAATTCATTGAGCTTATCTATCTTCTAAAAATGCACCAATATACACAGGTAAATAAATTGAATATTTTTTCTTAATATGTTTATTTATAAAAGTTAACAAAAGATATAATAGTTCATGAAGAGTCATCGACTGATGTATGTATATATATATATATATATATATATATATATATATATATATTGACATAGAGATGGCTCGAATTATAGAAAAACCTTATGCTTAATTATAAGGCATTGAAAAACTATTAGAAACAATTAAAATGCATGCAAAGCAGCAAAGGCTTTGATCGATGGAACTCTATATACTACATATATTTAGATTTTCTTATATAATTTGAACAAGGAGATGGTAGACATTACAGAAAAGGCTAAGATATGTGATAAAAGAATTAGTAAAAACAACTTTCTTAGTTTAATAAATTACCTCTTTCAAAAAAATAAAATTAATAAAAATGATAAGAACTCATGCAAATTCTTGGATCAATGGAACTTGGATGAGTCCGAAAAGGGCAAGGAAATCAAATCGATCTAAATAAAATGCAAAAAACATGAAGAGAAACAATAAATATTAATTGAAATAAAAAACCAATACCTTGGTATTTACAATATTGAAGTATGGTTTGAGTTAACAACTAAACATGTTGAATCATCATTGACAACCAGAACTTTGAGACCCTCAGGGAACTTAGTTGATTTGCCTACACTCTCCATTAGAACAAAACTAGCTAGAGAAGAAATCCAAAGAAACAAGAAAGAAAGAGAGAGAAATGTGAAACTAGAGCTGAGGAAGTGAAGAAACAAGGTTCTACAAGTGGCTATATATAGAGAAAGAGATAAGATTGAAGAGAAAAGTCAGAGAATGGTGAGTAATTTGACTATTTTTTTAAAGTTTTTTGTGTATTACTTCTGACTAAATTGAAATGAATGATTAGAGAGATGATGAGTTCATGAGTGTAGCGTACTTGCACCCTAATCTTTCGGACGTATTGCGGTGAAAGTCAAATTACCAAAACAGGCCTATCATTTTAGAAATAATTAACCAAATACATATGTTTCCGTAAAAAACTTTTGGGTGTATTATTTGACATTATGTCTATCATAATTAAATAGTGTGTTCAAGGTGAACACTAAATATAGGATTTATGTCACCAGATAACGCATATTGTGGCATCGGTTTTATTCAGACTAGACAATACATATGGATACTTACCGTCCAGATTGGATGTAAATAACTTTTATTTTTTTTAACAATCCAAATGTTCTTTTTTTATAAATATCTGTTAGATTAAAATTTCAGGTCTACATATATATATATATATATATATATATATATATATATATATGTATGTATGTATTTTGTAGTGTGAGTGTGCCAAATAACACATTTTTTGTAGTGTGAGTGTGCCAATAACACAACCCTTACATTACATATACCCCTGTTTGTAGAAAAAATTACTATTGGTGATAGTGAACTCTCTAAAGTACGATTTAGATACAAAAAACATTCTAAATCATGTGAACCTGTAAAGAAGATATGAAAAGCCATAGAAACAGAGAGAAGCGGAATTAGGTTTTCAAGATCTAACATAATAAACATATAAAATTATAAATTTATGAGCTTAGATTCCCTTTTCACCTTTGTTCTGCTAAATAAGAACCCCTTGAAAAAATACCAAATGGAGTTGTTTCATCTTCCAGTTCATATATGTAAGACTCTTGCTGAGGACTAAAGGTTCCAAGCATTACTTTTGTGTTTTCCACTACACATAGATTGATCAAATAACATAAGATTAAGAAGAAAATGAATTGAATTGACGGTTTTATTATTCGATTAGGAAAAAATTAAACAGAGTAAAATTTGCAAGCAATGAAGAGATTAGAAATATGCCTAGTCTTCCACACAATGTCTATGTGTTTGAGTCTAGAGACAATGTTGTTCAAGACGGCGAAGGAGAATTTGAGATTGTAACGGCTTCCGTCTTTGAGGTCGAAGGCGTAGCCCTTGGCATTGGGAACAAAAGGCATCAATAAAACCATATCGGGCCAATTCGGAGACATAATCGTGAGGCTCAGAATCTGTACTTCTGGTTCTAAAGTCTCTGTACCAATTTCGATGAAAAAGGGTTGTTAAATTTTTTTTCTTAATAAAAGCTTTAGTTGAGTGATTGGCCATTTCTGTTGGGTTCTGGAGCTAAGAAATTTTTTCAGAATAACATCAGACATCAAAATAGGTTGTTAATTGGTTTCAGAATAAAAGCTTTAAGTTGAATGGTTGATTTAAGTTGAGAGATTGGTCACCTCTCATTGCCTTTTTACTATTTGAATTGATCATCAATTCAAATAATAAGCCAAACGAAAGCAATAATGAGTTGGGTTCTTGAGCTAAGAAATTAAAAAAAAAAAATGTTAAAATAGGCTCTTGATTTAATTTTTAATTTTTTTGAAAAATTAAGAAAAAACAGGAATATGAGCATAAATACCTCCAACAGTAGCTATATCAACACTACCCAAAAGTTGTTCCTTCCACCTCCTCAAACCCTCATCATCCTACTCATTTTTTCAAATTTAAAAAAAAAAAGAAAAAAAAGGAAGAAAGAAATAAAAAACTTTAAATTCTCTCCTAAAAAAAGACCTTATCTTTCTCAAACTGTTCTTTAAGAGTACATTGAGGCCCAAGCGATAAATTTTTCAATGAACTATAAAAATTTAGATAACGTGGGTTTTAGTTTAGCATTTGAACTGAAACTAATTCAGTTCAGCTTTTGAATTGAAACTAAATACCGTCAAGTGGCATGCTCATATGTCTCTCACTTTTCACCCACAAGTACCCTTTTTGTTATCAAATGCTTCAAAGCAAGTACATTTTGTAATCGCCATAGCATTTGTTATGTACGATGCCCATTACATATCCAAGTAACATTGCTCGAAATTATTATAATGTGTAATGATCACATGTTAAGAAAATGAAAGATGATTAAATATATATTCTACTTTCTCATAGAATAATAGTGACGCATTGGTATTTGGTAATTACCCAAAAACCCAAATTGGTCCGTTGACCACTAATTTAACATTCGAGTTTCATCTCACCAATCAAAAAGGTTTATAAATAACTTTTCTTTTAAAGAAGACTCTGAATATACAAACTCTGAAGAAAAGACAAATCTGGGAATCAACCTCTCCAAAATGAGGGTTGGGCTGCTACCAAGGATCAAAATTTTGGGTAAAATTTTGGTTTTGGGTTTGACCGAGACCGAAAATTTGAACCGAAATTTCGGCCGAAAGCCTAAATTTTGGCCGAAATTTCAGCCGATAATTTTGGTCCCACACAAATTTGGACCGAAATTTCGGTCCAAATTATCGTTTAAGTGGGGACCGAAGCCAATAATTTGGACCGAAATTTCGGTCATTTCGGCCCAGCAATGCACGTCGAGCAGACCATTCAACAGACTACTAATGTAGCGCGATGCAAGCGGACTGGGGCCTAGCAATGCACGTCGAGGCAGCCACTTATATCACGCCACGTAAGCAACCGTTAAATAGTCTGTTGTTTCTCGCCATTTCATTATAATTTTCCTACTTTATATGTAAGTTTGAAATAAATGAAGCATATAAATTTCATAAACAATTGGTGTAATTTAAACTAAATACCTTACAGAGGTGGCAGAGTTAATATTCCGCGGTACGGATGTCAGATTCGATCACTGGCGAGTGCCGAACACTTCTAGTGAGCGGAAAACGTTAGTTCCGTTTAATCGGACTCCGTTAGCAGCATCCTTGCTAGTGTAAGATTAAAATTCTAATTGTAGTGGTATAAGATCATTTAAACACTATTGTTGTGTTTAAATGTCGTTCAAGAGCCATTATCCTATAAATAAATAACTTAAAGATGGTATAAATTCAGTTACATTACCTGTGTACTGCGTTTCTGTCATGAAGGTACCTCAAACCACAGAGAATCTGCCTTGTGTATGCAGAGACTTGCCAGAGAACCTTGTGTTACCAAGATAGGAAACTCCTTCGTCCTGAACAAATAATTGTATAAGAAAAAAGAACGAATTTCTAAGCCAAACATACTAAAGCAATTCTTCTCTCGTTCTCGTAGGCTTAAAACCCAACACTTGGTAGATATAACAACATCCAACTAGCCCAGAAGCAAGCTCAGCTCATACAAATAGCATGGAGACAATATTTCCCCTTCAGAACTAAGATCAAGCACTTAGTACACATAAAATCATCAAACCATCCAACCTAGAAACATAGGTATTTTAAGCCTTAATACCAGCCAATAAAATCCTTATCTTTTGCATCCTATTTAGTTCTCTAATCCAGTTTTATCAATCATCCACATCAGCCATTACAAGGTGATAATTGATATGTATGTGTGTGAGCGCCTGTGTATGGGTGGGTGTAGGCGGGTGTACTTGGTTAAATTTTGGAGGTATAGTCAAATGGAAATTGGTTCTAACTTGGAAGACCAAACATTGGTGATTTGAGTTTTATTTTCTTCAGACTTGGGAAAAATCACGGGTTTAATAGCTTCAGCTTGCAAGAATTTGTTTAGCATAAAGAAGACTGTCGAACATGTAGATAAGTTCATGGGTTCAAATAAACATGTTATACCAAGTTGCTTTATTTTTTGACTCCATTGATCAGAATAGTAAACCCTAAACGTCTAAGTAATAACATGTTACCATGTAAATATATCTTCTTTTTTTATTTCATTTGATACCATCGCTCTCAATTTACATCAGGGAAAGTTTCAAATGTAATCTGTAAAACAGAACTTTCCTAGTTTAAACCTTGAACACTGAACCTGGCTGTTTTAACTATGGATAGTTTAGATGCCTGAGATCAAATGTGAGCTACAAAACATACTTTTGGATATGCCTGAGATCAATAATAATAATGCTTAGAAAAAAGGCATAATAAGTTATGGAGCCTACCTCCTCAAATGGATGGATCACTGATGCGTAGTGGACATAATCAAGCAAATGAGAAGAACTCCTAACAGAAAGCAACTAAAGGATCAACCGAGATAAGAAAAGTCAAAAACGCTGGTTCCCTTTGAACCAACTCCATTGGCAGCATCGTTGCTAATGCTCGATTTGTAGTTCGAAAGCCGTTAGCAGATCAAAATCAAAATCATATATGCAGACACATATTTCCATAGATTTAAAGAGGAACAGATAACTTGCCTTGAACTATGTTGAGACAGAAAGAGCTCGATCTGAACCGTACGATCGTGAGATTCTTTAGCCAAATCAAGCAACCCCCAAATTTGATCTTAGCTTTAGCAGAATCAATCCTCCAACGATTGAATCATGCACAAAATCTAGAAAAACAAAGAAGAAATGTTAATTTGATCTTAAGAACTGATAAAGCAGCTTGGTCTAAGGCAGAAAATAAGAAAATTACAAACCCTAACTTGCGTAATTTGAAGCAAACTCAATCAAATCATGCACAAGATCTGAAAAAATGAAGAAACTAATAAACTACTAGATTTATAAGCCGATTTCGATCAGAAAATGGATTGATTTGCTGAAGAAGACCATAAACCAGGCCAAAACTATCTGAAATGGTTAAAACAACCATATTTTTCACTGGAAAATGAAATCAATCGACAAAAACTACCAAAAACCTAGTTAAAATTTGCAGATTTCACTCTAATAATCCACTAATTAAACTTATCGAAAAATGAGCTAAATGCACAAAAACTACCAGAATAAGCCCTAGCTTTCGTTGACGCTCTGGGAGAAGAAACCCCAGCTTTCTTCGATACTCTCCAAGAAGAAACCCTAGTTTCGTTGGCCCTTTGTGAGAAAGAAAAGTAGTTTCATTGGTGATCTGGCACTCAAAATCCTCCAGATTGGGCTTGATTTTGGTTATTAGAACTCAAAATCCTTCGAATCCAGTAATTTTTTAAGAGAGCAGGAGATTGGAGAAGAGATTAGATTGAAAAAATGGGAGATCGATTAGGGTTCCATGATGAGAACGAAGGAGAAAGGGTTTCGCTTGGGTTTTCCCTCTCGGAGATAAGAAAGAATGAGATTCCGCTCTTAATGATTAGATTTGTCAGTGTGCCTGTATGTAAAGCCAGCTTGAGTAAGGTTATTTGCAACCCCCAAATATAACGAGACCTTTTAGAGACGGTCGTGCTTATATGAAGCCGTCTCTATTAGTGTTAAATGAGCCTTTGAGACGGTTTTTCATATAGTCTCTAAAGCTTCCACAACTTATACAAGATGCGAGCCTTATAGAGACCTTCGTGATCGGCTCTATATGTTCTTTTATATAGGGAGATGGCTATAGCTGTCTCTAATAAAAGAATTCGAGACAACTTTTAAAATGATTGTCTCTAATAAATGGTTATTGGAGACGGCTTCAAAAGGCCGTCTCCAATAACTGTCTCTAAAAGTCCTTTTTTTTGTAGTGAACTATCGAGGCATTATGATAGACTGGCGATCAGGCGTACACTGAGGAGGAAATGGTTCCTGATCTCATATATTGAGATTATCCAAGACATGTATGAGAGGGTGGTATCAATTCTGTCTTAATTCACTTATTGTTTTACACTAACCATAGATCAGTTACACTAGTCATAACATAAGAGATTCAATGGCGCATGTTATTTGCCGATGACAATGCAGTATTAATTGCCCAAACAAGAAATGAAATGATAAGCTAGAATTATAGAGAAAATGCTTAGATCAAAATAATTGAAAATTAGCATAAGATGCTTTTAATTATTGGTCGATTGCGATACATATCGGCCAATAATTAACAGATTAATTTATCACTGTCCGATCCAATATGCATAGCGATATGACCAGGCATATCAAATTGGCCAATAACTTACCAATTATCGGATACACTAGCCGATACTTTAAGAATGCCTGATATTATTGGATAAAAGGGATATACACATGGGAGATTGCGTATTTTAAGAGAAAATATTTGTAATCTTGTGCGGATTCTCATGCATAGCACATCTCTCTAAATTTATACTCTAAAAAAGAATCGATTAATTTGTGGGTAATTTCATTAACAATTCATATTTTTTTTCTTTTCAACCCGAGTTTCCATTCTTAGATAGTTGACTGCTACAAATCTATCTAATAGAACTCATTATTTGCCCCAATCTTCCATACAATGGATATTGAAATCATATGCTTATCATCAGATGGTCAAATATTATTTCCACATGGCACACATCTCAATAAGTGACCTTAAAATCATGCTTTAGTGTGATGCGGGTCACCTGATTGTAGGATCATTTTTTGGAATGTGTACCACGTGCAATAGAAAACTGACCGTTTGATGGAACAACCATGATCACAGGATCCGTTGTGTGAAAGATTTGGTGAAAATTAATCTATATTGTCTGATTCCAAGGTGGTCAATGCATAACAGCTGGACGAGATGGGGTGAGAATAATGGTATACTTTGTATTCATTAAGTAAAGAAATGATATTATTGGTTGATATATCCAATATTCTCGACATATATATCCAATAAGAGAACATGTCCGATAAGAGAACAACGCCCATGAAAAAAAAAATTGGACTATGGCCAACAATTATCGTTATCGGCCAATAAATTTCCGTCAAAGTGTATGCGGATATTAATCGATTTTAAAATCTTGAAGAATAAATACGGAATACATGGAGTGCAAATTTAGGGAACTTGATAAATTGGAAGAAGATTTAGTTAAAGTAAAAAAATCATATAATATCATATTGCGTTAGACTTTGCATTTAGGGTCTAATATACAATCAGATGCTTGATTGACAAGAGCTCTTCAAATAGGATTAATGAAGGTTGGATGAAATGGCGACAAGCTTGTAGAGATCGTGCAACCCACGAGTTTCACTTAGATTGAAGGTATGCTTTTATAAAATAAAAACTAAACCCTATCATATTATGTAGTGCATAACGATGACTGTGACAAAATGATTAGAGTAAATGTGACCGAGATGTCACTACAAAAAATAAGTGTGATAGCCTGAATTTTCCCAACCAGAAATTCCTGAGACACATTTTTTTTTTCTAACATATACCAAAACCAAATGAGAAAACCCGGACCGCCAGATCGTAGATCACAATCTGATACTGAATATCTTGGTACAACAAAGCGGAAACAAAAACTCCAGTTCTACAACGAAGAAACAGTGACTAAAATAAATGTATACCAGTATATAAAAAATATAAGGAAATTAAAACTTACCCAAATAGCAAGCTCACAAATCTATGATTCCAAAACTTACCACCCAGCGAGTCCTCAACCACAAATCCTGTATCCTGATAACTGCCAAACCTGTGACGTATAATCGAAGGGTGAGCTACATCTAAGCTCAGCAGAGGAAAAACAACATAAAAATCATATCTTAACATCAAAACATAGAATTTAAACCAAGAGTAAAATCATCAAAACTAGAGTTTCCACAACCTTAATCGTTCCTTCATTTCAAAATAGATTTTCAAGGCATTCTTCACAACCCTCTATTTCAGAACTTAACCTTAAACATTTAACTTTATCTCAAATTTTCATCCAACAGTACACATATCTAAAAGCATCATAAACGATCAATCTTAATCAAGAGTATCCAAAATTTCACACATTTGTAAACAATGTCGAATTTATAAACACACAAAGCACGAGGGTGTCCAAGGGTATTTCAAGTTTCCAAGAGTGATCACAGTTTCCAAAGTATCCAAAGGATGCAATGAAGTCCAAGGGATGAAATGCGTGCACGGATAGGTCGCTGTACTGGCCCAAGGGATGCAATACAACGTATGTATGAATCCGTGCACGGATAGGCCGCCGTGCCGGCCCAAGGGATGCAATGCAACGTATGAATGTGTGCACGGATAGGCCGCCGTGCCGGCCCAATGGATGAAATGCAATGTATGAATGCATGTACGGATAGACCGCCGTACCGGCCCAAAGGATGAAATACAACGTATCCAAGGGTCATGAGTTCACAATACAAAGGTGTCAAAACAAAACGCGAGTGCCACAACTATCATGAAGTCTTACTTTCGAAACACGAATCATACTTACACAAAATCAAAGGTTATCTAACATCGAATATTATCACACACATATTCATACTTCATGATCTCACAAGTATATTATAAGTCATCAATTTCCAATCTAATAATCCCACTACATTTTACTCATCTACCAATCCAATCACAATTAACTCATCACATTAAATCAGCACATCTAAGACTATGAATCAAGTTAACATATAAATTTAAGTTGAATTTCTCCTACCTTAACCTCGAAGCTACGTGAAGCCAAGCGAAGCTCTATCTATGGCCTTCCGCCCTTAATCTACATCACAAATATATAATGTATCAAAGATCAACTCTAGTTACTAGAAACTTAGAAATCTATAAATGTTTCTCAACATAAGGCAGAAACGGATAAGTTCATGTTAATCTAAAATTTAATGTAACTTCCCACAAACTTTCAACCTATAAAAATTTAGATTCATGAGTTGGTCAAAACATAAAAGTTGTAGATCTCGATGTCTTCTTTTCAACGCAATAAGAATCATGTCAATCGGAGTTTGACACAAAAAGTTACAGCCAAAACATTGAAGCAGTGTTTGCACGCACAATCAAATTCGATCGATCAAATTCTAATTTTGATTGATCGAATTTGAAACTCGATCGATCAAAATCCATTTCGATCGATCGAATTCCAACAGAAATCCACAACACTTCTTGTTCTATACTTTTCGATTGATCGAATTTTCAACTCGATCGTTCGAAACACATTTCGATCGATCAAAATCCTTCAGAAATTGAATTTCAACATTCTCAAGTCAAATTTGATCTGATTTTTTCAATCCTTGGTTTTCTCAATCGAATTACAGATTTCACCCAATCCTTGGTTTTCTCAATCTAAATCTGATTTTTTTTCCAAATCTATCATCTTCCCATCCTTTAATCCATCATTTTCACATCAAATCTAAACTAAAACTTCATACACAACATAGATTTACAAAACTTTAGCTCAAATCAGTCCGTAAGAATGATTCCACGGCTTGAATCCAAAGCTAGGGTTCTTAGTGTCGGAAATCCCCAAATCACCTGCACCTTCCACGGAGTTAACGCATTCGCATTATTTCCACGCATCAAGCCACAAGCAGCTTCACCCTCTCTTCCTCTTTCTCTCACAAGAAACCCAAGCTCCAAAATTTCTAAACGAATGGCTTCCAAGAGAAGCCTCTCCCTCTCTTATACTTAAAACCCCGGCTCGCGTGTGAAACACATACACGCTTGACAGGTGTACAAGACCCTACAAAATGATCTAACACCGCACGAGTGTTCACCTTTCACACCAAAACTAATCCAATCCACCTTTCACACCAAAACTAATCCAATCCCAAGTCATCAAGTTGACTTTCACCAGAGAAGATTAGTGACCAGACGACATGTATCTTGAGGCACACTAGTCAAAGTCCAAATTTTTGGGATGTTACATTCTTCTCACCTTATAAAATTTTCGTCCTCGAAAATTGCCCTTAGTCATGAGGTCTCACCACGCACATCAATTGAACGTACACATCAGAATACAAATTGATTGGTACACAATAAAAAATAAAGTGCGATGATTACATTCCTCCCTCCTTAAGAATTTTCGTCATCGAAAATGATAGAAACAAATCAGATCTACGGCACGCGTTATCCTAACCAACACGCCATATCTGAACGATGGCCAAAGCCACACCACACATCCAGAATCAGACGGATATCCAATCCGCAGTTCAAAAAGAAATCTCACATAAACAAAATAAAAAGAAATCTCACACACACGGAAAGAAAAAACAAAAGATCGGCACTCCACAAATGAAACCCTCTCACGCGACAATGTCTCAAAAATGTAATCATTTGTTAAAGTTATAGTATAGACTACACCAAGCATGGACACATCCAAGAAGCTAATACTCATCGTCACACCCACAAAGGACCAATATAAACCATAAAAGTTGACCATCACCAAAAAGAAAAGGAACTTTCACACCCATAATTTCCAAAACAAACCATTAATTGATTTAATACCTCCCACATACATATATTAAAAAAAGTTCGAATAACATCAATCATACCCCCAAAATACAAAGATGGAGTCTTTCTAATACAACACACACAAAAATAACATTGATCATCCTGACGTCCTGTCCTTCCTTGATGCCGGGCAAAACCGTACCTGATGTCCCACTTGACCACAATTGAAACAGGCACCAGTGGTCCACCAACATCGCTCTGCCGTATGTCGTCCCCCTCATCTGGAGCATGACGTGATCGGTGTGGACGAAGAAATGTGGGAAGTCGGCAGAACACTCGACGTCCCAGCAGTCATGGTGTGAACTAAGCGATGGGGCACCGCAGGCAAAGACATAGATGGTCTTGAGTAGGCGGTGTGCACAGGTGGAGTTGGTGTCGACCTAAAAACTTGAGAGCTCCTGTCTATCGACAAATAAGTACCAGACCTCCCTTGACTTGCTACACGCTCGCATTGTTGCTCTTGTCACTTGTACATACCTTTTATACCTCTCTCAGCCACAATTTCCTTTCCCATCACTTCTGCATAAGTCTCTAATTCGAACATTGAAAACTTATCTCACACATTTTGACATCAGACCTTCTTCAAATTTACTGGCCTTCATTTCCTCTGTGGCCAAAAGTTCTGGTGCCAATCGCGACAACCTTGTAAACTCAACACCATACTCCTGTACGGTCATACTCCCTTGCTCCAAATTAGCAAAGTCCTTCTTCAACTAATTTCTTACCTGCTTTGGAAAATATTTTTTAGTGAATATTAAAACAAACTCCGTCCAAGTCCAAGGACCGTGAGGACCCTCAACCTCTCTCTTTCTCAGCACCAATTTCCACCATGAGTCGGCGTCACCTTCAAGTTCGAAAGAAGCCCAACCAACTTTCTCCTATTCAGTACTCTGAAGTCTCTCTAGAAGCTTTTCTATTTGATTTAGCCATTTCTCGGCCTCTAATGGATCTGCCTGTCCATAAAACTAGGAGGTCTCAATCTCCTAAAATCGACGAAGGATGAGGGCAACAATGCTAGAGGAGGTGGTGGCTGCTGATGATTACCTACATTATTGGCAGCCAAAATTGCCATATGATTAGTCAATAGCGCAGTTTGCTGAGTTTGCTGGGCCATTGTAGCAGCCACAACCTCCATGGCTCTAGCCATCCTATCCGCTACTTCGTCCCGATGACCTCTTTCCGCAGGAGGGTGTCTCTGATCTCTCCATGATCCAGAAGGGATCTCCTTCCCACTCCTCATATTCCATTCATGACCGCCTCTAGGTCGACCTTTTGGAGACATCGCACACTGTCACGACGAAAATAAATTTCAATCAAAGTAATCACAAAAGTCTAAAGAAAGTCTCATCACACTCAGACGAAATCTAGAGTCACCCAGAGAAATCAAATTCGGGATGGTGAATCCCCCTCCCCAAAGCCTGATAGAATCTAACTCCACTCATTCCCTAGAAGGCCTAATGCCTAGGCTCTGATACCAACTATGACAGCCCAGATTTTCCCAACCAGAAATTCCTAAGACATATTTTTTTTTCTAACATATACCAAAACCAAATGAGAAAACTTAGACCGCCAGTGTAACGATCCCCAGAATTGACACTACAGTGGTGAGTGTCCGGTCAGACCTCACTAGGATAGCTTTAGAATCTAAAACAAATATAACCTTCAGCAAAAGACATGCAAGAATAGTAAAATAAAAAGGGTTAAACTAGCATATTTCTCACAGGTATTAATAAACAAAAGAAAAAGGGAGGGTTTTTATTGCATTTTAGTGTTAACCACAGACAAGAAGTTTTCTTTGTTTTTTTTTTGTTTTATATGAACTACCCTTACATAGCTATATGGGCTTAGCATAAAAGATTTCCCTTAGGTAGCTTATAAGCTACTTGCATGCTTTGCCGTTACCACAAGTAGCTGGTAAGCTACTTGCATGCTTTCAAATATACATGACTCCAATGAGTCATGCGATCTGCGCATGCACGCAAGGTCAAGTAGCTATACATAGACAGCATCAAAGAACTGTGATTGTTGCCTTCAATTTTGAATGATAGTATAGCTAGCAGATCCTAAAAATAAAAACCTAAAAATTTTCCCGACATATCAGAAAATTATAGGGAGGCATGGCTGTTATGCACTCGATATTTGGCTCTGATTTGTCGATTCAATCGAACCGGTAGAAGCAAACAAGCACGAATCCAGTAGACATCACCCACCAAAAGGTATGCTGTCGAGTTAATTTACAATACATGATCATCACAACCGAGTACAGTTTGCTGCACTTCAAAAACAGCATAGGAAGTTTATAGATATAAATATAAGAATGCAGATTCAGATTCAAAGATTCAGAGGTGTATACTCTATAAGAATCGATATGTTCAAAGTCATAAAAATCTATAGAAGTGATATACATATATCTATATATATATATATATATCAATGGGAGTATAACTCAACAAATCTGTGGAGATAGATTTAAAATCTCCAATGAAATTATGGTTATAATATATATATTATGAATATATAAGATATAACATATAATATCTATAAGCCTAAGAGAAAAATAAACAGAGAAACAACAGAGTAAAATGCCAAGAAGAAGACATACCTAAAGCCGCCAAGCCAAGCTTGCCGCGGCAACTTCAAGGGGTTGCCGCGACAAGACCCCATGCTGAGTGGCTTGCCGCGGCAAGCACCAAGTGTTGCCGCGGCAACCTCCCTCCAGCCGTGAGTTTGGGCTGTGCCATTGCTGTGTTGTACTTTGGACCTTAGGTCCACATACGAATTGGATGCACTATGTGTGTTAGTGCACTGTTGATGCACTGTGCATCATCTATATATATTTCATTTCTAAAAATTAATCTATTTTCTTAGATTTAGTGCCACGTGGTGCACTTAACCATTGAAGAACTGAGCGTTGCATGGTGATCTCAGATGGTTGATTGAGCATCGACGTTAGTACGTGTAAAACACTTGACGCACACCGGTAGGGAATTTACGTTGGTATTTTATATTTGTATAAGTAACATCACTAGTTTTCATAGAAAAGTTGATGAATATTCATTATGGTACTGAATAGTATAATAGGAGATAAAAATTGAGTTTGAGGTAAGCTGATGGACTTGATTGATTTGCTCTGAAATATAAAAGTTTGAATTGCTCGCATTCTGATTTGAAAAGCGATATAATATATAGCTCTGCATTGAAAATAAATATAGCATCCGTAAGATCAAGATCATCTTGTACATTAGTTTAGCAAATTAATGCTATTATAAAGCTGTGATAGTATTTAATACACTGCATTATAAGCCATACATGCAAATACATTCTTGGTCAATTTACGTGAGTCAGTACTCAGATCCTGTTAAATTCAATATTTTGATACGCTATTGCTCTAGTGTGAATCAAGTGATCCCGCTAACTCGGGAGCTTGAAATGCTCTAGTCCAAGTGATCCCGCCAACTCGGGAGCTTGACAAGTGATCCCGCTAACTCGGGAGCTTGACCTTGTTGATGTCCTGTTTTCGCCAGCATGTATTTTCAGTTCAGTTTGTTTGCTTCTCACACTTGTATATCATGCCTATTCACAACATATGTACCACATGTCTACAGCATATTTATAGCATATCAGTATAATGAATGATTTTATCTTCTTGATGAAAACAAATGTTAAACTATCAATATAAGAATACAATGCACTATTCTCTACTGAGCTGTGGATGATAGCTCATTTCTCGACTTAATTGTCTTAGCTGCAGAGCCCGATCCTGAGCAAGTAGCTGATCCGACTTACGTGCCAGAGGAGGGAGAGGGAGACGAGGACGAAGACGACGACGACAGCGGGGAAGACGGCTTCCCAGAAGAGTTTTTCCCGTAGATAGGTTTGTTACTTGGGATTGGGTTATGGGGCTTTGGGAGATAGAAAGAGAGAGAGAGAGAGAGAGAGAGAGAGAGAGGAAGGAAAAAAGATATATTTGGGTCTGTATAAATGATATATTTATGGTGTTAGATTTCTGATGGGATTTTGGTTGGATGTATGGGTCTCTTTTCACTGTTTTGATGACGGACGGCCGTCATCGGTGAAAAGCCATACATCAGATACATTACTTCTGTTTATTGTATATATTAGTTTCTAGTTTCTACCTTTCAGTTATTTTGCCATCTTTGTTAATATCAGAGTTCAATTACATTGCTTCCGCATTTTTGTATCACTTTGAGGTAAAATAAGGAACCCTTGATGAAAGGATCATATTAGGTGATCCGATGGCACGACCTTTTCTAGTTGAGTAACTGGAAAAAGTCGGGCTGTCACAGCCAGATCGTAGATCACAATCTGATACAGAATATCTTGATACAATAAAGCGGAAACAAAAACTCCAGTTCTACGATGAAGAAACAGTAACTAAAATAAATGTATACCAGTATATAAAAAAATATAAGGAAACTAAAACTTACCCAACTAGCAAGCTCACAAATCTATGATTCCAAAACTTACCACTCAGCGAGTCCTCAACCACAAATCCTGTATTATGATAACTGCCAACTCTGTGATGTATAATCGAAGGGTGAGCTACATCTAAGCTCAGCAGAGGTGTTTGAGATTTTATAACTGTTACTTATCGTTCAGAAGTTGGCATAAAAGTCTCCGATACTGTACTTTAATAGTCAGCAAGCGTGGTGAGGTTATTACTCAACTTAGTCATACTCATTGGCTTTTCACCATTCTCAAAGATAATTTTAGTGACAATCCACTAAAACTATGGCATAAAAGTCCCCGATATTGTACCATAACTTAAAAAGATCCTAATATCATAATTAGGGTAAAACCTATGGTCTATACAAAAATAGACATAGATTAATTTGAAATACAAATTAAAGATTTATTAGAGAAAAAACTCATTGAATCTATAAAATGTCCTCATTCTAGCCCTGCATTTTTAGTAAGAAATCATGCTGAAATAAAACACGAAAAAGCTAGAATGGTTTTAAATTATAAAGACTTAATAAAAATTTAGAATTTGACGGATACTTTATTCCAAGAAAAGATTTTTTGATTAACCAAATCAAATGATCAAAATTCTTCAGTCAATTCGATTGTAAATCAGGATATTGGAAATTAAAGTTAGACGATAAATCAAAACCTTTAACTGCTTTTAGTACTCCATGTGGACATTATCAATGGAATGTCATGCCATTTGGCTTGAATACTGCTGCACAAATCTATCAAAGATGGATGGATTCGATTTTTGCCCCTTATAAAGAATTTTGTGTGGTATATATCGATGATATCCTACTATTTTCTAAAACAAAGGAAGAACACAAAAAACATTTAAAACAAATGTGCGATACTTTCCAAAAATATGAAATTATCCTTTCACCTTCAAAAATAGAAGTTGAAAAAGAATCTATAGAATTTTTAGGCCTTATTTTAACACATGATGGTCTAAAACTTCAAGATCATATTATTATAAAAAAAAAAAATATTTCTTGAAGAGGTAACTGATAAGAAACAGTTACAAAGTCTCTTAGGCTTATTAAATTATGGAAGAAATTATTTGAAAATTTTAGCAGAAAAAGAAAAATCTTTCATAAACAAATTGAAAAAAGAAATAGAATTTACATGGACAGATAAAGATAAAGAGATATTGAAACAAATAAAACAAGATATTGAAGATTGTCCTACTGTTTATCTTCCCACAACCGGAGATAAATAAATTCTCGAAACAGATGCTTCAGATAACTGTTGGGGATGTGTTTTAAAAGCCATTCCTGCTGAAGATTGGGAAGAAAAAGATTCTTGTCAATCTAATGGGATAAAACCAAGAAAATCACCTTTAACAAAAATGGTACTGTAACAATCCCCAGCATTGACACTGTAATGGTAAGTGTCTGATCAGGTCGGGTCAGGTCATGCGAGACGATCTCACTAGGATAGTCCATAAATCTTCGAAATGGGACCTTAAGCTAAATACACACAAGTGTAGTAAAGTAACAGATTAAAAAGATCTTAGAAATAATTAAATACATACATATATACCAACAGTGGCATATATGCTATATACATAAGTTAAGCCATTTGGCTTTACTAAATAACCAAGGGAAACAAAGGAAAGGGCTTTATTGTCGTTTCACTGTTAAACTACAAGACAAAACAGTTTTGTTCTTAATTATATAGGCTTTGCATAAAGCTGTTACCTCGAGTAGCTGGTAAGCTACTTGCATGCTTTGCCGTTATCTCAAGTAGCTGGTAAGCTACTTGCATGCTTTCAAATATACACGACTCCAATGAGTCATGCGATCTAAGCATGCACGCAAGGTCTTGCTTCTTTACGTTGATTAATGAAAACAAACAAACCAGGGGAACTCTGATATAGTAAAACAGCATGAAAGATTAGTCTGCTCCAGCTTTGAAAATCAGCAAACATAGTAGCAATGATCGGATGCTAACCAAATTCACCACGAGGTAGGTCACTTGCTTAATCTTATACAAGAAGGCTTAATCCTAACAATTCAAATTGTTGCCCAGAGATTGAGTGCAGCTCCTTGCACTTCTGGGGTCAAAATCTATAAATGGTAAATCTGGATATATATATATATATATCAAACAGATTATATATATATAATGAGAATTGAGAAGTGAGAAGAAATACATAAAGAAAGCCTATATATATAAATATATATAGATAAATATATATATATATATATATATATATATATATATATAAGCAATAGCAACAACAAGAAGAAGACCCAGCTGAAGCCAGGCTTGCCGCGGCAACCTCAAGGGGTTGCCGCGGCAAGATCTCACGAGTGGCTTGCATGTAAGCACCATGTGTTGCCGCGGCAACCCTCCCCCAGCCTTGAGCTTGAGCTAGGTCATGTGCATATCGGACCTTGGGTCCACTTGGGTTCAAATAACTACTTGCTTTGGGTCTTAATGTACTATAAACCATATGTAAACTACTGACTCCACAATAATATATTAGTTTATTAAAATAAATCTATTTTAATAGCTTGGTGCCACTTGGAGCACAAAACTATTGTGAAGAAATAACAGTGTATGAGGTCCTCGGATACCTGAGCAAGCGTCAATGACAAAACTTGTAAACTTTGACGCACACAGGTAGGGAATTTACGTTCGTATTTTATATTTGTAGCATTGTCGCTAGGTTTCATAGAAAGAAATTGATGAATATTCATAATAGTATTGTATAGCATAAGTGGAGAAAATTTTGAGTTTATGTAAGCTGATGAACTTGGTTAGCTGATGAAGAAGCTCGGTCTTGAATATAAATATAGCAAATATAGCATCAGTAGGTTCAAATCATCTTATAAATCAGTTTAGCAACTTAATATTATTATCTAGCTGTGACAGTTTTTAATACATTGAATCATAAGACACACATGCAAATACCTTTCTTGGTAACTCTACGTGAGTCAGTACTCAGATCCTGTTAAATTCAATGTTTTTGACACGTTATTGTTCCAGTATAAATCAAGTGATCCCGCTAACTCGGGAGCTTGACAAGTGATCCCGCTAACTCGGGAGCTTGACCTTGTTGATATCTTTTTTTCGCCAGCATGTATCTTCAGTTCAGTTTGTTTCTCATACTTGTTATACCATGCATATTTACAACATATATACAGCATGTCAGCATAATGGATTATTTTATATTTCTCTATGGAAATAAATGATAAACTGTCAATATAGAATACAAATGCACTATTCTCTACTGAGCTGTGGATGATAGCTCATTCCTTGATTTAAATATTTTAGCTGTAGAGCCCGATCCTAAGCAGGCGGCTGATCCGACGTATGTGCCTGAGGAGGAGGGAGACGAAGACGACGACGACGACAACGGCGGGGAAGACGACTTTCCAGAGGAGTTCTTCCCGTAGATAGGTTTGTTAATTGGGATTGGGATATGGGGCATTGGGTAGAGAGAGAGAGAGAGAAAAGAAAAAGATATTTTGGTCTATATAAATTATATATGTTGGTTTTAGATTTATGAGGAGATGTTGTGTGGATGTATAGGTTTCTCACTAGATCCTTTGTTTTCTGATCATTGCATATATTAGTTTCTAGTTTCTATTTATCAGTTATTTTTCCATCTTTGTTAATTGTCAGAGTTTAATTACATTGCTTCCGCATTTTGTATCACTTTGATGTAAAATAAGGAAACCATGATGAAAGGATCATATCAGGTGATCCGATGGCGTGACCTTTTCTAGTTGAGAGACTGGGAAACGTCGGGCTGTCACAGGTACAAAGTAAAGAAAAATTATGTGGTTATAATTCTGGAAAATTCAAACCAAATGAATAGAATTATATCATCTTTGAAAAAGAATTATTAGCAATAAAACTTACCCTCAAAAGATTTCATATATATCTAGCCCCGAAAGTTTTTATTGTCAGAACTGATAACAAGGCAGTTCGAGACTTTTAATTAATAAACGAGATATTTTAGATGGAAGACGATTGAAATGGTATAATCAAACCTTTGAAATTAAACATGTTAAAGGAAGTGCTAATATTTTGGCTGATTTCTTAAGCAGAGATCCAAGTTTAAACCACTAACCAAAGTGGGCATATTTATTACAGGAAGAAGATTCATGTTACCACTAAACCAGTGGATTTTACTCTGTAAATGACAGAGGATGACAGAAGAAGGAAACTCCTCTTCTCAACCACCTCCAACCATAAGAAAATCTTATGTTGGAAAAAACTTTATTGGAAAAACCTATGTTGTGTTAAGAGGCCACCAACCCGGACTATATACCTCTTTCTTAGCTTCCCAAAAACAAGTTACCAACTTTCCAAACTCTCTTTACCAAGTTCACGATAATTTCAATGAAGCTAAATCAGCTTTTACCTTGTATCAAGTACAACAATCACAATATTTGCTAGAACAAACTAGCCTCTCGATAAATAATGTTCCTGACTTCTACAATCTCGGAATAAGTTTAGAACTTTATCACGAGATTAATGGAGCCTAGAAATGCCAACTTCTGAACGATAAGAAGCAGTTCAGGCGTCACATGAGCAACCTCTCTCATAAAATCCATGAAAAAAAACAAAAGCTAGAAAAACTACAAGATAGTTCGAATGCCCTTGTTAAATCCATAGCATGGGATTCTGAAACGTTCGCAGAAAATTTCTCTCTTGAAAAAATCAATCACTTTTTAGAATTAGCAGATCTTATGGATTCAAATTATCCAGACCCCATTTTTTACAAATTAAAAAAAATTTATTTGTTTTAAAAAATAAAACATATTCTGCCATATGATATCAGTAAACCCCTGATAGCACAAATTGAAGATCAAGAGGTTAAGATTAAACAGATCTTAATGGATAATTATAACATAGCTCAGTGTTATGAAGATTTCCTTAGAAAGTTGTCAGTTTATACGGAAAATCCCATGTATAATCTGGAAGAAAGTCTTGATTGGGGATTAGTAAAACAACTAATCTTTCCTGGCTATCAATGAATTCCCGATGATGATCAAAATAATAGTCTATCATCTCACCAAAAATCTTAATCGCACAGTCTACTATACATTTTGGATCACAAGCACAATTGGATGGAGATCAAAAGAAAAATATTATTAGCCGTATCAAATTTGGTTTTTAGATAAAACTAAAAAATACGAGTTCGATGAAGTCGAAGACCCCATGGCTAAAGCAAGCATCATGTTCATTAATCCAAAATCCTATTGGATTCGTTCTCTTAAAACATTCTCTTCAATCGCAAGGCAAATCCGTGCTGCTGATAATCAATTCAACATATCTGATGGTCGGAGAATTTTCACTACAAATTTACCAATTGAATATATAAGGACTGAAGAGTAAAAAGTTGAAGCGACTTCATTATTATTAAAATTCAATTCTCGAAAAGATCTTGACCTCCTGGAGAATCTCGAGATCGAAATAACGATGCTCGAAGAAGATGAGATGCAAGACAGCTATAATCATCATAGTCCTACCTCAGAAGATTCGACTTTCTACCACAATCTGGAAAATCGTATGAAAGAATAGTGGACCACACTACTACCACCAGTAGCAAGAACGACTCCAGCTCATCCAGGACACGTTGCTACTCAGAATCGTCAGCCCTGACGTTACAAACCAGAATAGTCAAGCCATAACGTCTCCCATTATTTTACTTTAAGAAAAAAGTAAGGCATCCATTGAAAAAGGAGAAAGCATCTTACTGGTGAAAATAAAGTAGTTTGTCCAGATGTGAGTAAATGCTTTGAAAAATGAGAAAGCATCTTTACTATTGAAAAGAAAGTAATTTGTCTAGATGTGTGTGTAAAGTCTATTTAAGGGCATAGCTCACCCTTGATTAGGGCATCAAGTTGAGAAAAATAATTTACAGTATGTAAAATAATCCGCAGTATGTAAATGGTATCAGAGCCTTGTTCAAGTGTTAGAATTTGGTGCTAGTATTGGCGTCTGCAGTGGTTTTTACCAGTCATTGTAAGTATGTAATATAATGGAACAGATAGATGTTATTATCTTTAATATATTTATTGTTATATTTTTTCTTATTTGCATCATAATGTTGGTTATCTATCTACTTTGGGATCATATCAGTCAAAGTAAAAAATAAAAAATAAAAAATCTTTCTACTAAATATTTGCATTTACTTATTTGATATAAAACACATATACTTATCGTTTGGTAAAGCCCATATCCCTTCAAAGACTTTGGTAGCTGTAAAAGCTTTTTATCTATCTGGACACGGTTTAGGCACCAATCATATGTTAAGCGGTTTTAGGTACCTGTATCAAATAGTATGGCAGAAACATCTAGTAAAAATCTAGAAATACCTATTGATTGTATAAGTTCTTGGACAAATAAAAATTAAGAAGATTATAGGCATATATTCCATATAGATAAAAATTCTGAAAGTAATATGCATATAATAAGTGGTTGTATAAATAGTCTATTAGATATAACGGGTACTTGGTTAAATAAAATATATAAGAAACAAGATGATATGAAAATACAACTATATACTATTCACAATGAAGTAATGATAAATAAAGAAAATATTTTGGCCTTAGGCAAATTAATCGATTTGGATTTAAAAGAAAAAACCAAATCAAAAATAGAAAATCTAATAACCAAATTAGAGCAGCTAGATTTAGAAAAACAAAAAGATGAATATTCGAATACTCGATTATTCTACGGAACTGATGAAATCAATACCGATGACGTCTGTGTCTTACAAGAAAAGATTGAATATAATTATCAAGAATACTTGAATGTAAAAAGAAATCATTGAGTATTGGCAACATTTATATATGGATGAAACTCTTCCGGGCTGAAGATAGAAATAATATCATTTCTCAAATAAAAGAAGTTTCTTTAAAACATGAACCTCTTTTAACATACTTCCAAAACCAGGAGTTAAATGAAGAATCAGAAACTGATACTGTAACAACCCAAATTTCGACACCCCGAAACCCGTGCCATCAGCATAATCCTCCAGACCGTGCCCCAAAACTATGCACGGAACATTGGTATAACAAGCAATTATAAAGAGATAAAGTAATTAATTTCATAAGGCGGAAAAAGTATCATGCCCGTCTGGCATAAACAAAAGACAGTTCTATTTTCATGCTACTGCATGAACAGAGAACCGATCAAAACCATCGGTGATAAACAAATAACTTCAGATGGTTCGCCAAAAGAAATAAATCAATTTAATTACATTGTTTTAACAAAATAAAGGCTTGACATACCAAGCCGTACAAATCTGCTCTCAAAACTACTCTCTGTCAAAGTACACAGTAGAGTCTCCTAGAAGAAGTCCTCAGGAGGAGGCTCCAACTCGTTTCCAGGCATGTAATCCGAATCACTCGGATCTACGTCTCCTGAAGCCTCCACTGCCGCTAACAAAGGACCTGCGACGTATAGTCTAAAGGGGTGAGCTACATCCTAGCTCAATAGGGAACAAACACAATGAACATATAAATTAAAATCTCACATATATTCCATGATATTCTAAGCATGATGTGTCTATGCATTTGCTAGAAAAATAGTTTAAAAGCTGATGAATTGCATTCAAGTTCACTGATAATTTGCATGTCTTACTTTACTGTAGATTTATCATGAATGACACTGACCAGGCCTAAAGCAAAACTTAAATCTTCAACTTAATTAATCTCCGAGCAATATAGCATCTAGCCCCGATGAGATACCCTTCATCGTTATCTAAATAGACAGTTGTTAAAATATATTCCTTGGGAATACGACCCAAGCCCCTTTTCAATAGGCGGCGGGGTTAAAACTCATCTCAACATCCCTCGGATGTGCTTACTGTGTACGGATAGACCTCCACACTGGTGTACGGATTGGCCGTCGTACCGGTCACGAATATCTTGCCGCATCAGTCGTGGGTATCCCGCCACGTCGGTGGGGTATCCTAAACAAACCTCAAATAATAAAAATAACATGTGCTTTACATATAGTTGTTCACCATGTAAAGTGTTATCTTATATCAGTTACGCCTCAACAGTAATTATTCAATCACATATATATCCCTGGGATGTATAATCTTACTCGCATCCACTGATGCCCTTATTACTTTCTCATCCCCTGGGGAATTCTCATTCTCATTAGATTACTTGATCTTAGTTACTCGCATCACATAGATGCCTTTATCATATTCTTGGTGTCACACACACCCATTTTCACAAAGGTTTTCATAGTTAAAATATTTTCAATTCTGATAAATATATCACTACATATATGCTCTTGCAATTAAAGTACATGTTCAAGGTGTTCCCTACCTCAATTCTCTAAAGGTCCAAGCATCAAGGTCCCACACGGCTCCTTGTGCTCGCTTTCATACGTACCACCTAAGGTACATCATAATACATACAATACATCACTAGAAATGTAATGAAGAAGGTCCTAGACCCTCCATGAATCTCAAAGTAAAACTATAAAGTCAAGCAAAACTGCCAAAGTCGATTAATTGATTCTCAAAATTGATTAATCGAAACACAATTCGATTAATCGATTCCCAAAATCGATTAATCGAAGTCCAAGTCAATTAATCGATTCCCAAAATTGATTAATTGAGATTCAAATTCGATTAATCGATCCTAAATCGATTAATCGAAATCTCCAACATAGTAAGGTTGATTCTCAAATCGAGTGGTCGAAAGTCTGAAATCGATTAGTCGATCCCAAATTGATTAATCAAAATCCAAAGTCGATTAATCAATTCCTCCACTCGATTAGTCGATTTCCCCAGGTCATGTTTCTCCAGCCACTGGAGGTACCCAGTCGATTAGTCGATTTCCAAATCGATTAATTAAACATCCAAATCGATTAATCGAAATCCAATTCGATTAATCGAAATCGGGCTTACCTGACTTTTCAACTTTCAGACCAAAATCGATTAATCGAATCCCAATTTTGATTAATCGATTTGGTCCGATTCAGCCCCCCTTCTGGCTGTTCTTCCAAATCTTTTTCCTTTCTTTTCTAAACCTTTAATCTACTCTTTTAACCCTACTTGACTGAATTTAATCATCTACAATCTATGCATTAACTTCAATCAAAACTCACCTCAATAATTCCTTTAAGGATTTGATTTGTTGGTTTTAATGGCTAGGGTTCCAGCTTTTGCTTCAACGATCCCAAATCGCTTTGAATCCGACAATAAATGATCTAATTAGCCCTTTGATTTGCATTCACTCCTACCTCAATAACTCCTCTTGCTTTTTCCCTCTCTCTCTTCTTAATTCCTTCACCAACCAAAAGAAAAGGATTCTAGGGTTATTAAGGTCCTTATATCCTCTTTCCTGCTTGTGTGTTAAACACATACACCAGAGATAGGTGTATGTGACTCTCACTTAACACTATACTCTACACTTAGGTCACACTAATATCACATTAGTACATAACTTCATGAGTCCATTGTTTAACTATCACTTGGTCAACCCTATAACTAATCGGGCACGGATCTCGAGGTCAAAGTTAAACGCTCAAATTTTCGAGATATTATAGATACAATGAATATCATTTCTGATCATTCAGATGCTTCTTCAGATCTTAGTAGTCACAAACTCCTCTGACTCCTAGAAAGAGAAAAGCTGAAGAGCCATTAGAGGAATTTGAGAATTTAGAAACATATTTAAAAACCTTTACTCTTGAAGAACAAGAGGAATATCTAAAATATTATATTCATATGAATGATGACAGTTCTTCATTCGGAGTAAAAGATGAGAAAATCCCAATTCCTACAAATAATAGAAGAGACGATTTGAACAAACAAAACGCAACTCAAGGTGGTACATATATAGATTTAACTAATGTTCCTTTTAAAAATCAAGAAAAGGTAATTGACGATTAGGCACAATCCATGTCCATAGTAATTACAAACCAAAAAGCCGTTTGGTCCAAAGAAAGATTTCTTGACTATATTGCAGCAACACTTCAAGGTGATGTTTTGCAATGGTTAAAACAATGGGAAAAATCTAATGAAGGTAAAATGCAAAAATCATCATTATTAGGAAGTTTTAATAATCTTGATGATATCTTAAAACACTTTACAATAGTCATTAAAGAACATCTTTATGGTTATACAGGTGAACAAAACCTATAAGAAGATGCAATATATATTTTATCAAAATTATGCAATATTTGTCATTTCAAGAATATTGCAATACTTTTAAAAAATATTATTATCAATTGGAACCCCCAATTAATATATCATGATTAGAACAATTTTATCATAAATTCCCAGCACCGTGGGATGAATTAGCCATTAAAGGCTATTCAGATTTTATTAGTAAATTAGCTAAACAAGATACTTTAGGACTTAGAACATCCTTTGTCCTAAGATTAATAGCAGATAGATGTTTAGAAATTAAAGCTAAGAAATAAGTTAAGAATCAAATCACGAATTCTAACTTTGGACATAAATATTGTGATAAAATTCTCCAAGAAAATTGAAAAATAGGATGTAATATCCCTAAAAGAAAGGGATACAAGAAAAGTTTGAAGAAGAAAAAATTCAAATGAAAACCTTGGAACAAAAGAAAAAGGTTTATTAAAAATAAAAAATATATTAAAAAGAAAAAACAGACTGAGAAAACAGATAAAACGACCATGGCTAAAAAGAAATGTCATTGTTTTATTTGTAACGAAGGACATTATGCTCCTCAATGCCCAAAATGGGAAAAAAAATATAACTAAAATGATTATATATTTAGATGAAGCAAATCTAGATGTTTATTTTAGTGAAGAAATTTTAAGTGATTATAATAGTATCATTTATGAATTAGAATCCGAAACAGACTCTGATTTTGATATAAATGATCTAATATTTATGTTAAATATAGTCGAAACATCAGAAGAAGAACACCAAATGATTACATTGAAAGACGTAATAGGTAAAGAAAGATCTTTCTCTGAAGAACAACATTGAAAATTTGAGTTACAACAAAAACTTAATAAAGAAAATATCTATAAAATTTCTCCTTTAGACAAACTCTTGTCTAGAAGAATATTTGAAGCTTTTTCAGGGAACGCTACTGCAAAAAGCACGTCTAATCTTACAGCTGAAATAACACTTTTTGACAAAAAGAAAATATTATGATGGAAAAAAGAGAACCCAAAATTAAAATATATTCATATTGGTGTACTTCAAATATGCATAACAGGATTATTCAGAAATGGTTTAGACACACCTATACTAGCTATAGTAATGGATAAAAGATTACTTAATCCTTTACAATCCTTGATTGGAGAGATTCAATCAAATTTAGCTTATGGAATGGTTTGGTTTAAACTAAAACCAAATTATTTTATTTCACTTGACGACCCAAATATTGAAGACACAATAAAAATTAAAATTCAAACAAAAGGATTAGAAATGAAAGAAGATTCACACAACATAGCCATAACCTGGCAAACAGAACATGAATTAACCTCTAAACCAATAACAAAAATGCATAAATCAGACAAAAACCTGATTGAAATATTTGAACCCAAACCATATGATTCAGAAATTCAACCAAGGTTAATAAACTGGAAATATTTACAGATACCTACACAATGGTTATTTGAAGATATTTTAGAACAAAAACCTAAATCTCAAACCCAGATGATTGAAATACAAGCTTCTGGAAACAATTTATATTTTAGAGATACAAAGACTGCCTCTTTTAATACTATAAAAGATGAATGGCTTCCTGTAAAACCTATTGAGTCTAGAGCATCAACATCTATAACCAGATCAGATCCGGCATCTGATGGCAGATCTATTCAAATATGGGGGAGTCTACTTCTGTACAATCCCTCACCAGGCTTCTACAAGCTCAGGTGAAAAGAAGAAAGATCCATCTTGGATCGGTGGATCAGAATCACCCTAGGGCTATAATCTGTCCACTTAAATGGTCACGGACTATCCCAGAGGTTATCCTCCTCACGGAGCCCAAGACAAAACAAGATTATCGCTGCTACCACCATGTTCACCAGGCTACCAGCTCAGGATCCCATGAGGATTTCAGATCTAGTAGGTCCTGTGGTAGGGCTAAGGCTGGAAGACCATGATAACCCAGACACACAGGTTACTTGGATCTGAGTGGCCCTTAAAATCAGTCCTCCATTGCTTTGAAACATAGCCAAGGCAATGGGGGATCACAAGGCAGCAGCCTTGCACAGAGCATCTCACAAATTAATAGTAATCCCATAAAGTATAAATCCTATTACAAAATTTCCATTAATCTAACTTAAATACATATACAAGGTCATAGCCAGCAATTGCTGAACTATGGAGAGAAGAAAAGAAAAAGGAAAGGAAAAACTACTTACTGCTAAAAGAAAGAGAAAAGAAAAGCGATCTGAGATAGGTTCCCAGATACCTAAACCTAAGCTAGGCCTGGGTATATATAGCAGTGGGGTGGCGGCGCATTAGGGTTAGGAAACCCTAATTTTAACGATGCCACGTGGCCTTCTACTGATCCTTGGATGCCTCGGGCGTGTGCACGGAGATTTGAGTGTGGGAATGCGTGCCCTAATCATTGGAAATTTCCAGAATGCCCTCTGCTGAAGAGATGGAAGTTTAGGTTCAGAGCCTCGCTAGGTAGCTATAGTTTAAACTCATGAACTAAAAATACTTTAACTTTATCATTTTTAGTCAAAAAATGCTGAAATCTTATTTTCTCCTAGTTATGAAAAAAGACCATATACGTATGTCTTAGGAAATTTTATGTTTCAAAATTATAAACCATATAATTTATGTGTCTTAATGGATACCGGAGCCACAATAAGTGCTTATCGGTACAATGCTTTGCCCTCAGAAAAATGGATAAACATTAAACATTTAATCAAAGTCAAAGGCATTGAAGGAAGAGAAACTGTTATTGAGTTAAAAGCAAAAAATATTTCTATTTGGCTTAATGATAAAAAATTCAATTTTCATCTCAACCCATATCAACCGATATACATCTGCGACCCAGTTGGTAACTTTGGCCAATATAAATCGGTTTTAAAACCTTGGCACAACACCTAAGAGCATCCCCAAAAGAGATGCTATAAGCACAAACAAATGATAAAATCGCTATTTTGGCAATTGAAAACACTTGGAAGCTACTCGAGTAGATATGCTATGAGACTCGCCATATTTGGCGACTCCTCCACTTGCCATATTTGGTGAGTCCTCCTTCAATGACTATAAATTAAAAACTATTAAATCTCTCTCTTTCTCTCTCTCCGCTCACCATGTATTTTAAGAATATATGAAAATAGAAACAAAAGATATTATTTTAAAAAAGGGTAGTTAAAGTAGCTATCCTTAATTTTCAAAAAAAAATAAAAGGTAGCCATCCTTGCCGAAAACTTTTTTAAGAAGACAACAGTAAAATAGAGAGTGGGTTCAACATGAGATTTTAGTTGTTCAAATTTTGTTATCCTTGCTATAAAGGCTCTAAGTAGTTAATCAATATTTTTTTTAGAGCCCGGACTATGAGGGCTGCAGCCACATGAAATGAGCACCAATCAGTGGTGGACCCACTAAGGGGTGAGTCCGGGCCATGGATCAAAATCTCGGCTGCACTTTCAAAATTTTGGCTGAGACGTCTCAGTTTCGATCGAAACCGAGTTGGAAAAATGCAAAAAACAGCCCCCCATCCGAAAATCCCAAATTATCGACCTATTTTAAAAATTATTGCCCGATAATTTTAAATTACTGGCCGAGTATTGATTTTCATTTTTTTAAGCGCTTTTTTTTTTTTTTTTTTTTCTTAAAGGGTTTTCTAAAAAAAAAAGCTTTTTTAAGGGGTATAAAACCCATTTTTTTAAGAGCAACCCAGTTTTTAAAGGGACTTTTTTGTTTTAAGGGGTATAAAACCCCATTTTTTAAGGGCAACCCTTTTTTTTTTAAGGGAAGAAGAAGTGGTACCTGACTGCGTTGGAGGCTTGAGCCGCTTCCTCCTCTCCCATTTCCCCTTTCTTCTTTTCCCTTTCTTTCTTCTTTTTCTTTTTATTTTTTCCTTTTATATGCAAGGGAGTATAGGACCGACTCTCTTGCTAGTCACTTACACACTAAGAGTGGTGTTTAAATGTTCTTAGACCATAAGAGCTGACGATGTAGGTGATCTGAACCGTCAAAATTATTTTGTAGGAATATTTAAATCATCGAAACTGTGGACATTAATATCAACCATTATTTTTTATTTAAGGGTTCATATTAAAGTTCATCAATCGGATGGTTCTGTGGCGACCTGACTTTTCCAATCCCTAATGTGACAGCCCGGATTTCGGCACCCCGAAACCCGTGCCATCAGCACGATCATCTTGACCGTGCCCCTTAACTATGCACGGAACACTGGTATATCAAGCATGAAAAGAAGTAAGAACAACTCGCGGAATTTAAATCTAATTAGAAATACTTTTCAAAAGACAGTTCTACCCTCATGCCCCTACATGAAGGGAGAACCGATCCGAACCATCGATGATATAAATCATCACAGATGGTTCGCCCCAAAGGAATAATCCAAACTCTATACATATACATGTTTTCACAAAATAAAGGCTTGACATACCAAGCCGTACAATCTCTACTCAAAACTCCTCAAAGTAGCACAACGGAGTCCTCTAGAAGAAGTCCTCCGAGGTGGCTCCAACTCCTCGGCAAAGAAGTCCGACTCGGGTCAGCGTCCCCTGAAACCTCGGCAGCTGCTACTAATGGACCTGCGACGTATAGTCTATAGGGTGAGCTACATCCTAGCTCAATAGGGAACAAACACTGCTGAACATATAAGTTATAACTCACATATATTCTATGATATACCATGCATGATGTAACTATGCAGTTGTTGATAAGACAGTTAAAAGCATTCGTTTACTGTTGATTTCTTATGTTTTCATTTACTCATGAAAAATGCTGAAAAGGCCTAAAGCAAAACTTAAACTTTCAACTTAAGTAATCCCCGAGCAATATAGCATCGAGCCCCGATGTGCTACCCTTCATCGTCATCTATATAGACAGTTTTAATGTATTCCCTGGGAATACCATATAGTACCCAAGCCCCTTTCCCCTGGGGATTGGTGGCGGGGTTTCACTTATCTCAATCAACACCCCTGGGGTGTGCTTACTATGTACGGATAAGCCTCCGCACTGGCCTACGGTTTCGCCGCCGTATCGGTCACGGATATCCTGCCGTGTCAGTCGTGGGTATCCCGCCACGTCGGTGGGGTAACCTAAGGAACCTCAAATAACAAAAATATCGGTGCCTTACATATAGTTATTCACCGTGTAAGTGTGCTATCTTATATCAGTTAGGCCCTATCAAACATGATTCAATCTGTGGATACATCCCTGGGATGTATCCATTAACTTGCATCACACCTGATGCTCTTATCTCTTTACTTCTTCATCCCCTGGGGATGGCTCGTTAGTTTACTCTTATGAATGTCACACACACACACTTTTCACAATTCTTTGAGCAGTAAAAATAATTGAATTGAAATTTATATCACTACATACATGCTCTTGTAAATAAAGTACATGTTCAAGGTGTTCCCTACCTCAAGTCTTTACTTGTTCAATGCATCAAGGTCCCACGTGGCTCCTTGTGCACTAGCTCATACGTACCACCTATGTTACCACATAACAGGTGAAACACATCACAAAGGATGTAATAAAGAAGGTATAAGACCCTCCAAGAATCTTGAAGTCAAACTTAAAAGTCAACAAAATTTATCCCAGTCGATTAATCGAAATCCCAAATCGATTAATCGAACCTGCTTCGATTAATCGATGGCCAAAATCGATTAATCGGAGGTCAATATCGAGTAATCGAAGTAATTTGGATTGATCTTAATTCTCCTTTTCGCAAAGTAAACTCACCGTCGAACGATTTCCGCTCGATTAATCGAATCGATTTCCGATTAATCGAAATCTTCTTCAAAGAAGAACACTTACTATTCGGTTGAGTTTCCATTCGATTAATCGAATTGGTTTGATTAATCAATTCTTCGTCGCAAAAGTTCTCTTACAATTGAGCAGATTCGAGTTTCTATTCGATTAATCGAATTGATTAATCGAATTCTTCATTCAAAGTTCTCTTACAATTGTTCGAGTTTCTATTCGATTAATCGAATTGATTTGATTAATCGAATCTCTTTTCGCAAAGTACACTTACTGTCGATTGACTTTCACAAGTCGATTAATCGATCCCAAATCGATTAATCGAAAACTAAATCGATTAATCAAATCCCATTTCGATTAGTCGATTTTCTAAATCATTTCCTCCAACCCTTGGGGTCCTTGGAGGTTCATCGATTAATCGATTTTCAAATCGATTAATCGAAATCAAATTCGATTAATCAAATCCAATTCGATTAATCGAAATCGTGTCTTCTGACCTTTCAACTTCCTGGCCAATTTCGATTAATCGAAACCCAATTTCGATTAATCGAAATTGTCAGGTTCAGCCCCTTTTCGAGCTGTTCTTCCCAATCTTTTCCCATACTTTTCCCTCTATTTTTCTAAACCATTATCCTATGATTTAACCCACATTTAACCACATCTTAACCCCTATGATCTATGCATCTTATTTACAAGAATTTACCTTGGATAGATCTCAAGTTGATTTCTATCGATAGTTGGAAGGCTAGGGTTTCTAGCTTTGGCTCTAACGGATCCCTTGCGTCGAATCCGGCCTCCTTAATGCTTGACTCCTTCTTCCAAACAGTTGCAATAACTCTTCTCTCACTCCTCTCTCTTTCTCTCTCTTCTTTACTTCTCTCAACCACAAAAAACATGAAAGTTAGGGTTTTCACCCTTTTTATCTTATTTCTTTTCTCGGTGTGGAACACATACACACCCCTCGGTGTATGTTACTCTACACACTCCTCTATCTCTCCACTCTTCTACACTGGTTCACACATCACATCCGCTCATCTCACATTAAGTTCATCTTTGAACTATCTTATGGTCAAACCTAAGACCAATCGGGCACGGATCCCGAGGTCATAGTTTAACGTGATTTTTAGGGCTATTACATCCGCCCCACCTTGGGAATTTTCGTCCTCGAAAATAACCCAAGGTTTATCTTGCTCTAGGTCTCTCTCTCTCCCCACACGCTCAGGTGAGGTAGTCCAATTTAGTCAGACGCACTCAAGTAGTCACACATTCACACTTATAAACATGGAAGTAAAGTTGTAACAACAAAAAGGGAAACAATTACACAAAAAGTTGAATTTCTATTAATATAGTAAAATTTTACAAGGCGCCATATGAGTTGGCGTACAAGATATACATCTATACAAAACATGACTGATACAAAAATATAACTAAAACTCAAACAGGCCCCTCGCTAGGCTGGTCCGGTGCAGGAGCTGGCTCTGGCTGCGGTGGAAGGGTCTCTGTTGGCGGAGTAGATGTGGATGTGGAGGGAACCGCGTCCGTGGTGGGATGGAAGACTGGTCCTCTATGGAAGGCGGTGCGTCCGGCCGTCCACTCTTCTTCGCGGGCCAACATATCCATGTAGGTGTGGGGGTAGATGAACTGGAGGGTGTGAAACATGAGGAAATCAATCCTCCTGTTCATCCTCTCATTATTTGCGTCCATTCTGGCCAGCACGTCCTCTATGGTAGGACCGGATGGAGCGGCGCGCCGGCGGTAGGATGAGGTGGGAGTCGCGGGCGCGGAGTGAGCAGGTGGTGTCGGTGAGGCTGCTGTGTGAGAGGTGGCCCTCTCCATGGATGGCTCGGCTGCGGCAGGGTGTGCCCCACCCTCAAGTGGGTCCTGCTGAGGTGGTGGGGGTGGTGGCGGTGCTACCGCTGCTGCTGCTGCTGCTGGGGCTGCTGGGGCGGGAGCGGGACCCGGAGCTGGTAGGGTCCGCTTCAACAGGTTGTAGCTACGGGTCCATGAAGACTTTGTGAATGTCTTCACGCGATCCGTAGCCCTCACCTCGTGAGGTGAGATAGTGTAGGAGGGATCGTTGGAGTAGCACTCCAACATGCTTGAGATGAGCCGAGCATACGGCATCTTCTCCTTGGGCCGCATGTTGCCCTTCATCAGTTTAGTCTTGATGTACCGCATCCCCTCAAGGATGACCTTGGTAGCATCAAACCACCGGCCACAGAAGGCCGCGTAAAGTGCATGTTGCACTTTGTCGACACGCTCAGTGTCGTGGCGCATCGGGTAAAGGTTGCATTTGATTATGGAGTCGAGCATCCACATGTAGGGTGGAAGATCAACCCTCTTGATGGAAATGCCCGACCCCTTCTTGCCATTTGTCATGAGGGTCATGACTTCCTCAAATCGGGGGTCTTCCACAAAGGGTGGAAATAGGGTAGTCTCGGGGGTGAACTCGAGGTAGCACTCGAGCACCTCGTGAATGTGACGCCGAGTGATCGTGTAGAGACGACCCTCGATCTTGGTGATGATGCATCGTCGAGGGCCACCGGTTAGCCCTTGGTAGAATAATCTCACCAATCTAGGGTAGTAGGAACCCGGATTGGTTTGAGAAGATTGCGAGACCGGCATTGTTTATGTAGTTTTGAGCCCATTGGGTCTCGCGACATCGGGTCGGTGAAAAGGGTTGGGTCGATGGTATATTGACCTCAAAGGTCTTGGCTGCCCACCACTGTTTGGTTGCTCCACGTTGGTGGGTGGTGGTGGCATGGGGGTGGATTCGGGAAGACTCGGCGTAGATCTTCGTCGAACCGGAGGTGGTCTCCGATTCCGACGGTGTCGGAGTCCTCACCGGCGATGGGGTAGGTGGTGGTGGTGCGGCGTTCTTACGCCTAACCGGCAACTTGGAGGTTGCCTTCTTCGAAGATAAACGGGTTTTGGGCGGCATTTTCACTAAACTAGGGTTTATCTACTTCTAATGAAAGAAAAAGTTCGATTCTAGGGTTTACCGTGGTTTTCGAAGGCGAATACGGTAGATTGTGGGCGCGAATCGGCGGAAAACCCAAACCCTAGAGCACTCGGTTGGTTGGAGAAGAAGGAGAAGATGAAACGCCCAAAAATCCCAAGCCAAATGATTTCGAATGGGAAATGAAATCCCCAAATTTATTTATATAGCCCGCGGCTCGATTAATCGAAATTCCATTTCGATTAATCGAAATTCAAAACTAGGTTAAGCCGCGTAAAATCGATTAATCGATTTCTCAAATCGATTAATCGAAAATAAAATTCGATTAATCGAAAATATTTCGATTAATCGAAATCGTGTTTGTTTAAAAATTTAAAATTTTGAGCTCACTGGCGCGTGCCAGTCGATTAATCGAGATTCATTTCGATTAATCGAAATCTCAAAATCGATTAATCGAACTTAGTTTCGATTAATCGAAATCGTGCAAAAACTTCAAAAATTTTCCAAAATTTCCTTAAGTATTCGATTAATCGAAATCCCATTTCGATTAATCGAAATTTCTTTCTATGCATTTTCTAACTCAACTTTTCATTTCCAGTCACTGGCTTTACTGAGATGTTAGCCAAAAAGGATCCAGTGTCCTTTGACTCAATGTTCGCATCATAGCATGCCAGGTCTTCCAATAGTTTCCATCGGTGCATACCCAAAATCAATGAAGCTAACTGAGCTGAACCCTTTCGACTCAATGCATCGGCTACTACATTCGCCTTGCCAGGATGGTATTGTATAGAGCAATCGTAGTCCTTGAGGAATTCCATCCATCTGCGCTGTCTCATATTGAGCTCTTTCTGTGTGAACAGATATCGGAGGCTCTTATGATCGGTGAAAATTTCAAAAGTCTCACCATACAAGTAATGTCTCCAAATCTTTAGCGCAAAAATGATACCCGGTTCCAAGTCATGAGTCGGGTAATTTTTCTCGTGTTCTTTCAAATTTGTCTTGATCCGTAAGCTATCACCTTCTTGTGTTGGTTGAGCACACAACCAAGGCCATTTGTACCTTTACGCATATCCTCCATGCTGAAGGAATTGCCAACACTTTGAGCTGAAGTGAGTCTCGTTTGAGTTCTTGAAAACTCTTCGCATGCCTCACTCCACTCAAACCTTGAATCTTTTCGTGTCAGCTTTGTGAGAGGTCCCGATATCTTTGAAAACCCCTCAACGAAACGTCGATAATAGCCTGCTAAGCCCAGAAAACTTCGGACATCGGTCACTGTCTTTGGTTGTTCCCAATTAACTACTGCTTCTATCTTTGCTGGATCTACCATGACACCATGCTTTGAGACGACATGTCCCAAAAAGCTAACTTCTTCCAACCAAAATTCACACTTACTGAGTTTGGCGTACAATTGGTGTTCACGTAGCGTCTGTAGAGAAATCCTCAAATGTTCTTCGTGTTCCGTCTTGGATTTGGAGTATATCAGTATATCATCAACAAATACTACAACGCAGGAGTCCAAGTGTGGTTTAAACACTCGGTTCATCAGATCCATAAACGACGCTGGAGCATTCGTTAACCCAAACGGCATCACAAGGAATTCATAATGTCCATACCGTGTCCGGAAAGCTGTCTTCTGAATGTCCTCAGCTTTAACTCGCAACTGATGATACCCAGATCTCAGGTCAATCTTAGAAAAATACCTTGCTCCTTGCAGTTGGTCGAATAGATCGTCTATTCTAGGCAAAGGGTATCGGTTCTTCACGGTGAGTTTGTTCAATTGTCGATAGTCAATGCATAGTCTCATTGACCCATCTTTCTTCTTGACAAACAAGACCGGTGCTCCCCATGGAGATACACTTGGTCTAACAAACCCCTTGTCCATCTCTTGTAGTTGTTCCTTCAACTCCTTTAGCTCGGAGCCATTCTATAAGGTGCTTTCGAAATAGGCTCCGTTCCTGGTGTTAAGTCAATGGCGAATTCTACTTCTCTGTCTGGAGGTAATCCAGGCAATTCTTCTGGAAACACGTCAGCGAAGTCTCGCACAATTGCTATCTCAGAAATGACGTTCTTTTCCTCCTTGTCCTCCTTTAAGAAAGCTAAGTATCCATGATCCCTTTCTCGATCATTTTCGCCCTCATCACTGAGATCGTACGATGACGACCTCACTCCTTGAAACCGAAATGATCTTCTTGTGTTCGAAAATGACTACCTTGTTCTTGCAATCAATGTGCGCCAACCAGGTCCATGCCAAGGATCACATCAAACCCTTGCATGTCTAATACCAACTTTGCTTCCAATTCATGCACTTCTAAGTCTTGAATCGCTACGATGATGGATTTGCAAGCTAACTCCGTGTCTACTAACTCTCCATCGGAATAGACAGATAGGACGAAATCCAACGCCTCCGAACGATCTTCATCTTCTTAGCAAAACGTGGAGTGACGAATGAGTGGGTAGACCGGGGTCTATCAACACTCGAAAGCGTCATGTCTAAATACACTTCCCTTTCATACATAGTTAAAGTACCTATAATATATATACACATACAGAAATTTACACATCAAAATGCACTCTCAGTTTATATTAAAAGAACCTACACTATTCCTAATGCATGCACCTTTTTTCCATCTAAAATTCTTTATGAAACGGAATTTTTTCTTTAATAAAATAAAATTTCTCACCTTGGATGACGTGCACATTCCTCGCTTCTGGCGTTGATCATAGGCTCTCCCCTAACAATCGGCTTCCTTGCTTGAATGGGTCGTGTGTCAGAATCGAAGCCGTCTTGCCCTTTGTCTCGCCTTTGATCATGTGGCCCACCTTGCCACGGAAACAACCTCTAGTTCCGATTCTGCAGTCTATAGTCCTATGCGGCTTGCCACATCTGGCACACGTCTCTCGAGGTGCGGAAGATACAGTCACGAGAACCACGTGTGATAGTGGCACCGATGAACATGGCAGGCTCTCATAGCGAATAGGTCTCCCCAGCGCAAGTAATGGAAACCTCTGTTGGTGTTGTTGTTCTTGTTGTTCTTGGTCTTCAAAGCCTCCACAGCTGCGGTCTCGACTCGACCCACGAACCTCGGCTTTTTATTCACGGTTCGTAGTTCCCCATCCTTAGTGGTCAAGTCCTCTCTGTTGCTCTCTCTGTCTATATCTGTTCGTGTTCTCCTCTTCTACAACCAATGCTTTGCTCATGACCTCTTCATAGGTCCTCGGTTGAAATGGAGCTCGCCTCCCTAACCCGTGCTTCAAACCTTGCCGAAACCTCTTCGACTTCATCACTTCAGAACCGACGTAATCCGGGGCAAAACGGCCAAGCCGTAGAAACTCTACCCCGCATTCTCTCTCGGTCATTCTCCCTCGTACTAACAAAATTGTATCTCTAATTGGTTCCTCACCACTTGAAATATTGTTTGTTGAACTCCTCAACAAATTCCTCCCAAGTCAAAACAACTCTGGGGTCTCCACAGGCCCGAGTCCTTATCACGGACTTCCACCAAGGCCAGCCTCCCCATCCAACATGTAAGCTGCCCATCTTACACTCTCGTCTTCCGTGCAAGTTAGCACGCTAAAGACTTTCTCCATCTCCATCAGCCAATTCTCAGCGGCCATTGTGTCCGCCTGCCCAGAAAATGAAGGAGGTCTCATCCTTCTAAACTCTGTAAAAGATGAGGGCACAGGCAACGCAGTCCTCACAGTGGTGTAGGTGGTCTTTCTCTTGACGCATGAGCTGCAAAGGATGCTGCTTGTTGTGCCATGGCAGCTGCCATAGTCTCCATAGTGTGCATCATCCTTTGTCGTTCCTCTCTATCTTCTTGCCTTTCTCTCAATCTTTCTTGCTCTCTTAGATCTTGATCCTGATGATCTCGATCCTCTTCCTCATGATGTCTGCTACTCACAGGCCTGGTTACCTCCTAAAGGCACTCTATTGGTAGGAGAGATGTAACCATCTCCACTCGTAAACTCCTTTGATGGCCTCCCTTGGTGGCCTCTCCCTCTAGTGACATTGCGGTGCATTTGAAACTAAGGTTTCAGTTAGCGAAGCCCTATGATCTGAAAGAACCCTTGTCGAATTGCTAAAAGAAAATGGCTCGATACCAAGCTGTGAGCCGGATTTGGCACCCAAACCCGTGCCATCAAGACGATCATCTTGACCGTGCCCTTAACTATATGCGGAACACCGGTATATCAAGCATGAAAAGAAGTAAGAACAACTCATGAATTTAAATCTAATTAGAAATACTTTTCAAAAGACGGTTCTACCCTCATGCCCCTACATGAAGGAGAACTGATCCAACCATCGATGATATAAATCATCACGGATGGTTCCCCAAAGGAATAATCCAAACTCTATACATATACATGTTTTCACAAAATAAAGGCTTGACATACCAAGCCGTACAATCTCTACTCAAAACTCCTCAAAGTAGCACGAGTCCTCTAGAAGAAGTCCTCTGAGGTGGCTCCAACTCTCACGCACAAGAAGTCCGACTACGTCGGCGTCCCCTGAAACCTCGGCATTGCTACTAATGGACTCTGACGTATAGTCTATAGGGTGAGCTACATCCTAGCTCAATAGGGAACAAACACTTCTTGAACATATAAGTTATAACTCACATATATTCTATGATATACCATGCATGATGTAACTATGCGATTGTTGATAAACGATTAAAAGCATTACGTTTCTTTGTTGATTTCTTATGTTTTCATTTACTCATGAATAATCTTTGAAAAGGCCTAAAGCAAAACTTAAACTTTCAACTTAAGTAATCCCGAGCAATATAGCATCGAGCCCGATGAGCTACCCTTCATCGTCATCTATATAGATAGTTTTAATGTATTCCCAGGAATACCATATAGTACCAAGCCCTTTCCCACAGGGATTGGTGGCGGGTTTCACTTATCTCAATCAACACCCACAGGGTGTGCTTACTATATCTCTGGATAAGCCTCACCGCCTACGGTTTCGCCGCCCGTGTCAGTCACGGATATCTGCCGTGTCGGGTCGTGGGTATCCCGCCACGTCGGTGGGGTAACCTAAGGAACCTCAAATAACAAAAATATCGGTGCCTTACATATAGTTATTCACCGTGTAAGTGTGCTATCTTATATCAGTTAGGCCCTATCAAACATGATTCAATCTGTGGATACATCCCTGGGATGTATCCATTAACTTGCATCACACCTGATGCTCTTATCTCTTTACTTCTTCATCCCCTGGGGATGGCTCGTTAGTTTACTCTTATGAATGTCACACACACACACTTTTCACAATTCTTTGAGCAGTAAAAATAATTGAATTGAAATTTATATCACTACATACATGCTCTTGTAAATAAAGTACATGTTCAAGGTGTTCCCTACCTCAAGTCTTTACTTGTTCAATGCATCAAGGTCCCACGTGGCTCCTTGTGCACTAGCTCATACGTACCACCTATGTTACCACATAACAGGTGAAACACATCACAAAGGATGTAATAAAGAAGGTATAAGACCCTCCAAGAATCTTGAAGTCAAACTTAAAAGTCAACAAAATTTATCCCAGTCGATTAATCGAAATCCCAAATCGATTAATCGAACCTGGTTCGATTAATCGATTTCCAAAATCGATTAATCGAAGGTCAATATCGATTAATCGAAGTAATTTCGATTAATCGAAATTCTCCTTTTCGCAAAGTAAACTCACTGTTCGGTGAGTTTAAGTTTCGATTAATCGAATCCAGTTTCGATTAATCGAAATCTTCTTTTCGCAAAGAACACTTACTATTCGAACAGTTCGAGTTTCCATTCGATTAATCGAATTCAGTTTCGATTAATCGAATTCTTCTGTTCGCAAAGTTCTCTTACAATTCGAACAGTTCGAGTTTCTATTCGATTAATCGAATTCAGTTTCGATTAATCGAATTCTTCTGTTCGCAAAGTTCTCTTACAATTCGAACAGTTCGAGTTTCTATTCGATTAATCGAATTCAGTTTCGATTAATCGAATCTCTCCTTTTCGCAAAGTACACTTACTGTTCGAACAGTTGACTTTCACAAGTCGATTAATCGATCCCAAATCGATTAATCGAAAACTAAAATCGATTAATCGAAATCCCATTTCGATTAGTCGATTTTTCCTTAAATCATTTCCTCCAACCCTTGGGGTCCTTCGAGAGGTTCGATCAATGATTAATCGATTTTCAAATCGATTAATCGAAATCCAAATTCGATTAATCGAAATCCAATTCGATTAATCGAAATCGTGTCTTCTGACCTTTCAACTTCCTGGCCAATTTCGATTAATCGAAACCCAATTTCGATTAATCGAAATTGTCAGATTCAGCCCCTTTTCGAGCTGTTCTTCCCAATCTTTTCCCATACTTTTTCCTCTATTTTTCTAAACCATTATCCTATGATTTAACCCACATTTAACCACAACTTAACCCCTATGATCTATGCATCTTATTTACAAGAATTTACCTTGGATAGATCTCAAGTTGATTTCTATCGATAGTTGGAAGGCTAGGGTTTCTAGCTTTGGCTCTAACGGATCCCTTGCGTCGAATCCGGCCTCCTTAATGCTTGACTCCTTCTTCCAAACAGTTGCAATAACTCTTCTCTCACTCCTCTCTCTTTCTCTCTCTTCTTTACTTCTCTCAACCACAAAAACATGAAAGTTAGGGTTTTCACCCTTTTTATCTTATTTCTTTTCTCGGTGTGGAACACATACACACCCCTCGGTGTATGTTACTCTACACACTCCTCTATCTCTCCACTCTTCTACACTGGTTCACACATCACATCCGCTCATCTCACATTAAGTTCATCTTTGAACTATCTTATGGTCAAACCTAAGACCAATCGGGCACGGATCCCGAGGTCATAGTTTAACGTGATTTTTAGGGCTATTACACCTAAGGTATAGAAAAGGTCGGTTCATCAACTTATTGATTTCTCAATAAGCCGTATCAAACAGAAGCCGGCAACATAACAATGATTTAAAGACAGAGGCAAAACATAGAATAATCCAAAAACAAAAGCTTTTAACAACAAAAATATATCACTATGAGGAACCAAGAAGAACCACCGGTGATGGCCAATCCAACACCTAAAATAGTGGTTCACAATAATGGTTCCTCGAGTGATATCAAAAGAACAAAACAATGGCCTAGGGCCCAATATTCAAAGAATATTCCAACAAAAGTACCAAAAAGAAGGGATCTAGAATCAAGGGAAAAACTCCTCAGCAGGTGTATCCAATTCCTCCTCAGGAATGTAATCAGAGTCCTCCAAATCCTCTGACCCTAGGTCAGTCTCAGCACCTGTGACGTATAGTCGAGGGTGAGCTAACAACAAAGCCCAATAGAGGAAACAAATCTATTTGCATTTCATTATAAGTAAATATTTTCAAAAGACAGAAATTGGATCAAATATGGTTTTCAAATGATGCTTTGCAAACTAAATCTCCAGTTCTAATCATGAGTCAAAATTAGAATACTCATCTAATGTGTTCAAAATCTTCTGAATTAGCATGCTTCTTGTATTAAATTTATAACTTAATTTTATCTCCCAAATTTCCTATAGCATGAGAGCGGACTACGTGACCGATGGGAAACCCTACTGACCATCGTCGTTCATGAACTCATTTTCTGAAGTGCAACAAACCCCTACGCTATGAGGGAAACTTGCGCCAAAGTAAATACTGTCATCACGGTTGGTAGAAGCTAAGGCATCGTTCGTATGTACCTCAAATCGAATGCAAATGCTAACTTATATCAAAGCTTATTATTCATAACATATTACTGATTTTTCGGAGTTCTGATTCGAAGTTCTTATTCAAAAATTAACTAAGGTTCTGAGGTTTAAATTACAAAGTTCTTAGTCATAACAAAGTTTCCAAATTTCTGATTTGTATCATATGTTCAGGTTCTTATTCATGCTGTGTTCAAACAATGTTCCAAAAATTATGCTTCTTATTGAAACAGTTAAAAACAGTTCCTACTTATAATAAAATGCAAATGAAGTGTAGGGTTCCCCTATCTCAACAAAGAAGGTTCAAAAACAAGCATAAGCAGTCCACACAAAGGACTCCCAATATTCAAAACCTACAAAGATTAACACTCTCAGTGTTAATATAGGACCAAAAGTCAAACCCAAAAGCTTGCCGAGAAAAAATCCGACAAAAATTTCAAAGGTCTGAAACAGGGCAGAATTCGACCCTCGAATTCAAATTCGTGGGCCGAATTTGAAATTCGATGGTCGAATTCAATTTCGACCCTCGAATTTCAAAACTTCATCAGGTTTCAAAAAAATAGAAAATTGACCCTCGATTTTCAATTCGATGGTCGAATTCCAAATTCGACCCTCGAATTGGAAATCGACCCTCGATTTTCAAAAATCACATCAGGCCTTTTAAAATAGATTTCGACCCTCGAATTTCAAATCGATGGTCAAATTCCAATTTTGACCCTCGATTTGAAAATCGACCCTCGAATTTGTTCAGTTTTGTGGCTGTCAAAAATTTCATCCCCGGATTCTTTCTTTCTCATTCAACCACAGCCTTCTTATCTTATTTAAATACACCACACTCTACTCTAAACAAAATATAAATTTAAATGACACAAGGAGGTTTAAAGGCCTACCTCTTGTCATTTAATCCCTTGTTCCCATTGCACCAAAACACGCATCGGAATCAAGTATCGAAGTTCAATCAGACCAGAGCTTCCTAATCAATCCATGATTATAATGAGGTTCTACTGCCTCAGCAACCAACAAAAATCACACAGAACTTATCACTCTCCACATCTCTCTTCTCTTTCAATGGTTCAAACTGATCAAAATTCAAATACAATTCTAATCAATGGTCGAGATGGGGAGAGGAACTCTCAAGCTCTCAAGATCTAGGATTAAGATGAGGCAAGGCTTAGAGGCTTATAAAATCCAACGAGAGAGAGAAGTTACACTTCTCTTTCAATCTCTCTTATAACCTAAAACCAAACAAAACAAATATCTAGATTTTTATATTTGTCACTTATCCACTTAAATTGCAAAAGTGTCCGATGTTGAACACAAATACCTACCTTATTGTGTAAGTCATCGATTACATGACTTACACACATCTCGAGACAAGGTCCTTTGACCATCATTCTTATCAAACACATAGCTAACCAAAAATCCAGAAAAGTTCCTCAATAATTTCCGGACACGCTTACCGAGGTAAACGAAAAATAAGTCAAAAAATATCAAGGATATTACATGTTCACATTCAATGCCCAACCTTCAATCTATGATCGATTAGACAGTGTTTAAATGATCTCACACCATTAAAATATCACTTTTTATTTCACACCATTAAAGTGTGATCTATCATTATGCCATGTGGCACAAAGCTATGATTTGTCAAATGGTGTTTAAAGGATCTTACGCCATTAAATCACTTTTTATTTCACACCATTAAAGTGTGATCTATCATTATGCCATGTGGCACAAAGCTATGATTTGTCAAATGGTGTTTAAATGATCTTACGCCATTAAAAACTCACTTATTATTTTACACCATTAAAGTGTGATTTATCATTATGATTGTTTTCGAATCAGATGATGGAGATCTTGTTTCACCCCAATCTTCTACACAATTGATCTTGAGATTATGTCGCGAGACAGTTGTTTATTTTAAATGTTATATATCCTCCAAAAATGGCCCTAAAATCACGTTTGAGCGTGATGTGTGCCATAGGATTCAAGGGGAATCTTTTGGGGATCTGTGACACGTGGAATAAAAAATTGATCGTGATAGGTGTGTCATGATCTCAAGGTCTATTGTGCGGAAGATCAAGGTGAAACACGATCTCCATCATTTGTTCCGAAGCAATCAATGGGTTTAAAGGGGTTGCACCTATGAGCACTTTCAGAGATCGCATGAGCGGTAATAGAGGTACCCATATATGTAGAGGTTCACAATATTTCACGCAGTAGATCTTGAGATCATAGCCCAACTAGCAGACGGTCAAATCTTGATTCCACGTGGCATACATCCCTAAAATGACCTTGATCATGGGCGTATCATGAGAAGGGTTCTCGAGTCACTTTTGAGATTTATTCAATGTGGAATCAAACTCTAACCGCCTGATATGTTTTGCATGAACTCAAGATCCATTGTGTGATTGAAAATAAGCTTTACTAGTATAAATATAGATTCTAACAATGTTAGAGAATTAAAAAAAACCAATAAAATAAAGTTCGGTACAGTTCAGTAAAGTTCGGAGCATATTTTCAAAAAAATCATAAATTTACCGAAATTTTGACTGACAATTTTGACCAATTTACGATTCGGGTCATGAACAAAACCGAAACCGAGATTTTGATCCATGGTCCGGGCGTCCCCTCATTACTTAAGTACCTGTATTTAGAACTCAAGATTCATTCTTCTAAACCTGAGTTTCACTTGTTTAAATTGTTGACTGATTTGAATCATATGATAGAGGTCATTTTTTGCCACAATGTTTCACACAATGGATCTTGTGATCATGACCCTACCATATGATGATCAAATTTTGATTCCACATGACACACATTTAAGAAAGTGAACATGATCATGAGCATATGTCAAACATGATTCTTATATCACTTTTGGAGACGTGTGCCATGTGAAATCGAAATCTAACCATCCGATGGAGAATCGTGACTTCAAGATCCATTTTGTTGAAGATTGGGGTAAAACATGACTGATTCGAATAAGTCAATGGTGTAAGCACCTGAAACATCCTCTCTTTTTTAACCAATGCATCCCTCGCCGTCTCTCTCTCTAATGTCTAAACCAACGCACATCCATCTCAGATTTTCGGTTTACAAAAAAATACCTATTTCTGTTTAAAAAAAGATACGCTTCTCTCTCTAAGAGCGGCTGTTTTTCCCTCATCTCTTATAGAAATGGCGTTCTCTCTTTCTCTCATTGCGTCGTCTCTCTCTCTCTCTCTCTCATCGACCAACAGTGTTTAAATGAACTTCTTCACCAGTGATCGTGTAAGATGTGGGAATCCGTACAGTCAAAGTGATAGAGAGTAGATTGAAGTGCAACATGTCCGGAAATAGTGTTTTACCAAGATTTAAATTAACCATCTGATTAGTGGACTATATTATCAATGATTGTTTTAGTTTTAATGGGTTATATTAAAGTTCTTCAATTGGATGGTTCTCATCCACTTATAGCCATTTTTCTTGGGACTGTAAATGTTCCAATGATAAATTGCCACTTTGACAATTTAGATTTATGGCCGACAAATTAAGGGTTAGGGATTTAGGATTGGGTTATGTTATTCTCACTTGAAAGACCGCTTTCTCACCCCATCACCTCTAGACGACATGCATTGACCGCATATGCATCAGATGATGGTGATTATTTTTCGTCCCTAACTTTTATACAATTGATCTATAGATCATGCACATACCATGAGACAGTCAATTTTTTATTCCAAGTAATACACATCCCTCATTTCAAAAAAACAAAAAAAAACACATATCAAATAAGTGATCCTAAAATCATGTGACACATGTCACGATTAAGCATGATTCAGGATCTTTTTTTGAGATGTGTGCCACATGGAATAAAAAATTGACCATAGATCTATTGCTCATATGATTTTAGGGTCACTTTTTAGGATGTGTGCATGACCGTCTTATGGTCAGCACATGATCAATAGATCCATTATGAGGTAGATGTTATGACTTGGATCTCTTTGACCCGGTTTAATGGTAATAGGTGGGTGAAGCACCAAGACCCGGTACGTGAGAACACACTGTACCATGGCCCACATAATATAAATTTAGAAATTTCTAATTAAGATATGAGCTACACAAAAATAGTAACTGAATTCACTACAAGAAATAAGACTATTAGCGGCAACCAAAAACTACCGCTAATAACAAAAAATTGTCGCTAATACTCTTACCGCTAATAGTCTTAGTAGCTTTTTTATTAATAGCGGCAGTTTTTTACCGCAAAAAACAGCCGCTAATAGTCTTATTTTTTGTAGTGATTCCTAGAGTTGTGCTACCTTAAACAGCTAAGGCAAGTTTTAATCCTAATATTCATGGGATTTCTTTTGGTAAGGAATTAAAATCCTAAAAGAACTCTTGCTCCTTTAGCAAAGATTAACCTGGCATTTGAGATTCTTTCCATAATTCCTTCTTTTCTTTATAAAAATAAATCCTAGGGATATTTGGAATTATTTACATCAATTTCTTTTTCTCTTAATCATCTCTCTCTCTCTCTCTCTGTGTTTTCTCTCCTCTAAAGAGCACAACCACTGTGCACATTCGGTAAGCGAGATCCATGTCGATCAACACTGAGAGTTTCAATCCTTGACCGTATCGGCAAACCGTGCATCTTGTTCTGGAGTCTATCTTTCACCATCAAGGGTCTTCATCGCTGCGAAGGTTTTATTGTATTAGAAAGGATTATCGTAAAAAGGGCTCGGACAAATCATCACTCGAATCCAATCTCCATCAAACCAAAATTCTGCGAGAATCAATTAATGCTTCAAAAGGTTGGTGCCTCTCATTCCATCTTAAATTATTCAGTCTTTTTTCAAATAAATAAAGAAACCCTAAATTTTAAACCTAAGAAAGATTAGGGAAGAAAGAGATCTCGGATAGCAGTTGGAAATCTTGAAACTATGCCTGAAAAATCCAACCACGATTGGTCGAAATGACCATTTATGACATTTACGATTCAAATCGTGATACTGTTCACTCAAATCGTGGCATTGATCACTCAATCGTGACATTGATCACTCAAATTGTGACACTGTTAACTCAAATCGTGACATTGTTCACTCAAATCGTCACGCTATTCACTCAATTTGTGCGCTGTTCACTCAAATCGTGACACTGTTCACTCTAATCGTGACACTGTGCAAGCAATCGTGACTCATTTGTACATAATCACGTTTAATCGTGACCTCTTTTTGTAAAATCGTGATCCATGATTGGTCATGATAAGTCTAAGTTGAAATCGCCATATCTTTTTACGTAGTTATCTGATCATTACATATTATATATCAATTTTCATCGTCTTAATGCGATCTTTATAATGGAATAGAAACTATATAATTTTGACGCTATTTGGAAAGTCAAAACCTGAACCTTTCATCACGCTTACATTGGGATTGCACTCATCTTGTATTCATATTGGTATGCCTTTTAGAGTTCAATACAAATCTGATCGCTGTACCGATCAATTACCAAGGATCACACCCCATTGAAGAGTAAATAGATTCAATCATAGAATAAATATTGTCAAACATTTCTTATTCATTGTTTTACTCCATGCTTCATGATTCATGTCTCATGTTAATTTTCAATATATTTATGCAATGCTTAGGGTGCATGTTGTAGTTTCTTTCCGATATATGTTTCACCATTATCATATGACATGCATCATATAGAAAATTATGTTAGGGCATGCACATGATAAGTTAAGAATTAAGATATGACACATGACATTAGCCTTCGTCATGATAGAATTTCTTTCACTATCAAGCCTGATTTAGTGAAGTCTATCGCACCGTGGCTCATTTCAACTAAGTTTTAAGAAAAGATGAGAAATAAATATGTTAAGATACGATAAATTAAGAAAGTGGGGATTTAAGCCCATACAAATATGAAATGGGGACGACGATACGTAGGGCCCATTAGATAAATGATGTGGGGATGATAATACGTAGCGTCCATGTCAAGAATTAAATCGGGGCAGGAACCTAAGCCCAAAACCGAATAATGTTATGATATGAGACACGCTGTAAAGGGCAGCTGAATATGAATTAAGTTCTACACGTGTCATACCTTAAGAGCTACTGTAAGGGTCCAACATTTGCAATTGAGATGGATCTTAAAGATAATATGTTAGTTTTATATCGAATTAAGGAGACATTGTGGTTACTATACACGCAACATTATCTGGCTAGATGATGGTTTATGTTATGATATGGAGGTTAGGTGGTTATCTACACATGGAGCTCGTGTGATAGGCTCGAACAGCGGCCCTGACACTGATCGTTTAATTAAGATAAGTAAGATACAAAGTACGTTGTGTAGGCATATGGAGTAATAATAAGACTTTCGATATGTTACGTATGATAAGTTGATGAGACAGATAGGAAAAGTAATAAGAAATAAAAGCATCAAGCACATTTTATTCTATGTTATATTTTTCAGTTTTGTTATGATATGTTATGAAAATCATGGATATTATTGTAATGTTACAAATTACTTGGTTTATTTTAAAATGCACTGCAATTCAAACGATTGCACACATGATCACCTGGGTAAGTTATGGTAGATCGATTGTGCAATCCACTGAGTTTACGTGACTGAGTAAACTCACCCCTTCTCAAATCTAACAGTTTCAGTAAAGACTCTGATCATCTTGCTTATGATGACGTGGTGGTAGCTGTATTGGAGGTGACTTATGTAAAGGAGGACGTCGGCTACTACTTGAATGCGAGCGTATACCCGACAGACTTTTATGAGCATTGAACGCTCTTTAGCTCTAGTTTCTATTATTTCTTTGAGAGATATTTTAGTCCTTTGATATTTCTTGTAAGTTTATGTTTGGGACCATTTTACCCTACGTAAAACTTGTTTTATCTTATATCCAAGATGCGTGGTCAGGATTAATTATTTTTTAATGGCCATCTATATTTTATGTTGTTAATTTACGAGCCGTTTATCATTAAATGCTATTTTAAATGCCTCGATCTATATGCTAAGTCAATTTATAGATGTGTATATCCACTTATCGCTTTAACAAGAGTGCTATGTCATAACATGAAAATTTAGTCCCTTGAGGTTGGGTAAGGATTATGAGTCGTGACAGAGATGGTATCAAAGCCTAGGCTTTACCTCCTTAGGGACTAAGTCGTACGAATTCAATAACAAACGATGTTTTGTGGAATCAGGACTCAATGGCTCCATGACGTAGAGAGACGAATAGTTCTTAAGTGAACGAGGCCTCATCACATGAAGGCCCTCAAGAATCTTAAGCCATGCGCCTATTGCGCGAGATGGCTACCACGTTCAGTCAATAGATGACTCAGCTGACGCAGTTTCATCAACAGGAAAGGACTCAACTGCTACATGAGATGGAGGTACAAAGAGAGTAGTAAAGACAAGCTGTCAAAGAGCTGGTCAATCAACATAAGCCTCCTCGATAGGAGAATACACCCCACGCACTTACTGGATTTCAAGTATTCAATAGAGCTCGACCCCCCTCTTTCCATGGTCAGCTCGACCCAATCGCTACTGAAGATTGGATAAGTAAAATCGAGAATTTCTTCGGGATCTCTTCACTCACAAAACATGAAAAGGTGAAGTGGGCAGCATTTTATCTGGACGAAGAAGCAGATAACTGGTGGAAAGCAACAAAGAGAGCTGTTGGTCGAAATAATGAAGAAGAATGGGCGTGGCGACAATTAAGGGAAGCTTACTTCGAAAAGTAATTCTTTACAGCCACCAAAGCTCAGAAGAAGAAAGAGTTCATGGACCTACGACAAGAGAGCATGACCCAAATTTGACTAACTATCTAGATTCGCTGGGAATTTGATTGCGGACAAAGGAGATAAGCTCATCACATTTCAGAACGGCTTGCGAACAATTTTTTGTGAGAAGTTAGTCGGGATGATGATTGAAATGTACGAAGACATCGTGGATCATGCACAAATCCAAGAAAGGGAATCAAGCAAAATGCTCAATAGAAGAAATGCCAGTTTGGGAGTCCAAAAGGGCAAGGCCATTTAAAGGGGCTCATTTATTCCATAGAGACCCCTACCAACTTTCACCCAGAGGACCTAGCCTTCTCCAGCCCTATCAGAGAATAAAAGACCCCGTCTCACGCCCCTACAGACCCAAGTGGCTCCCACGTTCCTAGGGAGAAATGTTGTTCCACAGCCACGTTAGCCACAAAGGGAGTTCACACTCTACGAACCTTCCGTGAAATGTGATAGGAGGCACAGGCTCGGAGTATGCATGCAACGTACCAAGAAATGTTTCTGGTGTGGAAAAGAGGGTCACATGGTTAAGGACTGCCCCAAAAGAGTTCCAATATCAAGCTCTTAGTATAATACTAAAGCAAAGCCTACGAGCCAGGGTCGCGTATTTGCAATGTCGCAATAGGACATTATGGCTAGCAACGAAGTTATTCAAGGTACCATTGTTAACTCAAATCTAGTTATCTTTCTTTCTGTAATTCGAGTATAGTTTTCATAAACTTTCATTTCGTGAAATCTCTCGTATGAATTCGATAAAATCTGAACATTATAATCAAACTCAAAAACATCTTAACATGCCTGATGCTAACAGGTAACCTCTCTGTTTATCGGCATGAGTGCGACATTTAGCACTTAGCCCTCGTTCTTATGGACTTAGGGTCTACACACTCATTTATCAGTCCAGGGCTTGTGTCAGAAATTCAAGCTAAACTTGTACCCTTAGGAAGGAGATTGACTATCTTGACACTATCTAGGAGCACCATGATAGCTACTTTAATAGTCTAAGAGCACCATGATAGCTACTTTAATAGTCTAGTTGAGTAATCCCTTAGGAAGGAGATTGACTATCTTGACACTGTCTAGGAGTACCATGATAGCTACTTTTTCTTGGAATAAAGTATCCTATTTCTTCACTTGACTCATATGAGCATTAAGGACTCTCTAACGTTGCTCTCCTTCATGTCCCTTCTCATGGATCCCCTTCAATTCTTCACTATTTAATAGTCTTCCTCTTTTCTTCTTTCCTTGTGCTTATAGGATCTCAACCTTTCGTACAGAGTCAGCTTTTGGCCTCCGATGAATTCAACATGTGCTAACGATCGATCTAAGCAATATTCCATAATTTTTTTTTAATGGTGCCACTCTCAAGTTTCCTCTTAAGTACTCATTTCAAATTTTATTCTTTCTTATTACTCCACATATTGTTCTCAGCATACACACACTATAAAAAATAGCACTGTTAGCGACAGCCATAAACTGCCGCTATTAATAAAAAAATAGCCGCTAATATTCTTGTCGTTAATAGTCTTAATAGTTTTTTGGCCAATAGCACCAGGTTTTTGCTGCAAAAAACTGCCGCTAATAGTCTTATTATAACATCCCAAAAATTTGGACTTTGACTAGTGTGCCTCGAGATACGTGCCGTCTGGTTACTGATCTTCTCAGGTGAAAGTCAACTTGATGACTTGGGATTGGATTAGTTTTGGTGTGAAAGGTGGATTGGATTAGTTTTGGTGTGAAAGGTGCACACTCGTGTGGTGTTAGATCGTTTTGTAGGGTCTTGTACACTTGTCAAGCTTGTATGTGTTTCACACGCGAGCCGGGGTTTTAAGTGTAAGAGAGGGAGAAGCTTCTCTTGGAAGCCATTCGTTTGGAAATTTTAGGGCTTGGGTTTCTTGTGAGAGAAAGAGGAAGAGGAAGAGAGGGTGAAGCTGCTTGTGGCTTGATGCGTGGTTTGTGCGTGGAAACAATGCGAATGCGTTAACTCCGTGGAAGGTGTGGGTGATTTGGGGATTTTCGACACTAAGAACCCTAGCTTTGGATTCGAGCCGTGGAATCAATCTTACAAACTGATTTGAGGTAAAGTCTTGTAAATCTATGTTGTGTATGAAGTTTCAGTTTAGATTTGATGTGAAAATGATGGATTAAAGGATAGGAAGATGATAGATTTGGAAAAAAAAATCAGATTTAGATTGAGAAAACCAAGGATTGGACGAAATCTGTAATTTTTGATCAATCGAAATGGATTCGATCGATTGAATTTGACTTGAGAATGTTGAAATTCGATTTTTGTAGGATTTTGATCGATCGAAATGTGTTTCGATCGATCGAGTTGAAAATTTGATCGATCGAAAAGTATAGAACTGGAAGTGTTGTGGATTTCTGTTGGAATTCGATCGATCGAAATGGATTTCGATCGATCAAGTTTCAAATTCGATCAATCGAAATTAGAATTTGATCGATCGAATTTGATTGCGCGTGCCAACACTGCTTCAATTTTTTGGCTATAACTTTTTGTGCTGAACTCCGATTGATGTGATTCTTATTACGTTGGAAAGAAGACATCAAGATCTACAACTTTTACGTTTTGACCAACTCATGAATCTAAATTTTTAAAGGTTAAAAGTTTGTGCTATCACCATTTTGGTTAGTGGTTTAATAAATATATTAAACCACTAACCAAAGTGTGCATATTTATTACAGGAAGAAGATTTATGTTACCACTAAACCAGTGGATTTTACTCTGTAAATGACAGAAGATGACAGAAGAAGGAAACTCTTCTTCTCAACCACCTCCAACCATAAGAAAACCTTATGTTGGAAAAACCTTTGTTGAAAAAACCTATGTTGTGTTAAGAGGCCACCAACCAGGACTATATACCTCTTTCTTAGCTTGTCAAAAATAAATTACCAACTTTTCAAACTCTCTTTACCAAGTTCACGATGATTTCAATGAAGCTAAATCAGCTTTTACCTTGTATCAAGTACAACAATCACAATATTTGCTAACATTGCATTTAATAAGTTCCCGCATTGAATTGGTATCAGAGCGTTAGTTTAGCTTTAGGATTGTAGTGCTCATATAGGTTTTTAGGGTTTATTTTTTTGAAAAAAAATTTAGGTTTAAAAAAAAAACAAATAGTCTAGCTTATGTTTGAAAAAAATTCGTGTAACTTTTGTTTGAAAATTTTTGTTTGGCTTTTGTCTAAAAAATTTTTGTTTGGCTTATGTCTGGTTTTTTCGTCTAGCTTATGTCTATTTTTTTAATCTAGCTTTTGCCTTTTTTTGTCTAGCTTTTGCCTCTTTTTTTTTTTGACTAACTTTTTTTTGTTTGCTAGTGTTTTCGTTTAGCTTTTGTCTGAAAATTTTTGTTTGGCTTTTGTCTAAATTTTTTTGTCTGGCTTATGTCTGGTTTTTCCATCTAGCTTATGTCTATTTTTTAATCTAGCTTTTGCCTTTTTTTGTCTAGCTTTTGCCTCTTTTTTTTTCTGACTAACTTTTTTTTGTTTGCTAGTTTTTTCGTTTAGCTTTTGTCTAACTTTTTTCTTGCATTACTTAGTTTCATAATTACATGTCATTTCAATCTCATTGCATTTTATTTCAATAGAGTTCATTAGTGTGCACATTTAGTATTTGACAAATGTCCTCATCCATTGTTGGTTCATAGTGTGCCTTTTCTAGTATTGTGTCTGAGTTGTGTTTATGTCAAACATCATTTATGAGTCACAAGTCACCATGAGTTCCTTACCCGTCATGAAAGGGTACTAGCCGAAGGAGGAAACCGCTACACTCCAAATTATTGGCGAAGTCCCGAAAGTCGCAATGAGATTAGAGTTAAAGGATACTCCCATCATTGTGAGCCCAAATATAATCTTGATAGTAAATCCCTAAGGTCTATTCAAATTGAAGTCCCAGCTTTTGAGGGTATGACAAACCCTAAGACCTTCGTGGGATGGTTGACTAGCATAGAGTAGTATTTTGATTCGTATGACATGTCGGAAGAGTGTAAGGTTAGGCTCGCCAAAACGAGGTTGATACGCCATGCAAAGAAATATTGGGATAGTGTGGAGTTTTGACGTAAGTTGACTCGAACTAAGCCCATCACACGATGGGAAGACATAAAGGAACGACTCATCAACCAATATATTCCTTTCACGCACCTCCACCTTCTACGATGTATGAAAGCTAAGGTGGATAAGTGTCATAAACACACCCAACTGGAGCCAATGGGCACCTATACTAAAGAGAGCTCTAATTTTGGGATTCCATTGTTGAAACCCACGAGTACTCCTACGAGGCTCCAAATTGATCACGGGAAGGAAATTATTCACGAGAAATATAATTTCAGGGTTCAACCATTGAAACCCGTGATTACTCATCTGAATCCCCAAATCGATAATGGGAAATGAGCGATTATTGAGAGCCCAAAAACTAGTGGTCGCAACAAATATTACAAGTGTTATGGATTTGGACACTTTGCTTATCGATGCCCCACGAAATTTTCTGCTCAAAATTTACTGACTAAAAGAGAGAGTTCTGAAGAGCCAGGAAATGTGAACGTGGAAGAAATTGTGTATGACCCTAGTACTGTGATGAGTGACAAGGAGATAGAAGAAACTGATGAAAATCTAGTTTGTGTTAAAGAGACTTCTATTTCCCTTATGAGTAGTGATGTTGAGTCACCCACACGTGAGCCAACTGAGTCGCCCACGCACGATTCGACCGAGTCACATACGCATGATTTGTTAGTATCGATAGAATCAGTTGTGTAGGAGTTCATGTTGTTGGTAAAGTCGAGTACATATGAGTCCAGCGAATTGGGTACATAAGAACTATTAGTCTCAATTGAATCGAGTACCCCAAAGTCTTTGGTTTTGGTCAAAGCGAGTACGAAAGAGTTATTCGAGCTGAGGGTACATGAACCATTAGTGCCCCTTGATCTGATCACACATGAGTTGATAGTGCCAACAGAGTCGATAGGGACGTGTCATCATTCTCAACCGCATGGGATTAATAATCAGAACTTATTGAATGATGAGAATACGCAAAATGCTATTAACATAATGACTTTATTTAATGAATTTAATAATGACATTTGTGTGTTAATTCATGATAGTCCCGAGCATGTGAAAGTTCTCCCGACCTTGAAAAGAGGTAGTGATGAAAGTCCAAAATTTCCTCTAGGCAAGGGCATTCATTCGATAGTTGCGGTGGAAGGTCTTACACCTATTCCAAGTTCTGCAACTATGTCTTTTGATCCATTCCTTACTACCCGAACAAACGAGCCAAGCCCATTTCACCAATTCATAACCCGTACCCTATCAGTGCCATATGAGAGGAGGTTGAATGGGGAGGTTCTAGAATGTCCGCAATCCACTACCAACGTGGCTAAAATTCAGGCGTATCTCACAAAATGGAAAGGCAAGCAGGGAGCTGAGCTTTTAAAGTGTACCATACGTGAGTTTTACAACTCATCGGAGATGAGTTCTTCTAACCCGGGGAGAGTTAATGGGCAAACTGACGTTGTCAATAAGAGTTTAGGAAATCTGTTAAGGTGTCTAATGGGCGAGCACATTAGGAATTGGGATTCCATTTTACCTGTCGTTGAGTTTGCATATAACAATTCGGTTAATTGAACCACAGGCATGAGTCCATTCCAAATTGTGCATGGATATAAACCTAGGACACCAGTAGATCTCATTCTAATGTCCATTCATCATCGGTCATCAGAGTCTACATCTACATTTGCACATCTCATTCATGAGTTGCATGCTGAGATTAAGAAAAGAGTTAATTTAAAGAATGAAAAATACAAGTTCTCTACAGATTCTCATAGACGGTTTAAAGAATTCTTAGAGGGTGATTTTGTGATGATTCAGAATAGACATGAGCGATTCCCGCAAGGAGTTGCAAAGAAGTTACAAGCTCGTGGTGTTGGACCCTATCAGATCTTGAAGCATGTCGGTTCTAATGCTTACATCTTAGATCTTCTGTCAGAATTAGGGATTAGCACGACTTTTAATGTGGAGGACCTTGTTCCTTTCCATGGCTCTTCAACCATTCCTGTCAACCCCTTTGAGCCTTCTACATCCAATGACCCCATTTTTCTCCTTCCCACATCGTTATCCCTACCTACTCGGCAAACCCGTGAGATCATCGAAGATGTACTAGAAGATCAGATTATGTCCACCAATCAAGGGGGACATTAGAAGTATTTGGTTAAGTGGAATAACAAGAGCGATTCAGAGAACACTTGGATTACACAGGACGAATTTCAGCAGCTTGATCCGAATCTTTTGGACCTCTACCACAACCATCATTCATCGGGGATGAATACTTCTAACCTGGGGAGAGTTGATGGGGACATCCGATTCAAGCAACCACCCATAACATATCAGAGGCGAAAGAAGAATATCAAAGTAATCAGAAAGAATAAAAGTAACTTATTGAAAGAAGAGTAACTTTTAATCCCATTACATTTATGTTTGGCCTATTTTGAAGTATCAAACGAAGTCGGATTGATACGAAATTGGTCATATTTGAAAGCTTATTGAACTAGCTTTCCAACGAGTCAAAATTTGCCTAATTTCGATAACATAATTAAAAGAGTTATAAATACAACTCAATGAAATATCTAGTAAGGGGTTTATTCAATATAGCGAGTCACCATGGAGAGCTCCAATGCTCTTCGTGAAGAAGAAAGATGGCTCAATGAGACTATGCATCGATTGTTACCAGTTAAATAGCTTCACCATAAGAAATCGGTACCCTCTACTGTATCGACGACCTATTAGACCAACTTAAGGGTGTCAAATGTTTCTCAAAGATTGATCTCAGATCGGGCTATCATCAGTTGAAGGTTTGAGAAGAGGAAATTCTAAAGGCGACTTTCGCCTGTAGACATGAACTGTACGAGGTTCTAGTCATGTCTTTCAATCTTACGAATGCCCTGACAGTCTTCATAGACTTAATGAATAGTCTTTGGGGACTGTCTAGACAAGTTCATCATAGTCTTTGTTGATGATATCCTCATTTACTCTCTCGAAGGAAAAACATGATGAACACCTCCGTGTTGCATTACAAACACTCTGCGAGCATCAATTGTATGCCAAACTCAGTAAATGCGACTTTTGGCTTAAGCAAGTGACCTTCCTAGGCCACGTGGTATCAGCAAAAGAAGTGACTATCGATCTGTCTAAGATCGAAGCAGTTACAGAATGGTAAGCACTGAAAAGTGTTACTGATCAGTCACATAATATGCCATTTTATCACCCTTAACTTAGTAGTGTTAGGACTTAGTTTGCTACTAATAAGCTACTGATGTGCAGATATTAAGGAAAAATAGCAAAAGAGAGCCCAAGTGTTAATATTCATCAAAATAAACTCAAAAATCAGTAAAAAGATGATGAAGCAAAAGAAGACGATTTGCCGCTGCTGAAAGCCAAGAAATCGTAATTTACGATTGTGCGCTAAAGTTGAAGACAAGAAAAATAGAAAATTAAGAAATCGTAATTGACGATTCTTTAAAAGATGATTCTTCAAAAAGTGACAAAAAGAGTATAAAGCGATACAAGAAAGCGATCGTTCGTCTTAGGAAATCGTCCAGTAAGAAAGCTGTGGAAAAATGAAAAATCGTGATTTATGATTCTCCAGAAAAAGAAAGAACAATTATGCTTTACGATTGTACGAAGCTCTTCTCTCTGCTGCTACTGATCACGCAAGTGAAGATTATCACCGCCATGTATTGAATTAGAAGATCTCTAGAATTAGAAGTTTGGTGAATCACGAATTTGAGAAGACTGATGAAGATAAGCTCTTAGAAAATCTCAGTTGTTGAAATAAAGGAGAATAATCCAGAAGCACATCTACAGTTGAAAGCAAGGAAGAATAAAATTAGAAATTAGAGTTGTATTAGGATACTTTTATTTTAGTAGTTTCTTTTATTAGAATTAGAAGACTTTGTAAACCGACCCATTATGATCAATAAATAAGAGGGCTTGACATAGGAATAATGATCGAAGAATTTCAGCATCAATTGACGACTGAGGTTGGATTTTCTTTCAATCAGTAGTGGATACTGGTTAGAGTAGATTAGATATCAGACGTTTCTCAAGAGCAATTGACGACTGCTATTGGGTGCTGAAGATTAGTATAGATATCCTAGTTTCTCAGAAGCAATTGATGACTGCGGCTGAGGGGTGAAAGATATATTTACTTTATTTTCTAGATTAGATTTTATTTACTTTATTTACTGCTTTGTAAACATCTCTAACTTTTAATTTGAATTGACGACTAAGGTTGGAATTTTCATATTAGTGTAACGGTTTTTACTTTTCATTCTTCAGTTTTCTTGAATTTGATTGACGCCCAGAGTTTAAGAGACAGTGGATTAGATTAAATTTGTGTTGAAGGATTTTAGTTTTTGACTGACGCCCAAATTTTAGAAAACTGCAATACGGTATAACGAAACTGCTTATTTTATAAATATCCGATAGCTAAAGATTAAGATTGATGACCTTAATCTTAAGAAGGAGGATTAGGATTTATTTTATGCACATTAGTTTTAAAACCTATTCTTTTATTTATATTTCTCCAGTAGTTCAGAATCTTAAAAGATAAATATAAATTTTAAAATAGGAATATAAATAAGATAAACTTCTTCGTGGGAACGATTCTATACTAGCTCTACAATTTCCGTTGTGCGCTTGTAATAGGATAAGACTTAATTAGATACACATAGTAAGTCGATCAACTTTTTGGCGCCATTGTCGGGGAAGTTTTTATCTTTCTTTCTATTTATATTTATATTTTAAAAATAAATATTTATCTTTCTCTTTTTATATTTCTTTATATTTTGAATTTTCTTTGATCACTCCTTAATCTTTTGAAGGTTTATTCGGAGCGACAACTGAGAGTCTCAACTTCCCATGATCAGCGAAGCTTGAAGCTCAGATTTGTTTTCTCTCCCTGCTTGCTAAAAAAAAAAAAAAAAAAACCACAACTATTTTCGATTCTGGTGCATGCACCATACTCGATCTCAAAGTTTGGACTTCTTTGAGCGTGACCCATAAATCGAACGAACTCTCCTGCGAAATCTCGCAGTAAATTGAACTTTCGGAAGAGAGTTTTCAACCATGGATGACGATGTTTAATTCAAGCACACTTCAGCCCGGTTGCCTTGACCGAGGCCTCTTGTGTAGTAATACCAGAGGTAGCAACAAGTCAAAATGTCGAAGTCAAGTCTCACGTACTTCAGTCATTTCCGACCTTTCATGGACTTGACAACGAAGACCCCTATCAACACCTTAGGGATTTCATTAAAATTTGCACTATGTTCCAAACACCCAACACCCATAATGAGGCCTTTAAACTATGACTGCTCCCTTTTTCTCTTAAAGATTGGGAAAAGGCATGGCTAATTTCATTGCCTGCCAGAAGTGTCCCCACTTGGGAAGGACTCCAGTCTAACTTCTTAAATGAATATTTCCCAATTGGTAGGAAAAATCAAATTCTCCAAGAAATCCAAGACTTCCGCCAAAAGGCTAGAGAATTATTCCATGAGACTTGAGAACGGATGAAGGATTTGTTAAGAAAATGCCCTCATTATGACATGCTGAATTGGTCCATTGCGCAAAGTTTCTATCAGGGGTTGACTAAAACTAATCAGGCTACAGTTGATGCCGTAAGCGGAGGAGCCTTTATGGCTCAAAATGGCTAGTGGTCTTGGAACCTATTTGAGAAACTGGCCGATAACTCAAAGCAAAAACAAGCTTTGTTGAGATCTGACCCAAATGTTACCCACCACACTCCGCTCGCGAGGGGTAGACTTTACGATATCAGCAAGGATAAAGTAAAGAAAGAGGATAACAAGAGTACAAAGGTTACAGCTCTTGAACAACAAATCATGATTTTAATGTCTGCCAGACCCAGCACTATGGATAAATCTTTGGCAAACTGTTCAAATTGCCAGCATCTCACAGGAACCGAGAACACTGTTGTGCCATCATATCAAGAGGTGGTGGATGTCGAACAAGTAATGGCCTTCCAGAGGGGAGATTATGGCAACACATACAACCCAGGCCTAATCAAAATCGAAACCAATACTAGAACCACAATCCATACCTAAACCACAATACCTACTAGAACCAGAATTAGAATGCGACCCAGAACCGGACAACCAACCCACCAAACTACAACAAATTACTCATACGACAAAACTTCAACCAACAAGCTAGGCCTCCCTATCAGCTGAAGCGCGAACACTATCCCCCACTACCTGAAACCATCCTTAACATCTTCTGTCTCCTCAGAAATTAAAATCTAATTAGATTCCCACCAGAGCAACCACGCCCTTGGCCAGCAACTTAGACTACAGTAAATTCTGCGCATTCCATCGATTCGCAGGACATAACTTAGAAGACTGTTGGGTCTTCGGGATGTGATTAACGACATGAATGATCAAAATCGGATCAACTGCGAGTCCCTAAGAAACTCCAATCAAATTAACAATCTGCCTCCACAAAACCTTGGGATCATTAACAATCCCATGCCCAACCATAATCAAGGGCCAGTCTCTCACATCACTATGGTGGACCTTCTCAATCAGCTCTTCGTTCAGCCATCGACCCTGATCACTGACTTGGATACATTTTATATATCTTATTAAGTCTTAACCTATTGCATGTGCACAATGGAAATCAGACTACTAGTAAAGGATCGTTCCCACAAAGATCGGTTGAACTATATTAATTCAATTTTCTGAAAACTTATACTTATCTTTTAAGATCCTAAACTATTGAAGAAATATGAATAAAGAATGCTTATTAATCTACATTGTAGAAAATAAATTCTAATCCTCAAACTTTAGATTATGGTCATCAATCACAATCTTCTGCTATTAGATATTTATAAAATTAAACAGTACCGTTACACTATATATCAAGTCTCCTAGCATTGGTCGTCAATCAATACTAAAATCCTATCAATACAGATTTAGTCTAATAAACAATTTCCTAAAACTTGGGCGTCAATCAAACTTTAGTAAACTAAAGATAGAAAAGTAAAAACCGTTACACTAATCTGCAAATCTCAACCTGAGTCGTCAATTCAAATTAAAATCTGGAGATGTTTATAAAGCAGGAAATAAAAGAAAATAAAATCTAAACTAGAAAGCAAAGTAAATATATCCTTCACCCCTCAGCCATACTCATCAATTGCTTTTGAGAAACTACAGATATCTACACTAATCTTCAGCACCCAATAGTAGTCGTCAATTGCTCTTGAGAAACCTTAGATATCTAATCTACAAAGCAATAAAAATCTAATCTAATTTTGATCAAAAGAAAACCCAACCTCAATCGTCAATTGATGCTGAGAATTTCTTCGATGGTTTATTCCTACACTGGGCTTTCTTATTTATAGATTATAAGGAGTCGGTTTACAAGACTTCCAATCCTAATAAAAGAAATTAAACTATCCTATTATAACTCTATTTCTAATTTTATAATTTCTTGCTTCGGATAGTTTATGCACTTTAGATTTCTTCCTTTATTTTAGTAGCAGAGTCCTTTTAAGATTCTTCTTCATCAATCTCCCAGATCCGTGATCAGTTAATTTTATACCCGACGGTAGAAATTCTCATGTGATCAGCAACAATAACAGTAATAAGAAAGCTTCTATAATCATAATCATAGATAACAATTATCTTTTTTCTTCTCTTTTGAAAAATCGTAAATCACGATTTCCTATCATTCATAGCTTCTTTACTGGACGATTTTCTGAATTACGATTCATCACTTTTCTTCTATACTCTTTCTCTGAAAAATCACAAATTACGATTTTCTAGCTTTTTAGTAGTAATGCTCAATCATTTGTAAAATCATAAAACATGATTTTTCATCCTTCAGTAGGCGATGAATTATCTTTTACACTTAATCATCTTTTTATTGCTCTTTTTGGATTCACTTTGACAAAGATTAATATTATGGCTCTCTTTACTGGTTATCTTTAATATCTGCACTTCATCAACTTATTAGTAGCAAACTAAGTTCTAGCATCACTAAGTTAAGTGTGATAAAATGATATATTCTATGATTGATCACACCCCCAAACTTACACTTTGGTAGTCCCTAGCAAACAAGGAAATATAAACTAAAAACTTAAATTAAATGCCACTTTTGTAGGGAGCACGATTGCATTTAGCAGTTGTAACAAGCCTTTAAACCCCTAGGTGATTCCTAGTGGAGGAGTTGTAGTCTCCTGAAAGTTTTCAGTGAAGTTACCTTCAAACTTCAAATATTTTTGCATTTTTCAAAAATTAAAAAAAATAAAATTTTAAAATCTAAACTAATTTTATACACTAAATTAAATTAACTAATCTACCTAAATTATCAAATTGGTCAATACATAGTTTGTTACGATTTTCTAAAATTACCAATCATTTACCTTACTTTTCAATGCAACAGTTATCTTTGATTAGAACTCCAACAATTTTAATTCATAATAAGCACAAAGTGTATATGTATTAGTGAATGATTTATTCTTCATAAAATTTTAAAAACTGCAGATTTAGAAAATATTTTCATTCGAAAACTCACTATTGACATACTCTCAAAAAGATATCGAAACTTTTGAGTTCTCTTAGTATTTTTTTCAGAAATATTCAGTTAAAGATAAAAATTAATGAATCTCATTCTTATGATTCCTTGTACAATTTATAGTATCTAGTATTCATATATCTACTAGGCTTATGTTTTTATAAATCGTAAATCAGAAAGGTCCTTTTTTTGGCTTGTAATGGGGTTTTGGGTTTCAGAAGGTATCAAAGAAAGGTAGAAAAGGATTAAAAAATTTTCTACGAATTTAGCTCTTCTTTCTCCTCTCTTCTCTTCTTCTTTATTCTTCTATTTCAGTAAGTATCCAGTATTTGATAACTTCTTCCTATTTTTATTTATTTATTTCTTTTACATACATCCCAGTTCTTCAGCTACAAAATAGCATTTTACGATTTTTCTTCTTTTTAAAAGCTTTTTTTTTTCTAAATCGTGAATTTTTTTTCAGAAATCGTTTCTTTAGGATTTTTCTCTCCTTTCCCATATTCTTTTCTTTTTTCTTCTGTTGTACCTTTCACATTCCTTCTTTGTTCTTGTTTTACTCCTTTCACTCCCTCTTCTTTCGTTCTTTTCATTCTAAACTCTTAGAAATTATAAGGGTTAAAGGTAGAAAGCTTTGGGTAGTACATATGGTTGAAGGTTTATAAAATTTTAGTATAAAGAAATTTTGTTTACGATTCTAATATGGGTTCAAAGGGTAAATTGTTCTGGGATTTTGGGCTTTTTAGCTTTGGTTTAAACAAAAGATGACCTTAAATCATCTTTACGATTTACTAGCATAGATGCCTTGTTGCTTTGATATTTCTAATAGATAGTTATAGACAAAAAATTAGTTCATCATATTTATAGAATAATTTGATTCTAAATTCAGCAATATCAGATTACATACATTGTAGAAGTTCAAAAAAAATTTGATAGAATAGAAACAATCTCTCTCTGAATAAAAGAGGAAATAAGGCTCAAAATCTCACTGGTTTATAATTTTAAAACTATAGTCTAAATTTTTGCAGTTTAGATCAATCTATTGTTTCAAACATCCATTCTAATATAGTGTTGTATGAGCTAAGCATGAATTGTACTATTCTATATTCTAATTTATTAGACTTCTACTATAACGAATCATAGGTATTTCAGGATTTGTAATTTTTTTCTATCATACTTCTTGTGTATTGATCAATAATTTTTTTTTTTTACAAATAGAAAACCAAAATAACTATTAAAAATTACTATTATACACAGTGATTGTGTATCCCCCAAACTTAAATCAGACAAGGCCCTCATTGGCACAAAAACAGGGGACACAAAAAATTATTTCCTAAAATTATTGATATACTGATTATTTACCAAAAAAAAAAAATCTGTTACTGGATATATACTCGCCACCAAACTTGAGAGAAAATATCCACGGCTTATTCTCGGAGTAATAATAACAAAAATGTTAGTTAAAAAATGTTAGTAACACACTGTTAGTTAAAAAAAATTGAAAGTTAGTCAATTAGTAAGAAGAAAGAAAAATTTCACATATTACTTAATTAATATTTACAATGAACAGAAAAGAAAAATGAAAAACTATTATAAGAAAAACTAATTACATTCAAGAGTTTAAACCTAGGAAAAATCTAGACACACACTAAGTTATATATGACATTGGCTGTAATATCCTAGATATTTTTAGACCTATTTTAAACCTGTTTTTCATTTACCTTGGTAAGCATGCTCGAAAAAAGTTGCAGGATATTTTTGGATTTTTGGTTAGCTAAGTGTATGATGAAATTGATGACCAAAGGATTTTGTCTCTGGACTTGTGGAAGTCAAGTATTCGATGACATACACTTTAAGTTGGGTGTTTGTGTTTAACACCAAGAACTAACGCAATTTAAGTGGATAGAGTTGTATTTACAAAAATCTAGATATTTAGTTGTTTTAATATTATAAAGAGAGGGGCTTTGAGGAGAAGTTTCACTTCTCTCTCTCTCTCGTTTGAAATTGAAACCTTGCAACCTTTGCCCCTCACCCTTGATTTTAGATCTTGTGAGATTGTGAATCCCTCTCCCCATCTTGGCCATTGAAAAGCTTTGCAAATGGAATTGGATTAGTTTGTTGTAATCAGAAGGAAGGCTAGGGGAGAGTGGAAAGTTCTGTGTGTTGTGTGGGTCATACCTGCGCACTTGAAGCAAGGTCAGGAATGGACTAATTTGGAGGTCCAGACCTATTAAACCTAAAAGTTTACTTTCGATGCTTGAATTTGGTGCAACGGGATCAACGGATTAAACTTCAAGAGGTAGGCTTTTAAACCTCCTTGAATTAAATATTGTTAGCTTTGCTTAGAGTAGGTTTATAATGAAATATGTGAGGATAAGTAAACTGTGGATTGAATGAGCAATAGGTCCGAAGATACTTTTTTGAGCAAAGACAGACCTGAGAAATTCAAGGGTCGAATTTCAATTCGAGGGTCGAAATTGAATTTTTAGGCCTAATGCATTTTTCTGAAATTCGACTATCGAATTTCAATTCGAGGGTCAAATTCTGTCTTGTTTCTGGCCTTTGAATTTTGGTTGAAATTTTTATCGGTAAGCTTTTGGGTTTGACTTTTGGTCCACTATTAACACGTGCAGTGTTAATACTTGTAGGATTTGAAATGGTGAGTCCAGTGTGAGGACTGCCTTGCTTGTTTTTGGACTGCTTTGAGTTTAGGTAGGGGAACCTAAACCTGATTTGCATTCGATTATAAGTATAGGTTGTTTTGTATTAAGCATAAATACTGAAATTTTGAACGACACAACATGCATAAGAACTCTGAACTATGACACAAATTAGAACTTTGAAACTTTGATATGAATAAGAACTCAGACCTCCGAAACTTTGAACTTTGATCTTCGAATCAGAACTCCGAAAATCCGTAAATGTATATAGTATACAAACTTCGACATGTTTAGCACTTGCATTTGATTTGAGGCACATACGAACGAAACCCTAGATCCTACCAACCGTGTTGATGGTAATTCTATTTGGCACAAGTTTCCCTCATAGCGTAGGGGCTTGTCGCACTTCAGAAAAAGGGTTCATGAATGACGATGGTCAGTAGGGTTTTCCATCGGTAATACACCTTGCTCTCATGCTATATGTAATTTGGGAGATAAAATTAAGTTATAAATTTAAGACAAGAAGCATGCCTAATTTGGAAATTTGGAAAACATCAGGCACATTGAATCAGCTTTTGACTTTCTATTTAGAATTGGAAATATAGTTTGTAAAGCATCTTTTGAAAACCTTATTGATCGGATTTTGTCTTTGAAAAACCTTCACTTATGATAAAATGCTTTAGATAAGTATCCTCTATTGGGCTTCGATGTTAGCTCACCCCGACTATATGTCACAAGTGCTGAGACTAACCTGGGATCAGACGATCTTGATCTGGAGGACTCCGACTACATTCTTGAGGAGGAATTGGAGACGCCTGCTGAGGAGTTCTTCCCCTGATTTGTAGATTGTCTTTTGGTACTTTGGTTTTTGAAATTATTCTTTGAATATTGGGCCCCAGGCCAATTGTTTTGTCTTTTTGGATATCACTTGAGGAACCATCATTAGGAACCACTATTTTAGGTGCTGGATTGGCCATCACCGGTGGTTCTTCCTGGTTCCTCAGGGTGATATATATTGTTTTATTTAAGCTTTTGTTCTTCCTTAGTTTTGTTTGGCCTTTGCTTGGACCTATGTTATGCTGCCGGCTTCTGTTTGTTTACGGCTTATTGAGAAATCAATAAGTTGATGAACCGATTTTTCCTATACCTTAGGGATTTGAAAAGTCGGGTTGTCACAGTTGGTATCAGAGCGCGGCTCTAGGTTTAGAGTCTTAGGACTAAGGGTTAGATTTTCTTAACAATCAATACTGATCTATTGTTATTATTTTTCAATAATGATAGATCAGCATGCCTCTACAGTTCAGAGGCAGAGGCCGAGGTAGAGAAGGACCTCGCATGGCTCATCTTGAGGAGATTGATGAGGGTGTAGGTACCTCACGCGGCTGAGAGAGATTCGCATCTGGCTCTAATGCAGATCGCTTGGGAGCTGCTAGGCTTGAGGGAGGAAATATTGACCAGGTGTTGGCAGCCTTGGCCAACAACATGGCTTAACAGACTATGGAGATAGATCGACAGACAGAGTTACTAGCAGCCAGACATCAGCCTGGAGGATTCATCGAGTTTAGGAGGATGAGACCTCCAACATTCTCAGGGCAGACGGATCTGATGGAAGCCGAGGGATGACTTGATGAGATGGAGAAAATTTTTAAGGTGTTACAGTGTACAAATGTTGAGAAGGTACGCTGGGCAGCCTTCAAGCTATTGGGTGAGGCCAGTCCGTGGTGGAAATCTGTCATCAGGACAAGGGAGCAAGACTACCCCAATACTGCATGGACTTGGGCAGAGTTCGTTGATACGTTCAACGATCAGTATTTCCCAAAGATCGTGCGTAACCAGTGGGAAGTCCAGTTTATAAAGCTGGAGTAGAATGAGATGTCTGTGCGCGAGTATGGGACAGAGATCGATAGAGGCCCGATTTGCACCCTTACACATGGCCACTAAGTTGATGAGGACTCAAAAATTTTAGAGGGTTTTCAGGCCGAATATTCAGGAGAGGGTGTCGATGTGGGAGTTGGAGACTTATGTGGGTGTCATGGCACAGGCTCTCATTGGAGAGGAAGACATCCAAAAATAGTATCTGAGGCGAGAGCAAGGAAATAGAAACCGGTTTGGCCAGGGACAGTTGAGTGCGTCTGAGCAGGTGAACAAAAAGTTGAGGTTCTCTAAACCTCCTCACTATCCTTGTCAGCCATCGTATTCCAGGCTTGTTGTTGCTTTAGGACCAGTATCGTCTTCCTACTAGCGATCACAGAGTTCTTCACCTGTGCGACCTTTCAGAGCTGGGAACACTACGGCGAGTGGAACTTTTGTGGCTCAGGGGTCATCACGGGGACCAGTTGTTACTCTTATTCCTACTCCAGCATGTACCCGATGTGGGAAACCACATAAGATGAAGGATTGCTGACGAAACACTGGGGGATGCTGCAGGTGTGGACAGATTGGTCATATGATCAAGGATTGTCGTACGACGGACAAGGGAAGGACTAAGTCAGTCTCTACGTAGAAGTCGACGTGACCTACAGTTCAAGGTTGATCCTTTGTGGTGACTGTACAGGATGCCCAAATGTCGAATGACGTGATCCAAGGTATTATTAAAGTTGAAATGTCAATTCTTGCATTGATTCTATTATTTGATGTTTAAATTCATTAAAATAAACCTTGAAAAATTGGAATCATTGCATATAATTTACAAAATTCTTAATAAAAAGGTACCCTTATGATGAGTCGTAGAGGCGACTAGAGTAAAGTTGAAGCGCGAGTTTTGATAAACCCTGGGTCTACACACTCGTTTATTACTCCTCTTTTCTCCGAGAAGTTGGGTATTACTCTCGAACCCCTTACTTTCATTTTAGATGTGAAGATCCCTACGGGAAGTTCAGTGAGCACAGATACGGCATGTCAGCCAGTCTTCGTGATGATTGATGAGCACGAGACAGTGGCCGAGATGATTACGTTGAATATGGAAGGATTCGATGCCATTCTCAGGATGGATTGGTTGGTAACTTATCACGCGAGCGTGGACTGTCTACGGAAGATTGTGACCTTCCGACCGCCAAAGAGAAAATCCTTCCGATTCTTTGGAGTTAAATCAAAGGTTACACGACTTGTTTCAGCTATTAAGACCGAGCACATGATGAGGAATGGATGTAGCGGATATCTTGCTTACCTACAAGGTTCTACAGAAAAGAAGAACGACTTGATTCTTATCACGGTGGTCTGTGAGTATCCTGATGTCTTTCCAGAAAACTTACCTGGATTACCACTTGATCGAGAGATTAGTTCACGATCGAGCTTGCGCTGGGTACAGAACCATTGTCTAAAGCCCCATATCGGATGGCACCTGCAAAATGGAAAGAGCTCAAGGAACAGCTACATGAGCTGTTAGATAAAGGCTTCATTCGACCGAGTGTTTCTAATTGGGGCGCCCCAGTTCTCTTTGTGAAAAAGAAGGATGGATCGATGTGTCCGGGCATTGATTATCGTCAGCTCAATAAGACGATGATCAAGAATCGTTATCCACTTCCTCGAATAGATGACTTATTTGATCAATTACAAGGTGTAAAGTTCTTCTCAAAGACTGATCTGAGGTTAGGCTATCACCAGCTCAAGATCAAGGCAGAAGTTATATCCAAGACTGTGTTTCGTACACGATATGGCCACTATGAGTTCTTGATGATGCCATTTGGGTTGACAAATGCGCCTGCATCTTTTATGGACCTGATGAACGACTTGGCTCTTATCATGGTGGTCTGTGAGTATCCTGATGTCTTTTCAAAAAACTTACCTGGAATACCACCTGATCGAGAGATTAGTTCGTGATCGAGCTTGCGCTGGGTACAGAACCATTGTCTAAAGCCACATATCGGATGGCACCTGCAGAATTGAAAGAGCTCAATGAATAGCTACAGGAGCTGTTAGATAAAGGCTTCATTCGACCGAGTGTTTCTCCTTGGGGCGCACCGGTTATCTTTATGAAGAAAAAAGGATGGATCGATGCATCTATGCATTGATTATCGTCAGCTCAACAAGATGACGATCAAGAATCGTTATCCACTTCCTCGGATAGATGACTCATTTGATCAATTACAAGGTGCAAAGTTCATCTCGAAGATTGATCTGAGGTCAGGCTATCACCAGCTCAAGATCAAGGGGGAAGTTATATCGAAGACTGTGTTTCGTACGCGATATGGCCACTATGAGTTCTTGGTGATGCCATTTGGGTTGACAAATACTCCTGCATCTTTTATGAACCTGTTGAACTACGTGTTCAAGCCACATCTAGACAAGTCTGTGGTAGTTTTCGTAGATGACATCCTCATCTATTCAAAAACTAGAGAGGAGCATATGCAGCATCTACGAGTGGCTCTTCAAACACTCAAGGACCATCAGCTGTATGCCAAACTCAGTAAGTGTGAGTTTTAGCTTGATCAGGTCAGTTTCTTGGGCCACGTTGTCTCTGAGAATGGTGTATCATTGGATCCTACAAGAACTGAGAACAGCCTATGAAAATTACAGAGGTTCGAAGTTTCCTTGGTCTGGCAGGGTACTATCAGAGATTTGTCAAGGGTTTCTCGAAGATATCAGGTCCGCTTACCCAGCTTATAAGAAAGAACGCAAAGTTTGATTAGACCGAGCAGTGTGAGCAGAGCTTTCAGTAGCTGAAGCGCCGATTGACTACGACACCAGTACTTGCTATTCCTTCCAACAGTGGAGGCTTCGCAGTGTACAGTGATGCTTCTTATGGCGGATTAGGCTGTGAGCTTAATCAAAATGAGCGGGTCATTGCATATGGTTCTAGGTAGCTGAAGGACCATGAAAGAAACTATCCGACGCATGACTTAGAGTTAGCAGTAGTTATATTCGCCTTGAAGATCTGGAGACATTACCTCTACGGTGAGATATTTGATATATTCACCGATCACAAGAGTCTCAAGTACCTATTCACTCAGAAGGACTTGAATATGAGGCAGCGACGATGGATGGATTTTTTGAAGGATTATGATTGCTCGATTCAGTACCATCCGGGAAAGGCGAACGTCGTTGCTGATGCTCTTAGTAGCAAGTCTTCAGTGCAGTTGTCACATCTTGTCAGTCGGATACAGAGATGGAAGATTTTGGAAGATATGGCCTTAGGCAGCTCGTGGTTTGATGTAAAAGGCTCGGGAGCATTGATGGCTACACTTATCCTGTGCCCTACGCTCTTTGAGAATATCAGGAAGCTTCAGATGATCGACAATGAGCTAATGGCGATCAGACGAGATGTGGAGAGTGGAAGCAAGAAGGATTTCTCCATTCGAGCAGATGGGACCTTGTTGTTTCCTGATCGAGTATGTGTACTGACGAGTACTAAGCTTCGGGACACCATTCTGGAAGAGGCTCAAATCCATGTACACCATACATCCTGGTAGCACTAAGATGTATCAGGACTTGATGAAAAGTTTCTGGTGGTGAGGTTTAAAACGCGACATCGCTGAGTACATATCGCGATGCTTGGTTTGTCAGCAGGTTAAGGTTGATGATCAAAATCCAGCGGGCTTATTGCAACTTTTACCTATACCTGAGTGGAAATGGGAAACAATTCGATGGATTTCATTGTAGGTTTGCCGAAAACACTGAGGAAGAACAATGCCATCTGGATCATTGTCGATCGACTAACCAAGTCTATTCATTTCCTACCGTACAATACTATGTATACAGCCAGTAGATTTGCAGAGTTATACCTCAAGGAGATCGTTTGACCGCACGGGATATCGGCTAGTATTGTGTCTGACAGGGATCCGTTGTTTACTTCACAATTTTTGCAGTAGTTTCAAGAAGGAATGGGTTCTCGTCTTGACTTCAACTCAGCATTTCACTCACAGATTGATGGCCAGACAGAGTGAGGGAATTAGATCATAGAGGACATGCCGAGAGCTCGCCTGTTGGATTTTCACGGGTCATGGGACCAACACTTACGTCTGATCGAGTTCTCTTACAACAATAGCTTCCAAGCTAGCATCGGTATGGCTCAGTTTGAGGCTTTGTATGGACGGTGGTGCAGGTCGTTGTTAAACTAGGAAGAAGTGGGTGAGAAGCCCATTATTGGACCTGAGATAGTCGAGCATACGACCGAGACAGTTTGATTGATTCGCGAGAGACTATGTGTAGCTCAGAGTCGTCAGAAGAGCTACACCGATCTCAAGCGGAGACATGTGGATTTTCAGGTTCGCGACAATGTTTTTGTTCGAATTTTACCTACAAAAGGCGTTATGCGATTCGGCAAAAGAGGGAAGCTGAGTCCTCAGTACGTTGGGCCTTTTAGGATATTAGGCCGAGTCGGAGAGGTTGCATAACGAGTGGGATTACCACCGTAATTATCTAGCATGCACAACCTCTTCCATGTGTCGATGCTGCGTCGGTACATACGTGACCTGACTCACGTGCTTGATTACCAACCCATCGAGCTTCAGGATGGTTTGACGGTGATTGAGGACCCGGTTCAGATTTTGGATCGCAAGGAGAAGATCCTACGCACGAAGCGGATTCCTTTGATTCTCGTCCGTTGGAGGAATCATACACCGGAGGAAGCCACCTGGGAGCTGGAAGCTAAGATCCGAGAACAATTTTTGCACCTTTTTGCTTAATCTTGTTAAAAAAATGCATATGGGATGAATAGAAATTTGGACCTTTTTGATGTACTTGTTTTTATATATATATGTCTGGTTTTTGGCGATCCAATGTTTTTTTCATTGTGTGTTTACCTTATTTTCTATCGCACTACTTAACGGTTCTTATTTCTTGAAAACAGGAAAATTTTTGGGACTGAGACCACGCATGTGGGTGTTCTTCTCACTACTAGTCATGTGGAATACCCGAGCCACATTTTAATTACTTGGTCACGGTACATAGGCTCGAATTCTGGTTTTTCTACTTGCCGCATGGCCGGGATCAATGTTTTACATGAACGGGCCATAAAGAAGTCAATTCGGGCCCAAAGCTTTGGCCTACACTTCCAAAAATTTGATTTTTTTAAGGCTTTTCCCACCCGAGAAATTTGAGGGTCGAAAATGGAATTCGAGGGTCGATTTTGTAACCACAGTGCCTAGCTGCTTGAGGCCACATTTTTTAAGCCTGGCAAGCTTTTGGGATTTTCGAGGGTCGATTTCAAAATCGAGGGTCTAATTAAAATTCGACCATCGAATTTGAAATCGACGGTCAATTTTCTCGGGTTATGTAAACCCGGTTTTGGGCTTTATATCATTTCTCTGCTTCACACAGAGGATAAAGCCTAGGGTTTTAGGGGGTTTTGTGATTTCTGTGGCTTCCCTTGCAAATTTTAACTGGATTTCGAGCGGGTTCCACTCAGATTGCACAAGGGACTGAGATTACTTGCATTAGAGACCAAATTAGGGCATTTCAAGAGGTAACACCCTTCTTTTGTGTGCTGATTTTTTCTACATTAGCAGCCATTGTGTAGTTTTCTGGCCATTTCTTATGGGGCCTAAGAAAAACACTTCTACCCGTGTCCCTACTTCTAAACGACCGACTTCTAAAGATGGATCCTCAAGCCAACAGGCTCAGCCGCCTTCACAATCGGCTCAACCACCCCCACAGCCGATTCCGCCATCTATGCCCCCTCAAATTCGGGAGCATCCGAATGAGTTTTGGAGCATTAAGGGCTTTGCTATTGAGTGGGTTTTTTATCCTGAATTGTTTGATCAGTAGACCACTACTCAGTTGGCTTCCGACTATTTGGAGAAAGCCCGTTTGACCTCTCTTTGTACCGTGTTCAGTGACCATTTTTATCCTCGTTTGGTGCGCTTGTTCTTTCAGCGCATGTGCCGAGAGGATGGGAAGAAGATTTAGACCACCATCGATGGGCGTGATTATGCCTTCGACTTCGATGACATTGCCGTGGCAATGCGCTGCCCGACCTCACATTAATCGACCATGGGTTTGGGTCCTCCTTTCCCTAAATCTGTTCCCTTTCATGAGGTTATGGCACAAATGACCCAAGGTCGTCATGGGTCTAGTAAGTTTATCGCCCGTTCACACATGCCCGACTCCATGTGGATCTTAGACATAATTTTCAAGGTAACCCTTTACCCATTAGGCCATAAATCGGAGCGCCGAGGTCCCATTCCACAGATTTTATTCGCCGCTTTTATAGAATGTTGGTACAATGCCCCAGAAATTATATTTAAGGGGATCATTAAAGCTAGGGAGAAGATGGGCAAGCAGGTGAAGAAACCGAAAAAAGGACATCCCATACGCTCGCTTAATTTCGATCATGATTGAAAATTATTGAGTGGGCCTAGCATATGAGATTCCCCCTACTGAGCCGCGATCCATGGCGGGTCTAAAGCTGTATAACCTTGTCAGTTGGGGTCGGACCTGCAATCGACTACTTAAAGCTCCCAAAGGTGCCGTCGTACCCGATGAGAATGAAGAGGAGGAGAATGCAGAGCACGTAACACCAGAGCCTGATGCTCCTGCACTTGACCAGCCCCCACAGAGCGACTTACTCACTCTCTCGGAGTTTACTCGCCAGATGACTGCCGTGAACCAGCAGATACAGGAGCTCACCCAGCATACCAGCTGCATGCGTCGAGAGTTGGACGTTCATGGCGGGGCTTTGACATATTTGATGTAGCATGCGTTCCACACAACTATGACACGTACATGGTCGACATCCGAGCATCAGTTCACCACCCTTCGACATCGGGCTCCGGTCCCAGCATGCCTACAGATGTGGGTGTTGATGGTTCGGATGACGATGGTACTGATGGTGGGAACGGTGGCCAGGTTCAGGCTGATCTAGCTGCTGCGGGGGAGTTTTAGATCACCTTTGTGCTGTTATAATGTTTTTGTTCCTTTTTGGGGCTTCTACTTATTTTTATATACTGCATGGATTATCATAGGACCTGGTTGTTCTACATTTGCTATTTCTTTTATATATTGTTTTGGGATATTGATGTGATCGTTTTAGTTTGTTTAGTTTGGTAAATTTTTCGCTATGGATCTTGTCACATATCTATATATGGTTTTGTTTGGGTATGTGCATAGCCATTTTTTTTTTTGGTTTTGTAGGACTTATGGCTTTCGTTATGTGGGCAGGTGACTTCAATTCTGTTTCTGCTTTTATGTGGTGGGTTCGTGTTATTTTCTTCTCGGTTTATGCACTTATACTTTTCGCTTGTTAGCCTTTGGGTTTTGATTTCATCTTATTTTCATGAGTCAATGTGAGGTTGTTTCCCGGCACGTGACACTCTGGGTGTAGGCATCCATGTATGGATGCAACCCACTTTGGCCCTTCAGGTGTCATATGTAATACATTCACGTTACTACGGATCCCATCCCTTGACTTGCATGCCCTGTGAGGCAACCGCACTATGACCAATGCCTTTCACTTGGTTTCCATTTTGTGTGTGCATTTCATTTTCATTTTCTGCTTTTCATCGATTTTCATTTTCGAGGATGAAAATACCTAAGGAGCAGAGAATGTAATATCCCTGATATTTTTGGACCTATTTTAGACCTATTTTTTATTTACCTCGGTAAGTGTGCCCGAAAAAAGTTGCGGGATATTTCTGGGTTTTTGGTTAGCTAAGTGTATGATGAAATTGATGACCAAAGGATTTTGTCTCTGGACTTGTGGAAGTCAGGTATTCGATGACATACTTTTAAGTTGGGTGTTTGTGTTTAACACCAAGAACTAATGCAATTTAAGTGGATAGAGTTGTATTTACAAAAATCTAGATATTTAGTTGTTTTAATATTATAAAGAGAGGGGCTTTGAGGAGACATTTCACTTCTCTCTCTCTCGTTTGAAATTGAAACCTTGCAACCTTTGCCCCTCACCCTTGATTTTAGATCTTGTGAGATTGTGAATCCCTCTCCCCATCTTGGCCATTGGAAAGCTTTGTAAATGGAATTGGATTAGTTTGTTGTAATCGGAAGGAAGGCTAGGGGAGAGTGGAAAGTTCTGTGTGTTGTGTGGGTCAGACTTGTGCACTTGAAGCAAGGTCAGGAATGGACTGATTTGGAGGTCCAAACCTATTAAACCTCAAAGTTTAGTTCCGATGCTTGAATTAGGTGCAACGGGATCAACGGATTAAACTTCAAGAGGTAGGCTTTTCGACCTCCTTGAATTAAATATTGTTAGCTTTGCTTAGAGTAGGTTTATATTGAAATATGTGAGAATAAGCAAACTGTGGATTGAATGAGCAATAGGTCCGTAGATACTTTTTTGAGCAAACACAGACTTGAGAAATTCGAGGGTCGAATTCCAATTCGAGGGTTGGAATTCGACCATCGAATTGAAATTCGAGGGTCGAAATTGGATTTTAAGGCCTGATGCATTTTTTTGAAATTCGACCATTGAATTTGAATTCGAGGGTCGAATTCTGTTCAGTTTCTGGCCCTTTGAATTTTGGTTGAAATTTTTATCGGTAAGCTTTTGGGTTTGACTTTTGGTCCACTATTAACATGTGTAGTGTTAATACTTGTAGGATTTGAAATGGTGAGTCCAGTGTGAGGACTGCCTTGCTTGTTTTTGGACCACTTTGAGTTTAGGTAGGGGAACCTAAACCTGATTGGCATTCGATTATAAGTATAGGTTGTTTTGTATTAAGCATAAATTCTAAAATTTTGAACGACACAACATGCATAAGAACTTTGAAATATGACACAAATAAGAACTTTGAAACTTTGATATGAATCAAAACTCAGAACTCCGAAACTTTGAACTTTGATCTTCGAATTAGAACTCCGAAAATCCGTAAATGTATATAATATACAAACTTTGATATGTTTAGCACTTGCATTTGATTTGAGGCATATACAAACGAAACCCTAGATCCTACCAACCGTGTTGACGGTAATTCTATTTGGCGCAAGTTTTCCTCATAGCGTAAGGGCTTGTCGCACTTCAGAAAAAGGGTTCATGAATGACGATGGTCAGTAGGTTTTCCCATCGGTAATACACCTTGCTCTCATGCTATATGTAATTTGGGAGATAAAATTAAGTTATAAATTTAAGACAAGAAGCATGCCTAATTTGGAAATTAGGAAAACATCAGACACATTGAATCAGCTTTTGACTTTCTATTTAGAATTGGAAATATAGTTTGTAAAGCATCTTTTGAAAACCTTATTGATCCGATTTTGTCTTTGAAAAACCTTCACTTATGATCAAATGCTTTAGATAAGTTTCTTCTATTGGGCTTCGAAGTTAGCTAACCCCGACTATACGTCACAGGTGCTGAGACTAACCTGATATCAGACGATATTGATCTGGAGGACTCTGACTACATTCTTGAGTAGAAATTGGAGACGCTTGCTGAGGAGTTCTTCACCTGATTTTTAGATTGTCTTTTGGTACTTTGGTTTTTGAAATTATTCTTTGAATATTGGGCCCTAGGCCAATTGTTTTGTCTTTTTGGATATCACTTGAGGAACCATCATTAGGAACCACTATTTTAGGTGTTTGGATTGGCCATCACCGGTGGTTCTTCCTGGTTCCTCAGGGTGATATATATTATTTTATTTAAGCTTTTGTTCTTCCTTAGTTTTGCTTAGCCTCTGCTTAGACTTATGTTATGCCGCCGACTTCTATTTGTTTACGGCTTATTGAGAAATTAATAAGTTGATGAAACGGTTTTTCCTATACCTTAGGGATTTGAAAAGTCAGGTCGTCACAGTTGGTATCAGAGCGCGGCTCTAGGTTCAGAGTCTTAGGACTAAGGGTTAGATTGTCTTAACAATCGATACTGATCTATTGTTATTATTTTTCAATAATGACAGATCAGCATGCCTCCGCAATTCAGAGGCAGAGGCCGAGGTAGAGAAGGACCTCGCATGGCTCATCTTGAGGAGATTGATGAGGGTGTAGGTACCTCACGTGGCTGAGAGAGAGTCACATCTGGCCCTAATGCAGATCCCTTGGGAGCTGCTAGGCCTGAGGGAGGAAATATTGACCAGGTGTTGGCAGCCTTGGCCAACAACATGGCTTAACATACTGCGGCGATAGATCAACAGACAGAGTTACTGGTAGCCAGACATCAGCCAAGAGGATTCACCGAGTTTAGGAGGATGAGACCTCCTACATTCTCAAGGCAGACGGATTCGACAGAAGCTGAGGCATGGCTTGATGAGATGGAGAAAATTTTTGAGGTGTTATAGTGTACAGATGTTGAGAATGTACACTGGGCAGCCTTCATGCTATTGGGTGAGGCCAGTCCGTGGTGGAAATCTGTCTTCAGGACAAGGGAGCAGGACTACCCCAGTACTCCATGGACTTGGGTAGAGTTCGTGGATACGTTCAACGATCAGTATTTCCCAAAGATCGTGCGTAACCAGTGGGAAGTCCAGTTTATAAAGCTGGAGCAGAATGAGATGTCTGTGTGTGAGTATGGCGCAGAGTTCGATAGACTTACCCGATTTGCACCCTTACACATGGTCACTGAGTTGATGAGGGCTCAAAAATTTCAGAGGGGTTTGAGGCCGAATATTCAGGAGAGGGTGTCGATGTGGGAGATGGAGACTTATGTGGGTGTCATGGCAAAGGCTCTCATTGGAGAGGAAGACATCGAGAAATAGTATCTGAGGTGAGAGCAGGGAAATAGAAACCGGTTTGGCCAGGGACAGTTGAGTGTGTTTGAGCAGGTGAACAAAAAGCCAAGGTTCTCTAAACCTCCTCACTATCCTAGTCAGCCATCGTATTCCAAGTCGGCTGTTGCTTTTGGACCAATATCGTCTTCCTATCAGCGATCGCAGAGTTCTTCACCTGTGCGACCTTTCAAAGCTGGGAGCACTATGGCGAGTGGAGCTTCTGTGGCTCAGGGGTCATCACGGGGACCAGCTGTTACTCCTGTTCCTACTCCAGCATGTACTCGATGTGGGAAACCACATAAGATGGAGGATTGCAGACGGAACACTGGGGGATGCTTCAGGTGTGGACAGATTGGTCATATGATCAAGGATTGTCCTACGACGGACAAGGGAAGGACTAAGTCAGTCTCTACACAGAAGTTGATGCGACCTACAGTTCAAGGTCGAGCCTATGCGGTGACTGTACAGGATGCCCAAATGTCGAATGATGTGATCCAAGGTATTATTAAAGTTGAAATGTCAATTCTTGCATTGATTCTATTATTTGATGTTTAAATTCATTAAAATAAACCTTGAAAAACTGGAATCATTGCATATAATTTACAAAATTCTTAATAAAAAGGTACCCTTATGATGAGTCGTAGAGGCGACTTGAGTAAAGTTGAAGCGCGAGTTTTGATAGACCCTGGGTCTACACACTCGTTTATTACTCCTCTTTTCTCCGAGAAGTTGGGTATTACTCTCGAACCCCTTACTTTCATTTTAGATGTGAAGATCCCTACGGGAAGTTCAGTGAGCACAGATACGGCATGTCAGTCAGTCTTCGTGATGATTGATGAGCACGAGACAGTGACCGAGATGATTACGTTGAATATGGAAGGATTCGACGCCATTCTCAGGATGGATTGGTTGGTAACTTATCACGCGAGCGTGGACTGTCTACGGAAGATTGTGACCTTCCGACCGCCAAAGAGAAAATCCTTCCGATTCTTTGGAGTTAAATCAAAGGTTACACCGCTTGTTTTAGCTATTAAGACCGAGCACATGATGAGGAATGGATGTAGCGGATATCTTGCTTACCTACAAGGTTCTACAGAAAAGAAGAACGACTTGGCTCTTATCATGGTGGTCTGTGAGTATCCTGATGTCTTTTCAGAAAACTTACCTGGAATACCACCTGATCAAGAGATTAGTTCATGATCGAGCTTGCGCTGGGTACAGAACCATTGTCTAAAGCCACATATCGGATGGCACCTGCAGAATTGAAAGAGCTCAATGAATAGCTACAGGAGCTGTTAGATAAAGGCTTCATTCGACCGAGTGTTTCTCCTTGGGGCGCACCGATTATCTTTATGAAGAAAAAAGGATGGATCGATGCATCTATGCATTGATTATCGTCAGCTCAACAAGATGACGATCAAGAATCGTTATCCACTTCCTCGGATAGATGACTCATTTGATCAATTACAAGGTGCAAAGTTCATCTCGAAGATTGATCTGAGGTCAGGCTATCACCAGCTCAAGATCAAGGGGGAAGTTATATCGAAGACTGTGTTTCGTACGCAATATGGCCACTATGAGTTCTTGGTGATGCCATTTGGGTTGACAAATACTCCTGCATCTTTTATGAACCTGTTGAACTACGTGTTCAAGCCACATCTAGACAAGTCTGTGGTAGTTTTCGTAGATGACATCCTCATCTATTCAAAAACTAGAGAGGAGCATATGCAGCATCTACGAGAAGCTCTTCAAACACTCAAGGACCATCAGCTGTATGCCAAACTTAGTAAGTGTGAGTTTTAGCTTGATCAGGTCAGTTTCTTGGGCCACGTTGTCTCTAAGACTGGTGTATCAGTGGATCCTACAAAGATCGAATCTGTGGTGAACGGAGAACAACCTATGATAGTTACAGAGGTTCGATGTTTCCTTGGTCTGGCAGGGTACTATCGGAGATTTGTCGAGGGTTTCTAAAAGATATCTGGTCCGCTTACACAACTTACAAGAAAGAACGCGAAGTTCGACTGGACCGAGCAGTGTGAGCAAAGCTTTCAGGAGCTGAAGCGTCGATTGACTATGGCACCGGTACTTGCTATACCTTCCGGCAGTGGAGGCTTCACAGTGTACAGTGATGCTTCTTATGCAGGTCATTGCATATGGTTCTAGGTAGCTAAAGGGCCATGAAAGAAACTATCCGACGCATGACCTAGAGTTAGCAGTAGTTATATTCACCTTGAAGAACTGGAGACATTACCTCTACGATGAGATATTCGATATATTCACCGATCACAAGAGTCTCAAGTACCTATTCACTCAGAAGGACTTGAATATGAGGCAACGACGATGGATGGAGTTTTTGAAGGATTATGATTACTCGATTCAGTACCATCCGGGAAAGGCGAACATCGTTGCTGATGCTCTTAGTAGAAAGTCTTCAGCTCAGTTGTCACATCTTGTCAGCTGGATACAGAGATGGAAGCTTTTGAAAGATATGGCCTTAGGTAGCTCGCGGTCTTATGTGAAAGGCTCGGGAGCATTGGTGGCTACACTTATCCTGTGCCCTATGCTCTTTGAGAATATCAGGAAACTTCAGATGATCAACGATGAGCTAATGGCGATCAGACGAGATGTGGAGAGTGGAAGCAAGAAGGATTTCTCCATTCGAGCAGATGGGGCCTTATTGTTTCGCGATCGAGTATGTGTACCGACGAGTACTGACCTTCGGGACACCATTCTGGAAGAGACTCACAAATCCATGTATGCCATACATCCTGGTAGCACCAAGATGTATCAGGACTTGATGAAGAGTTTCTGTTGGTGAGGTTTAAAATGCTACGTCGCTGAGTACGTATCGCGATGCTTAGTTTGTCAGCAGGTTAAGGTTGATCATCAGAATCCAGCGGGCTTATTGCAACCTTTACCTGTACCTGAGTGGAAATGGGAAGCCATATCGATGGACTTCATTCTAGGTTTACCGAAAACACTGAGGAAGAACAATGCTATCTGGGTCACTGTCGATCGGCTAACCAAGTCTTCTCATTTTCTACCATACAATACTACGTATACAGCCAGTAGATTTGCAGAGTTATACCTCAAGGAGATCGTTCGACTGCACGGGATATCGGCTAATATTGTGTCGGAAAGGGATCCATTGTTTACTTCACAATTATGGCAGCAGTTTCAAGAAGGAATGGGTACTCGTCTTGACTTCAGCTCAATATTTCACCCACAGACTGATGGCCAGATGGAGCGAGTGAATCAGATCATAGAGGACATGCTGAGAGCTTGCATGTTGGATTTTCACGGGTCATGGGACCAACACTTACCTCTGATCGAGTTCGCTTACAATAATAGCTTTCAAGCTAGCATCGGTATGGCACCGTTTGAGGCTTTGTATGGATGGCGGTGCAGGTCGCCATTAAACTGGGAAGAAGTGGGTGAGAAGCTCATTATTGGACTTGAGATAGTCGAGCGTACGACCAAGATGGTTCGGTTGATTCGCGAGAGACTACGTGTAGCTCAGAGTTGTCAGAAGAGCTACGCCGATCTCAAGCGGAGAGATGTGAATTTTTAGGTTGGCGACAATGTTTCTGTTCGAATTTTGCCTACAAAAGACATTATGCGATTCGGTAAAAGAGGGAAGCTGAGTCCTCGGTACGTTGGGCCTTTTGAGATATTAGGCCGAGTCGAAGAGTTTGCATACCAAGTGGTATTACCGCCACAATTATCTAGCATGCACAACGTCTTCCATGTGTCGATGCTGCGTCGGTACATACGTGACCCGACTCACGTGCTTGATTACCAACCCATCGAGCTTCAGGATGGTTTGATGGTGATTGATGACCCGGTTCAGATTTTTGATCGCAAGGAGCAGATCCTACGCACGAAGCGGATTCCTTTGGTTCTCGTCCGTTGGAGGAATCATACACCGGAGGAAGCCACCTGGGAGCGGGAAGCTGAGATCGGAGAACAATTTCCGCACCTTTTTGCTTAATCTTGTTGAGAAAATCCAATGTATTTTTCATTATGTGTTTGCCTAATTTTCTGTCGCACTACTTAACGGTTCCTATTTCTTGAAAACCGGAAAATTTTTGGGACTTAGACCACGCATGTGGGTGTTCTTCTCACTACTAGTCATGTGGAATACCCGAGCCACATTTTAATTACTTGGTTACGACTCATAGGCTCGAATTTTGGTTTTTCTACTTGCCGCATGGCCGGGATCAATGTTTTACATGAACGGGCCATAAAGAAGTCAATTCGGGCCCAAAGCTTTGGCCTACACTTCCAAAAATTTGATTTTTTTACGGCTTTTCCCACTCGAGAAATTTGAGGGTCGAAAATGGAATTCGAGGGTCGATTTTTCATCCATAGTGCCTAGCTGCTTGAGGCCACATTTTTTAAGCCTGGCAAGCTTTAGGGATTTTCGAGGGTCGATTTCAAAATCGAGGGTTGAATTAAAATTCAACCATCGAATTTGAAATCGAGGGTCGATTTTCTCAAGTTATGTAAACCCCGTTTTGGGCTTTATAACATTTCTCTGCTTCACACAGAGGATAGAGTCTAGGGTTTTTGGGGGTTTTGCGATTTCCGTGGCTTCTCTTGCAAATTTTAGTTGGATTTCGAGCGGGTTCTACTCAAATTGCACAAGGGACTCGGATTACTTGCATTAGAGACCAAATTAGGGCATTTCAAGAGGTAACACCCTTCTTTTGTGTGTTGATTTTTTCTACAATAGCAGCGATTGTGTAGTTTTCTGGCCATTTCTTATGGGGCCTAAGAAAAACACTTCTACCCATGTCCCTACTTCGAAACGACCGGCTTCTAAAGTTGGATCCTCAAGCCACCAGGCTCAGCCACCTTCACAATCGGCTGAACCACCCCCACAGCCGATTCTGCCATCTATGCCCCCTCAAATTCAGGAGCAACCGAATGAGTTTTGGAGCATTAAGGGCTTTGCTACTGAGTGGGTTTTTCATCTCGAATTGTTTGATTAGCAGACCACTACTAAGTCGGCTTCCGACTATTTGGAGAAAGCCCGTTTGACCTCTCTTTGTACCGCGTTCAGTGACCATTTTTATCCTTGTTTGGAGCGCTTGTTCTATCAGCGCATGCGTCGAGAGGATGGGAAGAAGATTTATACCACAATCGATGGGCATGATTACGCCTTCGACCTCGATGACATTACTGTGGCAATGCGCTGCCCGACCTCACATTCATCGACCATGGGTTTGGGTTCTCCTTTCCCTAAATCTGTTCCCTTTCATGAGGTTATGGCACAAATGACCCAAGGTCGTCATGGGTCTGGTAAGTCGATCGCCCGTTCACACATGCCCGACTCCATGTGGATCTTAGACATGATTTTCAAGGCAACCCTTTACCCATTCGGCCATAAATCGGAGCGCCGAGGTCCCACTCAACAGATTTTATTCGCCGATTTTAAAGAACGTTGGTTCAATGCCCCATAAATTATATTTAAGGGGATCATTAAAGCTAGGGAGAAGATGGGCAAGTAGGTGAAGAAACCGAAAGAGGGCATCCCATATGCTCACTTAATTTTGATCATGATTGAAAATTATCGTGCGGGCCTAGCATATGAGATTCCCCCTACCGAGCCGTGATCCATGGACGGTCTAAAGCTGTATAACATTGTCAGTTGGGGTCGGACTTACAATCGGCTACTTAAAGCTCCCAAAGGTGTCGTCGTACCCGACGAGGATGAAGAGGAGGAGGATGCAGAGCACGTAGCACCAGAGCCTGATGCTCCTACACCCGACCAGCCCCCACAGAGCGACGTACTCACTCTCTCGGAGTTTACTCGCCAAATGACTGCCGTGAGCCACCAGATACAGGAGTTCACCCAGCATACCAGCTCAATGCGTCGAGAGTTGGACGTTCATGGCGGGGCTCTGACATATTTGATGCAGCATGTGTTCCCCACAGACTATGCCATGTACATGGCTGACATCCGAGCATCAGTTCACCACCCCTTGACATCGGGTGCCGGTCCCAGCATGCCTACAGATGCGGGTGTTGATGGATCGGACGACGATGATACTGATGGTGGGGACGGTGACCAGGTTCAGGCTGATCCAGCTTCTGCGAGGGAGTTTTAGATCAGCTTTGCACTGTTATGATGTTTTTGTTCCTTTTTGGGGCTCGTACTTATTTTTATATACTGCATGGATTATCATAGGACCTGATGGTTCTACTTTTGCTATTTCTTTTATATATTGTTTTGGGATATTGATGTGATCGTTTTAGTTTGTTTAGTTTGGTAAATTTTTTGCTATGGATCTTGTCACATATCTATTCGTAGTTTTGTTTGGTTATGTGCATAGCCATTTTTTTTTTGGTTTTGTAGGACTTATGGCTTTCGTTATGTGGGCAGGTGACTTCAATTCTGTTTCTGCTTTTATGTGGTGGGGTCGTGTTATTTTCTTCTTAATTTATGCACTTATGCTTTTCGCTTGTTAGCCTTTGCGTTTTGATTTCATCTTATTTTCATGAGTCACTGTGAGGTTATTTCCCGGCACGTGATACTCGGGGTGTAGGCATCTATGTACGGATGTAACCCACTTTGGCCCTTCAGATGCCATATGTAGTACATCCACGTTACTACGGATCCTATCCCTTGACTTGCATGCCCTGTGAGGCCATCGCACTATGATCCATGTCTTTAACTTGGTTTTCATTTTATGTGTGCGTTCCATTTTCATTTTCGAGGACGAAAATTCCTAAGGAGGGGAGAATGTAGTATCCCTAATATTTTTGGACCTATTTTAGACCTGTTTTTTGTTTTCCTCAATAAGCGTACCCGGAAAAATTTGCGGGATATTTATGGGTTTTTGGTTAGCTAAGTGTATGACGAAGTTGATGACCAAAGGATTTTGTCTCTGAACTTGTAGAAGTCAGGTATTCGATGGCATATACTTTAAGTTGGGTGTTTGTGTTTAACACCAAGAACTAATGCAATTTAAGTGGATAGAGTTGTATTTACAAAAATCTAGATATTTAGTTGTTTTAATATTATAAAGAGAGGGGCTTTGAGGAGACGCTTCACTTCTCTTTCTCTCGTTTGAAATTGAAACCTTGCAACCTTTGCCCCTCACCCTTGATTTTAGATCTTGTGAGATTGTGAATCCCTCTCCTCATCTTAGCCATTGAAAAGCATTGTAAATGGAATTGGATTAGTTTGTTGTAATCGGAAGGAAGGCTAGGGGAGAGTGGAAAGTTCTGTGTTGTGTGGGTCAGACCTGTGCACTTGAAGCAAGGTCAGGAATGGACTGATTTGGAGGTCCAGACCTATTAAACCTCAAAGTTTAGTTTCGATGCTTGAATTTGGGGCAACGGGATTAACGGATTAAACTTCAAGAGGTAGGCTTTTAAACCTCCTTGAATTAAATATTGTTAGCTTTTCTTAGAGTAGGTTTATATTGAAATATGTGAGAATAAGCAAACTATGGATTGAATGAGCAATAGGTCCGAAGATACTTTTTCGAGCAAACACAGACCTGAGAAATTCGAGGGTCGAAATTGGATTTTTAGGCCTAATGCATTTTTTTGAAATTCGACCATCGAATTTGAATTCGAGGGTTAAATTCTGTCCTGTTTCTGGGCTTTGAATTTTGGTTGAAATTTTTATCGGTAAGCTTTTTGGTTTGACTTTTGGTCCACTATTAACACATGTAGTGTTAATACTTGTAGGATTTGAAATGGTGAGTCCAGTGTGAGGACTGCCTTGATTGTTTTTGGACCACTTTGAGTTGAGGTAGGGGAACCTAAACCTGATTTGCATTCGATTATAAGTATAGGTTGTTTTGTATTAAGCGTAAATTCTGAAAGTTTGAATGACACAACATGCATAAGAACTCTAAAATATGACACAAATCAGAACTTTGAAACTTTGATATGAATAAGAACTCAGAACTCCGAAACTTTGAACTTTGATCTTCGAATCAGAACTCTGAAAATCCGTAAATGTATATAGTATATAAACTTTGATATGTTTAGCACTTGCATTTGATTTGAGGCACATACGAACAAAACCCTAGATCCTACCAACCGTGTTGACGGTAATTCTATTTGGCACAAGTTGCCCTCATAGCGTAGGGGCTTGACGCACTTCAGAAAAAGGGTTCATGAACGACGATGGTGAGTAGGGTTTCCCATCGGTAATACACCTTGCTCTCATGCTATATGTAATTTGGGAGATAAAATTGAGTTATAAATTTAAGACAAGAAGCATGCCTAATTTAGAAATTTTGAAAACATCAGACACATTGAATCAGCTTTTGACTTTCTATTTAGAATTGGAAATATAGTTTGTAAAGCATCTTTTGAAAAACCTTATTGATCTAATTTTGTCTTTGAAAAACTTTCACTTATCATATAATTCTTTAGATAAGTTTCCTCTATTGGGCTTCGATGTTAGGTCACCCCGACTATACGTCACAGGTGCTGAGACTAACCTGGGATTAGACGATCTTGATCTGGAGGACTCCGACTATATTCCTGAGGAGGAATTGGAGACGCCTGTTGAGGAGTTCTTCCCCTGATTTTTAGATTGTCTTTTGGTACTTTGGTCTTTGAAATTATTCTTTGAATATTGGGCCCCAGGCCAATTGTTTTGTCTTTTTGGATATCACTTGAGGAACCATCATTAGGAACCACTATTTTAGGTGTTGAATTGGCCATCACCGGTGGTTCTTCCTGGTTCTTCAGGGTGGTATATATTGTTTTGTTTAAGCTTTTATTCTTGCTTAGTTTTGCTTGGCCATTGCTTGGACCTATGTTATGCCGCCGGCTTTTGTTTGTTTACGGCTTATTGAGAAATCAATAAGTTGATGAACCAATTTTTCCTATACCTTAGGGATTTGAAAAGTCGGGTCGTCACACTGGCAACAATGTCCGAGATGAAATCTTCGATAAAGATTATCCCGTAAAAAAGATGGTTTGCCTTCCTGGCTTCGGGATGTCCTCAACTTGCTACTCTTGGAAGAGGAACTGTAAGCCGTGAACGGGAATGGCAGGATTTAGTGAGAGCGTGGGGGCGATGGCTGAGTGGGTGGTTGATGGAATGAATAGGAGGAGGAAGATGATGGGGGATGAGGTGTACGAGGTTGGAAGGAGGTAGATGTGAAAAGTGGGGTAGAAGATGCAGGTGGTTCCATCTTCCTGGTTTTTTTTTTCTTTCTCCTATTCCTTTTCTTTTCCTCCTTGGTCAAGATCTTTTGTACTTCCTCGTACTCGGACCACAAGAATTGTAATGGGTCAGGCTCCTTTGGTGGTGGCGGGTCCTCCCAAACTGGATAAAACTTGATTGGCAGATTTATGGGTTTGTCATCGGCAATAGTTGTGGGTAGGGACGGACTGATGAGGTTAAAAGAGAACGATTGTGATAGAGGTGAACAAGTCCTATATTTAAAGCGCTTGGGTGGTGGAATACGAACAGTCTTATTAAATTTTCTCATCCTACCGAGCTTAATTAACATAATGATTTTACAGAGGGTTGATTGGCAATAAATTGTACGTTGGCTGGGCTAAATATAAAATGTCGTACAATTTATTATGGGTAATGATACCGTAGAGTACATATGATGGGTAATAATTGTTTCCCTGCGGTGGCAGAATGCTTATCCTGTAGTGTATGAATTGTATACGTGAAAGACTTTAGGATGAACTTAAGTGTAATTTCTTTACTAACAAAACTACTTATTTATGCGTTTTTTAGCATTATATGATTTTTATTTTAGAAAGCAGGCAGAGAAACAATTCTGAGCCTCCAGTTTCTATGGCTTGCAGAAGTATCGAAACCCTTGATCCGCTACTCCGAATAAACCTGCAAAAGCTTAAGAAGCGATCAAAGAAAATTAAAAATATAAAAAAATATAAAAAGAGGAAGATAAATACTTGTTTTCTTGAATTAATATATAACAACGTCGAACCCCGACAATGGCGCCAAAAACTAGATTTGAATACTTTTTATGTATCTTATTAAGTCTTAACCTATTGCAAGTGCACAATGAAAATCATAGTACTAGCAAAGGATCGTTCCCACAGAGATCGGTTGAACTATATTAATTCAATTTTCTGAAAACTTATACTTATCTTTTAAGATCCTAAACTATTGGGGAAATATGAATAAAGAATGTTTATTAATCTAAATTACAGAAAATAAATCTTAATCCTCAAACTTCAGATTATGGTCGTCAATCACAATCTTCTGCTATCAGATATTTAAAAAATTAAACAGTACCGTTACACTATATATCAAGTTTTCTAGCATTGGTCGTCAATCAATACTAAGATCCTATAAATACAGATTTAATCTAATCAATAATTTCCTAAAACTTGGGCATCAATCAAACTTTAGAAAATTGAAGATGAAAAAGTAAAAACTGTTACACTAATTTGTAAATCTCAACCTGAGTCGTCAATTTAAATTAAAATCTGAAGATGTTTACAAAGCAAGAAATAAAAAAAAAAAAAAATCTAAACTAGAAAGCAAAGTAAATATATCCTTCACCCCTCAACCGCGGTCATCAATTGCTTCTAAGAAATTATAGATATCTACACTAATCTTTAACACCCAATAGCAGCCATCAATTGCTCTTGAGAAACCTTGGATATCTAATCTACAAAGCAATAAAAATCTAATCTAATTTTGATCGATAGAAAACCCAACCTCAGTCGTCAATTGATGCTGAGAATTTCTTTGGTGGTTTATTCCTACACCGGGTTCTCTTATATATAGATCATAAGGAGTCAGTTAACAAGAATTCTAATCCTAATAAAAGAAATTAAACTATCCTATTATAACTCTACTTCTAATTTTATAATTCCTTACTTCGGATAGTTGATGCGCTTTAGATTTCTTCCTTTATTTCAGTAGCAGAGTCCTTTTAGGATTCTTCTTCATGAATCTCCTAGATTCGTGATCAATTAAACTTCTAATTCAAGAGTTCTTCTAATTCTATATTCGACGATAGAAATTCTCACGTGATCAACAACAGTAACAGTAATAAGAAAGCTTTTATAATCATAGTCGTAGATAATGATTATCTCTTTTCTTCTCTTTTGGAAAATTATAAATCACGATTTCCTATCTTTCATAGCTTCTTTACTGGACGATTCTCTGAATTACAATTTCATCGCTTTTCTTCTATACTCTTTCTCTGAAGAATCGCAAATTATAATTTTCTAGCTTTTTAGTAGTAACGCTCAATCATCTGTAAAATCTTAAAACATGATTTTCCATCCTTCAATAGGCGGTAAATTATTTTTTACACTTAATCATCTTTTTATTGCTCTTTTTGGGTTCACTTTGATAAAGATTAACATTATGGCTCTCTTTTACTGGTTATCTTTAATATCTGCACATCATCAACTTATTAGCAGCAAACTAAGTTCTAGCATTACTAAGTTAAGGGTGATAAAATGGTATATTCTGTGAATGATCAATCACCCGCATCAATCCTCCTGATACCCCAGTTGGTCCAATCTAATCTCCAAGACCTCCTTCCATTGCGTCGCATCCCTCAACTTCGATCAATCGAATCACACCTGCAAACCCCCCTCCGTATCCGAATTTCACTCGGATACGAGTCCAATCATTTAGGGTCGGAAGACCTAACGAACTTAAAGAGATGCCGACATGCCAAAGGAATCGTTGCGAAGAAGTTCAACCCCTATATATCTGACGGTGATAATCAGAGGCTTCTCAGTGTCTCACGCTCTAGTGAACACAGGAGCAGGACTAAACATCTGCCTAATGATTATACTTAAGACCCTTGAATACACAGAACAGGACGTGCGACCATCATCGTTGTCCCTTATCGCATATGATGGCTTGCGACACTTCATCAAAGGAACTATCAAGCTTCAAGTCCGCCTCGGGCCAGTGACCAAGGATGCCACATTCCGCGTCTCTGATTCTTCTAGTGCTTACAATTTAATCTTAGGGAGAAAATGGTTAGAATCTATGAAGGTCATGGCGTCCATGTATCACCAATGCATTAAGTTTCCCCATGAAGACTCTATCGTTAGAGTATATGCTGACACACCCTTCGAGGAAATGAATACTGATTACGTGGGAAGCATTCCAATGGCTCATGATTTAGTACTATCCACCGGACATATCAAGAAAGCAGAAACTCCTGACAACACATCGATAGCAAAAGTAAGACACCCAGGGTCTCCCCCAATTCGTCAATGAAGACTGACAAAGAGAGCGACAGGTCCTGACCTCACACGACTATATGATATAAACCCAACTACAACGAAGGGGTGGGACCTCATGTACCAACTAGGATACACCCTGCACATGGGCTTGGCAAAAATAGCCAAGGGAAAATAGGCCCTGTGGTCTCCAAGAAGGTTCGCAAGTTCACTAGATTAGGCTACCAGGTAGACAACAAACAGGTTGACCTCTTGCTAACCTTCCCCGAGTGGTTGCTATACGACCATTTTGTGTATGGAACTATTGAGAACTCTGATGTGCTGAAGAGAGAGGAACCCCTCACCAAACCCAAAATCATGAAGATCGAGCAAATAGCCGAAGCCTTCGCAGACCTCACGAACTTAAACAAAAATGAAAAATCCGACCAAGCACTTGAAGGAGTCAAACCACCATTTAAAGTTGAGGAAACTCCTCACAAAGAAAACCTGGGTTGCCCAGGTCATGAGCCACTGATAGAAGATTGGGAGTCAACCGACGAAGAGGACTTCCACATAGTTACACTAGAGGTCGAAGAAGAACTAACGCTCGACGACCTCCAGCCATCTGAGTCATCGCACTACAAATTTCTTAGAAATCCTTAGAGGACGAATGGCAGCCGTTGTTAAGCAACGACGAGGACTATTTGCTGAATCTTCCTGTTAATGTGGCTATTATTGTACTTAGCCTTAACCTATTGCAAGCGCACAACGGAAATTACAACACTAGTATAGGATTGTTCCCACAGGGAAGGTTAAATTTGTTTATGTGAAAACTTTTATTTGTCTTTTAAAGATTTAATCTACTGGAGAAGTAAGAATAAAAGAATGGGTATTTAGACTAAAATTATAGAAAGCAAATCTAAATCCTCCTATTTTCAGATTATGGGCGTCAATCACAATCCTTCTGTTCTCGAATATTTATGAAAGTAAAATACCGTTACACTATATCTCAGTCCTCTAGAATTTAGGTGTCAATCAAAAAATAAATTTCCTTGATACAGATTTATACTAATCAACAATCTTTCTGAAATTTGGGTGTCAATCAAACTCAAGAAAATTGAAGATAGAAAGTAAAAACTGTTACACTAATCTGCAAACTCAAGACTTTAGTCGTCAATTAAAATAAAGAATTCTTAGATGTTTACAAAGTAGGAAAATGAAATAAAATAAATCTAAACTAGAATGCAAAGTAGAACCATCCAAAGGGACGATCTTTCAAAATTCCTCAGTCTTGGTTGTCAGGCAAGACTTTCAGAAATCTATGAATGATTTTACTTGATAAAAACTACTCTACGGTGATCTTTCAAAATTTTAACCTGTTAATCTCTGAAAAGTGCCACTTTTCACCTCCTAACCTAGCCCTTACTAGACCTTAGAGCTATTTAATAATTGCTTTTTGAGTGTTATTTTGTAGTTAGAAATAATCTGCAGTGAAGTGTAGAAATTCATGTAGCAAAAGCCAAAAAAGAGGGAGATCAGAGTCAACCACTAGCTGATGAGAAGACCCATGCATGACAAAGTGCTGCAACAGACTATGCATAGCAGCAAAGGTGCAGAACAGTAAGCTCGAGCAATTCTCAAGCACATTGAACCTATAGAAAATGAACTCTCGAGCAGTTAAAGCATCTGTCGAGCAAATCTGATGTTCACTCGAGCAGTGGCTGAAGTTGCATTGATGTTGTCGAGTGGTTCACATCTACAACAACAAGACACTCGAGCACTTTAATGTGCTGACTTCTAAGCAGTCGAGTAGATGCAGGCCTGGAAAATGAACCACATGAGTTGTTGCCTGAAGAAAAGTAACCTATCGAGCAGCTGGATCCCATGTATTCGAGAAGTACACTATCCTATCGAGTGGTTTATTCTTTAGCAAAGATATACTCGAGCAGTTTGTAGCTGCAGATTTAACCTCTCGAGCACTGGAGAGTGGAGTTGCCTAAACCTGACGAGATATTTAAACCTTGCTGAAGTCAACCTGTCGAGTGCAGTGCTGAAATAAGCTTTAAATCATCTTGTCGAGCAACTACTCGAGAACCTCTCGAGTTTGATAACCTGAAGCAATAATCCTGTCGAACTGTTGTCTAAACAAATCGAGTTGTAGTCCTGAAGCCCAGTGATCCACTCGAGATTCAATCGGAAGACACTCCAACTGCTCGAGACCCTCTCGAGATTTGGTTTCTGAAGCTCAACCACTCAAGGCATGGGTTCAACCAATTATCTGTCAGCTTTGAAGGACATTTTTGGAACTCCATCAATACAGCTGACACCTGGCCGAACTGCCCCATGTGTGTACTACTTTTCTAATGAATTTGGAGCAATATGTTGATGAAATTCAGCCACATCATCAGGTCTTAAACTGATTTGATTCTCCTCTTCTCTGATTGTTCAAGGCAAATCAAGTACACTTAGAAATTGTATAAATAGGAAGGAATAAAACAGATCTAGACATGGAGAGATCTAGGGATTTTTGAAGAAGAATTGGGAGCTATTGCCACCTTTTTCTCTTCTTCTTCTTCTTCTTCTTCTTCTTTTCTTCTCTCCTTAGCATAGCCATGGCTAGCTAAAACTCTGTAACAGTTAGGGATAGTTCGATCTGTAATTTTAATTGTAAGAGCATTGTAAGAAGTGTGGAAACTGCAGAGACTGTAGATTTGAGGGTTGGTTCATTGTAAGTTTTGTAGATCAATGAATAACTGATTCTATTGCACATTTAATCTACAAGATCTATTAGTTTTCAATGGATTTTTAATGATTTTATGTACTTATGGATGCAAGAACTTGTAGCCTTGCATCCATAACATTTGCAGTGCCTTCATTATTTCATCTCTTTGTCCGATGACTGGATTATGTCCATGGGATACTCTGTGACCATTCAAGTGGACAGAGTATAGCCCTAGGACTAGTCTATATCTCAAGGCTGATTTGGATCCTTTTACCTTGCATTTGTGTTTGTAGCCAAATGAAGGATTGCTAGTAATCCAGCTTCTGCTTTGCTTTGAAAATCAATTTTACAGTAAAAAACTATTCCCTGGCTATTTACTTCTCCATATTTTAGTTTTCTATTACCAAAACATCTGCTATCTTCTTCAACTCTCCCTTCCTTTATCTCCCATCTGACTTTTAATTTTGTTTTTAATTAGATCTATTTCATTTCTATTTTTAGTGTAGTGACAACAAAAAAAACTCCATCTCTTTGTTCTAATTTTCTTAGTTTAAGTTAGAAACGGATTAGATTTGCCAGATTTGTAGCAGATCTGGAGAGTTACTACCTTTTAGATCACAATTCTCTGTGGACAAACTCTTACTCATTAAAACTTGCTACAACAGTCCTAGATCTTGCAGGCGTTGTTTAAATCTGTTGTGTAAAACCTTTTAGTTTTTCTTCTTTATTTTTGCCATTATTTTTTTTATTTTAATAAACACACATAGAGATAACCAATAAGTTTTTAGCACCGCCGTCAGGAATTTGTAGATCTAAGTAGTAGCTCTGAGTTTTTCTTTATGTTAGGAGATGATATCTGCATTTGAATAAATGTTGTTGTGGTTTTTATAGTCTTGTGATTTTTTTTTTCAGATCTGAAGCTGTAACCAGGAGATGATCAAATAGCTTGCATTTGGATCAGATTCTGGTTGAGTTTGCATTTCTAGCTCTTTTGATTACAATTTCATTTATGTAATTTGCGAATTCAGCAGCAGTACTTAGTGTCTATTTTTGTGTGTTTATTTTTGTTTGCTGTAATTTGTGTCTGCTGTGTATTGTATGTTTGGTAGAAGAACTCTTAACCCTGAGATTGTACCTTTAAATCTTGAAGTTGAGAGGATTCTTAGAACTAGGCAACCAACACACATCCCTGTTGAGTATTGCGTGACAATTGAGATGGGTGATGCTCCTAGAACCCTGAGGGACTACTATGCACCTTGGGCATATTCATCCCCCTTTTACATTCTGTTCCCTACAACTGAGGGTAATTATCAAATCAAGTCCCAGATCATCCAAATGTTATCATCTTTTCATTGACTGAATAAGGAAGATCCATATAAACACATTGATGAGTTTCTTACCCTTTGCACTACATTTACAATTGCAGGTCTGGTGTTGATCTCTAAAAGTACCACTTTTCACCCCTTAACCTGGCCTTTGATGGACCTCTGAGCATGCTAATAATGAGTTTTAAGTGTGTTTTATAAATAACAGGTAAATATAGCATTAGTGCTGCAATCCTTCATTTTCAAGCCAAGAAGAATGAATTTTATGCTAAGCTGTGGAGTTGATGGAGTTACTTTGAATTTACCATGGTGGGATACACCATTAGGACTATTGTACATGCTTTGGGAAACCTTGGGGGCTTGCTGAGTGAAAGAGGTGAAGCCATGAACCCCAAGAGCGGCATGCATGTGAACCTGGCAGCTGTAGCAAATACCTTCGCGAGCTGTTGGATGATTGAACTTCGCTAGCCTAGAGTGGAGCCTAGCGAGGGCATGCATGAAGCTGCATATTTTTAGAGCTTTGAGAGCTCTTTAACTTAGATCCTTGTGATCTGGAGTTGCACTACAAAACAGCCTCGCGAGCCTGCAAATTACAGCAGCCCTTCACTTGAACCTTGCAAGCTTAAATGCTGCTGGAGTGCAACCTCACAAGACTTAAATGCAACATACACATGAACCTCACGAGAAGGGAATCTGAAGCCTTTGGATGAACTCGAGTAGTGGAGATGGCTGAAAACCAACCTATGGTGCTGCGGTGCTATAGTGCTATGGTGCTGCGGTGCTGTAGTGTTGAGGTGTTGTAGTGCTGAAATGTGCTGTATTTCAGCTTGGCGAGAAACTGGTGAGAACTTGGCGAGGTTGTTTTGAACCTGACGAGAACCTGGGGAGCACTTAAATGGCCTGATTTGAACATGGCGAGAACCTAGAGAGATCTTGGAGAGGTGCATACCTGAAGTTGCCTGAAGCACTTGAAACTAGTGAGAACTAAGCGAGATCCTGACGAGAAGGCAAATCTGAAGCTCTATCTTCGCGAGGGACGAGTTCCAGCTGCTGTTTTCAATGTCTAAGGAAATTTTGGGGATTTCACAACTTCTAGGGCACACTTCGCAATGTCCTACACATCCCAAGGCATCCAAGGGCCACAGATGGGCCACGAAATCAACTCCACACTTCCTATTTTTTGATTGGCTATTGCACATAGCTGCTGCTATGGATTGTATATATACAGAGCTATATTTTGCCTTATAAAAAGAGCCAGAATAGCTGGCTCAAATTAGGGTTTTATTTTAGAATTTCTTTTATGGTTTTAGTTTTCTTTTCTCTTCCCCCTTTCTTCTTACCCTAGCACAGCAACAATGTTGGGCTAGATTCTTTGTAACAGTTTAAGTTTAATTTCATGTAATGAAATGGGTTTTGTTCTAAATAGAAGATTTGTTTTAGGGTTTGCACAGGCTGCTGTCTTGAGGGCAAGCATTGTAAGTTTCTTTTTATTCAATGCTTTATTGTTCTAAATGCTCCATTAAATTTATATTTTACCTGTGTTTTCCACATAGATTTTTATAGATTTGATGTTCCCATGGTTGCTTGAGCATTTAGCCTTGCAACCGTGATGACAACATCAGTTTTACTATTCTGTCTCATCATTTGTTTGGAAGGTAGCCTCTAGGATAGTTCATGACCATTTGAGTAGACAGACTATAACCTTAAGGAAGGTCTTCCTCATAGGTCTGAGATGGATTCTTCTTCTCTGCACTTGATCTTGTAGCCGTGTAAGAGATTGTGCAGAGCCAAACTCTCCTCTGTTTTGCATCACCATTATCAGAGTTTAGATCTGAGTTTTGTAGAGATTGCAAACTTGTGAGCTTGGTTATTGCAGGCCTTTTGTAGCAATGACCAGCTGAGTTTAAGTCCCCATTCTGCCTAGGATTTCAGATGGTTTCCACTTGATTTACTAGATCTGTTTGCTCCTATGAATGCATGAGCTTGTAGCCTTGCAAACATAGTGTTTGCAATGGTTTTCATGAGTTGATTTAATTTAGTAAATGGAGGAAATCTATTAGATAGTCTGTGACCATTTAAGTGGACAGATTATAGCCTTAAGATCAATCCATTCCCTTGAGTTAGGTCAGATTTCTGAGTTAATCAATGAGATTTGACTATCTCTATTCGATAGTCTGTGACCATTTAAGTGGACAGATTATAACCTTAAGAGCAGTCTAAATGGCATGGGTTGATTTAGATTCTTATACCTTGCACTTGTGCTTGTAGCCAAGTGAAGGACTGCTGCATTTCCATTTCTAGATCTGAGTTGTAATGCTGATTTAACCTTAGCTGTCTACTTCTTCATCATTTTATGTTATTTTCTCACACCACATCCACCTTCTTTTCCCCCTTCTTTTACCTGTAGTTTATTTCTGTCTCTAATTTTATTTTCTTTTATTTTTGTGACACCTAGGCTTCCTCTCTTTACCTTTTAGGTTTAGAGTTTCCAAATCTGTAGCTAGATCAGGAGGTACTATACAACCCTTGTGGTTCAGATCAATACTCTGTGTGGACAAACTCTTCATAAAAATTGTTACAACAGGCCTTGAATCTTGCAAGACTGTGGGTTTTAGTTTTGTGCTTTTGAGTCTTCCATCTTTGATTTTATTTTATTTTATATTTTACGTGATTCTTTTTCCCCATTTGTTTTTAACTAATAAAATAGCACAACCAAAAAAATAACCAACAAGTTTTTGGCGCCGCTGCCGGGGAATATTGATCTAAGTATATTAACTAAGTTTAGTTTTTATGCTTTGTAGATGTAGGGTTTGAATAAATACAACTGTATTTTGGGTCTAATTTTTACTCTTCTTCTTTATTTTCTGTTTTAGGATTCTTGTGTTTTAGTTGTGTCTGAGCAGTTTTTAGTTTCATTCTTTGTAGATTTAGTGTTTGAATAAATGCCAGCTATATTTTTTTTATGATTTTTTTTGTAGTTTCTTTGTTTATTTTCTGTTTTTAAGACTTTTTATTGTCTTACGAATGTGTGAATAACATACAGCTGGTATCATTTTACTTTGTATTTATTTTTTGTTTTTGCTCGTTTAGTGTGTCAATAAATTCTGCTGATATTGTGGATTTTTACAAGATTGGTGTAGCAGTAAATAGGAGAGCTTGGCTGAGGCTGGGGCATTCCTGCATCAGTTTGCATCTCTATCTCCCCTATTTTTATTTTAGTTCTGATGTCTTTTTATTTTTGTAGTCTTTATTTTTCAGCAGTTGTGTAGTTAGTGGTTTTAATTTTTATTTGTGTGCTGTAAGCCACCCCTTGTCCAACTGAGTGTGTGTTGTATGCAAGGAAGGAGGTTTCTCAATCCCGAACTTGTACCGTTGAATCCAGAGATTGAGAGAGTTCTGAGTCCTGGTTCTGCAACACACACCCGGGCTAAAAATCTGGTAGAAACTGAGAAGGGAGAGCGACCTAAAACACTTAAGGAGCATAATGCACTAGGGGCATATGCATCCTGCTCTTACATTCAGCTCCCTAATGCTGTGGGAAGTTACGAGATTAAAGCCTCAACCATCCAAATGCTACCAAGTTTTCATGGGCTGAGCAAGGAAGACCCCCACTAGCACATAGACCAATTTCTATCGTTGTGCACTGCTTTTAATATTGTTGGGTTGGGAGAGGAAGCGACCAAGCTTAAAAAATTTTCCTTTTCACGAAAGGATAAGGCCCAAACATGGCTCTCCTTGCTCCCACCAAATAGCATACAGTCGTGGAACGATCTTCAATGTTAATTTCTAGCCAAATTTTTTCCAATCGGTAAAACCAGCCAGTTGAGGAAGAGCATCATCTCATTTGCTCAATCCTCGACTGAACAAATGCAGGAGGCATAGATAGATTTAGGGAGTTGTTGAGGCAGTGCCTGCACCACCAGATCCCTATGTGGCATCTTGTACAAAGCTTCTACCAAGAACTTGATGCCAGGAGTAGAGCGATGATTGATGCATCGAGTGGTGGCACATACCTCACCAAAACTGCTGAGGAAGCATGGGATTTATTTGAGCTGATAAGTGAAAATTCTCTCCAGCAGGAGGCTTTGCCCAGTTATGGCATTGAGTCACCTGCTAGAGCTATTAGAGAACCCACGTCTTCCGATAAATTGTACGAATTGAATGTATATAGTGACCTGGAGAGAAAAGTCGATACATTGTCGAAAAAGTTTGATAGAGTTTATAGTGTGTTGCAGCCCCACGTGGCTGCACAAGTTAGAGAGTTGTGCACCATATGCCACTCACCTTCACACTCCCATCTTCAATGTCCCTTTGCTGGTCTATCCCCTGAATTTTTTATTGAGCAAGCCAATGCCATTCAGTCCTATTGACAGTAGCCTGCTCGGTACACTTGGAGGAACCACCAAAACTTAAGGTGGAGACAAGCTGATTCACCTCATACCCAGCAGCAGCAGGCTTTGCCATGCAATACTAACCAGTAGTCTTACCATGGTCATGCATAAGGACAACAATTTTCTCATCAGCCCTCCCAGCCAGGTCAGTTAGTAGTAGCACCCCAACACCCTAGAGCCCCCTCCTTTGAGGAGCAGGTTTTGGCTTCATTGCAAAACCTAGGCTCCGTTGCACAAATTGTAAATTCCCACACGCAGAGCATCAGGAGAATTGAGGACTAGATTGGTCATATCTCAAATGCTTGAATGCGACGGGCAGAGGGTCGGCTCCCGAGCCAAACAGTTAACAACCCAAGAGGGGCACACTTGATTGATGAAGTTTCTTCAAGCCATGAAGAAACTAGGTTAATCAATGCCTCAAGGAATGAAAAGGAGGTGGCTACCCAAGACCGTGTAGATGCCAAGAGGTTGTGCATAAAGAAAGACGCTGAATAAAATGAGGCTGTTGAGTCCCAAATGAAAAAAAAAAATGACAAAACATAAAATTAAAAAAAAAAAATTATAAAATGGAAAAAATGAATTTTTTATTTTACCATGATCAGTTGCTGTTTTGAGAGATAGTGGAAGAAACCTTATCCTCACTGCTGTAATAGGCTGAGGTGTGTGCTGAGAATTTTCAAATATAGACCGAGGAAGCCCCCACCTATGTGCTGCAAAGTACTCACCTTGGGCTGCTAAGTGGGGCTAATGCACTAGTTCTTATGGACACCTGCCCTGCTGAACTTCCCTCAGTCTGATTTGGGCCTTCCACCTGCTGTGAGCTGGAGCTACTCCTTGCAACTCTCATGCAACTGTCAAATGCTTAATGGTAGAATTCAGGTTTGTTGCAAATGCAAAGGTATGACCTTTCATTTTTTATTTTATAGTTCTTTCCAATTCAGCTGAGTTCCGGATGGGGTAATAAAAATTTCTTTCATTCATGTACCCCCCATCCGGATTGTTTGTATATATATAGTGTTGTGTGATCTGATTTTTGGTATGAATCATGCTTGCAAATGTATGCTTTTAATGCTGAAATTCTTTCCCATCATTTTAGGTTCATACTCAGATCATGATAGGTAGATATGTTTAGGATTTCTTTGTTTTTAGGTGCTTAGTTAGTTTATATTTTGTATATACCTGTTGTTTTTAGTTTAATTTCTGCTATTTTTACTTGCTATTTTTAGGAGTTTGTATCGTAGTGCTGTTCTCTTAGAGTCATACTTGTACATATGTGTTTCTCTTTTCTTAGTTTTAATTTTCTGTCGTCTTTTTAGTTAGTTTTCTCTTCATTTTCTTGCTGTAATTTAGGGTGTCTGTCTATTTTCCACCTGCTGCCCTTATACATGTTGAATGAAATAGTGAGGACACTGTTTAAGATTAGGTTTGGGGGTGTGGTAGAGTAGTCCTGCCAATAGAATAGTTAACTCTAGTGCAACACTGTGAGGAAAATTGAAATGAATAGAATCATTTCCCACCTAACTTGTTAGAATGAGGAAATTTGTGAAAAATATAAATTTTTTTGCAGACTTTTAAAACTGAAAATCTTTGAAATTTTAGCACCACCATGCAGCTAATATTAGAATTTTTTTTCAGTTAGTACTTAGTGAACTAGAGGGGAGAGAAAAAGGTAGAAATACATCCCACGAGTTGAACTGAGGACCATACACAGTGAGATTTGGGTCTATCTATTTTTCTTTTGAAGAGTGTTTTGGCATTTTTTTTCTGCTCTAAGGTTTGATTTATTCAATCATTTTTCACTAGAAGTTAGGTACTCCAAATCAAAATAGATTAACAACACTCATGACAATAAGGAAATGAGTTAAGGCCTTCATTTGGACAGTTTGAGCTTAAATTTCCTACCCTTTGAAATTACCCTTTGCTTACACTCTTTGAGCCTTTATATCCTATTTTTCTTTGATAAACACCAGAGTACTTGCACCTAAACCTCATAGACCTGTTTCAACCTTACCCTCACTCTGAGAATTTAAAAGGTAAAGGAGAAGAAGTTGAAGATAGGTAGGCTAGGTTCAACATTTGGTGGAAGGAGAAGAAAAAGCAACTGAAAAACAACAGTGTAGTAGTGGTTTTGTGTCGAAATCCATCATCAAAATGTAACAAATATATATATATATATATATATATATATATATATATAAAAGAAAAAGAAAAAAAAAATAGAAGAGAAGTCAAGAGAAATACTTCATCTAGAAATTGGAAGAAGGAGAAGAAGCTGACCACTTTGACTCTGGAAAATATCAAGGAAGATGAAGTTGTGCTGAAATGAAGGTTGTGAAGTCATGAATCACTCCTTACCTTGTTGATTTCTCAAATTTGATCCATTCTATCCCCTTTCATTATTTATAAACTCACCCATAGCCACATTACAACTCATTAATGACCTTGATGATCCTAAGTGAAATGAGCTGTCATGTAGGGATGAGGAGTTGTCTAATCTATGGTGAAAATATTTGAGGATGTTAGAACTTAAATGCAATGCCCATGCTCATGCTTGCAATCCCATTTGGGGACTGAATGATCTTGAGCTGTTAAGAATGTGAACACCCTTATGTTTTCATTGTGAGAGATAGCCCCGGTAAGGATTGGGTCTGAATTTTAATGTCATTGGGGTTGTATACATACCTGATTTTTGAATCATTAGTGAGCTTAGTGTTGATTTGTGCATAATGTAATTTTGATGTGAGTTGAATGGTGGTGATGCATTACATGCTGATTTTGAGTTTTAATAGCATGCATTACTACTATAATTTCCTTTGCTTGTTAAAAAATGGGTGTGAAGTGAAGCTTAATTCATTAAATTCTATTTTGTCATTGATGCACTACATTTAACTATTTTATTGGTGAAGTTTGTAGGTATCTTCACTGAAAACCCTCAGGAGACTTCACTCCTCTACTAAGGACCACCTAGGGGTTTAAAAGGCTTGGTGCATATGCTAAATGCATCTGTGCTCCCTACAAAAGTGGCATTTACTGTTTTAAATAACTGTTTTAATTTTGCCTTTGCTTGAGGACTAGCAAAGATTAGGTTTGAGGGTGTATTAATCTCTGAAAAGTACCACTTTTCACCCCTTAACCTGACCTTTGATGAACCTTTGAGCATGTTAATAATGAGTTTTAAGTGTGTTTTATAGATAATAGGTAAATATAGCTTTAGTGCCACAATCCTTCATTTTCAAGCCAAAAAGAATAAATTTTATGCTAAGCTATGGAGTTACTTTGAATTTACCATGGTGGGATACACCATTGGGACTGTTGTACATGCTTTGGGGGTCCTTGGAGGCTTGCTGAGTGAAAGAGGTGAAGCCATGAACCCCAAGAGTGGCATGCATGTGAACCTGGCAGCTGTAGCAAATACCTTCGTGAGCTACTGGATGATTGAACTTCGCGAGCCTGGAGTGGAGCCCAGCTAGAGCTTAGCGAGGGCATGCGTAAAGCTGCATATTTTTAGAGCCTGGCGAGCTCTTTAACTTAGATCCTCGTGAGCTGGAGTTGCACTGCAAAACAGCCTCACGAGCTTGCAAATTACAGCAGCCCTTCACTTGAACCTCGCGAGCTTAAATGTTGTTGGAGTGCAACCTCGCGAGACTTAAATGCAACATTCACATGAACCTCGCGAGATGGGAATCTAATGCCTTTAGATGAACTCGAGCAGTGGAGATGGCTGAAAACCAACCTGTGGTGCTGTGGCGCTATAGTGTTGCAGTTAATGTCTTGGTGCTACAGTCGCAGTTACGGTGTTGTGGTCTTTGCAGGTCAGAGTGCTGAAATGTGCTTAAATGTGTTGTATATTAGCCTGGTGAGACTGTTTTGAACCTGGTGAGCACTTAAATGGCCTGATTTGAACCTGGCGAGAACCTAGTGAGATCCTGGTGAGGTGCATACCTGAAGCTGCCTGAAGCACTTGAACCTAGCGAGAACTAAGCGAGATCCTGGCGAGAAGGCAAATCTGAAGCTCCATCTTCGCGAGGCATGGGTTCTAGCTTCTATTTTCAATGTCCAAGGACATTTTGGGGATTTCACAACTTCTAGGGCACACTTCCCAATGTCCCACACATCCTAAGGCATCCAAGGGCCACAGATGGACCACGAAATCAACTCCACACATCCTATTTTCTGATTGGCTATTGCACATAGCTACTGCTATGGATTGTATATATACAGATCTATATTTTGCCTTATAAAAAGAGCCATAATAGTTGGCACAAATTAGGGTTTTATTTTAGAGTTTCTTTTAGGGTTTTAGTTTTCTTTTCTCTTCCCCCTTTCTTCTTGCCCTAGCATAGCAACAATGCTAGGCTAGATTCTTTGTAACAGTTTAAGTTTAATTTTATATAATGCAATGGATTTTGTTTTAAATAGAAGATCTATTTTGGGGTTTGCACAGGCTGCTGCCTTGAGGGCAAGCATTGTAAGTTTCTTTTTATTCAATGCTTTGTTGTTTTAAATGCTCCATTAAATTTGTATTTTACCTGTATTTTCGACATAGATTTTTATAGATTTGATGTTCTTATGGTTGCCTGAGCATGTAGCCTTGCAACCATGGTGACAACATCAATTTTACTGTTCTGTCTCATCATTTGTGTGTAAGGTAACCTCTAGGGTAGTCTGTGACCATTGAGTGGACAGACTATAGCCTTAAGGAAGGTCTTCGTCATAGGTCTGAGATTGATTCTTCTTTTCTGCACTTGAGCTTATAGCCTTGTGAGAGATTGTACAGAGCCAAACTCTCCTCTGTTTTGCATCACCATCATCAGAGTTTAGATATGAGTTTTGTAGAGATTGTAGACTTGTGAGTTGGGTCATTGCAGGCTTTTTGTAGCAATGACCAGTTGAGTTTAAGTCCCCATTCAGCCTAGGATTTCAGATGGTTTCCACTTGATTTCCTAGATCTATTTGCTCCTATGAATGGATGAGCTTGTAGCCTTGCAAACATAGTGTCTACAATGGTTTTCATGAGTTGACTTAATTCAATAAATGAAAGAAATCTATTGGATAGTCTGTGACCATTTAACTGGACAGATTATAGCCTTAAGATCAATCCATTCTCTTGAGTTAGGTCAGATTTCTGAGTTAATCAATGTGATTTGACCATCTCTATTGGATAGTCTGTGACCATTTAAGTGGATAGATTATAGCCTTAAGGGCAGTCTAAATGCCATGGGTTGATTTAGATTCTTATACCTTGCACTTGTGCTTGTAGCCAAGTGAAGGTCTGCTACATTTCTATTTTTAGATCTAAGTTCCAATGCTTATTTAATCTTAATTGTCTACTTCTTCATCTTTTTATGTTATTTTCTCACACCACATCCACCTTCTTTTCTCCCTTCTTTTAGTTGTAGTTTATTTCCATCTGTAGTTTTATTTTCTTTTATTTTTGTGACACCTAGGCTTCCTCTCTTTACCTTTTAGGTTTAGAGTTGCCAGATATGTAGCTAGATCTGGAGGTACTATACAACCCTTTTGGTTCAGATCAATACTCCCTGTGGGACAAACTCTTACTTCGTAAAACTTGCTACAACAGGCCCTAGATCTTGCAGGACCGTGGGTTTTGGTTTTGTGCTTTTGAGTCTTCCATCTTTGATTTTGTTTTGTTTTATATTTTATTTGATTCTTTTTCCCCATATGTTTTTAACTAATAAAATAACACAACCAAAAGAGTAACCAACACCTGGGAGATGAGGCCTCCAAAATGAGGCTCTTTCCTTTTTCTTAAAAGGATAAGACTAGACATTAGTTTAACATGCTCCCAGAAAACAGTATTACATCTTGGAGTTATTTGCAAGGCCAACTCTTGGCTAAATTTTTCCCTATGAGTAAGACTAATCAACTGAGGAAGAGCATTATTTCCTTTGCTCAATTCTCAGCTGAGAACTTTCATGAGGCATGGGAAAGATTCAAGAAACTGCTGAGACAATGTCCACACCATCAAATAGCCATATCGTAGGTTGTTAAAAGTTTTTATCAGGGTATAGACTCTAAGAGTAGATACATGGTGGATGCATCATGTAGTGGTACATATCTTAGCAAAACTGATGAGGAAGCCTAGGATTTATTTGATGTGATTAGTGAAAACTCTACACAACAGGAGGCTCTGTCAAGAAATGACATTGAGCTAGCTGCTAGAGTTACAAGAGAACCCACTACATCAGGGAAATTGTATGAAGTAAGTGTACACAATAACTTGGAGAAGAAAGTGGACAGCTTGTCAGAACAGTTTGGTAAATTACTGAAGGTGATGTAGCCCTCAACAGCTGCACATGTGTAGGAGGCATGTCTGATATGCTAGTTCCCCACACACTCTCTTCAAGACTGACCTTTTACTGGTTAATATCCTGAGCTAGTCATGGAGCATGCCAATGGTGCTCAATCATATGGGTAGTAGCAGCCTGCTGAGTATGCTTGGAGAAACCACCCCAATTTGATGTGGAGACAAGATAATTTTCAATCCCAGCAGTAGCAGCCAATGCCCTACAGACCTACCCAGCTATACCAGCAAAATTATTTCCCAAGGCATCAATTCCAACAGCCAATGGCATAGCCAAGTCACCAAAGTTCACCAACACCACCACCACAAGCCAGAGCACCCTCTTTTGAGGAGCAGGTTTTGTCCTCATTACAAAACCTCAACTACTTATCACAAACTGTGCACTCTCACAGCCACAATATTAAAAAGATAGAGGACCAGCTTGGTTAGCTCTCCAATACTCTGACTAAGAGGAAAGAGGGAAGATTTTTGAGCCCACCAAGGAATAATCCTAAGGGCCAGTACATGGTGGGTGAAGCTTCAACTCATGAGGAAGCTAAGGCCATCACAACCTTGAGAAGTGGTAGAATAGTGTACAACCAAGTTATTTTTGAGACCAAAATGAGTGCAGGAGAAGAAATCCCAGTTAATGTCAGTGAACAACAGGGGCAGCTTGAAAAAAATAAAGGGGCTACTGTGGAGCCCCCACAGAAAGAAAAAAATAAAAATAAAGAAAAAACTGATGAAAATGCTAAGGCAGCAGATGAGATTCCAGCAGTGCCTCATCTTCCATTTCCTAAAGCCCTCCAAGAGCCTTCTCCTTTTGACAAGGGGAATGCCAAGGTGCAGGAAATGATGGATACTTTTAAGCAGGTAAAAATTAATTTATCTTTGCTTGATGCCATCCAACAAGTCCCAGCCTATGCAAAATTTTTGAAGGATTTGTGCACCTAGAAAAGGAAGTCTAGGATCCATATATCCAAGAGAATTTTTTCTGCTGAAAAAGTGAAATAGATTTTGTCCATTGTAACTCGAGCTAAACTCCAAGACCCTGGAGTTCCCACAATTCCCTGTATTATTGGAGACCACACTATAGGTAAAGCTCTCTTAAATTTGAGAGTGTATGAGAAGTTAGGTTTGGGGAGCTAAACCCCACACCTATTGTCTTCAACTGGCTGACAGATCTGAAAGAAGACCTGTGGAGATCATTCAGGAAGTGCTAGTTGGGGTAGATAAATTTTTCTACCCAGCAGATTTCTTAGTTTTAGATATAGAACCTACTAAGTGCACCACCCCTATCCCTGTGATATTAGGCAAGCCATTCCTGGCCACTGCCAATGCCTGCATTCAATGCAGGTCTGGAGTGATGGAAGTCACCTTTGAAAATATGAAAGTGAGGCTCAATGTGTATAATGCAACCAATCAACCTCACTTTGAGGGTGAAGACTGTTTTATGGTTGATATCATTGATGAGACCTTGCCCAAACTGCTGTGTTGGGATGAGGTGTTTGATGAATTTGAGGAGATTTAGACTGAGATTGTTGTAAGGGAGGCCCCGACTGATTTTACTGAAGAGGAGAAAACCTTAAATTCTACAGTGGGGCAAGTGCAACATTCGAATTGGAGACCTGTTGTGGTGCCTCTCCCTCTACCCTCTAAGGAACCTTTGCTGCCTTCACTTGAAAGTCCACTTGATGTGGAGCTGAAACAATTCCCACAATCTCTCAAATATGCTTTTTTGGGGCCGGATCAGAAGCTACCTATAATTATCTCTTCTTCCCTCACTAGAGAGCAAGAGGATAAATTGCTTTGTGTGCTACGGATGCATAGGAAAGCAATAGAGTGGACCATTGCTGATTTTGGAGGAATTGACCCCTCTGTTAACATGCACAAGATTCACCAGGAAGAGGGTTTTAAACCCTCTAGGGAGATGCAGAGGAAATTGAATCCTCACATGTAGGAAGTGGTTATGAAAGAAGTTGTCAAACTACTTGATGCTGGAGTAATCTATCCAATCTCAAATTCTGAATGGGTGTCACCTACCTTGGTGGTTCTTAAGAAGTTTGGCATCATTGTAGTCCTAAATGAGTCTGGAGAATTAATGCCAACCAGAGAGGTCACTGGTTGGAGGGTCTGTATTGATTATAGAAAACTGAACTCCAAGACTAGGAAGGACCATTTCCTATTGCCTTTTATTGACCAGATTTTGGATAAGCTAGCGAGAAAAGCTTATTACTGTTTTCTTGATGGATATTCTGGTTACAACTCGATACCAGTGTATCCACAAGATCAGGAAAAGATAACTTTTACCTGCCCATTTGGCACCTTTGCTTACAGAAAGATGTCATTTGGACTGTGCAATGCTCCTGCAACTTTCCAAAGATACACGTATACAATATTTTCTGATATGTTAGATTAGTTTTTGGAAATTTTCATGGATGATTTCTCAGTCTATGGTGATAATTTTGATCAATATTTGCATCACCTATCCATTGTGCTTCAAAGATGTGAGGAAGCCAATCTAGTTTTAAGCTGCGAAAAGAGTAATTTCATGGTCACCCAAGGAATTGTTCTTGGTCATGTGGTATCTCAAAAGGAGATTGAGATGGATAAAGCAAAAATTGATCTGATTTCACACTTAACTCCTCCAAAAACTGTCAAACAAGTCAGGTCATTTCTAGGACATACTGGTTTCTATAGGAGGTTTATCAAGGATTTCAGCAAGATCTCCAAACCACTGTGCCACCTGCTGTGTCAAGAGGTTCCCTTTGTGTTTGATGCTAAATGCTTGACTACTTTTAAGGTGTTGAAAAAGTGTTTGACTTCTAGCCCTGTGATTCAGGCCCCAGATTATTCGCTTCCCTTTGAGCTAATGTGTGATGCCTCTGACTTTGGAATTGGTGCAGTCTTGGGGTAGAGAAGAGAGAAACTGCCTAGTGTAATTTCCTATGATAGCAAGAAACTTACAAATGCTCAACTGAATTACACCACCATTGAGAAAGAGCTTCTGGCAGTAGTCTTTGCTTTGGAGAAATTTGGTCCTTATGTCTTAGGGTCTAAAATTGTGATTTTTACTGATCACTTTGCCCTGAAGTACCCGCTGTCCACGAAAGAGGCCAAACCCAGGTTGATCAGATGGATTCTCCTTCTGCAGGAGTTTGATCTTGAGATCAAAGACAAAAAGGGTGTAGAGAATATGGTAGCTGACCACTTATCCAGGATTTTGCTTGCTGATTGTGTTGATATGCTTGTGAATGATTCCTTTCTTGATGAGCAGCTAGTTTCCATCAATGTGAGTGTTCCGTAGTTTGCCAACATTATAAATTACCTTGTTGTCTATAGGATTCCCCCACACTGGTCCAAGATGGACAAGGACCCGTTCTTTTCTCAGGTTAAATATTTTATGTGGGAGGATTCTTACCTTTATAAGTGTTATGCAGACCAAGTAGTTAGGAGCTGTGTTCCCGAGAGTGAGTTCTACAGTATTCTCACAATGTGCCATGAATAAGCCTGTGGAGGCCACTTTGGGGGAAAGAAGATTGCAGCTAAAGTGCTCTAATGTGGTTTTTATTGGCCATCCTTGTTCAAGGATGCAATGGATCACTGTAAGGCCTATCAGAGATGTCAAAAGATGGGGAGCATATTCAAAAGAGACTCAATGTTATTGCACCCCATCCTTGTGATAGAACTGTTTGATGTTTGGGGGATAGACTTCATGGGCCCTTTCCCTCCTTCCTGTGGTTTCAATTTCATTCTTGTGGTTGTGGTTTATATGTCTAAATGGGTAGAAGCCACTGCCCAGCCCTCCCCCTACACATACCCATGACCTAGCGCAATTCACCACTGAGGGGTACTTAGCCTTGATAGACTCCATTGTGGAGGATATTGGGCATGAGTACACACCCCTCCCAAATTCTCCACAACCTGGCCATTTCCACCATGCCCCTACTTCTCCTTCCAACCTATCCCACCCACCCATCTTATAACCCCAACCATACCTGACCCCTTTTCCCGAATAATTTCCTTACTTACCTCTCTCCAAACCCAACTCCTTACCAATACTGACAACCAGGCCACTATGCAAACCAACCTCCAATCCATTCACACTACCCTTCAGACTTTAACCCCAACAACCTAGACACCTACACCCTCACCCTTACCTGTACCTACCCCCCTCCTTCACCCCAACCTTCACCTTCAGTGGCAACTGCAGATGCTGCCACAGAAATTGATTTTGCAAATGAAGAGCCTGCCTTGATCCCATTGACCTCCGCCTCATCCTTCACCCAGACTGAACCCCTTGAGGAGGAGTGGGCACTTATCCCTCCATCTAACAGACCTTCATCTCCCACCACTTGTATTGATTTGGCTACCATCTCCCCCCCGTATAGATGACCCTAAGGAAAGGGCTATTGTCCTTGCTTCATCCATTCCCATTCCCATGTTTTACACCCTCCTCAAATCCATGATTGCTGATCCTTATGTTAGGAGGGATGTACACTTACTAGTAGAGCAGGTGACCGCATTGGTGTAGCAGAGATATGAAGATCAGATTGCCCTAATGAAGACTTATTATTGGTATTTGAAGGAGTATGCATTGTTGGCTGCTCAAAAAAAATTAGAGGTCATGCAGCAGCAATTAGACAATGCATTGTCCTTGTACCAGGTTTATGAGCATAGGGCTATCCAACTTGCAAAGCTGGTGGAGACACTCATCTCCACCATTTCAGTTATGAACCCTTCAGTGCTCAAGGGAGTGTCCATTAGGGAGCCTTCCCAGGAGAAGGGCAGCACCAAGCCCACAAAACCAGTTGTAACAAAAACTAAGGCTGGTGCTGCACATGCTGAGATTGTGAAGAAAGGGAAGGACAAAGCTGCAAAGGGCCCAATAGCTCTGGATTCAGATTTAGATTCTTCTTAGGATTTAGTGTAGCCATTTTGTACTTAGGTACTATCTATATTTTATGTTTTTGAACTGGTTTTATATTTTCAGTCTCTTTTTAAGTTTATAAATAGTCTTGTTTAATATGGATTTAGTTATTGAAAATGTCTTCTGTGTGTTGATTTGCATTGTGTTTTTTTTTTTTGTCAATTTTTTTCATTTCGATTGTACATTCCTATTTTTTGGTTAATCTTTTGCATGCCCTGCTGCCCCTACCTACTTATCCATTGCAACAGTGAGGACACTATTTATATTAGGTTTTGGGGTATGACAGGGTAGACCAATCAGAGTAGACCAATGAGATAGTTAAGCTAAGTGCAGCAGTAGTAGTCTGATTGAAACAAATAAAGTAAAGTTCCACCTAAGTAATTTTGAAAAAAGGGAGAATTAAAATGTATAGTAGACTGTTTAATACTGAAATCTTTTAAAAATTCAACACTTCCATGAAGTGATCATCAAGATTTTTTTTTTTTTTTCACAATCAGTACATAGTGAACCAGTAAGGAGAGAAAAAAGTGAGAACATGCCCCATGAGTTCAAATGAGGACCATACCCAGTGAGATTTGGGCTCATACAAAATTTTCTTTTGAAGAGTGTCTTTGGCAATTTTTTGTGCTCTAAGAACTGATTGACTCAAACCTTTTCACTAGAAGTTAGGCATCCCCAAATTAAAATTGGTTAGCAGAACTCATGACATTAGGAAATGATCTAAGGCCATCCTTTGGACAGTTTGAGCTTGAAATCCATACCCATTGAACTTCCCCCTTTGCATACACTCTTTGAGCCTCAAGAATCCATTTTTCTTTGAAAACACTAGAATAATTGAACCTGAACCTTATGAGCTGATTTAGCCTTACCCTCACTCTGAGAATTCAGAAGGTAAAGGAAACGAAGTGAAGAGAGGTGAGCAGGTTTGACATTTGGTGGAAGGAGAAGAGAGAAAATCTAAGTAAAGCAGTGTATCAGTTGTATTGTTGTGGCAACCATCATTTAAAAAAAAAAAAAAAAAGAGAAAGAAAGTTAAGTCAAAAGAAACACTTCATTTGAAAAATTGGAAATAGGAGAAGAAGTGGCCATTTCAGATCTAAAAAACATGTTGGAAGGTGAAGTTATGCTGTAATGAAGTAGGTGAAGTGAGTCACCTCCTCCTTCTGCTGATTTCTCAATTTTGAATCCATTCTACCCCTTTATTCTTTATAGCCCTCAACACCCATAAGCCATATTACAACCCAATAAAAGTCCTTAGTGATCTAAAGTGAATTGAGCTGCTGTGTGGAGATGAAGGGATGTTTTATCTATGGTGAAGAGAACATGATAATGTCAGGAAATAGAAGCAAATGCCTATGCTCATGCTTGCAGGCCTATTTGAAGTCTGTAACTACTCTTGAGCTGGAGTGAAATTGAACACCCTTCAATTCATTTGTGAGAGACAGCCCTGGTGGGGATTGGGTCTGAGATTGAATTTATTAGGGCACTGCTTTAACCTGATTCTTGAATTAATGGTGAGCTTTATACTGATTTACACACACTACACTCTTGATGTCTTCTAATTGGTTGTGATGAACATGCATGAGGATGTAGGTATTAAATTGTTTACATCTATTGTTTTAAAACTTCTTTAATTTGAAAAGGCAAGGTGTGGAATGAAACTTGATATGTTGAAATCTTACTTGTCATTGTGCGCACTTGCTTTAACTGTCATCATTAGGAAGTTTGTGGGTACCTTCACTGAAAACCCTCAGTAGACTCCACTCCAGTAATAGGGATCACCTAGGGGTTTAAAATGCTTGATACATAAGCTAAATGCATCTGTGCTCCCTATGAAAGTGGCACTTAAATTATTAGAGTAAGTGCTTAATTTTTGCTTTGCTCGAAGACTAGCAAAGAGTAGGTTTGAGGGTGTGTTAATCTCTGAAAAGTTCAACTTTTCACCTCCTAACCTAGCCCTCACTAGACGTTAGAGCTATTTAATAATTGCTCTTTGAGTATTATTTTATAGTTAGCAATAATCTACAGTGAAGTGCAAAAATCCATGTAGCAAAAGCCAAAAGGAGGGGATCAGAGTCAACCACTGGCTGATGAGAAGACCTATGCATGACAGAGTGCTGCAACAAACTATGCATAGCAGCAAAGGTGCAGAACAGTAAGCTCAAGTAGTTCTCGAGCACATTGAACCTGTAGAAAATGAATTCTCGAGTAGTTAAAACACCTATCTAGTAGATCTGAAGCACACTCGAGCAGTGGCTGAAGCTACATTGATGTTGTCGAGTGGTTCATAGCTGCAACAACAAGACACTCAAGCACTTTAATGTGCTGACTTCTAAGCAGTTGATCAGATGCAGGCACGGAAATTGAACCACACGAGTTGCTGCCTGAAGAAAAGTAACCTGTCGAGCAGCTGGATCCCATGTACTCGAGACGTACACTATCCTGTCGAGTGGTTTATGCTTGAGCAAAGATATACTCGAGCAATTTGTAGCTACAGATTTAACCTCTCGAGTGGTTGCTTAAACTTGTCGAGCACTGGAGAGTGGAGTTGCCTGAACCTGACGAGTTGTTCAAACCTTGTTGAAATCAACCTATTGAGTGCAGTGCTGAAATAAGCTTTAAATCATCTTATCAAGCAACTACTTGAGAACCTCTTGAGTTTGGTAACCTGAAACAATGATCCTGTCAAACTACTGTCTAAACTAACCGAGTTGTAGTCCTAAAGCCCACTGATCCACTTGAGATTCAACCAGAAGGGACTCCAACTGCTCGAGAACCTCTCGAGATTTTGTTTCTGAAGCTCAACCACTCAAGGCATGGGTTCAACCAGTTATCTGTCAACTTTGAAGGACATTTTCAGAACTCCATCAGTGCAGCTGACTCCTGACCGAACTGCCCCATGTGTGCACTACTTTTCTAACGAATTTGGGGCAATATGTGGATGAAATTCAGCCACGTCATCAGGTCTTAAACTGGTTTGATTCTCCTCTTCTCTGATTGCCAAGGCAAATCAAGTACATTTAGGAATTGTATAAATAGGAAGGAATAAAGCATATCTGGACATGGAGAGATCTAGGGATTTTTGAAGAAGAATTGGGAGCTATTGCCACCTTTTTCTCTTCTTCTTCTTCTTCTTCTTCTTCTTTTCTTCTCTCCTTAGCATAGCCATGGCTAGCTAAAACTCTGTAACAGTTAGGGATAGTTCGATCTGTAATTTGAATTGTAAGAGCATTGTATGAAGTGTGGAAACTACAGAGACTGTAGATCTGAGGGTTGATTCATTGTAAGTTTTGTAGATCAATGAATAACTGATTCTATTGCTCATTTAATCTACAAGATCTATTGGTTTTCAGTGGACTTTTATAGATTTTATGTACCTATTGTTGCATGAGCTTGTAGCCTGGCATCCATAGGATTTGCAGTGATTTTACTGTTTCATCTCTTTCCCCCATGACTGGATTATATCCATGGGATACTCTGTGACCATTCAAGTGGACAGAGTATAGGCCTAGGCCTAGTCCATATCTCAGGGCTGATTTAGATCCTTTTACCTTGCATTTGTGCTTGTAGCCAAATGAAGAATTGCATCTAATCCAGCTTCTGCTCTGCTTTACAAATCAATTTTACAGTGAAAACTATTCCCTGGCTGTTTACTTCTCCATATTTTAGTTTTCTTTTACAAAAACATCTGCTATCTTCTTCAACTATCCCTTCCTTTATCTTTGATCTGGCTTTTAATTTTTTTTTTTCAATTTTTAGTGTAGTGACAATAAAAAAAACTCCATCTCTTTTTCTATTTTTCTTAGTTGAAGTTAGAATATGATTAGATTTTTCCAATCTATAGCAGATCTGGAGAGTTACTACCTTTTAGATCATAATTCTCTGTGGGATAAACTCTTACTCATTAAAACTTGCTACAACAACCCTGGATCTTGCAGGCTGTGTTTAAATATGTGTGTGTAAAACCTTTTAGTTTTTCTTCTTTATTTCTGCCATTGTTTTTTTCATTTTAATAAACACACAGAGATAACCAACACCACCTCAGTTTTCAATTGTTGTTAAAAATTCCTTAGATAAGTTTTCTCCTATGCCGAGTCGTCTTATTTATGGATCATAAAGGGTCGGTTCACATTATTCGAATTCTAACAAAAGAAAACTATTAAAAACAAAAGATTCCTAATATTGCTAAAACTTCTAATCCTAGTTTGTCCTTGATTTGGATGGTAGATGCGCGCAGGACTTGTTCCTGATTTTTAGTAGCAGAGATTTTTAAGAGTCTTTTGCCAATCTTCTCAGATCCGTGGATTGCCAAACTTCTATTTCACGTGATCTTCTAATTTTATGCATGGCGGTGTATATCTTCACGTGATCAACAACAGTAGGAGCTTTAATTCGTACAATCGTAATTAGGATTTCTCTTTTACTTTTGTATGCTTTCTTCAACACGGTCGATCGTCTTTTCGCTTTGTGTCCTTCAGTCTCGAGCATCTTTTGAAGAATCATAAAGATGATTTCTCTTTTTTTTGCTTTCTCGAGATTACGATTTCTCTTATGATAGATCATATCTCTTCTTTCTTTTAGCTTACGGACTGGTTCTCAGTGTGATTGATCGTATCTGCATACGGTTGTGTTTCTTACTGCCTTTTGAGTTCATTTTGACGAAGATCATCACTTTGACTCTATTCTGCTATCTGTTCTTAATATCTGCACATAAACATCTCATTAATAACAAACTGGTTAGCATCACTAAGTTAAGGGTGATAAAATGATAAATTATGTGACTGATCATACCCCCAAACTTAGTCCCTAGCAAACAAGGAAAGGTAAACTATCCTAGAACTACAAATTTAATTGCCACTTTCGTAGGGAGCACGATTGCATTTAGCAGATGCAACAAGCCTTTAAACCCCTAGGTGATCCGTAGTGGAGGAGTTATAGTCTCCTGAAGTTTTTCAGTGAAATTACCTACAAACTTCTAATATTTTTGGCCTTTTCAAATTTTTTCTAAAACAAAAGAAACTCTATTCTACTATTTACACTAACTAATTAGCAGTCAGTCCTCACCTTACTACTATGACTTTCATAAATACGATTCCAACCATGCATGACTTCTCATCCTAGTAGTTATCCTTGATCCAGATCCTCAACAAATTCAACTCATGTAAAGCGTGGAGTGTGTGTGTATCAATGACAAGTTTATTCATCATACAAATTTCTAAACTGTAGATTTAGAAAATCTTTTCATTCAAACTCTCACTGAGGCATACTCTCTAAAGGAATATCGAAATTTTTGGGTTCTCGCAATATGATGTATATATGTGGAATAATATCAAGGATGAGAGACAGATAAATAAATCTCATGAAAAAGATACTCTATTCTATTCATATGCTTATCAGAGTTTTCATAGTATGTATCATACACATCTCTACTAGGCTCATGTTGTTGCAAACCAAGAATAAAAATGGTCTTTATTGGCTTGTAATGAGGCTTTGGGTTAAGAGGATTCCAAAGAAAGGTAGAAAGGAAAGTTCTGAGAATTCAGCTCATCTCTTTCCTGTCTTCTTATCTTTTTTTTTTTTTTTTTTGTAAGTATCCAAAAAGCTGGATAACTTCTTCCCATTTACTTGTACTTTTTTTCAGTAAATCCCATTTTCTTTAGCTTATTTATTTATTTATTTGTTCAGATATCCTCTTGAAATTTTTCGTGTTTGGAAGCTTTCTGCTTCTCGTTTTGTAGAATCGTATTTAAGATTTCTTTTCCTTTTTCTCCCATAGTTTTGGAAAATTATTTCTTTCAGTTGTACCCTTTTTGGAATGCCTCTATAGACACCCAAATTCGGCCTAAGGCCTGATCAGCATGTACTTTTAGAAAGGCGTACTCCCGAACTTTCGATAACATCATCTGAACCGTTAAGAACCCTTCCTGAACCCTTAAAAGGCCTAACCAGATACCTAGAATCCATAAACTGAACCCCATGAGCCCATAGTGGGCCTGCCCCTGATAGAATTGAAGGTATGCTTTGGTTCAGCCGAAAATTAGTCCTTTGGTCGATTCTTCTTATGTATATATATTATGTTTAAACTCAAGTCTTATCCTATTGCAAGCGCACAATGGAAATTATAGTACTAGCATAGGATCGTTCCCACTAGAAAGTTTATTTATCTATTTATCTCTTTATTTCTATCTTCTATTTAAATTCTTATCTTAAAAACTTTTATTTATCTTTAAGATCTAATCTACTGAAGAAATATGAATAAAAGAATGGGTTTTCTTAATCTAAATTGCATAAAAATAAATCTTAATCCTCCTTCTTTAGATTAAGGTCGTTAATCCCAATCTTATGATATCGGATATTTATAAAAATAAATAGTATTGTTACACCATATTTCTAGTCTCCTAACATTGGTCGTAAATTAAGTCTAAGATCCTATCAATACAGATTTAATCTAATAAACAACTTCCTAAAATCTGGGCATCAATCAAACCTTTGAAAACTGACGATGGAAAAGTAAAAACCGTTACACTAATCTACAAATTCTAACCTGAGTCATCAATTCAAATCAAAACTTAAAGATATTTACAAAGCAAATAAATTTTAAACTAAAAAGCAAAGTAAAATATATCCTTCACCCCTCAGCCGCAATCGTCAATTGCTCCTTAGAAATTATAGATATCTACTCTAATCTTCAACACTTAATTGTCGTCGTTAATTACTCTTGAGAAACCTTTAATATCTAATTTATTCTAACTAGTATACACTAATTTGATTAGAAGAAAATCCAACCTCAAGAGTCAATTGATGCTGAAATTCTTTGATGCTTATTCCTATGCCGAGCTCTCTTATTTATAGATCATAAGGAGTCGGTTTATAGAGATCTAATTCTATCAAAAGAAACTAATAAAGATTCCTAATATAACTCTAATTCATAATTTTATCTTTCCTTGCTTTCTACCGTTGATGTGTTTCTGGATTATTCTTTAATCTTCAGCGGCAGAGTCCTTCGAAGTATATCTTCATTAATCTTCTCAGATCCGTGATTCACCAGACTTCTAATTCTAGAGATCTTCTACTTTGGTTCATGGCGGTGATAGTTCTCACATGTTCGGTAGTAACAGTTATAGTAGAAAGTTTCTATAATCGCAATCGTAGATAACGATTTTTCATATTCTTCTTTTGTTTAGAAAATCATCACTCACGATTTTCTATTTCTATTTTTGCTTCTTTGGAAAATCATTAATCACGATTTTGTACTGTTGTGGCTTTCTTTCTTGAATGATTTTCTTATTTCTTTTTCTTCTTTTATCGTCTTCTGAAGAATCGTATTTTTACTGAATTACGATTTCTCAGCCTTCAGCAGTTGGCGAATTGTCTTTAACGCTTAATCGTCATTCTAACTGCTTTTTGAGTTCATTTTGATGAATGTTATCATTTAGTCTTTCTTTTACTGATTATCTCTAATATCTGCACATCATTAATTTATTAGTAGCAAACTAAGTCCTAGCAATACTAAGTTAAGGGTGATAAAATGGTAAATTATGTGACTAATCAGCCTTGCATATATTTTATATATGCAAGGCAAAATTTTCCAGAATTTGGGCTTGCGTATATTTTATATACGCAAGGTATATTCTGGTTTAGGCTTTAGCTGCAGGCTCTGAACTTTCCTGTTTCTCAGAAAGCATTGTTCCTAAGCCTAACTTATATTTTATATACGCAAGGCTTAGGAATTGTATTTTTTTGGAAAATGGCAGATTTTGAAATTAGGGTTTGACTTGTGGACCATCCCATTGTTTGAGGTTTATTTCTTTAGGACCCTTATTCCATCTAACCCATCACCCTATCATCCACCATTAAACCCAATTCCTACCTTTCTAAGCCTTCAAAAACCTAGAAAACCTTAGATTAGAGATTACTTAATTTCTAAACCCATTAGCACTTGAACCCCTCATTAATCCTCCCTTTCTCTATAAATAGAGAGCCAACCCCCCCCCCTGTTTAGGATCTTTTGAAATTTCTAAGAGAAGATACTCTTGCATTTTGTTTCCTCACTTGCTTAAAAAATCAGAATTTTTCAAGCCTTAGAAGCTTTAGCCCATCTCATACCTTTAGCATCCTCATCATTCCCAAGCTCATATCATCGAAGCCTTAGTTAGCTAAGTTCTTGCCTTATCCCATGTGCTATCGGAAGCTCACCGGTGTCGCTTTTACGTGAAGATCCACAACGATGCTACAGGGGCCCGAGAGCTCGGGCTATCTACTCTATCTCCTCTACCATCTTTGCTTTTCCTCTATCGTAGAATTTGAGCCGTTACGCTGCCAAAATTTCGGTGATTACGGGAGGCTAAAATAGGATTGGAGTGCCTTCGGGTAAGAGGAAGTGTTGTTCACATTTTTATTTTTCTTTTACATTAGCCATAGTAGAGACCGCTTAAGAGCGGGTCAATTGGGTTCCTAGCACCTTCCCGATTGATAACCGAAGCCCTTACCCAAAAGCTTTTGGCGTAGACCGGATCGGAGTCATATTTTTGCACTTCGGTGCTCATAATATTGATTGAGGTATCCCGAGACACCAAAAGCTCTGTGTGGCGACTCCAATATTGAGTGCATCGTCGCGATAGACTCGTGAAGCCCACGGCTGCACAATTCCTTATCTGTTATTGCATACTCCTTTCACTCCCTATTTCTCCCTTAAGTTCTAAATCCTCCAAAAAAAAATGAGGGTAAAAGATCGAAAGTTTTGGGTAGTACATATGGTTAATGGTTTTTAAGATTTTGGTACAATAAATTTGGTTTAGGCTTCTAATATGGGTTCAAGGGATAAATATTTTTGAGATTTTGGCTTTTTGGCTCGAACGAATTAAAAGATGGCCTTCTATTATTTCCAGGGTTCCTGGCAAGAATGCCACATTGCTTCGATGTATATAAAAAATAGATCTAGAAAAACTAACATAATCATAGAAATTTGATTCAAATTACAACAATTGAGATTTTCATTTTGATGCAAGTCTAGAAGTTCAAAAAAAATTTAGAATCGAATAATCAGCAGGCTCTCTCTAAAGAAAGAATATTAGTTCAAAAGCTCACTGGGTGTGTAATTTTTGAAACTATTATCTAAATTCTACAATTGAAAGCAATGTATAGTTTTAAACAGTCAGTTATGATACAATGTACAAGAGAACTAGACATGAATAGAAATTGATTTATATCATTAATGTTTGAACTTCTACTATGATGATGGTTATGAAGTTGGAATCTAATTTCATTAATCATAATTCGCATGCAATGATTAACTGGAAAAATTTTATTACAAAACTAACCTAAAAAGAAATTCTAAAAATAGAATTTTATAATTTTATTTTTTTTTTGCAAAAAGTGAAAGTAATATATAGAGTGTGTACCCCCCCAAACTTAAATAGAACAATGTCCTCATTATTCTCAGAACAGGGGATACTAAAAAAATTTTAAGATCATACCTATGGGGCTTCAATATAGAGATGTGAACCTTTACTCACTAGGCGATGATGGGTACGGGACAATTGTCACAGATGGAGCTGGTTTTGGTGCTGGTAATGCGAGTACCGGAGAAGGGCTGCTTGATAATTCCTCCCCAGAGTCGGGCACGACATTAGTAGAGCTTGTCTCAATTCTTTCTTCTTCAGGAGCAGGTTCATCATACAGCTCATGCCCAATTTCCTTCTTGTGGAGAGCCTCAACACTCTCTTTCTTGGTCATTAATTCATTATATCTCACAGTCAGAGCTTGCAACTCTTCATCAACATTTTATTTGGCTTTCAAGTCATCTTTCAATTCAAAAATCACAGTAAACTTTTCTTTGGCCTCAATTCTCAGCTTATCTGCTTTTGCTTTTAATTTGTCCACTGTGACGATGCTATTATCAATGATTGTTTGTATTTGTTGCTTCTGGCCGTCACGCATCCGGACTAGGGAGTCTTTGTCTTCTTGAAGCTTTAGTATCTTCCCTTTAGCTATTGTAAGCTGATGAATCTTTTCGTCCAGTTGGGCGTTAAGTGTGTGTTGATATTCTAGATGGGCCATTTCTCTCTCATCAGGATCAACAATTAAGGATCTGACCCTTTTTGTTAGGTGTGGTGTTACTTCTTTATACTTTTTCTTCTCTAATTGCCAAGTCTACTTTTCTTCCTCCAATACTCTATTCCGTTCTTGTATTTGTGCAATTTTATGATGGAGGTAAGTAGTTGCCTTTTGTACTTCGTTTGTTGTTTCAGCTCTCCATTGGGCTTGATCTCTTCATGCCTATTGCTTAAGATTTTTGGCTAATTCTTGACGTTCTTGTGCAGTTGGAAGTGAATCGAGGACTCTAGTTTTCATCTTATGAATCTCTTCCATCAACCTTCATACCAAACCTGACAACAACAATAAAGTTGATGCATTTATATTCTACCATTGTTCTAATTCTCTCAATCTCCTTTCCCAATTAGGCTACTCTCCCGAAGATGTTGTGACTTTTGTGGTGATAATGTGAAGAGATACATCTTCATTTAGCAATTCTGTGAAACCCACTCATGGAGTTTCACAACTTGGTCCTTTTTTAGCTATCTGAAAAATAAGAGTCTGCTCTGTAGTTGATGTAATTATGGGTGTGGGAGTAGTAGTCTTAGTAGGAATGATAACCGGGCTAGAAGTAGCTACTTCAAAGGTATGTTGCTCACCCGTTAGAGGTTGGATTTCCTCTGCTTTAGATTCGATTGGGCCTACAGGCTCTACTTCAGATATAGTTGGTATTGTGTCTACCATAGGTAAAGATGACATGGAAGGCCCTGTTGGTGAGTCCAAGGTTGTGTAATAGAGATTGTGGTGCTCTTATGCAGGCTCTGACATAATTATCACTTCTGGCTCATTAGGTGGGGAGCAAGTTGTGGGGCTAGGCCTCTGTTCTTCTTGCGGATGAGTAAAAGTACTCACTCCTTCATTTACTACAGGATCAAAAGGAGCCGCAGATTCAATTATTATTTCAACACCAGGCTCTTCCAGTAGTTCAACAATTGCCTCTATGGCATGCATGGTTTCTAGCACAAAAGTTGCGCCCTCCGACGGGATAGAACCAAGTATCTTCTTTTTATTTTTGGAGGTTAGAGCTCTTCTATAGACCACCACGGTTAGGCCCTCCTCTGGTTTGTCTAGAGCTTTTTCCTTGTGTTCAACTTTTTAAGCAACATTCATTAGTAGATTTATAATTAAGCCTCTAAAAGGAAGGCTCAATGTAATGTCCCGAAAAATTTTGACCTTTGAATAGTACGTCTCGATGTGCATGCCCGATTGGTCACGCACTGGATAAGATAAAATATTAAAATATTAACGTGAGTTAAGTTAACTTAGGTTTTTCGAATGAAAAAGAAAAGATTAGAATATGTAAGGACTGTTAGATAGAGTAACATGCATGAGGTACGGTGTATGTGCTTAACACCCAAGCTCACAAATTTTAAGTATCTAAGACAAGAAAAGAGAAATCAATTCTCTTGTCTTGGTTGTTGAGAGAGAGTAAATGAGAAGAGAGAGAAGGGAGTTGCTTTGAATACGTGTGTGCGTGCAAGATTGGAATCCTCTGCGTGATTAAGGGGTTTGGGATCAAAGACGAATCCAAGTTCCAATTTGTGCAAGCCCTAGCTTTAAGAGTGAATCGTGGATTGAGGAAATTGATAAATTCAAAAGGTAAGAATTATGATTTAAGTTGTGAATTATATGTGTTAGTTGTTAGTTAGCATGCGGGTGAGAAAAGTTAAGAAAAGAGGTTAAATTTTAAAGAAAATGGGTTAGAACCCGTGATTCAAAGGAATCTGACAAAACCGATTGATCGAAATAAGTGATCGATCGATTGATTTTGACCTGAGTGAAAGTATGAAGGTTTTTGGGGAAATCGATCGATCAAAATTAATTTTGATCGATAAATTTGTGAAACCGATTGATCGATTTGTACACTGATCGATCGATTGTGAAAAATAGTGAGCGTGTTAAGGGAAACTGATCGATCGATTTGGAAATCGATCGATCAAAATGGCTCAGCAGGTTCCTGTGGAGTTCGACCGGATGGGATTGGCTTTTGAGTAAACCAATAGATTGATTTTGGAATCGATCAATCGATTTGTGAAATTGATTGATCGATATTGGGAATCGATCGATCGATTTAGGCAAATTAAGGATTTTGTTATGTTTTATTTTGAAGACTTTGGAGAGACCTTATATCTTCCTGTTTTATGTCATTTATGACGTATGAACCATGATTCGATGTATTTTAGGTATGAGTATGTGTGTGTGAGAGAAGGACTAGCCGAAGTAAGAAGACTTCATTTTAGCTTCTCATTGAGGTAGGGAAAACTCCGTAAAATGTATATTTGACTACAATAAGCCTTTGTGATAATATGATTTTAGTCATAGCTTTGAACATGTGAATTTTGTACGTATGACCACTAAGAGAAAAACTACGTGTGTGTGTATGTGAATCCTCATAATTGTGTATGTGACATCAAAAGGATGCAATTGTGTATGTGACATCAAATTGATGTAAATATGTGTGTGACATCAGAAAGATGTGAATAAGTAAGTGTGTGTAAGCTTTGAAACTTCGAACTACTATAATTACCACAAATTCACGGTGATAAACTATATGTAGATTTAACACTTTGATTTAAGGTTTATGTGCGAAACCCTACCGACACAGTGGTATAACTGTGACTGGTATGGCGAGATATTCAAAATTGTGCTCCTGAATGGCGGGATATCCGTTCTTTGATTACCATTCTACGGTAATATTTCTTGCGGCAAGTCACCTCCATCGAGGGGGCTTGTGTAATATGTGATATATGAAATTATTCATTGAATGACGATGGTTGGGGTTTCCCATCGGTAAATTATGTGACTCTCGATGCTATATATGCTCGAGAGATTATTTAAGTGATTGATTTAAGTCTTTGTGAAATAAGAAGAAACTTTTGGAAATCATGATAACTGTGAATTTGAAACATGCATCAGTTATCCGTTTTTGTCAATTTTAATACCTTCAAATTGTGATTCTCAGTAAGAAAATATGCTTTGAATTATGCCATCAGATATGCGTTATGTGAAATATATGTTTGTTATTACATTTCCCTATTGAGCTTAGACTGTTAGCTCATCCCTCGACTATACATCACAGGTACAGGTAATAAGGCAGGAATTGAGGACGTAGGTCTTGACGACTCAGAGTATGTGCTTGAGGACGAGACTAAGCCCCCTCCTGATGAGTACTTCTAGTGAACTAGATTTATGTACATTGAGAGTTGTTTTGTAAGGCTTGGTACGTCCAGCCAGATAGAATTATGTAATTATGTCAGATACGATAATTATTTTGGCGAACCATCCCTGGGTGACTTTTGTTATCATTGATGGTTCGGTTTGGTTCTTTGGCTCATGCGATTAGCATGGGATTAGAACCGTCTTTTTTTATATTTTTTGGTTTTATCATTATATAAAAATGGAGATTTATTTTCCTTATGATGACTCTATCTGCTTAGTTAGAATGCATGCTTTGTGTGTGGATGTGCCAACTGTTCGGTGTGTTCCGGGATCGGTCTTTTTGACCATCCGACGGCTTGGGTTTCCAGGTGTGGAAATTTGGGCTGTCATAATTGGTATCAAAGCGTTTTGCATTAGAGATTTCTGACAAGCCTTAGATGTTTATATGTTTGAGATGTGTCAGAATATAGGGACCTTCTGCTAATGAAACTTTAGTTTCAAATGTGCAGAATGTCATGTCCGCTAGGAGTAGAGGAAGACAGCGAGGCAGTCATGGACTGAACTTGAGGAGTGGGGACGAGTTTCTCACTACTTCAAATAGGATTCCAATTGGTAATAGGGTTGTTCTGAAACCAATTATGCCGGAAGAGAGAAATCAGGATAGAGCAGAAGAGAGAAGTGAAGATAGAAATGAAGAGAGAGAGGATAGACCAAGGATGACACAAGCCATGGAAGCTGTGGCTACTGCTATGGCCCAATAGATGGCATTGATGGCTGCAAACAATGCCCATGCTCACTAGTTTCAGGCAGTGCCAACACCACCACCACCTACACCCTCAGCATTTACAGAGTTTCAGAGGATGCATCCTCCAAATTTCTCAGGGCATGCAGAACCAATGGAGGTTGAGAACTGGCTCTGCGAGATGGAGAAAATATTAAGTGTGCTTGTGTGCACTGAAGACGAGAGAGTCAGATGGGCAACATTTATGTTGGCTGGGGGAGCGAGCCCATGGTGGAAATCAATGTCAAGAACAAGGGAGCAGGTGAATTTGGGAATGCTATGGACATGGGAATAGTTTGTTGAGGAGTTCAATAAGCAGTACTTTCCCAAGGTAGTGAGAAACCAAATGGAGATAAAATTTCTTCTGTTAGAGCAGGGGAAGATGACAGTGAGAGAGTATGGAGTGAAATTTATGCGACTTGCGAGATTCGCTCTTGAGTATGTGGCCACAGAGCTTATGAAGGCAAAGAAATCTCAACGCGACTTAAGGCCAAACATTCGCTATAGGATTTCAGCTTTTGAGTTGGAAACCTATGGCGAGGTGATCAACAAGGCGCTCGTGGTAGAGGAGGATATCGAAGATTTGTTTAAAAGAAGATATCAACAAGCGAACGGGAAGCCGAATTAGGGGAGGTTTCGTAACTACAAGCCGGTGAACAAAAAGTTGCGATTCGTAGCACCAGTTATGAGGCAACCTATTTATGTTGTGTACTCAAAGCCATCTATGACTACAGCTATGGGACCTTTCCTTTTTGAGAGCCCTGCGACAACTACAGGGGTATCAGTTACCCAGGATTTCTCAAGAGCAGCATCATCCACACCGATGGAGACGTGTGCTAGATGTGGCAAGTCTTACAAGACCTCTGATTGTAGAAGGGGTATGGGCGGATGTTTCAAGTGAGAAAAGACAGGACACATGATTAGGGAGTGCCCAGAGTTGAGGAAGGAGAAGACAGTGTCAGTCATAACACCAAAGCCTATCAGGACGGCGAGACCTATCGTACAAGGACGTGCATATGCCGTTATGGCCCAGGATGCCAATAATAGTAATTCCATTATTCAAGGTGAAAGCTCTATTTAATGTTAAGATAGATATCATTGAATTGGATTTTAGATAGAGAAGGTGCATCAATTTACCATGTAGTCTTTGCATTTTAAATGTCTACATTTTTCTGTTTGATGCATACATAATTGGTTAAATATGCATGTATGACATAAGTACTTTGCAAATGTACGCTAAGGATGATTATTTTTTCTATGATGCGAGAGTGGTGATAGACCCAAGATCTACTCACTCGTTTGTGTCACCGCAGTTTGTGAAGAAAGTAAAGGTCAGTCCCGAGACATTGGATTTTGTTTTGAATGTGTCAGTTCCAATAGGAAATGCAGTCCGAATTAATGCAGTGTGTCAGTCTGTCATAGTCGCCATCAGGGATTACGATAGTCATGAATTGATGGTGGATTTGGTCCTATTGGATATGCAAGGATTCGATGTGATCCTTGGCATGGACTGGTTATTGAAGCACGACACAACCGTTGAATGTCAGAGAAAGATAGTCATTTTTTGACCTAGTGGGGGTAAATCATTCAAGTTTCTAGGAATGCAATCGACATTTATACCACTTATCTCCGCAGTTTGAGCAAAATGTTTGGTGAAGAAGGGGTTTAGTGGATACCTTACTTTTCTGAAAGAGCAACGGGAGGAGAAGAATGTGATATCAGAAATTTTGATTGCTCATGAGTTTCAAGACGTATTTTTGGAAGTGTTGCAGGGATTACCACCAGAAAAAGAAGTAGAGTTCTCTATCGACTTAGCATTGGGAACGGAGCCAGTATCAAAAGCACCATATTGAATGGCTCCTGCTGAGTTGATAGAATTGAAGGACCAATTACAAGAACTTTTGGATAAAAGGTTTATAAGACCTAGTGTGTCTCCTTGGGGAGCACCGGTCTTGTTCCTGAAGAAGAAGGATGGGTCGATGAGATTGTGCATCGACTACCATCAGTTGAACAAATTGACAATCAAGAGTAGATACCCTTTGCCTAGAATCGATGATCTGTTTGATTAGTTACAAGGTGTGAAATTCTTTACCAACATCGACTTAAGATCTGGATATCATCAATTAAGGGTCAAAGCAAAGGATATACAGAAAATGACATTCAGAACAAGATATGGATACTACGAGCTCCTAGTGATGCCGTTTGGATTGACCAATGCGCCAGTTTCATTCATGGACTTAATGAATCGGGTGTTTAAACCATACCTTGATACTTGTGTAGTTGTATTTGTAGATGACATCCTCATCTATTCAAAAACCAAGAAGGAACATGAACAACATTTGAGTATTGCTCTACAGCCACGACGTGAGCATCAGTTATATGCGAAACTCAGTAAGTGTGAGTTTTAGTTGGAGAAAGTGAGTTTCTTGAGACATGTTTTCTCAGAGGAAGGTGTTACAGTAGATCGAGCAAAGATCCAGGCAGTATTAGAATGGGAACAACCGAAAACTGTGACTGAGATTCATAGTTTCTTTGGTCTGGCAGGGTATTACAGAAGGTTTGTAGAGGGATTTTCAAAGATCTTAGGACTGCTCACGAAACTTACAAGGAAGAATGTGAAGTTTGAGTGGACTGAAGAATGTGAGAAGTGTTTTTAAGAACTCAAGAAGAGGCTAACTACGACACCAGTGTTGGCTATACCTTCAGGCAGTGGAGGGTTTGCAGTGTACATCTATGCTTCACACAGTAGTTTAGGTTGTGTACTCAACCAAGATAAGAAGTTTATTGCATATGGGTCGAGACAGCTTAAGGACCACGAGAAGAATTACCCAACACGTGATTTGGAATTAGCAGCAATGATCTTCACATTGGAGATATGGAGACACTATTTGTATGGAGAGACCTTTGAGATATTCACGGATCATAAGAGCCTCAGATATCTGTTTACATAGAAGGAATTGAATATAAGGTAATGGAGATGGATGAAATTTCTCAAGGACTACGACTACTCCATTCAGTATCATCTAGGCAAGGTGAATGTGGTAGCAATTGCTTTGAGTCGGAAGAGTTCGGCTCTATTGTCTAGCCTTGTTATGGGGATTTAGAGATGGAAACTGCTAGAGGATCTTTCTTTGTATGATTCAAAGATCGAGGTATAAGCTTCAGGAGCCTTGTTGGCTAACATCACTATTCGACTGACGATCTTTGATCACATTCAGGAATTACAGATGAAAGATACAGAATTGGTGAAGATCAAACGGGGTGTGCTTGATGGCAGTAGACCAGATTTCCTCATCAAGGAGGATGGATCACTTTTATTCAAGAGACGTCTATGTATACCGATCGATGCCGATCTTCTGCATACTATATTAGACGAAGCCCATAAGTATGCTATTCATCCTAGTGGTACCAAAATGTACTAGGATTTGAAGAACTACTAGTGGAGAGGTTTAAAACAGAATGTTACTGAGTACGTTTCAAAGTGTTTGGTATGTCAGCAAGTAAAAGTAGATCATAGACATCCGGTAGGTTTATTGCAACCTCTGCCAATACCAAAGTGGAAATGGGAGTCAATTTCTATGGACTTCATATTAAGAATACCACTGACAGTAATGAAGTACAATGCCATTTGGGTAGTCAATGATCGACTAACTAAATCAGCTCATTTCTTGCCATACAACACCATGTTTACGACAGGAAGGTTAGTAGAGATGTATATGAAGAAAATAGTCTGATTACATGGTATTCCAACCAGTATTGTTTCAGACCATTACCCGTTGTATACCTCAAAGTTTTGGCAAAAGTTTCAAGAAGGAATGGGTACATGATTGGATTTTAGTTCGACATTTCCACAGATAGATGGATAAACAGAACGGGTGAATCAGATCATAGAAGATATGGTCAGAGCGTGTGTGCTTGACTTTGGAGGATCATGGGATCAACACTTACCGTTGATCGAGTTTGCATACAATAATAGTTTTCAGATGAGTATCGGTGTGGCACCGTACGAAGCACTGTATGGACGGTGATGTAGATCACCTATCAATTGGGAAGAGACCAGTGAAAAGTTTATATTGGGTCCAAAAATTATTGAGAAAAATACCGATGCAGTTCGTCTGAATCATGAAAGAATCAAGATAGCACAGAGCAGACGAAAGAGTTATGCCGGCATGAAGAGGACAAGCATTGATTTTTAAGTTGGCGATCATGAGTTTCTTAAGATTTCACCAGTGATAGGTGTAATGCGCTTTTGGAAGTGGGGAATGTTAAGTCCATGCTATATTGGACCTTTCAAAGTTTTGGGAAGAGTAGGAGAAGTTGCATATAGGGTCGATTTACCCCTGCAACTTGATGGGATACACAATGTATTTCATATCTCGATGTTAAGAAAGTACGTGAGTGATCCTACTCACTTGTTAAATGATCAGCCGATCATGCTGTATAAAGATTTGTCAATAAGAGAGGATCTAATTCAGATACTTGATCAAAAGGAGCAAGTATTGCACATGAAATGAATTCCATTAGTGCTTGTTAAATGGAAGAATCATCCAGCAGAGGAGGCTACGTGGAGCGCGAGATGGAGATCCGTGATCAATACCCTCAATTATTCAATGAGAGTTGAGACAAGTTGTAAACATTGTAAAATTGCTTTTGAGATTATATATGCAAGAATTTTATACGAAGTTGTAGCTGATGTACTTATAAAGATCAATTATATATGGAATTTGAGAAGTTGCAATTGAACTGGTGTGAAAAACATAAAATTTGAATTATTCTGTCAAAACTGATCAATCGAAACCCAAACTGATTGATTGATTTGACAACACTGAAGTATATGTTGTGTCTGTGGAAACCGACTGATCGAACCAAAATCGATTGATCGATTTTTGAAATCGTTCGATCGTAAGGGACACTGATTGAACAAAATCATAAAAATAGTGAGCAATTTTTGAACTAGTTAAGAGCTTATGAAAATCGATCAATTGAAATGTACATTCGATTGATCGATTTGTGAAAGCGATCGATTGAAATAAGTGATCAATCGATCAAAATTTTGAAACTGACCGATCGATTGAAATTATCGATTTGTGCATTTATGAGGAAAACCGACCGATCAATTTTAAAATCGATCGATCAATTTCGACATTATATATATGGGTTGTGCAATTTTAGTTTAAAAAAAAATTAGAAACTGTTTTTTTTCTCTTGTGGGGTTTTTCTTGGGCTTTCTTTGGGAGACTTCTAGACTTCGATTTAGCGTCTTTGGAGCTCGATTCTTCACAAGATTGATATCCAATAACTTCAAAAAGGTAAACTTTAAACTTTTGGAGAATTGAAATCTATCATTTCTACATTTTGCCCTAGTTTCTTTTAGTTTCTTGGAAAACCCAAGTTCTGTGATTTGTTGTGGTTGTTATGGCACCTAAAACTCGACAAACGTCGAAGAGCATAACTTTGAAGAAGCCCTCATCACAAGCGGGTTCTTCGCAACTGCCATAACTACCACAACAGTCTTCACCATAGCCACCATTACCTCAACAGCATCCACCACAGCCACCACCTCCACCACCTTAACAACCCAACGAGTGGTGGGCTGTGAAGGAATTCGAACTTGAGTGGAACATTGATAAGAAGCTATTTGCAAAGAGGGGTGAGACACATTGGGCTTTTGAGTATATCACCAAAGCGGGACTAGAGAATATACTTGAACCTTTTCATGAGTATTGCTACCCTCGTTTGGTTAGATTATTCTACCAGAATATGTACACCGGGAATAAGCTAAGGACAATTTGTACAAAGATTGATGGTAGAGATTACGAGTTTACCTATGACGATTTGGCCGATGCTATGGAATGTTACGTGAAGTACTGTAACAGGATAGATTTACTTGAGCCTTACCTAGTGCCCGTGGATTTGGAAATTGTGAAAGAGCAAATGACCCAGGGCAGGTAGGGGTCTAGTTCAGCAATTAAGAGAGTGGACTTACCGAGAGATCTTTGGATGCTCAATACAATATTTAAGTGTAGTCTTTATCCAATGAGGCATAAGACTGAGAGAGTTGGGGAGGTGCAACAGGCCTTGTTTTCTGCATTTAATGGTCAATGGTTCAGTGCGCCTAAGTTTGAAGGTTTGAGGTATGCTAGAGGGAAGATGCTTGAGGGGGGAGCAAAACCAAATGACGAGATGCCATATGCTCGACTTCTTTCCCTTATGATTGAGGATTATACCGGGAGTAGTGAGTACACCATTTCGAAGAATGAACCCCGGAGGACCGATAACGTAAAGCCTTATACTCTCAAGGAATGGAACTAGACTTATAACCGTTTGACAAAGAGACCACGTGAAGAAGAGCAAGCACCACTCGAACAAAATGTTGCACCTGATGCCCCACGAGACCCAGAACAACCAACTCGTGACGGACCAGTTCAGGATCAGCCAGCTGCTAATACTACACCACAATAACGTGCTCAGATCCGTGTGCCACCACCATCCCAGCGTGCCTCTACGACCAGTATTGATGATGTTTTTGCCCTAGTGGTTGAGAACACTCGTCAAATGAATGAGAATTATCGTTTGATGAGTTGCCGATTAGACTACCATGATGCCTTGTTCGCCGAGATGATGCGCTATATGTATCCGTCTGATCACCTACAGCGCATGGAGGCGGCGCAAGCATGGATTCCGGAGGCATCGAGTTCTGGCATGGGCGGACTTGATGGGGATGATGATCAGTAGGGTGACGCGATGGCATGAGCAGAGATTCAGTGGGGTATAATATAAGTTTTTGGGTGTTCAATGAGGATTTACTCTTGGGAATTGTTGTAATTAAAATAGGGTACATGGGACATAGGACCTTCAAACTATCATGGAATGGTTGCTACTCTTGCAATCTTTTTAAACTATTGTGGCATGGTTACCACCTTTTGATGGTGTATATAACTTTTTGGATGTGGATAAATGGTCATTTTACAATTTGCTATGACATGTTAGTAATCGCATACAAATTTCTTTAGATAATATGCAAGTTGTTAATGAGTTTTTGTGCAGGTACGATGGACAGGTTAAATTAACCCACGTGGTTTAGCATGTGATGGTGAATGTCCTGATTTTGTGTGTCATGTGCTATACATGGTAGATTAGTTAGGTGTTTGGTCTAGCCTTGGCTAGAAACTTTTATATAAGTTATGACTTGTTAGGTCCTCGTTAAAGGATTGGGTTCTCTAAAAGGAGAATCCATTGTGGTTATTAGGTATCTTTGTTCATGTGTGCTTCACTCCATAGGGAGTGACAAACCACTATGAAGCCAAAGGATCTTAGTCAATTGTCGAGGACGAAAATTCCTAAGGAGGGGGGAATGTAATGTCTCGAAAATTTTTTACCTTTGAACATTACGTCTCGATGTGCTTGCTTGATTGGTCACACACCGGATAAGATAAATATTAAAATATTAATATGAATTAAGTTAACTTAAGTTTTTTGAATGAAAAAGAAAAGATTAGAATGTGTAAGGACCCTTAGATAGAGTAACATACACGAGGTACGGTGTATGTGCTTAACACCCAAACTCATAACTTTTAAGTATATAAGACAGAAGATAAGAGAAATCAATTCCCTTATCTTGGTTGTTGAGAGAGAGTAAATGAGAAGAGAGAGAAGGGAGTTTCTTTGAATACGTGTGTGCATGCAAGATCGAAATCCTATGCACAAATAAGGGTTTGGGATCAAAGAGGAAACCAATTTCCAATTTGTGCAAGCCCTAGCTTTAACTGTGAAACGTGGATCGAGGAAATCGATAAATTCAAAAGATAAGAAATAGGATTTAAGTTGTGAATTATGTGTGTTAGTTGTTAGTTAGCATGTGGATGAGAAAAGTTAAGAAAAGAGGTTAAATTTTAAAGAAAATGGGTTTGAGAAGTTAGAGCCCGTGATTTAGAGGAATCTGACAAAACCGATCGATCGAAATAAGTGATCGATCGATCGATTTTGACTTGAGTGAAAGTATGAAGGTTTATGGGGAAACCGATCGATCGAAATTAATTTTGATCGATCAATTTGTGAAATCAATCGATCAATTTGTACACTAATCGATCGATTGTGAAAAATAGTGAGCGTGTTAAGGGTATCCGATCGGTCGATTTGGGAATCGATCGATCTAAATGGGTCGACAATGTTCTTCTGGAGTTCAACAGGATGGGATTGGTTTCTGAGTAAAGCAATCGATCGATCGATTTGTGAAACCGATCGATCGATTTAGGCAGATTCAAGATTTTATTGTGTTTTGTTTTGAAGACTTTGGGGAGACCTTATATCTTCCTGTTTTATGCCATTTCTAACGTATGAACCATGATTTGATGTATTTTAGGTATGAGTATGTGTGTGCGAGAGAAGGACTAGCCGAAGTAAGAAGACTTTATTTTAGCTTCTCGTCGAGGTAGGGAAAACTTTGTAACATATAAATTTGACTACAACAAGTATGTATGTAGTGATATGATAAGATTATGTGTGTTTTGCGATTTGCCTTCGTGATAGCCTGATTTTAGTCGTAGCTTTGAAAATGTGAATTTCGTACGTATGACCACTAAGAGAAAAACTACATGTGTGTGTGTGAATCCTCATAAATGTGTTTGTGACATCAAAATGATATAATTGTGTATGTGACATCAAATTGATGTAAATATGTGTGTGACATCAGAAAGATGTGAATAAGTATGTGTGTGTAAGCTTTGAAAACTTCGCACTACTATAATTACCACAAATTCACGGTGATAAATTATATGTAGATTTAGCACTTTGATTTGAAGTTCATGTACGAAACCCTACTGACGTGGTGGTATTACTGTGATCGGTACGGCGGGATATCCGTAATTGTGCTCCGGTACGGCGGGATATCTGTTCTTTAATTACCATTCTACGGTAATACTTCGTGCGACAAGTCACTTCCATCGAGGGGGCTTGTGTAATATGTGATATGTAAAATTGTTCATTGAACGATGATGGTTGGGGTTTCCTATCGGTAAATTATGTGGCTCTCAATGCTATATATGCTCGAGAGACTATTTAAGTGATTGATTTAAATCTTTGTGAAATAAGAACAAACCTTTTGAAATTATGATAAGTGTGAATTTGAAACATGCATCAGTTATCCGTTTTTGTCAATTTAAATGCTTTCAAATTGTGATTCTCAGTAAGAAAATATGCTTCGAATTATGTCATCAGATATGTGTGATGCAAAAGATATGCTTGTTATTATATTTCCCTATTGAGCTTAGACTGTTATCTCATCCCACGGCTATACATCACAGGTAAAGGTAGTGAGGCGGGGACTGAGGACGTAGGTCTTGAGGACTCGGAGTACGTGCCTAAGAAAGAGACTAAGCCCCCTCCTGACGAGTACTTCTAGTGGACTAGCGTTGTGTACTTTGAGAGTTGTTTTGTAAGGCTTGGTACGTCCAGCCAGATAGAATTATGTAATTATGTCAGATATGGTAATTATTTTGCCGAACCATCCTTGTGTGAATTTTGTTGCCACTAATGGTTCGGTTTGGTTCTTTTGCTCATGCGATTGGCATGAGATTAGAACCGTCTTTTGTTATATGTTGTGGTTTTGTGATTAAATAGAAATGAAGATTTATTTTCCTTATGATAACTCTATCTGCTTAGTTAGAATGCATGCTTTGTTTCCGCTTTGTGTGTGGATGTGGTAAGTGTTCGGTGTGTTCCAGGATCAATCTTTTTTACCATCTGACGGCTTGGGTTTTCGGGTGCGAAAATTTAGGTTGTCACACGCAGCTTATTTTTCTCATATTTATCGTTGCTCAATTTTTTCCTCACCACGTTGATTACCTCTAAGAGGTAGGAAGGTACATCGAACCAAAAGCGCTTAGCCATTGAATACTCGGCTTTCACAAACTAAGCTCTCCTCTGTGTTCCATGGCTGGTGGAGTGGATAGTCTTATGAATCAAGACATCCAGGAAATGAAGGGATAAACTTCGGGCTTCCAGGACTTTTCGTAAAAAATATGATCTGTCTTTCAGGGATCCTCCTAGCAGTTTTGTGGCCATTTGGGCAAATTCCAGAAGGGTGTGGGGTGGGATTCGTAACATATTGGCTTCCGGATTGCCAAGGTACAATTTTGGTCTCTCTAGTGGTGCACTTAGAACACTAGCAATCATTTCCTTTGTTAATTGAATGGTCAGCCCATCTACAGTTGTAGAGAGTATTGGGGTCTAACCTTTACTACTGTTAGTCATTCTTCCATAAAACAACTTCACCAATCAAGGGTATACTGGCATTGTTCCGGGCTCTGGAAAATAATTAAGCCCTGCATCTTTGAAGTACTTAATGGCTACTTTACTGAAGTCCAGTTGCTCCCAAAAAGCGATATCCACTGCAAATTGGGTTCCAACAAAATGAGGTTTCATGGAGGTTGGGGGCCAATCCAATATTCTTTCGGTGGATGCTGACTTTTTACTTTTATCAATTTGTTTGCCCTTTTTAGGAGCAGATCTGGTTTTAGTTTTAATCTCCTTCCCCCCTTTAGGTAATTCTCTGATAACTACCCCAGAGGTTTAAGATCTTTTCTTAGGTGGGTCTGCTATTTTTGATTTGGCATTGAAGGCAGCAGCCCGTGCAGTGTGCCTCAGGAGTTGAGAATGATCGGAGATATTACATTCCTCTTCTTCACAACCAATTTAGTGTTTAAAAATACATGTTGAATTAGAAGGATTTTCGAAAGAAGCAACTGATTTGGAGTCGGCATCGTTAGCTTATCAAACCCTAATCTTAAAAATCAGTAGGTTAATTCCCAGTAGGGTTTTGGATGAGAAACGTGCAAGCCTAAGGTAGGTGGAGAAAATGGTTGGGATAGCTACAGGGAATTTGAAAAATGGAGGGAGAAATAAAAGATTGGCTAGAGAGTTTGAAAATGGGGCTGACGTATTCTCTCACGAATATGTAGGCCCTAATTTCAGTGATGACCTACTGAATTGGTCATTACGCTTATGTTTAACCTAGAGTCATCGGTTCGACTCTACCTTTCCAACAATCAGAAGTTTGAACTCTTGTATCACTTAACTCGTGATCACTATGACTCAAGTCAATGGACTGAACAATATTTACGATGTAATATCCCAGATATTTTGGACCAGATTTTGTTTACCTTGGTAAGCATGCCTGGAAAATTTATGGGACGAACCAGGAGTATTTAGGTAGGTTAAGGTATGATGAGAGATGTGATCAAAGGATTTTTGATCTGGATTTGTGGATGTCATGTATTTGATGACATATACGCTAAGAATGGTATATGTGCTTAGCACCGAAAATAAATGCATGTTAAGTGGACGGAACTTCAAACATAAATATCATGATATTTATATGAAAAATCATGATATTTTGAGGAGAGAGGTTTGGTTATAAAGGGAGAGGATTAAGAGAGAAGTTGATCTCTTCTTCCTCACGTATGAACTAAGCTTTGCAACCCTTGTTCTTCTTGCTTAGATCTTTAGAGATTTAGAATTCCTCTCACCATCTCAACCATTGTTAAGCCTTGTATCATGCTTCTGATTTGATTAAGATATTGGGAAGGAAGACTAGGGGAGAGTGGACGGTTTGGTGAAGGATCTGGGCTAAACTTTGCCCTGGTAGCAAGGTGAAGATGGACTGATTTTGGGGTCCAAATTGGAACTTGCGGCTTAATTCGGTGCTTAAGAATAGATCCACGGAAGCTAGGTGTAGACCTTGAAAGGTAGGCTCTTTAAACACCTTTGATTAAAATTATTTATGCTTAGAATAGTTTAGATAAAGGGTACGTCTGAAAAAGATAGATGGATTGGTGTTTTGGAATGAAAAATCAAGTCGGAAGAACAAATCTGGAACACACAGATCTGGAGAAATTCGAGGGTCGAATTTCAATTCGATGGTCGAATTTGGGTTTTTAAGCCTGATGCATTTTTTGAAAATTCGATGGTCGAATTTGGTCCGACACGGCTTTTGTATTTCAGTCATAACTTGTTATCCCGAAGTCGGATTAATGCAATTTGTGAGGCGTTGGAAAGATGACAACGAGACCTATAACTTTCATGAATTGACCAATTTGTGAATCGAATGTTATAAAGGTCAAAAATTAGGGTGAAGTAGGGACAAGTTGTTACATGAGTCAATGTTACCTTAAACTTGCCTGTTTCGCCTAAATGTGAGAAAATTTTAGAAACTTTGGCTTATATGATAATTAGTCGGTAACATGTGTATACATGAATGTTTGTAATGTAGATTAAAGATTGGAGATCATCGAGTAAGCTTTTACTTTGCCTCTGATATGCTCGACTCTAAACTAAGGTAGGGAAAACTTGATATCATGTGCATTATTTCATAAACATGTGTGTTATGTTATGATACGTTCTTCGATCCTATTTTGTGATTTCCGTTTATGATTTTGAAGAAATGAGGCATGTGTTTATGTATGACTTAAAAACATGTGAGATTTATGGAATCCTCGAGATTCATTTGATATGTGTATAAGAGACTTTCACACTTTGTTCCGACTTCTGATATAAATTATAATTATCACTTCACACGGCGATAAGCTATATGTATGCACTTTTGGATTTAAGGTTAGACGCGGCAGGATATCCGTGACCGGTACGACGGCCAATCCGTACACCCTTTGTGATATGTGCTTTGTGATTCCTACCGTATAACGGTAATTATGTTCGGCCAAGTGTCCAACTCTACGGGGCCTTGGATTTATGTGCAAATGACTCATGTGAGTGACGATGGTGGGTATTCCATCGGGGGCTTGAGGCTATAGTTTCTCATTCTAGTACTTTAAGTAAACACTTCTAAGTTTTTCTTCTTTCTTATGTCGGAAGAGAAATGTGAGCATGTTCATGATTCCATTAGCATTGCATATGTATGTTAAGGTTATGAAATCACCTCTCTGCATGTGTTCAAAACAACTTTGTGTACGTTATGCCATAAGATATGTGTTTGATGTTATGATAAGCATGTTATTAGTTTTTTCCCATCGAGCTTGGATGAACTATACATCCTGGTCCGACAACGCCTTAGGATCTGACGATCGTGATTTGGAGAACTCTGACTACATTGCTGAGGAGGAGTTGGAGACCCCAGCAGAGGAGTTCCTTCCTTGATCGAGATAGGTCATTTTGGTACTTTTGGATTAGAATTTTTTTGAATAATGGGCCCTAGGCCATTGTTTTGTCTTTTGGATATCACTTGAGGAACCATCAATAGGAACCATTGTTTAGGTGTTTGGATTGGCCAACACTGGTGGTTCTTTATGGTTCCTCTTGGTGATATTTTTTGTTAAAGCTTTTAAGCTTTTGTTCTTGTTTTATTAGCTTTGCTTCTATTTAGATCTATGCTTATGCTGCCGACTTTGTTTGAAATACGGCTTATTGAGATATCAATAAGATGATGAACCGGCCTTTCCTATACCTTAAGGATTGGAAAAGTCGGGTCATCACAGTTGGTATCAAAGCTTAGGCTTTAGGTCTTATGGGAGACTGTGAGCCATAGCTCTAAGTAGGAAATGACATTAGGTCTGTCTAAACATAGGCTATGAGTGTTAGAGTTCTGTCAGGACATTGAGACCATCTGTTAATTGAAACCTTTGTTTCATTTTGACAGATCGATATGGCGATATAAAAAAGAGCCAAAACTATACGCACTGACGATAATGATCGCGAGCAAACTAAGCAGCTGCTGGCGACAATGGTGAAAACGATGGCCCAACAAACTGCTCTGCTCACGACATTATTGCGAGACACTGCGCACACCTCTCCATCCACACAGGTTGAGTTATGCTCACGGTGTGGTAAGCAGCACAAGACAGAGATGTGTAGAAGGATCACAGGTGCGTGTTTTAGGTGTGGACGCATTGGACATCTGATAAGAGACTGTCTTGAATTGGAGAGAGAGACGACAACATCGGCAACAACTAGAGCATCTGTAGTACGACAAGCCTTACGTATCTCTTCATTTGTACCGATTGATATGTGCGCAAGATGCGAAAAGAAGCATAGGATGGAGAAATGCAGGCTTGCCTTGGGGGCATGCTTTAGATGTGGTCAGAAGGGACATCTGGTGAAGGATTGCCCAGAGCCGGATCAAAGGAATATGGCTTCAACATCTATTCCGGGACCATCAACATCACACGATGCTCAACCAACGAATGAAGTCATCCAAGGTATAATCCATTATTGATTGTCGAGAGTTTACCTTATTCTCATGTGATGAATGTTCTTAGAAGTTATATGCTATTGTGACATTTTGGGTAATATCATAATCCTATCTTATATACACTTAAATGAAAACATAGGCATAAAACCTGAATACTTTACACTTGTATTAGAGTGTTGGCATATGTGAAACTGAGGCATGAGTATTAATCGACCCTGGGTCTACTCACTCCTTTATTATCCCGATGTTCTCAACACGTTTGGGCATTACACCTGAGACATTAGACTTTATATTAGTGGTGACAGTTCCTACGGGTAGTTTAGTGAAGACCGACACCATGAACAAATCAATCATCATTCGCGTGGAGGATCTTGAGACTAGGGCAGATTTGATATTATTGAATACGGTGGGTTTTGACGTGACGTGATACTGGGAATGGATTGGCTATCCACTTACCATGCAAGCGTTGATTGCCTGAGGAAAGTAGTAACTTTTCGTCCTCCTATGGGAAAGTCATTTCGATTTTACGGAGTGAAGACTAGGGTAGCACCTTTTATATCAGCTATTAGAGTTGAATCTCTGATAAAGATTTTGGGCTTGCAATATATAATTCTAGTTCATACAGGTATACAAATTTTGGAAAATTGTACCTACATGTTTGTGTTTACTTTAGCTAAATGACATGAGATCAATCGGGCCATGTCTAGCTTGGTTGATGACTTATAATAGCAGATTATAGGTGTTACCCCTACGGCTGAGCCTGGGATTAGCATTAAATATGTTCGGGCTTTGAAAGGGTCGATATGCAATAAAGACCAACTTAAAAAAAAAAAAAAAAAAAAAATTTAATTTTGGAAAAATTTTGAAGTACACAGTTACTGCAAAATTTGAACCTCGAATTTAACATTCGAAGGTCAAATTTTGTATGGTCACTGATAGGGTTTTTAAGGTTTCTTTGGATTTTCTTCCTTCTTGGGCAAAATCAAGGGGATTAGGCTGTGTGCTTAATCAAAATGAGTGAGTCATTGCTTATGGTTCTAGGCAATTGAAAGACCATGAGAGAAATTATCTGATGCATGATCTTGAGTTAGCAGCAGTTATATTCGCCTTGAAGATCTGGAGACATTACCTCTACGGTGAGATATTTGATATATTCATCGATCACAAAAGGTTCAAGTACCTATTCACTCAGAAGGACTTGAATATGAGGCAGCGACGATGGATGGAATTCTTGAAGGACTACGATTGCTCGATTCAGTACCATCCGGGAAAGGCAAACGTAGTTGATGATGCTCTTAGTAGGAAGTCTTCAGTGCAGTTATCACATCTTGTCAGCTGAATACAGAGATGGAAGCTTTTGGAAGATATGGCTTTGGGCAGCTCACGGTTTCATGTGAAAGGCTCGGGAGCATTGATGGCTACACTTGTACTACGTCCTACGCTCTTCGAGAATATCAGGAAGCTTCAGATGACAGACGATGAGCTGATGGCGATTAGGGGAGATGTGCTTCATGAAAGCAAGAAGGATTTCTCCATTCGAGCAGATGGGACCAACACTTACCTCTGATCGAGTTCGCTTACAACAATAGTTTCCAAGCTAGTATCGGTATGGCACCGTTCGAGGCTTTATATGGACGGAGGTGCAGATCGCCGTTAAACTAGGAAGACGTGGATGAGAAGCTCATTATTGGACCTGAGATAGTTGAGCGCACTACCGAGATGGTTCGGTTGATACGCGAGCGACTACGAGTAGCTCAGAGTCGTCAGAAAAGCTACGCCAATCTCAAGCGGAGACATGTGGATTTTCAGGTCGGCAACAATGTGTTTGTTCGAATCTCGCCTACGAAGGGTGTTATGCGATTTGGAAAAAGAGGGAAACTAAGTCCTCAGTACGTTGGGCCTTTTGGAGTCGGAGAGGTTACATGAGTGGCGCTACCGCCGCAATTGTCGAGCATGCACAACGCCTTCCATGTGAATACATACTGTGACCGACTCACGTGCTTGATTACCAACCCATCGAGCTTCGGGATGGTTTGACGGTGATTGAGGACCCGGTTTAGATCTTGGATCGCAAGGAACAGATCCTACGCACTAAGAGGATTCCTTTGGTTCTCATCAGATTGAGGAATCATACACCAGAGGAAGCCACCTGGGAGCGCGAAGCAGAGCTCTGAGAACAATTTTCGCACCTTTTTGATTGATTTTATTTAAACAATGCATAAGGGAGGTCTTGTATTTAGACTTTTGTAATGTACTTATTTGCTTTATATATATATAAAATTTTGGCGAGTAATTTTGGCGGTCCAATGTATATTAAATTTGTGCCTGTTTAAATATACCTACTTTATGGAAAATCGAAAAAAATTTGGGCCTTTGACCAAAACCAGGGATGTTACTCCCTAAATTGCTGGTGGAATTAATAGGGCCTTTTATAGTTAATTCATTTAATTATTTTTCTAAGTTAAAATTGGCTCTATTTGATGCCAGAGATGTCGCATTCCATAATTGCACTAAACTGGGCTCTAAGGAGGTCGATTTGGACCCAAAGAATGGACCCTCATTTTAAAATTTTGAATTTTGGAGGAAAATAGAACTCGAGAAAATCGAGGGTCAAAAATGCAATTCGAGGGTCGATTTTACATGAACAGTGCACACTCTGTTTAAGGCCAAAATATAGCCTGAGAAATTTTTGAGGAAATCGAGGGTCGAATTTTTTTCGACTTAAGTGGGGTCTGTTTTGGGGTTTGGCATTTCGGGCGTTTGCAAACAGAGTAAAGGCTCGGGGTTTTCGAGTTTTGGGCCTTTTCTTGATGTTCTTGGCTGGATTCAAGGGGATTTCACTCTGATTGCACAAGGGGCTTGGATTTCTTGCATTGGAGACCACATTGGAGGCATTTCAAGAGGTAAAACCCTCATTATTTTGTGTTTTGGTGCCTCATTTTCTTGCATAGTTTGGGTTTTTGTCTTCTTTGATTTGTGGGACCTAAGAAACAAACAACCACACGGGTTCCTACATCCAAAAGACCAGCTTCTAGAGATGGCTCTTCACGCCAACCTTCATAGTCAGCTCAACCACCACCACGGCCGACTCCAACCCCTGTTCAGCCTGCACAACCTATACCCCTCAAATTCGGGAGCAATCGAATGAGTTTTGGAGCATTAAAGGCTTTGCTACTGAGTGGGTTTTTCACCCTGAACTGTTTGATCAACAGCCGACCACTCAGTCGGCATCGGAGTATTTAGAGAAAGCCCAATTAACCTCGTTATGTACCGCCTATAGTGACCACTTCTACCCCTGTCTTGTGCGTTTGTTTTATCAGCGCATGTGTAAGGACGATGGACAAAAAAAAAAAAAAAGTTATACCTCAATTGATGGGCGTGACTACGCCTTCGACCTAGAGGACATTGCCATCGCAATGCGTTGCCCACTTACACATTCATCGAATATGGGTTTGGGTCCTCCTTTCCCTAAATCTGTTCCTGTTAAAGAGGTTATCAAGCAAATGACCCAAGGTCGTCATGGGTCTGGTCATTCTATCGCCCGTTCACACATGCCCGACTCCATGTGGATCTTAGACATGATTTTCAAAGCAACCCTTTACCCATTCGGACACCGATCTGAGCGCCGAGGTTCCATCCAACAAATTATATTTTCCGCTTTTAAAGAACGGTGCTTCAATACCCCCGGAATTGTATTTAAGGGTATCATTAAGGCCCGTGAGAAGATGGGCAAGCAGGTTAAGACACCGGCCAAGGGCATTCCCTATGCTCGTTTCCTTTCTGCGATGATTGAGCATTTTGGGGGTGAGACCAGCTTATGAGATTCCTCCTATTGAGCATCGATCCACAACTAGCCTCCGACTATATGGTTTGGTCGATTACGATCGAACCTACAATAGATTGCTAAAGGCTCCTACAGGTACAGTCGTTCCTGATGAGGATGAAGAGGAGGATGCAAAGCATGCAGCAGCAGAGCCTGACGCTCCTGCACCCGACCAACCCCCAAAGACCAACGTACTCACACTATCAGCGTTCACTCGTCAGATGACTGCTGTGAGCTAGCAGATCTAAGAGCTCGCATAGCATACCAGCTTTATGAGCCACGAGTTGCAGATACATGGCGGGGCTCTGACGTATCTCATGCAGCATGTATTCCCCACAGATTATACCACGTACATGGCCAACATTCTAGCGTCCGCTCACCACCCGTCGACATCAGGTGCAGGTCCCAGCATGCCTACCGATGAGGGTGCTGTTGGTTCGGATGATGCCGACGCTGATGATGGGGACGATGACCAGGAATAGGCTGATCGTCGGGGCGGACAAGATCAGCCTCCGTCATTGTTATGTTCTTTTTATTGTCCTGTTCATGGCTTGTATTTATTTTTATGGATGCTCTCGAACCTTATGATTCTATCTTTTGCTATTTCTTATAAACTTTTGTTTTGTGGTATGGAGCGCTAAGCTCCATTTTGTTTCGTTATGTACTATTCGATCTATGGATGCTCATGTAGTTTATAGCCATCTTTGTTTGGTTGTGGACTTATGGACTTTGATATCTGAGCATGTGCTTTCATCCATGGTTGTCCTTTTTCTTCACTTGTGGTTGTGCCTTTGGTTCTTTTGCATTCTGTTTTGGTATTTATCTGGTTTTGTGATTCGATTTACTCGACCCTATCACTTAAATCACCTGTTTTGTGTCCTTTCTGTTTTGATTTGTACACCATGAGTCACGGTGAGGTTGTTTCGCGGCACGTGACACTCGGGGTGTAGGCATCCATGTACGGATGCAATCCACTATGGCACTTTGGGTGCCACATGAAGTACATCCAGGTTACTACGGATCCCATCCCTTGACTTGCGTGCCCTGTGAGGCTATCGCACTGTGGCCCATGTATTTTTTGTTTTAGATTTGTATTTTCGATTCTGTTTCGCCTGAAAGGTTTGGATGGGTTTCTTTCGCGCTTTGTTTCGTTTGTCTTCTCCATTTTCGAGGACGAAAATTCCTAAGGAGGGGAGAATGTAATATCCCAGATATTTTGGACCAGATTTTGTTTACCTTGGTAAGCGTGCCTGGAAAATTTATGGGACGAACCAGGAGTATTTAGGTAGGTTAAGGTATGATGAGAGATGTGGTCAAAGGATTTTTGATCTGGACTTGTGGATGCCATGTATTTGATGACATATACGCTAAGAATGGTATATGTGCTTAGCACCGAAAATAAATGCATGTTAAGTGGATGGAACTTCAAACATAAATATCATGATATTTATATGAAAAATCATGATATTTTGAGGAGAGAGGTTTGGTTATAAAGGGAGAGGATTAAGAGAGAAGTTGATCTCTTCTTCCTCACGTATGAACTAAGCTTTGCAACCCTTGTTCTTCTTGTTTAGATCTTTAGAGATTTAGAATTCCTCTCACCATCTCAACCATTGTTAAGCCTTGTATCATGCTTCTGATTTGATTAAGATATTGGGAAGGAAGACTAGGGGAGAGTGGACGGTTTGGTGAAGGATCTGGGCTAAACTTTGCCCTGGTAGCAAGGTGAAGATGGACTGATTTTGGGGTCCAAATTGGAACTTGCGGCTTAATTCGGTGCTTAAGAATAAATCCACGGAAGCTAGGTGTAGACCTTGAAAGGTAGGCTCTTTAAACACCTTTGATTAAAATTATTTATGCTTAGAATAGTTTAGATAAAGGGTACGTCTGAAAAAGATAGATGGATTGGTGTTTTGGAATGAAAAATCAAGTCGGAAGAACAACTGAACATTACAGATCTGGAGAAATTCGAGGGTCGAATTTCAATTCGATGGTCGAATTTGGGTTTTTAAGCCTGATGCATTTTTGGAAAATTCGATGGTCGAATTTGGTCCGACATTGCTTTGGTATTTCAGTCATAACGTTTTATCCCGAGCTCGGATTAATGCAATTTTTGAGGCGTTGGAAAGAAGACAACGAGACCTATAACTTTCATGAATTGACCAATTTGTGAATCGAATGTTATAAAGGTCAAACATTAGGGTGAAGTAGGGACAAGTTGTTACATGAGTCAATGTTACCTTAAACTTGCCTGTTTCGCCTAACTGTGAGAAAATTTTAGAAACTTTGGCTTATATGATAATTAGTCGGTAACATGTGTATACATGAATGTTTGTAATGTAGATTAAAGATTAGAGATCGTCGAGTGAGCTTTTACTTTGCCTCTAATATGCTCGACTCTAAACTAAGGTAGGGAAAACTTGATATCATGTGCATTATTTCATAAACATGTGTGTTATGTTATGATACGTTCTTCGATCCTATTTTGTAATTTCCGTTTATGATTTTGAAGAAATGAGGCATGTATTTATGTATGACTTAAAAACATGTGAGACTTATGGAATCCTCGAGATTCATTTGATATGTGTATAAGAGACTTTCACACTTTGTTCCGACTTCTGATATAAATTATAATTATCACTTCACACGGCGATAAGCTATATGTATGCACTTTTGGATTTAAGGTTATGTGAATACCCGACCGACGCGGCGGTATAACCGTGACTGACGCGGCAGGATATCCGTGACCGGTACGGCGGCCAATCCGTACACCCTTTGTGATATGTGCTTTGTGATTCCTACCGTATAACGGTAATTATGTTCGGCCAAGTGTCCAACTCTACGGGGCCTTGAATTTATGTGCAAATGACTCATGTGAGTGACGATGGTGGGTATTCCATCGGGGGCTTGAGGCTATAGTTCCTCATTCTAGTACTTTAAGTAAACACTTTTAAGTTTTTCTTCTTTCTTATGTCGGAATAGAAATGTGAGCATGTTCATGATTCCATTAGCATTGCATATGTATGTTAAGGTTATGAAATCACCTCTCTGCATGTGTTCAAAATAACTTTGTGTACGTTATGCCATAAGATATGTGTTTGATGTTATGATAAGCATGTTATTAGTTTTTTTCCTACTGAGCTTGGATGAGACACGCTTTGCCTTAGGATCTGACGATCGTGATTTGGAGAACTCTGACTACATTGCTAAGGAGGAGTTGGAGACCCCAGCAGAGGAGTTCCTTCCTTGATTGAGATAGGTCATTTTGGTACTTTTGGATTAGAATTTTTTTGAATAATGGGCCCTAGGCTATTGTTTTGTCTTTTGGATATCACTTGAGGAACCATCAATAGGAACCATTGTTTAGGTGTTTGGATTGGCCAACACTGGTGGTTCTTTCTGGTTCCTCTTGGTGATATTTTTTGTTAAAACTTTTAAGCTTTTGTTCTTGTTTTATTAGCTTTGCTTCTATTTAGATCTATGCTTATGCTGCCGGCTTTGTTTGAAATACGGCTTATTGAGAAATCAATAAGATGATGAACCGGCCTTTCCTATACCTTAAGGATTGGAAAAGTCGGGTCGTCACATACGAGCATACATAAATCCATACAGTTGCTCGCAATAGTATACATCATGTAATGTATTACGATTGATCGTATTTAGCTACGATTTGGCTCGTAATGTATTTCCTAGAATATCAACACAAGAACAGAAGTAGTTTACATATTTTACAAAAGGTGCTAAGAATGAGTCGGTAGCTCGATGGTGGCCTTGGAGATTTCAATTCTGATTAGTGGGGGCAGATGTCTCCCCCAGGAACACTTGTCCTCTAGGATTACTTACTGGTTGTGTCGGAAATTGGCAACTTTCTCTCTTTGCCACCTGTGATGCTAGTTGGCTAATCTGGCTCTCCAACTTCGTGATGGATTGGGTATATGGATGAAGTACTTGAGAGATTTGAGCAAGTTGAGATAAGTCTTTTGAATGCTGATGTGACCGTTGTTGTAATCCTAAAGGATCTGAACAATAGTGGCATCAGGTGTATTACTCAGTGGACCAAATTGTGGTTGCACAGTCGGCATTTGAGGTCTTTGGTGGAAAACTTGGGTCGAGGGAAATCGAGGTTGCACAACAGATGGTGCTAGTTGTTCCCCACTCGTGGATCCATAGTTAAGTCTTGGGTGGTTCCTCCACAATGGGTTATGTGATCTCATAATCTCCCATTTGAAAGGCCATGACTTGTTCTTTTTCCATCGCTTCTGACTATGATGGCGCAACAGGTCTCCCGGTTATGGCATAGGTTAAGTTCTGGCAATTTGAATAGGTTGCCAAAGGTCTTTTCGGCGTGCTTGGTTTAGCAGTCATCAATGATGCTATTTGTTACTACAGTGCTGCAACCTTAGCACTCATGTCATCCTCCTTCTTTACTTTGTCCTTGCTGACAATGTAAAGACCACCCCTCATGAGTGGGGTATGTTGAATCACATCTGATTCAAATTTTAATAAAGCCTGTTTCTACTTCAAATTATTAGCCAACTTTTTGAATAAATTCCAAAATTGCTGGCCATTCTGAGCCATGAAGGCTCCTCCACTTATGACATCAATTGTAGACTGGTTGGTCTCAGTTAGCCCTTGATAAAAACTTTGCGTAATAGACTAGTTTGGCACATCATGATGAGGACATTTTCTCAATAAATCCTTCATGCGTTCTCAACTCTCATGCAATAATTCTCCAGGCAATTGCCTAAAGTCCTGAATTTCTTGGCGAATCTGATTAGTTTTACCAATCGGGAAGTACTCATTCAAAAACTTGGACTACAGTTCGTCCCAGGTGGTAATACTTCTGGTGGACAATGAGATTAACCACGCCTTTGCTCTATCCTTGAGAGAAAAGGGAAACAATTGTAATTTAATAGCCTCATCATTAGTTGTGGACAATTGTAACATAGTGTAAAGTTCTATGAAATATCTTAAATGTTGATAGGGATCCTCTCGGTCAAGCCCATGAAAAGTGGGTAATGCTTGAAGCGTGTTGAGCTTGATCTCGTAATTTAGACTAGTCGCTACCTCTGGTATAACTATACAAGAGGGCGCGGTCAAAGTAACCAGGCTAAGTGTGCCGGAATGAGACGATCGTCACCCATGGCTTGGGATTCTCTTGTAGATGATGTGTTAGATGCTAGATTACGCAGGAGAGCCCATTTAATTTCTGGATCACACTCAAAGAATTCTAAACTTCTAGATCGAGTGTGATGCATACACCAGAAAACTATATATTTTTGTGTTTTTAATTTTATCTAAATTTTATTTTAGAAAGCAGGGAGAGAAATAAATCTGAGCCACTAGCTTCTATTGTCAGAAGAAGTGTCAAAACCTTTGATTAGCTGCTCTAAATAAACCTACAAAAGATTAAGAAGTCATTAAAGAAAATAAAAATATAAAGAAAAATAAAAAGAGAAAGACAAATATTGGCTTTCAGAGATATTTTTTGCTTCCTCGGCAATGGCACCAAAAACATGATGGGGCAATTATTGTACTTAATCTTAGCCTATTGCAAGTGCACAACGAAAATTGTAGCACTAGTATAGGATTGTTCCCACAGAGAAGGTTAAATTTCTTTATGTCAAAACTTTTATTTATCTTTTAAAGATCTAATCTACAGGAGAAGTAAGAATAAAAAAATGGGTATTTAAACTAAAATTGCAGAAAGTAAATCTAAATCCTCCTACTTCCAGATTATGGTCGTCAATCACAATCCTTCTGTTCTCAGATATTTATGAAAGTAAAATACCGTTACACTGTATCTCAGTCCTTTAAAATTTGGGCGTCAATAGAAAAATAGATTTCCTAATGAACAATCTTTCCGAAATTTGGGCGTCAGTCAAACTCAAGAAAATTGAAGATGGAAAATAAAAATCGCTACACTAATCTGTAAACTCAAGACTTTAGTCGTCAATTAAAATAAAAAATTCTTAGATGTTTACAAAGCAAGAAAAGGCAATAGAATAAATCTAAAGTAGAAAGCAAAGTAAAACCATCCAAAGGGTCGATGGTTCAAAATTCCTTGGTCTTGGTTGTCAGGCAAGAATTTCATAAATTTGTGGACGATTTTGTAGACACCCCAATTTTGTCCTCTCGAAGTATACAAACCTGTTCGGTCAACCTCTGACCTTGCCCATGATCTCCGGAAAAGGACTGACCTTCTCTGAAGACGTTAAAACCCTAAATATGGGGAGTATATACTATATATATAGTATATAGTCGATGTATGGGTTGAAACATCAACTCGGAAACTCAGACCCAATCCGGCCCAGGAGTTCCTCCAATTCTGTGTTATCACCCATGCGTGGAATTGATTGCACGCATGCCATGATGCATGTAATTGATCCCAAATGGACTAGAACTCCCCTTCCGTGCACTGCCTAAAACCCTCGATTCCGCGCAAACATTCCTGCGTGGAATCGGTTCCACGTGTATGACCACACGGGAAATCAGTACTAATGCGGACTGGGACACTACTTCCCAAGACTGCCCAAACTCCCGGATCTCGTGCATACCTCCCTGCGTTGAATTAGATGCCACGCATAGCCATATGTGCAAAATTGGTTCCAACGCACACTAGAACTAGGACACCTACTAAGTCGCTCACTCTCGAGTTGGTGAGCAACTCAAAGTGAATTAAGTGCATTATAGTATGCGCGAAATTCAGTTGAGCGCTTCCGGTCATTCTTATAATTCACCAACTGCGTGCATGGCCTCATACACGGAATTAGCCCGATACTTATAAAAAGCCCCATACCATGCCCAAACACATGAATTTAATAATTTTCTCTCCTCTCTAAAGCTTAGCTCTTCTTAGAAATTTTGAGGTTCTCTCCGGGGCTCCAAAGAAAGGGGTTGAGCTACTTTTCTAGGCTTCTAGAACTGCAGACTCTTCTCTAGGATCCCCAGGTAGTCAGGCTAGTGACACTGGCTAGCTGGCCCCGACTCTCTAAGGAGTACAAGAGGAATAAGCGCCCTAAGCCTTAGATAGCCCTAGGAAACTCCTGCCAAAATTCTTTGCCTAGAGCCCATTAAGTCCCTAACCTTCTCCAATTTTCTCAACCTTAGCCACCCGATTTGCCTAAGGGAGCTTACGGAGGGTACCCGAGAACGGGCCGATCCTCCCAAGCATAGCGGGCCACAACCCCCCTTTTTTAGATAGATTAAGAAATCAAACTAGTTAGACTATAGGCAACCCATAGCTACTGAAGTTGGTTGGACAACGTTCAGTAAAGGAGTCAGCTCACATCTCCCTGCGCGTGATCAGTGATGTGTTGCAGCATAGATAAATATCTGCAGCTAGCGATCGCATCAACCCAGGTATTTTCCATTAAGAATTTACCTTTTCCTTTCAGCAATTTAATATTTCTCAGTTTCTTATTCTATCGCTTTCTTATAGAACATGAACTAACATCCAAACCAGTAACAAAAATTCATAATTCAGATAAACATTTAATAGAAATTTTTGAACCTAGACCATATAATTCAAAAATTCAAACCCAATTAATAGATTGGAAAGATTTACAAATACCTAAAAAATAGTTATTTGAAGATTTATTTGAACAAAAACCAAAATCTCAACCCCATATAATGGAAATATATGCATTTAGAAATAATTTATATTTCTGAGATAATTGTTCTGCTACTTTCAACTCTAGTGAAGATGAACTTTCAATATTAAGAAATAATATTGAATCAAGACCATCTACATCATCTAATGAGATAAAACATATTGCATTAAAAAATGTACAAGTTCCTATCCTCCTAGGGACACAACAATTAACTAATGAAGTAAAAACATTTCAAATTTATCATTTTCAGACAAAAAATGCTAAAATACTTTTTTCTCCAAGTTATGGAAAAAGAAGATATACTTATGTATTAGGAAACTTTATGTTTCAAAATTATAAACCATATAATTTATGTGTTTTAATGGATATAGGCGCTATAATAAGTGCTTGTAGATATAATGCTTTACCCTTTGAAAAATCGGTAAATATTAAACATCCAATTAAAGTAAAAGGAATTGAAGGAAGAGAAACAATTATTGAATTAAAAGCAGAAAATGTTTCAATCTAGCTTAATGATAAAAATTCATTATCCTGAAAATTCTCTGCTTTCCAAACATGCACGAACATTTTTTATTAGGCAATAATTTCTTAACGGCTTATTTACCAATAACCTTAAACATTGGTTCTATTGGTTTCTCTCTTAAAGACAAAATTATCCATATTCCCCTCCTTCAAGTTCATACTTCTAAATGTCACAAAGGCTTTGTCCCCCGGCAAGCGTGGTGATATTATTCAAAATTTAACTAAAAATATTCATTTACTTGACCAAAATCATTGGATTTTTTCATTTCTTAAAGACAATTTTAGTGACAACCTACTAAAATTATGGCATAAAAGTCCTCGATATTGTAATTTATCGTTAAAAGACCCTAATGTCATAATTAGAATAAAACCTATGGTCTATACAAAACTAGACATAGATGAATTCGAAATACAAATAAAAGAGTTATTAGAGAAAAACCTCATAGAAGCCACCAAAAGTCCTCATTCTAGTCCTGCTTTCTTGGTAAGAAATCATACAGAAATTAAATGAGGAAAAACTAGAATGGTTTTAAATTATAAAAGATTAAATGAAAATTTACAATTTGATGGATACTTTATTCCAAGAAAAGAAGTTTTGATTAATCAAATCAAAAGATCTAAGATTTTCAATAAATTCAACTATAAATCTGGATATTGGCAATTAAAGTTAAATGAAGAATCAAAACCTTTAACTTCTCTTAGTACATTTTGTGGACATTATCAATGGAATCTCATGCCTTTTGGATTAAATGCTGCTCCACAATTATATCAACGATGGATGGATTCTATTTTCTCTCCATTTAAAGAGTTTTGTGTTGTCTATATAGATGGCATATTGTGATAGCTCGGGTTTTTCTTACCATAAAAGCTCGTTCCGTCGAAACGTGCACATGATCCAAATTATAGTGACGTCATGATACCGATGTCCAACATCACTTCCTGACAACTCGATCTTTCAATCATCAAGAATGGGAAGGACCGAGCCGTCGCAAAATGATAAGCTCTCATACGGAAGCAAATTACACGCAACGAAAGTAAAGTTACCGAGCTACAACAGAACACAAGGCAACATAACTATTAATCTATCTATCCCATGTACAAAATCCCAAAATAACCATAGTCCACTGATGAAGGCCGACCTCCATCTAAACAGTGAACCCAAAACATATAGTATCTAATTATAAAACATAATTCTTTTATCGTTTTTCTCTCTCCTCACAAAATCCCCAAAATCCAAAAATATAGAACTCCCCAATAGTAGGGGAAATGATGCTCCGGAAGGTCCTCCTTCCCCTCCCCCTCAGCTGGGTTATAATATGGATCGTCCTCGTGTTCCGGATCCCATGGGGTCTCAACTCCTACAGCTGAGACGTATAGTCGGGGGTGAGCTTCATCCAAGCTCAATAGAGAAAATACATTGCTAAGAATCTTTTAACATTCAAATTCATGTTCTCGATGCATAAATAGGAACAACTGAAAGTCATACTTGCATATTCAAATATCAAATGTGAGCTTCAAAATAAAATATATTCTTATGCTTTAACGAGTCAAATCATGCCAAGGAATAAATTCATGCTAAAACAATGCGCATGAAGATAATTCATGTTCGTGTACAAGCTGAACAAGTAGACGGAGACGAGTCATGAACACATATAGCAAGAAAATATTGAAATTGAAATGGATCACATTTCATGAAGCAAGACATATCATATCACATGGTACTAGAGTAAGTATCCCGCATTAGGGAACTGGGCAGTCCGTATTAGGAACACAGGGTCATGACCCTGGGGACTCCACCCCTCTCATGGAGACTCCACTCTCCTTACATCTAGCACCATCAGAACAAGTCACATAGAAATGCATCTCGTATTGGAGAACTGAGCAGACCGTATTAGGAACACAGGGTTTTTGTTACCTCGGGGACTCCACCCCTCTCACGGAGAGTCCCCTCCTCATTTGCATATGACCACAAATAGCATATACACATGTCAAGTACACATTGACCGAGCAGACTACAAGAACTGGAACAAGGCAAGGTAAGACAATGCAAGATCGAGATGCATAATCATGAGTCATTTAAAACATGTACGCGGAATTCAAGTTGTAACATGCGAAAACTTCAAATACAAGTGCATATATGTCTATAAACCAATTGCTGAAAAATACCATTTATTATGTATTTGCATCAAAAATTTGAATTCGAAATAACCATATAGGTGGTACAAGTACTTTCCCTACCTTAAGTCGCGTGAAGTACACTTGTCGCCTTACACGCTTGTTTCAAGACATTTTCCTATGCTTTTCCCTTAATTCATAAGGCCAGGCACGCTTCTTAGATATGGTTAGTTACTATGTATCCTCATGTATAACACTCGAGCTTACGAGTCAAAACCCGCACACAAAAACTTATGAAAGTCCAAAACAGGCATACACGCTCGAGCGTGGCTCGATAACGCTCGAGCGGTTCTAAGAGGCACCTAGCATGTATGCTCAAGCAGTTTTCACCCGAACGAAATGAGCCTAAAAATCCTGCTCGAGCGTAGGCTTCAGGTATTTTTCTGCTCGAGCCTCTCCATACCCACTCGAGTGCAATCCTAGTACAACTTTCTCAACTTACGCTCGAGCGATTTTGACCCAAAAGTTTTAGCTTGCAATAACCGCTGGAGCGTAGGCTTCAGGTGGTCTTACGCTCGAGCGTCCCTAATTTATGCTCGAGCATACAACATTAAACTATCATCTTTAATAGCTCAACCCCTCTGCTTGAGCCAGCCATTTAGTGTTGGATATTTTAAAGGTTTTAAAAAATAAGCTTTTGAAATTAGGATTTGTCCCACATCGTGTAAACTCTTTTTTGGGTTTAGCTTATATATCTTTGTCTTGGCTCAAGGCTTGTAGCCTTCACCCAGGGGGCACCGAATTTTGTAGCTTCCACTGCCATGCAACCCATCAGTCACACACACACGCGAGCGCGCCGAGCCGAGCCGAGCCGGGTCGGGTCGGGTCGGGACGGGACGGGCACGAGCACGCGCACGTGTACGTGTAATTTAATTAAACTTTTGAATAAGTGTCTAACCGCCCATTTGAATTTTAAACGGATATGTCTTATCCGACCGTTCAGTTATATGCTACGGATATGTCCGTTCGGTTACGGATATGTCCGTTCGGTTACACCCATTTTATCTATAAAAGGGCCCCAAGACCCCTCATTTTATAACACTGCATATTTTCGCAAATTTCTTTAAGTTTTCTCCTTCTCAGAGTTCCGCTTTAGTTTTTTGGTGTTCTGGTTGCGTGATTAGATTCACCAAATCTGATCACACGGATACGCTGCCGGTTCGTTGTATCCTGGAACCAATTTGCCGGTAACCTATTGGTGACCACTAGATCATAGTGGTAGGGGCAAATCTCGGTTTAAAGACAACGATATTTAACGTGCCTCGAATCAGATTAGCGTATATTTTAATTTCGATCTTTATCTTCTTCTGCAATCTGAACCTATTTTTCTAACATTTAGGGCTTTTCAAGTAGCTTTAAACACACCATACGTGCCTTAATTTAAGACACACCATACATGCTTTAATTACTTCGAATAACACATCGCGTTCTCACGCATTTACAAGATTTAACATACGTGATTTATTCCCAATTCGAATCACAAGCAAGGGTTCCAATTTATCGAACCAAAATGTATTGGCTCTCGCGATTCTCACATGTTCGATCAGTGGAATCTGTGCATGCAGCTTCGATGATCATCACTTATTAATAACACTCAGTTTCTAAAATACAACGCATGCGCGAAGAGGGTTACCTTTTGTTAGCTTCCCTCGCATGCGACGATACACGTATCACTGGCGGTTGGTGAGCGTCGATGGAATGTCGGTTCAACGATCCACTCTGTACTACTCGCCTCGATACAATGAACCCTAGAGTGTATGGTTTCCACAGTAGAATAATAGAGATTTCACCTCGAGGCGGAGAGGATTTGGATGAGATCGAATGGTTTGGTTCTTACAGGGAAACCCAAATCAATGGAGAAGGCAACGACTCTCTTCCTCCTCGGTTTCTCCTTCTCATGCAGCCGGCTCCCTCTCAATGCAGTGATTTGCATGGAGACATGATGTAGTGACTAAATAGGGAGGGTTTTGGATTTAGTGTGTGACTCATACACACAAGACTGTGTAAATAAATCCATCTCTTGGCCCATACCTAATGGGCCCGAGTACCTAGTTTCACATGGGTCCTGATTCCTCAATTCCTAGGGCGGGTCTTAACTACATGTGGGTTCTCTACGGGCCCCAAGTGGTCAGTCCACTAGTGCTTTGCCCCAAGGTGGCTCAAAAGGGTGTTGAGTTCATAATAGACCCAAGATAGGTCTTGGTTCAAAACGGTCCATGGGATTGGGTTTAATTAGACCAATTGGGATAACTCACGTGTGGCCTTCACTTGGGTCGAGTGGCCTAGGGTCTTGGTGGGTTTACTGTTCGGGTCTAGTGGCCTGTGGCTTAGGCTTAAATAGGACTTTAGTCAAACTTGGTCCCTATGGATCCCAAGTGGCTAGTGTCCACGTGGATTCTCCCCATTCAAGGTTTCAATGGTCATTGACATACCGTCAATCCGGACTTTACACGTGCGACTTGACGGAGTGTCACATCCTCCCCTCCTTATTGGAATTTTCGTCCTAAAAAATTGAAGAGAGTAGTCAGACGTAGTAACCGTACTATATTCGCCTATGACATAGAGAATGGAAAGTTTACGCGCATTAGCTGGGCATACTTAGTATATACAGGGTGTAATGTTTTTCATTCATACTCAGGGGCGTGAAGAACGTAACTATTAGTGTTGAGATTGATGGTGTGTGAGTAGATCTAACTATTTCAAGTATGGATGGAGACTGATATGTCTAAAACATTGCAAAGGTATACAAAATGTGCCTAAGTGTAACATATGGATATTAGTTTTACGAGAGCTAACATTGTAATAAAGCTGGTAAATGTAGAAGATTTGTGCGGAAAGATTACCAGAGGGCTTAGCTGTATAGGGGGGGGGTATAGGAAATTTTACATAGGCGATGTGCTTGAAATCATTACAAAGGTATACCACATTCCATGTTGAAGAGTATTGAGATTACTACAACTAGATATTTTATTAAATTTCTACTATCATCATGGAACTTCAGGCATGGAAATTAGACTGACAATATATATATATACCACTTGTACTAAGTATTCACTAACAGTGCATCAACGCATATTAATTTTAAGAGAGCAAAGCAAATCAATGTGGCAGGTAATGAAATTGAACGCGTCATTGAATCTTAAGATCACCAGAGGTTTCGGCTGGCTGCTTTCCATGGCGTCGAGTTCCTGCGTCAAAGGGACCAGCGTTCAGTGTGGGCTCCCGCTGAATGAACCTTCTCGCATGGGCTATATATGGTGTAGAGGTCGTGGGATACGCCTTCTCTAGTAGATCCGTGAGAATTTCTTCATTGGGGTCAAGTCGCTGGTGGAGTAGATAGTTGTCTTTGCGTAGGGTGGACAATTGAGCGTGGGTTTAGTGATGGAGGTGCAGAAGGATTTCCATTTCACGATTAAATTCCGATAGAGTTAGGACGTCACCTGTCGGTCCCAGCGGTGGCTAAATCAGGGTCTGCTGAACACCTTTGCCTACGTGCTCGGGTGGAGGCGGTGCTTGTTGAGCCCTCTCTTGTAGGCGTCGGAAGAGCCGGTTCTTGGCGCTGATGTGCAAGGTTTTCAGGGTTCGATTCCAATCTTTTAATGTCCGCTGACGGACGTTATCAGTATGCCTCTCCTCATTTGGTAGCACTCTATAGGGGTCATCATTTTCGGTGTCTTCATGGTTTTCTAACATTCGGGAGATGAGATGGGCGTAGGGCATGTACGTGATAAGTTTGGTGGCCATGCAGAGTAGGTGATCGTGGGCATGAATGATGCCGTCAAAGATCAGCTTCGGTGCATTAAACCAACGGTCACTGTGGGCGGAAAATAGAGCTTGAAGCAGGGTCCTCTCCTTTCTTGTTCAAGTTGAAGGGGATAGAGATTCTTTCTAAAGATGTCATCTAAGGGCCACATTTCGGGTGGTAACTGTGCTCTACAGATAGCTACGAGGCCATCATCAGCCATCTTGGCGACAATGCGGTGGACGGGTATGTCCTTCGTATGTGGCTAGTGTAGTTCCATTTTCATATTTTGGTAAAATAATCGGACCAGTTGGGGGTAATATTGCGTGTGGAATGGCTGGAGTAAAAACTTGAGTTTTGCTCGGCGTACATAGTTCAATGCCCACGAAGATGGTGTCATTGTTCGTGAAAAGTTTGAGACTGAATGACCACTTAGGTTCGATTGTTTTAATGCCCCACCATTGGGCGGGTTGTTCAAGGTCTGACTCTGGTGCTGTTACCGGGATATTCTTTGATCGCTTCAAAGGTTGCAATGAGGGGGCGGAAGATATAGAGGGCTTTGAAGCGGTTTGCTTCCTGGAAGCCATGGCTAAAACGAAAGACGCAAGGAAATCCTAGAAATTGAGACGAGAGAAGGGTTTATAGAGTTTTACCGTGAGAAAGGAGCTTGTACACGAGATCTAGGGCTGAAATTTGGAGAAATCCTGCCGAAAAGACGAAATGGCGTTGTCTTGAGGAGATTAGGGATTCGCCATGAGAGAGTTGGAAGAAAACGAGCATTGAGGGGTTTTGAAATGTCGCGAGAATAAGATTTGGGCTTTTTCGCCCTATTTGTAGATCTGCAAACTGCTTGAGTGTTCTTCGAACTACACTCAAGCGTGGCTTAAGTGGTTGCTCGAGCCGAGTTTTGCACGCTAGAGCGGGGAGGACTCAGGTGGCATAGCAGAGGTGGGGGTATTAGAAATCAAGCTGTTCGTCTAAGGCTAATTCCACTCGCACACTGTTTAGGTTATGTAAGTTAAGATCATTCTTTGCTTTAGTATTTTCTTACCCACTGTGCTTAATTGTAGATTTCAGTCTTAAGGTCCCTAGAGTGATAGTGATTTCATATCAGGGTCTATGGTTAGTCGCATGCGCATAAATTGTGACCAACTATCAGTAACTAAGCATCCAATCTCGTCTCCATAAGACACATTTCCATGGCATAACATATCAAAAGCTACATTAATCATATATGTTAGGTTCTTACACATTTAGAGTTAATTTCAAAAAAATAAAAATGACATTATTCTAAAAGTTAATGTGCTTTATTGAAAAATTAGGTTCGGATATTGATCTCGGATTTCCTCTTCTCGTTCCCATGTCACCTCGGCAGAAGAGTGATTTCGCCATTGCACCAATACCAGCAGAATTTTCTTAGTTCTTAGCACTTGTTCCTTGCGGTTCAATATTTTTATTAGTTCCTCAATTAGCGTCAAGTCTTCTTGCACTTCAATTGGTTGATAGTCCAGTATGTGTGTCATATCCTTCACGTATTTCCTGAGCATTAACACGTGAAAGACATTGTGGATGCTAGACAGCTGTGGTGACAATGCTATGCGGTAAGCTACTTCGCCAACAAGTCCTAAAACCTCAAAAGGTCCAATATATCGAGGGATGAGCTTCCCTCGTTGTCCAAATCGCATCACACCTTTAGTGGATGAGATCTTCACAAATAAATGATCTCCAACCTGAAATTCAATATTTGATCTCTTAAGATCAGCGTAGCTCTTCTGACGGCTTTGAGCTACTCTCAATCGTTCACTAATGAGACGGACGGTCTCATTTGTACTCTCTATGAGTTTCAGGCCCAACAATATACGTTCACCGATTTCTTCCCAGTTGAGTGGAGATTTACATCAGCGGCCATATAATGGTTCAAAAGGCGCCATGCCGATGCTCGCCTGGTAACTGTTGTTGTACGCAAACTCAATCAAGGGTAAGTGCTTATCTCAAGATCCCTGAAAATCCAGCATGCAGGCCTGGAGCATGTCTTCGATGATTTGGTTCACCCTTTCCATTTGCCCGTCTGTTTGAGGGTGAAAAGCTGAGTTGAACTCTAATTTGGAACCCATTCTCCCTTGAAATCGTTGCCAAAATTTTGACGTATAAAGGGGGTCCTGATCTGACACTATGCTTGAGGGTATTCCATGTAACCGTACTATTTCTCTCACGTGTACCTCGGCAAGTTATATCAACTGTATACCTTATGCTATACGGTAGGAAGTGAGCTGATTTGGTTAGCCGGTCAATAATAACCCAGATCACATTGTAACCCTTCAGTTTTCTTGGCAGCCCAAGTATAAAATCCATTGACATATCCTCCCATTCCCACTCGGGAACTGGTAGGGGCTATAAGAGACCAGCGAGATGCCTATGATCCACTTTAATTTGCTACCATATCAGGCACTTGGCTACAAACTCAGCAACCTCTCTCTTCATTCCTTTCCACCAAAAGTTTTTCTTTAAATCGTGGTACATTTTGGTGCTGCCCGGATGAATCGCATATGTCGATCTATGGGCTTCTTCTAGTATCTCCCTCTTTAGATCACTATCGGCTGAAATGCACATGCGTCCCTTGAACAATAAGGAACTCTCGTCCTTGACTGAGAAATCCAGTTGATTTCCAGCCCTTAACTCCTGCCTGATCATCTCAAACTTTGGATCTTTTGATTGATTTTCTCTGATCCTTTCGAAGATGGTCGATTTGATCTTAATATTGCGAAGAGTGCTCCAGCTTCCCTCATTTCAAATCGTGTATCGGCTGAGGCTAGATTTTCCAGTAGCTTCCACCTATGTACTTTGGCCACGAGGTGTGATAGTTGCGCAGATGATTTGTGGCTCAGTGCATCAGCCACTACGTTCACCTTTCCTGGGTGATATTGGATGGTGCAATCATAATCCTTCAAGAATTCCATCCATCTCCTCTGCCTCAAATTCAGATATTTCTGTGTAAACAAGTATTTGAAGCTTGTGTGGTCGGTTAAAATTTCTAAAGTTTCACCATAGAGGTAGTGTCTCCATATTTTCAGGGCGAAGATAACTGCTGCTAGCTCGAGGTCATGTGTAGGGTGGTTTTTCTCATGGTCTTTCAACTGTCCTGACCCATATGCTACCACCCTTTCGTATTAGTTCAACACACAACCTAAACCTGTGTAAAATGCATCGGTGAATACGACAAACCCTCCATTGACAGATGGTATGATAAGCACAGGTGCTGAGGTTAATCTTTTCTTGAGCTCTTGGAAGCTTTTCTCGTAGTCCACAATCCACTCAAATTTGGTATTTTTTCTAGTAAGTTGTGTGAGTGGTCCAATGATCTTCGAAAATCCTTCGACAAATCTGCAGTAGTAGCCGGTGAGTCCGAGAAAGCTATGAATCTCGGTGACCGTCTTGGGCTATTCCCATTTTATTATGGCCTCGATCTTGGATGGGTACACTGTTACATCTGTTATTCACTAAAAAGTACCACTTTTCACCTCTTAACCTAGCCTTTACTACACCTTGGAGCTATCTAATAATTCTCTATTTAGAATATTTTGTAGTTAGTAATAACAATTGTAACTTAGTACAAAGTCCATGCTTTTTAAGCCAAAAAGAGAGAGAATTCAAGCAAAGATGTGGAGCTGATGCAAGAACAGAGAATACACCTTGGTGGCACTCACCATGGTGACCATATTGCATGCCAAGGTAGACCTAGGAAGTCCAGCAAATGAGAAGAAGTTGGACCTTAGCAGAAAAGATAGCTGCATAGAGTATCTGACTCAAAGAAAGGAGCGTATGCGACCTCACAAGAATCAATATACGCTCTTGTGCAGTTTAATTCCACACAGAAGTTGCCTCGCGAACACCTCATGAGGTTAACACCTGCAGCGCAAAGCATCCTCGCATGGCAGCTTGCGCAACTCACTGAAGAGGAGCTTCAGAAATCCTACCCGAGAAGTTCTCGCGAAGTCCAAGCATTTCACTCTCATTTCATGTCGCAAAGCACTCGCACAGTAGCTACTTCAAAATTTTCCCTCACGCAGCTCTCACGAAGAAGGTAGCTTTAGCAAGTCATTCGTGCAGCTCTCGCATACTTCAGAGCCAAAGCTAACTGTGTGAAAAGGGAAAATCATCCTAGCGAGCAGCTTCGCGAAACTCACGGCTTATCCACGCGAGCTACAGAGTTTAGTGCTTCATCCACGTGACACCAAAGTGATCAGAGCACCTAAAGGCCTAACTACGTGAAAAGCCAAAGTCCATTGCGTGAGCTGAGACCATTCACTGCAAATTCATCCTCGCGAGCACACTTCTGTAGCTACTTCAACCATGCAATAAGCCTCGTGAGGAGTAAAACAAGCAGATCCAACCTCGTGAAGCACGGGGTCCTGCTTTCTATTTCCATACTCAAGGATACTTTGGAGATTTCCCTTGGTCTAGGGCAGACATCCCAAGACCCTGATCTCTATGCACACATCTGAAGGCATCCAAGGGTTGCAAGGGAGCCACGTCTTCACATAGAAATTAGGGTTTTTTCCTTCTATTTTCTTATTGGCCAAGGCAATGAGGACTGAGTATATAAGCTATATTCTATTTTTAGAAACCTATATGTCCTTTAACCTCAGTTGGCTGTGAGCTCTAGCAGATTAGGGTTAGGGTTAGATCATCATCTTTTTTCCTTTTTCTTCTTCCTTAGCCAAGCACTTGCCGGCTATGATCTTTTTAAGCAATTAGGCATAGTTTAATTCAGTTTTGTAATGGGTTGTACGAACTTTGGGATCTTTTGATGGCTATTATGCACAAGGCTGCTGCCTTGAGGACTTTCATTGTAAGTCTTTGTTTAAATAAATGAAATATTTATTTTAAATGCTTATTCGATCTACTGTTTATTTATGCATGGCAGCTCTTGCATCTCACTGAAGAGGAGCTTCAGAAATCCCACTCGCGAAGTTCTCGTGAAGTCCAAGCATTTCGCTCTCATTTCATGTCGCGAAGCACTCGCACAGTAGCAGCTTCAAAATTTTCCCTCGCGTAGCTCTCGTGAAGAAGGTAGCTTCAGCAAGTCATTCGCGTAGCTCTTGCATACTTCAAAGCCAAAGCTAACTACGCGAAAAGGAAAAATCATCCTGGCGAGTAGCCCCGCGAAACTCACGGCTTATCGACGCGAGCTGTAGAGTTCAGTGCTTCATCCACGCAACACCTACGCGACTAGAGCACCTGAAGGCCTAACTACGTGAAAAGCCAAAGTCCACTGCGTGAGCTGAGATCATTCACTGCAAATTCATCCTTGCAAGCACACATCTGTAGCTACTTCAACCATGCAATAAACCTCGCGAGGAGCAAAACAAGCAGACCCAAATCGTGAAGCACGGGCTCCTGCTTTCTATTTCCATACTCTGAGATACTTTGGGGATTTCCTCTAGTCTAGGGCACACATCCCGTGGCCCTGATCTCTATGCACACATCCCAAGACATCCAAGGGCTGCAAGGGAGCCACATCTTCAAGCAAAAATTAGGGTTTTTCCCTTCTATTTTCTTATTGGCCAAGGCAGTGAGGACTGACTATATAAGCTGTATTCTATTTTTAGAAACCCATCTTTCCTTCAACCTCAGTCGGTTGTGAGCTCTAGCAGATTAGGGTTAGGGTTAGATCATCATCTTTTTCCCTTTTTCTTCTTCCTTAGCCAAGCACTTGCTGGCTATGATCTTTGTAAGCAATTAGGCATAGTTTCATTCAGTTTTGTAATGGGTTGTGTGAACTTTGGGATCTGTTGATGGCTATTCTGCACAAGGCTGCTGCTTGGAGGACTTTCATTGTAAGTCTTTGTTTAAATCAATGAAATGTTTATTTTAAATGCTTATTCAATCTGCTATTTTCCTATATGTCCATAGTATTCTTTGATCTATGCCATAAACATGGGATTTTACTGATTTGGAGCTCCCATGGAAGCTTGAGCTTGTAGCCCTGTAACCATGGTGGTAGCAATAATTTTTATGTTCCACCTCAGACCTATGTGGATAGCCTGTGACCATTAGAGTGGACAGACTATAACCCTAGGGTGATTCTAAGCCATAGATCTTAGATGGATTCTTATCCTCTGTACTTGAGCATGTAGCCTTGTGAGAGGTTGTGGCAGGAACAAGCTCCCCTTTGTTTTACATTACCATCATCAGATGTTAGGTCTGATTCTCTGTAGAGATTGTAGACTTGTGAGTTGAGTCATTGCAAGCTCTTTTGTAGCAATGACTAGCTACATTTATGTCCCCAAATAGCTTCGGAATAACTGTGGTTTCCACTGGTTTTTCAAGAGGTGTTTGCTCCTATGGATGCCTGAGCTTGTAGCTTAGCAAACATAGTGTCTGTAATGATTTTTATGTTCTGATTTGATTCATTGGTTGGAGGAAATCTATTAGATAATCTGTGACCATTTAAGTGGACAGGTTATAGCCTTAAGATCAGTCCATGCCCTTGGATCAGATTGATTTTTTGATTTAACTCATGTGGTTTGATCCTCTCTATTGGATAGTCCGTGACCATTGAAGTAGACATGTTATAGCCTTAAGAGACCAGGTTGACCACAGGAGTTGATTTAGATTCTTCTACCTTGTAGAGGTGCTTGTAGCCATCTGAAGGATTGCTATAGAGACAGCTCTAGATCTGAGTTGCACGACTAAAATTACCTTAGCTTAGTTGTCAACTTCCCATCAATTTTTATCTTTACTTTATCACACATCATCATCACCTTCTTCATAAATCCTTTCTTTAGGATAGGACTGCATTTTCTTTCTCTTCTTTTAGTTTTAGTTTAGTGTAGTTGTGTCACCCAACTCCCTTTCTCTAGGATTGCCAGATCTATAGCTAGATCCGAAGGCCTACTAATACAACCTTTTTTTTGGATTCTAGATCAATTTCTCTGTGCGACAAACTCTTATCAAAATTTACTACAACAACCCTGTATCTTGCATGTTGTGTATTTTAAACTTATTGTTTTACCTATTTTGCATCTCTTCACTCTTGATTTATTTTCTCCACTGTTTTCCAATAAAATAGCAGCAAGCATTTGAAATATTAACCAACAAGTTTTTGCATCCTTTGACAAATCTGCGATAGCAGTCGGCGAGTCCGAGAAAGCTACGAATCTCGGTGACCGTCTTGGGCTGTTCCCATTTTACTATGGCCTCGTTCTTGGATGGGTCAACTGTTACACCCAATTATGAATGATGTGCCCCAGAAAACTCACTTGCACTAGCCAAAATTCCTATTTATTGAATTTGGCATATAGACGATGGTCTCAGAGTGTCTGGAGTGCCAAACGTAGATGCTGCTCATGCTCCTCTCGGCTTGGAATAGATGAGTATATCATCTATAAAGACTACCATGAATCGATCAAGGTGAGGCTTAAACACCCAATTCATAAGGTCCATGAAGGATGTCAATGCGTTGGTTAGCCCAAATGGCATAACGAGGAACTCGTAAAGGCCATATCTAGTGCGGAAGGTTGTTTTGAAAACATCTTCGGCTTTTACCTTCATTTGATGATAATCAGATCGTAAATCAATTTTTGAGAAAAATTTTGCTCCTTCCAACTGGTCGAAGAGGTCATCTATTCTAGGGAGCAGAAACTGGTTCTTTACGGTTAACTTGTTCAATTGGCGATAGTCTATGCACAGTCGCAATGAACCGTCTTTCTTTTTAACGAACAAAACTAGTGCTCCCCACGGAGACACACTCGGTCTAATGAATCCCTTATCCAACAACTCTTGCGACTGTTCCTTTAACTCTTTAAGCTCGGCCGGTGCCATTCGGTATGGGGCCTTGGATATCGGTTCCGTGTCGGGTGCTAAGTCGATTATGAATTCAATTTCTCTTTCTGGAGGTAATCCAGTCATTTCTTTTGGGAATACGTCAGGAAATTCGCAGGCGATAGGAATGTTGGCTATATCCACCTGCTCATCCTTGTGTCCTTGTACAAAGGCAAGGTATCCTTGACATCCCTTGTAAATCAGTCACTCCACTCGAACTGCAGATATGAAGGGGGCGATGGTAGATCGAATGCCAATGAAGATGAATGGCTTCTCTTTATTCGGATAGAGAGTAATGATTTTCTCTGAACAATCTACCTTGGCTCAAAATCTGGTTAGCCAATCCATGCCTAGTATTACATTGTATCCTTGCATTTCTAATAGGATTAGGTCAACCTTAGTTTGGCGGTGTGCCATGGTGACCACAACTGATCGACATACCAAATCAGTCTTTACTACACCGCCTGTTGGTGTAGAAATGGCTAAGACAAACTCTAAGGGCCCTGGTGTATAGCCGATCTCCCTAGCAAATGTTGGTGTAATGAATGAATGTGTGGATCTAGGATCTATCAACACTAGGGCTCTGTGGCCACATATATCCTCTGGTTTGCTCAAACGGATGACACCTAAGTTTAATAGACATTCTAAAATTAGCTGAATGATATGGCACGCTATGACGTGAGGTATAATGCTGGTGGTGGTCACTCCTATTTATGCATCTTCTTTATCTAAAATGCGAGAAAGTTGACTGAACTAATAAATCTAAAATTTCATACCTTGTATCACATCATTGTTTTGCTAGTCATCATGGGCCGATATGGCATATGCTCGGCCTAGTACCATGGACCGTGACACTCCCCCGCTTGGTGTATTCGTGGCTGTAATACTCTTCATGTCCGGGCAATCTCTCGCACTTGAAGCAAGCTCCGATGTTCTTGCGACAATCCTCAATTTTGTGCAGCTTTCCACACTTCGCGCACATCAAGGATGGCACTGATGAAGCGACATGAGATGTCGTAGATGGTGTCTTTGTGAAGCTTCTGGTTGATGGACCTGATGTATTAAAAGGTCTCAGAGGTTTTGAAGGTAGAGGCGACAGACTAGTCGAAACACGAGGTCTTGCGGATGTCACAGGAGTTGATTGCGCTAGTGATGGCATCAAATATCTCGACCTCTTGCTAGCCTGCTCCGCATTGGATGCTTGATATTGAGCCTTTCTATTTCTTGCTTGTTCATCTCTCACTTGTTGCAACTCTTCTAAATCTCTCTGCACAATGAGAGCCAGCCTTACCACTCTCTCGTACATGGTTGCTTCGAATAGCGATATTCTCCCCTTGATAGCTGGTTTGAGATCATACTCAAACTTTTGTGTTTTCATTAACTCAGTGGCGATCAGGGCTGGTGCAAATCGCGATAAGCGTGTAAACTCAGTTTCGTTCTTGGACACTCATTTGCCCTTGCACCAGGTTTGCAAATTGAATTTCCATTTAGCGTCTCTTTGTTGTGGGGAAATACTTCTGATTGAACGTGTCGGTAAATTCAGCCCAGGTCCACGGCGTTCCCGATGTTCGTGTTCTTTCAACAGACTTCCACTAGGGATCCGCTTCACCTTCGAGCTGGAACGAGGCCCAACTCACCTTCTCCTCGTTAGTACAACAAATTCGTTGCAATAATTTCTCAACCTAGTTTAGCCATTTCTCGGCCTCCATCGGGTCGGCTTGCCCATAGAAGCTTGGAGGTCTCATTCTCCTAAACTCCTGAAAATCGGACGGATGACGCCTTTCAGTGAGCAGGGTCACTGTATTTGCAACGTTCTCCAATAACTACTAGTTGGTTCCACCATTCCTTTCGACTTCAGGAGCATTCCTAAGATTGTTGTCCACTCCGGAGTTATTATTATTGTTGCCAAGTGGAGTGTCGTTTGGCTCTGTTACAAACCTTTGTTCGTTGTTCACACCTCTAGTATTTGCCATCCTCAGTCTCCCTCTTCGTGGAGGCATGTTGACCTGTGATGGTCACCTAAATAGGACATTAGTTCACACTATCACACTAAAATTTATAACTTCTTACGTTATTGCTTCTACTCTAACGTAGCTCTGAGCGCAAGTCCTAGTACCATGGGAGTTCGAAAAATTGGCTCTTTGATACCACCTGTGACAGCTCGAGTTTTCCTTACCATAAAAACCCGTGCCGTCGAATCATGCACGTGATCCGAATTAAAATGACGTCATGGTACCAATGTCCAACATCACTTCCTAACAACTCGATCTTTTCATCATCGAGAATGGGAAGGACCAAGCCGTTGCAAAATGGTAAGGTCTCATACGGAAGCAAAGTAAGCGCAATGAAAGTAAAGATACAGAGCTACAGCAGAACACAAGACGGCATAACTATTAATCTATCTATCCCATGTACAAAATCCCAAAATAACCATAGTCCACCGATGAAGGCCAACCTCCATCTAAACAGTGGACCCAAAACATATAGTATCTTATTACAGAACATAATTCTTTTACCATTTTCTCTCTCTCCTCACAAAATCCCCAAAATCCAAAGATATAAAACTCCCCAACACTAGGGGAAATGATGCTTCGAAAGGTCCTCCTCCCCCTCCTCCTCAGCTGGGTTATAATTCGAATCGTCTTTGTGCTCTAAGTTCCGCGTGATCTTGGCTCCTGCAGCTGTGATGTATAGTCGAGGGTGAGCTTCATCCAAGCTCAATAGAGAAAATACATTGCTAAGAATCTTTTAACAATCAAATTCGTGTTCTCAATGCATAAATAGGAACAACTGAAATTCATACTTGCATATTCAAATATCAAATGTGAGCTTCAAAATAAAATATATTCTTATGCTTTAACGAGTCAAATCATGCCAAGGAATAAATTCATGCCAAAATAATGCATATGAAGATAATTCACGTTCGCGTGCAAGCTAAACAAGTAGACGGAGAAGAGTCACGAACACATATAGCAGTACAATATTGAAATCGAAAAGGATCACATTTCATAAAGCAAGACATATCATATCACATGGTACTAGAGTAAGTATCCCGCATTAGGGAACTAAGCAGTCCGTATTAGGAACACAGGGTCGTGACCCTGGCGACTCCACCCCTCTCATGGAGACTCCACTCCCCTTACCTCTAGCATCGTCTGAACAAGGCACATGACAATGCATCTCGTATTAGAGAACTTAGTAGACCATATTAGGAACACAGGGTTTTTATTACCTCGGGGACTCCACCCCTCTCATAGAGACTCCACTCCTCATTTGCAAATGATCACACATAGCATATGCACATGTCAAGAACACATTGACCAAGCAAGCTACAAGAACAGGAACATGGCAAGGCAAGACAATGTGAGATCGAGATGCATAATCATGAGTCATTTAAAACATGTATGCGGAATTCAAGTTGTAACATGCAAAAATTTCAAATAAAAGTGCATATATGTCTATAAATCAATTGCTGAAAATACCATTTATTGTGTATTTGCATCATAAACTTTAATTTGAAATAACCATATAGGTGGCACAAGTACTTTCCCTACCGTAAGTCACGTCAAGTACATTTTTCGTCTTACACGCTCGTTTCAAGACGTTTTTCCTGTGCTTTTCCCCTAATTCATAAGGCCAGACACACTTCTCAGATATGGTTACTTACTATGTATCCTCGTGTATAACACTAGCTTACAAGTCAAAACTTGCGCACAAAAACTTATGAACGTGCAAAACAGGCATACACGCTCGAGCGGTTCTAAGTGGCACCTAGCATGTACGCTCGAGCGATTTTCACCCGAATGAAACAAGCCCAAAAATCCCGCTCGAGCGTAGGCTTCATGTATTTTTCCGCTCGAGTGTCTCCATACCCGCTCGAGCGTAATCCTAGTACAACTTTCTCAACTTACGTTCAAGCGATTTTGATCCGATAGTTTTGGCTTGCAATACCCGCTCGTGCGTAGGCTTCAGGTGGTCTTACGCTCGAGCGTCCCTAATTTATGCTCGAGTGTACAATATTATACTGTCATCTTTAACAGCTCAACCCCTCAGCTCGAGCCAGCCATTTAGTGCTTCTCAAGTAGCTTTAAACACACCATACATGCCTTAATTTAAGACACACCATACATGCTTTAATTACTTCAAATCACACATCGTGTTCTCACGCATTTACAAGATTTAACATACGCAATTTATCCCCAATTCGAATCACATGCAAGGGTTCCAATTTATCAAACCAAAATGTATTGGCTCTTGCGATTCTCACGCATTCGATCAGTGGAATCTGTGCATGCCACTCCGATGATCATCACTTATTAATAACACTCGGTTTCTAAAATACAACGCATGCGCAAAGAGGGTTACCTTTTGTTAGCTTCCCTCGCATGTGACGATACACGTATCGCCGGCGGCGGGTCAGCGTCGATGGAATGCCGATTCAACAATCTGCTCGGTACTACTTGCGTCGATACAATGAATAGAGATTTCACCTCGAGGCAGAGAGGATTTGGATGAGATTGAATGGTTTAGTTCTTACAAGGAAACCCAAATCAATGGAGAAGGCAACGGTTCTATTCCTCCTTGGTTTCTCCTTCTCATGCAGCCGACTCCCTCTCAATGCAATTATTTGCATGGAGACGTGAGGTAGTGTAACAGCCCGAATTTCCGTCTCCAGAAATCCGTGCCGTTAGGATCATACTCTGGATGATCCCGGATCGATCACACGTGTCCGCGCATATAGCGGAAGCTAGGTGGACACATCCGAGCAGCGGTATTCTGAGTCAAACAATTTCTATGCTAAACACACATCAATAATAGTAAATGGAAAGAAAACACACACATTCCCAAAAAGGAACCAAGAAGAACCATCGGTGATGGACGTACATCACCCAAACAATGGTTCCCGATAGTGGTTCCGAAATGGAATGTGGACTAACATAAAATAAGTAAATGCAGAACTATATACGTTTATACAAAGGTGGCCACCAGGCACACAGTAATCCAAAAGATCAAAAATACAAAATATCGGGCATCAATACCCAGGCTACGGATAAAACTCGTCCGCCTGGACGTCCGTCTCCTCGTCCTCTGCCTCGGCCTCGGGATCCGGCTGATAATCCGGGTCACTCTCGGTGTCGGGCACTGCAGCCTCAGAACCTAAAAGTGTTTTAAAAAGCAGGGTGAGCTACATCCTAGCTCGATGAAGAAGTTCGATTAATTTGCATCTAATTTATTAAACATGATTGAACATATCTTAAATCGATAAGTGAAACAAAATCAACAGTAGTATGGATTGATGCTCAAACATGCAGGAGATCAGAATGCATAACTGGTAATAGCAAACAGAACTTCAGAATTTGCAAAATGCTATGCTTATTATATTTAAATGACTTAAATCATGCATATCTCTAACTTAAGTAACTCCCGTGTATATATATCACGTGGTAGCCAGATTTGTGCCGATAGGAAACCCCAACCAATCGTCGTTCAATGAACAATTTTCAGGGATGCAATAATGCCCCACACATGGAGTGCATATTTTGCCGAGGATTTTCAAGCAATCGCGCACATTGTGCAAGAAACGGATATACCGCCGAGTCGGTGGGGATCGTCTGAATATTAAACCTCAAATCAAATACATACTTATTACCTCATGAATCAGGTTATCAGAGCAGATTATCAGAGCAGATTATCAGAGCATATGCAAAGAACAGAAACAGATATCAGAATACGGGAATCAGAGTTTAATGCATATGCAGGCATGCTTTCGAAAATCAGAGATAGAATACAATGTTAAGATATCATGCAATTAAATTTAGATACACTTTAAGTTGAATTTTCCCTACCTCGTGTCGACCTCTTTCTAAGCAAATCCAACGCCGCTCTAAAGCGGTCCAAAAGTTATTATCTACGGCCTCCACTCTTTTGTCTACATCACACATGATGATGTATAAAAATTGATCCTAAATATTAATAATATTGACGTATTTAAGTATTTTCTCAAAACAGAGACGGAAATGGGTAATTTCATGTTGATTCAAAACTTAACCCAACTTCCCACTTCGTTTTGACTATTAAAACATTTGATTTAAGATTTGGCTAATTCATGAAAGAGTTAGATCTCGTCGTACTCTTTCCAACGCATCAAGAATCGCGTCAATCGGAGTTCGGGACAAGGAGTTATGGCCAAAATACCGAAGCAATATCGATACTTCAGTCAAGACGTGCTAACTTAGAACTTGGCCAAACTTCCAGCTCAATTTTGATCATCAAAACAATTTATTCATCAGTTAGTTAATTCATAAAAGTTGTGGATTTAGTTGTCCTCTTTCCAATGCCGCAAGAATCGCATCAATCGGAGTTCGGGACAAAAAGTTATGACCAAAACACTGAAGCAGTGTCGGCACAGTCATATTGATCGATCAACACATCATATTGATCGATCAATACCACATTGATCGATCAATCTCACTATTGATCGATCAACCATCATGTAGATCGATCACCCATCCTATTGATCGATCAACCATCATGTAGATCGATCAATTTCACCATTGATCGATCACCACTGTCGGGAATGAACCCCCAGTAACCTTACTTGCTGTTTTTATCATTGTTTATATAGTTTGATCGATCAATCACTTATATTGATCGATCAACACTAAATTTGATCGATCAATCACCTATATTGATCGATCAACACCCAATTTGATCGATCAATCACCTACATTGATCGATCAAAACCCTCAGAAATACACAGCCATAATGTTTTGTCATTTTTGATTTCTTTTCATCCAAATCTTCTACGATCTTCATCGTATCACACACAAATCCACACTAAACTAAAACAAGGATTTGTTCTATAATCTAAACCATTAAAATCAAAGAAAACTAACCTTTCTTCGATCGATTTCGCGCCTTTAAGGATCGTTGTCCAAAAGGGGTTTCGAAACGAAACTTTCGGATTTCCACGATGAATCCACAGAGATCGATCACAAGGACTTGAAGATGATGCCGTTCATCCTTACGCGTCGATCTTAACCTCTTCCAAGCACGGGAGACGATTCCAAAGTGATCGGCTCTTTGAAAATGGGGTTCTTTTTCCTTAAAAGAAATAGGGTTGGGCTTGAACGGTCCAGATTTATAAACGGCGGAACACCATCGATACCGACGTCACGAGCCTTGCGACGAGTGCGGAGTCCTCTGCGCGATGGCGATCTCGCGATCGAAATCTCACAAGAAGGGGTTTGAAGGTTGACGGGAGCTCTCTCTCTCTCTCTCTAGCTTTCAAATTTGCAAGGCTTGCAACCGGGTGAAGCTTCTTTGAGAAGCTTTGCCTTTTAATTAGCTAAAGGGTTTGGTTTCGGTGCGAAGCGATAACACTGCAAAAGTGTGTTAGGCTTATCCACTTGAAATAGAGTTTGGTTTCGGTGTTGAGCGGCACACGATGCGTCGGTGCACGACTCATCTACTAAAGGCCTAAATTAAATCTTTTAACTTGATTCCTTTACACACAGTATCTCAGACATGCTTACATTATTTATTTAATATTTTTTTTAAGGTGACCTTGTTTTCCGTGCCGGATACGCACACTATTTCAGTCGGGTTCGGGTTCAGATTTTTCGGGTCATTACATTCTTCCCACCTTAAAGAATTTTCGTCCTCGAAAATCGACATGCCAGTTTCAAAAAGGTATGTGTATAATTCAATATGCCCAAAAATTAGGGTCATGATATTTACCCTTCCTCAAGGAATTTTCGCCCTCGAAACTGCAAAACATACCTAAACAGGTCTACTATCCCCACAAGTTTAACCAAGGCAGTGATAATTATGTCACAAAATTTCATTATATTATAGTAATAGATTAAGATAGAATAACTAAGTTCTAAATTATTTTTGCCAATAATATTTTCATAAATTTTAATTTATTTTGATTTTCGTGCCAGGCACGTATATCAAAGCAATCGAGTTCTGTTTAGAATTTTAGGGTCATTACATTATCCCCCCCTTAGAAATTTTCGTCCCCGAAAATGTCTAACAGATACTAACAGTTTGAACCCTAGCAAACGTGCACAGAACATCAAAATGAATATTTGGTTACTGAGGATGCAGATGCATCCCCTCAAGTGCAACGTAAGGTTATGCCCCCCATCATCTAGTGCTTGCCCATCAGGCACCTCCTCAACTGGAGCTGGTGGTATAACCCCCTCCTCAGGTAACCTCTTGACCAATAAATTATAGCTCTTGGTCCAATCCTTGAGCTTAAAAACTTTAATGTTCTTGGTCAAGCGAGGCTCGCCAGGAGCCAGGCTATACTCCTCTCTCAATGCGATATACTGCTCGACCATTCTTGTTATCAATTGAGCCTATGACAGCTCTTTCTTTGAAGCAGTCTTCTGCTTCTCAAACAATAAATCTCTATCATTGATCTCGCGGACTTGTGCAAAAACGGGGTTATGGCACACTTGATAAAAGTATCAAGCATCCATAGTCTATCAGGGAGTTGGGCTCAGTAAGGGCTTGACTTGAACTATACTGACCACAAGTCTATCATGGTATGAGACATCTTTGACATATGGTGGCAACAACAAGTCTCCACATACCGTGAAGAACATAGTAAAGCGGCGGCGACATCAAATTGGTTAAATTTATAGTCGCAACCGTCAATGTTGGTGATCAATTGGTGATGAGTGTCACCCCGGCAAAGATGTTGATAAAAGAGCCTCACTATATGAGGACAAAAATGGACGTAAAATGACTCATGCAATGTTCTCAACCCTAGCTTAGCAACATAGTCGATCGCCCATTCCATTTCGAGCCAATCCTCGAATAGTTTAGAGTCGAAAGCATATTCAGGCAACAATGTTTTAGAAGCCCACCACTCTTTTGGAAGTTCTTGTTGAATTAGTGGTGGCTGTGGGTTTTGAACGGGTGGCACATCTTGTTCGATTGGTGTCACGGGTTGCACAAGGGTTGTGCGACCGATTTCACGATTGGCACCGATGTACGAGCCCGAGATGTAGGGATTTTATACGACGAAGTCTTCGTTCGCGGTCCCATAGTCTAAAATATACAAAATGCAAAAAGAACCCCCCCCCCAAATAAGGAAAAGAGTAGGGTTCACCACAATAGCCGAGAAAAATGCGATCCAATGAATCAAAGCAAGAAGCTCTGATAGCCGAAAATATCCCTTGAACGCAAAGGAATCAAACTCTCTCGAACGATTGAAGATCTTAATCATGCGAGTGAGAAATGAAAACCCAAAATATAACTTAAATCGATAAAGTTGATCGATCAATGCTCAATTTGATCGATCAGACAGTACTTTTTTTCACAGAATATAGTATAAACTGGTTTGATCGATCAACCTTCTTATTTGATCGATCAGATGTGTAGTTGATCAATCAATTCACCAAATTGATCGATCAATTGAGGATGCTATCGCATAAAGCAATAATGGGTTAGAATTATAAATCATAAAAATTTCCTCTCGCATTAGGTGAACAAAAGGTATGACTCACGAATTTTGGTTTCACGCTCCCATTTTGCCTCAGTAGCTGAGTGATTTACTGGCGAATTCAATGGTTTAGGGTTCTATCCTCCATCCCGCCCCATGACTTTCACACCATTGAACACCAATAACATAAGGAACATACTGCTAAAGTATCGTTACCTTGGTCGGCCGATTCAGCCCCACCCATTTCGACAAGCTCCAGGGTTCCAATGGTTTAACAATCTCAAAAACTAGTGGCGATCCTTGCTAGCTTCGAGACAATCGCGTCCATGCTCCACATTCACGAGCAATAACGCCTCACCAAATCTCTTTCTCTTCGTCTTAAATTCCACCACTTAACATAATTGTAAGAGTTAAAGCAAAAGGAATAATCTCCATTCCTAGCCAAGCCTTTAAACTTCTAACCGCTAGTATGTAAAGCATACACACCCCCCATAGGTGTGCAAGATCACATCAATGGTCTACACCGTACACACATGTGCACCATACACCCGTAATCTAACACACCTCATCACATTTGACTTCCACATAGCGAACCAATTATCAGACGTGCACGTCTCCCTAAGTAGCGACATGTGGGTAAAGAAGACACATCAAGAGGCCTTCCACCATCCATACATACGCACATCTATAATCCGCAGATTGGCAATCTTCTTGCAGGAAGCCATACAATTTAGAAGTCTCCATCATAAATTCAACGTCCTCCAAATTAGGGTTATCATAATCTCCCCATCTGGAAGGAATTTCATCCTCAAAAATATCCTAAAGATATCTCGACTAAAACTCAATTGTTCATAGCGTCAATACACGTGCACAAAGGTATTATGCGTGAAATAGTCACAACCATACAGTCGCCACTCATATATGCGCAACCTCTCTCTCTGAGTCCACACATCCACAATGGACTCACACGCATCCAGAGTCGAAATAGTTTCCCCCAAAATCAGTGTATCCACACGATCCCGATAGGTAAAATTGTCGGGTTAATGTACTGGTCGCTAAGCTCATCCCAAATCTACTGAAAAAGTGTGGCAGTCTTCTCATGCACCAGGTATCTCATATCACACCTCCATAAGCAATTATATATAGTAGTATGTCACCATCACGTTAACCATTAGTCAAAAGAAAATGACCATAATGCCCACAAAATTCATACATAGGCAAAAACTAGCTGTTGGGCTTTTTATTTACTTGACTGGTGTTCATTCCACAAAGAATTGTGTATTGATCATGAGATTAAGACTACTTAACCAAAATGTATCTATAAATGGGATCAACCAAACCTTGAAAGAAATTTAATGTGTTATCCATTCAGCAGATCTTTGCTTCAACTCTGTTGATCATTAGTGATCACGTATCATTTCCATTGCATTAATCACAGTGACCCCTTATGATTGTAAAATACTCATGGAGCACAGTAGACTAATTTTAAAACATACCATTCATCCGAAAAATCCGATTCACCACATTGATGCTATCGTTATCAGAATAAATCAACTCATAACTGAATAGGTCTCATCGTCTCGAACAAATATTCACACTCACTCACTTTCCGACATGCATAGCGGTGGTAAGAGATATCACCAAAATGATATAAAGCCATCACCAAGATGAGATAAAGCCATCACCAATATGAGGTACAGCCATCACCAAAATGAGATAAAGCCATTACCAAAATGAGGTAAAGCCATCAGCAAAATGAGATAAAGCCATCGCCAACATGAGATAAAGCCATCAGCAAAATGAGATAAAGCTATCACCAATATGAGAACCTCTAAAATTTACCACAACGATCGTAAAATCTTCAAACTTTATGCCCTTAACCAATCTTATGATACGCGAATAGAATTTCGATCATACAGGAAGGGTAAAAGAGTGTGACACATCTAGCCTTTCAAATCAAGGAGATGATTGCAAATGATTGCTCTCAATGTCATACATAAATACTTAGGCATGATTAATCGACCTTTCATGTGCACAACTCTCAACACACTCCCTATACTAACTAAATCTCCATATATTCCTTGAAAATCTATAGTCATTCATCATGGCTCAGGTGAAAACAACGGAATCCACCAAAGCGACATCCAATTATGCTCTCTCATGATATCCATAATTAAATTTTTCCTATCCTCTATCAATTACCGACATGATTGTCTTAGACTTTTTCAATTCTCAGAAAACTTCCAGAGTAAACTACAGCAATTAACAACCGAACTCACGTTTAGAAGGAACGTATTTAAATACACCATAATCATGACTCATTAGTTAGGAAGAAGAATACTAGGATTAAGTCTGCTAATTCAACTTCATTTCTCATAAGTATTAAGGAAATTTCAAATTCACTAAACAATTCTCCTTAAAAAATATTTATTGCAACTATCAAGATTTATTAAGTCTGCCAATATAACTATCACTTACGTAGTTAATCTTCTGAATTTAGAATTCGTTTATGTCATGCAAGTGATTTAAGTCGATACACAAGTGATAATGCTATGATATTTCGCACGTGTCAAAACCAATAAAATTCCTAAATCATCTGAACATTAAAACAAAATCTTGACAATTGATATTGAACTCACACCTTGGGCATCTTGAGTCGCATGAAGAATCGGCTTAGAAGTAGACGTCGAGGTCTCCTGCTTCTGTCGCTTATCTGGGCAGTTCTTGACTCGGTGTCCTTGCTCACCACATCTAAAACAAGCACCCGAGAGAAACCTACAAGCCTCCGTTCTATGATATTTCCCTTTCGCATACATGTCACAAATGGTGTAGATGAGGAAACAGGTAAGGCCTGCCGTACCGAAGTAACTCTAGTCGTCGCCGGATGTAAAGAGCGAGAACTACCTTGAGTGGTTGTCGAGGCCACCGCTTCCTTTTTCAAAGCAGGACAATGTCTTATCAAGTGTCCCATTCGTCCACACCTAAAACAAGCCCCAGTAGATCTCCTACAGTCTCTCGCTAGGTGTCGCCCGTCACACCTAGAACATAATCCATTTAACGTCGATGGAGAGGTGTGAGTCGTCCTTCTCAACATTGCCGTAAGTAGTGCAGCCTGCTGAGTCATAGTGCTAAGCATCGCTTCAAGCAACTGCCTATCCGGTTCACCTCCTCCAGTGTGTGTACAATCTTAGCCTTCTTTCGTGGTGCCATTTCATCTGTTAGCATGACACGAAATTCCCATCAATAATTGTCATAGTCACAATGGCCTAAGTTCCAGCACCATCTTAAAACATATTTTATCTAATAGCCGTACATTTATCAAGTCATCCAATATTTTCCTTAAAAGTGATTATGAGGTCCACCATCTAAGTCTGAAATCAAATCTCAAGTTCTAAATCTCCAGCCATAGCTGCGAGTTCCCTATAGAAGCTAAAACCAAAACTCCACTAACTTGCTAAAGTCCTAATTGGGTCATAGAAAACTCACTTCCCAATCATACCTACATCCATAGCCTAGTCTGAAGTCCTAACACGACCTAAAGCCTAGGCTTTGATACTAACTAATGCCAATTTTCCTCCAATCCGTGCCGTTAGGATCATACTGGATGATCCCGGATCGATCCTGCGTGTCGCATATAAGCGGAAGCTAGGTGGACACATCCGCGATGGTATTCTGAGTCAAACAATTTCTATGCTAAACACACATCAATAATAGTAAATGGAAAGAAAACACACACATTCCCAAAAAGGAACCAAGAAGAACCATCGGTGATGGACGTACATCACCCAAACAATGGTTCCCGATAGTGGTTCCGAAATGGAATGTGGACTAACATAAAATAAGTAAATGCAGAACTATATACGTTTATACAAAGGTGGCCACCAGGCACACAGTAATCCAAAAGATCAAAAATACAAAATATCGGGCATCAATACCCAGGCTACGGATAAAACTCGTCCGCCTGGATGTCCGTCTCCTCGTCCTCTGCCTTGGCCTCGGGATCCGGCTGATAATCCGGGTCACTCTCGGTGTCGGGCACTGCAGCCTCAGAACCTAAAAGTGTTTTAAAAAGCAGGGTGAGCTACATCCTAGCTCAGTAGAAGAAGTTCGATTAATTTGCATCTAATTTATTAAACATGATTGCAGAACATATCTTAAATCGATAAGTGAAACAAAACTGAACAGAGTATGGATTGATGCTCAAACATGCAGGAGATCAGAATGCATAACTGGTAATAGCAAACAGAACTTCAGAATTTGCAAAATGCTATGCTTATTATATTTAAATGACTTAAATCATGCATATCTCTAACTTAAGTAACTCCCGTGTATATATATCACGTGGTAGCCAGATTTGTGCCGATAGGAAACCCCAACCAATCGTCGTTCAATGAACAATTTTCAGAATGCAATAATGCCCACACATGGAGTGCATATTTTGAGGATTTTCAAGCAAGCGCATTGTGCAAGAAAGCGGATATACTGCCCGTGTGGGGATCGTCTGAATATTAAACCTCAAATCCAATACATACTTATTACGTCATGAATCGAGGTTATCGAGCGTATTATCGAGGATTATCGAGCATATGCAAAGAACAAAATGTATATCGAATACGGGAATCGAGTTTAATGCATATGCGGGCATGCTTTGAAAATCAGAGATAGAATACAATGTTAAGATATCATGCAATTAAATTTAGATACACTTTAAGTTGAATTTTCCCCTACCTCAGGTCAGACCTCTTTCTAAGCAAATCCAACGCCGTTCTAAAGCAGTCCAAAAGTTATTATCTACGGCCTCCACTCTTTTGTCTACATCACACACATGATGATGTATAAAAATTGATCCTAAATATTAATAATATTGACGTATTTAAGTATTTTCTCAAAACAGAGACGGAAATGGGTAATTTCATGTTGATTCAAAACTTAACCTAACTTCCCACTTCGTTTTGACTATTAAAACATTTGATTTAAGATTTGGCTAATTCATGAAAGAGTTAGATCTCGTCGTACTCTTTCCAACGCATCAAGAATCGCGTCAATCGGAGTTCGGGACAAGGAGTTATGGCCAAAATACCGAAGCAATATCGATACTTCAGTCAAGACGTGCTAACTTAGAACTTGGCCAAACTTCCAGCTCAATTTTGATCATCAAAACAATTTATTCATCAGTTAGTTAATTCATAAAAGTTGTGGATTTAGTTGTCCTCTTTCCAATGCCGCAAGAATCGCATCAATCGGAGTTCGGGACAAAAAGTTATGACCAAAACACTGAAGCAGTGTCGGCACAGTCATATTGATCGATCAACACATCATATTGATCGATCAATACCACATTGATCGATCAATCTCACTATTGATCGATCAACCATCATGTAGATCGATCACCCATCCTATTGATCGATCAACCATCATGTAGATCGATCAATTTCACCATTGATCGATCACCACTGTCGGGAATGAACCCCCAGTAACCTTACTTTTTTTTATCATTGTTTATATAGTTTGATCGATCAATCACTTATATTGATCGATCAACACTAAATTTGATCGATCAATCACCTATATTGATCGATCAACACCCAATTTGATCGATCAATCACCTACATTGATCGATCAAAACCCTCAGAAATACACAGCCATAATGTTTTGTCATTTTTGATTTCTTTTCATCCAAATCTTCTACGATCTTCATCGTATCACACACAATCCACAACTAAAACAAGGATTTGTTCTATAATCTAAACCATTAAAATCAAAGAAAACTAACCTTCGATCGATTTCGCGCCTTTAAGGATCGTTGTCCAAAAGGGGTTTCGAAACGAAACTTTCGGATTTCCACGATGAATCCACAGAGATCGATCACAAGGACTTGAAGATGATGCCGTTCATCCTTACGCGTCGATCTTAACCTCTTCCAAGCACGGGAGACGATTCCAAAGTGATCGGCTCTTTGAAAATGGGGTTCTTTTTCCTTAAAAGAAATAGGGTTTCTAACGAAAGGGCTTGAACGGTCCAGATTTATAAACGGCGGAACACCATCGATACCGACGTCACGAGCCTTGCGACGAGTGCGGAGTCCTCTGCGCGATGGCGATCTCGCGATCGAAATCTCACAAGAAGGGGTTTGAAGGTTGACGGGAGCTCTCTCTCTCTCTAGCTTTCAAATTTGCAAGGCTTGCAACCGGGTGAAGCTTCTTTGAGAAGCTTTGCCTTTTAATTAGCTAAAGGGTTTGGTTTCGGTGCGAAGCGATAACACTGCAAAAGTGTGTTAGGCTTATCCACTTGAAATAGAGTTTGGTTTCGGTGTTGAGCGGCACACGATGCGTCGGTGCACGACTCATCTACTAAAGGCCTAAATTAAATCTTTTAACTTGATTCCTTTACACACACAGTATCTCAGACATGCTTACATTATTTATTTAATATTTTTAAGGTGACCTTGTTTTCCGTGCCGGATACGCACACTATTTCAGTCGGGTTCGGGTTCAGATTTTTCGGGTCATTACAGGTAGTGACTAAACAGGGAGGGTTTTAGATTTAGTGTGTGACTCATACACATAAGACTATGTAAATAAATCCAACTCTTCGCCCATACCTAATGGGCCCGAGTACCCAGTTTCACATGGGTCTTGATTCCTCAATTCCCTAGGCGGGTCTTAACTGCATGTGGGTTCTCCACAGGCCCCAAGTGGTCAGTCCACTAGTCCCTAACCCCAAGGTGGCCCAAAAGGGTGTTGAGTTCGTAATAGACCCAAGAAAGGTCTTGGTTCCAAACGGTCCATGGGTTTGGGTCTAATTAGACCAAATGGGATAACTCACATGTGGCCTTCACTTGGGTCGAGTGGCCTAGGGTCTTGGTGGGTTTACTGTTCGGGTCTAGTGGCCTGTGGCTGAGGCTCAAATAGGGCCTCAGTCAAACTTGGCCCCTATGGATCCCAAGTGGCTAGTGTCCACGTGGATTCTCCCCGTTCAATGTTCCAATGGGCTGTGACATACCATCAATCCAGACTTTACATGTGCGACTTGACGGGGTGTCACACATATTAATCTTCTCTAAACAAAAGAAGATCATAAACAACATTTACAACAAATATGTAATGTTTTCCAAAACCATGGAATCATTCTTTCACCTTCAAAAATAGAAGTTGAGAAAGAATCAATAGAATTTTTAGGCCTTATCTTAAGTCATGACGGTCTAAAATTACAAGATCATATTATAATAAAAATTAAAAATTTTGCTGAATAATTAACTAATAGAAAATAGTTACTAAGTCTTCTAGGACTTCTAAATTATGGAAAAAACTATTTAAAGAATTTAGCACAAAAAGAAACTCCTGTGCTAAATAAATTGAAAAAAGGTATGAAATTTACTTGGACAAAACACGACAAAATTCTACTAAATCAAATCAAACAAGATATCCCAAATTGTCCAACAGTTTATTTCCCACAGAACAAAGATAAATTAATATTAGAAACAGATGCATCGGATAAATGTTGGGGATGTGTAAAAGCAATTCTTGCCCAAGAATGGGAAGATAAAGGCTCTTGTCTCGGTCTAGGAATTAAAGCAAGAAGAACTCCCTTAACAAAAAAGATACAAAATAAAGAAAAACTGTGTGGATATAATTCTGGTAAGTTTAAGCCGAATGAACAGAATTATATTATTTTTGAAAAAGAATTATTAGCTATAAAATTGGCTATTAAACTATTAAAAGATTTCATATATATTTATCTCCTGAAATCTTCATAGTTTGAATGGACAATCAAGCAATTCGAGACTTTTTAATAAATAAACAAGATATAATCAATGGAAGAGGATTAAAATGGTATAATCAAATTGCTCTTTATTCTTTCAAAGTAGAACATGTAAAAGGAAATACTAATTTTTTGGTTGATTTTTTAAGCAGAGATCCAAGCTTAAATCACTAACCAAAACTGGAAATACAGGAAGAAGATTTATGTTACCACTAAACCAGTGGCTTTCTATTGCAAAAAAAGCAAAAATGGCTGAAGAAGGATCTTCCTCATCTCAATCATCTCAGTACATAAGAAAAACGTATGTAGTTTTGAAAGGATACCAACCCGGGATATACACATCATGGTTAGCCTGTCAAACACAAATTGACAACTTTCCAAATACTTGTTATCAAGTCCACAATTTCCTAAGTGAAGCCAAAATAGCTTTTACTATCTACCAATTGCAAATTTTGTTAGAACAAACTAACATTAATAACGTTCTTGATTTTTACAATCCAGGAATGAGTGCCAATTTGTATCATGATTTGAGTGGAACTTGAAAAAGCCAACTCCTAAATGATAAAAAATAATTCAGAAGACATATGAGTTCTTTAGCTCGTAAAATCATGGAAAAAGAAAAGAAACTAGAAAAATTACAAGATAGTTCAAATGCTCTTGTGAAAACCTTATCATGGGATTCTGAAAACAATTGAAAAAATTGATCATTTTTTGGAAGATCATGAAATTAAAATTAAACAAATTTTAATGGATAATTACAATATAGCTCATTGTTATGAAGATTTTCTCTCAAAATTATCAATTTTTACTGAAAACCAAACATACAACTTAGAAGAATGTATTGAATGAGGGTTAGTAAAATAACTAATCTTTCCAGGGTATCCCATAAATAAGTTCCCAATGATGATCCAAGCCATGACATATCATATTACAAAAAACCTTAATAGAACGGTATACTACACTTCCTAGATCACAAGTACCGTTGGTTGGAGGTCGAGACAAAAGTTTTATCAACCTTATCAGATCTGGCTTCTAGATAAAACTAGAGACTACGAGTTCCAAGAAATCGAAGATCCAATGGTGAAATCAAGCATCTTGGCCATTAATCCCAAATCTTACTGATTAGATCTTTAAAGAATTTTTCTACAATGGCTCGACAAATATATACTTCCAATAATTGGTTCAACATTAGCAACAGACGAAGAATCTTCAATACTAATCTTTCAATTGATTACATGTGAATAGATGAACAAAACTTGAAAGTAAATAAACTTTTGATACAGATGGATTCTCGTAAAGATTTGGATCTGCCAAAGAACCTCAAAATTGAAACAACAATGCTCGAGGAAGAAGAATGTAAGTTCCAGACAGTCCCACATCCGAAGATTCAACCTTCTATCACAATCTGGGAAATCGCATGGAAGCCTAGTGGACCCCACCACTAAAGCAAAAGTAGCAAGGATGACTCCAGCTCATCCAAGACATGTAGCTACTTGTTATCGTTAGCCGTGACGATGTCGCATCTAAAAGAAGAACGAATCTTTTACTTTAGGAAAAATCTAAAGAAATTCATCTGCTTTTGTAAAAGAAATCCTCTTTTTTAAAGTAGATTCGATATGTTTTGTAACAGTAGATATGTATGATGTTATCAAATTCGTTTCATAGTCTATATAAGGGCATGCTCTCACCCTTGTTGAGAGATCGATCTTAGAAATTCTGCATGTTCTCACCCTTGTTGAGACATCGATCTTAGAAATTCTGCAGTGTGTTGAAATGGTATTAGAGCTTGAGTTTGAATATGTAAGTAAGAGTGTAGAGCGAGTATTAGTATTGGTGTTAGCTTGAAGTATTGGCGAGAAGTTTGTATCACTGTCAGTATGAAATGGAAATATTTGTATTTATATTTGATATATATATTTTTCCATTCGTATTATATATCTTAATCAATATTTGGTTAATGGCTCTTTTCTTTATGTTGATAAGGTTTGGCATAATATAGATATAAGCAAGTAAAAAAGAAAAAGTGTTTTTTCCATTTTAGTGGTATAAAACCCATATGCTTATATATGGTAAAGCCCATATCCCTTTACAAAGACTTGTTGGCTGTATTAAGTAACGGCTTTTGGTCTATTGGGAATGGTTTAGGCACCATCCATATGTTAAGAGGTTTTAGGTACCCTTATCATTCAAATGGCAGAAACATCAAGAAAAATAATCAAGAACTAGACTTACCTATAGACTGTATTAGTTCACGGATGCATAAAAATCAAGAAGATTTTAGACATAATTTTCATATAGATAAACATTATGAAAATAATATACATATGATTAGTGGATGTATAAAGGGTATGTTAGATATAACTGGTACATGGTTAAAGAAAATATATAAAAAATAAGATGATATGGAAGTGCAAATAAATGCTCTCCATACTGAAGTTTTGAAACAAAATGAACAAATTTCTCTTTTAGGAAATTTAATAAATTTGGATCTAAAAGATAAAACCAAATTAAAAAATAGAAGATCTAATAAAAATATTAGATCAACTAAATTTAGAAAGACCTGATGAATTGTAATAGCTGCCACATTTTAAACCCATGATATTGGGTACGAACGTGGGTAAGGTCAGGCGTGTGCCTAACACAGGACACAAAGGACTTATGTTAATTTGGTGTTCAAAACTGATAAGAATGTGGAGCCCTTAGTGGCCTAGAAAAATTTGACATTTTATTGGATCTAAATGACCCAGGTACTTAATATGAGTGTATCAAATGTACACTTGGATTTTTGGCATAAACCAATACACCTGTGACTGTGTATGAAGTATACACTTGAAATTGTACCGTCCCACATACCTATATCGGTGTATTACAGAATACCTTTGATTTTTACTATTACACTAATCTAATGCATATGTAGAATAAACATGTAGCAGATATACATGGGAGCTATACACCCAATAAAGTGTAGCAGAATTACACTTGAATTAGTACCCAACCACACACCCTAAGCTGTGTAATAAAGTTACACTAGAGCCAAACCTAAAATGGCTTATAAAGCTTATATCTCGCCGCTTGACTCCACAATTGCATGAGTCACCATTTGGTTTCATGCACAAAAAGTGCAAAAACCACAACAAGAACTCGCCACCAGCTTTCTTCTTCTTCCTGCTTCGAGCCATGAAGAAATCTAAACCCCATAGCAAACAGACCTTGCACAATTAGTAAATATCCTAGAAGATGAAACCTTTCTTCTAGTTCTCCAACCCACATCTCCCATCTATCTCTTCAATCCCTTGGATTCAAATCGTGAATCACAAAGTGACTCTACGATTCGGTCGCGAGAATTGCGATAGACGACCACTTGATCTTGGAGAGTTCCTTGCAGCCCTAGCTGTTACAAGTATTTCACAAACTCGACACCGGCCCCATTTCGGCGTCGTCGTGAATAAAGAATCCACCAGAAGGTAAGCCGTAAACGATCCACGTAATAGACTAGGTCCGTTTCATTAGTTCATTTAAAATAAACTATGGGTTGTTGATGCCGATTCCATGTGATCGGATCGATAGCTCAGAGATATAGGATTTTGTGAGGATTTCGGAGTTGAAATCTCCAATTATCACACCCCAGAACCTTTCATACCGATTTAATAAATATAAACGGGTTCTCTATGTGAAGTATAAAATAAAATATAATGTGTATATAGAGTAGAAGACCCCAACAGATTAAAAATACCAAAGACCAGAGGAGAGCAGATGGGAAACTGCAACAAGCTTATGCATCAGGCTTGCCGCGGCAAGGGGCACAGCTGAAGGGTTTGTCGCGGCAACCCTGCAGCTTGCCAAGGTAAACCTGTGTATTGGCCTGTGTGTCTATTTTGTGGTGCCTTCTACCTGTGTATGTGTGCAGTGTGTTGATTCTTAGGTCTAGTAATCATATGTGTCACACATGTGGGGTTAGTGACCTAGTAACCTAGTATACATGCTAAAAAACATGAACATACATCATAGGTGCTTGGTGCTCATGAAGAGCTCGTAAACATGGATTTTGCTTGGATGCGTGCATGCACGTGTAACATATAACACGCAAGCTTGATTTCAAGGTAGGGAGTTGACCTTGCTAATTTATAGTTTGTTTTCGTATTCGCATCTAGATAGCAAGTTATTATATGTACGTGATTACGTTCACGCTCATGTTAGTTTCGACATATGCTTATGCTAGTTTCAGTTCGATGAATGGTTAAGTATAAATATGCTTGTTTCACTTTGATGAATAGCTATGCATGAATGATGATAAGATCAGTTTCGACGCATGGCTATGAATGATTATGCTAGTTTAGTTTAGATGTATGGATATGTATGGTTATGCTATGAGTTCAGTTATATAGGAATATGCAAGAGTCAGTTATGCTAGTTTCGTTTATGCTATGAATTTGCTATGAGTTTAAGTTTATGGATGAATATGCGAGAGTCAGTTATGCTATGAATATGCTATGAGCTTCAGTTATGCTTTGAGTATGCGAGTTTCAGTTTATGCTAGTTCAGTTTCGATATATGATCATATGCTATCTGCTCATGATGCTCTCACATACCTGATACCATACATTGGTCACGTCTTGTAATCCTTGATGTCATGTACACATTTTGCTTCGTTTTGAGCCAAGTGATCATGCTAACTCAAGAGCTTGACTGTGTAATTCTTGAACACAAGTGATCCTACTAACTTGGGAGCTTGATGTCTCGATCCAAGTGATCCCGCTAACTTGGGAGTTTGACAAGTGATCTCGCTAACTTGAGAGCTTGATCATCTTGTTTCTTGTATATGTACATTTTATGTCTGATAGCTTGTTTAAGCTAAATCTGTTCTGCATGATTCCTTGTTACAATATGATTCCTTGTATTTGTTTCAACATGAATATGTCGCATGATAAATTATTAGCATGACTAATTACTTGTTTATGTTATATGTTGCTAGAATAGATACAAGATAAGATATAATGTGCTTAGATTTGTATTTTATGTATCAAAAAGTGAATTGGCATCCTAACATATAAGTTAGCATTGTTAATTTTCCTGCTGAGCTTCGATGATAGCTCATCCTACGACTTCATGTCTTAGCTGCAGGTCTTGACCCTGAGCACGAGGGTGACCCTACATATCAGCTAGAGGAGGAGGAAGAAGGGGACGAGGAGGACGTGGAAGAACTATTCACTAAGGAATTCTTTCCTAAGTAGGTTAGAGAAAAAGAATGCATGAGAGAGATACTTTTTGAAAACTTGTATAAAATGGTATTATGCTTTTTTTGAGATATTTGGTACTTCATGTATAGGTTTTCTTTCCATTGTTTAGATGACGGGTGGTCATCATCGGTGGAAAGCTATACATAGCATCAATTAATTTTTTTTATAGGCCTTTGATAGTATACTGCTTTTAATAGATGAATGAATATCAGTTTTTGCCATAGTATCATCATATCAGAGTTATTAAATTGCTTCCGTAAATGCAATACTTTGCACACGACATGATGCACTTGTATGACAGGATCATGTTAGGTGATCCAACGATGCGACCTTTCCCGTAGATGATAAGGGGAAATGTCGAGCCGCCACAGGTGGTATCAGAGCCTAGCGTTAAGTCGTTTGGAGACTTACCTCTGGCGTGAACATATGGCAAAGCTTCTGCTGTTTGTTTGGTTTTAGGGTCTAGATTGAGTAAGGATGATGTGTATGGTTTGTCTGATCAAGTTGTTGCTTGATCATAATAGGTTATGATACCTCCATGATGAGGGAGAGGAAGGGGTCGACCACCGTTATCCCATCGCACTGGCCTAAATGCAATTTCAGTGGCAGGCTATGAGCACGATACTGCCTTAGAAAGCGGAGAAAATGTGCATATGGCGAGGAGCCAAACTACAATGGAGAATGTTGTTGAGTACACTCCTCCTGTAGCAGATGTTAACAAGATGGGGCCTGCTCTTGTAGTCGAGCAGAATGCGAGACAAAGTCTGTAGTTGATGGAGACCATGGTAAACACCATGGCCATGTTAGCTGAGAGAAGACCCCAAGAGGGCTTTGCAGAGTTTGTACACCTTCGATCGCTGAGTTTCTATGGTCAGCACGACCCAATGGAGGCAGAAAAATGGCTAACACAGATCAAGAAGGTGCTTCAAAGGGTTAGATGCACTGAGGCCAAAAAAGTCAGTTGGGCAGCATATAAATTGGAAGGTGAAGCAGAGCCCTTGTGGTAGTCTATGGAAAGGATGAGAATTCCCAGAGTACCTTGAACTTGGGCCGCTTTCACTGAAGCCTTCAATGAGAAATATTTTCCTGCACCCGAGAGATATCGGATGGAGGTTCAGTTTGCAACCTTAGTACAAGGCCAGATGACTGTTAAAGAGTATGAGGCAGAGCTCACTCACCTTTCTCGATTTGCACCATTACTCGTAGCAACCAAGCTCATGAAGACACAGAAGTTTGAGCGGGATTTGAAGCCCCTTATCAAGGAGAGAATTTCGTTATTTTAAGCAACGACATATTCACATGTGATGAAGTTGACCGTTATAGCAGAGACAGATGTCGAAAATATGTTCAAATGGAGAGAGAAATAAAATAAAAGCAGAAAAGCTCAAGCTCAGGCCTTTAGTTCCGATCAAGCGAGTAAGAGACTACAATACCCCATGCCGCTAGCATTCCAACCTGCTGTAATGGCCTACACACGGCCCTACAATTCCGTAAATCTACCACCATTACCACCTAGGATTCCACATGTTTTGAACTAACCCATCCAGACTATATCCAGAGGTACAACTGGAGGTTCACGAGCACGACCAAAAGTTTCCCACACGGGTTCGTATACAGCTTCGTCGGCAACTTCAACAGATATCTGTGGAAAGTGTGGGAAGGCACACAAGACAGACGAATGCCGTAAAGCATTTGGGGCATTCTTTCATTGTGGAAAGATGGGACATCAGATTAAGGATTGCCTAGAGATGGAGGGAACGATGTCAAAGACAGGATCTGTCTTACAATCTGCATGACCTACGGTACATGTAACGACCCCGAAAATTAGAACACGAGCCTGACTGCTTTGATCTACGTGCCCAGTACGGAAATCGAGGTTGATTCAAAAACTTTCGAGTTATATTAATTTAAATAACGTGGCACTGTGATGAGATGAGATCACGTGTAAAATTTCGTATAGATCCTAGATGTGTAGAGGGTAGGTGGAACACGCTGCGCAGAAGCAACTGTGTTCATGCTTCACACCGGAACAGATACCAAGGGCAAAACAGGGATTCTGAGTTGAGAGGTAGCTTATAGAGGAAGGAAAGGGAGACAAGAGAGGAGAGACTTCCACTCTTCTTCTCCTTCATCCCCTTGCCCTACGTGCTCCATAGGTTGGAGATTGTGCTAAGAAAGTGTGAAAGAGATCCCTTGTGAGAGAAGAAAAGGGTTAGCAAGAGAGAAGATGAGGGATTTCTAAGCTAGAGGAGCTAGACCTAAGTGATTGAGTTACCTGGGGTTTAAGATTGGTGTGAGAGACCTTGATCTGACGAACCAGAGCTGAAGAGCTTCTCGCCGGATCCGGATCGAGGAAGAGCTCCGAGATCTAGGTTTGAAACCCTCTTTTCGGGTCATTGCCGGAACCCCAAGAAACCCACGAACAAGGTGAGTTGTGTGTGTTAAATAGGGTTAAATGAGTAGTTTAAAGGGTGTGTTTATGATGTATTAATGGTGATTGCACAACCATTAATGGAGAGAGAGCAAAAATGGAAGGAAGGTGAACTCCATTAATGACAGCTTTGCTGTCATTGGTGATCGATCACCAAGGTGGTGATCGATCACTGAGGGTTGGTGATCGATCACCAAGGACTGGTGATCGATCAATCTGTATAAGCTTATGGGGAACAGAGACCCCAGAGAGTTGAGAAGTTGAGGCCCGAGGTGGTGATCGATCACCAAGGTGGTGATCGATCTACAATGAGTCTGGTGATCGATCACCAAGGTGGTGATCGATCGATCACCAAGGACCGTGATCGATCGATCTGAGATAAGCTTATGAGCGAGACCCCAGAGAGTTGAGAAGTTGAGGCCCGAGGTGGTGATCGATCACCAAGGTGGTGATCGATCTACAATGAGTCTGGTGATCGATCACCAAGGTGGTGATCGATCTACAAGGGTGTTGGTGATCGATCACCAAGGTGGTGATCGATCAATTTGTATAAAAATTAATGTGGACAGAGGGAGGAGTTTTTGAAACTTGCTATGGTGATCGATCACCAAGGTGGTGATCGATCTACAGAAGTGTTGGTGATCGATCACCAAGGAGGTGATCGATCAACCTAGACTGTGTTGAGGAAGAGATATGGAGGTTGGTGATCGATCACCAATGTGGTGATCGATCTACAGTGGGTGGTGATCGATCTACAGTGGGTGGTGATCGATCACTTACCCCTGTTTTTGCCTGTCTTGACTTCATGAAGTAGACACCCCGGATATTGTGCCGGGTAGTTCTCCGACATTCCTAACACTTAATGTACTGTGCATATGGTATAGAATAAACCCTGACACGTCGAAAAAGCTTTGGATTTGCTTCGAAGATAAAGCGATCGAGGTAGGGAAAATTCAACTTAAAGTGTATCTAAATTTAATTGCATGATATCTTAACATTGTATTCTATCTCTGATTTTCGAAAGCATGCCTGCATATGCATTAAACTCTGATTCCCGTATTCTGATATCTGTTTCTGTTCTTTGCACATGCTCTGATAATCTGCTCTGATAATCTGATTCATGTGGTAATAAGTATGTATTTGATTTGAGGTTTAATATTCAGACGATCCCCACCGACTCGGCGGTATATCCGTTTCTTGCACAATGTGCGATTGTTTGAAAATCCTCAAAATATGCACTCCATGTGTGGGGCATTATTGCATTCTGAAAATTGTTCATTGAACGCATTTATTGGTTGGGGTTTCCTATCGGCACAAATCTGGCTACCACGTGATATATATACACGGGAGTTACTTAAGTTAGAGATATGTATGATTTAAGTCATTTAAATCTAATAAGCATAGCATCTTGCTAATTCCGAAGTTCAGTTTACTTTTGCCAGTTATGCATTCTGATTTCCTGCATGTTTGAGCATCAATCTATATCTGTTCAGTTTCGTTTCACTTATCGATCTAAGATATGTTCTGCAATCATGTTTAATAATTTAGATGTAAATTAATTGAAATTCTTCTACTGAGCTAGGATGTAGCTCACCCTGCTTTCTGAAATCTTTTAGGTTCTGAGGCTGCAGTGCCCGGCACCGAGAGTGACCCGGACTATCAGCCGGATCCCGAGGCCGAGGCAGAGGACGAGGAGACGGACGTCCAGGCGGACGAGTTTTACCCGTAGCCTGGGTATTGATGCCCGACATTTTGTACTTTTGATCTTTTGGATTACTGTGTGCCTGGTGGCCACCTTTGTATAAACAAATATAGTTCTACATTTACTTATTTTATGTTAGTCCACATTCCATTTCGGAACCACTATCGAGAACCATTGTTTGGGTGATGTACGTCCATCACCGATGGTTCTTCTTGGTTCCTTTTTGGAAATGTGTATGTTTTTCTTTACATTTAAATATTGTTGACGTGTATTTAGTGTAGAAGTTGTTTGACTCAGACTACCGCTGCTCGGATGTGTCCACCTAGCTTCCGCTATATGCGCGGACACGTGTGATCGATCCGGGATCATCCAGAGTATGATCCTAATGGCACGGGTTTCTGGAAATGGAAATCCGGTCAAGCATAAAGATAAGACCGAGCTTATCTTTTTACGGCCAAACCAAAGAACGATATTATTCAAGGTGTGCTTGGTAATTATTATTTTATCATCAATTTATTAATAGTCTTTTAGATAAAAAAAGGTGCATCAATTTAAAATTTAGATATAGATACATTTAGTACACTGCATTTTTTCCACTAGTCTTAGAATCTTATAGTTTAGATTTGATAGTTTATAGTTTCCACTTATCCTAGCTAACTATATCATACATGTGCAATAGGTACATTACTACTGTATCCAGAGGGTGCTTACTTGTGTTATGAGACATGAGTTTTACTAGATCCTAGATCTACACACTCATTTGTCACACCTCAGTTTGCTAAAAAATTTGGAAGGTTGGGAGCCACCCCAAAACGTCTCGACTTTATTTTAGACGTGTCAGTCCTGACAGGACAATCTGTCACTACTGACATGGTGTATCGATCCATTGTTGTCTTGATCAAAGATTACTGGGAATAAGAAGCAGTAGCTGACTTGATCTTACTTGATATGCAAGGATTCAACGTAATCCTTGGCATGGATTGGTTGTTCAACCACCATGCGAACGTCGATTGTCGGAGAAAGATCATCACTTTCAGTCCCCAAGGGAGGAAATCAGCTAAATTTTTTGGTATACAGTCAACTATTCTCCCCTTCTCAGCGATCCGAGCATGACGATTACTTGATGATGGTGCTCAAGGGTATATTGCATTTATTCAAAGTCAACAATAGGAGGAAAAGAAAATCACACTTTCCATTGTACCGATTGTGTGTGAATTCCCTTACATTTTTCTTGATGAGTTGCCAGGATTACCACCTGACAGGGAAGTGGAGTTTGCTATTGAATAAGCCTCGGGTACTGAGCCGATATCAAAGGCCTGTATCAAATGGCACCAGCAGAGTTGAAAGAACTCAAGGAGCAGTTGCAAGAGCTTCTTGACAAAGGGTTTATCAGACCGAGTGTGTCCTCATGGGGAGCACTAGTGTTGTTTGTGAAGAAGGACGGTTCGATGCATCTCTGTATTGACTACCGTCAATTAAATAAACTGACGATCAAGAATTGTTACCCACTCCCCAGAATCACCGATCTCTTTGATCAATTACAAGGAGCATGGTATTTTTTAAAGATTGATTTACGATCGGGATATCACCAGATGAAGGTGAAAGCTGAAGATATTTCGAAGACAGCTTTCCGAACACGATATGGTCACTACGAGTTTCTCGTCATGCACTTCGGGTTGACCAATGCACTTGCACCATTTATGGACTTGATAAATCGAGTCTTCAAGCCTTATTTAGAATAGTGTATCGTGGTATTCATAGACGATATACTTATTCACTCAAAGACGAGAGTAGAACATGAAGATCATCTGTGTCTTGCTTTGCAAAATTAAGAGATTCGCAGTTATATGCCAAGTTCAATAAATGTGACTTCTAGTTGAATCAAGTCAATTTTCTGGGCCATATCATCTCCAAAGCCGATATTATCGTAGATCCTGCAAAGATAGAGGCTGTAGTGTAATGGAAGCAGCCACAAACTGTAATCGAGATCCGAAGCTTTTTAGGTCTCGCAGGGTATTATCGACATTTTGTAGAAGGATTTTCGAAACTTGCTAAACCACTCACACAGCTCACTCGTAAGAATGTCAAATTCGAGTGGAATGAGGCGTGTGAGTAGAGTTTCTACGAGTTGAAAAGGAGACTCACCTCAGCACCAGTCTTAGCACTACCATCAGGCAGTGGAGGCTTTGTTGTATTCAGCGATGCCTTATATAGTGGGTTACGTTGTGTATTGAATCAGAGGGAATGTGTGATTGCTTATGGTTTCCGACAAATGAAAGATCACAAGAAGAACTACCCCACTCATGACCTGGAACTAGCAGCGACTATTATTGCATTGAAGATCTGGAGGAACTACCTTTGTGACAGCCCAGATTTTCCCAACATAAAATTTTTAGACAAATTTTTTTTTTTTGTTTTTTTTTAACTTTACACTAAAACCAAATGAGAAAATCCGGACCGCCAGATCGTAGATCACAATCTGATACAGAATACTTTGCACATCCATATGCATACAGAAATCAAAGCATGGTTATATAAGTATCATGAACAAAAACTCCAATTCTAATATCTAATATGTACTGAACTAAACAACGCCAGTGATGACTAACCATCACCAACAGTAGTGTACCATGTAGGCATAATAGCATGGACGTACCAACCTTTAACTTACCAAGATCCACGATGCACTAAATCTACGATCCCAAAACAGAGTACAAATCCTTATGCGGAAGCTCCTTTTTCTTCAAGTATGTAGTCTGGGCCCTCCTCAAAGCTACACCTGTGACGTATAGTCAGGGTGAGCTAACATCCAAGCTCAGTGGAGAAAACTAATACCAATATACATCTCATCACATGCATAGATTCAAAGACAAGATCAAAACATTTTCTTATCAAGACTAAAACTGATTTCAAAGGCATTTCTTATCAAAATTGAAACTGAGTTCAAAGGCATTTTCTTATCAAAATTCAAAACTAATTTCAAAGGCAAACTGATTTCGAAGATGCTTTCTTATCAAAACCAAAACTGATTTCAAAGACATTTTCTTAATAAAATTAAAACTGACTAATCTCTTATCAGAAGCATATATCTTATTTTCGATTTACTGAGTTTGAATCACATTCATTTACATGTCTTATATATTCTTGCGTGGCTTACCCACATGTCTTACATATTCACTTTCCTTACATACATGTTTTATACATTCTTACTTGGCTTACTTACACATCTTACATAGTCCTTACTTACCTTACTTACAAGTCTTGCACATTCTTACTTAGCTGACTTATATGTTTTATACTTTCTTACTTAGCTTACACAATTTGATTCACGGATATCCCATTGTGCCGGTTCGATTCACGGAGACTTCTGTATCAGTTCGATTCACACACTCACTTGCATAGCTTACACATTGTCACATAGTTTATACAATTCGATTCACGGATATCCTATCGTGCCGGTTCGATTCACGGAGACTGCCGTACTAGTTCGATTCACGGTTAGCCGCTGTGCTGGTTTGATTCACGGATATCCCGCCATGCTGGTTCAATTCATGGGTTTAACCGCCATACCGGTTTGATTCACGGTTAGCCGCCGTGCCGGTTCGATTCACGGATATCCCACCATGCCGGTTCAATTCATGGGTTCAACCGTCATGCCGGTTCGATTCACGGTTAGCTGCCGTGCCGGTTCTATTCTGCCCGAGCGGCCCACAAGGTACCATATAATCCGCCCATAGCGGTCCACACATGCACATATAACCCACCCATAGCAGTCTACGATGTTATATAATCCACCCTTAGCGGTCTACAGCACACTTATAATCTGCCCATAGCGGTCCACTTAAAATTTCCTTAACTTATGGTTCGATTTGGATTCAATTCAAAGTTCACATTTACTTCCTTCAAATTTAACTTCTGGGTTCGATTTAAAACTTGCAAAACACACATACGATGTTCAAGACTGAAATTCCTTACATGATTTTCGAAGGCTATATAAAAGGTTCAAAACAAATATCATTGCTTGATTCGATATGTCAATAATTTTCAAAACAACCACTATGTCAAAGATTCGATAATTCAAAGCTTTCGAGCATTTCAAACAATCAAAATATTCAATCAAATATTAGAGTTCAAAGATCTAAAGTTTCCATTACAAGGAGTTCAAATACTAATTTATTTTAAAAACAAAACTTATCATCTTTCATTCGATCATATCAAGCATCTATGAAATTAAATCAAAATGCAATTGCGTATGAAACTTTCCCCACCTTCACCTCGAAACTGCGCAAAGCCAAGCAATGTCCTATCGATGACTTTTCTCCCTCAATCTACATCATAAATATATGATGATGTATCAAGGATCAACACTAATCACTAATAACTTAAACCTATTTAAGTGTTTTCTGAAAACTGAGTCGGAACGGGCAAGTTCGTGCCAACATAGAATTTGATGTAACTTTCTCCTAAATTTTTTACCTTTAAAAATTTAGATTTACTAAATTGTTAAATTACAAAAGTTATAAATCTTTTTGTCATCTTTCCAACGCTTCACGAATCGCATCAATTGGAGTTCGGAGCAGAAAGTTATTGTTAAAATACTAAAGCAGTACTGGCAAACTCAGACAAAATCGACTAATCGATTTTCCAACATTGATTGATCGATTTTATCTCGATTGATCGATTTTTAAACAACTAAAAATCTTTCTCACTGATTGTGTCCAGTTGATTAATTGACCCAATTTCGATTAATTAAAATTTAAAAATCGATTAATCGATTTTACTCGATTAGTCGATTTCGATTCTCGATAAAATCAGAATTTGACCCAACTTATCACTATATTTTTACCTTTAAAAAGATTGATTCACAAGATGGTCAATTCATAAAAGTTGAAGGGCTTGCTGTCCTCTTTCCAACGCAATAAGAATCGTATCAATCAGATTTTGGCACAAAAAGTTATAACCAAAATACTACAGTAGTGTCAGCAAGCTTCGGCAAAATCGATTAATCGATTTTGAAAATCGATCAATCGAAACTTTCTTCGATTAATCGATTTCGTGAAGTTCCTTTATAATTTCTCTTCTATCAAAAATCGATTAATCGATTTTTGCAGTTTCTGAGCACTTCTTGGGTTCGAATCTTGAAACCCATCTTTTACATCAAATTTCAATCCCTTTTGATCCTAATGTTTTACACACATTTAATCGACCTATATTTAGTTATAATACATTGAAGAATTACGTTATTTACTTCTTTAAATTGGCGATCTACTCGTAGATTGGATCGTCTCCTTCGTTAAATAAAAAGGGTTTCCAAACCCACCTCGATCATCTCCGCGCTTCACGATCACACCCAAGCCCACGAAATCGACGGCAATCCTTACATACACTTCACACAAACTCACGCTATGATTTGGGGATCAAAACTCATGATCTCTTCGCAAGAAGAGGGTTTCAAAACCTCCAAACGGCTCAAAAACCTACAAAACCAAAATCGAGGCGTACTGTTCAAAGGTCAAAGGTCGAAAATTTTCAGGATGTTACATTCTTCCCACCTTAAAGAATTTTCGTCCTCGAAAATTGGCGTATTTCTAGTTGAAGAGGTATAGATACTTATTAGTCCTAAACAAGAGTAATCTTACTCTCCCTAAGAGTCAATACTTTTCAAGAGTCAATGATTCAATGTCGACGCAATTAGTTAGGGTTATTACATTCTCCCCTCCTTAATGAAATTTTTGTCCTCGAAAATTCAGTACATAGCGTTCGCGCTCATGACATAGCATCTATACTAAAATAGAGTCGCACCGCCCAAGAAAACAACGAATGAGATCCCAAACCTTTAACTAAATTTAAAATTCAATAATTTATTCAAAACTAGCACGAGTGAGTATACCATAATGCACTAGGGCTGCTGGATATTCCTCATACAAAACACACACCGGGCAACATTCATCCATAATTTACAACCATTAAAATACGACTACCATACGCACAACCACAATTGTTCATATAGTGGATTAGACCATTCTATAACGTACTCATTCCATAATCATGGAGTCTATTTAAAGCATTACCCTAAAGGAAGTTCATTACAATTTAAGTTATAACCATAGTCCTGAAATTATTTCACATTTTCCATGTGCATCATTAAGCAACAATCATGGATGGACCAAGGTAACAAAAATTAAAACCATCAATCTCCGAAACCAGCTATCATTTCTAAAATATATTCAACCATCCACAAAAGAACCAAGGTAAATTTATACTAGGCATCCTTAAATGATAAAATAACCATTCAATTAGAGTTAAAGATCACGGTGCATCTACCATGCTTCAATAGTTTTACAACATCCATACCAATAATACACTACCCTCCAAAACCATAAAGTATCACCAAACCAGGTCCTCCTCACTGACCCGCCTTCACCTTGGGACATTCTCTTATCCGATATCCTGTTCGTCCACACTTGAAGCATGCGCCTGTGACCCACCAACACTCTTCTATCTTGTGTGGTCCTCCACATCGCGAGCATGGCTCAATCGGTGCTGATGAGGAAGTATGAGAAATTTGCGGTACGCTCGATGCCCCAGCGGTCGTGGGATTTGTAAGGCGTAGGGGCACTCCATGCGTGGACATGGATGGTCTGAGGCGAGTAGCAGGCATCAATAACTTCGGTATCTCGGTTGCCTGTTTGTGAGCATATGACTGCATTTGACTTGCCCTGCCACTACTTTGTTGGTCTCTTCTCTTATACTTTTCTTCCACGTCTTCTTCCAACACAAGAGCCTTGCTCATTACTGCGCCATAAGTTTTCAACTCAAAAGCAGCGATATTTCCCCTTATATCCGGCCTTAAGCCGCGTTGAAATTTCTTGGCCTTCATCAGATCTGTCACCACGAACTCAGGAGCAAAGCGAACGAGCCTCATAAACTCGACTCCATACTCTCTCACAGACATCCTCCCCTTTTCAAGCTGTAGGAATTTCATTTCCATTTGATTTCTCACTATCTCAGGGAAGTACTGCTTATTGAATTCTCTTACGAATTCCTCCCATGTCCAAGGCAATCCAGGGGTCTCTTGCGCTCTAGTCCGTGACACGGACTTCCACCATGGGCCTGCCTCCCCATCTAGCATATAGGCCGCCCAACGTACACTCCCATCCTCAGTGCACGTAAGTACACTGAACACCTTCTCCATTTGGCTTAGCCAATTCTCTGCGTCCATTGGCTCTGCTGCCCTGAAAAGCTAGGAGGGCGCATCCTCCTAAACTCGATAAATGCAGAGGGCACTGACTGTGCAGAACCCACTGGAGGTGTAGGTGGCTGATGCTGCTCATGAGCGGTATGAGCCACCAAAGATGCTGCCTGTTGGGCCATGGCAGTCGCCATGGTTTCCATGGTATACATCATCCTCTGACGCTCTTCTCTCTCTTCGTTCCTTTCTCTTACTCTTTCTTGTTCCCTCTGATCTCGATCCTGATAATCTCAATCCTGAGTCTCTGCCTGATCTTGGCTCCCTTGGCCACCACTGCCTGAAGCTCCTCTATCTCCCATAGGCACTCGATTGGTATCCGTGATGAAATCATCTCGACTACGCAAATTTCTATTATGACCGCCTCTGGGTCAGCCTCTTCCCCTAGAAGACATCACGGTCTACACGTGAAACAAAAGTTTCGTTAGCAGAAGTCCCTATGCTCTGACAAAAAAAAATGATTGTCAGAATTTCTATAAGAAACTTCTCTGATACCAACTGTGACAGCCCAACTTTTCCCAACATAAAATTTTCAGACAAATTTTTTTTTTTTTTTTTTTTTTAACTTTACACCAAAACCAAATGAGAAAATCCGGACCGCCAGATCGTAGATCACAATCTGATATAGAACACTTGGCACATCCATATGCATACGAAAATCAAAGCAAGGTTATATAAGTATCATGAATAAAAACTCCAATTCTAATATCTAATATGTACTGAACTAAACAACGCCAGTGATAACTAACCATCACCAATAGTAGTGTACCATGCAGGTATAATAGCATGGACGTACCAACCTCAAACTTACCAAGATCCACGATGCACTAAATCTACGATCCCAAAACATAGTACAAATCATTATGCGAAAGCTCCTTTTTCTTCAAGTATGTAGTCTGGGCCCTCCTCAAAGCTACACCTGTGACGTATAGTCGGGGTGAGCTAACATTCAAGCTCAGTGGAGTAAACTAATACCAATATACATCTCATCACATGCATAGATTCAAAGACAAGATCAAAACATTTTCTTATCAAGACTAAAACTGATTTCAAAGGCATTTCTTATCAAAATTGAAACTGAGTTCAAAGGCATTTTCTTATCAAAATTCAAAACTAATTTCAAAGGCAAACTGATTTCGAAGATATTTTCTTATCAAAACCGAAACTAATTTCGAAGACATTTTCTTAATAAAATTGAAACTGACTAATCTCTTATCAGAAGCATATTTCTTATTTTCGATTTACTGAGTTTGAATCACATTCATTTACATGTCTTACATATTCTTACGTGGCTTACCCACATGTCTTACATATTCTTACTTTGCTTACATACATGTTTTATACATTCTTACTTGGCTTACTTACACATCTTACATAGTCCTTACTTATCTTACTTACAAATCTTGCACATTCTTACTTAGCTGACTTATATATTTCATACTTTCTTACTTAGCTTACACAATTCGATTCACGAATATCCCGCCGTACCGGTTCGATTCACGGAGACTGCCGTGTCAGTTCGATTCACACACTCACTTGCATAGCTTACACATTGTCACATAGTTTACACAATTCGATTCACGGATATCCCGTCGTGCCGATTCGATTCACGGAGACAGTCGTACCAGTTCGATTCACGGCTAGCCACCATGCCGATTCGATTCACGGATATTCTGTTGTGCCGGTTCGATTCATGGGTTTAACCTCCATGCCGGTTCGATTCACAGTTAGCCGCCGTGTCGGTTCGATTCACGGATATCCCGCCGTGCCGGTTTGATTCACGGTTAGCCGCCATGCCGGTTCGATTCCGCCCTAGTGGCCCACAAGGTACCATATAATCCGCCCATAGCGGTCCACACATGCACATATAATCCACCCATAGCGGTCTACGATGTTATATAATCCGCCCTTAGCGGTCCACAACACACTTATAATCCGCCCATAGCGGTCCACTTAAAATTTTCTTAACTTATGGTTCGATTTGGATTCAAATTTATATACAAATTCGATTTGGATTCAATTCAAAGTTCACATTTGCTTCCTTCAAATTTAACTTCTGGGTTCGATTCAAAACTTGCAAAACACACGATGTTCAAGACTGAAATTCCTTACATGATTTTCGAAGGCTATATAAAAGGTTCAAAATAAAGATCATTGCTTGATTCGATACGTCAATAATTTTCAAAACAACCACCATGTCAAAGATTCGATAATTCAAAGCTTTCAAGCATTTCAAACAATCAAAATATTCAATCAAATATTAGAGTTCAAAGATCTAAAGTTTCGATTGCAAGGAGTTCAAATACTAATTCATTTCAAAACAAAACTTATCATCTTTCATTCGATCATATCAAGCATCTAAGAAAATAAATCAAAATGCAATTGCGTATGAAACTTTCCCCACCTTAACCTCGAAATTGCGCAAATCCAAGTAATGTCCTATCGATGACTTTCCTCCCTCAATCTACATCACAAATATATGATGATGTATCAAGGATCAACACTAATCACTAATAACTTAAACCTATTTAAGTGTTTTTTGAAAACCGAGTCGGAACGGGCAAGTTCGTGCCAACATAGAATTTGATGTAAATTTCTCCTAAATTTTTGACCTTTAAAAATTTAGATTTACTAAATTGTTAAATCACAAAAGTTATAAATCTATTTGTCATCTTTCCAACGCTTCAAGAATCGCATCATTTGGATTTCGGAGCAGAAAGTTATGATTAAAATACTAAAGTAGTACTGGCAAACTCAAACAAAATCGACTAATCGATTTTCAAAATCGATTAATCGGTTTTCCAAAATTGATTGATCGATTTTATCTCGATTGATCGATTTTTAAACAACTAAAAATCTTTCTCACTGATTGTGTCCAGTCGATTAATCGAGCCAATTTCGATTAATCAAAATTTAAAAATCGATTAATCGATTTTACTCAATTAATCGATTTCGATTCTCGATAAAATTAGAATTTGACCCAACTTATCACTAAATTTTCACCTTTAAAACGATTGATTCATAAGTTAGCCAATCCATAAAAGTTGTAGGTCTTGCTGTCCTCTTTCCAACATAATAAGAATCGTATCAATCGGATTTTGGCACAAAACGTTATAACCAAACTACTACAGTAGTGTCAGCAAGCTTCGGCAAAATTGATTAATCGATTTTGAAAATCGATCAATCGAAACTTTCTTCGATTAATCGATTTTGTGAAGTTCCTTTATAATTTCTCTTCTATCAAAAATCGATTAATCGATTTTTGCAGTTTCTGAGCACTTCTCGAGTTTGAATCTTGAAACCCATCTTTTACATCAAAGCTCAATCCCTTTTGATCCTAATGTTTTACACACATCTAATCGACCTATATTTAGTTATAATACATTGAAGAATTATATTATTTACTTCTTTAAATCGGCGATCTACTCGTAGATCGGATCGTCTTCTTTGTTAAATAAAAAGGGTTTCCAAACCCACCTCGATCATCTCCGAGCTTCAGGATCACACCCAAGCCCACGAAATCGACGGCAATCCTTACACACACACTTCACACAAACTCACGCTATGATTTGTGGATCAAAACTCATGATCTCTTCGCAAGAAGTGGGTTTCAAAACCTCCAAACGGCTCCAAAACCCACAAAACCCAAACCAAAAGTCGAAACCGACAACGATCCTTCCCTTATACCATCTCACAAAACCTTTTCCACACAATCACAAGGCTTGGAGCATACGAATCCGGCGATTCTTCCTCTTTCTTCTTCCTTCTCTCTTCAAAACCCAAAACCGTCAAACTCTTGCAACCGGTTAAGGCTTCAAAAGGAAGCTAGCCCTCTTTTTTTAACTAAAAAGGCCGGCTCTCATGCAAAATACATACACCCATTTTGGGTGTTAGTCTTATCTAAGGACCTAATTTTTTGCGTGAAACAAGTGTACCTAGTTAAGGTATTATCTATTATATAAATGATCCCTTGGTTTAGTGTGGGGCTTGTACACCCAAACTACTTATCAATCGAACCCGACGTTAAGCCAATACGCACCACCACGGTGTATGAACTCGGTCCTAAAAATCTCATACGAGTTCAAACGGACCTAAAGTGATCTTGTTTGAAAAATCTAAACAGTAATGTATTTCTTAACAGACATGCACCCGATCAGGACCTATAGTTGGCTCGAATAGTCGGCCCAATCAGTTGGCCCAACTAGCAGCCAATACAGTTGGCCCAATTAGTCAAATAAGTTATTTAACCATTACTAAACTTTTATTCTCTCTCTAGAACCAAAATTATGAGGGAAATAAATTCTCCTGCCTTTATTTTCATTTATAACCAACCTAAACTTAGGTGTTAAGCCAGTACGCCATAGCTAGGTGTATACAATTCATCCAAAGGTCCACACGCGAATCTAAACCAATCTTTTTTTCACCTAAGAGTTAACTCAACTAACTTATTGTTTTCACCATGTCCGGTACGTGATCAGTCGGGCATGCACACCGAGGCATACTGTTCAAAGGTCAAAGGTCCAAATTTTTCAGGATGTTACAACCTTTATGGTGAAACCTTCGAGATTTTCACCAATCATAAAAGTCTCAAGTACCTCTTTACTCAGAAAGAGCTAAATTTGAGGCAGAGAAGATGGATGGAGTTCTTGAATGACTATGACTGTTCTATTCAGTATCATCCTGACAAAGCTAATGTAGTTGTTGATGTCCTAAGTCAGAAGTCATCTGTTCAGCTATCCCATCTTGTGACACAACTACAAAGATGGAAATTGCTCAATGATTTAGTTTCATCCAGTGCCACTCTTAGGGCAACATCAACTGGAGGTTTGCTTGCGATAGTGATGATCCGATCCACACTCTTTGATAGGATCAGAGAGCTCCAGATGCATGATGTAGAGCTTATTGCCATCAAATAGGGAGTACTCAATAGACTCCAGCCAGACTTTTCTATTAAGGATGATGGGTCCTTACTCTTATGAGGTCGAGTATGCGTACCAAATGATAGTGCATTGCATCATGAGATTCTCGAAGAGGCTCATAAGTCGGCTTATGTTATTCATCCTGGTAGCACAAAAATGTATTAGGATTTGAAGAAGACGTTTTGGTTGAATGAGTTGAAACGAGAGGTGGCAGAATATATTGCAAAATGTTTGATCTTCCAACAAGTGCAGGTCGAACACAAGCATCCTGCTAGTCTGTTACAGCCACTACCCATCCCCAAGTGGAAATGGGAGAACATTTCCATGGATTTTATCCTTGGCTTACCCCATACGCAGAAGGGGTATAATGCGATTTGGGTGATCATTGATCGTCTCACCAAATCAGCACATTTCTTACCCTACAGCACGTGATATATAACATCAAAATTGGTTGAAGTCTATCTGAAGGAGATAGTCCGACTACATGGGATACCAGTGAGTATCATTCAGATCGCGATCTTGTATATACCTCACGATTCTGGCAAAGTTTCTAAGAAGGAATGGGTTCCAAGTTGGAATTTAGTTTTGCATTTCATCCTCAGATCGACGGGCAAAAGGAAAGGATGAATCAGGTGATAGAAAACATGTTATGGGTCTGTATGCTAGATTTCCAAGGATCATGGGATAAGCACTTACCCCTGATCGAATTTGCATACAATAACAATTTCTAGTCAAGCATCGACATGGCACCATTTGAAGCATTGTATGCATGCCAATGTAAATCTCTGTTCAACTGGGAAGAAGCTGGAAAATGTCTCATTTTGAGCCCTGATTTGATAGAAAGTATGAATGCAGTTGTTCACGTCATTCGTGAGAGACTGAAGAGTACTCAGAGTCGACAGAAGAGTTATGCTGATCTCAAGCAAACCAGTGTTGATTTTTAGGTAACTAAACAACTATAAGGATACATTTTATGTGAATTGACTTATGTGTATTATATTTCTAACATCTGCCATACAGATTGGCGATCACGTCTTTATCAAAATATCCCTGACAAAGGGTGTAATGCGATTTGGTAAATGAGGCAAGTTAAGTCCTCGCTACATTGGACCATTCCAAGTTATGGGCAGAGTTGGTGAGCTAGCATATCGAGTCGCGTTACCTCCATATTTATCCAGCATGCACGATGTATTCCACGTGTCTCTGCTGAGGAAGTATGTCAGTGATTCGACACACGTGTTGGATTATCAACCACTTGATATTCAGGAGGATTTGACGGGGACTGAAGAACCAGTCCAGATATTGGATCGCCGAGACCAAATCTTGAGAACGAAGTGCATTCTACTTGTTCTGGTTCAATGGTGTAATCATGGTCCAAATGAAGCCATATGGGAACATGAAGCTGATATTCGCGCTCAGTATCCTCACTTGTTTACCTAAGGTAAACCACTTCTTGCATCTGTTAGACTAATTTACTACATATAATATAAAAATTTTCATATGCGTTACCATTGAGCTATTTGTATAGTATAATATAGGTCTTAACGTTTGCGAATTAAGTAGAAAATAATTTTGCATGCTCCGCACATGACCAATACATATAAATAAGTGAAACTGTTTAACTCAAAACAGTCAAACTATACCCAAACTTGTGCTTCCATGTTAACTAATGAGTTAGTTAAACAACTTGGTCATATATTTTATCGAAAATGAAATATTTGGAGCCCTTCCAAACATAAAATTGATCGTCACATAATTTTTGATGATACATAGTGATGTTTGACATAGAAAGGTGTCAACCCTTTGACCTAAGATCCATCGGTGCATAGCAATATGTGCCAGTCAAGGCCTGATGGCCTTGCCGCTGCAAGGAGTAACTAGCCGCGGCAAGCACACTAAGTTTCCGCAACAACCAAAATAGGATTTAAGTGGGGCCGAAACCCCCCAATTTCTATTTTTCTTGTTCTATTCTGTGGTGGGGTCTTTGTGTTTTTCCCTCCCGACCTACACACACTCTATTTTTAGTTCAAAATCCCCCGATCTCACACCAAATTCATTGCATGTTGGAGAATCGAGCTTGGCATAGCTTCTCCATCTCCATTTTCTATGTTATATTAAAAAATTTGGCACATTTTTGAGGTAAAGCCCTCGTTTCTTCTCTTGCTATTTCCTTTCAATTTTTTTTGAAATACCATGCCTCCAAGGAAGACCATGGCTTCCAAAATTACGCCCGTGCGCCCAAAAGCGACGGCAAAGGCAAAGGACAAAGCCCCATCCACATCCCAAGAACATGCGATCCACTCGCGGATCGTGAATAACCCGTTCCATGGTGGAATGCGAAAGCCATGGAACCCAATTGGTTGTTTGAGGAATCTTTGCTCATACCGACTGACATGTCCACATGGTCATTATGTTACCTTAAATAAGCAGGTCTAGATGCCCTTTTCCAACCCGTACACCCGCATTTTTATCCACGGCTTGTCCGACTATTTTATCAAAATTTAAAACTTGTCGAGGTCCACGGAGAACTAGATACTGAGATCGATGGCCGCAAATTCCATTTCGAACTTCAAGACATAGCCAAAGCTATGGATTATAGTGTGACATTTGATGCTAGCCAAGCTCTCCGAGCCCCCAGGACGTGCGATTTACTCGTATCACCGCCAAAATGACTGGAGGACAAACCACTCAAGGTCTCTCCGTTCGTCGAAGTCAGTTACCACAAAATATGTGGTTTTTAGATGTTGTTGTTGTCGCTCCAAGTGTGCCATAATTGTGTGCATTATGAATCAAAAATTAAAGAATTAAAGAATGCTAGGTTATATGGATGTTAACTTATGAAAGGGATATCGGCACATTGGGGCTAACACTGGCCTGCAAGATCAGGGCCAATTGTAGCAAGTTTTAAAAGTAAGTATTTCAAGATCGTCCACAGAGAAGTTTGTCTAAACAGAGAGATAAACCTCCAGATCTGTGCTACCAGATCTGGCTCTATAATTATCTAAAATAAAGAATAGATAAAAGAGAGTGTTGGATTGTGTCACATTTAACTATAAGCAAATAAAGAAAAGAACTAACTACATGATCCAGATCCGAGTTGGGGAGGTGTTTAAAATAAGACAAATGCAGAAATAATAGCTTCATGTACTTTAGCCTCTGAAATTTAATGGAGAGTCTGTAGTTCAACAGAGCAGATACAATCCTCATCCGCTACCAAAGAGATGTAAGAGAAATAAATCGAATTAAGGAATAGGTTTAGACTTATGGCTATGATCATCCAATGGTCACAGATCATCCAATAGTTGTGGCCTATTCTTTAGTTGAACATGAACATCCTTTGTAAATGCGCTTGAATTAGGTTACCAACGCTAATTCGCGAGGATGATGAATTAAGGGAAGTTGGATGCGGATAAGTGAATCTAAAGAAGTCTAATGCACTAAGGTGATCATTGGAACCCTCGACATGACTCCAATGGAGAAGACACAAATTACTGAACCTTTAAAATCCAACGTTACAATTACTGAGCACGGCTTCTTAGAGAGCCCTCGGACTTACAGCGAGCTTCTCGAGAGCCCTCGATTCGATCTTGAATCCGAACTTGGAAGTACAAATCACTCACAATGGCTCTCAAAAGTAAACTACAAGAAGGGATTACTGGGGGTTCGGATAAACTATCTCGTAGGAATGAGAAACAGAGATGAAAACTCTAAAATCTGGATACCCAAATTGGGCAAATGGAAATGGTTCTATTTATAGTTTTCCCTAAGTCCATTTCGGATGTGTATCAACCAATCATAATTGGATAGATCTGTATCAACCAATAGGAGACAAGGATCCAGATCTATTTTGTGTCGAATCGCTTGATTTGGTTCCCAATCGGTGAAAAAGGCATCAATTACATTATGCATTTTGAAAGTTTGCTAGAGTTTCTAGAAGTTCCGCCAAGTTATTCCCTCTCTAGGTGCTCACGTGGGGTGGAATATTCCTTCACTTTATGCTTAGAATCTTCCTAATGTCTCTCGGGCTTTTCAATGCATTGGGGCGCGTCAGACATCGAATTGCCCTTGTTAAAGCGAATCTCTAGAATACCTTTTCGCAGAGTTCAGGGGCCTTTTCGTAAAGTTCAATGACTTCTGAAGCTCTGTTCGCAAAGTTCAATCTTCTTTTCGAGGAGTGTTTTCTTCTTTTCGCAAAGTTCAAGGTTCTTTGCGAATAGTAGAAGTTCTTTGCGAATTGAACTCTAGGCTCCCATTCTTCTTTGCGAATAGTAGAAGTTCTTTGCGAATTGAACTCTAGGCTCCCATTCTTCTTTGCGAATAGTAGAAGTTCTTTGCGAATTGAACTCTAGGCTCCCATTCTTCTTTGCGAATGGCTCTCTCTCTTGCTTCAGGTCTTTGTCTGCTCTTTTAGACCCTCTTTAGCCATTGCTGAGGCTGTTTCTTCACTCCTTTTTTAAACTTGACATGAGCTGTCAGCTTTTTGATCTTTTTGGGATGCTTTTCGGATTTGGACCTGTCTGATTGGTTAGCTGTAAAATGCACACTAAAGCACTTATTTAGTCTTCTCAAGGGTCTTTCAAGGCTCATGTTTAGGGGTGAAAAATGGTATTTTTCACTACTTAACAGTTGTCTTTAGGAACAATCTATACCCCATGCAATATGAGCACGAGCGATGCGACGCTCTGTTGCAAGCCCTTTTTGCTGTTCATGAAAACCGATGGGTTAATGCCCCAAAAGTTGTTTGAGAGGGTATTAAGTATGCCAACGTCCATCTCCTTAGTAATGTTGTAGCCCCTATGCCTGCATGTCCTTATGCACGTCTTATCTCCTGACTCCTTGAGGGTCATCAAGATGCCAATAATATGGCACCCTATCAAATACCCCCTTGGGAGGAGCAACAAAATGACCATATTCGTGTGTTTACCCCTGCCAAATGGAAAAACACATATCAACGATATCAACTTGTGGTGAAAACCCGACATCCACCCCATCCACGTGCTCCCATACAACAGCCCAGAGCCACACCCTCATAACCAAACCAAGAAGAACCAATCCCCTCTCAAGCAGAACCAATCCCCTCTCGTGGAGAAACTTTTACACTTGCCGACCTTGCTCGGCAAATGAGGGAAAACCATCAATAAACCCTCCAATAATTTGATAACCTCCATCGGAATAATTATATGCTCACCAACACGTCGACTTCATTGAAGAGGCCACCACTCTTTTAATGGAGCACACCTTCAAGACTGCCTCAACCCCTTACGTTGGTCAAGCAAGAAACTTTGAGTCTATGTATACTTGTAACGCAACCACATTAGGGCCAGAGGTCGCTCAGAGGGATACAGGACCATCCTCAGTCGATGAGCGTCAAAGTAGATCACAGCCTGGTGAGTATAACACTCACGTTTACACTTTTTATTCATATATAATGATATAATTGTGAACCTGCTGTATGTTTACTGCCCATGATCCTTTTTACTCTATAGTAACATTTTGCAACTCTGTTATGTGTTTACTTTGTTATTCATCAGTACCTAGTAGTGTTAATATAATCATCCTATCACACTATTCGCGATATTTCCATTGTTATTATATTTTTCCAATAACATAAGTAACATTAGAATGATTTCCTCTTTACTCTGCCTTATATTTTGATATCCTTACACCTAGTCATGTCAATTACGTAAACTCCTATAGTATTTCAACAATGCATACACCATGACCTGATCCCACTCCCTTCTTCAATTATTTTCGAGGATGAAAATTCCTTAAGAAGGGGAGGGTGTAACAGCTACCACATTTTAAACCCACGATATCTAGTACGGATGCGGGTAAGGTCAGGCATGTGCCTAACACGAGACACAAAGGACTTATGTTAATTTGGTGTTCAAAACTAATAAGAATGTAGAGCCCTTAGTGGCGCAGTAAAATTTGACATTTTATCGAATCTAAATGATCCAGGTACTTAATATAGGTGTATCAAAAGTACACTTGGATTTTTACCCATACACCTATGGTTGTGTATGAAGTATACACTTGAAATTGTACTGTCCCATATACCTATATTGGTGTATTACAGAATACACTTGATTTTTTACTATTACACTAAATCTAATGCATATGTTGAATAAACATGTAGCAGATATACATGGGTGCTATACACCCAATAAAGTGTAGCAGAATTACACTTGAATTAGTACCTAGCCATACACCCTAAACAATGTAATCAAGTTACACTGAAGCCAAACCGAAAATGTCTTATAAAACTTATATCTCGCTTCTTGAGTCCACAACTGCATGAGTCACCATTTGGTTTCATGCACGCAAAGTGCAATAACTACTACAAGAACTCGCTACCAGCTTTCTTCTTCTTCCTACTTCGAGCCTTGAAGATATCTAAACCCCATAGCAAACAAACCCTGCACAATTAGTAAATATCATAGAAGATGAAACCTTTCTTCTAGTTCTCAAACCCACATCTCCCTTCTATCTCTTCAAAACCTTGGATTCAAATCGTGAATCACAAAGTAACTCTACGATTTGGTCGTGAGAATTGCGACAGACGACTGCTTGATCTCGGAGAGTTCCTTGCGGCCCTAGCTGTTACAAGTATTTCACGAACTCGACACCGACTCCGTTTCGGCGTCATCGTGAACAAGGAATCCACTAAAAGGTACGTCGTAAACGAACCACGTAATAGATTAGGTTCGTTTCATTAGTTCATTTAAAATAAACTATGGGTTGTTGATGCTGATTCCATGTGATCATATCGATAGCTTAGAGATATAGGATTTTGTGAGGGTTTCGGAGTCGAAATCTCAGATTATCGTACTCCGGAACCTTTTATATCGATTTAATAAATATAAATGGGTTCTCTGTGTGAAGTATAAAATAAAATATAATGTGTATATAGAGTAGAAGACCCCAACAGATTAAAAATACCGAAGACTAGAGGAGAGCAGATGGGAAACTGCAGTAAGCTTGTGCATCAGGCTTGCCATGGCAACCCCACAAACTTGCCGCGGCAAGGGGGCACAGCTGAAGGGCTTGCCCCGGCAACCCTGCAGCTTGCAGAGGCAAGCGTGTGTATTGGCCTGTGTGTCTATTTTGTGTTTCCTTCTGCCTATGTATGTGTGCAGTGTGTTGACTCTTAGGTGTAGTATTCATATGTGTCACACATGTGGGGTCTATAGTGACCCAGTAACTTGGTATACATGCTAAAAAATATGAGCATACATCATAGGTGCTTGGTGCTCATGAAGAGCTCGTAAAGATGGATTTTGCTTGGATGCGTGCATGCACGCGTAACACGTAAGCTTGATTTCAAGGTAGGGAGTTGACCTTGCTAATTTATAGTTTGTTTTCGTATTCTCATCTGGATAGCAAGTTATTATATGTACGTGATTACGTTCATGCTCATGTTAGTTTCAACGTATGCTTATGCAAGCGTCAGTTCGATGAATGGTTAGGTATAAATATGCTTGTTTCAGTTTGATGACTAGTTATCTATGAATGATGATAAGATCAGTTTCATCACATGGCTATGAATGATTATGCTAGTTCAGTTTAGATGTATGGATATGTATGATTATGCTATGAGTATGCTATGAGTTCAGTTATGTATGAATATGTGAGAGTTAGTTATGCTAGTTCAGTTTATGCTATGGATATGCTATGAGTTTAAGTTTATGTATGAATATGCGAGAGTCAGTTATGTTATGAATATGCTATGAGTTTCAGTTATGCTTTGAGTATGCGAGTTTCAGTTTATGCTAGTTCAGTTTCGATATATGATTATATGTTATCTGCTCATGATGCTCTCACATACCTGATACCATGCATTGGTCACGTCTTGTAATCCTTGATGTCATGTACACGTTTTGCTTCGTTTTGAGCCAAGTGATCTCGCTAACTCAGGAGCTTGACTGTGTAATTCTTGAACACAAGTGATCCCGCTAACTAAAGAGCTTGATGCCTCGATCCAAGTGATCCTGCTAACTTGGAAGCTTGATCATCTTGTTTCTTGTATATGTATATTTTACGTCTGATAACTTGTTTAAGCTAAATCTGTTCAGCATGATTCCTTGTTTCAGTATAATTCCTTGTATTTGTTTCAGCATGAATATGTCGTATGATAAATTATTAGCATGACTAATTGCTTGTTTATGTTATATATTGCTAGAATAGATACAAGATAAGATATAATGTGCTTAGATTTGTATTTTATGCATCAAGAAGTGAATTGGCATCCTAACATATAAGTTAGCATTGTTAATTTCCCTACTGAGCTTCAATGATAGCTCATCCTACGCCTTCATGTCTTAGCTGCAGGTCTTGACCTTGACCCGAGGAGGAGGAAGAAGAGGACGAGGAGGACGAGGAAGAAGAATTCGCTGAGGAATTCTTTCCTAAGTACGTTAGAGAAAAAGAATAAATGAGAGAGAAATACTTTTTGAAAACTTGTATAAAATAGTATTATGTTATTTTTGAGATATTTGGTACTTCATGTATAGGTTTTTTTTTCATAGGTTAGATGATGGGTGGCCGTCATCGGTGGAAAGCTATATATAGCATCAGTTAGTTTTGTTTTGTAGCCCTTTAATAGTTTACTGCTTTTAATAGATGAATGAATATCAAATTTTGCCATAGTATCTTCATATCAGAGTTATTAAATTGCTTCCGCAGATGCAATACTTTGTACACGACACGATACACTTGTATGAAAGGATCATGTTAGGTGATCCAATGACGCGACCTTTTCTGTAGACGATAAGGGAAAATGTCGGGCCGTCACATGAATATTCTTATACAAGATTATTCTATAGAAATATGATAGACGAATTAAATACTGAAGATATATGTGATTTAAATGATGATAATAATTATAATTATCAAGAATATTTAAACATAAAATAAATTGTTGAATATTGATAAAATTTATATCTAGATGAAACCCTTCCGGTAGAAGATAGAAATCATATCTTATTTCAAATAAAAGAAGTTTTATTAAAACATGAACCTCTTTTAACATATTTCAATAATCGGGAATTAGATGACTAATCTGAATCTGATATGTTAAATATAAATTCTGATCAATCTTAATCAGAAGCTTATTCAATTCTTAGTGAGTCACAAACTCCTTTAACTCCTTTAAAAAGAAAAGCTGAGGAATCTTTAGAAGAATTTAAAATGTTTTTAAAGTATTTACAAACCCTTACTCTTGAAGAACAAGAAGAATATTTAAAATATCATATTCATATGAATGACGACAGTTCAATTTCTAATGTCAAAGATGAGGAAAACCCGATTCCTACAAATAATAGAAGAGACGATTTATTCTGCTAGCCATATCTTTGAAATTTTGATTTAGCATGTAAATTAGAGGTAGATGCCCGAATTCTATCTTTAATCAGTTTGGGTTTTTCTCTAACTTCATATAACCGTGGAAACTTTTATAGCCCTCCAATGGCCGAACCACCAAAGAGATGATGTTGTTGGCAGTGCCCTCTATGAAAATTATTCCATTATCTGAGAGTACATCAGTATCTAATCATCTCAAAAATTGACCCCAAGACGCCTACTTAAAAAACTGCACAGTAAATTCCTACTTGTGATTTCTGAGTGTTCTGTGATTACATTTTAGTATGATCACTCCCTCCCAACTTTTCATGATCTTCACATCTGACGGTTAGAATTCTTCAGTTCTAACAGGAATTATAAAAGTTAAATTTTTTACTAATTAGGTCTTAATTCTATCGGATTGCATTAATTGTAATTATAAATTATTTTACACATGGGTAAGTCACATTTTTTGTGGTCATGAATGTTCTAACATGTTATCAATATTTGATTTATTCTTATTGCACTATATCTATCCACATGATTATTAAACATAAAGGGTATATCATGAAATAAGAAAAATATTCGTAAGTTTAAAAGTCATTTTTAAGCTTATGGGTATGTTTCATGAAATATGAAGTAACTCTAATTTTGAAATAAATAAATTATATAAAGAATTTTAGACACATTGGCTTTAAAATATCTTTCTCATAATCATAAATTTTGCTAGCTTTGTCATGTCTTATGATATCTCCATCTCTAAATTATTATCACATTAATTTAGATAAATTTCGCGCATGCTAGTAAATTAAATGTTACAAGTCATGGAGGGTAATTCACTCCTCCCTACTGTGCACCGTGAATATTTTGGCTTACCCCGACACCTTAGTGTTGCATATCTTCCTATCTCCGGTTTCTCATAGGACAAGGTACTCGAAGAGGAAGATCCTGATTATCTACCATCGAAAGAGGAAGATTGCCCGAAAGATTTTTATCCATAGGTTAATTACTTTAATTTCATGGGAGTTTTGGGAATATAAATAAATGTTACTTTTATGATTCTATTTCACTTTATGTTTTGATGAGTGGCACTTGGACCACAGGACTATAGGTGCATGGTTAATTTAAAATATCTGAGACTTTATTCACTACATGAAAAAGCTAAAAAAATCACTGCCTTAAACAGTGGTTTTTTCAAAAAACCACTATCTTTGCCAGTAGTTTTTTTCAAAAAAATCACTGCCCTAAAAAGTTATAAAAAAAGCAGTGGTTTTTTTTTACCACTATACAAAATAGTGGTTTATGAACTTCTACAACGACTGCTCTTAACAGTCATAGAAAAAACCACTACTTTTGGCAATGATTTTTTTATGCAATTTTTTTTTGTAAAAAATACTTTTAAAAAAAATAAAAAATTACGTCGATGATTTTTTATGCAATTTTTTTAATGCTTTTTTTTTATTCTTTAAAAAAAAAGTATATAAAGAAAGAAAATTATTAATCTCATATTTAAACAAATCCATTCATCTCAAATGCAAATCATTCAATGCCATTAATAAAAAAAATAAATGCCCAATTCTTTTATTCAAACAAAAGATTGCATCTCAACCTATGATCCAACCTCTCAAATCAGTCAAATATTTTGAACTCTAAGGACCCCATGGCCCATTTTCAAAATAAAAGAAAAAAAATATAAATTAGCTTCGCCTGAAATAATAATAAAAAAATTAATTCTATTAGTAGAAAATATAAAAAAATATAACATAATATATTTCAAGTTAAAAATAATGACTTTAATGAACAAAATAGGTGAACCTAAAGACTGAACAAAATAGTACACAACCTAAAGGTCATTTCCCCCTTAAGTACAAGTGAAATAAAAAAGATAAAATAAAAAATAAAAAAAATCGGGTCCCATACAAAAATGACCGAAATTTCGGTCCATAGATATCATTTCAGTGGAGACCGAAGCCGATAATTTCGGCCAAAAGAGAGGAAATTAGGGTTGACTTATTATTATTATTAACTCAAACCCCTTTCTATTATGAGTATTTATATGAGGTACATCCAATCTCACATATATCAAGAACAAAGAGAGGGAAAATACATAAGGCTAAACCACTACTCATATACCCAACTAGACTAGGTACACCCAATATATTCTAGCAATGGATTCTAATAGAAACCAGATAGAATGATGACCAAAGCAAGCTAGCAGCATTTTGGCCGTAAAGTTAGCTTCTAAATTATAAATCAGAATACCAAGAACATAATTAAGGTACCTCATCAAAAGAAAGTGATTCTTTAGAAAGAGCAATCATTTGAATGTGGTCAAAGTCGAATATTAATTGCAGATCAAACAGGAACACGCCATTGAGAGTGAATGTTTCTGACAATTGCATGGCTAAATCGTTGACATTTGTCTGAAGGAGCACAAAAAGAGCGATGAGGAGGATGAATTAAATGTGTTATCAGGAAAAATTGTGTCAGTGAGATGCTACTACCTCACTTACAGCCAAGAGACCTCGAACCATGATGTCCAATAAAACTTCGTCAGATTCAGACACAACCTTCATCAAGTCGGACAATGAGGATGCGGCTGCATGTTGATCAGCCGTGGAGCCATAATCTCTGCCATTGAATAGAGGAGGTACATATGCTTGCAAATCATCACCAATTTTTGAATATTGGTCGACCTGACAAAAAAAATTTTCTGTTTACAATAACCTAATTAAAAGAGCAATATGAAACAAACTTTACATCATGAATTTGATTTTAAAATAATAATAATAATAAATAATCAATTAGGGAAATTTTGGTTCATAGTTATGGTCCGTAGTTATCATAGATTGAAGTGCAAAAGTTAAAATTGTGCCTAAAAGTACAAATTGATTTACCTTGTCCATATTGGGCACAAGCTCCTGAAGCTTCCTAATCCGATCGCTGATTCGTGTCCTCCGTACCTAATTTCCCGGTTCAATCGTAGCATTTAATTTTCTATATATTAGCAAATTTAAAAAAAATATTATGCAGGGCTGATCATATTACCCTCTCTACGATACTCCGAGGATGGGTCGCACAACCTCGCTTTGCCCGAACTCCGATAATTTATTTAAGGAGTCATTTTCTTGACTTCACAGGTTTTAGATATGTGCAATATAAAATGCTAAGTCTGATGAACAATCCTTTGCTACCGTGACAACAAAAGTTTTATACCTGCCAGTTGGAATTGTTTCTGCGTCAGATAACGCAAAAAACAGACATTGAGACACGTGGGTACAGAAATAAATTGCAATGCATTTTATTGTGGGCTTGACATATATATTTTTCCATTTATTTAAAAGTTATGGCAAACCTGATTATGATCCAAGCTGTCCATGTGGCAAAGCAGTCACATGGTTAGGATGATGTTCAGGACCTTCCTGACCATCCAAACAAGAGAGCCTACAAAAACTGCATTCAAAGTTTGGGTTGAGTCCCATACACAGGTCCTGCGAAAGTAGACAGACAGTTGTTGTACTTGCCAGTTTACCGTACAGATTAACTGGACAAGCCTAATGAAGCAATATTCATTCAAAAACATTCTGGACAAATAAACCTAAATCAACCACAGAACCATTTTATATTAGCTCTAAAAACCAAACCATGATATCAAACAATAAGCAATGAGCAGAAGGCCCGTACAGTCGCAACACTTCATTTTTATAGTCCTTGATACTACAAGTGTTTTCCCCAAAGCTTCAACACGATCCCCATAGCAATGAGCAGAAGGCCCGTTGCATGTTGTTCCGTCATTGGCTTTGTGAATACATATATGATATAACAAGTGTCACTGCCTTTCTAGCTGTAATCACTTGCACCCAAAAACCCACACACTTGTCATTTGTTAGGACTTATGAGAGAGAGAGAGGTGTATTATTATTACCATGGTTGTCGTAGCGGCTCCAATACGGAAACCGGGTCGACGAAAGTGGCCATCGCTTCGAAAATGAGCAGCCCGTATACATAGAAATGCTGAAATTGAAGCCAAATATTCATGCTATTACTTTCAAGTTTCAAGAAAACTATATTTTAAACAGGAATCAAGACCGATTAAATGATTGCTTGGTTCGAGACTATGGTTTTTGAGATTAAGGCTTTTAATATAAGATTGAGCATAGACACCGACGAATAATACATATAGTTGGGTATGTAAATATTACCATACGCAAATAGTCCAAATTCCTTTTGCTTTAAATAAATAATTGCGCATATGGAAAGGTAACCTACCTCGGACCACGAGTTCCATGCCTTAAATAACTCCCCAGTTAAAACCATAGGCAGAATCAAGAATGGTAGCCCAACTACAGTTGAGCAGAACATCTCCACCTGTAACATTTCTTTCACATATTTGTCGCTTACATATCGCCAATTACCTAAAACATGGAAAAAAAAGGACAGAATGCAAACAATGCAAATTACTTGTGTGGTTTCGGGATTCATGGTGAAGATGGCTTCTTGGAAATTACCCAGGAAAGCATCCATGACCAGAGCACTAGAGACCATCACGACCCCTATGACACTGAAATTTGGGGAACTCTGGGCGTCCGCCAATGAGATCAGACCCACTACCAGAAGTATTGCCGATATGTATTCATGAAGTGGGTATTTTCGCCTAAGTCCAGGAATGAAGGGCCCCCCATTATCATAACTGGCAATACCTGAATTCTCTCCAAAAAATTTCTGAATTAGTCCAATGTAACAACTTAATTATGCAAAATTAAGTAATTCTAACCAACCATTTAATGGTCGAAAAAAAATACAGCATGCTCAATTACAAAGGGGGCCATTTAATTGTGGAAGGTACATGTAAATACAGTGGCACATGCAGAAATCAAATATGAAGTCATAAATATACACGCATCAGCTATCTAGCATGTCCAACAGCCTTTATGTCATTGTGCAATGTGAACAGAGAAACTGACTTGGGAGGCTCTCCTACACAATCATGCAGCACGATTTATCTTACAGCCCAAGTACCTTGCTCTACTAAAAGTTCATATAACTGTAACAACAATAGGATTCAATTTTATTTATAAGACATTGTGCTCAATTCATAATACATTAGGAGAACTAAATCTTTTGGAACCATCACAGCTCAGCCAATATCCCCTACCCTGGGCGAGGCAGCCCACTGTGTTCAAGTATATAGACTAATTATTTAATGCAGTATGATACATGCCTAAGTACTCTAGCTCTGCTTCTCTTTTTAAATCAAAATATAGATGTATTTTCATTAAAGCAAACAAAGAATACAGCAGATCAAAGAGGTGCGGCAAGAAGCTATGCCGTAAGAAAAAGGGAACCAGATAACATAAAAACAACAAAGTAGAAAATTTGAACAAAACAGCCCATGCAGAGGGTAAAGAAGAAACTAAATAATAATAATACTAAGGCGTCTGTTAATTTGTGTCTGCATTCAACTATATAAGCTAATGCTTTAAAGCAGTATGATATATGTCTAAGTACTCAGCTCTGCCTCTTCTTTCTAAACAAGCCTTGGTGGCATATAATAATCATTGATGCCTAAAGTATTGTAAGGAATCTTCCAAGACAATGCCATTTGCTTGATAGAGGGATAAAAACTGACTCTTTAGTATCATGAACATAGAAATCAATCAAATCATACCTCCTCCTTATTTCCCTATCCATCATAGGTGACATAATATCCATTTGGAGTGAGTTTCAACTTCCAAGGAATCAACAAAGGTAATATCTTTTTATAACCCATAAAGGAGTAATTTTTTTTTTAATACTAATTTAACCACACTCATATAAACTTACTGCAACTAAATGTGATTACATGTTCAACCAGTTTACCAAACATCTAGATTTCTTTCCACATTTACATAGCATTCCTTGTACCCCGCGAAGTTCCATTAAAGGTGAACTTCGAGATGAATAAAAAAATGATACTGATTAAAGAGTATTCGATTTTCTCACCATTATTACAGCAACAGCAGTGATGCTCAATCCCGTCACACGACTCACAGTGACCTACAACCCCATACCACCATCCTGCCATATGTAGCAAACCTTACTTATCAACCTGAATATCTACATGAAGGCAACGACATATATCAAGGCTTTGGCGCTATTTCGACAGCACCTTTAAACATGGACTATGCCATTTTTCAAATGGTGTAATCCACGTTTATTCCACATGTGCGTTTGGATAGACGTTGACTTCCCATTTAGGATTGCGCTATTAACGTTTTTACACTAAAACATCAATTGTACAAAAGTAATAAATAGATAGTTTCCCATATTGGATTGCGCTGTTAACATTTTTACTCTAAAACATCAATTGTACAAAAGTAATAAATAGATAGTTTTCCCATATTGGAGTTTTGCGGGAGACTATGTCCAAACAGGCCTTAAAATTATGATAAAATTTTACGAGTACTCACAGAAAAATTCATTGCCATGAACCAAGTCAAATTTCCTCACTACTTTTGACAGCCAAGTTGATTCTTGCATTGTAACTTGATAAAAAATAGGAATTCCGAAAAATTAGGAGGCACGGATTGAAGTACTAACCAGAAGGAAATTCTTTATTTCTTCTCCATTGAATCTCAATATGATCGCTAGGGAGTAAATCATGCAAATAGTCAGAGACATGAAGATCGTGTGTAGGAATCTCGATGGGTGGTGTTCTTAGTCTCTTCCACTGCACTCCTTCCTCTATCACTACAGTCTGCTGCCCATGTGGGGGATACCTATTAGGCGAAAGCCATCCAAAGGTAATTCAAAGGCTGATATATGGAAATTTGTTTTTTTTTCCCGTAAATTTAAGTCTTAATTATTCCCTTTTTCTACAAAGAATGACAAGAAGTTGTATTTGGTCTCGTTCTGTTTGCTTATAATCTTCCATTCTTTGCCTTAAAGGCATAAAAAGCCACTAAGTCAAAATGAGGGAAAAACCACTTAAGTAGAATAAAATTAACTACTGCTTAAAATAGTGGAATAATTTTCCACTTCCTAAAACAATAGTATTTTAACTTAAAACAGTGGTTTAATAACTAATCTCCCATCACATGCTATCAATCACGTGCAATCCATCAGGCCAACCCCCATGCTTCTCTTTTCTCTCTTAATCTCTATTTATCTCTAAAACAAAACTCCTCTCTATCATTCCTTCCATTTTTCTCTCAGAGAGATAGGGCCTCTCTCTCTTCTTCCTCTCTCTCTCTCTCGAAAATCCCTAGATTTTTCACGATTTCCTGCTTGTTTTGGCTGGAAATCGAGATTCGAGAGGTTCAATTCCTCAATGGATCAAAAACTTCTCTGGTGAGCTACGAAAACTAGATCTTCGATTGAAAACTTCTCTGGAGAAGCTAGGTTTTGCTCTTCGTTTTGCTATTGTGTTGGGGAAATCGAATTTACCTTCTCCGAATTCCTTTGGAGAACCACCAGCGAGCAATTTTTAGGGTTCTAGATTTGTAGATCTCAGATCCGACTCAAATCGATCAGCATTCTCCCAGGTCGGTTTCTTCCCCATTTGTTTCTACTTTATTCTGTTTATTTTTTTAACTTTTTTTTTGAGATATGAATATGTGGATCCCGAGATTTGGAGCTAAATTAGGGTGGTTCATTGGTTTTTTTCGTTGATTAGTGTTATTGATGATTTTTAATGATTTATTAGGTCCTCTTCGTCTGGTGTTTGAGCGATTTTTGGAATATGATAGAAGCATGCAAGAAAATGTTATTTCATTTCATGTTGTAGGAGGTGGAGTGGAATCGACTCATGGTATATGCAAAAAGATATTTGTTGGAAGACTGCCACAGGAGGCAAATTTTGAAGATCTATGACAGTACTTTAGCAGATTTCGCCGTATCTTAGATGTGTATGTACCCAAGGTAAAATTCTGTTATTTCTAATTTCCCACCATTGAGGCCAATCCAAAGTGTTCCAATTTCAGACATGGCTTGTTTCACTTGATCAGGATCCAAAGAGAACTTGCCATCGGGGATTTGGTTTTGTAACATTTGTTGAGGATGGGGTGGAAAATCGTGTATCTCGAAGATCACATGAAATCCTTGGACAGCAGGTATTGGATTAGAATCTCGGGCTTATTAAATTTCCCTGGGGTTTTCGTGGCAATTTCAGCTAAAAAATAAACCTGATTCTTTTTTCTCCTCTAAAGTTTACATGAATTATATCTTTTTGCAGTCCGTAGATTCTAGTATCCTGGCCATTTTAGTCTAAGTAACATTGTGGTATATAAATATTGAAGGATATTATTTCCTTTCTGTGTGTCAGATTCATACTGTAGTAGCATTTTTCTTAGTTATCGATATTTCTAAGTGGTTTTATTCTTATTCTTATTTTTTTATTCGAAGATTTGTGGTTTCTGAGGTCTCCTCTCCACTCATTTTAATTTCTGAAAATTACGAAGTGAAAGCCCGACAACTATGTGTCTCATATTTGTGGGAGATCTGCCATTCCACGAAGTGCTGAAGTAACAAGCAAATGGTCTCCACAATGTGTCTCATATTCAAGGGGATATCACATGGTCCCAACAGTCAAGCTCAACCGTTGAATCAGATTCAGCCCCATAAGCTGCCAATCTCCATAAATATAAATTCATCCCAAAGGTGGAAGTGTGGAATGGCAGGCCTCACAACTGAGTCCATTTACTCTCGTACTACAATTTTGAAGCTACACTGATAACATTGACAATTTTAAAAGAATATCCACCCATCTTCAAATATTGGCAGCCATTACTCGTTCCTTGTCTTCCTTGAAGTAGAACTGAGGCAAAAGGTACAGAAGTAAGAGCTAAATAGTACCATTCATGGTTTAAAATATCAGCTAATACAATACTTATCGTCTGATACACATATGATACTGATTGTCCGATACATATAGGTATCAAACCCCCCATTGCATGATACATTGGGTTTGTATTGATGGTACACATCAATATCTGCATTGCATTGTTGATACATTGAATGTATCGTTTATACCGAATATGTATCGTCTGGGTATTGATGATGGACGACACGTTTCAGAAAACTAAGAGTTGGAATCATGGTACCATTCTCCTCCCTTCCAGTCCTTGAGTAGTTGATATGGGCAGTTCTTCAATCAAAGGGATGCCAATAAGGAAAAATCACTTGGGCTAGGTCCCAGGTGATCAAGGCACTATTGTGTAGGGAAATTCTGTCGTCAAATTTACTCCTTGAGTTGTTCTTCGACCTCTTCGATGAAAGTGCACCCATTTAGGAAATGCAATCTGAGTTTGTTCCTTTTGTAATCGAGGATCAATTTTACAAGTATGTATTGGATTTGCTTACATTGCTTACATTTCCATTATAGATTATTCAAAGTTATTCTTAGTACTTTTTATCAATTTTTTAACTCTCATTTTTGTTTCCTTTTAGAAAACTTGTTTATTTCTACTCGATTTATAATTTGCACCAACATAATTTTATTGGATTTATATTCTAATCTTCGTGTTCTTATTCTCTATTTAATTGCAGAGCTATTTAGTACTTACTCATGATCAATTGGTTTTATTGACAAATTTTACTTTCCCTATCAGTGTATGGGTGCCACGGAGCCCGCCAGGTTATTCATTTATCAAGTTTGATGATCGCCACGATGCAGATGATGCAATTACTACATTAGATGGTAAGACTGGTTCACCTACTACTTTGTTTGTAATTTTCATTCGTAAGGTTTCTATTCTTTCTATACATAGGGATGCACATCTAGTTATTTAATGCTTTGTAATTTTGCTAGCTTGCTTGTTGAGTGTAAACAAAAAAATTGCTTGCGTTTTTAGATGACTGGTCTAACTTGCCTTTTCTCTTTCTGGATTTACATTTTGGTTTTTCTTTTTATCTCTTCAACTACAACTAAAAGACTTCATGCTCGCTTTATAAAACAATAATTGGGGAAATGCGTCCGGACGAAGCCCTGAAGGGCTGCACCTGGAAGCCAGATCATATGCCACGTGGCATGATCAACCCAGAAAAACACCCATTTTCGGTTGATCAGCCATGGGGCATGTGATACCTCAGCCCATACCCTGCCCATTTCGGGTCGGGCCGGGCCACTGGTTTATATAGGAATTATCCACTACAAAAAAAGGGACTTTTGGAGATGGTTATTGGAGATGGCTTTTCGAAGCCGTCTCCAATAACCATTTATGAAAGGCAACCATTCAAAAGTTGTCTCGGATGCTTTTATTAGAGATGGCTAAAGCCGTCTCCCTATATAAAATAACATATAGAGATGATCATTACCGTCTCTATAATGCCTTGGTTTTACATTGGAATGTTGTTCAGCATCTTTGCTTGGCATGTGGAAGATCACTACTTGTACAGGTACATATCCGTCCTCTTTGTTGTTTCATTACCTTTTAGAGTACCTTCAAATACGCCCATCGAATCTTTGAGAGCGCCCATGCTAACAACCTTTTGGTCGCTTTGAATGTGTTGATGGAGATTGTTTTACGTCCCAATGTTCCACACACTTGATCTCGAGATCATGGGCATGTACCATCAGCCAGTCAAACGCTGATTTTACGTGGCACAGATCATGATCTTTCTTTTTTTAGTTTGTTCATTTAGTTTGGCTATGGTACTAGCAGGTTAGTTTGTTCATTTAGTTCATTTAGCAGTGTTTTTTTTTTGGAATCGGTTGAAGGAATGTGAGAATGAAGTCGTGCACTTGTGCTATGTAAGGATTGATATAGAGGAACCACCAGTTGCCTATCTAATACTTTAACTAAAATGCTATATTTATTTAAGCTCCTAAAAATAAGGCAAGAAAATCTAACTCATTTACAAACTGTATTTCTCGTGATCTCAGATCACCGGGACTGAAGAAAATCACCGTGGGTTAACTCACATGATCACTTAAAATGATACCTGGACCTCCTGCTAATTCTTTTGGGTTCATTTTTTAAACCAGCCCTCTGAAAGAGTTTATTTCAGCTTTGTTGTACATGCTTTGTTTTTGCTGTTTAAGCCCCCTAAATCACCTTGTTTCAGGCCAGTTAAACAGGCTGAATTTTTGTTTCTTAAAGCCCTCTGAAATGGCCTATTTAGAAGGACAGTATCCAATTCCAGTCATTGGTAAGGGATATCCCTTACCACCAATTGGAAATTTGTGTCATGCAGCCCTGTTGTATATGAAGCCATGATCACTGATTGGATGAAGATTTTGGTAGTTGGCATTCCTGCTCTGATTGAAGATGGCATCAGTCTGCTGGTGTATGTTGGGGAATATGACCTCATCTGCTGTCTATTGTTATGAGATAAATCCATTAGTGCATTTGTGAAAACTAGATTAAAGCACAAAGCCATCAAAAGAAGAATTTTTAATTCTTTGAATAAAAAAGAACAGGCAAAAACCAATAATAATAATGAAGTGAAGTGAGAGAATCGCCTTGTTGAGATGACTTGGTTATAAATCTCGATAATCTTTTTGCTATCATGGTGGGTTTATATCTCTTTTCTTTCTTTATATTATATTATATCTGCATGCAGAGCATAGTGGATACTGTTTTGAAGAATTGACTTGATTTTTTTTATGTTAATAATAAGCTCAGATTCGGCTGGCTAAAAAAGTTTGTTTCGTATGTGATATTGATAAACTCTTTGCTCACTGTTTAATCTCAAAGACTCTAAGATTAGAGCAAGAACGGAGGTGGATCATCTTGATTCTTGATTTATTTTTATTTTTTCTAATTTCTCAATATTTGGCTTGAAATAAACCCAACTTCTCGATTAAATGCCTGGGCTTCTTCTATACAACATCGAAGAATTTCCTATTTTCAAACACCACAACTAAGGTATTAGTTTTTATATTGGATTTAAGAAGATAAAACTATGAAGTAGTTAGTCACCATGATTAGTATTCATGTAAGTGTAGGCAATCTGAACTTGGATTCAGCAAAAATGTCACATAAAAAAGAAATCAGTTTGTTGTATTATAAGGTATTAGTTGAAGGAGAATCTTCTACTTGTTATCTATTTTCCTACTTCACAATTTCATAATTACTTTGTTTAGAGGTCGTTAAAATAGTTTCATTACTTTGTTTTTGTTCCTATCTTTGAAAGAAATCTGCTTTTACCATTCAAAAAATAAAATAAAATTTTATGAAGCTTTTTATGCCTTTAAGGCGAAGAATGGAAGACTATACGCAAACAGAACAAAACCAAATACAACTTCTTGTGATTCTTTGTAGAAAAAGGGAATAATTAAGACTTAAATTTACAGGAAAAAAAAACAAATTTCCATATATCAGCCTTTGAATTACCTTTGGATGGCTTTCCCCTAATAGGTATCCCCCACATGAGCGGCAAACTGTAGTGATAGAGGAAGGAGAGCAGTGGAAGAGGCTAAGAACACCACCCATCGAGATTCCTGCACACGATCTCCATGTCTCTAACTGTGACAGCCCGCATTTTCCCAACCTAAAATTTTGAGATATATATATATATATATATATATATATATATATATTTTTTTTTTCATCCTAAACCCAATGGAAAAACTCGGACCACCAGATCGTAGACCACAATCTAATACAGAATATTTGGCACATCCATAAATATATGGAAATAAAAGCAATTATTATATATGGCATAATTAAAACCTTCAGATCTAAAATCCAACAAGAACAAAACTAAATAAACACCAGTGATAACCAACCATCACCTAACAATGGTGTACACTAGTACGAATGTACCAAAACTTAACTCACCAAATCCACAAAGCACAATTCTACAATCCCCGAACAGAGTACAAATCCTTGTGCGGAAGCTCCCTTCTTTTAGTATGTAATCTTGGCCCTCCCAAACCTACACCTGTGACGTATAGTCGGGGTGAGCTAATAACTAAGCTCAGTAGAGGATAAACAACATAAATTCACATTTAACATCCGAAAACAGAGCTTGAATCAAGAGTCAAAGCCATCATTCAATTTTGCTTCCAAAAAACTTAATCATTTCCCTTCTTTTCAAACAAATTTTTCAAACCATTCATCAATTTCTTCTATTTCAAAACTCAACCTTCAACATTTAACTTTGCCATGATATTTCATCCAAAAGTACACATATAAAAAAGAATCGAAAAGAATTCTAAACAATTAGACTTATCCAAGAATATCCAAGATTTCACACACATTACCAACAATGTCGAATTTGCAAACACAAACACAAACAACATAAAGGTGTCCAAGGGTGTTCCAAGTTTCCAAGGGTGTTCAATGTTTCCAAAGTGTCCAAGGGATGCAACGATATCCAATGGTATCCAAAGGTGTCCAATGATTCCAAAGTTTCCAAGGGATGCAATGATGTCCAAGGGTGTCTAAAGGTGTTCAATGATTCCAAGGTGTCCAAGGGTGTTCAATGTTTCCAAAGTGTGTTCAATGTTTCCAAAATTTTCAAGGGATGCAATGATGTCCAAAGGTGCCCAATGATTCCAATGTGTCCAAGGGATGCAATGATGTCCAAGGGATGCAATGATGTTCCAAGGGATGTATATGCATCGTATGTATGAATGCGTGTACGAATAGGCCGCCGTATCGGCCCAAGGGATGCAGTCAAAGAATCCAAAGGATTCATAATACAAATTCAAATGTCAAAATTTCAAGCATCATTGAATAAATCACAGTTCCAAGGCTGTCAAAATAATTCACGAGTGTCAGCAATGATCTCAAGATCTTACTTTCAAAACACAAGTCAAGCTCAATAATATCAAAGGTTATCTAGAATCGAACATTATCACATGCATTATCACGATTTCACGAGTTCATATTCCAAATCATAAGACTCCAATTCTAACATATCCAACTCCGATCAACTCATCATATTCATGTAAACACATCGAATACTATGAATTAAGTCAAATATATAAATTTAGGTCGAGTTTCCCCTACCTTAATCTTGAGATTGCGCGAAGCCAAGCAAGGTCCTATCGATGGTCTTCTACCTCAATCTATATCACAAGCATACAATGATTCATCAAAGATCAACTCTACTCACTAATAACTTATATACATTTAAGTATTTTCTCCAAACCAAGGTTGAAACGGACAAATTCATGCTGATATAGAGTTTGATGTAACAGTCCCCCTAAATTTTGACCTTTAAAACTTTAGATTCATAAGTTAGTTAAAATACAAAAGTTGTAGATCTCATCGTCTTATTTCCAACGTCATAAGAATTGCATCAATCGGAGTTTGGGGTAAAATGTTACGGCCGAAATACTAAAATAGTATCAGCAAGCCCAGTCAAAATCGATTGAACGATTTAAAACCAATCAAACGGTTACTAATTTCGTTCGAACGGTTTTCAAAACCGATCGAACGGTTTTCAAACCAACCAGAAACCTTCACATTTCACTCTTGATGAAATCATTCGACCGGTTACTAATTTCGATCTAACGATTTCGTCAGATTTCACCCAAAATCGGGATCTAGCATCTCTAACTCATTTCTTCCTTTAGACCTTAACCCCTTCTCTTAAATTTTCACACACACACATACTATATTCCTAATCACATATGAGAAACACAACTTAAATAACAATTCTTACCTCTTAATCCAACGATTTATTCACTGATCGGATCGTCTTCTTCATTACGAAAAAAGGTTTCTAAAACCCACATCGATCTCCTATGAGCTCCACGCACACGATCAAGCCAACACAATCATAGACAATCCTTCATGAAATCATTCACTTCACATAAACGCTACCATGACCAAGTGAATTAACCCTAAACCCTTCTCTTTCCTTCCTCTCTCTCTAACTCACAAAAACCCACAAATGTTTGCAACCGGGTATGGCTTCTAAAGGAAGCTTGCTTTGTTTTATAAAAGGGGTCGGTTCCCATGCGAAACACAAACACACCCCTTGGGTGTTATTTCTTAATCACATAAGGTGTTTGGCACTGGTGTGAAGCACATACACATTTCACTTGTATGTTCTACTTCTTATCCAAGGACTTAAGTTTGGTATTAAGCCAATACGTCATACCTCGGTGTATGTCATCACATCAACTGATTACTTATCATACTTTAAATCTTTTCTTTCTTATCCATCACAAGTCAACTAACCTCACACACTCATATTTTATTATTTTATCCTATTCGGCGTGTGACCCGTAAGGCACGCACATAAAATCGTATTATTCAAAGGGCCAAATTTTTGGGATGTTACATTCTTCTCACCTTATAAAATTTTCGTCCTCGAAAATTGCTGTAAGTAGTAACATGTTGATCGAACCTAATCATACACCAATTGGAAGATATCCATATCTCGATTTGAAGACCATTCAAAGCAATAGTTCTGATACTCACATCCTTCATGAACACATATATACGTATTCACGAGTAACATTCACATTGATTATATATCCCTGGGATGTCACATCTCATATGCTTACTTGTTTCTCATTTAGTGTACACACGTGCACACATATCTTAAATTCACATGCTTAACTCAACATTTTATGATACAAGCATATTACTATACTCTTAGCGCACGCGCATACATATTCACATCACTACATACATGCTTTTGTAATTAAGTGTACAAGTTTGGAGTATTTCCTACTTCACACGTAATTTATTCCACGAATTCCTCAATCTGAGCTAGCCTTAGCCACTCAAGGTCCGTCTTAACCTAGGGATGGCTAAAATACATGCAACGTATCATAAATAGTTTAAAACATAGAGTTTGGAAGCCTAATCACAGTTCATAAAGTAAAACCCAACAAAAGCCTAAATCAGCCCAAACCAATCAAACGATTTTAAACCGATTGAACGATCACTAATTCCATTCAATCGGTCTTTGCTAACTTCAGAACATAATCGAGTTCTCACTTCTAGGACTCATCCTCTTCATCATCCCTACCCTTTTCTTACTCATTTTTCACACCTAATCAGCTAGATTCATAGTATGACACTATAATTTTTCTTGAATAATAAAGCTTACCTTCTTAGTCGATCGGATCTCTTGATCCCAAGCTCCCTTTCATCACAAGGGTTTCACAACCCCAAATCTCCGATATCTTATCGATTCAACGCTTTTAATCCGTATGCTTTCCAATCCACACACAATCATGCACATTTAATACACAACCTTTAATACCCCAAGCATAATCACCCTCCTCTCATTCACATCCTCTTAAATTTCTCAACTACCAACTCCTGATGTAATGAGAATTAAAGCCTCCCAATTCCTTATAACTCACTCCTGACTTGGGTATAAAGCATACACACCTAGATAAATGTATATGACTCAATCAAACTAACTCTTATAGCATACATACTCTACATTTTTCATATGACCTATCTAACTCAAAGCAAATAAGTAAGTCAAACAAGTCAATATATACCTGGTCCAACAAGTGACCATTTGTGCACGCTTCCCTAGATACACTATTTAAAGTGACGTTACATTCTCCCCACCTTGGGAATTTTCATCCCCGAAAATTGCACTCAAGGGCTCCCCCCGCATGGGAGACCCACACACATAGTAAAACACGTCTATGGAAGCAAACACAACAACACATCCTCCATAAATTCAAACCACATATCCTACAAAAGTTACAAATCCACACATCCTGCATAAATTCAAACCATATATCCTGCACAAGTTACAAATCCACACATCCTGTACAATTCTAATTTACATCCATGTTTCCACAATATGCTAAAAATTTTAATTGAACTAGCAAAGGCATTCCGTTGGATCAAAGAATACAGACAAAATTGCATACCAAAGCAGTCACATTAATCACGGCATAGGATCACCTGCACAAGGAGGCAGTCACAACACCCACATATACGAAAACACAACAATAACTATAACATAGAGAACACCCAACTAAACAAAGCCATATCAGAATCATGACATATATATCAAAATAGGAAAATATATAAAGCACAACAAACACATGTAAGCACATCACTTGGTGGCAACCATGCCCCAATCGTCAACCATGCCACGATTGTTTGAAAGGACACATGCCCAAGGTACCTGTTTTAAAGATTTACAAACATTCAAAAGTTAAAATATCAAGATTTGAAATATTCCATGTGTCTCTAAATCAATCCAAGGTCTGCAGCTATCTCTCAACAGCCCCATCTAGGTATCCTCATCAAAATTCAACATCATCTAACCAGGGTTATCACAATATTCTCCTCTTAAAGGAATTTTCGTTCTCGAAAATTGACCATACGTGAAAGCTCACTCGGCATATCCACCATAGGCACTATAAAATTTAGCTATGATTACATAAGCTGATTTTATCCACAACGCATTCATAAAAAAGGGTGCTAAGAAAGCTATTCACATACACACCCACAATGTATTCACCAACCATCCCATCGAACCCACATATCATAACTACATCTCCATAAACCAAAACTGTAAATGTTAATAAAACTGACAATAATTATCTTATATAATATATCATAAGTTTAGAAAAATACATCTCCCAACCACAAAAGCTTAGTCATAAACTATCTAGCACAATCAATGAGACGACGATAATATCCATAAAACATGGAAACACACCCCAAGACTTAACTCGTTCATCATGACAAAGGTTATGTGATCATTGAATTACAAATCATGTCCACAAAAGAAACAAAGCAAAACAAAATATCAACAGTCAAAGTGGACCTAGGGCCTCTGAACAGACGCCGAAGTTGCACTTTCTTTCCTTGGTTCAGTACAGCCCCGGATTTGTAAGGCGAAGGGGCACCACAGGTGTGGACAGGGACGGTCTTGAATAAGCAGTATGAGTAGGTTGAGGTGTTGCCGACATAAAAAATTTTGGTCTCTTGTCTGTCAGCCAAGAAGTACTTGATCTCTCTTAATCTGCCTTATTCTTGTTCTACTGATCCCGCCTTTTATACAGATTATCTATAACTCTCTCAGCCACAATTGCCTTTCCCATCACTTCAGCATAGGTCTCTAGCTCAAACACCAAAATCCTATCTTGCACATCTGGCCTCAGGCCTTCTTCAAATTTATTGGCCATCATTAATTTAGTGGCCACTAATTCCGTTACGAACCGTGATAACCTCGTAAACTCAGTACCATACTCCCGCACGGTCATACTTCCTTGCTCCAAATTAGCAAAATCTTTCTTCATCTGATTCCTCACTTGCTTGGGGAAATATTCTTTGTTGAACACTTCAACAAACTCCGCCCAAGTCCATGGGTTGTGAGGATTCTCAACCTCCCTCTTCCTCAGTACCGATTTCCACCACGGATCGGCATCACCTTCAAGTTGGAAGGAAGCCCATCCAACCTTCTCGTCTTCAGTGCTCTAAAGTCTCTGTAGAAGTTTCTCAATTTGATTCAATAATTTTTTTGCTTTTAGCGGGTCTATCTACCCATAGAAACTAGGAGGTCTCAATCTCCTGAAGTCCACAAATGATGAAGGCAATAATGCTGGTGGAGGTGGTGGTGGTGGCTGCTGATGGATCACGTTATTGGCAGCCAGTAGTGCAGTCTGCTCAACCAATTGTGCAGTCTGCTAGTCTGTTGGGCCATTGCACCGCCCACGGCCTCCATGGCCTGTGCCATCCTATCTGTCGCTTCATTCCTCTGATCTCTCTCATTAGGCGGGTGTCTCTGATTTCTACTAGAACTCGCAGGGATCTCATCCTCACCCAGATTTCTATTGCGATCGCCTCTACGTCGACCTCTACCTCTACCAGACATAATGATCTGTTACAATACAATAAAATTTTAAATAACAACCAGTTAACATATTTGAACAGAACTCTTAAAATATCATAGCTTATTCTCTGACAGAATCTAATATCACATCTTTAGACCTACGACCATATTCCTCCACCCACGGCTAGGGCTCTCAGTCTCATGGGAGACTTAACTCCTAGAATCGGACAAAACTTAAAGCCATTCAGAGACAAGGCTCTGAATCTCTAGAAGAATTCAAAATAGGGATTGTGAATCCCTCCTAAGTTCTGACAAAATATAACTTCATCAGGTTCGGGTCCCAATAAGACCTAATACTTAAACTCTGATACCAACTGTGACAGCTCGCATTTTCCCAACCTAAAATTTTGAGATATAAATATATATATTTTCATCCTAAACCCAATGGAAAAACCAGGACCGCCAGATCGTAGACCACAATCTGATACAGAATACTTGACACATCCATAAATATACGAAAATCAAAGCAATTATTACATATGGCATAATTAAAACCTCCAGATCTAAAATCCAATAAAAACAAAATTAAATAAACACCAGTGATGACCAACCATCACCTAACAATGGTATACACTAGTACGAATGTATCAAAACTTAACTCACCAAATCCACAAAGCACAATTCTACAATTCCCGAACAGAGTACAAATCCTTGTGCGGAAGCTCCCTTCTTTTAGTATGTAATCTGGGCCCTCCCAATCCTACACCTGTGACGTATAGTCGGGGTGAGCTAACAACTAAGCTCAGTAGAGGATAAACAACAAATATAAATTCACATTTAACATCCAAAAATAGAGCTTGAATCAAGAGTCAAAACCATCATTTAATTCTGCTTCCAAAAAACTTAATCATTTCCCTTCTTTTCAAACACATTTTTCAAAGCATTCATCAATTTCTTCTATTTCAAAACTCAACCTTAAATATTTAACTTTACCATGATATTTCATCCAAAAGTACACATATAAAAAAGAATCGAAAAGAATCCTAAAACAATTAGACATATCTAAGAATATCCAAAATTTCACACACATTGCAAATAATGTCGAATTTGCAAACACAAACACAAACACAAACAGCACAAGCGTGTCCAAGGGTGTTCCAGGTTTCCAAGGGTGTTCAATGTTTCTAAAGTGTCCAAGGGATACAACGATGCCCAATGGTACCCAAAGGTGTCCAATGATTCCAAAGCGTCCACGGGATGCAATGATGTCCAAGGGTGTCCAAAGGTGTTCAATGATTCCAAGGTGTCCAAGGGTGTTCAATATTTCCAAAGTGTGTTCAATGTTTCTAAAGTGTCCAAGGGATGCAATGATGCCCAAAGGTGTCCAATGATTCAAAGGTGTCCAAGGGATGCAATGATGTCCAAGGGATGCAATGATGTTCCAAGGGATGCATATGCAGCATATGTATGAATGCGTGTACGGATAGGCCGCCGTACCAGCCCAAGGGATGCAGTCAAAGAATCCAAAGGATTCATAATGCAAATGCAAATTTCAAAAGTTCAAGCGTCATTGAGTAAATCACAGTTTCAAGGGTGTCAAAATGATTCATGAGTGTCACCAGCGATCTCAAGAACTTACTTTCAAAACACGAGTCAAGCTCAACAATATCAAAGGTTATCTAGAATCGAACATTATCACATGCATAATCATGATTTCACGAGTTCATATTCCAAATCATAAGACTCCAATTCTAACATATCCAACTCCGATCAACTCATCATATTCATGCAAATACATCGAATACTATGAATCAAGTCAAATATATAAATTTAGGTCGAGTTTTGTGACGACCCGACTTTTCCAATCCCTAAGGTATAGGAAAGGCCTATTCATCAACTTATTGATTTCTCAATAAGCCGTAACAAACAGAAGCCGGCAACATAAACAAAGGTCTAAAAATAGAGGCAACATTGTTAATCCAAAAACAAAAGCTTCATATAACAAAAATTAGATACATCACTGTGAGGAACCAAAAGGAACCACCGGTGATGGCCAATCCGATCACCTAAAATAGAGGTTCACAATAATGGTTCCTCGAGTGATATCAAAAGATAAAAAAATAATAGCCTAAGGCTCAACAATCCAAAAATAATATCCAGATAAAATATAAAAAAAATACAGAATCTAAGATCACGGGAAGAACTCCTCAGCTGGTATGTCCAAATCCTCCTCGGGAATATAATCGGAGTCCTCCGGATCCTCTGACCCAAGGTCAGTCTCAGCACCTGTGACATATAGTCGAGGGTGAGCTAATAGCCAAGCTCAATAGAGGAAGACAGATCTATTTGCATTTCTTTATAAGTAAAGGCTTTCAAAAGACGGAATCGGATCAAATATGGTTTTTCAATGATGCTTTTCAAATTAAATCTCCAGTTCTAATCCTGAGTCAAAACTGATAATAAAATCTAAAGTGTTCAAAATGTTCTGATTTAGCATGCTTCTTGTCTTAAATTTATAACTTAATTTTATCTCCCAAATTTCCTATAGCATGAGAAGCGGACACGTGACCGATGGGAAGACCCTACTGACCATCGTCGTTCATGAACCCATTTCGAAAATGCAACAAGCCCCTACGCTATGAGGGAAACTTGCGCCAAAGTTTTACCGTCAACACAGTTGGTAGAATCTAGGGCATCGTACTTATGAACCCAAAATCAAATGCAAATGCTAATACATATCCAAGCTTATTATTTATTTCATATACTGATTTTTCAAAGTTCTGATTCGAAGTTCTGATTCAAAATTTAGCTGAGGTTCTGATTTCCAAGGATTCTTATTTATGACAAGGTTTACAAATTTTCGGATTTTATCATATGTTCAAAGTTTTAATTACACTGTGTGCAACGAAATTTCCATATCTTATGCTTCTAAAAATAAATGATTTATAACAGTTTATGCTTATAATTCATGCAAATAATAATTTGGATTCCCCTACCTTAACCAAGAAAATTCAAAAGCATGAACAAGCAGTCCTCTCCAAGGACTCCCAATTGTCAAAACCTACATATATTAACACCCTCAGTGTTAATATAGAACCCAAAAATCAACCCAAAAGCTCACAAAATAAAAATCCAATCAAATATTTAAAAGCCAAAAGCTGGACAGAATTCGACCATCGAATTTCAGAACTCTGTTTAAAGCTTAAAATCTTATTTTCGACTGTCGATTTCCAATTCGACAGTCGATTTCCAATTTTGACAGTCGATTTTGAAATCGACAGTCGAATTTCCCAGGCTCTGTGGCTGTTAATTCAACATGCCCGGATTCCTTTTCTTTAATTTCTACACAGCCATTCAATCCTTTCTATTGAATCCATATCTTAATTTCTTAACAAACCCCAATAAATTTACATAAGGAGGTTTCAAGGCATACCTCTTGTAGCTTAATCTGTTGATCCCCTTGTACCGATTCACGCACCGGAACAAGCTTCTATGATTGAAGGTTTAAAAGCTTCAAGTCATCCCATTATAACCCTTCTTCCATTGCACAGATCCTATCGATACAGTGATATCCTCTCCTCTAACCTTCTCTTCCAATATCTCAAACTGATCCAATTTCAAATACCAAATAAACCAATGGTTGAGATGGGAAGAGGAGCTCTCACTCTCTCAAGATCTAAAGATCAAAAGCAGCCCAATTGGTTTGCAATTTACTTTCCACCGAAAGAGAGAAGTGTAAATTCTCTCAAATCTCTCTCTTTATAATACAAAACAAAACCTAATAAAAATCTAGATATTTGTAATTACTACTTATCTACTTAAGTTGAACATTATCCGGTGTTAAACACAAACACCAATGCTATTGCGTGAGTCATAGATTACATGACTTGCACACCTCTTAAAACGAAATCCTTATGCCAAAAGTCTTATCATAGACTTAGATTACCAAAAATCTAAAATAGTCCACAATATTTTTCGGACACGCTTAGGTAAAGCGAAAATAGGTAAAAATATCGTGATATTACATTCACCCTCCTTAGGAATTTTAAATCATGAAAATTGAACATAACACACGGACAATAAAAGAAGAGAAACATGGGGCACCGTGTTTCGATCCTCGTGGCACATAAGCCAAGGGATGGGATCCGTAGTAACATGGATGTACTGCATGTGGCATTAAAAGGCCATAGTGGATTGCATCCGTACATGGATACCCACACCCCAAGTGTCACGTCTTGAAGACCGATGCATGGCGATGAAAGCCATAAAGAGAATGAAAAGCCATCAAAGAAACAGGAAGTACAAAAGTGACATAGAGCAAATCCACACAAGCATCTAACTGAAGCAGATACCAAAATAACAACAAAAGCAACGCACATAGAGATCCAACACGCATATCGAAAAGATGAAAACAAGTATCTAACTGAACTATATACAAACAAAGATAAGCAAAGTATCCCGAGCAAAGCAAAAGACAGAAAAGATAAAAGATAACAAAAGAAGGACCACCAGGTCCTAAATAATCCAAGCTGTAAAATAAATACAGACCCATAACAACCATAAAATAAATCGCATTCTCCCTCCAAGTATACTAACAATCCCGGCGGAAGATGGACCCCTCGATCCGAAGTACCATCGCCATCGCAAAGAAGATCATCATCACCGTATCCGCTCACGTAAAGGCATGCTAGTACCGGCCGTCGTCGGGCGATATCAAAGCACGGATATCTGCCATATATGTCGTGTAATCATCAGGAAATGCGTGCTGCATCAGATAAGAGAGAGCGCCGCCATGGACATCCAACTCCTGACGCATAGAGCTGGTGTGGTGGGTGAGCTCTTGAATCTGATGGCTCATGGCGGTCATCTGTCGGGTGAACTCGGAGAGTGTAAGGATGTCACTCTGTGGGGGCTGAGGAGGTGCAGTGGTAGTAGTGTCAGGGATAGAATGAGTAGGGTCATCATCATCCTCGCTAGCTGTATCAGGTGCCTCTGCATCCTTTGGAGTCTTTACCAACCTACTGTAGGTTTGACCCCAATTGACCAAGTTATAAATTTTTCGACCCGCTGTGGATTTGGGTTCAGTAGGAGGGATATCATAAGCAGGGCCCGCTCGGTAGTTCTCAATCATCACTGAAATTAAGCGAGCATAGGGCATAGTCTTCAATGGTTTCTTCACATGTTTACCCATTTTCTCTCGGGCTTTGATAATCCCTTTGAAAAGGACGTCAGGAGCACTAAACCATCGCTCCTTATAGGCCGCAAAAAGAATTTGTTGGAGGGGACCGGTGCGCTCAGATTGATGACCAAAAGGGTAAAGGGTGGTCTTTAAAATTTTATCCAAGATCCACATGGTCTCCGGCATATGGACCGTGACGATGGATTTACCGGACCCATGACTGCCTTGCGTCATTTGTGTAATTACATCCTCGAAACGAACCGGTTTGGGGAAGGGAGGACCTAGACCCATGGTTTGGGAGTGATTTAAAGGGCATCGCAATGCCACAGCCATGTCCTCTAGATCAAAAGTATAATCGCGGCCATCAATCTCCGTATATATTCTTTTCCCGTCTTCGCGGCTCATGTGCTGATAAAATAGGCGCACGAGTCGGGGATAGAAATGGTCGCTAAAGGATGTGCACAGGGAGGCCAATTTGGCCTTTTCAAGGTATTCACCCACCCATTGTGTGGTTGTTTGTTGATCAAACAACTCCGGGTGAAACAAATATTCCGTACTGAAGCCTTTAATGCTCCAAAATTCGTTGGGTTGCTCAGGTAAGGGAGAGACAGTGGGTGGTGGAGCCGACTGTGGTTCGGTGGGCTATTTTGTGCGGCTTGTAGACGCAGCTTTAGAAGCCGGTCGCTTTGAGGTGGGATTCCTAATGGGTGTCTGCTTCTTAGGGCCCATTCAAACAAAATTTAAGAGAAATACCCACAAAATGCAAGAAAACAGGGATGTACAGAGAAATATAGCAAGGTTTACCTTGTGAAAAAGCCCCAAATCGGTTTTGCAAGGATTGAAATCCGCTCCCCTTGTAAAATGCAGTGAAATCCCCTTTGGAATGCGGCCAAAAATTGAAGAGGAAGCTCTAAAATCCCCAAATCGCCCGAAACCCCTCAAAACCCTAAGCTCAAAACCCCTAAAACTGGAACCCGAAATGCCAAAAAGTTTTAAACCCCCAAACTTAAATCGATAAATTCGACCATCGATTTCAAATTCGATGGTCAATTTCCCAAATCGATGGTCGATTTTGAAATCGACAGTCGATTTCCTCAGGACTTCTCAGGTCCTGTTTTTGGCTGAAAACTGGCTTGAAAACTCATAGAAATTCGATGGTCGATTTGGCATTTCGACAGTCGAATTTGTTTATACTGTTATCTTTAAAAAAATTTCAAAATTTTTGGAATTCCAATCATGCCCTTGGGTCTAAATGTACCTTCTTTGATCCCATTTCATTCCCATCACCTTATCGGACTATGACTGCATTATCACAGCTGAAATTGGAGTAGAAAATTAAAGAATAGGCTAAGCAATTGGCCAAACTATTTCATATAATTATTTAGAAAAACAACAAGTCCGGGTCTGGGCGGGCTCGTAAAATGTTCAGGAATTCCACAACGTAACACAAAAATAAAAACTGTTAAATATTTACAAAATAATATATATATAGGGCCATGGCATCTGTGTCAAGGCCAAATGGCTCAGTGAGATTTAAGGAAGTAGCTAACTAGAGGGCCAATTTTATGTCACATGGCCAGTAGTGTGTAATATACCAAGTGTAGGCCCAATAGTATTGAATTTTCCATAATGTAGAGTCTTCTAAACATGCACCAAGTAATCTGTATATTGGACCGACAAAATTTTTTTTCGCCAAATCATCGATATAAAATCAGTAATTACATAAAAAGTCAATAAATTATACATTCAACACGTAATGTCTCAAAATTCAATCAAAAAGGTTCGGAAATTGGTCTCGGAGCTCAGCTTCTCGCTCCCAAGTGGCTTCCTCCGGTGTATGATTCCGCCATTGCACGAGGACCAAAGGAATGCTTTTAGTGCGTAGGATCTGCTCCTTACGATCCAAAATGCGAATAGGGTCTTCGACCACCTTCAAACCATCCAGAAGTTCGATGGGTTGGTAATCAAGCACGTGAGTCGGGTCACGGATGTATCGACGAGCATCGACACATGAAAAACGTTGTGCATGCTAGATAATTGCGGCGGTAACGCCACACGATATGCAACCTCTCTGACTCGGCCTAATATCTCGAAAGGCCCAACGTACCGAGGACTCAGTTTCCCTCGTCTTTCGAACCGCATAACGCCCTTGGTAGGCGAAATTCAAACAAAGACATTCTCACCGACCTGAAAAATCAAGTATTAGTGCCAATTTCACATGGAATTTATACCAAGTGAAGAAATACCCATTGACATGTCAAAACTACCTGAAAATCCACGTGTCTCCGTTTGAGATCGGCGTAGCTCTTCTGACGACTCTGAGCTACTCGTAGTCGCTCACGTATCAACCGAACCATCTCGGTAGTGCGCTCAACTATCTCAGGTCCAATAATGAGCTTCTCACCCACTTCTTCCTAGTTCAACGGTGATCGACACTGCCTGTGACAGCCCGGACTTCTGTGCTCAGAAATCCGTGCCATCAGGATCATTGCTCTGGATGATCCCCAGGACAAATCACACAATATCTGTATATAAAGCGGAAATATACAGATAAAATGCCACAGCGGTAAGTAGAGTCATCTAATGAATCAATTTAAAAGTAAGAACAATAAAGAAACCTTCATTTATAAATGTAAAAAGTATACATCCTCAAAAAGGAACCAAAAAGAACCATCGGTGACAGACATCCATCACCCAAACAATGGTTCCCAATGATGGTTCCGATAGAATGTATAATAACACTATAAAAGAAATAAAATATCTACAAAAATTAATACAAAAGTGGCCACCAGGCACACATAATCCAAAGTCTCCAACCGAACCTAAAACCCCAAAACTGTCTAAGCTATACCCAGTCTATGGTTAAAAGTCGTCAGCTAGGACGTCCGTCTCCTCGTCCTCAACCTCAGCCTCAGGATCGGTGATAGTGCAGGTCGCTCTCAAGACTGAAGTCACCGCCTCAGAACCTAAATGTTTACAAAAACAGGGTGAGCTACATCCTAGCTCAATAGAAGAATTCCAACTAAATTTGCATTCTAATTGCATAACATGGTCATCAAAGAACAAAACTGAAAATATGCAACAGATGTATAAAACATGAGACATTTATCCAAAACAGTACAGAATTGATGAATACAACATATAATGACTTAGTGTAGTATACTTAAGTAACTCCCGTGAGTATAGCACGTGGTAGCCAGATTTGGTCTGATGGATAATCCCAACCATCGTCGTTCACATGAACAATTTCGGAATTGCAACAATGCCCCACACATGGAGTGCAATTGTGCCGAGGATTACAAAGCAAATGCACAAGTGTGCCTGAAACGGATATACCGCCGAGTCGGTGGGATTTTTACTGAATATCAAACCTCAAATCACATGCATACTTATCATACTTAACAGAATTCAGATTTCGGATACGGATATCAAATGTCGGATCAAGTACATAATAGAATACTCATACATATGCTAAACATGATTTTAAAATGTAATTAAACTATCTTTGAGATATGTATGATGATGTAATCCATGAGATCAAAAATAAATGCAATTTGGTTGAATTCCCTACCTCGGATCAAGTTCCTTCTAAGCAAATCCAAAGCTTTTCAAGGCATCTTAGTACGATCCTAGACCATAAACATGTTACTCTAGGTGTTAGAGTGACAGATTGTGAACTGGTACAATGTCCAGTGGTTCTTACATATAAAATTTCTAACTGTCTGAAAACAGGGTTTATTGATCGATCAATACCTTATTGATCGATCAATGAGCTCTTTATTGATCGATCAACACCCTTGTTGATCGATCACCAAAGCACAAACTGTTTGTATATATTGTACACAATTGATCGATCACCATGTTGGTTGATCGATCAATGTTCTGTTGATCGATCACCACCGTTGATCGATCAATACCCGATCAATTGATCGATCAATACCTTGTTGATCGATCACCAATATTAACCCAAAATTCCCCAACTCTACGCGGTAATGTTTCTATCCTATATATATAAATTGATCGATCACCACCACTGTTGATCGATCAATTCCCTACTCAGTGATCGATCAACACCTTGTTGATCGATCAATTCCACACTCAGTGATCAATCAACACCTTGTTGATCGATCAATAATGACGAATTTTCAGTCATTAATGGAGTTCACCAAACAAATTTTTCTAACTTATTTTTCCTTCCAAAAATTCATTAAAATCTTAAATATTCATACAGAACCTATATTTAGGGCATCCAACTGCCCATTTTAAACAAGAGAGCTCACCTCGATGTGGGCCCTTTCGGGGTTTCGGCAAACACTCCGGATGTGGGTTTCGGATCAAGCTCTCGGAGTTTATCACCGATCCGAGTTCGACGAGTAACCTTTTAGCTCTGGTTCAGCATGCAGAGACTTCACACACCCACAACCCATACTTAAGCTTAATCCATTGGTCTCTACATACCCTAGCTTAGGAAACTCATCTTTCAATCTTGCTAACCCTGTTCTATACAAAAACCCTCTTGAAAACCCACCTAGCTACAGACTCCTTAGCTGTTAGAGTAACTAGAGCAAGGGGAAGAAGAAGAAGAAGAAGAAGAAGAAGAACTTCCTCTACGTCTCCCTTCCTTCTCTTATAAGCTACCAACTGAAATATCTTAGATATTTCAGTTGCTTCTCAAATTTTGATTTCGGTGTGAAACACCAACATGTCGATACGGCGTAGTGTACCGTCTTGACATCGTACTTGACTCGGATCGAAACGAGTTTTCATACGTGAACTAACCTACTTATAGGCTAATATTATTTCTATTAATATTATTTTCAAAGTTTTAAATTTTCTGTCTCGATTTCCGTGCCGGGCACGTACATCGATGCGGTTAGTTTCTGGTTCAAATTTTTTTGGGTCATTACATTATCCCCCCCTTAGGAATTTTCGTCCTCGAAAATGTCTAATAGGTGCGACTAAGGAACAGAGGTTTTCTAAGAGTAATGCATCGAGATAATATAGAGGATGCCACGACGATGCGTAGAAATATATAGACATGCTAAACAGAATGTATATAATATGCAGAGTGATGTAAATGCGGATATATACGTAGTTTACAAATATTATAGAGTAGTATAGTTATACCTGTGGGGACATCGGATGGTCCACTCTCGCCAGATGGTCCAGCCCTGGCAGAGGCCGGCATGGTGGGCGGAGCAGGAACAGGGGTGTAAGTGCGAGGATCCACCACGTGCTCACGGGCATGCGCAATCATCGGTGTCGAAGTCGTCATGTAGGACTGCTGCATCAGGAGCTCTAACATGCCCTCGGCGTAGTCAAGCCGCCGATGAACCTGACGCTGAAATAGCTCAATCCCATCCAAGCGCTCATGTATGTGTTTGTTACCCTCGAGGACCGCAGCAAGCACGGCGTCAAGAGTAACGGTGGATGGGGCGGGGGCAGGGATAGGGGCAGCAGGTGCAGGTGTAGGGCGACGTGACGAAGAAGAACGCGGTGGTCGCCGTGATGGGGTAGCAGCAGGTCGAGGTAGCACCTCAGGCTGAGGTGGCTGATCAGATGGGGCCTCCCCCCCACTAGGAGCTGGTACAACAGGTGCCCCATCCTCTGGAATAACGGGCTCAAGAAATCGTGCCACCCTCCTCCTCGGGCTCGGGTAGTCTCTTGACCAAAAGATTATAACTCTTGGTCCAGTCTTTTAGTTTAAAGACTTTGGTGTTGTTGGTTAAGCGTGGCTCATTAGGAGCCAAGCTATAGTGCTCGCGTAGAGCAACATACTGCTCCACCAGCTTTGTGATTAGGCGAGCATAGGGAATTTATTTTGTGGCTCCCGCCTTCACCTTTTCGGTCATAAGGTCGCGAGCGGTGATGATGCCCTCAATCACGACCTCAGCCATAGGATACCAGCGGTCCTCAAAGGTCGAAAAGAGGGCCATCTGGACAACACCAGTCCGTGAGGACTTGTGCAAAAATGGAACAAGTGCACACTTGAAATAAGTATCAAGCATCCACAGTTTGTCAGGTAGTTGGGCCCTAGAAATGGATTGGCCCTTCCCATGCTTTCCGTTGGTCATCTTGGTGATGACATCTGCAAAAGGAACATCCTTCTCATACGGTGGCGCCAAGCCACGCGTATCAAGGTGAGTGGTTGCACACTCTAGGGCAGCGGCAACATGGAATCGGTTGAATTTATATTCAAACCCGTCAATGGTAGTGACGAGTCGGTGTCGGGAATCCCCCCAACGAAGGTTTTGGAAAAAGAGCCGCACTATGCGAGGGCAATAGTGATCATGGAACGGCTCAAGCAAGGGTTTTAACCCTAATTTTTGAAGGTAGCCCATGGCCCAAGCCATTTCGGGGCGATCATCATAGAGAGTAGGAATAAACCTATACTCGGGTAGAAAGGTTTTGGAAGCCCACCACTCTTTGGGGACTTCACGCTCGATGGGGGCCGGGATGGGTGGAACCACATCCGGAATCGGTGCCATGGGTGGCACGGTCGGTGGAGGAACGGGAATGGTGGGCGGTACCGGGGCACGAGCCCGAGATGTGGGTACCTTACGCGAAGCATTCTTCGTGCGAGGTCCCATGGTCAAATCCTTACAAAAGAATTAAAATAAGACTCGAAAGGAAGCAAACAAGAATTTTACCGGATGAATGGAGCGATGTCCACGCGAATCAAGCCGGAGAAAGGATGGGAATGGCCGGAAGTGAGTCGGAAGGGAAGTTGAAAGGTCGGAGTGCAAAAGCCCTTTGCTCGTTCACGTGAATAGGATAGAGCAAATGACCGTTCAAAACCCTCTTTATAACACATAAGTGCCTTGGTGATCGATCAATTCATTGGTGGTTGATCGATCACCACTAAAATTTTTAAGTTCAAATAAACTGAACCCGACCTGTTGATTGATCACCACATTCAATGTTGATCGATCAATGGTCCACTTATTGATCGATCACCAACCTCCCTGTTGATCGATCAATGAACCACTTGTAAAAATTTCTCGTTACAATCGGACTATTAAAATGACTAAACCGTAATGGAAAGATACCGGTACATGTACATCACATACATGACCCAAAATATACGACAACTCGAGTCGATGAGATAAATCTAATCATCAAGTTATAATCACGATGATGAATTTAGAAACAAACTCAAAAGAAAATTTACCTTGCGCATTAAGTGAACAAGTGTGGATACTGTTCACGGATCTCGGTAGCACGTTCCCAAGTGGCTTCCGAAGCAGTATGATTCCGCCATTTGACAAGTACTAGCGGAATTAATTTGGTCCTCAAAACTTGATCCCGTTGATCCAAGATCTCTATCGGTTCTTCAACCATGGTTAGATCTTCTTGTAAATCAATCGGTTGAAAATCCAAGACATTTGGATCATGCCGTATGACATCGATACATGAAAAATGTTATGCATGCTCGCCAACTGTCGTGGCAACGCAATCCCATACGCAACCTCGCCAACCCGTCCCAGTACCTCAAAGGGGCCAATATATCGAGGGCTCAACTTTCCCAAGCGCATGACACCCTTTGTTGGCGATATTTTTACAAACACATTGTCTCCAACTCGAAAACAAGTGTTAATTACCTAACTAATTACTTAAACTAGAAAATCGTAACCTCGGAATGCCTTAAAGGTAAAACTCTACGTGTATTCGATGAAGATCGGCATAACTCTTTTGGCGACTTTGAGCAACCCTCAATCTTTCGCGGATCAACCGAACTGCCATGGTTGTACTTTCCACGATATCAGGTCCCAAAATGAGTTTCTCACCGACTTCCTCCCAGTTCAATGGAGATCTACATCGACGTCCATACAAGGCCTTATAAGGCGCCATCCCGATACTTTCGATCGATAGCATGTTGTTGTGTTTAGCGAACTCGATCAAAGATAGATGTTCATCCCATGAACCTTGAAAGTCCAACATACAAGCTCGCAACATATCTTCGATGATCTGGTTCACTCTCTCAGTCTGCCCATCTGTCTGAGGATGAAACGCTGAGCTGAACTCCAATTTAGTACCCATGCCTTCCTGAAAACGCTGCCAAAACTGCGATGTATAGAGCGGATCTCTATCACATACTATACTGACTGGTATGCCGTGTAACCGGACTATCTCCTTCATGTACAGCTCTGCAAGCTTGCTAGCTGTAAACGTAGTGCGGTATGGCAAGAAGTGTGCAGATTTGGTCAACCTATCAACAATGACCCAGATGGCATTGTTCTTCCTCAATGTGCTTGGCAACCCCAAGATGAAATCCATAGAAATGGCTTCCCATTTCCATTACATCTTAGGTAGAGGTTGTAACAACCCCTGGATTTCGATGGTCTACTTTCTTTCACCGCTATGGCGGACCAAACATCGAGACACAAAATCTGCTACATCTTTCTTCAGTCCTCTCCACCAAAAACTGCGCTTGAGATCTTGATACATCTTGGTACTCCCAGGATGTATAGCATACGTTGACTTATGTGCTTCTTCTAGAATAGTTTCCTTAAGATCTTTATCAGCTGGTATGCACATTCGATCTCGAAATAGTAAAGTACCATCATCCTTGATGGAGAAATCAGGTCGGATCCCGTTAATCACATCCTTGCGAATAGCCATAAGCTCATCATCAATCATCTGGAGCCTACGCACGTTATCAAACAACGTGGGCCGTATCACTATTGTAGCCATCAATGCCCCTGAACCTTTGACGTCTATCAATGTATCGCACCAGGCCATGTCCTCAAGTAGATGCCACCTTCGTATTCTGGTGATAAGGTGTGACAACTGAGCTGAAGACTTTCTGCTCAAAGCATCTGCCACAACATTGGCCTTCCCAGGGTGATACTGGATGGAACAATCATAATCTTTCAAGAACTCCATCCATCTGCGCTGTCTCATATTTAAGTCCTTCTGGGTAAACAAATACTTAAGGCTTTTGTGGTCGGTGAAGATATCAAACGTCTCACCGTACAAGTAGTGCCTCCAAATCTTCAAGGCAAAGATTACCGCAGCCAACTCTAAGTCATGAGTCGGATAATTCTTTTCATGCTCCTTCAGCTGTCTAGAGCCATGCGATAACCTTCTTGTCGTTGGTTGAGGACACAACCCAAACCACCATATGATGCGTCATCAGATAGCAAAACCTCCTCTCGCTGGAAGGTATTGCCAACATCGTGTCAGTAGTCGACGCGTCTCCAATTCCTGGAAGCTCTTCTCACACTAATCAGCCCAATCAAATCTAGCATCCTTCTTAGTGAGCTGACTGAGTGGACCTGATAGTTTAGAGAACCCCTCTACGAACCGCTGTAGTATCCGCCAAACCAAGAAAACTACGGACCTCTCTTATCGCCTCGGTGTTCCCGATTCAACTTCAATCTTAGCCGGATCCACAGTAATACCCTTTGCAGAGACGATATGACCCAAGAAACTAACTTGGTCAAGCCAAAACTCACACTTACTGAGCTTCACATAAAGTTTGTGATCTCTGAGGGTCTGCAAGGTAACACGTAGATGCTCTTCATGTTCCTCCTTTGTCTTGGAATAGACAAGGATGTCATCTACAAATACCACTACTGATGTGTCCAAGTGTGGTTTAAGCACTCGGTTCATCAAGTCCATGAAAGACGCAGTGCTCACAATCCAAATGGCATAACAAGGAATTCATAAACGCCGTCTTCTCAATGTCTTCAGCTCTGACTCATAGTTGATGATAACCCGACCGCAAGTCGATCTTCGTAAAGAACCTCGCTCCTTGCAATTGATCAAACAGATCATTGATTCTAGGAAGCGGGTAACGATTCTTAATCGTCAACTTGTTTAACTGCCGATAGTCGATGCACAAACGCATTGAACCATCCTTCTTCCTGACAAACAATACTGGTGCTCCCCAAGGAGACACACTAGGTCGCACAAAACCTTTGTCAAGTAGTTCTTGCAATTGCTCCTTTAGCTCTTGTAATTCTGGAGCCATCCGATAGGGAGCCTTTGATATGGTTCGATTCGGGATTAGATTGATTACAAACTCCACCTCCGATCTGGTGGTAGTCGGTAAATCCTCGAAACACATCAAGATACTCACATGCAATGTGGATATCGGATATCACATTTGTCTTCTCCGTTGCTCTTGTAGGAAGGCTATATATCCACCGCATCCACTCTTCATCATCCTCCGCCTCAATAGCGGATATCAACGAGCTACCTTAGACTTCACTCAAGAATCTAAAGGATCGCTCCTTTGGCGGAAAACTACCATCTTCAAGAAGACAATCCACACTTGCGGTAAGCGACAGCCACCCATTCCCAAAATGATGTCAAATCCTTTCATATCTAATGTAATCAAATCGCCTGTGTCTCATGATCATCTACGCCACTACCATCGATTTACACACGTGAGTGCATTCACTACTACCCGTGGGGGATTGACCTGTCGGATAAAATCTAGTTGTTCTGGAGTGGCACTCAATTCCCTTGTAAATTGAGGCCGTACGAAAGAATGTGTGGAGCCTGGGTCTATCAGGGCTCGTGCTCTATGGAAGCAAATATCGCAACTTCTATGCAGTTTCAGCTCACCTACATACCAATATCAACATTACTGTAACGTTTTAGATGTGTAGGTTTATGTGTACTATTATAATCAAAATAAATTAATTAATTTATATATTTCCACTTTTCCAGTTCATTATATCGAACAACACCATATCTCTTGAATTCTAATCATACCTTGAATGACGTCATTTGATGTCAGAGCATCGATGTAATGTGACATATGCCCGACCTTGAACTACAGGTCGAGATGATCGCATCGTCGATATCGATCCGGACCGCTCCTTGTTGTCCCTTCCTTCCTCTGGGCAGTTCCTGATTAAATGGCCCATCTTGCCACACGGCATGCCCTCTCTCTCTCTCTATGTCTGTCCTTGTGTGGTTTCCCACACTTTGCACATATTGCGGCCGGAGTGAAGGACGAGACTCTTGAAGGTCCCTGAGTCACTGAGGCCCCGCTACCAGAAGATCCAGCTGGTCGAAATGATCTGGAAGATGTAGGCGCTTTGCTCTCGATATGAACTCGGTCTGAAGAAATCGGTCGAGAGTGCGAGGGTATCTCGGAGGTCTGGAAAATCTAGCCCTCTTGTTCTGCTCTGTATCCTGAGATTGCCCTTGGAATGGTCTCTCTCTCGCCTGCTTGTCCCTCCAAGAGAATTGTTTCTGGTTTTCTTCTTCAGCTATAAGAGCCTTGGCCATCACTCCTTCATATGTCTCCATTTCCCACATGGCGACATCTTTCTGCAAATTTTGTCTCAGGCCAAGTTGGAATTTCCTTGCTCTCATCAACTCCGTGGCTACATGTTGAGGTGCAAATCTAGCCAACCTATCGAACTCTGCTCCATAGTCTCTCACTGACATGGCGCCTTGCTTCAACTCTATGAATTTCACCTCCCATTGATGCCTCACAATTTTCGGGAAGTATTTGTGATAAAACACCTCCGTAAACTCCTCCCATGTCCAAGGGGTGTGAGGAAACTCTCTCTGTCTATTTTGTGACACCGACTTCCACCAAGGTCCGGCGTCACCATCCAGTTTGAAAGTGGCCCAACGCACTTTCTCTACGTCGCTGCACTGTAACACTTCAAAGAGCTTTTCCATCTCTTCTATCCATCCTTCTGCCTCAATGGGATCCATTTGACCTGAGAAGTTAGGAGGTCTCATTCTCCTAAACTCCGCAAATCCACCAGGCTGATGGGGTGGTCTAGCTGCCTGTTGAGCTAACGCAGCTGTCTGCTGAGCGACGTTGGTAGCTAATGCTTCCAACACCTGCTCCATCCTCTCTTCATTTCTCCTTCTACCTCCTCTGGGTCCCAATGGAACCGCATTTGCTTGTGAGAGGAACTCCAAGCCCCTCGACGAGCCTATGACCTCGGGCACATCCCTCAGAGGAATCTCTCTCTGACCTGTTCTACCTCTGCCGTGCCCTCCTCTGAACTTAGGGCCCATACTGGTCTGTCATTGTGAAAACAACAACATTGATCAGTACATATAGATTGTAAAAACAATCCGTTATGAACCCATAGTTCATAACCATGGCTCGATACCAAACGTGAAATCCGTGCCATCGAGGATCATGCTCTGGATGATCCCCAGGACAAATCACACAATATCTGTATATAAAGCGGAAATATACAGATAAAATCCCACAGCGGTAAGTAGAGTCATCTAATGAATCAATCTAAAAGTAAGAACAATAAAGAAACCTTCATTTATAAATGTAAAAAGTATACATCCTCAAAAAGGAACCAAAAAGAACCATCGGTGACAGACATCCATCACCCAAACAATGGTTCCCAATGATGGTTCCGATAGAATGTATAATAACACTATAAAAGAAATAAAATATCTACAAAAATTAATACAAAAGTGGCCACCAGGCACACATAATCCAAAGTCTCCAACAAACATAAAACCCCAAAAATGTCTAAGCTATACCCAGTCTATGGGTAAAAGTCGTCAGCTGGGACGTCCGTCTCCTCGTCCTCAACCTCAGCCTCAGGATCAGGCTGATAGTCTGGGTCGCTCTCAGTACCTGGAGTCACCGCCTCAGAACCTAAATGTTTACAAAAACAGGGTGAGCTACATCCTAGCTCAATAGAAGAATTCCAAATAAATTTGCATTCTAATTGCATAACATGGTCATCAAAGAACAAAACTGAAAATATGCAACAGATGTATAAAACATGAGACATTTATCCAAAACAGTACAGAATTGATGAATACAACATATAATGACTTAGTGTAGTATACTTAAGTAACTCCCGTGAGTATAGCACGTGGTAGCCAGATTTGGTCCGATGGATAATCCCAACCATCGTCGTTCACATGAACAATTTCGGAATTGCAACAATGCCCCACACATGGAGTGCAATTGTGCCGAGGATTACAAAGCAAATGCACAAGTGTGCCTGAAACGGATATACCGCCGAGTCGGTGGGATTTTTACTGAATATCAAACCTCAAATCACATGCATACTTATCATACTTAACAGAATTCAGATTTCGGATACGGATATCAAATGTCGGATCAAGTACATAATAGAATACTCATACATATGCTAAACATGCTTTTAAAACAGAATTAAACTATGCTGAGATATGTATGACAGATGTAATCCATGAGATCAAAAATAAATGCAATTTCGGTTGAATTCCCCTACCTCGGATCAAGTTCCTTCTAAGCAAATCCAAAGCTTTTTCAAGGCATCTTAGTCTGATCCTAGACCATAAACATGTTACTCTAGGTGTTAGAGTGATGATTGTGGCTTGGTACAATGTCCAGTGGTTCTTACATATAAAATTTCTAACTGTCTGAAAACAGGGTTTATTGATCGATCAATACCTTGTTGATCGATCAATGAACTCTTTATTGATCGATCAACACCCTTGTTGATCGATCACCAAAGCACAAACTGTTTGTATATATTGTACACAATTGATCGATCACCATGTTGGTTGATCGATCAATGGTTTGTGTTGATCGATCACCACCGTTGATCGATCAATACCCGATCAATTGATCGATCAATACCTTGTTGATCGATCAATTAACCAAAATTCCCAACTCTCTGCCAGTAATGTTTCTATCCTATAAATATAAATTGAACGACCCCCACCACTGATGATCGAACAATTCACTACTCAGTGATGGATCAACACCTTGTTGACCGATCAATACCACACTCAGTGATCGATCAACACCTTGTTGATCGATCAATAATGACGAATTTTCACCATTAATGGAGTTCACCAAACAAATTTTTCTAACTTATTTTTCCTTCCAAAATTCATTAAAATCTTAAATATTCATAGTAACCTATATTTAGGGCATCCAACGCCCATTTTAAACAAGAGAGCTCACCTATGTGGGCCCTTTCGGTTTCAAACACTCGGATGAGGGTTTGGATCAAGCTCTCGAGTTTATCACCGATCCGAGTTCGACGAGTAACCTTTTAGCTCGGGTTCAAAGATGCGAGAGACTTCACACACCCACAACCCATACTAAGCTTAATCCATTGGTCTCTACACACCCTAGCTTAGGGAACTCCCCTCTCAATCTTCCTCACCCTGTTATATACAAAACCCTCTTGAAAACCCACCTAGCTACAGACTCCTTAGCTGTTAGAGTAACTAGAGCAAGGGGAAGAAGAAGAAGAAGAAGAAGAAGAAGAACTTCCTCTACGTCTCCCTTCCTTCTCTTATAAGCTACCAACTGAAATATCTTAGATATTTCAGTTGCTTCTCAAATTTTGATTTCGGTGTGAAACACCAACATGTCGATACGGCGTAGTGTACCGTCTCGACATCGTACTTGACTCGGATCGAAACGAGTTTTCATACGTGAACTAACCTACTTATAGGCTAATATTATTTCTATTAATATTATTTTCAAAGTTTTAAATTTTCTGTCTCGATTTCCGTGCCGGGCACGTACATCGATGCGGTTAGTTTCTGGTTCAAATTTTTCTGGGTCATTACACTGTCGTCCATATAAAGCCTCGAACGGAGCCATACCAATGCTAGACTGAAAGCTATTATTGTAGGCGAACTCTATTAGAGGCAAGTGTTGGTCCCATGACCCGTGAAAATCCAACATACATGCTCTCAACATGTCCTCAATGATCTGGTTCACGCGCTCGGTCTGGCCATCCGTCTGTGGGTGAAATGCCGAACTAAAGTCAAGACGAGAACCCATGCCCTCCTGAAATCTCTGCCAAAAATGTGAAGTAAACAACGGGTCTCGATCAGACACAATACTAGCCGGTATTCCATGCAGTCTAACAATCTCCTTCAGGTATAACTCTGCAAGTCTACTGGCTGTATACGTGGTATTGTATGGCAAGAAATGAGCAGACTTGGTTAGCCGATCTACAATAACCCAAATGGCATTGTTCTTCCTCAGTGTCTTCGGCAACCCGAGTATGAAATCCATCGAAATGGCTTCCCATTTCCACTCAGGCACAAGTAAAGGCTGCAATAGGCCTGCAGGATTCTGATGATCAACCTTAACCTGTTGACAAACCAAGCACCGTGATACGTACTCAGCGACGTCGCGCTTCAAACCTCGCCACCAGAAACTCTTCGTCAAGTCCTGATACATCTTGGTGCTACCAGGATGTATGGCATACATGGATTTGTGAGCCTCTTCGTAATGGTGTCCAAGCTCGGTACTGATCACGCATACCCGGTCGTGAAATAGCAAGGTCCCATCTGCTCGAATGGAGAAATCCTTCTTACTGCCATTCTCGACATCTCGTCTGATTGCCATTAACTCATCATCGGTCATCTGAAGCTTCTGAATGTTCTCGAAGAGCGTAGGACGTAATACAAGCGTAGCCATCAATGCTCCCGAGCCTTTTACATCGAACCTTGAGCTGCCCAAAGCCATATCCTCCAAAAGCTTCCATCTCTGAATCCGGCTAACAAGATGTGACAACTGTGCTGAAGACCTCCTACTAAGTGCATCAGCAACGACATTTGCCTTTCCCGGATGGTATTGAATCGAGCAATCGTAGTCCTTCAAGAACTCCATCCATCGTCGCTGCCGCATATTCAAGTCCTTTTGAGTGAAGAGGTACTTGAGACTCTTGTGATCGGTGAATATATCAAAGATTTCACCGTAGAGGTAATGTCGCCAGATCTTCAAGGCGAATATAACTGCTGCTAGCTCTAAGTCATGCGTCGGATAGTTTCTTTCATGGTCCTTCAACTGCCTAGAACCATACGCAATGACCCGCTCGTGTTGATTAAGCACACAGCCTAATCCGCCATAGGAAGCATCACTATATACTGCAAAACCTCCACTGCCGGAAGGTATAGCAAGCACTGGTGCTGTAGTCAAGCGGCGCTTTAACTCTCAAAGCTCTCACACTGTTCTGTCCAGTCGAACTTAGCATTCTTTCTTGTGAGCTGTGTAAGTGGACCCGATATCTTCGAGAAACCCTCGACAAATCGCCGATAGTACCCTGCCAAACCAAGGAAACTTCGGACTTCTGTAACTGTCGTAGGTTGTTCCCATGTCACCACAGAATCTATCTTTGTAGGATCCACTGAGATACCCGCTTCAGAGACTACATGGCCTAAGAAACTGACCTGCTCAAGCCAAAACTCACACTTACTGAGTTTGGCATACAACTGATGGTCCCTGAGTGTTTGAAGAGCCATCTTCATATGCTGCACATGCTCCTCTCTGGTTTTCGAATAGATGAGGATGTCATCTATGAAAACTACCACAGATTTATCAAGATGTGGTTTGAACACCCTGTTCATCAGGTCCATGAAAGATGCAGGCGCATTCGTCAATCCAAATGGCATCACTAGAAACTCATAGTGGCCATAACGCGTCCGGAACGCAGTCTTGGATATATCTTCCGCCTTGATCTTGAGCTGGTGATAGCCTGACCTCAGATCAATCTTCGAAAAGAACCTTGCACCCTGCAATTGATCAAACAAATCGTCTATCCGCGGAAGAGGATAACAATTCTTAATCGTCATCTTGTTAAGCTGCCTATAATCGATACACAAACGCATCGATCCATCCTTCTTTTTCACAAATAGAACCGGTGCACCCCAAGGAGAGACACTCGGTCGTATAAAGCCTTTATCTAACAGCTCCTGAAGCTGTTCCTTGAGCTCTTTCAACTCAGCAGGCGCCATCCGATATGGAGCTTTAGATAACGGTTCTGTACCCGGCGCTAGCTCAATCGCGAACTCAATTTCTCGGTCAGGTGGTAATCCAGGTAAGTCCTCTTGAAAGACATCAGGATAATCACAGACCACCTTGATAAGAGCCAAGTCGTTCTTCTTCTCGGTCGAATCTTGCAAATAGGCCAGATACCCACTACAACCATTCTTCATCATACGCTCAGCTTTAATGGCTGAAACCAACGGCGCAACCTTGGATTTGACTCCACAGAATCGGAAGGATTTTCGCTTTGGCGGTCGGAAGGTCACTATCTTAGAAAGGCATACGCTTCGCGTGATAAGTCGCCAACCAATCCATTAGAATGACGTCGAACCCTTCCATGCTCAACGTAATCATGTCGATCAATGTCTCGTGCTCATCAATCATCACGATGACTGACTGACATGCTGTATCAGTGCACACCGAACTCCCCGTAGGAATCTTGACATCTAGAATGAAAGTAAGGGGTTCGGGAGTAATACTAACTTCTCTGAGAAGGAAGGAGTAATAAACGAGTGTGTAGACCCAGGGTCTATAAGTACTCGTGCTTCAATTTTATCCACGTCGTCTCGACTACTCATCATAAGTGTACCTTTAGTTAAAAAGTTTGTTAATTATATGCAATGATTCCTATGTGTTTTAACATAATTGACTTGTATGTAGATTTAAACAATAATAATTGAATCAATGCATAATTGACGTCTCAACTTTAATGATACCTTGAATGACGTCATTCGACGTTTGGGCATCTGCAGGCCACCGCATAAGCCCGACCTTGAACTCGTAGGTCGGTCGACTTTTGCGTAGAGACCGTCGTAGTCCGTCCTTTCTCAATAGTAGGACAATCCTTGATCATGTGACCAACCTGTCCACACCTGAAGCATCCTCCAGTGTTCCGTCTGCAATCCTCTGTCTTATGTGGTTTCCCACATCTTGCACACACTGGGGTAGAAACAGGAGTAACAGCTGATCCTCTCGTCGAGCCCTGAGCCACAGAAGCTCCACTCGCAGTAGTGCTCCCGGCTCTGAAAGGCGCCCCGGGTGACGATACTCGAGGTCTCGATAGGAAGACGCCATCGGTCCTCAAGCAACAAATGGGTCTAGAATATGATGGCTGACTAGGGTAGGGAGGAGGTTTAGAGAACCTCGGCTTTTTGTTCACCTGCTCTGAAGCACTCTGCTGTCCCTGACCAAACCTATTTTTATTACCCTGCTCTCGCCTCAAGTACTGCTTTTGAATATCTTCCTCTGCAATGAGGGCCTTGGACATCACGCCAGCATACGTCTCCATTTCCCACATCGACACCCTCTCCTGAATGTTCGGCCTCAAACCTCTCTGAAATTTCTGAGCTCTCATCAGCTCAGTGGCCACATGTAGGGGTGCAAATCGGGAAAGTCTATCAAATTCTGCGCCATACTCGCGCACCGACATCTCATTCTGTTTCAATTCGATAAATTGGACCTCCCACTGATTACGTATGATCTTCGGAAAGTACTGATCGTTGAACGTCTCCACGAACTCTGCCCAAGTCCATGGAGTATTGGGGTAGTCCTGCTCTCTCATCCTGGAAACAGACTTCCACCACGGGCTGGCCTCGCCCAAAAGTTTGAAAGATGCCCAGCGTACTTTCTCGACATCGGTACACTGCAACACTTCAAATATTTTCTCTATCTCATCCAGCCATGCCTCGGCTTCCATAGGATCCGTCTGCCCTGAGAATGTAGGAGGTCTCATCCTCCTAAACTCTGCGAATCCTCTAGGCCGATGTCCGGCCGCCAAAGATCTCTGGTCATTGTCAATGGTCGCAGCTTATTTGGCCATGTTAGTAGCCAAGGCTGCCAACACCTTGTCCACATTTCCTCTGTCTTGCCTAGCAGCTCCCAAAGGCTCAGACAGGGCCAAGCAACTCGCCCTCTGCCATATGAGGTGCCTACGCCCTCATCTATCTCCTCCATGCGAGCTGTACGAGGTCCCTCTATACCTCGGCCTCTGCCTCTAAACCGTGGAGGCATGCTGATCTGTCATTGTTAAACAAACAATAATAATTGATCAGTAATAAATTGTTAGAAATAATCTAACCCCTAGTCCTAAGACTCTGAACCTAGAGCCTTGCTCTGATACCAACTGTGACGACCCGACTTTTCCAATCCCTAAGGTATAGGAAAGGCCTGTTCATCAACTTATTGATTTCTCAATAAGCCGTAACAAACAGAAGCCGACAACATAAACAAAGGTCTAAAAACAGAGGCAACATTGTTAATCCAAAAACAAAAGCTTCATATAACAAAAATTAGATACATCACTGTGAGGAACCAAAAGGAACCACCGGTGATGGCCAATCCGATCACCTAAAATAGAGGTTCACAATAATGGTTCCTCGAGTGATATCAAAAGATCAAAAAATAATAGCCTAAGGCTCAACAATCTAAAAATAATATCCAGACAAAATACAAAAAAAATACAGAATCTAAGATCACGGGAAGAACTCCTCAGCTGGTATGTCCAAATCCTCCTCGGGAATATAATCGGAGTCCTCCGGATCCTCTGACCCAAGGTCAGTCTCAGCACCTGTGACGTATAGTCGAGGGTGAGCTAACAGCCAAGCTCAATAGAGGAAGACAGATCTATTTGCATTTCTTTATAAGTAAAGGTTTTCAAAAGACGGAATCGGATCAAATATGGTTTTTCAATGATGCTTTTCAAATTAAATCTCCAGTTCTAATCCTGAGTCAAAACTGATAATAAAATCTAAAGTGTTCAAAATGTTCTGATTTAGCATGCTTCTTGTCTTAAATTTATAACTTAATTTTATCTCCCAAATTTCCTATAGCATGAGAGCAGACTACGTGACCGATGGGAAGACCCTACTGACCATCGTCGTTCATGAACCCATTTCGAAAATGCAACAAGCCCCTACGCTATGAGGGAAACTTGCGCCAAAGTTTTACCGTCAACACAGTTGGTAGAATCTAGGGCATCGTACTTATGAACCCAAAATCAAATGCAAATGCTAATACATATCCAAGCTTATTATTTATTTCATATACTAATTTTTCAAAGTTCTGATTCGAAGTTCTGATTCAAAATTTAGCTGAGGTTCTGATTTCCAAAGATTCTTATTTATGACAAGGTTTACAAATTTTTGGATTTTATCATATGTTCAAAGTTTTAATTACACTGTGTGCAACGAAATTTCCATATCTTATGCTTCTAAAAATAAATGATTTATAACAGTTTATGTTTATAATTCATGCAAATAATAATTTGGATTCCCCTACCTTAACCAAGAAAATTCAAAAGCATGAACAAGCAGTCCTCTCCAAGGACTCCCAATTGTCAAAACCTACATATATTAGCACCCTCAGTGTTAATATAGAACCCAAAAATCAACCCAAAAGCTCACAAAATAAAAATCCAATCAAATATTTAAAAGCCAAAAGCTGGACAGAATTCGACCATCGATTTCAAATTCGATGGTCGAATTTGAAATTCGATGGTCGATTTTAAATTCGACCATCGAATTCGTAACTCATTTAAAGCTTAAAATCTTATTTTCGACTGTCGATTTCCAATTCGACAGTCGATTTCCAATTTCGACAGTCGATTTTGAAATCGGCAGTCGAATTTCCCTGGCTCTGTGGCTGTTAATTCAACATGCCCGGATTCCTTTTCTTTAATTTCTACACAGCCATTCAATCCTTTCTATTGAATCCATATCTTAATTTCTTAACAAAACCCAATAAATTTACATAAGGAGGTTTCAAGGCATACTTCTTGTAGCTTAATCTGTTGATCCCCTTGTACCGATTCACGCACCGGAACAAGCTTCTATGATTGAAGGTTTAAAAGCTTCAAGTCATCCCATTATAACCCTTCTTCCATTGCACAGATCCTATCGATACAGTGATATCCTCTCCTCTAACCTTCTCTTCCAATATCTCAAACTGATCCAATTTCAAGTACCAAATAAACCAATGGTTGAGATGGGAAGAGGAGCTCTCACTCTCTCAAGATCTAAAGATCAAAAGCAGCCCAATTGGTTTGCAATTTACTTTCCACCGAAAGAGAGAAGTGTAAATTCTCTCAAATCTCTCTCTCTTTATAATACAAAACAAAACCTAATAAAAATCTAGATATTTGTAATTACTACTTATCTACTTAAGTTGAACATTATCCGGTGTTAAACACAAACACCAATGCTATTGCGTGAGTCATAGATTACATGACTTGCACACCTCTTAAAACGAAATCCTTATGCCAAAAGTCTTATCATAGACTTAGATTACCAAAAATCTAAAATAGTCCACAATATTTTTCGGACACACTTATCGAGGTAAACGAAAATAGGTCAAAAATATCAGGGATATTACAAGTTTCCCCAACCTTAATCTTGAGATTGCTCAAAGCCAAGCAGGGTCCTATCGATGGCCTTCTGCCTCAATCTATATCACAAGCACACAATGATGTATTAAAGATCAACTCTACTCACTAATAACTTATATACATTTATATTTTCTCAAAACCAAGGTCAATACGGACAAATGCATGCTGATATAGAGTTTGATGTAACATTCCTCCTAACTTTTGACCTTTAAAATTTTGGATTCATAAGTTAGTTAAAATACAAACGTTGTAGATCTCATTGTCTTCTTTCCAACACCATAAGAATTACATCAATCGGAGTTCGAAGTAAAAAGTTACGGCTGAAATACTAAAATAGTATCTGCAAGCCCAGTCAAAATCGATTGAACGATTTAAAACCGATCGAACGGTTACTAATTTCATTCGAAAGGTTTTCAAAACCGATCGAACGGTTTTCAAACCGACCAGAAACCTTCACATTTCCCTCTTGACGAAATCGTTCGATCGGTTACTAATTTCGATCGAACGGTTTCGTCAGATATCTCTAACTCATTTCTTTCTTTAGATCTGAACCCCTTCTCTTAAATTTTCACACGCACACATAGTATATTCCTAATCACATATGAGAAATACAACTTAAATAACAATTCTTACCTCTTAATCCAATGATTTATTCACCGATCGGATTGTCTTCTTCGTTGCGAAAAAGGGTTTCTAAAACCCACATCGATCTCCTATGAGGTCCACGCACACGATCAAGCCAACACAATCGTAGACAATCCTTTACAAAATCATTCACTTCACATAAACACCACCATGATTAAGTGAATTAACTCTATGGATTCAAGAAAAACCCTTTCTCTTCTCTCACCCTTCTCTTTCCTTTCTCTCTCTCTAACTCACTAAAACCCACAAATGTTTGCAACCGGGTATGACTTCTAAAGGAAGCTTGCTTTGTTTTATAAAAGGGGTCGGTTCCCATGCGAAACACAAACACACCCCTTGGGTGTTATTTCTTAATCACATAAGGTGTTTGGCTCCGGTCTGAAGCACATACACATTTCACTTGTATGTTCTACTTCTTATCCAAGGACTTAGGTTTTGTGTTAAGCCAATACGCCGTACCTCGGTGTATACCATCACATCAATTGAATAGTTATCATACTTTAAATCTCTTCTTTCTTATCCACCACAAGTCAACTAACCTCACACACTCATATTTTATTATTTTATCTTATCGACGTGTGACCCGTCAGGCACGCACATCAGGACGTATTGTTCAAAGGGCCAAATTTTTGGGATGTTACACTGACTGTTTGCATGATTTACTCCCTAGCGATCATATTGAGATTCAATGGAGAAGAAACAAAGAATTTCCTTATGGTTAGTACTTCAATCCGTGCCTCCTAATTTTTCGGAATTCCTATTTTTTATCAAGTTACAATGCAAGAATCAACTTGGTTGTCAAAAGTTTTGAGGAAATTTGACTTGGTTCATGGGCATGAATTTTTCTATGAGTACTTGTAAAATTTTATCATAATTTTAAGGCCTGTTTGGACATAGTCTCCCGCAAAACTCCAATATGGGAAAACTATCTATTTATTACTGTTGGACAATTGATGTTTTAGTGTAAATATGTTAACAACACAACCCAATATGGCAAACTATCTATTTGTTACTTTTGTACAACTGATGTTTTAGTGTAAAAACGTTAATAGCGCAATCCTAAATGGGAACTCAACGTCTATCCAAACGCACATGTGGAATAAAAGTGGATTACACCATTTTTTTAACTAGGCGTGGATTACACCATTTAGAAAATGGCATAGTCCATGTTTAAAGGTGCTGTCGAAATAGAGCCAAAGCCTTGATATATGTTGTTGCCTTCATGTAGATATTCGGATTGATAATTAAGGTTTGCTACATATGGCAGGATGGTGGTATGGGGTTGTAGGTCACTATGAGCCGTGTGACGGGATTGAGCATCACTGCTATTGCTGTAATAATGGCGAGAAAATCAAACTCTTTAATCAGTATCATTTTTTTATTCATCTCGAAGTTCACCTTTAATGGAACTTCACGGCGTACAAGGAATGCTATGTAAATGTGGAAAGAAATCTCGATGCTTGGTAAACTGGTTGAACATGTAATCGTATTTAGTTGTAGTAATTATATATGAGTGCTGTTAAATCAGTATTAAAAAAAAAAATTACTCCTTTATGGGTTACAAAAAGATATTACCTTTGTTGATTCCTTGAAAGTTGAAACTCACTCCACATGGATATTATGTCACCTATGATGGATGGGGAAATAAGGAGGAGGTATGATTTGATTGATTTCTATGTTCATGATACTAAAGAGTCAGTTTGTATCCCTCTATCAAGCAAATGACATTGTCTTGGAGGATTCCTTACAATACTTTAGGCATCAATGATTATTATATGCCACCAAGGCTTCCTTAGAAAGAAGAGGCAGAGCTGAGTACTTAGACATATATCATACTGCTTTATAGCATTAGCTTATATAGTTGAATGCAGACACAAATTAATAGACACCTGAGTATTATTATTATTTAGTTTCTTCTTTACCCTCTGCATGGGCTGTTTTGTTCAAATTTTCTACTTTGTTGTTTTTATCTTATCTTGTTCGCTTTTTCTTACGGCATAGCTTCTTGCCACACCTCTTTGATCTGCTGTATTATTTGTTTGCTTTAATGAAAATACATCTATATTTTGATTTAAAAAGAGAAACAGAGCTAAGTACTTAGGCATGTATCATACTGCATTAAATAATTAGTCTATATACTTGAACACAATGGGCTGCCTCGCCCGGCGTGGGTGATATTGGCTGAGCTGTGATGGTTCCAAAAGATTTAGTTCTCCTAATGTATTATGAATTGAGCATAATGTCTTATAAATAAAATTGAATCATATTGTTGTTACAGTTATATGAAATTTTAGTAGAGCAAGGTACTTGGGCTGTAAGATAAATCGTGTTGCATGATTGTGTAGGAGAGCCTCCCAAATTGAAAAAGAGTAGTCATTATTCCACATATCTACAGCAAGCTGATGATCTGATAGATATTTCTAGGCCTCATTTAGATGTATCTCAAAAAACAATATATTTGACTTGGTAAATTAGTCGCTAGTTGTAGATAAGCCTAATATAAAAAAATTGCCAAGGAAATGTTCTGAGATTTGGCGATATGATCGACCTAACTTGTCTTTGATCTGGGTTTAATTATGATGAAATCACCTATAAGATTGGACAAGTGATTTTCGTAAGTGTATTGCAACAGCATCTTATATACCATCCAGAGGAGTTAATAAGGAAGGGGGCGTAAGGTTACACCTGACTGTAACGAGACTGGTGCCAAACCATAAGCGACAAGGATAAAAGCACTAGTGATAGAAAATGGGTTCCTGAATTTTCTTTTAATGAAAACACTCATCTTTCGAAGAATTCTATACAATCTGGCAACAGTGGCAGAGATTCAAACGGGATCATCTATGGGCCAAAAGGATCAAACGCTATCGAGAAGAAAATCATTTCAGAATGTTATAATTATAACACTGAAGACCGCAAGGAGAGCCTTTCTTTCGGATGTTTACCACAAGATAAATCCTACGAAATTAAGAGTATTATACATTGCAACAGAGATTCGATAACAATCATTAGTTTTAAAAAATCTGGAAATGTTAGAAGTGCTGACAACAGCAGCCAGTGTTCCAGTGTCAATAGCATTCATGCAATTACTACAGGCAAAAATGTTGAACAAAATTGGAAGTTGTCTCAAAGTTCTAATGACATTAAAAAGACCTAGCTAAGGAAATAACCAAAGACAAGTGGGAAGGAAAACAGAAAATTTATTTGGCAGAAGACTAGGAACGATTCCTAGGATGTGCATCTTCCATGGAAAAAAAAGATGAAATCTTCTCAATGTGAGGATGGATGTTGGTACACAACAGACAACTTTGCTACTGAACCATAATTCATTTCTAGGCAGTGCATTGCTACAACTTCTTCTATTTGACACCATAATTTTCCCCAAAGTGTCAAGGTGGGGTAAAATAACTGAGCAATATATAAAATACCCAATGATAATGTGTTGGTCAAATCTCCTCAATGGGTTGCTCAGAAAAGGTTCCATGGTGATCTTAGTCATCATGTCTAACAATCAAGGGAAGACGCCTCACTAGGAAATATATTTAGGGGAAAATCTAAACAAAAGATGAATTAGCCAATGAAATATGAGAATGTCAACAATCACTAAATAAAGGGAAATATTGAATCAAAAAAACTAATTTTACAAAAAAAATCAATGATGCCCAGAAGGAAGCACTAGATGTTTCTTATTTGTATAGAAGCAATACTTATGTGGTATCCACAACAATCAACCAAAAAGATCTGACCTTTCTGAGACCAATAAAATAGTTGATTTACCTCTAGATCCTACTTCTTGTTTCCATCTACAACCAAATATGTCACACACAAGATTATTAGGTCATCATCAGTTGGGTCTTTGCATGATTACTCAGCTAATCAGAAGTGAAGGCTTGGATGATTAGAAGTAGAGCTTCCTTGTGAAAATAATTTCAAGATTTACAGGAAGTATATTGAGTGGTGGGGGGAGTGTGCTGGCTCCACAGGCCTCTGCCGAGACCTGGATCGATATGGTGAATGATTTCCAGAAGGGGAGTCTCTCTACCTGTCTTGGAATTCCAATGATTTACGGGATTGATGCTATTCATGGACATAACAATGTCTACAATGCTACATTATTCCCTCACAATGTTGGGCTCGGATCTACCAGGCAAATCCTAATTATTAATTATTTAGAAATTATATTTGGGGGCTTCATCTGCTATCATATATTTATATCTATTCACGATCTTTTATTTTGCTTGTATTCCCATATGAATTATGATTTCTGATGAATTTTCAAGACTGACTTGGTCTGATCAATAAAAATTCTTCCCATTTTTATAAAGTTATATATGTGCTTATCATCAACTTAGCCAATGTTTGGAGTCAATTAACATGTCCTTAAACAGTTGTTAGAAATCTGTCAACATTGTGTTATTAGGGTATAATACGATTCTTGGTTAATATTAAACCTAGCATTAATATTTACGTGTATACCCTCTTTTTTTTGACAGCCTAACTACAACTTAAAAAATAAAGCAAAAATGGGAAAGGGGAAACTGCCCTCGGCAGTAATAGCACCATTGTACCATTACTAAATAGCCTAAGGAAGTACATCTATCAACTCAGCAATGAAAAAACAGGTGGTCCACTGATTCCAAATCGCCCTTGTACATAATGTATACATTGGGCAAAGACCAGCCAAGATGGTGAAGGTAGTCGACGATAAGAGCTAGCCCACCTATCTTATATCCCCAACTATACCAAGTTAGGCTATACCAAGTTAGGCGGCACCTCTCTTGGAATCAGGACTAATAGATCACACTGAGGATTTTCCTGATGGATGACCCAAACAAAATGTGAAGATGGGACTGTTGGTTCAAAAGGCTACTCTTAATGAATACCTCACGTGTAAAGCCTTCACTCATGTTCTATCTCTGCATTCCAGTGATTCACCTTCGGCAATTGAAATTCTTTCTTATTAAGTCGGGCCTTATGATAGCATAGATCTTTCTGATGACTTCTGCATAAGTTATAATGTAGTCCTGTTGTGCTTTTTCAACTGTTTGTGATGACTGTCAACTAGTTGGTTGCATTCATAAATTTTGGTATTTTTATTACCCTATTGCTTCTAACTTCATTTCTGGCAATGACACACTCATTGATAAGGCTACCATGATATATTTGGATAAGAACGAGGAGTTTAAATCCAATTTTTGTTTCTACAATCAAATACCTGTAAATGGGAACAAAATGTGGGTTTTATAAGAGGCGACTAGTGAGGATGAAGATGATCCAACAGAGATGAGAACATTTTTTTAGCCAATATATGCCTTTGAGAAATAGTGGTAGCAACAGAAATAGTCTTGAACATTAGTAATAACTAATCCTTTTTGTATTTGTGTTTTTTTAAAGTCGTAACCATTAAACAACTTGTTTTGTAATTGATTTGTAAGAATTTGGTATATAAAAGATCCCCAGTACTCTGTCCTTGCTGTGATCGATACCTATATCAGTATCAGTATCTATACCTGGGAAACATAGACCGGGTGGTCCTTGCTGTACTCGATGAATATATGAGTACCAATATCTGTACCTGGGAAATGTAGATAGGCTAGGGTCCTTGATTGCTACTGATAGTTTCCAAGTTTCTTTGTTATAAGAATACCCTTTTTTTGTTTGATGGGTAAACTATGCTCGAACGTGCGACTTTAGTTACTATAAAACTTGAAAACTAACTGTACTCGGATGAGGGTATGGGATCCGTATAAGCGCCTTGGTGTAAGTTCTGATGCTTCTGAAGAAGAAATTCGAGGTGCCTGCAATTTTCTTTTGCAACAATATGCTGAGCATGAGAGAAGCTATGAGTTGTTATTGAGCAGCGATAAGGCGTACTTAAAGCTAGTAAAGGTATGATCTTATGTTATAACTTTAGTAACGATTATTGGGTCTGTGGTTTGGTTCATCCATGCTATCGGTTATAAATTTTCCAATATCATGATATATGTCCGAAGAAGTGATCATGAACCAAGTCACTTAGTCTCAGTCAGGCTTACAAAATAGTATAATAACTAATTTCTGGTTAGAGATGCCAGTGTCTTAGGTCTGGCTTGAAAGGCTAGCTTATTTGTAAGGCCTAAAAATATCAAGTCCAAGCCCAAACCCAGCTCAGATTGGGCCATATACTAAAATATCAAAACTTTAAGTTTAAAGCCCAACCCAGTTGGCTTGAGTTCAGATCCAACAGCTTGAGGTCCGTACCCATGAGTAGGTATTAGGTGCTTGACTCGTGCACCAAGTTGGTTCATTGATCAATCTTCTTTTGCCAAACTTAGGAGATGAACATATATTTATTTGAACAAAATAACATTATAAGTTAAAGAATGTACTTTCATTGATTGGAAGTAAATCATATATTTGGACTAGACAAACGAGCCAATGAATCATAAAACAGAATGGTAGGAAAATTTAGAACTATTGAAATATGAGTAAAAAAATTAGTGAAAACTTGGTTGGGTTATTGAAAGTAGCTTGGTGAGTATATTGAATAATAGCATCCACTTTCTGATTTTTTTATCATTGGGCATGTGAATCATTCTAATTTCATGATGATTATCATTTGGCATGTGATCATAAAATAGAATGTATGAGGAATGGCAACTTGAAGACGATTTGCATCAACATGTAGCAATCAAGTACCTATATATTGTGATAATTTGAATACCTATATACTTTGGTAATTTGAATACATTTCTATGTGGTAATTTGAATATCTATATATTGTGTAGCAAACAGGTACTGTGACAGCCCGGATTTCGACACCCCGAAACCCGTGCCATCAGCATGATCCTCCACACCGTGTCCCAAAACTATGTACGGAATATTGGTATAACAAGCCAAAACCGATCAAGTAAGGCGTATGAACTGAATGAAAACATGCATTAATAATATATTATTCTCTAAATGAAAGAGCTCAAAAGCAGTTCTCGTTCCATGCCAATGTATGGACACAAGAACAGGCCCGCACCATCAGTGATAAAACAAGGTCACCCCAAATGGTTCGCCAAAAAGAATATCGAAGTATAATTACATTGTTTATCCAAAATAAAGGCTTGACATACCAAGCCATACCAATATGCTCTCAAAACTCTCTCTCAAAGTGCTTAGTAGAGTCTCCTAGAAGAAGTCCTCGGGAGGAAGCTCCAACTCGTCCCCAGGCACGTAATCTGAATCACCTGGATCTATGTCTCCCGAAGCCTCGGCCGCTGCTAATAATGGACCTGCGACGTATAGTCTAAAGGGTGAGCTACATCCTAACTCAATAAGGAACAACACAATGAACATATAAGTCAAAATCTTACATATATTCCATGATATTCAAAGCATGACATGTCTATGCATTTGCTAGAAAACAGTTTAAAAGATGGCAATTTGCATTCAAGTTTACTGGTAGTTTGCATGTTTCATTTTACTGTTAATTATCATGAATGATACTGAACAGGCCTAAAGCAAAACTTAAATCTTCAACTTAAGTAATCCCCGAGCAATATAACATCGAGCCCCGATGGGATACCCTCCACCGTCGTCTAAATAGACAGTTGTTATAATCTATTCCCTGGGAATACGACCCAAGCCCCTTTTTCAATAGGCGGTGGGGTTAAATCTCATCTCAACATTCCTGGGATGTGCTTATCAGATATCTGGATAGACCTCTGCTGCGTGTATGGATTGGCAGTATCGTCCGCGGATATCCTGCCGAGTCAGTCGTGGGTATCCCGTCACGTCGGTGGGGTATCCTAATCAAACCTCAAATAACAAAAATAACATATGCTTTACATATAGTTGTTCACCATGTAAATGCGCTATCTTATATCAGTTAAGCCTTAACAGTAGTTATTCAATCTTATTTACATCCCTGAGATGTCTAATTTACTCGCATCACACTGATGCCTTTATCACTTTCTCATCCCCTGGGGGTGCCTCATTTTCATTAACTTACTTAGTCATCACACTGATGCCTTTATCATTTTTTTGGTGTCACACACACCCATTTTTACAAAGATTTTCACAGTTAAAGTATTTTTAAATTAATCTCTATATCACTACATACATGCTCTTGCAATTAAAGTACATGTTCAAGGTGTTTCCTACCTCAAGTTTCTGATGGTTCAAGCATCAAGGTCCCACACGGCTCCTTATGCTTGCTTTCACACGTACCACCTATGGTACATCACAACACATGCAACATATCACTAAAGATGCAATAAAGAAGGTCCTTAACCCTCTATGAACCTCAAGGTCCAACTAAGAAGTTAAGTGAAACTGCCAGAATCGATTAATCGATTCCCAAAATCGATTAATCGAACCCTAAATCGATTAATCAATTCTCAAAATCGATTAATCGAAATCCAAAATCGATTAATCGATTAATCGAATTCTCCTGAATGGTTAAATTGATTCTCAAATCGAGTAGTTGAAATCTAAAATCGATTAGTCGATCCCAAATCGATTAATCGAAATTCAAAATCGATTAATCGATTTCCCCAAGTCTTATTTCTCCAGCCAATGGAGGTACCCAGTCAATTAGTCGATTTCTAAATCTATTAATCGACCTTCAACATCGATTAATCGATTTTCAGATCGATTAATCAAAATCGGGCATCCTTGACTTTTCAACTTCTAGACCAAAATCGATTTATCGAATCTCGATTTTGATTAATCGATTTGGCCAGATTCAGCCCCCTTTCGGGTTGTTCTTCCAAATCTTTTCCTCATCCATTTTTCTTTCTTTTCTAGGTCTTTAATCTATCATTCTAACTATGCTTGACTGAATTAAACTCATCATATCGTTATGTATTGAAATCTAATGAAACTTATCTCAATAATCCCTTCAAAGGATTTATTTGTTGGGTTTGATGGCTAGGGTTCCAACTTTTGCTTCAACGGCTCCTCGTGCGTTGAAATTCGGTATTAAATGCTCTAATCAGCCCTTGATTTGCACTAACTCCTACCTTAATAACTCCTCTTTTTTTCTCCCTCTCTCTCTTCTTAAATCCTTCACCAACCAAAATAAAAGGATTCTAGGGTTATTAAACCCTTATATCCCCTCTTCGATTTTGGTGTTAAGCGCATACACCAGAGATAGGCGTATGTGACTCAAATGACCATACACTACACTTAGGTTATATTAATCTCACACTAGCACATAACTTCATGAGTCCACTGTTTGACCATCACTTGGTCAAACCTACGACCAGTTGGGCACGGATCCCGAGGTCACTATTTAACGCTCAAAATTTTGAGATATTACATTTTCCCCACCTTTGGAAATTTCGTCCTAGAAAATAACCCAAAGGTGCATTGGTGTGGTACCCCACACACTGCGGTGTCACGTACCCACACACAAAAGATGACGTATACATCACACAGTGCAAAAAAACAGAAAGGAATGCAATCAAATGCTCAAAAAAAATGATTTAGATTTCATTATCAATTTCCAAAATTTACAGAGTTGAGCGTGTACATTTTTTTAATTACAATCAAAAAAGAAATATCTTTCGCTCAAGCTCACGCTGCCCCCTCTCCTGGTTGATCTGGTGTTAGAGCGGGCTGCTCTGGTGGTGGCTGGCTGGTCACAGCAGCCTGCTCTGGCTGCTGGGGCGCCGAGCCAGATGCATCGGCAGCAGAGGTACTCGCATGAAAAATGGAACCTGAATGAAAAGCTGTCCGGCTTGCAGTCCACGCCTCCTCCTATGCGAGACGCTGCTGATAGTTCAACGGATAGATCTACCATAAGTTGTGGTACATCAAGAAGTCTATCTGCCGGTTCATCCTCTCGTTGTTGGCCTCCATTCGAGCCAACATGTCCTCTAGTGGCCACCGCGATCGGCGTGAGTGTGATGCGGTGGTATGGGAGGGTGCCCCCTCAGGTGGTGGATCAATGGGGTGTGCCCCCCCCCCACAGGTGGGTCCTAATGTGGTGGTGGGGGTGGTGGTGGAGCCACTGGTGCTGTTGCGGCTGTTGGTGCTAGGCCCTGAGCTGGTAGGGTCCTCTTTAGCAACCTATAAGTACGACCCATGAAGCGATGGAGTAGTACTTCAGGTGGTCCATAGCTCGCTCCTCATGAGGCAAGACAGTGTATCCTGGAGCGTCTGAGTAGCACTCCAGCATGCTCGAAATGAGTCGAGCGTACGACATCTTCTCCCTGGGCCTCAAATTGCCCTTCATCAATTTCCCCTTTATATAGACCATCCCCTCCAGGATGATCTTGGTAGCGTCAAACCAACGACCACAGAAGGTCGCGTATAGGGCCTGTTGGACTGACTCCACCCTCTCGGTATCGTGACGCATTGGGTAGAGATTGCACTTGATTATAGAATCAAGCATCCACATATAATGGGGGAGATCGACCCTCCTAATAGACGATCCCGACCCTTTCTTCCCATTGGTCATCCGGGGCATAATTTCTTCAAATCTCACCTCTTCCGCAAAGGGTGGGAAGAGGGTGGTCTCGGGCACAAAGTCTAAATAACATTCCAGGGCTTCGTGAATGTGTAGACGGGTGAAAGTGTAGTCGCGACCATCAATCTTGGTCGTAACAACGTCATCGGTGGGACCCTCCACCAAGCCTTGGTAAAATAGGAGGACCAATCTAGGGTAGTAAGACCTGTGGAGTGGCTTTAACAGATTGCCAAGGCCCGCCTTCACCAAATAATTCCGAGCCCATTGGGTCTCACCCTCAACGTCGGCGTTGGTAAACAATTCCACATCGAAGATAAATTCATCTTCGAAGGTCTTAGCCGCCCACCATTCATTTGGTTGGGGGACGTTTACGGGTGGTGGTGGAATCGGTGAAGACTCGCGCGAAGACGCGCTCGTCGAACCGGATGTGGTATCCGATGCCGACGGGGATGGGGTCCTCACAGGTGATGGGGTAGGTGGTGGCGGTGCGGCGTTCTTAAGCCGGACCAGGAGCTTGGATGTCGCCTTCTTTGAAGACAACTGGGTTCTAGGCAGCATTTTGGTAAAAATGAAACAAAACTAGGGTTTAATGGCTTGAAACTAAAAGAAACTTAAAATCTAGGGTTTTTACCTTAGGTTTTGATCTAATGTCAAGCGATTTCGATCCGCAATCGACGCAAAACTCCCAAAACCCTAGCGTGCACAGTCGTTTGAAGAGGGAAACGAAGTGGCGCGCAAGAACCAAAACCCCAAAATTTTCAAATGGGGAGAAATCCCCCTTCGAGTTATATATATTGGCCCGATTCGATTAATCGATTTCTAAAATCGATTAGTCGAGTTTCAAAACTAACACTACGTGAAAATGGGAATAAAACAACAATACCACTGCAAAAGAAATTACATCCCAAAGTCGTGGTAAAAAAATTGACAGTAAAAAACTGTCGTTTAGTGTGTTATAACCGTCATTTTTTAAGAAATGGATAGGCGGGTAATTATATAATTATTAGAAGGGAAAATTTGCCCTTTCAACAAATCCTGTGATATAAATATTAAAAAGTTAATCTAATTTAAGTCCTATCTCTTGTCTTCCTATATTTTCTTCCTCTCATGTCAAACCCTAGCTCTTGCAATCCTGATCCTTGCCATATATATAGAAGGGAAAAAGAAGAAGACGACAGTGACAACCATTCAATGCGTTTGATGGATTTGGCCAACAATCTCTCTCATATGGACATGGAAGGTCTAGGGTTTTGAGATTCTTCTCTCCTTGCATCAACTTAGGGATTTGACAATCATGGCGGACAAATCAAAGAGCCCTGCGCACGAGCCACGTGATTAGAAATCAGAGCCTGCGATCTTGAAGAGGACCTTTTAGATTTGATCTCCATCGCCAACAAGTAAGTAAACGAGATATGTGTTGATCTTATAGGGTAAATAAACCTTTTTTATATTTCATTGTATCTTTCATGCTTAAAGCAATTGATAATGCCCAAGGGAGAAGAAGGTGATTAATGTGATGATTTGCTTTGGGTGATGGGGATTTTAGGGTTTGAAGGTTATGCTCTGTTTCAACCTAATTGGCAGGTATTGTAGTCCGATATTTAGCGTAAAAACCAATTTTATGGTTTTTAAGGATGATTCTTCCATCAGCCTCCTATACCATATCGGCCATTTCATCAGATGGTTGGGTCACTTCTTGGGATCTGTGTGGAGGCAACATTTGTGCCATTTGATGGTATGCCTAGGATCAAAGATCTAGTGTTGTAGATTTGGACGAAGAACATGTCTATTATGTGATTCGTAGCAGTCAACACCCTTTGAAATGAATGTCTAAACAGATGTTAGAGGTTTACATGGTGGCCGTTCATTTTAAGGATTCAGGGCTTTGAATCACATGATAGGCACATTTTTTTAGTTCCAATTTTTAACACCAGAGATCTTTAGTTTATTGGTGTACCATCAAATGGCACAAATGTTGACTCCCCATTGTACACATCCCAAAAAATGACCAGGTCCAAATTGTTGTCCGGTCGGTTACCCTATACCAGCTCCGAAAAGAAATAGTTTTGTCAACAGTAAGCATCCATCACTCTCTTATATGATCATATTACAATGGATTCATGCATAGTCTCTGCCATGTAACTAATCCACTAATTCATGTGCTAGAGCGGCTATAGCTCAAAGCCCTATTCATCAGATGATCCAACCATTTGATCACTTGCACACCTCTAGAAAGTTGATAAATTATTTGGCATTACTTTGTGAAAGTCTGTTGATCATATGGTTAGTACCAATATGATCATTGCATTTGATCAACTTGTTGACCAATGGGATGGTTAGAATCCTCTAATAGGTGTGACTATTTGGCTGAGGCCTGAATGATCGATGGACTGCTAACTGTCCTACTTGGATTGATCAAACATGAACGGTCATAGGCTAATCTATTTAAGGGCAGTCTTAGAAGTTGACCTCATAAGAAATAAGGGAAGTCACATCATTGAATACCGATAAGAGGCTTTCGCGAATGTAATGCCATCCATCTTGGAATCGGCTGGCTATCTCAGAACGTTTCTCAAATGGAGAAAAGGAGGATGAGGCATAAAAGCTAGCGCCGAGAGTACCGTCAAATCTTGAAATGGATGGCATTAGATTCACAAGATGCTCCTTACCTCATTATTTCAAAGATAATAACAACATACCATCTTGGTTGTCAGTATGCGAATTTTTCAACAATTTCCCAGACTTTTTCCTGATTTTTACATCTGTTTTTTCAATTTTTATAGATTTTTATTAATATATCTTATAACTCTTTTTTTTTTTTTTTAATTTTGACCTTTTTTTCCCTGATGAATTTTGCCAGATTTTCTGATTTTCTCCAAGCAGATTTATTACCGAATGCCGACTTGGTCAGAATGTTTTCTCCAAACAGATTTATTACCGAATGACTGTATAGAGCCTATGTGTCATATCCTAGCCATTTGATCATGTGGCTGTTGTGTGTGTCATTTGTGTTCATGTTATTGTGTGTTTTTTAGGTGCTTATTAGAGCATTTGGGGAACTCGATGAGACTAATTATATTGATCCTAGGACTGCTGAAATTGCTACCATCAACCATGTCAAACAAGTAATTTTTTTTCATTTTCAACTTCTTTTTTTATTGGTAGGTTGGGATTGAACGACCTCATGGTTATGATATTATCAACCTTTGAGCTACGTGCCCAACCCCTGCTCACAGTTTGTTTTAGCTTCCATGTCCATATATGCTTTGAATTTTTTTTTAATAATATTTGAAAGTCTTTTGATATTTATGAAATATCTTTTCATATCTCATTTAAATAAAATATTTGTTCCATTAACCAGCCTTTATGATGCTTTAAACTTTTTCCAGTCACAGGCTCATAGCACTAGATGGAATGTGAGAGATGTTAAAAGAGCTTTGTGAGAAGCCATCATTTGTTTGTGGGAATATGCAGATTGCTGACTTTATGTAAATTGAGATTATTTTCTTTGTTTAGTGACAATTTTATTTAGAAAGGAGCAATAAAATGGGAGAACCTGATATTGATTGGTTAGATCAATATATATATATTACTATAATAGATGGTTTCTATTATAGTAATAAACGTTTATTTCTTTTCATCAAAATTTGGAATGTAGGAGCTTTGATAAAAATACTACATATGATGTATCTTAAACAACAAGATCCCATCTTTTCAGTTGCTTGTAATGAAATATCTAGCAATTTCTGCTTCTCATAACCAGTAGTCAGTGTATGTTATCTATATGACTTTATATGTTTCTCTTTGTATAAAGAAGCTGATTCACATCTTACCATCCAAGTTTCTGAAGCCTTTACTCATCATAAACTGTGTTGTGTTTGCCAATCTACTTGTAGTTGAACTCTGCGCTTTCGTTTCTTTTTTAAAACTTTTAAAAAAAGAAATGGAGGAAAACACTATTCTGTTGATTGGACCCACCAAATGGAGACTTCTATTACTGGTTCAAACAACCTTAATAGTGGTTGTTTGGCCCCAGGGAAGTGTAGTTGACCATAGCCTAGGGGCCAGACCACTCTCTATTCCTAGCATCTAGATGGTGATCACTCATGAGAATTTTATGCAAGCTGACATGCTGATATCCTGTTAAGCACGACATCGTCCATACATCTGAGGTAGTGTTGTAATTACCATAGCCGACATCGGCTAATAACTTTTGCTCCAAAATTGAACAATTAAATAATTAACTAAATAAATTTCAGTCAATAGTTAGAATAAATATGGGCATCCAATAAATTATTAATAATAAATTGAGCACCATGGGTAACATTGAGGTTTTGACTAATTGTTCTCAATGTTTTCAAACTGAATGGATGTTTTCTAGTAACCACATATCTTATACAAAAATATGGGTATTACATTTTAATTTAGTAGGAATTTAATTTAACATCACTATGATTTATTCCAGGAGCTTCGCATGGTTTTGGAGAAGGAAACTTGGCTAAAATTGGCACTTGACACAATGCAAGTAATTAATTTGGCAGGCCTTGTTGGTGATAGAGAAGCACTAATTGCTCCATCGGATGGTAATCCTATTAAAATTTTAGTTCTTCATTCCAAGAAAATACCTGAGCTAGTTGGAAATTGCACTCAGAAGAATGGATTTTCTCATTGGCTGAAAGTTGGAAATCCGTTTTTGTCAAAGATGTTATGAGCCCTAGAGCTCATTCACACAAATGGATGTGGCACCTACTAGCCCAAATTTTGGGCATGCACCAACTACCTTTTGTTTGAAGGTATTGCTCTTTAGTATTTATTAGTTTTTACCCGAACTAAGATTTCATTCATAATCTATTTCTTCTTCACCTATAGTTCTTGAAATTACCAAACACTTTTCAGTTACACTATGACTAAAATGGAAATCATTTAGATGCAAGTAGCAATTCAAAGAAAAGTAATATTGGATAATTGTATAATCTAGGTTTATATCTTGCTCGAAATGAGGCTTCTCATGATCATTTTGATGCATGTAGCTAGAAAGCCTTCGTAAAATAATCTTCATGGGTGGATGGTTGAGATTGCTTCCACCCTTGTCCATGCGATCCCTTCCCTTGATCTAAATGTAGAAATAAAACTAACAACTAGGCTTATGGACCACCCAACTGCTCACAAACTATAGCTTAATGTGTGTCTATTTTGAGGCACACTTATTTTAATCCTAAAAATAAATATAGACAAATTGGGTGGTTTGTGGCAGGGCTCATGACTTTTCCAACAAAGATGAGGACCATCTTGGGCTAAATTTTCAAAGTCATTCTCTGTTGGTAATACATAAGATTCTCATTCAATTTCGAGTTAAAATTGGAAAATGGCACTTTTATTATATTGTTGGATTTCCAAGACAGACTTCCAAAAAGTACTTCTATGTTCTTTGAACTCATTTTCAAGAAAAAAATGACTATACTAGGCCGAATATTTAACATGCTTGATCCTGTCTGCATTTTGGCAACAATTGTATACATCACAATTATTGTAATTGCTCTTTTCTGTACTCTTTATGTAAGATTCAGCGTATTTTTTTATATATATTGTAAATCTAGTTATTTGTTTTGTTTTAAAGTAGACTATCATCTTGGGATCTGTGATCATGTAGTTTTCAACTTTTGCCAGATTCATAACAAGATCTTAGCACTTATTGCAATCGTGTTAGAGTTTGGTGCTCTTGTTTGGTAAGTTGGACTTCATGCATTCTTTTGATATGTTACTTCCCATATCATATTTTATGAATATTTTGATAGTATTGCATTCATCATTCTTATACTTCTATTTACTATGAAGAAGTGATAAACCTCTTGTCTCCATCTTCTGTTATGAACCTTACTACTTCGGTGAGTTTTGTAGTGTTGGCTGATAATTTCTTGATTGAATTTTTACAGGGTTTGCTTCAAGCTGAGTTTTTTGTGTCTCAGTTTTGTGGAACTTTTTGAGTTTGATTGCTAGTTTCAAGAGCAATTAGATAGTTTTCTCCTCCAGAATTCAATTGGCAATTAATTTTGTTATGGATCTTTAAGGAATGTACATGAACTGTGGGATTACATTACACACTACTTTGATATACATGATCAAGATGTCGAGCAGATTTTTATTATTGTTGTTACTGCTGGTTTTATTCTAGAATTGTGTTTTCACACTTCCATAGAACAAATGTTAGTTTTATCGGTCTTTTTTCTGTTATTTCAGTTTAGCTTACTAATTTCCTACAAATTATAGTTGAATTGAGTTGAGCGCAAGCTGCAGTTTGCAATACTATTACATGCCAAAATTTGACATTTACAGATGTCAGTGCCCCTGAAAGGTGTACACGTCAGTTTTGAGTGGTGAAAGATCGAATTCAATAGATATAATGGAAGTTGGTGTTGACCCCATTTTCCCTAAAAAAAAAAATCTTCAGGGACACCACATAGTGCAAGATATTTTTTATATTGCATCTTATATTACTTTTTTAGTTGTTTTATTTTCTTCAAAGTTTAAACTTTTGCTATGGATGCAAGTTGTTGGGAATCGGATAAGCCCCCATCATTGTTTGTGTCAGGGAATGGTGTTTGACTTAGAGAAAGAAGCAACTCTACAACATTAATCTTGGAAAGTCCAATTCAAGGACCAAATGCCCAAAAACAAGTCTGCAGAAGCTGCATTTGATTTTTTCTTTTTTGTTCAATGTTGGCTTATCTTCTCTTTGATTGAATATTTTTATGTTATTTTCACGAGGGCTGAAGTATTCCTACTTGTGTAATAAAAAAAATTTAAATTTGTTGATATTGTGAACTGATTTGTTACTTTTGTGAAATAGAGGATGGAATGCGTAATTCAAACAAGGAAGAGACGGGTATGCGAGGATCAGACCGCATTACACATAGCAGATTTGTTTGGGATTGACACTTCACATTTTACTAGATTTTCCTTTTTTTTTTTTTTACTTTTGCCGATGATACAGACCAGTTGAATATCAACACTAATGACAATGTTAATATTTTGGCCATAGATAAGTCGAAATGACATAATGTATGTTTGTTGAAAAGCAAACTTAATGGAGATAATTGGACTTGCATTTTACTAGATTTTCCTTTATTTTTTTTTACTTTTCTCAATGCTACAGACCAGTTGAATATCAACACCAATGACAATGTTAATATTTTGGCCATAGATAAGTCGAAATGACATGATGCATGTTTGTTGAAAAGCAAACTTGATGGAGATAATTGGACTTGGAAAGTCTGGGACATGATCGCACCTAGTGTTGGAAATCCTTTCAAATGATGGGTGGGGCATGTGTTGAGCTTTATTTATTTATTTTTTCTTATCTGCATTTCTCTTGTTAAAGTGGTGAAAGTATTCGAAATATTTTTAAGTCTTTATATCATATGGCAGTTTTAAGTAAAAAAAATATTTTAGGTGTAAAGAATAATAGAAAGTTGGGCAACAAAGTGGGAGAGTGAAAAAAATATATATATTTAGGTTTCAGTGATGATTAGGATTTATGAAATATATATATTTTAGTTTCTTAAATTAATATATTAATTTTTTTTTAAAAAAGATATATATAAAAACGACAGCCTAAAACCGTCGTTTTTCTTCTCATCTATGACCGTCGTTGTATGAGAGAAAAATGACAGTCATAATGGGTCATAAAAAAAATGGTGTGAGTGTTTATTTTTTTTAAATTGTGTAAAAATGACAGCTTAAAACCGTTGTTTATGGTCGACAGTCGAAGACCGTCGTTATTGTCATGAAATAAACAACGGTCTAAATCTGTCGTTGAAAAATACTACTGCTTTTTCTAGGACAGCTCACTCGACGGTCTAAAACTGTCGTTTTTTAGGAAAACGATAGTCATGGGCTGTTGTTTTTTTTTATTTTCACGTAGTGTAAGTTCAGCCGCGCGAAATCGATTAATCGATTTCCAACATCAATTAATCGAAACTCAAAATCGATTAATCGAATCCATTTCGATTAATCAAAATCGCGATCACTTAAAACTCCAACTTTTCCAGCTCACTGGCGCATGACAGCCGATTAATCGAATCTCTAAGTCGATTAATCGAAATCCCAAAATCGATTAATCGAATTTCACTTCGATTAATCGAAATCATAAAGTTCTTCCAATTTTCCTAAAATTCTCAAGTCACTCGATTAATCGAATTTCCAATATCGATTAATCGAAATTCAAAATCGATTAATCGAATCCCGAATCGATTAATTGAAGTTTCATTTTATTAATTTCCTATATCTCTATTCAATATCGACTCACTGGCGTATGCAAGTCGACTAATCGACCAAAATCGATTAATCGAATTCCCAAATCGATTAATCAATTTTGATCAGATTTCCAAATTTTTGTTATTTTTATGTCTCTTTTGATTTCTTGGTAAAACATTGGTTTTGAGAAACACGTCATCACGGTCATGTCATGGCTATGATGAATTCTAAGTATGCATTCGACATTGTATTAGGAACACTATGCGGATTAAAAATTATTTCTATTGAACAAATTGATCAGCAGATCGACATTGGATTACAACATATGGTTTAAATCCGCAACCATGCTTGCGGTGAAATTTTTTGACTCTCAAGCTGTCGTAAACAAGTCTGGATACTGTTCTTTCACGTCGGTCTCTCATTCTCACGTAGCTTCCTCTGCCGGATGATTCTTCCATCGAACAAGCACTAACGGAATCACTTTTGTCCGCAACACTTGTTCCTTTCGATCCAAAATCTCCACCGGGTCTTCGATCATAGTCATATCCTCATGCATCTCAAATGATTGGCCGCTCAACACGTGATTAGGGCCATTAAGATATTTCCTGAGCATCCATATGTGGAACACATTGTGTACCCGATCAAATAATGGTGGCAATCCAATGCGGTAAGCAACTTCCCCTACTCGACCCAGAACCTGAAATGGTCCAAGATACTGGGGACTTAGCTTGCCTCTCCTTCCAAACCTCATCACCCCCTCATAGGTGACACTTTCACGAACACGTGTTCACCCACCTTAAAGTCTACACTCGTCCGCTTGATATCAGCATAGCTTTTCTGCCTGCTTTGAGCCGCTTTGAGTTTGGCCCTTATCATCTGAACATTGGTGGCATTATCTTCAAGTATTTCGGGTCCCAAAATGAATTTCTCACCAGTTTCCTCCCAATTGATGGGGGATCTACATCGCCGTCCATAAAGAGCTTCATACGGTGCCATCCCAATGCTCATCTGTAAACTGTTGTTATATGTAAACTCAACCAACGGTAGGTGCTGATTCCATGATCCTTGCAATTCTAACATACACGCCCTAAGCATGTCCTCGATGATCTGATTAACCCACTCTATCTGACCATCGGTTTGTGGATGGAATGCTGAACTGAAATCTAGTCGCGTTCCCATTCCTTCTTGAAATTTCTTCCAAAACTTTGATGTATATAATGGGTCACGGTCAGAAACAATGCTACTCAGAATCTCATACAAACGGACGATCTCCTTCATGTATAGATCTGCAAGTCTTCCCGCGGTGTACATCATGTTGTATGGCAAGAAGTGCGTTGACTTTGTCAATCGATCGACTACCACCCAAATGGCATTACACCTCTTTGCAGTACGCGGTAGCCCAAGGATGAAGTCCATAGAGATCGATTCCCACTTCCAATCTGGTATAGGTAGAGGTTGCAATAACCCTGCGGGGTGTCTATGATCGATCTTCACTTGTTGGCACGTCAAACATCGTGACACGTACTCTGCCACGTCTTGTTTCAAACCTCTCCACCAATAATTCTTTTTCAAATCTTGATATATCTTTGTGCTTCCCAGGTGGATAACATAGCTTGATTTGTGAGCCTCATCAAGGATCGTTCGTCGTAGGTTGGCATTGTCCGGAATACAAAGACGACCCTTGAACAATAAGGAACCATCCTCCTTGACCGAGAACTCTGATCTAATGCCTTCAGTTACATCTTGACGAATTTTGGTTAGCGTCGGATCTTTCATCTGTAGCTCGTGGATATGTTCAAATATCACCGGTCACATTGATATATTAGCTAAGAAGGCTCCTGTAGCTTACGACTCAATGTTCGCATCATATAGAGCTAGATCTTCAAACAACTTCCATCGGTGCATACCCAAAATCAAACTAGCCAATTGAGCTGAACCCTTCCAACTCAAGGCATCGGTCACTACATTAGCCTTGCCTGGATGGTACTATATAGAACAGTCATAGTCCTTGAGGAACTCCATCCATTTGCGCTGCCTCATGTTTAGCTCCTTCTGTGTAAACAGATATCTGAGGCTCTTGTGATCGGTGAAAATCTCAAAAGTCTCACCGTACAAGTAATGCCTCCAAATCTTGAGCCCAAAAATTACCGTTGCTAATTCTAAGTCATGTGTCGGTTAATTCTTCTCATGCTCTTTCAACTGTCTCGATCCGTACGCTATCACCTTTCTGTGTTGATTAAGCACGTAGCCCAAACCACTATACGAAGCATCGCTGTATACTGCGAACCCTCCACTGCCTGAAGGAATCACAAGTATTGGAGCTGAAGTGAGTCTCTTCATGAGTTCTTGAAAACTCTTCTCGCATGCCTCACTCCATTTGAATCTTGCATCCTTCCGTGTAAGTCTCGTGAGTGGTCCTGATATCTTTAAAAAACCCTCAACGAAATGTCGATAGTAACCCGCTAATCTAAGGAAACTACGGAAGTCGGTCACGGTCTTTGGTTGCTCCCAATTGACCACTGCTTCTATCTTCGCTGGATCTACAGTGACACCATGCTTTGAGACAACGTGTCCCAAAAAACTAACTTCTTTTAACTAAAACTCGCACTTGCTGAGCTTGGCATATAGTTGGTGTTCACATAGAGTCTGTAGGGCTATCCTCAAGTGCTTCTCATGCTCTTCTTCTGATTTTGAATAGATTAGGATGTCGTCAACAAATACTACGACACAGGAGTCTAGGTGTGGTTTAAACACCCTATTCATCAGATCCATGAATGACGTCGGGGCATTTGTCAACCTAAACGGCATCACTAGGAATTCATAGTGTCCGTACCAAGTCCTAAATGCAGTCTTCTGAATATCCTCTGCCTTGACTCTCAACTGATGGTATCCAGATCTCAGATCGATCTTGGAGAAATACCTTGCTCCTTGCAGTAGGTCAAACAGGTCATCTATCCTTAGCAAAGGGTATATATTCTTAATGGTAAGTTTGTTCAATTGTCGATAGTCAATGCACAGACGCATTGACCCATCTTTCTTCTTTACAAACAAGACCAGTGCTCCCTATGGAGACTCGCTCGGTCTAACAAACCCCTTGTCCATTAGCTCTTACAACTGCTCCTTCAATTCCTTCAACTCAGTAGGAGCCATTCTATATGGTGCTTTAGAAATAGGCTCCGTTCCTGGTGCTAAGTCGATGGCGAATTCCACTTCTCTCTCTAGAGGTAATCCAGGCAATTCCTCCGGAAATACATCTTCAAATTCTCGCACCACAGCTATCTCAGAGATAACATTCTTCTCGTCTTTATGCTCCTTCAAAAATGCCAAGTATCCACTACACCCTTTTCTGATCAATCTCTCGGCCCTGATTGCCGAGATAAGTGGCATATGCGTCGACCTTTCTCCTCGAAATCGGAACGATCTCCTCGTATTGGGTCTGAAGATGACGACCTTGTTCTTCTAATCTACCATCGCACAGTGAGTCGACAACCAATCCATGCCAAGGATCACGTCGAATCCTTGCATGTCTAACAAAATTAGGTTCGCGGGTAGTTCAAAGTCATCTCCGTCCATGATTTTCACGATCACAGAGTTGCAACCTTTCTCGCTATCAACCGATTTCCCAGTCGGAATAGTCACGGTTAACACAAAGTCTAACTCTTTTGGGTCAACTTTCATCTTCTTTGTGAAGCGAGGGGTAACGAATGAGTGGGTAGACCCCGAGTCTATCAACACTCGAGCTTCATATGTGACATCGCTTCCTTTGTTATAAATTTGTAACGCACCTAATCATACATACACATATACAACGTACATCATCTTACTAGGATTTATTACATGCAAGTTCTTTTCTATTTCTATATGGATGCACCTTCTTTATCAAATTTTTTTTCAAGAATTGAAATTCTTTATTTAAAAGAAAACTCACCTTGGATCACGTCATTCATATTTTGAGCCTCCTGAGCTGTGACTGCGTAGGCTCTCCCTTGGACGATCGACTTCCTAGCTTGTATAGGTCGTGGCATAGGAGCTAAAGCCGTCTTCCCTTTGTTCACCTCAGGGCACTCCTTGATCAAGTGGCCCACCTTGCCACATCTAAAACAGCCCCGAGTTCCCTATCTACAGTCCGTTGTCCTGTGAGACTTGCCACACTTGGCACAAGTCTCCCGTGGTGTGGAAGAAGCTGCTCGCGAGAAATCCTGTGTAACTGTAGCTCCGGTAGTCAAGCGTGAAGCGAGCGAGTCGCATGAACTCCACTCCATACTCTTTAAAAGTCATCTTCCCTTGAACAAGCTGTAGAAATTGAATCTCCATTTGGTTCCTCACAACTTCCGGGAAGTACTGTTTATTGAATTCCTCCACGAACTCATCCCAAGTCTAGGGCAAATCTGGAGTCCCCTGAGTCCTAGTCCGTGAAACGGACTTCCACCAAGGCCCAGCCTCTCCATCAAGCATATAGGCTGCCCAACGGATGCTCTCGTCCTCCGTACACGTGAGTACACTAAACACCTTCTCCATTTTACTCAGCCAGTTCTCGGCTGCCATGGGCTCTGCCTGCCTCAAAAAGCTAGGAGGTCTCATCCTCCTAAACTCAATAAAGGCAGAAGACACTGGTGGTGTTGGAGCCCTTTGGATGTGTGGCTAATCTAATCTTTGTAGAAGAGTCGCCAAGGATCTTGCTGTTGGGCCATAGCAGCCGCCATGGTCTCCATGGTGTGCAACATCCTCTGACACTCTTCTCTATCTTGGTTTCTTTCTCTAACTCTTTCCTATTCTCTCTGATCTCGATCCTGACGATCTCGATCCTGAGTCTCTGCCTGATCTTGGCTCCCTTGGCCACCACTGCCGAAAGCCCCTCTATCTCCTATAGGCACTCTATTTGCATCTGAGATAAAATCATCTCGACTACGCAAACTTCTACTATGGCCGCCCCTGGGTCAACCCCTTCCTCTAGATGACATAACGGTCTGCACGTGAAACTAAGGTTTCGTTAGTAGAAGTCCCTATGCTCTAACAAAATAATGATTATCAGAATTTTTAAAGGAAAATGCTCTGATACCAACTGTGATAGCCCGGATTTTGGCACCCCAAAACCCGTGCCATCAGCACGATCCTCCACACCGTGCCTCAAAATTATGTACGGAACATTGGTATTAAACCGATCAAGTAAGGCGTATGAACTAAATGAAAACATGCATTAATAATATATTATTTTCTAAATAAAGAGCTCAAAAGCAGTTCTCGTTCCATGTCAATGTATGGACACAAGAACAGGCCCGCACCATCAGTGATAAAACAAGGTCACCCCAAATGGTTCGCCAAAAAGAATATCGAAGTATAATTACATTGTTTATCCAAAATAAAGGCTTGACATACCAAGCCATACCAATATGCTCTCAAAACTCTCTCTCAAAGTGCTTAGTAGAGTCTCCTAGAAGAAGTCCTCGGGAGGAGGCTCCAACTCGTCCCCAGGCACGTAATCTGAATCACCTGGATCTATGTCTCCCGAAGCCTCGGCCGCTGCTAATAATGGACCTGCGATGTATAGTCTAAAGGGTGAGCTACATCCTAACTCAATAAGGAACAACACAATGAACATATAAGTCAAAATCTTACATATATTCCATGATATTCAAAGCATGACATGTCTATGCATTTGCTAGAAAACAGTTTAAAAGATGGCAATTTGCATTCAAGTTTACTGGTAGTTTGCATGTTTCATTTTACTGTTAATTATCATGAATGATACTGAACAGGCCTAAAGCAAAACTTAAATCTTCAACTTAACTAATCCCCGAGCAATATAGCATCGAGCCCCGATGGGATACCCTCCATCGTCGTCTAAATAGACAGTTGTTATAATGTATTCCTTGGGAATAAGACCGAAGCCCCTTTCTCAATAAGCGGCGGGGTTAAATCTCATCTCAACATCCTTGGGATGTGCTTACTGTATACGGATAGACCTCTGCACTGGTGTACGGATTGGCCGCTGTACCGGTCACGGATATCCTGCCGAGTCAGTCGTGGGTATCCCGTCACGTCGGTGGGGTATCCTAATCAAACCTCAAATAACAAAAATAACATGTGCTTTACATATAGTTGTTCACCATGTAAATGCGCTATCTTATATCAGTTAAGCCTTAACAGTAGTTATTCAATCTTATTTACATCCCTGAGATGTCTAATTTACTCGCATCACACTGATGCCTTTATCACTTTCTCATCCCCTGGGGATGCCTCATTTTCATTAACTTACTTAGTCTCAGTTACTCGCATCACACTGATGCCTTTATCATTTTTTTGGTGTCACACACACCCATTTTTACAAAGATTTTCACAGTTAAAGTATTTTTAAATTAATCTCTATATCACTACATACATGCTCTTGCAATTAAAGTACATGTTCAAGGTGTTTCCTACCTCAAGTTTCTGATGGTTCAAGCATCAAGGTCCCACACGGCTCCTTATGCTTGCTTTCACACGTACCACCTATGGTACATCACAACACATGCAACATATCACTAAAGATGCAATAAAGAAGGTCCTTAACCCTCTATGAACCTCAAGGTCCAACTAAGAAGTTAAGTGAAACTGCTAGAATCGATTAATCGATTCCCAAAATCGATTAATCGAAATCCAAAATCGATTAATCGATCCCAATTGATTAATCGAATTCCCTTGAATGGTTAAATCGATTCTCAAATCGAGTAGTCAAAATCTAAAATCGATTAGTCGATCCCAAATCGATTAATCGAAATCTAAAATTGATTAATCGATTTCTCAAATCGATTAGTCGATTTTCCCAAGTCTTATTTCTCCAGCCACTGGAGGTACCCAGTCGCTTAGTCGATTTCTAAATCGATTAATCGACCTTCAACATCGATTAATCGATTTCCAAATCGATTAATCGAAATCGAGCATCCCTGACTTTTTAACTTCTAGACCAAAATCAATTAATCGAATCTCGATTTTAATTAATCGATTTGGCCAGATTCAGCCCCCTTTCGGGCTGTTCTTCCAAATCTTTTCCTTATCCAATTTTCTTTCTTTTCTAGGTCTTTAATCTATCATTCTAACTATGCTTGACTGAATTAAACTCATCACATCTTTATGTATTGAAATCTAATGAAACTTACCTCAATAATCCCTTTAAAGGATTTATTTGTTGGGTTTGATGGCTAGGGTTCCAACTTTTGCTTCAACGGCTCCTCGTGCGTTGAAATCCGGCATTAAATGCTCTAATCAGCCCTTGATTTGCACTAACTCCTACCTTCATAACTCCTCTTTTTTTCTCCCTCTCTCTCTCTTCTTAAATCCTTTAACAACCAAAACAAAAGGATTCTAGGGTTATTAAACCCTTATATCCCCTCTCCGATTTCGGTGTTAAGCACATACACCAGAGATAGGCGTATGTGACTTAAATTTAACACCATACACTACACTTAGGTTATATTAATCCCACACTAGCACATAACTTCATGAGTCTACTGTTTGACCATCACTTGGTCAAACCTATGACTAGTCGGGCACGGATCTCGAGGTCACTATTTAACGCTCAAATTTTTGAGATATTACATTCTCCCCACCTTGGAAAATTTTATCCTCGAAAATAATTCAAAGGTGCGTTGGTGTGGTACCCCACACACTCCGGTGTCACGTACCCACACACAAAAGATGCGGTATACATCACACAGTGCAAAAAAACAGAAAGGAATGCAATCAAATGCTAAAAAAAAAATGATTTAGATTTCATTATCAATTTCCAAAATTTATAGAGTTGAGCATGTACATTGTTTTAATTACAATAAAAAAAGAAATATCTTCCACTCAAGCTCACGTTGCCCCCTCTCCTGGCTGATCTGGTGCTGGAGCAGGCTACTCTGTCTGGGCTGGCTGCTCTAGTGGTGGATGGCTCGTTGCAGCAGGCTGCTCTGGCTGCTTGGGCGTCGAGCTAGATGCATCAGCAGCAGAGGTACATGCGTGAAAAATGGAACCTGAATGAAAAGCGGTCCGGCCTGCAGTCCACGCCTCCTCCTGTGCAAGACGCTACTAATAGTCTAATGGATAGATGTACCGTAGGGTGTGGTACATCAAGAAGTCCATCTGCCGGTTCATCCTCTCATTGTTGGCCTCCATCCGAGCCAACACGTCCTCTATAGTAGGCATCGGGCGAGCCGCTTGTCGGCAGTATGAAGAAGTGGGTGTGGCTGCCGCTGACTGCGATGGCAGCGTAGGCGATGCGGTGGTATGGGAGGGTGCCCCCTCAGCTGGTGGATAGATGGGGTGTGCCCCCCACCCACAGGTGGGTCCTGATGTGGTGGTGGGGATGGTGGTGGAGCCACTGGTGCTATTGCGGCTGCTGGTGCTGGGCCCTGAGCTGGTAGGGTCCTCTTTAGCAACCTATAACTACGACCCCATGAAGTGATGGAGTAGTGCTTCAGGTGGTCCGTAGCTCGCTCCTCATGAGGCGAGACGGCGTATCCTGGAGCGTCTGAGTAGCACTCCAGCATGCTCGAAATGAGTCGAGCGTACGACATCTTCTCCTTGGGCCTCAAATTGCCCTTCATCAATTTCCCCTTTATATAGACCATCCCCTCCAGGATGATCTTGGTAGCGTCAAACCAACGGCCACAAAAGGCCGCGTATAGGGCCTGTTGGAATAACTCCACCCTCTCGGTATCGTGATGCATTGGGTGGAGATTGCACTTGATTATAAAATCAAGCATCCACATATAATGGCGGAGATCGACCCTCCTAATAGACGATCCCGACCCTTTCTTCCCATTGGTCATCTGGGTCATAATTTCTTCAAATCTCACCTCTTCCGCAAAGGGTGGGAATAGGGTGGTCTCGGGCACAAAGTCTAAATAACATTCCAGGGCTTCGTGAATGTGAGGAAGGGTGACAGTGTAGTCGTGACCATCAATCTTGGTCGTAACAACATCATCGGTGGGACCCCCCGCCAAGCCTTGGTAAAATAGGCGGACCAATCTAGGTTAGTAAGACCCGTGGAGTGGCTTTAATAGATTGTCGAGGCCCGCCTTCACCAAATAATTCTGAGCCCATTGGGTCTCACTCTCAACGTCGGGGTTGGTAAATAATTCCACATCGAAGATAAATTCATCTTCGAAGGTCTTAGCCGCCCACCATTCATTTGGTTGGGGGACGTTTATGGGTGGTGGTGGAATCGGTGAAGACTCGCGTGAAGACGCGCTTGTCAATCCGGATGTGGTATCCGATGCCGACGGGGATGGGGTCCTCACAGGTGATGGTGTAGGTGGTGGCGGTGCGGCGTTCTTACGCCGGACCGGGAGCTTGGATGTCACCTTCTTCGAAGACAACCGGGTTCTAGGCGGCATTTTGGTAAAAATATAACAAAACTAGGGTTTAATGGCTTGAAACGAAAAGAAACTTGAAATCTAGGGTTTTTACCTTAAGTTTGGATCCAATGTCAAGAGATTTCAATCTGAAATCGACGCAAAACTCCCAAAACCCTAGCGTGCACAGTCGTTCAAATAGGGAAACGTAGTGGCGCACAAGAACACAAACCCCAAAATTTTCAAATGGGGAGAAATCCCCCTTCAAGTTATATATATAGGCCCGATTCGATTAACCGATTTCTAAAATCGATTAGTCGAATTTCAAAACTAAGTTCAGCCGCGTGAAATCGATTAATCAATTTCCAAAATCAATTAATCGAAACTCAAAATCGATTAATAGAATCCATTTCGATTAATCAAAATCGTGATCACTTAAAACTCCAACTTTTCCAGCTCACTGGCGCATGCCAGTCGATTAATCGAATCTCTAAGTCGATTAATCGAAATCCCAAAATTGATTAATCGAATTTCACTTCGATTAATCGAAGTCGTAAAGTTCAAATTTTCCTAAAATTCTCAAGTTACTCGATTAATCGAATTTCCAATATCAATTAATCGAAATCCAAAATCGATTAATTGAATCCCGAATCGATTAATCAAAATTTCATTTTTTTAATTTCCTGTATCTCCATCCAATATCCACTCACCGGCGTATGCCAGTCGACTAATCAACCAAAATCGATTAATCGATTTTGATCGGATTTCCAAATTTTTGTTATTTTTATGTCTCTTTTGATTTCTTGGTAAAACATGACCAGTTGGTCACTATTTTTGCGAAACACGTCATCATGGTCATGTCATGGCTATGATGAATTCTACGTACGCATTCGACATTGTATTAGGAACACTATTCGGATTAAATTTTTTTTCTATTGAACAAATTAATCAACAGATCGACATTGGATTACAACATATGGTTGAAATCCGCAACCATGCTTGCGGTGAAATTTTTTGACTCTCAAGCTGCTGCAAACAAGTCTGGATACTGTTCTTTCACATCGATCTCTCGTTCCCACGTAGCTTCCTCGGCCGGATGATTCTTCCATCGTACAAGCCCTAACGGAATCACTTTTGTCTGCAACACTTGTTCCTTTTGATCCAAAATCTCCACCGGCTCTTCGATCATAGTCATATCTTCATGCATCTCAAATGATTAGCCGCTCAACACGTGATTAGGGCCATTAAGATATTTCCTGAGCATCGATACGTGGAACACATTGTATACCCGATCAAATAATGGTGGCAATCCAATGCGGTAAGCAACTTCCCCTACTCAATACATAAAAAACCCACTGTCAAAAGCAGTGGTTTTTTCTATGACTGTGAAGAGTAGTCGTTGTTGAAGTTCATAAACCATTGTATTGTCTAGTGGTAAAAAAAAACCACTGCTTTTTTACAGCTGTCAAAGACAGTGATTTTTTGAAAAATCACTGTTTAAGGCAGTGGTTTTTTTGGCTTTTTCACGTAGTGTCCTGAAAATGAAAAACACCCGTATTACCTGTCCTTGAAAAATGTGTCCATAATCAAGGTAGCCCGATGCATTCAACAAGGTTCTACTTAGTGTGGAGCTATGCTGGTTATTGGAACTGCAATGGTATTTGGGTTATAGTGGTAGTAAGTTCAATGAAAAATAAGAAACAAAACAAGAACCTGATATTTGGTTAGTGCTTCATTCAAATAAGGCCATGGATGACTCGCATTGGTTAGTATATTTATCCAAGAATCTCCAAAGTTCTTCTGATATTCATCTAGGATCTGTCAAAAGTTTTTTTATTGTATCAATCTTCTGCAAGATCAATCTCAAATAAATTGAAACGACATATAGGAAAAAAATATCATTTTGGAGGGCCTATCCCTATTACCATTGGCAACCATTGAAATGGTAACAACAATGGTCCATGCAAACATACAAATCTCTACATTACCAGCCCTAGAAATTGCTACCCATAGTTTCAATGGTAACAAATTACACTGGACAGATACAAACATAGTGAAGCTTCAATAGCTTAGATTTAGAGCAAGGAATCAAAATCGGTATTGGGTATCAGTGCAGTCTTGGATGGTACGTATCAGCCGATACCTATATGGTATCACAAATCCCGAAACCATGTTCCTTTTTTTTGTAAAAAAGTAAAAAGAACAAAAAATGCTTGTATGGTTCAATATCGGCTAATATTGAGTTAGCATTGTCACTAAGCAGTGCCTCAGTATTGGGGCAAAGTTCTCCATCTAGTGTGTGGCTTGGGGCAAAGTTCTGATGGTGGAGATCATCTTATCAAAAGAGGTATGCTCATTCCGAATCATTGTATTATGTGCGAGGAATCACTTGAATCTGGAGAACACCGTTTAGATGGTGCAGTAACTGAATCATCTTGGTACCTTCGAATTTCGGGTTTTTTAAGTTTTATTACTATCACTTTATTATTTTTTCTCTTATGCGCTTTGGCTAAACCTAATCCAAACATAAAAGTTAGAATATTGTTTAGTTTTTTCCCAAAAATCTAGACAATTTCAGTGTTTGTGATTCTAATCTAGAGTGGCTTCTAATCAAAGCTAAAAATAATTATGTTTAGATTTTTCCCAAAAATCTAAACAATCATTGAATCGTACATACCTTCACTACGATCATCAGCCTTCAGAGCAATGGCAGCATATTTGACGACCCCGATAAGAGTAAGATTTCAAAACATGATACTGTAAATTCCCAGGTAGTCCTCTTCAATAGGGGATTTCAACTTCATTGAAGGGTAAACATAAAGAGGAGAAGTAACAAGTCCGCCGAACACAACTCCCAGGGTCTTGTAAGCAACTACAACACTTCTCCAATAATCCTACCCACAAAACAAACTAGGCATGATGTTGATGAAAATTCCTGTTAACATCCAAAAGCCCAACTAATCTTCTTTTCTCTTCTTTACCTTTATACACTCTCTCATTCATAATCTCTCACACTCCATTGCCTCTCTTTTAATCTAGCTATGTGGTTGGATAAATGCAGGAAAATGGAGTAAAAGTATTTATTTTTTATGATCTTTGGAGGAATCTGTCAAATTCCTTTCTTTTTCATATTTTTTCGCTATTTGAATAGCCATGTTGATAGATAGGAAAATATATAATTAATTAAAATCAAGTTTAATCCTATTTTAAGTTCTCTGAAAAAGCTCCAAAAAAATAACATATGTGAGAACCCTCTATTAATCTTTTGGATAGTGTTATAGAGTGGACAATTTTTGACATAAAATTTTGCAGGCAGCTTACGTGGTGCAACGTGACTGGCTACACACATAGTGGGGCCCAAGCACTATAGCCAGACACATCGTGCCACATAAGCTGCCTGCAAATTTGTCTATAAAAAATAGTCATCTGTTTATAATTTTCCTATTCTTTTTGAAAAATGGAGGAAAATAATTCAACTATTTTTCGGGGCTACTGCATCTAAACAATGGAAAAGATCGGAAAATAGATTCCAACCGTTCATAATCCATCATTTTCTTTAATCTAAATGCACCCGAAATCTCTCTCTCCAACAATATCTCCTTTGTCTCCCTCCCCTCTATCTCTCCACTCCTTTTCTTTCTCCCCTCTTTCTCTACATGTGAATGCCCATTACTTTAAGTAATAAATCATAAAAACAAATATTAAGATAATGATGGTGATTAATTGAATAATGATAACAAAGTGCCAATTGGGAAAGGGTAGTCTTACCTTGTCAATGGGTCGGGCCTGAACAAAATTGGTTTTATGGGAAATTGGCATATGCCCAACTTGACCCGACTCAACGGGTTAAGGGTACGTGCCCAACCTACCCCAAAAAACCCTATATTTTGCCTTATTATATATATATAATATCTGGTCAGACCAGTTGACCTGACCTGACTCCATTGTTGTCCACAAAAGCTGGGTTAGATGCCTCATGCCTCACCCGTCCCTATATGTAAAGTTTATGTGCCCGGTTTGGTAAAATCCCGAGTAGGGCGGGCCAGGTACCAGGTCGATTCGACCCATTGACAACCCTATAAAGGGGCTCTATGATGAAATTGATGCTTGGTTTAGATACAAGAGATGCTTGATGTAAAAATATTACATTTTATTCATTTCACCCATAGTGAAATGCTTGAAACTCATTTCACCCATAGTGTCACTAGGTTATCCACGCCTAGTGACAAGTCATTTCACATGTGAACCCGTCAGACCAGGTTTTCTAATAAGCTTTCTCCAAAAATGAGTTTGTACATTCTGCCGTCAATCCTAATATTATTTTAGTTTCTAAAGTTACTCCACACAAATCAATTCCTAGTTTCTAAACCTATCTTGATAGCGGATTCCAAGAAAATCCTGAAGAATCAAATGTTGTTGTGCAATTAAACTAGTAATACTTCCACTAAGAATCTTACGCTACCTCGTATACATGAAGTGAACCTTATAGAGACGGTAATGATCGTCTCTATATGTTCTTTTATATAGGGAGACGGCTTTAGCCATCTCTAATAAAAACATCCGAGACAACTTTTGAATGGTTGTCTTTAATAAATGGCTATTGGAGACGACTTCGAAAATCCATCTCTAATAACCGTCTCCAAAAGTCCCTTTTTTTGTAGTGGGTAATTTCTATATAAACCAGTGGCCCGGCCCGGCCCGAAATGGGTAGGGTATGGGCTGAGGTATGTAAGCCCAAATAAAAAATAGGCCAGAAAAAGAAATTTTCCTTTTTAAATCACATACCCCATGGCTGATCAACCCAAAATGGGTGTTGTTTTGGGTTGATCATGCCATGTGGCATATGATTTGGCTTCCAGGTGCAGCCCTTCAAGGCTTCGTCTGGACACATTTCCCCAATTATTGTTTTATAAAGCGAGCATGAAGTCTTTTAGTTGTAGTAGAAGAGATAGAAAGAAAAACCAAAAACGTAAATCCAGAAAGAGAAAAGGTAAGTTAGACCAGTCATCTAAAAACGCAAGCAATTTTTTGTTTACACTCAACAAGCAAGCTTGCAAAATTGCAAAGCATTAAATAACTAGATGTGCATCCCTATGTATAGAAAGAATAGAAACCTTACGAATGAAAATTACAAACGAAGTAGTAGGTGAACCAGTTTTAATATCTAATGCAGTAATTGCATCATCTGCATCGCGGCGATCATCAAACTAGATAAATGAATAACCTGGTGGGTTCCGTGGCATCCATACATTGATAGGGAAAGTAAAATTTTTCAATAAAACCAATTGATCATGAGTAAGTACTAAATAGCTCTAGAACAGGAAGATTAGAACATAAATCCAATAAAATTATGTTGGTGCAAATTATAATTGGGTAGAAACAAACAAGTTTTCTAAAAGGAAACAAAATTGAAAGTTAAAATTTTGATAAAAAGTACTAAGAATAACTTGGAATAATCTATAATGGAAATGTAAGCAATGTAAGCAAATCCAATACATACTTGTAAACTTAATCCTCGATTTCAAAAGGAACAAACTCAAATTGCATTTCTTGAATGGGTGCACTTTCATCGAAGAGGTCGGAGAACAACTCAAGGAGTAAATTCGACGACAGAATTTCCCTACACAATAGTGCCTTGACCGCCTGGGACCTAGCCCAAGTGATTTTTCCTTATTGGCATCCCTTTGATTGAAGAATTGCCCATATCAACTGCTCGAGGACTAGAAGGGAGGATAATGGTACCATGGTTCCAACTCTCAGTTTTCTAAAACGTGTCGTCCACCATTAGTACCGAGACGATACATATTCGGTATAAACGATAAATTCAATGTATCAACAATGCAATGGATATATTGATATGTACCATCAATACAAACCCAATGTATCATGCAACGGGGGGTTTGATACCTATATGTATCGGACAATTAGTATCGTATATGTATCGGACGATAAGTATCATATCAGCTAATATTTTGAACCATGAATGGTACTATTTAGCTCTTAATTCTATACCTTTTGCTTCAATTCAACTTCAAGGAAGGCAAGGAACGAGTAATGGCTGCCAACATTTGAAGGTGGGTGGATATTCTTTTAAAATTGTCAAGATGGGTCCCTGACTGTTATCAGTGTAGCTTCAAAATTGAAGTACGAGAGTAAATGGATTCAGTTGTGAAGCCTACCATTCCACACTTCCACCTTTAGGACGAGTTTATATTTATGGAGATTGGCAGCTTATGGGGTTGAATCTGATTCAACGGTTGAGCTTGACTATTGGTACCGTGTGTTATCCCCTTGAATATGAGACACATTGTGGAGACCATTTGCTTGTTACTTCAACACTTTGTGGAATGGTAGATCTCCCACAAATATGAGACACATTGTGGAGACCATTTGCTTGTTACTTCAGCACTTCGTGGAATGGCAGATCTCCCACAAATATGAGACACATAGTTGTCGGGCTTTCACTTCATAATTTTCAGAAATTTAAATGAGTGGAGAGGGGGCCTCAGAAACCACAAATCTTCAAATAAAAAAATTAGAATAAGAATAAAACCACTTAGAAATATCGATAACTAGGCAAAATGCTACTACAGTATGAATCTAACACACAAAAAGGAAATAATATCCTTCAATATTTATATACCAAAATGTTAGCCTAAAATGGCCAGGATACTAGAATCTACAAATTGCAGAAAGAAATAATTCATGCAAACATCAGAGAAGAAAAAAGAATCAGGTTTAGTTTTTAGCTAAAATTGCCATTAAAAACCCAGGGAAATTTAATAAGCTCGAGATTCTAATCCAATACCTGCTATCCAAGGATTTCATGTGATCTTCGAGACACACGATCTGCCACTCCATCCTCAACAAATGTTACAAAACCAAATCCCCTATAGCCAGTTCTCTTTGGATCCTGATCAAGTGAAACAAGCCATGTCTGAAATATGAACACTTTGGATTGACCTCAATGGTGGGAAATTAGAAATAACAGAATTTTACCTTGGGTACATACACATCTAAGATATGGCCAAATCTGCTAAAGTACTGTCGTAGATCTTCAGAACTTGCCTCCTGTGGCAGTCTTCCAACAAATATCTTTTTGCATATACCATGAGTCGGTTCCACTCCACCTCCTACAACATGAGATGAAATAACATTTTCCTGCATGCTTCTATCATATTCCGAAAATCGCTCAAACACTAGACGAAGAAGACCTAATGAAGACCCAATTGCTCACTGAAATCAACTATTTAATCAAGACACCTTGTTTCTAGAGTTGTTTCAAGATAAAAGTCAGCTTTTTCCAATGATACATCTACCAAAACTCCTCCCACCTTGTTGCTATTTCTACTGTGCTTACTTTATTTGTTGATGGTAAAAGCAATTTAAAATCAAAGTAAAATAGGGGATGGAATCAGCACAACTGAGAAATCCAAGACCTGCAAGATACAGGGTCCATTGTAGCAAGTTTTGATAAGTAAGAGTTTGTCCCACAGGGAAAAGTGATCTATGGCTCCAAGGGAGCCATCTCTAGTAGTCCCTCCAGATCTGACTACAGATCTGGCAGTCCTAAAAGGAAGGGAGCTTAGGGTCACTTATTCTAAATATCCTAAGGTAGCCTAATGAATTAACTACAGAAAGGGTTGAGAAGATGGATGGAGTGTGGGAAAATAAATATAAAAGGGTGAGAAGTATGCTATTGGGTCTAGATCAGAGAAGTTTTGTAACTCAAATTCAGATCTGATGTTATAGAAATCCTGTCCAATGGCTACATTATCACCACTGAGGAGAAAGAATCCAACCCATCTTTGTGCCATGATCCAATACCTTAAGGTTATAAACTGTCCACTTAAATGGTCACAGACTATCCCATAGGGGAACCACAATCCAGAGATGGGTCAAAACAAGTTTATCATTGTAGGCACTACTTCATCCAGGCTACAGGCTTAAGAATCCATAGGGAACCTCAACCACTAAAGCTCTATGTGTGGGGCTAGGGCTGTATAGGACCATGTTAGCCCAGACACATAGAACCAGCAAGGGATTGAGTACAACCTTCGATCTAGCTATCCATTGCTTGAGTGGGACTACAATGGTCCAGTCACAAGCCTACAATCTCCATAACCAGATCAGATCTAACATCTGATGGCGGGTCTATACAAATATAGGGGAGTCTGCCTCTGTACAATCTGCCACAAGGCTACAAGCACATGTGCTGAGAAGAAGAATCCATCTTGGATCCTACGGATTGGCTTCACCCTAAGGCTATAGCCTGTCCACTTGAATGGTCACAGACTATCCCAGAGGCTATCCTCCTCATAGAGTCCAAAACAGAACAGTAATATTGCTGCCACCACCATGGTCACAAGGCTACCAGCTCATGCTCCCATGGGGATTTCAGATCTAGTGGGTCTTGTGGTGGGGCTAAGGCTGTATCGGACCATATTAGCCCAGACACACAGGTCACGTGGATCTGAATGGATCCTTAGAATCAGTCCTCCGTTGCTTTGAATCACAGCCAAAGCAATGGCGGATCACCAGGCAGCAGCCTTGCATAGAGCAACTCACAAACACACGAATCCCATAAAAGTACCACACCCAATCACAAATTCCATTAATCAAATCTCAATAAACATACATAGGCATGGCCAGCAAGTGCTGGGCCATGGAGAGAGAGAAAAAGAAAAAGGAAAACTACTTACAACTACAGAAGAACATAAAAGAAAATGATCTCAGATCCCGTATCAGTGATAAAGTCTGGACTCTTAAACCTAAACCAAGTTTGGGTTTATATAGCAGCGGTGTGGCGGCGCATTAGGGTTAGGAAACCCTAATTTTAACGATGCCACATGGCCGAATACTGTTCCTTGGATGCCTCGGGGCATGTTCATGGAGATTTGAGTGTGGGAGTGTGTGCCCTAATCCTTGGAAATTCCTAGAAAGTTCTCTGCTGAAGCGATGGAAGGTTAAAGTTCAGAGCTTCACTAGGTAGCCATCATTTCCCAGGCTCGTCGCGTGGTAGCTCTATTCTTCAAGAGGATGAGTTAGCATTAAAACTTCAGATGTCGCAGGGTTACAGCTTCTTGATGCTTTGAGTAGTCGCGAGGTAGATAGTTAAGCTCTCGCTGGATTGGGCTTCACGCAGTTGGGTTGGAATAGCGCAGGAACTGTGCGAGCATCACTCCAATGGATCTTCGCGAGGATCCTTTCATGACTTTAATAGTTTATGAGTTGCGCGATAGTCCATTTCTTGATAGATCTTCACGAGGATCCTCGCAATAGCTTTAAGGCTTTTCTGAACTGCGTGACAGCTCCTTTGATGCTTTGTATCTCGCGGCAACTGGGCGACAGCTGTGAGACAACTTTCCTGAAGCTCTCTTGAACTGCGTGAGACTTCTTGACCTTTAACTTTTGAACTTCGCGAGAGCTGCGTGACTCAAGGCTTCTGAAGCTCTTCTGTCACTCCACTGCGCGAGAACTTCTCGTGAAGTCTTGGGGAACGTAGTGAGGATTGCGTGAAGCCTAAATTCTTGAATCCTTTGGAGCTTTGTCAGCTGTGCGAGGCTTACCTTAGGTCTGGATTCATGGCTCATTCTTCTGAGGAACTTCTGGTGCCAATCATGGGTTCCTTAGCAGGATTTATGGCCTTATTGCACTGCTGTTTATTACCTACAAAAATAGCTTAACAAACCTTTATTAAATGGCTAAGGGTCTAATCAAAGGCTAAGTTAAGGGGTGAAAAGTGATACTTTTCAGGTCTTAACACACCCCCAAACCTAATCTTTGCTAGTCCCTTAGCAAAGCTACACTAAAATAAATACAGAAATTAAATGCCACTTTCGTAGGGAGCACGGGTACATTTAGCGTATGTACCTAGCCTTTTAAACCCCTAGGTGATCCTTAGTGGAGGAGTGAAGTCTCCTGAGGGTTTTCAGTGAAGACACCCACAAACTTCTCAATGAGACAATTGACAAAAGTGCATTATTATCAAGTGAGCAGTCAAGAAACAGAGTTAGTTCACCCTTGAATCAGTAAGAATATAAGAAATTCAAATACCTTGGCTGCACAAAAATTTAAACAATATCGGCTTCTCATGAAAGCACAGCATTTCCAATCAGTTTACACCAAAGACACTACACAGGTGTGTCAACATTGAGCTCATCACTGGATCAAAAATTAGGTTATAGGTCACACCTAATGCATTCAAGATCAAACCCAAAACTCTCCAGGGCATACTCTCATAAAGAATTGTTGAGGGTTTCATTTTCTCTCAAGCTCAAGAGCAGTTACATCCCCCAAATGGGTCTGTAAGCATGAGCATAGGCATAGCTCTGAAGTTCTGGCATCACTGACAGATCCTCACCATAGATTGGATAACTCTTTATCTCCACAAGATAGCTCACTCAACTTTGGATCAGAAGGGCTTTAACTGGGCTGTAATGTGGCTTATGAAGGAGGTTAAAAAGAATGGAAGGTTGAAAAGGGGTTCAAAATTGAGAAATCAGTAGGTGAAGGAGGTGGTTCATGACTTCACCTTCTTTAATTCAGCTCCTTTCATCTTCTTTGAGGTTTTCAGATTTATAGTGATCAGTTTCTCTTCTTGATTTTGATTTTCCCAATGAAAGTTCCCTCTTGACTCCTCTCTTACTCCTCTTCATTATTATTTTTATTTCTTTTTTATGCATTTTTCTTCTTTTTATTTTGTTTTTGCTTTTTTGAAATGCCACCATTTTCTTAATTACCATACTGCCAGAATTTTGAGATACTTTTTCTCCATTCACCTAGTGTTGACCATAGCTAGTCCATCTTCAACTCTTTCTCCTTTACCTTCTGAATTCTCAGAGTGAGGGTAGGCTGAATCAGGTTCATAAGTTCAGGTACAAGTACTCAGGTGCATTTTGAAGAAATTTATGATTTGAAGCTCAAAGGGGGTATGGACATGGGCAGTTACTTAAGGTTGGTCTATTTAGGCTCAAACTGTCCAAGAGAAGGCCTTGATCCTTTCCTAAGTCTTATGAGTGCTGTCAGTTGTTTCAACTTGGAGTTGCCTAACTTTTAGTGAGCACAGTGACTCAGCTAGTCCTTAGAGCTAGAAGAAATTGCCTTAGTCACTCCTCAAAGAAAAAAAAATTTGTATAGGCCCAAGTCTCACTGGTTATGGTCTTCCTTTGAATTCTTAAGTATGTCTTTACCTTTTTCTCTCTCTAATGATTCACTAAGTGCTGATACAAGTGAGTTTCCTTAGTGATCTCATCATCGAAATGTGAAATTTTAAAAGTTTATACTGTCTAAAGTTCGGAAAAAATTTTAAATTTCATTATATTTCTGATTCTCCAGTGAACGTGACCCATTTCCATCTTACTCACATGATTCTGCTGCACTTAGGTTAACTATTCCATTGGCAGGATCTGCCTGCCACACCCTAAAACCTATGAGGAGTAGTGTCCTCACTGGTTAAAAGGTGGGTGTGCAGCAGATTTATTAATGGCAAAATAAAAGGAAATAACATGGAGCAAAACAGACACAAGACAACGACGAATAGTAATGACAAAAGAAGAAGATCTATTATAAGAGAGAAATGTACAAAATGGAAAACAACAGGAGAAAAAGAAAATGCAGAAACAGAAAAATCCTAGGTACAAGCTAATCGGAGCCTGAATCAAACCCAGTCCCAACCCATCTTCTTGGCATGTTCTCGAAGGAGAGCCTCTTCCTCTTTTTTCTTTTGTTCCCTCTCTTCCTTTCTTTGGGCTGCAGTTTTGGGCATGGTTGGAGCTTTTGGTGCCCTCACCCTCATTTTGGGGGCCTTTGGTGCAGGAGGGATCATTGGGGATTTGTCTGTGGTTTGCTCAGGTGATTTGATAGGACTTTTTCCTTTGGGACTCTTCCCTTTTGGGCCCTTCCCTTTTGGGCCTTGCCCCTCCTGAGTCTGAGGGGGAATAAGAGGAGATTTTGCTTTTTCTCTCTCAGGAGGGACAACCGGGCTCTTGCCTTTATCTTGCTGGTTCAGTGGTGGTGCCTCCTCAAACTAGGCAGATTGTTCTTTTCCAATTTTTATACAGGCAGCTGTGTCAGTAGTCCTCTTAGCTATAACTTTCCTTCTCTGAGGATAAGTTTGCTCAGCAGGGTCTGATGAAGGAGAAACAACAGGACTTTTAGCACTTGGATCCACAGGTGGTGCAGAGTCAGACTCTGAATCAGAGGGAAAAAGGGCAGTGGGATCCAATCCAAGGGCTGCAGCAGCCTTTCTGTGCTCATCTTTGGAAAGTAACCGACCATGGGGGTCATCCTGAGCAGAAGCTCTGGTGACCTTTGGGGGTGGGGATGGAGGTGCAGGCTTTTTCCCTTTTTGGGCAGCAGTGGCTCTTTTGGAGGGAGAAGGTTTCTTGGGAGCAACCCTTTTTCTCTTGGGTGCAGGAGATTTAGCAGGGGGAGGCACTGGAGCAGGAGGTGGTGAAGGTACTAGAGTAGGAGGTGGAGGAGGTGGAGATGTAGATGTAGGAGCAGGGGGAATGGAAGAAGATGGTCCGAGGTGTGTGGAAGGTGGGGCCTCAGGGGGTGATGTAGCAAGAGGGGTGGCTTGAATTGGTTGGCCTAACAGAGATGCAATCCTTTTTTGTAAAATTTCAATCTGCTTTTCAGCATAGAGAAGTTTGGCATTAGAAAGCCCCTTAGTGAGCCTGTGGATCTCCTGAGCATTGTTAAGTTTCTTTTCATACATCCGGGCTCTCTTTTGCTCCAGTTCGGCATTGGCTTTCTCCATCTTCGCATTCAGTTTGTAGTAAGTTGCCGCAACCTTTTTCTCATTGAGGGTCTCCAAAATTGTCTCCCACCCCTTTAAAATATCTCTCAGCTGCTGTCTGTGAGCAAGCTTCAAGTCACTCAATTTCTGCAGCCAAGGAGATTCAATAGATTGTTGAAGTTGTGCCATTCCCCTGAGAACATCCCTCTTGATGTAGGCATTGTCCCTCATGGTATGGAGGAGGGACAAGTAAGGAGGGGTGTAATAGGAATGCCTTGGTAGGATAGGTAGAAAGGGAGTGGAAGAAATAGAAGGTGATGGGTCCTAGAGGGGTGGAGTAATGGTGGTAGGGAGGACATTCACATGTGGGGGCTGGGCAAAAAGTTTTGAGTCTGTTTGAGTCGAGTTGTCAGAGAATCTAGGAGGAGGTAATATGAGAGGTGGAATGGAGGGCATGGGTGGAAAAGAAAATGAAGTGGATGCAGTGGAAGTGGGTGGAGCTAAGGAAGGGTAATAGGGGATAGTGAATGGGATGAAAGGAACTGGTGGGGCCAAAAGTGTGTGTGGGTGGATGGAAAATGTTGATGGGAAAGGAATGGGGTCTGTTTGAGTGGAAGTGTTGGTAAATTGTGGTGGAGGTAATATGAGTGGAGGAAGGATAGGTAGAGTGGGGAAGGAGTGGTGGGGTATGGTGTCTTGGAGGGTGAGGGTTGTAGTTAAGTCAATGGGGGAGAGATCTAGTTGCACTGTGGAGTCAGAGGTGGAAGGGGACTGAATTTGTGGGGTAGGAGGTGTTTGTGCAGAGATGGGTGGTTTTGTCAATGTTTGAAGGGTGGATTTGATGTTGGTGATGTCAGTCTGCACTTGGTCTTGGGTATGTGTTGTGGTTGATAGTTGGGTCTGAATGTCATGTATTAGGGAAAGGATATGGGTAAGTGTGTCTGAGTTTGGTTGAAGTGGAGTATGAGAAGAAGAGGGAACAGGTTGGAAAGGGGAAGTAAGGGCATGATGGAAGGTTATAGGAAGAGGAGATGGAGGTTCTGGTGAGTGATGTGGGGAATCTGGGAGAGGGATATCATGGGTTGGCATGGTGTCAAGCAATGTAGTCATGAAGGCCTGATATCCGGAAGTAGTGGTGAGGTTAAAGTCAAGGTCTGTGAGTGGAGGTGAAGTAGGGATGGCTGGGATGGTGGCTGGGTTAATGTGTATGGTTGCAATGGTTGTACAAAGAGTAGGGTGTGTCTGTGAGGGAATGGTATAGGTTGTGGTCTTCCTTTTTAGGTAGGATATCAGGGGAGGGCTGTCAGGGTTCTGTGCCGGTAATGGAGGAATTGAGGCTGGGTATTGAGGTAAGGTAGGTGAAGGTAAAGGGCTGTCATGGGGGTCAATGTCCTCAACAGTACTTATCATAGGGAAACGTGAGGGTATGGATAAGGGAGACAAAAGAGGAAAAGGGAAAGATGGAATAGGCAAAGGAACTGATGGAGGGACAGGTGTGGTGGATGGAGGTATTGCTGCAGAATCAGTAGTGACAGGAGCTTGCACCACCTTCTTGGGAGCAGGAGCTTTAGCCACCTTTTTGGGAGCAGGGGTGGCCTTTGCAATAGCAGTCCCCTCTCCTTGCTCAGAAGCAACCTAAGCCTCAGCCTTCTTCTTCTTCTTTTGGGGATCCATTAGACTCCTGCTGATCCTCCATTGCCTCTTTGCAAAAGTTGTAGGGGTGAGGTCAATAGTTAACTCCTTCACTGGTATCTTGTACCCTCACCTCAAGAGTAGTCTGGTGATGAGCCTTGCATAGGGGAGAGTGTGGAGCTTCTTTTTTAGCCCTAGCTTCATCATTATATCCTTCATGGCCTCAAAAATCAACCAGGCAGCATGGAATCCATGGCCCAGAGAGAAGGAATAGACAACATCAGCAATTGGGGTCCTCCTCTCCTGCTGATGGCCGGCACAATAAATGTTCTTTCGCAAAACTTGATCAATGAACAGAAGTTTAGGGTCCAGGTCTCTTCTCCTGATGGAATCCCCTGTTGCCTTCAATCCTCTGGTAAGGGCCTGTGAAATGGCATCAATGGGGGCACTCACAGGGGGCCATATCCACAGTTGGGGTCAAAGATAGCAGGGACGCCCATTACTTCAGCAATCAACTCAGGGCTGAGTAACATTTCAAAATTGTCAACTAACACAAGGAGGCCTGGCTGCCCATGTTGGTCTGGTCTAGCCCTAATGTGCTGGTAAAAGAGTTGCACTAGTCTAGGGTAGGCTAGTACAGGGATAGCTTGCAGGAGGGGGGTCAAACCAGCCTTGCACGTGAACTCAATGGCAGGGGCTGACAGAGGTTCCGTTTCAAAGAAAGATGGGTCAAAAATAGTTTCAGGTTCCAAGGGAATGGGAGTTAGGAGCTCAGAGGGTGTAGAGTAATCAGGTGTTAGCTCAGCCACTTCCTGAACCACTTCTTTCCCTTTTTACGGCGCCTTTGAGGACTTGGCCTTCTTGGGAGTGGGCTATTTCCCCGGCAACGACGCCAAAAACTTGTTGCTATATCTAGTGTGCTTACTTTATTTGTTGGTGGTAAAAGCAATTTAAAATCAAAGTAAAATAGGGGATGGAATCAGCACAACTGAGAAATCCAAGACCTGCAAGATACAGGGTCCATTGTAGCAAGTTTTGATAAGTAAGAGTTTGTCCCACAGGGAAAAGTGATCTACCGCTCCAAGGGAGCCATCTCTAGTAGTCCCTCCAGATCTGACTACAGATCTGGCAGTCCTAAAAGGAAGGGAGTTTAGGGTCACTTATTCTAAATATCCTAAGGTAGCCTAATGAATTAACTACAGAAAGGGTTGAGAAGATGGATGGAGTGTGGGAAAATAAATATAAAAGGGTGAGAAGTATGCTATTGGGTCTAGATCAGAGAAGTTTTGTAACTCAGATTCAGATCTGATGTTATAGAAATCCTATCCAATGGCTACATTATCACCACTAAGGAGAAAGAATCCAACCCATCTCTGTGCCATGATCCAATCCCTTAAGGTTATAACCTGCCCACTTAAATGGTCACAGACTATCCCATAGGGGAACCACAATCCAGAGATGGGTCAAAACAATTTTATCATTGTAGGCACTACTTCATCCAGGCTACAAGCTTAAGAATCCATAGGGAACCTCAACCTCTAAAGCTCTATGTGTGGGGCTAGGGCTATATAGGACCATGTTAACCCAGACACATAGAACCAGCTTGGGATTGAGTACAACCTTCGATCTAGCGGTCCATTGCTCGAGTGGGACTACAATGGTCCAGTCACAAGCCTACAATCTCCATAACCAGATCAGATCTAACATCTGATGGCGGGTCTATACAAATATAGGGGAGTCTGCCTCTGTACAATCTCCCACAAGGCTACAAGCACATGTTCAGAGAAGAAGAATCCATCTTGGATCCTACGGATTGGCTTCACCCTAAGGCTATAGCATGTCCACTTGAATGGTCACAGACTATCCCAGAGGCTATCCTCCTCATAGAGTCTAAAACAGAACAGTAATATTGTTGCCACCACCATGGTCACAAGGCTACCAACTCATGCTCCCATGGGGATTTCAGATCTAGTGGGTCCTGTGGTGGGGCTAAGGCAGTATCGGACCATGATAGCCCAGACACACAGGTCACTTGGATCTGAATGGATCCTTAGAATCAGTCCTCCATTGCTTTGAATCACAACCAAAGCAATGGCAGATCACAAGGCAGCAGCCTTGCATAGAGCAACTCACAAACACACGAATCCCATAAAAGTACAACACCTAATCACAAATTCCATTAATCTAATCTCAATAAACATACATAGGCATGGCCAGCAAGTGCTGGGCCATGGAGAGAGAGAAAAAGAGAAAGGAAAACTACTTACAACTATAAAAGAATAGAAAAGAAAATGATCTCAGATCCCGTATCAGTGATAAAGTCTGGACTCTTAAACCCAAACCAAGTTTGGGTTTATATAGCAGTGGTGTGGCAGCGCATTAGGGTTAGGAAACCCTAATTTTAATGATGCCACGTGGCCGAATACTGTTCCTTAGATGCCTCGAGACACATGCACAGAGATTTGAGCATGGGAGTGCGTGCCCTAATCCTTGGAAATTCCTAAAAATTCCTCTGCTGAAGCGATGGAAGGTTAAAGTTCAGAGCTTCTCTAGGTAGCCATCGTTTCTCAGGCTCGTCGCGTGGTAGCTCTGTTCTTCACGAGGATGAGTTAGCATTAAAACTTCAGACATCGTGGGGTGCAGCTTCTTGATGCTTTGAGCAGTCGCGAGGTAGATAGTTAAACTCTCACTGGATTGGGCTTCGCGCAGTTGGGTTGGAATAGAGCAGGAACTGCGCGAGCATCACTCCAATGGATCTTCGAGAGGATCCTCGCGTGGCTTTAATAGTTTTTGAGCTGTGCGAGAGTCCATTTCTTGATAGATCTTCGCAAGGATCCTCGCGATAGCTTTGAGGCTTTTCTAAACTGTGAGACAGCTCTTTTGATGCTTTGTATGTCGCGGCAACTGGGCGGCAGCTGTGCGACAACTTTCCTGAAGCTCTCTTGAACTACGCGAGACTACACGACCTTTAACTTCTGAACTTCATGAGAGCTGCGCGACTCAAGGCTTCTGAAGCTCTTCTGTCACTCCACTGCGCAAGAACTTCTCGTGAAGTCTTGGGGAACGTAGCGAGGACTGCGCGAAGCCTAAATTCCTGAATCCTTTGGAGCTTTGTCGGCTGCGCGAGGCTTACCTCAGGTCTGGATTCATGGCTCATTCTTCTGTGGGACTTCTGGTGCCAATCATGGGTTCCTTAGCAGGATTTATGGCCTTATTGCACTGCTGTTTATTACCTACAAAAATAACTTAATAAACCTTTATTAGATGGCTAAGGGTCTAATCAAAGGCTAAGTTAAGGGGTGAAAAGTGGTACTTTTTAGGTCTTAACACTCCTACAACCACAAAAGGCAGTATGGATATTACGTGGACACTACAAATTACTTGGAACTTAAATTATTGAAGTCTATTCAAATGAGAGCATTTACGAATGAGTAATTCTAAATTTTTTGGCTGATTATTCCACTTGAATGGTTTGGGATGGGAAATTGGCCTAACCATAGTCACCAATGGGGGTTCGGCAATAAATTAGCAAGGACCGCGAGGTTAAAATTCGAAAAAGTTTGAGTAAATTCAGAAAGTTCGGAGGAAAAAATAAACAAATAAAGAAAGAAAATTAAAGAGTATAAAAATATACAAATCACTATTTATTAAAAAAAAATTGTGAATTTTGCATAAAAACACATGAATTTTCAAAGATTCACGGTTAATTTGCAAAACATCAAATATGCAATTTACTCGCTAATTTTTAAAAAAATCAGCTAATTTTGTGAGTTTGAGCAAAACTAACTTGGCTTTTGACACCCCTAATATGTTTGGTAAATCTTAGAAATCACTTCTGGGGATTAATTATCTTTACCCAAAATTTAAAATAAATAAATAAATAGATAAAAGAATATATATATATATATACCTCCCATCAAGGACCTGTTCTAGAAGACTTAGGTGGAGAGATTCAACAGAGAATTCATCACTCCGGAGTTGGCCCATGTACACGATGTGTTCCTGCACATAAAAGGGTATCCATATTACTCTTCTTTCAGCCCTAAAGAAACAAAGAACCCATTGATTTATAAGCTTTGGTCAAATGAAACTAAATTTATAAGCTTTGGTCAAAGGTTCTAACGAAAATGTAAAAATCTAATACATTAATACCCGATCGGACAAAATCATCAGCGGATTTGTACTTCATAAGGTAACATTAGTGAATTGAAAATAAAATCTCTGCAAAACAATAAAATCATGAAGAAATCGAAAATCTCCTCCGCAAAACCAAGGAATCAAACAAAAAACTACCTCTACGGTCATCGGCAAGAGCAATCCAATGAATCCGACTGAGTTTATACGAAAGGATATGGTACTATGGCCTCTTTCTATCCTACATTATTTTTACATTTTACTTAACATAGCTCTATCCGTGTACAAGCGGTCAGTAGAGTCGCTCCCATAACATAAATAAGAAATTGTTACATGGGAAAGATGTATCAAATCTGTCTCACAAGACTAACTTCTCAGCTATTTTAAAATAGCAAATAAACGGTGATTTTGAGAGATATTTCAGAAACAAAAGGTCCCAAATATAATTATCATAAGAAGATGCAATAAAAATGCAAATGTCTACAACTTCTTAGAAAAACTTGGTAAAAATTCAGAGAACTATTCAATCAATCCATTTAGAATTCACATAGATACATTGAATTATCATGCAGTGGTGGAACGATCACGATCCCAACCCTATTGTAGATATGGGCTACGATTTTCCAAAAAGTAGGTACTATTAGAGAACATTCTTCCGATACAAATCTTTCAACAAATGAAACAGAAAATCCACAAACCTCACAAAAATATGATCCACATTTGCCATAGGAAGTACGTGTATGCTTGAGAGTTTATATTAGATCATCTTGAATCTCCTGATCGAAGTTTAAGAACCTGGTATTCGAGCAGTATCAACTAGCCTCCAAGTGGAGACATATTGCTGATACTGACATATATTCGCCGAGATCCATACCTAATCTATACCTCAGACCTAGATAAGGCGACATGACAGGCACATATTGTCCCATCACGTACTCACATGATTGTTGCTCCCTTCTCCATGATAAGCTGCATTGAAAATGTCGATGCACCTAAACGTAGGCCTGCACATGTAACCAATGAATTTTAAAATCCCCTCTTAATGGAACTCGGCACTTAAAATCCCCGAAGATACATAATATAACATGCCAACTGGACCCACAAACCAAGACTTACTTAGACTTACTTAGGGATATTCAGCATTATTCTAAAATCCTTAATGTCATCCTAAGTGCGGTAATATAAACAATTACATTAATAGGTGCTATTCATAAATAAAGCAAGCAATTTATGTGTGGAGATTTCTTTACCTTAGTGAACTCGTATGGCAGACTACGAGAAGAAAGATCCACATACTTCATAACAAAAATTCCGCAGTCGACAGAAATATCTTGTTTTGGAATGTCCTCGCGCGTTGAGATTGGCCATGCCCTAAGATCGACCATCCCATTTCCAAATCGTTGAAGTAGTCGGGGTAGAAAATTAACCACTAAATCAATTTGGTTGCCGTATCTTTCCTTGCCATCACTATAAAGTGGGTCTAATATTTCGATTCTCCTTTCCTCCACGTTAATAATAAACAACGCCCAATGGTTTACGTCAAAAATTGGCAGAAAAGACTATAATATGGGTTGGGCAATTAATTAACTTATTCATATCATTAGTATTGAGGGAACATGCTCATTTCCTCGCACGCATGTCATTAACGATTACCTTGGCATAATGAGAGAATTTACATTCCTGATGTCCAACGTCAATAAATTGTCCAAGCTCACCACTCGAGTTAACTACCAACCCCTTAGGGAGGGGGCCGTCGCAAATGTCGGATTTCTTGTGAGTCTGTCTCCACCGTCCATATTCACAGAATAACGTTGTTAACATAGCCTAACAAATGCAAGAACCAAAATAATGTTAACCTAACAAATGTCAACCTCTGCCAATAACCTTTCAATAAAATCGTAGATCTGATGTACTTGCCAGATAGTGCGCAGGGAGAAAGAGACACTTTCGACAAATCTCCGGGTACTTGACTTGTCGCTTCTCCAATTGATGGAAGAACGCGCTTATCACCTATAGCCAGATTGATTACATGGGAATTTTATGTTATAAATGTTAGTTGGGCTTAACTTTCTATGGGGAAGGTCGACTGTAAAGAAGATTATACTGATCCATTCACCCAATTCGGTGATTCCAGTGACTTGAATATCTCGATAGTGAAATAACGTACTCCCTCCACATCAATAATCTTCCTGTCGTAGGTCATCGAATGTAAATAGTTAAATTTTAAACATACACAATGTGAGCAAATAAATGGGTAGTTATAACAAAAATGAAGACTAACGTGTTTTCCGGGTCGTTCCAATATGCGTCAATCATTGCATTGTCTGTGTCTGAGCATGGTGGCATATGCTGAACGTGAGGTCCCTGAACACTCCATTCACATATGTTAGGGGGAAAAAATATCTTATTTCAAACATCACACTGGAAGAAATTAAAGTATTCACATAGTAAGTACCTTCCCCACCTCGTTCTCTAGTGGAACGCGTGACTTCAAGAGGCTAGATAACAATCGAACTCGCCCTAGTTTATTTTTCGGAGGAGAATCCTACGAATAGATTACTTCGGTTAGTATATAAAAATGAAAATGATGGTGTGACGATTATGTGGAAACGTCTAATACCTCGTCTACTTTGGCAATATCCAAGTCCCCTTTCCCTGCATTGATGTTTTAATTTTGAGATATTATAAGAAACTACTCTATACTAACAAAATAGTTTATAATGTGACCATTACCTTCCTACTCGGATTTTCTTTATATTTGCTTCTCACGAAATTTCTTGTGTAAGGTGATCTCAAGGCACTGGGTAAAAATTTCCGTCTGCAACCATTCTTAGCGGCTGTAACATCTCCTGCATTCACTTTACAGGACAACACCGGTATGAAGGAGTCCTCTGGCGTTTCTCCAACATCCTCTCGGGCTTTTGCAAAACTTCCTTTACAAAGGGTGAATGACTATTCACACCCTTTGTACGCACGTTATGGTCTACTACTGCCTCTTTCTGCGCTAGTTCTTGATAAGCATGTTCTTTACACCGCACTATAAAGTCTTCCTCGATAGTGTCAATACGAGGGGGCTTTAACGGTAGCTTCCTAGAGGGCGTGTGTTGCAAATGGCTTTGGCGATGCCCTGCCTTCAGCATCCCCCAACCCTTGTAGGTTTCGATAGCCGCGTCCTTAATAAAAAATTGTTATTAGAATAACGTACAATAATTACAATAAACATTGTTCTTGGTAATATAACAAACTTCAACACTCTTACCGTTATAGATGCGACCTTCACCTCCAACTTGGCGAAGTGGTTGGCCAAACCGATGTAATTGTCTTCGCTTATTTTAAGCGCCCTCTCCAATTCATCTAGGCGCTGCTTGTGCTCAGCGCACGTCCTGAACTCTCCTTCACAGCAGTCCTTCTTATCATTACTTAATAAGATAGCTACAATCGTCTGTTGAGTGAAAACACAATGTTATATTGAGGACACGCACTGAGTGTATAGATATTATCCTCATAATTACATCACCTCATTCCTTCGGATTTTTTAGAATATCATCATAGTATCTCTGACGTTGTCTCTCAATGTTTGGGTATCGCATAAACCATGGCCAGTTCATCGTAGGAAGCGAAGATGCTAACTCTGGAAAATGCTCACATGCCCAGATCTGCAATGATGTTCAACAAAGGAATGAGGCCAAATACATTTCAACGTAACAAAAAATGAAAACTACACTTCATACAAAATTAGTTAATAAAGAGGAAATCACCTGAAGGGCAAACGCACATCCCTCCACAATAGTGTGCTTACGGTTGATCTGATAATATAGGGCACACTTCTTCACTGACCTTATTAGGTAGTCGTGAACCACCTTCCCCATGCAATTTTATTAAAACTTTTAAGATCGTAAACTATGTCAATGTAGGTTTTATCAGTCGTCTTCTTTGAATTGGGTATTAAAAAACATGCTAGGGTGTACAGAAGTGACAACCTTACGAAATCAAATATATCATCCAAACCGTTAAAACGATAAATCTTTTTCTGAACATCGATTCTATTAATAACTGCCTTACTACCGAAGTATTTTTCAATAAATGCCATTGTCTTTGGCCTATCACACTTCAGATGTTGATGATCTTCGGAAATACTGATACCCGTGACTTTCAATCCTATTAGAATTTCGATCTCAGATTGATGGAATTTAATTTTCCTATCACCCACCCGTGTCTCACCACTCGCACCGTCCGTGTGTTCGATAATCCAAAATATTAGATTTGGACAAATTGGGGCCTTCATCAACCCTAGGAGAGGTTTAAATGCGGTGGCACTAATCACGTTCCTTTCGGAGGCGGTTAACGTCATTACGAAAGTAGTCATCTTACTCATATTGCATGCGATTGGATCCTGTTCACGTTTAAAAGTGTAATGTAAAAATAACCTCTTATATATTTCATGCTATATAACCAAAGGAATAACTAATTAAGTGCAAGAAAACATACAATTTGACCACTAGTCGCCATCTTAGGACTTGCCATGACACTTCACACGCAGCTGCAAAGCAACTATTTCGAGATCCTTTGAAGGATATAAAGACCGTTGACTTCACAACACAACTTCAAAACCTGCACGTTTAAATAGAAATATAGAGGTCGGTCACATTCAAATAGAATTATAGAGGTTGGACAAAATCTAATTCAGATAGATTTATAAGAGGCAATATTAAGATGTTTATAAGCAGCTCTTGAGTAAAGTACAGAATAGAAAGCTGTAATGTAGATGGAAGCACATTCCATGTGGCACAATCCAAATCAAATTAACAACTCAAGTGTACAAGTAATGGCATGTTTATATCATTACTTTTACGCAATTTTGATAGGATAAAATTAAATGCACTGATCTTATTTACCAAAATATAGAACAAATAGAGAGAGAGAAGAAGAAGAAGAAACCCAACTTACGGTTCTCGGCACCACAAATATTCAGCAATTACTAACAAAGATACGAAAAGGGAACAAAGAATTTGATTCCTCTTGGTAAATTCTTCTATTCTCAGTTTTCCAAATTCTTCTATGCTGCTTCATTTTCTTTGTTTTCCTTAATATTACCATCAATAAGACTAGTGGAAGGACTGGCTGGTTCTTCATCGACATCATTACTCGTTTCTGTTATGTTTTTCAATACTTCCTGCTTAGTTCCATCAGAGTTCTTACCCAAATTCAACAGTCTTTTAATGTTTTCTAAGGCCAGATCAATGACATCTATCAACCCCATGACCCATGAAGCATCATCAACCACTTCTGTCCGCTGCACATAAAACCGTGATAATTACATTCCATTTCGGGAAAGGCTTTCTTTTATAAAGGAAGTGCTTATTGACATAAGAGAACAATTTAAATTTGACAATTTCCATAAATAAAACAATCTCAGATTAAGATGATGGATGGTTGACGCCTTCATTTTCTACAACCTAAGGATAAATTGCAACTATGTGTATTATGTTTAGAAGTGATGAGACTGGGGCGGGTATAAAAGCGGCGACTGGACAGGAGCAAGGCTAGTACCATCGTCTAGTCACGTCATGTTAGATGGAGATGATTACCCGTGGGGCTCGAAATGTATACTACTAGCGTTGGCGTATCTAGCTCAACACCATATTGTCCGGTCACGTACGCTGAAATTTATATCGGGACAAATTGCACAATGGGTCTTGGCAATGCACGTGATTATTATAATGCAAAGAAATGAGAGGGACTTCAACACATTATGCTATAAATAGCGGGACTACATCTCTCGCAAACACCACTAAGGCATCACTACTTGGCATAAAACTAATGTCTTCTGAGAATGGCTCCAACTCTATCCCATCCCCTCCTCGTATGGACTTTGATTCGCCCCCGCACAAATACCTAAAAAGCCACGACCTTCTCGACCACAACCCGGACATAGTCGATCATCATACAGCCGCTACAAGTGTACCTGTGCTTACATCACTCGCCAGCTTCAAGTGGAGTTCCCACCAGAGGCCTCCGACGAAAATTACCCAATTGTCCCAATGGATGTAGACCCTCTGGTTGATGCAGTTGTAGCTGCAGCTGCAGATGAAAGCGAGAGAGAGGAGCCTCCGAGTCAGCAATTAGCTCTTTCGGTGCTGCCCGGTATGATGGAAGTTTTGCCAATCGTCATTTTGTCCTCCACCGAAGAGGTTGACGGTGACAACTTAGATGATGTGATCGAAATCAATACTTTAGTTGGGAGTGATGACATTTGAAAGAGGTGTTGAGCCTAGTTTCGTTTACGTTGGTTTCATTTAGTCGGAATATCTATTTAGTAGGTTTCATTTGAAATAGTCACCTATGCCTAGTTTGCGTAGAAGATGTAATAGGATGTAGCAAATTTCTCTTTCAAGATGAAGTACTAGTCATCTACGCCTAGTATTAGATTACAAACCACTAAGAGTTGTAGCGAAGAATTCATCGAAGATTCATATCCTTTAAGGGCTTGGTTAAACAATATTTCTTTTTCTTTTTCTTTTTTAATCGGTCAATAAAAATTTATTAGAAACGGAACAAACAAATACAAACCCGAGAGAAGCTAATAGCAGACACCAGGGGGTAAAAAATAACCAAGGAAACTTCCACCCAAGGGGGAAATCCCAAAGAGAGGAAAAGTGGGCTAAGTGTTGGGACTATCCCAACCATCATCTTGATTATGGCCATCCAAACTTCCAACCAACTGAGCCAAGTGAATCCACCCCCAAAAGAAATCCTTGACAGCCTTTATGATCAAATCAAGGGGTTTTCGAGCCCTTCTAAAAATGTGGGAGTTTCTTTCAGTCGAAATTTACCATACACGTCCCACCTCTAAAGAGCATGGTTTCAAGATTCTCTATTTTCTAAAGAAAAAAAATGTTAAAAATCTCTGAATTAAAGTATGCCAAATCTTTTCGAATTTTACCAAATTTAAGTAAGACGAATCATGCTTATACATTTACATGGTTACATGGATTATGTAATTATAAATGTGTTTTGCATCGAACACCTTATAGCTTATTTTACTTAATAAAAAAATTATTTCTGACTTGAAATATATTCTATAAATATTTTTATTTTTCTGAAGTTAACCGAATTGTCTCAAACCGACTTCTAACTAAACCACCGATTTTGTGACGGTGCTAAAAGGGTTTCCAAGTTTGTATTGGGCAAATCACCTACATATAAGTCTCAACATACGCAATAGGTCAATATGGTACTGCGGTAGATGCGCCAACTCAAGTAGTATAGATTTTGAGTCCCGCACCTAATCACTTCCATCTGACATGACAGGACCAGACGATGCTAGTAGACATGCATCCGTCACCTCGTTGCTCGTAGACTGTGTTGAGTCACAGCGCCCGTATCCTTTCTTGGCACTCTATTCATCTATCGTACCATACAGGTCTCACCTCTAAACGACGCTACCTTGCTTCATGTTGCAGCGTCAATGCCACGTGTAGCAAAATAACATTGCTTGGATCATTTTAAAATAAATAAAAAACCATTTCATCCAAGTATTTTTTTAAGGTTTTAATAAATTTGACTTTCAAAAATGGAACCCGTTGAACCATAATGCAGTTTGACTTTAACCAATGGAACCCGTTGAACCTTAATGTAGCACCCAAAATAGTATTTTGGGTGCCCATGAAACTCCACATCAAATAGTATTTTGGGTGCCCATGGAACTCCATATCAGCTTGGAGTACTTGCCATGCCTACTCCATTTGAGTATGCACTACTTTTTTCATATATAAAAATAAAGAGTGAGAATTCAAGATTTGTTCAGAAATTTTTTTGACCATGAAACCTTAATACCCTTCTTGAATTTCATGAAGGCATCAGTAAAGGAATTGTTGGAAAGATTTTTTATCTTATAGTAAATTCATATTCATATTTTACTCTCTTTCAGTGCAGCATCATCATCAAATTCATATTTTACATAATTTCTAATAGAACTTCTATGAACGTATAGCTTAACTAAGTGCACCAGTGCTACTAGGCATCCCTCAGAATGACCAAAAAACTGCACATGCTGCATGGCTTTATATGTTGCGAGCTGACTATAACACCTGCCCAGAATATAACACATACAAAATTGATGACAAGTGTCACTCTTCACAACTTACTTTCTCTCTTTATATTTATGTATTTCATATAAAAAATAGGTGAACCTCGAACTCCAAAACAAATCATAGAACAAATAGAATAGATAAGCAGACGTGCTAAGGCTGTGATGAAGATGAGAGGCAACTACTTTTATAAGTTAATAGAAACTGAAACTAATTAAACGATAGAGATACAAGATAGCACCGCCAACATTGAGGTGCTTTTCCTAAGTGTTATAAAGCATATAAAGTTTATAAATTCTGGTAAGGACCTTTCAGTACTAGACACTGCAATGGTTTCTAATTCTAAGTAGTCAATGGGTACAAAAGCACCTTTCAGTAATCAAGTTCTCCATGTCCAGTCCAACTTTTTTGGCATGTCCCAAATCAACGAATCATGCCAATAAGGAAATAGGAACCATTAGAAAAATATGAACTGATGGTTGCTCAAAATTGTGTGATTTTACGCAAATTTCAATTCAATACACGGGATAGTGTGGATTGCTCACACCTTTGAGGGTGTAAATTGGACCCAAAAAATTAAAAAATATATTTTATACATGACTCCCACTTGCATAATACGAAGAAAATCTCCTCGCACAAAACCAAAAAAAAGCTGATTTGGTCTCAATTCGTTGCTTGAGAAAACTCAACTTCAATTGCCATGCTAAAGACTATGTACCTGCAGCAGTCCTAGATAGCAACAACTAAACATTAAACCTTCAGCAGTCCTTGATAGCGACAACTAAACCAATCAACTAGCTCACTTGAGTCAAATGTGGTGGAAATGACATTTGTGCCCCTGCTACATCAAGTTTCAATTTGAAACCAACTTTCGGGAACTTATGACGAGTGGGAGGGTTTTGGAGCCGAAATTTTTTTTGAATTTCAAAATATTTTTTAGCAATCGGGTCAAAAATAAAAGATAATTGTATCAGCCGATGGAGGTCCTTTTGGGTAAAAATGTGAAAGGTCTGGCACTTAAAGATTGGTACCTTCATTTGGGCCCATGAAACCTCTGAAACCGACAAAGTCCCAGACCACTCGAAAAGCATATGGAGATTATTTTTCACCTCGATATTCCACAAAATAGATCATGAGATTTGGTCAGAGTTATCGGATGGCCATTTATTTGGCCACCCTACTTCATGTAACATTGTTGTGCACCATACAAGGCAATAATGAACATTGTAGTAGATGTCACCTCGTAAAGAACATCTCGAGTGACAGTCCTATGCTTTAGCAAGCAGTAGGTTACCTTTGATTGTCTAGCAGGCGATAACTGAAGTCCTATTGAGTGTCACCTCGTAAAGAACATCAATGTCGTACTGAGTATCACCTCACAAATAACATCAACTAATATGACGAGTCTAGATGATCCACTGAGCACTGCTACAAATCTCGAGTGACAGTCCTACACTCTACCAAGCAGTAGGTTACCTTTGAATGTCTAGTAGGCAATAATCAATGACATATGAAATGAAAATGGATCGCCCGATAGGTGAGGCATTACCTCAAGATATATTTTGGGGAAGATCTGAGTGAAAAGCAATCTCCACCATCTGATCTAAAGCAGTCAATGGTTATCGAGAGTTGTCTACAGGAGTGGGCACTTTTACAGAATGCAGTAGGTTATTGTGGATTGTCTATCAGGCAATAATCAACGTTATAGTAGATGCCACATCAACTGCTATGACGAGACTAGAGGATCTACCAAGCACTGTTGCAAATCTCGATTGACAGTCCTATGCTCGAGCAGGCAGTAGTCCTATGCTCTACCAAGTAGTAGGTTGCCTTTGATTGTCTAGCAGGCAATAATCCATGGCGCGGGCTTCTCCATAGTCCTATAAATTGGAGGTCCTCAACAGTTCGACCCTCATTCTTCATCACCTTTGCTTACGGTAAACGTCGTTTTAGTCATTTGAGTCATATACATTGTTTAGTTGTTACAATGATTCGCTATTACCCTTGTTTTATTGTGTAGATGGAGGATTCTAATCGCACCAACATGACGACGATGCAGACAATCTTGGCGGACAAGGGGCAAGCAATCTATGAGAACCTTGTCCTGAACCGTCTGTCTTTTGGACAAACTGCAGAGAATGTGCAAGCGTTGAGCTACTTGTTCTTTGACGGGCAAGTGATAATAGGGAAAACTGAGACCGATGAATATATAATTTATACACATTTTCTTTACATTTTAGGCTTCTATATTTAAAAATCCTTCCAAAATTCTCATAATCGTTAACTGATAAAATTGGCATGGTGTAGATCATTAGGACACTTTTGATGCAGCAGCATTGGAGTCCGCAGGGGTGGTGAGCTCAACAATAATTTTCACACTTAATAATAAGACCTAAAATGTTAATATTATCACGAAGCATATCCATTGCCTCGAACTCTCCCTCCTTTTATTTAAGAAAACTATCCATTTCCATATCGATCATAATGCGCCCTTTTAATGTTGAACAGGAGATGAAAGGTAAGGTACTACCAGGAGGCGAACTCATGCCACATCAAGTAGATGTCGAAGCGGATGAAACAGGCACAAGCTCGCCACCCATCAAGTTCTTTGGTGGGGAAGGACATTCATGACCCACAATCCTTCGTCAGCTAGACTGATAGATATCAAACCCCTAGTCATTCTCTGGATAAAGCCATCGGGCAATAGTTGAATAGCTTTAGTAGGATTGACTGAACCTCAACCTTTAGTCTTGTGCCAATCCTAGGTTTATGTGTTATTTTATTTGGTGTTGTTTATGTGTTGTTTTATCCAACATTTTGGTTGAATCGCTATTATAATTTGCAGAATTGACGTTTCGTAGATCATCCCCACAGTATGTCCAAAAAATCCTTCGAATCATATGACAGTTTTTGGTGTCATATGACACACATCACAGTCAAACATAAATTGCGATCATTGTTTGAGGATTTGTAACAAATGAAATATAAAAAAGACCGTCTGATAAGTGAGACATAATCTAAAGATCTATTATACAGAAGATTAGGGTGAAAAATGATCTCCATATCTAATCTGAACAAATCATTGGTTATCACATTCTTTCAGACGTGGTCGCTATTAAAGAATGTGTGGGTGCAAATAGAGGTACCCATCTCCAAAAGAATGTCCGACCATTATTTTAGAGGGCACAAATAGAGGTACCCATGTCCGACCTCACTTAAAGTCTTCAACAAAAGAAAAATCTATTGAACATGATCATAGCATACCATTAAACATGGTTCATATTTACTTTTTGAGATGTGCACCATGTGGAAGCAACATCTTACACTGTAATGGTAGGCCCATGATCTCTATATCGCTTTTGTAAAATATTGGGACCAAAAATGGTCTCCATCATCTAATTTAAAGCCTTCTTTCAGAGTTTTTTTTTTTTTCTCACATTTTTCCCAAACTCGTCAATTTTTTAAATTTTAATGTTGCCGAACCCCGACCTAGTCACTACGTCTCACTTCCAGATCTTTGAAATGCCTTGTTCATGAAATCCTACGACAAATAGGGTGTACTCTGTTATAAAACAGAGTGCAACTATTTTATTTTTTGGACGTGACCATTTTAGCAAGAGTTTGAGTTGAGCACCACCAATGGTGCTCAAATCAGGTTAGGGTTGTCAATTGGTCAGGTCGGATCGGATTGGGCTAAAATATTGGTTGTTCGACAGGTCAAGATTATAGGCCTGACTGTATAGTGCACCCTGACCAGGGGGTAAAAAAAAACCAAGGAAACTTCCACCCAAGGGGGAAATCCCAAAGAGAGGAAAAGAGGGCTAAGTGTTGAGACTATCCCAATCACCATCTTGATTATGACCATCCAAACATCCACCCAACTGAGCCAAGTGAATCCACTCCCAAAAGAAATCCTTAACAGCCTTTATGATCAAATCAAAGGGTTTTCTAGCCCTTTTAAAATTCTGGGAGTTTCTTTCAGTCAAAATTTACCACAATTTATTTCTTGTTTACATCATTCTTGTTTAAAACATCAATGATTTACCACAAGTTTCTAGTTCTATTGTTTTAAGCCATTTTATTTCTTATGTTTTAAATTCATTTAGTCATAATCGAGTACACAATAAATGTACACTAAAGTCGACCGTTTACATGAGGCACCGGGGAGACGGCTACAGGTGTCAACATCAATGATTTACGTAGCATTTCATTGCATAACATCAGGGGTCCAACTAGTAATCAACTAGACCAAAAACTCTAAGTGTCTCTGTGAGACGTCTCTGTCTCGGAGTGGTCCGAGAAAACTCTAAAATCCTAGATTTCAAGTCATGAACATCAAGCATATTCACATTTTCTCAAAAACATAAAAACAAACACTTGATAGACACATCAAAGTAAAGAAAATTCATATACACTAAACCCATATCCTTTCATTTCCTTTCACAGAAACATAAAAGTGAACACGTGATTGTCATAACAAAAAATCAAGTAAAATTTATTTTATTAAAAGTAGAAAAACCCATATGCAAAAAAGAGCATAAAATTGAAATATGAAAAGAACCCATCAAATTTCACCACTTTAAACATACAAGTGTACAAATAATGACATGTTTATATCTATCATTACTTTTACCTAATTTTCATAAGGTAAAAAAAGAAAAATACGACTATGAATATGTAAATAAATATACCTTAAAAGGAGCAGTTTTTCTCCTTCAGTTTTTTTCTTGGATCAAAGGGACGAGGTAGGATCACGGTTATATGATATCCCCCTGTTAAGAAGGGAAAATAATGCAAAAGTAGAGAGAGAAAGTGACGGAAGCCACCTAACCACAGCTGCAAATGCAATGGCCTCTTAAGACTTCAAAAAACCTCAAAAATTTGCCCCAAAATAAAATAACAACGCTGAAACTTACCTCTCAAAACCTCAAAAAATTGGAGAAGAAATCAGTCCCAAAATCCATCAAGCTGGAAAAGGATGAAAGAAAAACCATTAGTTATTTTATTTCAATTTAAAATAAGATCCATTTATATACAAAATGCATAACCATAAAAAGCCTTAAAAAATCAACATTAACTGTGGAGATAATATGACAAAGAACCTGAGAAGATCGGTGGTTGAAAGAGAGAACCAGAGAGAGGTAGAGCTTGAAGGATTTTAGTTTGGGAGAAAGAAGTGGATTTGGCGTTGTTCTAAAAAATTTGAAGAAATTTCATATTGCAAGTTCGGGAAAACATGTGTGGCTGGGCGGGAAAACCATTTTTAGCTTTTGATTTTCAATTTCGGATTTCGAATCTAGAAAAATTGGGAGATTTCCCGCCCAAGCATTCTCTGAAAGCACCCACATCCCATACCAATTTAAAACCATTGCTTGCTTAGGAACAAATGATGTAGATTTTGTTACACCCCGATCTTCCCTGCAATAGATTGTCAAACTAATGATAAGGGAATGATGATGATGTTGAATTTCATATCAAACTGAGAGATTGTATAGTAATTACAATGAATACAAATGATTTCATCATTATCTCGTGAACATAATTGAGCAGCCAAATACACTCACATAGACTGTAGATAGAGACACTTGCTAATTATCCCTTTTCTGTTAGTTTGCTTCTATGTGACAAGTCAATTACTCAAATTTAGTTTGTGGAAAGGATACACGTGTGTATGCATAAACCACCCCAAAATAGTCATTGGACTCAACTTCAACAAGAACCTATCAAGCATGACCTATCTCATTGGAGAGAGTGTAGATGGAATAGGTCCTGAACAAGAACCTATCATGCATAAAGAGACAATCTAGTGAGTGTTTTTTAGCATTCGGAACCTGTATTAGGATCTGGAGATATTTCTTCCATTATGTGAGCTCAAGTATTGTGGAAGGAGCCACAGATCTCTATAGAGATTTCCCCCTTGAATTCAAGAGTAGTTGGAGTACTATTAAGCTGAAATTGGATTCAAATATCACGTTTTGAAAATCAAAGAATGTAAAAAGTAACCCCGTTGATGCTAGTCCCAAGCCTGGATGAAGGAGAGTTAACATCTGGTTGACTACTTCCGGTAAAAACTAACAAAAATCGAATCTCCCCACCGAATCTGGTCCCAAGCCCATAAAGAAAAGAGGGTTTAGATTGATAGCTCACTGTAAAGATCATGTTAAATCCTCCTATGACAGGCCATATTACAAATCCACATTAAGATAGGTCATGGTTTAATATAAGTGGAGATGCCAAAAAGAAGCTCGACTGAATTGAAACAAAGAGTGTTGTTGTCCTATTTTTTAAGGTGCATAGAAGAAATACACAATAACAGAAGATGCAATTAATTGGTGCAGAAAATGGACTATTTAAATTATCTAATAAAATACTCTGTCGAAATGTTTTTCACGTGGTAAAACCCTTTTCAAAGAACATCCACGAGACCTCGTCCAAACATACAAATCCACTCTCATTGTCTCTCATCAATATGTTGTTTTCTACCAACCAATCCACTCTCACTGTCTCTCATCAATATGTTGTTTTCCTGAACTTGCCAAATTTTCCCAAATTTTAACCTCGCCGAATTATTTCAGAACCCCGACTTGGTGACTACGTTTTTAAGGGATTTAGCCTGGAGCTCAACTAGAAGGTTGACAATATTGTAATCTCAAGGTCGCAGCTTACCCATCAAACCAAAACAAACAAAAAGGGATGGAAACTGTGCTTATTTTTCCCTCTATATAATCTGAGGAATCAGATACATTTTATAACAGTGATCTATGGTGAAAATCACCATTATAACATAGTCATGATTTGTACAACCATTCGATGAAATCTGATGCTGGTACGATGATTGTGCAACATAATGTGATGGTGCAGATCACCATTTAAAAATTTGCATGTCACACAATGAAAGGAACCTAGTGCATATTTTTCTCTTAAGTGGGCCTAGGTGATGGAAACTGTGCTTATTTTCGTTCCCTCTATATAATCCTGTGGAAATAGATACACATTATTACAGTGGTAGATGGTGAAAATCACCCAAGGATTTAAACACCAATACATATCGGCTGAGCCCCAAGCTTATATGCATCTGATATGGGAATTATTTAGCATGGTGATCTTCCAAATGAACCAAACCTTCCACGTCGGAAGGCAAAACCCATGGAGATTGTGCTGCCTGTGATCTTTGGAAAGAAGGGAAACACCAGAATTTTATAAAAGAAGAATTACAGTGATGCCTCACACCAAAGCATTTCACTGAGCCCTGGTGACTAACTATATGATAACACCATCAATTAAAAATGTCGTATATGTCGTCAGTCTTAACGATTATATGATTCCCAACAATACTAAATGGAAACTATATAATTGACTGACAATGTGATGATCATGCCTACCTAAAATCAAGCAATAACTCAAAAAATTTCACCTATACCCATATCATGCACATAGTTATTCTATCGTAAAATCAAGCAAGTTTAGCAAAAAGAAAAGAAAATGAATAGTGATTCATATATTCAATAACTTAAATTGTTTGAGAAGTTATTAGAGGTCTACCAAATAAAGAAAGGATTAAAAAAAATAGAGAAGAAAAATGCTCCCCTGCAGTTTATTATCTCAAAACTGCAAATTTAGATCTGAGACATACAAGTCTGAGTAAATAAAAAAGTATAATGTGGATCCACCCTTGCATGGGGGTACTTACAACTTTCTGTGCAATCTAGACAAAAATTCTAGGATCGACCATACTTGGCTAAGAAGGAAAAGAACAAACTCCACAAATTTTTGGAATTTATGAGCATTTTGTATGACTATGAAGACTACTCAGAACTACACCATATTGAGCATTTTGTGGGACTATGAGCATTTTGTATGACTATGAACATTTAATGCTAGCGGGACCTGTAAGGGGCGATCTAATATCATTACTCCCATTCCTTTGTGGGACCGGTAATTTACTTTGGGTTCCATTTGGGAACAATTATTTGGATATTAAGATTTCAAATCCAAGTATTTCAAATCTAAGCATTTTAAATCCAAGATTTCAAATATTTTGATTTCCAAATCTCCTATTTGGATGTTTAAACTCTATATTTAGATTTGGCCGAGAATTTATATACTATCACCTATATTAATGCTCATAAATAACTAGTACTTTCCAAAGTCTCAGCATTTTAAAATAAGAAGGCTGCTAAGCCCATTGCACTTTTCTTGTTGCAAACTATTTTGCATACAAAATATACAATTTACGCACTTCAATTAGTGGAAAGCTAATAATGATAAATTTAGTTTTGTTGTGGCTAATAAGAATGTCAATATCCTTCCATTAATGCATTTCATGTTATGTACTATGCCATTGATCTGCAATCGGTTCCTTACTGGTGTTGTACTCATGTATCAGTAACCCCTTCCAGTTAAAGACAAGTTACTTCACGGAGAAAGTGAAGCATTGGCCACTGATAAAAAAAAAAAAAAACGAAAATAAATAAAGCATTGAACTTTCTGTTGTGTTCATGTATTGTTACAAGCACACACACACACAGCAAAACACGATCCAATACATACACAAAAGTGCATAAATAGCCCAACCACGGTTATGACTTTCTAAAATAATGGTGAATCAGCGATTTATTTAAATCGACTTCAGCAATTCCTCTTTTTCTGTTGTTTCACATCCTTTCTTTTCTTTATTCTCTCTCATGTAGTTTAAAAAAGTTAGATTTAAGAAGAAAGAGCAAGATGAAGCTCAGAGATTATAGAGCAACAAGAACTACAGCCAATAGAAGATCCTAGAGAAGCAAAGATCTTTTTACTTCAAAACCCTAGGATCTCCCACGATCACTTTCCAAGAACTGCAATCTATAAGAGAAGAAACTAAATCATTTTTTTTCTTCATAAATCACACTAAATTTATTCAAAAAATAGAGATTTCAGATATTACACCATTAAAACACCAAAGAAAGCTAAGATCATTTGTAATCTAAAAAAATTCAAAAATCGCATCCTACCTGTAAAGGGTGATGAAGATGATGATGGCCAGCCACAATCCTCTGATCTGTCAATCTGCAATGGGGATCAAAACACTTAAAGGATCTACAACGATCCTCTGATCTCTCAGTCATTTGGACGAACAGAGATAATGGCGCGATGATGATGGGAATGCTGTTTGATCTCTGATTCTTCGATGGGGATCAAATGATCAGCGAAACACTCCTCCGATCTCTCAGTATTTGGGTGAACAGAGATTTGGGCGAGCAGAGATCACTTCCACTACCCAAGTTTCAGCTGGGAAAAGAAGGGGCTTCTGCTGGGAAAAGAAAACGAAGCAAAAAACTCCCGCGCCAATTTGGTTTTGAAATTTCTCACGAGCAAAGTGATTGGTTTGGGCTGCACTCACTTACACATAAAGGTCCTGTGTTAGCAATAGGGGTTTCAATGGGTCGGGCCGGCCCGGATTTTGGCCCACACTCGGCCCAGAAAAAATTAATACTTTCTACCAAGCAAATCTGGCTCAGTATCCGGATCGGGCTAAATTCAGCCCGCCCGGATTTTGGCCCACAACCGGCCCGGAAAAAGTAAACTTTCTATCAAACAAATCTGGCCCGATATCCAGATCGGGCTAAATATGTTGCAACCCAGATAGGTTAGGGCCGGGTTGAACCCCAACGTGGCCCTAATCCGGCCCATTGAGAGTCCTAGTTAGCAATCCTTTTAGACATGAAGGTCAAGGGTTCAAACTCGCTCACTTACAAATAATACATTTAAGTGGGTCGTTGCATTGCTTTAATCCCTGATATGGGCTGTTGTACACCTGAATTTCTTTTACAACGGCCGATGTTTGTGATTTTTTAAAAGTGGTGTTGTTTTTTCTTTATTTTCACATAGTGTCCATTGGTGGATGTGAACCATTCGATTGGCGAGTATGTGTACCAGCTGCTATAGGCAACGTTTGATATTAGAGTGCACAGATCGGACGACTAATATCAAACACAAAAATTGATTTTTGGGCTCACTGTCTTTCAAGTAATGAAATATCGCGTTGTCGGTGTGGATTATCTATACCATGAGCACATCTATGATGTGCAAACAATTAACCACCATATTGGTGCTCCAATGATAGTTAGGAGAGTCGTGCCCTAACTGAGACGATGAGGGTTACCGTAGATTGTCTTGCAAACAATAACCAATGTTGTACTCAGTGTCACATCGCAAAGATCTTCAATTAATATGACGAGATTAGAGAATCCATTAAGCAACCACTCCAAATCTCGAGGGCCAGACCTATGCTCTACCAAGCAGTAGGTGATCATCATTTGACTAGTGGTTCATGGGTTCGACTAAAAAATAATAAGTTTTGGTTTTTAATTGGACCAAACTAGTTAAGCTCTCAGTTACGATAAAACCGGACTGGACAAGCACTCATTGGCAATCCCTTGTCTCTTGTATGATTAGCAGAGAGTCACATGTCAAGTACTAGCTACTAGTCAATTGTTTTAATATGATTAGACAAGTACTGTTCGAAATCTCAAGCAATCGTGATTGCAAATTCGGGGAGAGTGGATTTGGCCCTAAGAGTTGCTTAAGAGAAGGAGAGTGGATTTGGCATTGTTCTAATTGCAAATTCAGGGAAAACATGTGTAGCTGGGCGGGAAAACCACTTTTAGCTTTTTCATTTTCAATTTCAGATTTCGAATAAGAAAAAGTAGGAGCTTTATTAGAAGGAAACCTCTGTTTGTGCCCAAGTATTCTCTGAAAGCACCCACATTCCATACCAATTTAAAACCATTGCTTGCTTAGGATTAGATTATGTAGATCGTGTTACACCCCGATCTTCCCCGCAATAGATCTTCAGATCATGGCACACCTATTAGATGGTAAAAGATTTATTCCATGGGTCACAGGTCACAGAAAATGGCCCTTGAAACAAATGCCACACATCACGCTCAAATGCAAATGTATGGCCTGTTTTGGGGGATCAATGACACATGGGATTTAAAATTGTGCGTCTGATAGGTGCGCCATGATCTCAAGATCTATTGTATGGAATATCGGGGTGGAACACGATCTCCATCATCTGATCCTAAACAATCAATGGTTTACAAGGGATTTGGCCTGTGGGTGCTTTCAAAGAATGCGTGGGTGCAAACAGATGTACCCTTATCAAAATTCGTGAGATTTAATAGGGTAGCTCTAAATGTGCTTATGCGTTCTCTGAAAGCGGTCATGGGTCGCTGTAAAAATCATTGATTGCTTCGGATCAGATGATGGAGTTCATGTTTCACCCAAATCTTCCACAAAAATGATCTTCAGATAACGTTGCACCTGCTGTGTGGAAGATCAACCTCTTAAATTTCAATCAAACTCGAAAACATTAGTACCGCTAATCGCCCGGATTTAAGAACCTATATCAGATCGGTTTCGGACTGGATTTAAACCGAAGCCGATGGAGGATGCGAGTCAAGTCAAGGCAGTTTTCACGCTAGGCCGAATCCAAACCGATAACTATTAGTCTCTAGTTTGGCAAACCGAAACTGAACCGATAAGCCCCTCAATCAAACCAAAACCGATCCAAAGGCTGACCTTAAAGTTTGTCAATCGAATCGTTCACGTTCACTCATGGGCACCACTAAATTATAATTTAGTCTCCTCATGGGCTGTGCCACACTGCATGAACGTGTAACCAATTGTTATATCTACTACCACTAAATTAGAACTTTTTAATCTCACACCATTGAAGTGTGGTTTTCCAATGCACTCGTCCCTTCAAATTATGGTCAATCTAAAACATTAAAGCGGCAATACAACAGTACAAAAATGTCGATTGAATTTTTATGTCAAGATTGATCTTTAAAAAATTAAAAGAACATAATCTGCTACTTATAAGATATTGAAGATGTTCTAGAGTAAAACCCTTTCCAGCACTATCACAAAATTCTGGAATTCGGATGTAGGATTAATTGCGACAAAGTATGTGGTACATCTGATCACTATCACAACAATCTCCCATTCGACACCTATAGAATGCCGTACTCAATGTTACCTCTCAAAGATCTTCGACTGATATGACGAGACTAGAGGATCCACTGAGCAGTGTTCCAAATCTCTAGCGACAGTCATATCACCGTTGATTGATAAAATTGGCATGGTACAAATCATCGGGACACCTTTGATGCATCAACATTGGAGTCCGCGGGGGTGGCACGCTCGACAATGATTTTCACACTTAATAACAAGACCTGGAAGGTTAATATTATCACGAAGCATATCCATTGTATCAAACTCTTTCTCCTTTTATTTAGTGAAACTATCCATTTCCATGTCGAGCATAATACACCCTTTAAATGTTTAACAGGAGATGGAAGATAAGGTACCACCAGGAGGTGAACTCATGCCATATCGAGTAGGTGTCGAAGCGGATGAGACAGGCACGAGCTCGCCACCCATCAAGTTCTTTGGTGGGGAAGGACATTGAAGACCCACAATCCTTCGTCAGCTAGATTGATAGTTGTTGAACCCCTAGTCGTTCTTAGGATAGCTTTAGTAGGGCTGACTGAACTTCAGTATTCAGTCTTGTGTCAACCTATGTTTATATGTTATTTTATTTAGCAGGATGTACTCACTCTAGTCTACGAAGGTTCTATTGGTGATCCGACTGTTTAGTGGATCCCGATACTATTTTGATCCAACAGTTTGATCGAATTGCTATTATAATTTGTAGAATTAAATTTTCGTAGTTCATCCCCATAGTATGCCCAAAAAATCTTTGAAATCATATGACATTTTTTGGCATCATATGACACGCATCACACTCAAACATAAATTACGATCATTTTTTGAGGATTTGTAACAAATGGAATAAAAAAAAGACCGTCTGATAAGTGAGACATAATCTCAAGATCTAACGTATGGAAGATCAGGGTGAAATAGGATCTCCATCATCCAATCTTAACAAATCAATGGTTATCACATTCTCTGAGACGTGGTCGCTATCAAAGAATGTGTAGGCGGAAATAGAGGTATCCATCTCTCATCTCCAAAAGTAGAGGTACCCATGTTCGACCATTGTTTTAGAGGCACAAATAGAGGTACCCATGTCCGACCATTGTTTCAACAAATTTCAGAGAATTTCGTCAAAATTTGACTCTTTGACTTGCACCCCACCTCATTTAAAGTCTTCAATAAGAGAAAAATCTATTGAACATGATCATAGCATACCATTAAACATGGTTCATATTTACTTTTTGAGCATGAACATAGCATACCATAACAGCACGTGGAAGCAACATCTTACCGTCTAATGGTAGGCCCATGATCTCAAGATCGCTTTTGTAAAATATTGGGACCAAAAATGGTTTCCATCATCTGATTTAAAGCCTTCTTTCAAAGTTTTATTATTATTTTTCTCTCATTTTTCCCAAACTCGTCCAATTTTTAAATTTTAATGTTGCCGAACTATTGCCGAACCCCGACCTGGTCACTATTCTCACTTCCAGGTCTTTGAAATGCCTTGTTCACGAAATCCTATGACAAATAGGATGTACTCTGTTATAAAACAGAGTGCAACTATTTTATTGAATTTACTGGCAATCAAAACTAACCATCTCACAAACATGGTTTTAAATTTGACTTGGTAAAATGGAGTAATTACACCCGATATAAACACCATAAGATATAATTGTCTTCATTACCATATATGAAATTGGAAATTTACATTTATAATATGGGCGGGTGGTAAAAGTCCACCTCTGCCAACTGTCTATAAAATTTAAATGCCAATAATGATAAGACCCATTTTAAACATTGGCCCTTTCAATATTGACCCCAATCACTACTAAATATGGTAATTACTATATACAGCTACGTATAAAGGCTCTGCTAAACTTAGCAAAATTGGAGCCCACTAAAGGTCTGCCCAAAGGACCATCCAGCCGGAGCCACATTATAAGACACCGCAGTTCGCCCATCACTTGTTGTGACCTTAAATGAGAGGCTTTCTCCATTTAGATAGGTGTTGCTTTGCCAATGTTGACCCCAATTTCTTAACATCGACTGCCACCCAGTTTTGGACCATTTGATGGAGACAGAATGCACATCACCAGCTCCTCCAACGTTAGTTTTAAGGACTAGGTTGAAGTAAGAGTGGCCTTTGCTGAACCTTATGCCTCCTCTCTTCCTGCATGGTACCCTACAAGAAGAGACCCATCAACACAGAAAGAGCTATTAACACCAAAATAAAACTAACATAACAGTTAAAAAAAAATAGAAAACAGAGGAAAATCTCATCATGGGGCATGTGTCAAAAGCATCTTTGAACTGCCTAATTGAATAGAGACCAGAAGATTTCATTTATAAACATGTTAGGCTGGAAAATTTATAAACTGATCTACAGATTATGATTGAATAAAAATTTATTTTATACTTGTTATTCCAGCACCTTAGACTCATCTAGAATCTTGAAACTTAAGAGTTTCTACAGGGTCTTGAATATAGGAGTTCCAACAAAGATTTCTTTATATCTAAATCTTTGGAGTACTACAAAGATTTCTTTTGTCTTTGACAAAATTTGTTATTGATATAAAGGAGGATCTTCTCCCCTTTAGATTAGCTACCTAGTTTCCTTGCCACTTCTCTTTTAGGTTCACCTATTCGATCCTTGTGGGCTGCGGTCCACATTATAATAGAATGACAATAGTGCCAGAATCTAGACCCATATAAAAATGGACATACTGTCAAAAACATCATTGTCACTTGCATATGTTTACCAGTAAATTTTATCTCAAAACATATTCTGATATACAACTGAAAGTAACAATTTATATTATATACATTGGCAACATCAAATATTTGTTTATATAACATACTCTCGAAAATATCATTGTTACTTGCATTCTTAGAGTAAATTTTCATCTCAAAATATATTCTTATATACAACTGAAATTAACAGTAACAATCACACACTGTACATATATCTATATATATTAGCACTATCATATATTTGTTTATATAATTCTTTTTATGCACGAGAGAAACATATCCTCATCTCTAAAACTTAGGGAAAAAAATTATCATCATCAGCTTACATAAAATAAAATGAGCACAACAGATATTTATGAGATGTAATATAGGCAATAATCCATGGGACTTGATCATTACTCTAAATGTTGTTCGGTAATTTTTAGAGTACTAACCAACTTTACAATGATCATAGTTTTCCTCGATATATACAGCAATAATGAACACTTCTTGAATAATCCATTCTATGACGTCTTCTCATAATACTGACTGTTTCAAGAAAATTGGTGAGTTTCTATCAAAATAAGCAATGAAACCAACCTAGGGTAAAAAAAATTCAATTTCGGTAGGAGAATAGATTCATATTATGGTTGTCTAAAGAAGTCCATTTATGCCTCATCAGTCCCAATCTAGGGTCCAGTAAATCAGAAAAAAGCATCTCTCTGTTTTCAGTGAAACTGTGGAAGGAGGCACCTATTTCATTTTTTTCTCAAAGCTACCCACTTAAGGGCATCACTACTGAGGCAAAGGACAAATTTATGCTCACCTTATGTTTCGGATAAAAGACAATAAATTCAAGGGTACCTCTATTCACGCCATCACGGTTACTGAAAGTGCCTACATCTGAAACCCCTTAAGACTCATTGACTACTTGAAATTAGACAATGGAAATTGTTTTTCACCCCAATGTTCCACACAATGGATCTTGAGACCATGATTGTACCATCAGATGATCAGTTTTTTATTTCATGTGGCACGGACCCCCAAAACGGTGGCCCAAAAATCACATAGCATGCATCATGCTCAAGCATGATTTTAGGGCTTTTTTTAATTTGTACCATGTGGAATAAAAAACTAACCTTCTAATATAAAGATCTGTTGGTGATGTATTTAGTGTTCTATTAGTCGGTGTGTCGTAGATCACATTGATGTCATCTTGACATTAGCCTAACGTCGACGGTGACATCAGCAATGCGTGAAGATGATGTCAGCAATGACAGTGTCAAATAGATCAGTAAGGCTCTGATACTAATTTAATTTTCAGTTAATTAGGTTAGGGATAGGATTAGGTGAGGAAGAAGAAAATTAGGGTTGAGTTGATTAGCCTAGCAATCTCCCAATGCAGCTACTATTTATATACTTCCATCATTATATCACTAATTTCGAGAAAAAGAATATATGTGAGAACTAGCGTGAGGTACTATACTTACTCCAAGTCCACACACACCCAATACATACTGAATCTCACCCACTAATATAACACTAAGTCACTAACTATATCACCTAGCCATTTTTTCCTTCCTATTGTATTTTTCAAGACTTGACATTAGGGAAGATTCTTGTAAAATAATTCCTTATTAGTCACCCTTGAGTTAAAAAAAAGTTCAAATCTTTGGAACTATAGTTTTAGCACTATAAAAATTGCATAACAAAGTGATAGATAAAACAATTGCAATTTCATAACAGATGAAGCAATGTGCTATTTTAGAAACAATAGGTATAGGCATGAACAACTATTTTAGAAACAATAGGCCTCTGCATTAAAAATTAAAAAGGATAAAATTGCCTCTGAATTTAGGATGTGATCATAATAAGTTCAAAAAGCGTATTCAGGAATGAAAGAAAGTCCCTTGGCATGCAGGAATTCATTGTTCTAAGGGTACAGATGTGAACTAGAATTCCTGCAAGCACCTAGCAGGTTAAAAAAAGCAGAACTCCTGCGAGTACTTTTGGTGAAGCAATTGCAGGCATAGGTGATGGAATTTATGCCAAGTTGCCAGCCAACAAAAGCTTTAGAACTTTGGATAGTCTTTTTAATCAGGGAACAAAGACATCCAAGCCAGATTCAAAACCCATCCGGCTCTGAATCATCGGCAAAGAAAGAACATAAAACAACTCCATTGTCTGTAGAAGTAGCAATAGTTGAGTCTAGTGTGGTTCATTCCGGACCTTAAATGTGCTGATTTTAAGTAAGCCACAAAATACAACCAAACCCTGGCCCATTTATAATTGGCTTTAAAAGTCAGACCTGAGTCCAGGCCTGATTTAAATAGCATTAATGAATCAGGTCTGAAAAGAAAATACTCAAATACTTCGGATGGGCCGAACAAGGACAACGGAAACTCTACCTAGGCCATTAACTGCCCTAATTATATATCATTGTTATTTATCACTTGTAGGATTGCGGGGCTGAATATGACAATGAAGTTGTGTATCCATTGGAAAAAACTATAGAAACAGCATAATAACGTTTACACAAAAAGATTACGGATATCCAACCAGAAACAACGTGAGCTAAAATTCAGATACTAATAGTAGATTAAAGCCTACATGAAATGCAGTCTACAAATGCTTAAATTTGATAGCTTCAACTTACTGCCTCCGTGGTGTCTAGTGCACTAATACCATGTTTGAATGAGTAAGCGAAAATTTCATGAGTCTGTTTTCTATTCCCAAAAATGTCATCTGGAAAATTTACACGTACACATTCATTATCCAAAAGTAAAATTACATTGCCAACAATTAAAAATTAAGCATTTCTTAGTATAGATGATGGTGAAAGTAATAAAATCACCTTTTCTTACCAATTAACCACACTAAAAATCACCCAATATTCAAAACTAGAACTACTACCAAAAAGTCCAAACCAAAGAATAGTTTATCTCATTTTATTTCTAGGAATCTATAAAGTGAAACCAAATGAATCATGCTTTACACATCCATCTTTTAAAATGAAATTTCCACCGTGGAGATTTCAAACACCTAAGAATTCATGTTTTGTTGTTTGGCACTACCAATAATGGTGGGATCAAAATTCAACTCAACGCAAGTAGTTATGAACATTTAACAAATGAGCTCAGATTTACTCCAGGCATGGGCAACTCATGCCTTCATTTCCATATCCATGTAGCTTTATCTTTTAAAAATTGACTTCTTTATAGTGTTGTTATCAACTGCCCAATCACTTCTCACTCAAGTTTCTTTCCTTCTTCAGCTACTATGATGCGGGGCAAGAACCCTAAAATAAGTGAATAATGATTTAATGCAATTTTGTCAAAATTAAAAAGATTAAAACAACCTTAATCGCAAAATTATTTCAATACCTTAGGGTTTTGAGAATTCAGAGTGGTAGATCACGCAAGGGTCCAGTTCGATGCACAAGTTCCGTTAGCTTTATGACAAAATGGGGCCTAGAGATAGAACTCTAGCTTTTCTAGGCTAAGGCATTCGTCTTTAATCCAATGTAGATTCATTGGTTCTCACTAGGGTTATGGAATTAGGTAGACTAGGTGGCTCAGATGAAAACTAGGGTTTTGGGTTAAGTTAGGGTTCCAGAATTGATGAACAAAAGTAGATTAGGGTTTAGAAAAATAAAACAAAGATAGAGAATAAGAAAGATAAAAAGATAACTTTAGGAATCACTCCCTTGGCCTCACGCCAAACCCATCACGGGGAAGAAGACTCTCTCTCCATTCAAGTAAAAGATCATTCAATATTCATAAAACTAAATAAAGAGTTTTCCCCGATCTCATTTGACGGTGATCGGAGCATGCAGATCTCATTCAACCGTGACCGAACGAAGAGGGGCAGAGCGCTGGAGAGAGGAGAGGGGGTGGAGAGAGGGAGAGACACTGGAGGGTTTTGAGAGACGAGAGAGAGGCTCACCGGAGTACTCGCCGGAGACGTCGATGCTCCTCTTTGGGTAGCTGTCGCAGGTACAAGCAATGGAAAAGGGTTTAAAACGAGGCTTATAAAGGAGGGCATAGAGGACATTTTACAAATCTGTACTCCGAAAAATGGTGCGTCTTGATTTTGAGAAACTTTACGTTTCAGTATAATAGTGAGAAACTTTTTTTCCCAATCCTGTTTCTGTAAATATCTCTAATCTTGCCTTACTTTGAATAAAATGGGTGGGGTCCCGTCAATCCCAATTAATTATAAAAAAAAAAGATGATATAGCAGTTTGGTGGTTTGAAAAATCGCTAATATATCTATTGTTGTTGGAAGCTAGGATGACCCAATCTTATTTCTTGAATTATTTACGACAATATCTATCATATATAGTTAACTTAGTCAAGGATTACCTTGGTGTCTTTTCACAAATCGACACTTGGAAAGTTTTTTACCATAAAAGTTCCAAATCAATGATTAAGATTATGTGTCTTTTATGTATCTTAATTTTCATGAGTGAGTGGATCTTTAACCCTTGAATTAGATATTGTTTAGTTAAGAACTTTTATTTTTTTGAGGAATAGTTGGGATTTTGGTGAAGCAACTTAAAACACTACATCCAATGATTTTTCTTGTATTTCATTAAGGATAGAAGACTCTTCAAATAGAGGTGAATGCAATCAGTTAAGATCTTACGAGATTGCACTCTATAGAATGTATCAATCAGGTCTTTCCTAAGGTAAGAGTATAAAGGGTGTGGAATGGGATCCGATATATTTTATCGAATGACGTTTGCTTTGATTAATCCTTGGTTAGCCAGAAAATCAGCAATACTATATGTTTCCCGCCTAATATGTGAAAATTTGCATTGAAGGAAGCTTGCACTGATATATGTCAGATTTTTCCCACCAGAGCTTGATGTTTCCATTGGATTCGGTTTGAATCCACAATGCTAGATAAAGCTCCTCCCAGTCAATCCGATTCGACTAGAATCACTACCAAAAATAGGCACCAAAAACTGCCGCTATTAACAAAAAAACATGTTGTTTCAACAGCGACATTATTAGTAGCGGAAATATTTTTGCTTATAGCAGAAATTTTTTTGCCGCTAATAGTCTTATTTTTTGTAGTGAATGGAGGTAGCTGATATGTCTTTCGCCAACAATAATCCTGCTTGATGCATAGATATGAGTTCAGCATGTGTAATGTCAAGCGCATGCATGGGAGCATGAAAAGAGGCCATATTAGTCTTAACTAATTGATTAGTTTAGATTAAGAGACCAAAATGCACATTTTCATGAAACGTTATGCATATGATTTCATAATTACAACCCAACATCGTGAGAACTCTCACTATGTCTCTACATTGTTTTGTTATTAGGAAGAACCCGTTTTAGTTTTATTTTTTTTAATAGATAAGCCCTTTGAACCTGCGACCTTGAGGTTGCAATATTGTCAACCTTCCATTTTTCGAAGGCCTAAGTCTATCTCTCCCTTCAATTTTCACTAGTATATATATATATATATATATATATACTAGTCATATGCACGTGCTACGCACGTATGGCGCTCTTTTTCTCTTGGAAAACAAATAGTTAAGAAGAAACGATATTATGATATTAAGTAATTAGACTTTCAACGTAGATATTTGGTGACATGTAAGAGATAGGAACAAATACAAATTGAAGTGATTGCAAATGGTGTATATAACCACATAATGTAGAAAAGAGGTGAAAAAACTTTAAAGTGGGGACACTAAGAAGATATCTTTAGTTGTCTATGTTAGAAAAAAACCAATAAAGGAAAACCCACATTGAAATTAATGTAGAGAAAAAACTTTAAAGGGGGGACACTACGAAGATATCTTTCCACAACATTCCAAAGGTATGCATTGATTAGACTTGCATCTATTGTTTCTGCTCTAGTTGTTCGGGGTACAACATGGAGCACTTGCCTAAAATCCCCTCTAAGGATAACAATTTTACCACCGAAAATTATATTTTTGTCCATTATATCTTGAAGAGTACGATCGAGGGCTTCAAATGCTATCTTTTCGACATTGGTGCCTCATCCCATACGATAATGGTAGCTCTTCGAATAAGCTCAGCATCACTACTTTGCTTACTTATTCCACATAAGCTTGTTGAGCTAATGTCAATGGGCATTTGAAACCTTGAATGAGCAGTTCGGCCACTAAGAAGAATTGATGCAGCAACACTAGACGTTGCTGTAGCGATGGCGATATTTCTAGTTGATCGCACTTTAGCAAGTGAAGCTCTATAAAGAAATGTTTTGCCTATTCCACCTGGGTCATCGATGAAAGGCATAGAAAGTGTGATTTTCATACCCAATTCAAATCAATGTATGCGCTATAACTTTGATGGCTTAGATTTGTCACGCCTTACGATGTTAAGGGCATATGATCACTCTGACAATATTTTGATAGACACTATAGAGAGTTGTGCCCATTCTTAATAAAATTGCGCACTTAAATAAAATGAAAAATTTGTTTACTGATTTAAATTAGATGGTGGAGATCACTTTTTGTCCCAATCATCTTGAGATCATGGGCCTACCATCGATAGTCAGATGTTGATTCCACGTAGAATACATCCTAAAAAGTGAACGTGATCATATCGTACCATTAAACATGGCTCACATTCGACTTTTGGGATGAGTGCCACGTGTAATCAACGTTAGGCTATCTGAAAGTAGGCCCATGATGTGAAGATCTATTTTGTGGAAGATTAGAACAACAAGCGATCTTCACTGTCTGATTTATAGGAGTCAACCGAATTTTCCTTTGTTTAAATGAGGTGGCTTTAATATAAAGTGGTGTGGTAGTAATACCAGCCTAAAATGAAAGTTGCCATTCTAAAATGAGTTTCTATATGAAGCTATTGAGCATTCTCTGAAATGATAATTCCTAAAAGGTGAGTGGGTGATTAGACAGTCCAGATTGTTATATACACAAACCTTAATGATAGAGATGGGATACCAGAACGTGGTAGAGATGGGGATTCTACAATCTTTAATGGTACTAAGTAGTATGCTATATTTTCCCCTTCCCGGTTGATATTCTCTCCCTCTTTGTGGCATCAATGGTATTTTTAGTAATTGACCCCAAAAGGGAAGGGTTAAGAGAAAAAATCTAAAGTTAGTGACAGTTCACCAAACTTTGAAAATTTTAAGCCGATCGCCACCCTCCATTCAAAAATATGACTGTTGGAAACACTCCACTCTTTCATTCAAATCTCAAGACTCTAATAGCAAAGAAACAAAAAATACTCGGCGAAATCCCAACTCCCGAATTGCTTGTCGGCTCTTAAAGAATCTCAATTTCTACCAATTTCATGTGAATTGCAAGCTTTAGAGATGGTGGAAGAGGAAATAGGAAAAGGCGGTTTGAGTCCTTTTACTACTACTAAAAGTACTAATTCTACTTCTCTGTTTGAAAGAGGTAGGCTTTATGACGAATACTCGGCAAGGAGGAGTGAAAGGCTTAAAAGAAAGAAGGGAGAAACAGCGGATGAGAGGCTTGTTGATCACCCTGGTTGTACTGTTGAATTTGGGAAGTGGAGGAAGACAAAGAAGACGGAGATTTTAAGGCGATCGGCCCCTGCAAACTTTTCAGTTGGTCGTGGGGAGATTGCTAGGTCATCGGTAAGAATTAGTAAGGAGAACAAGAAGCCCATCATGTCTAGAACCTCTGAGAAGGTTGCGGTTGATGGAGTTCGGAGAATGGTAACTCAATCGAGTAGTCGGAAGATCTAAATTTGGAAAAGGGGTCTCATCTAATTTAAATGTTTCTAATGTTTTATCAGTTCAATTGTGGATTCCTTATAGTTCTGTCCTTTATGGAGTGGATTCATACACTCTTGTCCTGTGCAACCGTGGATTTTTGTCAAACCCACTGCGACGATGCGCTCATAATAAAAATTAAGAGTCGCCACCCGGAGCTTTTGGTGTCTCGAGAAACCCAAATCAAATTTAAAGAGAACCGAAGTGTCAAAATTTGACTCTAAATCCGAACTAGGGCAGGGGCTTCGGTTATCTATTAGGAAGGTGTTAGGCACTTAATCAACCCGCTTAATGCGGTCTCTACTTATGGCCAAAATAAAAATGATATAAAAGAAATAAAAAAGTTTTCCTCTTGCCCAAAGAGCCTTAAAATTCTATTTGTGTCCCTCCATTCTTACTAAAAATTTGACGGTGTAACGGCACAAATTAGAGGATGGAGGAAGAATCGAGAAGGTAGAGGAGTAGAGGGGAGAGCCGGAGCTCTCGGACCCTTGTTGCACCGCTGTAGAGCCTTGCGTTGGCTTGCTTTGGTGAGCTTTTGATGGCTTTTATAGCTTGATGATGAATTTTAACTCCTAGGGTGGATAGCTAAGAGGTAGAGAGGGGAGGCTAGGGGATAGCACACACCTAAGCTAAGGCTTTTAGATAAAAGGCTAAGGTTTAAAGAAGGTTTGAAAGTTTTGAAATTTGTATGTAAATGGTGCACTAGGGGAGAGAGAGAAGGGATTCTTTAATCTCCTTTTACAAAAAATTTCAAGCCTCTATAAAGGGAGGGGTGCCTCTCTATTTATAGGAAAAATAGAGGTTAGAAGGGTGTTTAGAGGCTAACTTGGATTAGCAATTAGGTAATCTAGCTATCTAAGGTTTCTAGGGTTTTTGGAGCCTTGAAAAGTATGAAGGTTATCTCCAATAGTGGATGATAGGGTGAGACTTTAAACCACTTAAGGGGTTACAAATAGATAGTGAATGGGTACAACAGAACTAGCAAAATACAACCCAATGGTCAAGATAGTCAACAAGTTAAACCTCAATCTCAATTTTCGAGATAAAAACACAGGGTTACTATTCATAAACCTAGCACAACTAATAGGTGTGCCAGACATATGTACAGTAAAACAGTATTTCTATAGGGTCTAGAAGTTGGCTCCTCGTGGTGAGGCCATCCTTAAAGCTAGAACAAGTATTACTTGTGCCAAATCCTTAGGGGGGACACAACCAATTTACTATTTTGCCCCTATGCTTCGAAACGTGATATCTTCTCGCATACAGCTCCGATTGGGGTGATCCTTGGCTTGTTAGAAAGCTGGCGACTTCTACTTTTTAATGGTATATGATTCGATCATAGTAGAAGGTCACAACTAGTCCCGGTGTACCACTCTTCATCTATTACTCGGGAAAGCTAGGTTTAGGTCCGGAATGGTTTCTAAGGGCCGAGATGGGTTTCTAAGGGTTCGAGAAGTTTCCTAAGGGATCTAGGATGATTCCTAAGGGTTTAAAATGACTCATAAGATTTCGAAAAGGTTCCTAAGGGTTTCATAGATGCCATCAAAATATCAAAAGTACGTCTCTCTCGAAATATGTTTCGATCGAGCCTTGGGCCAAATTTCGGTGTCTATAGATGCCTCTCTTTGGTATCCAATCACTAATGATCAAATACTAAAGAAAATAGACATCTGAAGAGGCCCAAGGCATTATTGACGGGTCCGCAGCATTCAGAACAAACTTTAAACATCAGTCGGGTAACATAGTGAGAAAACGAAATCCTTGTACGTCGAGATAACGGTCATTCCTCAAGGTAATCGGTCCCCAAGCACTTAGCGACATTATTGGGATAACTGAGGTGGAATGAGTTATAAAAGCCCAATAGCTAGGAAAAATATTCGCTTCTCGAGTTTCGAAAGCCCGTTAGTCAGGAAAAACAGTTGCTTCTCGAGAAATTTGAAGGAGTTTGATGTTCAAGATTCATTCTGAATATAATAGCTTCGTAAGTATAGGGAGTGATCAACCAACATTCAAAGATCGGAGCAACGCAAGTATGCAAGGTTCCATAGTTTGTGTCCAATCATCTGAGGCATTGACCGCCTAATCTGACTGGTCACGGATGCCCCTGCTTGAAGCAAGGTTCGAGGTCTTTGGGCGAACCCATTAATCCCGAAGTTTATTTAGCATGACTACCTGAATGGAGCTAATAGATGTCGCAACATTTTTTGGGAGTACATGCTGTCTTTTCAAAACTCATATTTTTTGCTATTTTATGTGGGAAATTTTTTACTTTTTTATCTTTATCATTTTATGTGATTTTTTTTGGATTTTGAGTTATCATTTCATGTGATTTTAATTTATCACTTTATTCTATTTTATTCTATCACTTTATGTGACTTTATTCCATTATTTTATGTGAATTATTTTTGGAATTTTCTTTATCATTTTATGTGGATTTTTGGTTTTTTTCAAAGCTATCATTTCATGTGATTTTTGGTTTTTCAAACCTTATCATTTTATGGGATTTTTTGGTCTTTCAAAACTATCATTTTATGTGATTTTTAATTTTTCAAAACTATCATTTTATGTTATTTTTGGTTTTTTAAAACTATCATTTTATGTGATTTTTTGGTTTTTCAAAACTATCATTTTAGGTGAATGATTCTATGTAGGATCGGGATGCTTATTGATGTCAATCCATTTTATTCTAGCACGGCTTCCCGGGCAAGCCGAAGGGATCGACATACCACTTGGGAGCATGTGCTTCTGCCGGGGACAACAAAACAAAGAAAAGGGGTACCGGGCTATGTACGTGACCCGTATCAGGCCCAAAACCCAGCCCATAAGTGACTGGCGCAACTAATAGTTGCGCCAAGCTAACTGAGGGCCCAAAATAGCCTGGCGCAACTAATAGGTGCGTCAGGCATGGCTGGGGATCGAATTTAAAGAGCCCGAGCTCGTGCAGCAGGGGTGTATTTTAAAAATATTTTTCTTCCCTCTCTCCAAATCGAAAAACAGATCTCCCCTAGGGTTCCTTTACATTACCGCTAAGCGTGCTTCATCGTTGACATTTGCTTGCGCCGATTGATCGCCCGCTCAGCGCTAGATCAAAGACTCATTTTTATTCAAAGGTAACCATTTAATACCCATTGTACTTGATTTTTCTTGCAAATGTGATCATGATCTTGTATTTTTAGATGATGAATGGTTTATTTTCATTGTAAGCATGTTTATTGATTATGTATTGATGATATTTCATGAATGCCCTATTTTTGTTGTTTTTATGGGTTTTAGTAATATATAATCTATATATATATATATATATATATTGTTGTTTTATTTGTGCATATAGCAAGGACTTTATTTTTCGATTTATGTTTTTGTTTTTATTTTTTTGAATATAAAGCAAGGATTTTTGGTTATTATTTTTTGAAAACTAACTATTGGAAGAGGATTTTTGGTTTCTATTCTTGAAAATTAATTAGGAAAAAGGGTTGTTTTTTTTTTTTGAAAACTAACTAAGGAGCTTGTTTATTATTACTATTATTATTAATTTTTTTTTTGTTGGTTTCTGATTTTATGGACATAAAAGAAGGGATTTTTTTTTTGTTTGGGGTTTTTATTTTCATAAACATAAAGGAAGGATTTTTTTGGTCTTTGATTTTGATTATAGAAGCATAAAGAAAGGATGTTTTTTGAAGATAGAAAGGGGAAAATTTGTTTTATTTTTATTTATTTTTGAAGATAAAAAGTAAGGGATTTTTTGTATTTCTATTCTATTCTAGAAAATAAAAAGAAAGGATTTTTTTTTTCTATATTTATAAATTTTTAATTTTGAAAATAAAAGAAAGGGATGAGAATACTTACCTTCCCTTGGCCTGTAACAAAAATATTTTTTATTTATCATTCATTCGCCCAGGTATGACTGCTTGCTTTTGCCTCAGAATGTCTGGTGATGAAGAATACATGTCTTAGGAGGGACATGAGGAGGGGCCTAACGTGGTTTATGGTTCCCGTGCGGAAAAATTCTTTATAGTAGAATGTCGGGCAAGTCCATGGCTTGAGATGCAGGGTGAGGCTGCCTGAGTCGGCCTTCTCTACCAGCAATACATCCACATCTCCAACTTTGGTATAGCGGGCAAGGTAAAAGATAAGTTCAGTTCTTTTTTGTGTGGCTTTGCTTTATTTCCATGACCTAATGTATCTTTCTCTTTTGACACAGGACTTGCCCCATATCGTATTCCGAGGTGGCTGGCTAGACTTCCATGACTTTTATTGCTACATCACACCCATCGTGAAGTATTTGCTTGAGCAGGCGGGTTTTGGAGAGTTCTTGTCCTGCCTCGCCATGAGGTTGGATGCTGCATATCTGAGAGCTTTGAAAGAGAGGTTTCACCCAGAGACCATGTCTTTCCACATGGCCTTCGCTAAGATGACCATGACGCCGTGGATTGGGAGATGATTACGGGCATCAGGTTAGAGGGCGTACCGATAGCCAACCTCGCAGTGCCTAGCCAGGATGATATTATCAGGTTGATAGGGGATTACCCCTCCCATGGAATTCTACATGGTGTCGAGGTCAAGATGACCTGGCGGTCTGAGATCTATGGGCTGCATAAGTTGGTAATCTGGGCTAGCCAGATGTGGAGCTTTACATTGAGCCTGAGCATGCGATCGTATTGGCCCGTATCACGCTTCTGATCCTATTGGGCAAAACCCTCTTTGCCAATGCAAGCGGCGGTCGAGTCAACATGGCATTGTTTAGGCTCATGGATAGCTGGCTCGACATCCACAGATATGATTGGGGCGGGGCTAGATATGCGATGTTGATGTATGGCATAGCTCGAGTATCCACTGGGGATGCCAAGTCCGTTGTTGGTTTTTGGCCGGCTCTGGAGGTAATCTCTAAATCTTTTGCTTTTATCAGTTTTATTTGGTTGGTCATTGTATGCTTCTGACTTTTCTTCTGTGCACTGCTCTCCTCAGGCATGGGGGTATCTTCACTTTCAGCCTGGACGCCCGCTTCTTGACTCTGAGGTATACACCTACCCCCTCCTAAGCAATTGGAACAAATTTCGGCATCGAGATGTGGGCATGAAGCATCTGGAGATGGGCCTGAGGTCCCAATTTGATCTGATGATCCCCGAGCAGGTAAGGCCTTTTCTCCTCTGCTTATTTCAGTTCAGGAGTTCTTCATTATAATGCTGCAATTTTGACTGATTGGCCACATCTTGACTTGGACAGATTATATGCGACCCATACATTGGCTCTACTTTCTGGGACCGGGCTGCCGTAGGTCCATCTCGCTTCTATGGGGCATGGGCTAGGGCATACTACCTGTGGGAGTGGATAGTTCATCAGTATCAGGGCTACCATGCCATACCCATGGATCCTCCTACAAATATCTTGGACCCCATGAGTAGTATCGAGGAAATTACTATGGCCTTCCTCTAGAATGGGATTCCCATTAATTCCCTTCTCATGCCCGGGGACTATCGGTTTTGGTATGAGTCTTTGCTGTATCGATTTATTCTGTCGTGCTTTATCCCTAGAGTCAATTTCCTAGCTTTCGGTGGACCGTGCTCCCAGGTAATTCTCTTATCTCTTTTAGATTGGTTCCCTTCAGGTTTTGATTCAACTTTTACTTCTACTGAGCGAATCTTGATCTTTTCGACATTTTGTCCAGGGGGATGATTCCGATGATGAAGGTGGAGCGGCGGCGGATACTGCTACTGCTTCAGAGGCGGGTCCCTCAGATACTGGTCCTTCTGGTGCAGGTCCCTTAGGTGTTAGTTCCTCAGGTACTGGCCCTTCAGATGCTAGTCCTTCAGACCCTTCTCGCATGGGTGTCTTGGGTGGTGCACCTGTTGTGGTTCATGGAACCTTCAGGCGCCTTGATGACGATTTTCTCTCGGATCTATGCGCCAACATGGATAGGCAGGCACGCCTCTCAGCTTAAGCGGCTCTGGTCCCTCCTCCTGAGGTGGTTCAGGGGGTACATCCCTCCTTTGTTTTAGCTCCTTTGATAAATGCATGTGTTTGTTAATAATCTCTGTTACTGACACATTTCTCCCTCTGAATGTAGAACTTCGAATCGGCCATGGACCATGTCACATATTATCGTAACATTGCTGAGCTCCGGGATGTGGAGGTGCTGAGTGTTCTGCTGACTTTCTTTTCTCACTGCTTTACCACTCTTTGTCTTTCAATTGATCCTGATTTGTGACCTTGGCTATGACTTGCAGCACGCACGTGACAAGGAGTCACGCTCTTTACTTAGCCGTCTTTCATAGGCATGGTCTCGGGTAGGAGATATGCAGACCTTTCAAAGCTCCTCGCGTCGACGAAAGAAATCGAAGGGCGCCAATAAGGACTAGGCCTAGTTTATGCAGTATGAACAATTTAAACACTTTGAGACGATTTTTGGGATTTTGGAAAATTTGTAATAGATGATTAGTGCGCACTTTTTTGGATGGTCTTTTGCTTTGAAATGTTTAGTGCTCTTTCTGTGATCGCATGCTATGTTTCCCTTGCATTATCTCAGATTGCTTGCAGGATGGCTTTAACGGTGGCTTGTAAAAATGACCATTGAGGTCATATGCCTCAGTGTGGGTTTTTCCTGCACAAAATTTAAATGTTTTCAATGTTAAGAGCACTTCGAATTATATGTTTTGTGAATGTCTTCAAGGCATAAAACAGGTGAACAGGCAAATTGGCTAAGGGGTCCAGCCAAGACACACAAAAATCCCCTTAAAAGCTCTAAAATGTGCATGGAAGGGGGCTAGATTGGTCTAGCGCATGTATTACATGCACCAGGCCAATCCTAAGGGGATTTACACTGGCGCATGTATTACATGCGCCAGGTATAGCCTGGGGAGCAGTGGGCCCTTTATATGCCCGAGACTGGCCACTTTCTCTCTCTTTTCTCTTTGACTTGGCTTTTTCAGCTAATTTTTCCTCTCCTTGCTTTCCCAAGGGTGGGTCCATTGACATATATTGAATTTTATACTCTTGAAAGATCCTTGCATGTTCATGAACCTGATTTTCATCCCTCCCTTACATGGAGGGCCCGAAACCAATTTATTCCTTTCTTTGGGCTTGGGGCCCAAATTTCTAAAAAGTTGGCTTGGGAGCCTGAATGAGAGCAACCTCAATGATCTACAGGAGCTTGGACTATCCCGTCTTCCCGTCCTTCTTGAGGTTCCTCCACGGTGAGACCTACTTCAGGCGGCAACCTCATTTTGGGATGCAAATGCCCATGTGTTCTGTTTTGGGAAGTGGGAGCTAACTCCCACTCTTGAAGAGTTATCCAATTTGTCTAGCTTGAAGCTCCATAGAGGCCTTGCAAGAGTCATGTCGAAGCCAGGTTATTCTAAGGCCGTTCACCTTACCCTAGGATTGAAGAAATTTGAGTATGAGAAAAGTCTCATTGGGGGGCTCACAAGGTGTTCGATCAAATTCCTCAAAGAACTTTTCGGTGACGAAAGTCTTTGAAAATTGCCGATTAGGAATATCTTCAATGTGAAAGCCTTTGCTCTCATTCTCACCTCGAAAGTCCTTTTCTTCATTGGGGGAGAGAGCTTCTCCCTAGCTCTCTGCAACGTTTTGAACGAGTTGGTAGAGGGCCGATCAGTGATGCACCTAGTCCTTACTGAACTATACCGATCCCTTGATGCATTCACTCTAGGCAAGGTGGAGAGCCTCAGGGGATGTCCATTACTGCTCCAGGTCTGGTTGGGTGAGCATCTCTCTATCTTGGGACCCATGCCTCGCTTTTACATCGCTTGAGGTGAGGCGGTTCGATGCTTTCTGGGTAGATGTCACTTGACTTTGCAGGGAGATTTGTCAGCTTTGAAGCTTTGGTTGATCGATGCAGAGCTGATATGGAGACTTCCTTTGTTGGATCAAACCTTCCCAGTAGTTCGTTCCAGAGATCATGAAGGCATCACCCTCCTGGGATTGACTGGCAGCACCTTCTACTTCTCATTCCGGGTGTTGCATCAGTTCGACTGCTCTCAACAATTGCCTTATGAGGCGAAACCCCTTCTATGTGATTTGATCTTTTCTAAGGGGTCCATGGGAGACATGGATCGGATTGCTGCTCTTTGGGAGACGCATTAGTCGACGCTGATGTGTGATATGGAGCAGGGAGATTTAGTTCAATCTTTCCCTGAGTACAAAGCTTGGCTATCGACTGAGTAGCTTGCTACTGATCATCTGGATCAGGTAGAGAGTATTGATATGGGAGGCCCCTGACCGTAGAAGGAGACGGCGCTTCGAGCTCGCATTGAGTTGTTGACCGATGAGAACAGGGTGCTATAAGAGCTTTTGGCACAAGATAAAGTTAGAGTAGAGGTAGCAAAGACCTAGAGCTGGCACTGCTGAGAGCGAGGTCCTTCGTCTAGAAGGATCCTTGAATGTTGCCCTTGGAGCTACTATTGCTTCTCGGAAGAGGTATAAGAGCTTGCATGGTCGTTGGTTGACCAAGCGGAATGTCCAGGTGGATGGTTTTCGCACTGAGATTAGTGCCTTGAAGCGCGAGCTGGGTCGTTGATTCCCTCTTATACATATATCTTTTTACATAGATCAGATTCACAAAAAAGGGGTGTAAGAAACCCCTTTACAGATACACATTTTTGGTGTACATATTTTCTTTATGTTTTTGTTTTTTCCTGCTTTTGTAAAAGAGAAAGAAAGAAAACTAGACATTACACTGACTATTTTTTGGGATGTGGTGTAAGCGGTACAGTTGTAAATAGAAAAGGAAAATCTATTATATTTACAAAAACTTTTCTTCTTTGTTCTTTTTTGTTTTGTTTGTTTTTTTGGGTGTGGTGCCTTAATCACCGGGTGAGATCTCGGGTCCCCATTTGAGCATGGTCGAACCTTTTACATGGTCGGATCTGAGTGAGTTTCAGCAGTTTTACCAAGGCCAGAACGTCAATCCCTTTGGATTGAGTCAAACCTTTCTCCTTACCTTGATTCATACGTTTTGACAAAGCAGTTTCACAAAGACAATTCTGGTCGGGGCCCGATTTGAACTAACATGAGCGGCCCAGTCAGAAAATGAGTAATAGGAAGAGTAACCAAAAAGGGTTCCTCAAACATTAATCTTATCAATCACTCAAACTTTTTTTTTAAATTTTTACTTTTTCATCCTTTCTTACTCACAACGCCCAAGGTGGGTTCGTCGTGCCCATTTTGCCCTCTTTTTACCCGTGGTGCCCTTTTGGGTTTTTACCACATCCATGGGTTTTTCTCTCTTACCCCAAGCAGCCTTTCGGGTGTTCACCTGATCCGCGCAGACTCACTCTTTTTCCCCGTAGCGCCCTTTCAATTTTTCTCCACGTCCATCTTGCTTTGAGCTTGTATTTTTATTTATTTATTTATTTTATTTCTTTTTATTTTTTCGAAAGCCACGACATAGACGTCAATTTCATCATAGTCGGTTAGATGGGGTTCTGGTGTCGTCCCACAACTCCGCTCGTGTTGACAGATACTATGACTGCTTGTGAGCCTAAAAAGAGGGCTTTCTTCAGGGTGTAGCTTAGCCACAGGCCAGGTTAGGATTTGAAGGTATGCTGGGGTAAAAAGGGTTTCCTTGATTCGGCTTCAATTTTCCACAACACACTTCTTGCTTGAGGGATTTTTACTGTACAAGCCCCCACGATTCTTCTATTTTTTTTCTTTTTCTTTTGTTTTATTTCAGGCAATCTCTTTTTGATATTTTATTTTTCTGATTTTTTTATTTTTGATAGTAATCCTATTTTCCCTTCTTCTTCATTTTTTATTTTTGGTATATGTACACACTTTTTCTTTCCAGGGAAGGGGTTTATTGAAAGAAAGGCCAAGGCTCAACTGGGGTAGCAAAGGATATCATCATTTTAGGGGTGCTTTTTGGCTACTAGGTTTTGAATGATGGCCTCTTTTGTGTGATTCTTAAGCAGTAACGTATTTGTTTCACCAATACTTATCTTGCCGTGATAGACTAAGAGTAGAACCGTCGGACATATCCAACATTGATGGGCTCAGGAAAATTATCTCTGTCCATGGTGATGAGGCGGATGGCGTATTCCAGCAGCACTTCCTTGATGACGTAAGTTCCTTCTCAGTTCGGCTTGAACATTCCTCTTAGATCGGCGTGGAGGGATGGGAAAATTTTCTTCAACACAATCTCTTCCACCTTCAGGTCTCGACGGCGGACACGTTTATTATAAGCGCGTGCGATATGCCCCTGGTAGACTTGGGTATGACACAAGGCTAGGAGCCTTTTCTCATCCAGTAGATTCAATTGTTCAAAGCGGGATCTCTCTCTCTGCTTCGGGTAGGCCTGATTCAAGGAGGATCCGGAGCGAGGGTACTTCAACTTCTACAGGTAGGACGGCCTCAATTCCATACACAAGGGAGAATGGTGTTGCCCCTGTAGCGGTACAGCTTGACGTTTTGTAGGCCCATAAAGAAAATGGTAGCATTTCGCTCCAATCTTGATAAGTGACGAACATTTTCTCAAGAATGTGGACAATCATCTTATTCGCAGCTTCTATGGCTCCATTAGTTTCTGGTCGATAAGGTGGCGAGCAATGGTCCTTGATATTGTATTGCTCGCAGAAGCGTCGGATACACTTATTAGCAAAGTTGGTACCATTGTCCGTGATGATATCCTTGGGTACTCTAAATTGGCATACAATGTAGTTTTTGATGAACTTCTCGATGTGACCAGCCATGATGTTGGCATATGACACTGCTTCTACCCACTTAGGAAAGTACTCGATGGCGACGAGGATAAACCGATGTCCATTTGATGCTTTCGGGTTAATCATTCCAACGATGTCAAGGCCCCACCAAAGAGTGGTCATGCAGTGTAGATCGATGGCAGGAGTGTGTATTAGACTAGAGTCTTCCTGACACTTGTAACATTTCTAAATATGTTTACAGCAATCCGATTCCATAGTGGTCCAAAAGTATCTCTATCGCAGAATTTTCCTAGAGAGCATGTGACAGTTGACGTGGGCTCTACATACTCCCTCGTGGATCTCCTTCATGATATTGAAGGAGATCACCTCTCTCAGTAAGGCATCTGAGCAAGATGTTATTGTACGATCTCTTGTAAAGAGAATCACCGTAAATGACAACCTGCCGCTAAACGTTGAATGGTCCGTCGGTCCATCCTAGATGTACCCTCAGGGAAAGTTGGTGTCTCGAGAAAATTCTCGATATCTGAAAACCAAGGTGGCTCATTATCAGGCTTTGTAGGTTCCTCAATCTATAGGTAGAAGGCTGACTCGTTCCTCTATTCGATTATGATCAACTTCATCTCAACACCATACGAAATTTCTACCATTGACGCCAAAGTTGCTAGTGTGTTGGCAAAGCGATTCCTTATCTGCGGGACATATGAGGATGTCACGTCCTTGAAGCAAGCTATCAGATTCTTAAGGTGCTCATGGTAAGGGATCAGTTTCTCATCTTTCGTCTTCCAATCTCCATTTTTCTGGAATATGATCAACTGTGAATCGCCGAATACTCGGAGGTGAGTTACGTTCAGATCGAGAGCTGTCTGCAGTCCTGCTGCACAGGCCTCATATTCAGCCATGTTATTTGTGCATAGAAAGTTGAGCTTGATAAAGATTGGCACATGGGATCCTTTCGGTAAAATCAGAATGGCGCCAACTCCCTGACCCTCAGCATTGGCTGCCCCGTCAAAGTGCATTACCCGTGATTCTTCTGCTTCTTTTGTATCATCTTTTGTCATAAACAAGATGTCTTCATTAGGGAATTCAATTCTCAAGGGCTCATAATCTGGCAAAGGATTGTCGGTAAGATGATCGGCGAGTGTCTGCCCCTTGATCGAATTCTGAGTAACATATGTGATGTCAAACTCAGACAATAAAAGTTGCCATCGTGCAGTCGATCCAGTGAGGGTCGATTTCTCGTAAAGGTACTTTAATGGATCCATACGGGCCAGGAGTAGACAGCCTGTGATAGCAAGTAATGGTGGAGCCTCTGAGTGGCCCATACAAGAGCTAGGCATACTTTCTCCAAATGAGAATAGCGCGTCTCGTAATTAGTAAATTTCTTGCTTAGATAGTAGATGGCCTGCTATCTTATTCCCATCTCGTCATGCTGCCTTAAGACACATCCCGTCGAGACTTCCGTCGTGGAGAGATACATCAAGAGTGGTCTCCCTGGCTCGAGTGGTACAAACATAGGTGGGTTAAGGAGGTAGATTTTGATTTTTTTGAACGCTGCCTGGCAATCGTCGCTCCACTCAACGGGCGAGTTCTTTCAAAGTAGCTTAAAGATCAGCGTGCAGATAGGTGTGAGCTGCACAATGAACCGACTAATATACTGTATCCTGCCCAAGAACCCTCTAACCTCTTTCTCAATAGACGGCGGTGACATTTTTGTGATGGCTTTTACCTTGACTGGGTCGACCTCGATCCCTCTCCTGCTGACAATGAATCCTAACAATTTTTCGGACATAGCGCCAAATGCGCACTTCTGTGGATTCAGACATAACCTGTACTTTCTCAGCCTCTCAAGCAGCTTCTGAAGGTTTACCAAGTGATCGCTCCGATTCGGTGACTTGGCTATCATATCATCGATATACACTTCAATTTCTCGGTGCATCATGTCGTGAAACAGCGTAGTCATAGCTCTCTGGTACGTTGCCCCGACATTCTTTAGCCCAAATGGCATGACTCAGCAGCAAAAGGTTCCCCATTGAGTGATAAATACCGTCTTCTTTCGATCAGCCTCTGTCACCTTGATCTGGTTATATCCAAAGAATCCGTCCATAAAAGAAAGCATCTCGTGCTTAGCAGTATTATCGACCAAGATGTCAATGTGTAATAACGGGAAATCATCCTTCGGACTTGCCCTGTTCAAGCTTCTAAAATCAATATACATGTGAACTTTTCCGTCTTTCTTCGGCATAGGCACAATATTGGCTAGTCACTACGGATATTTGGATACCATGAGAAACCCCACATCATACTGCTTAATGACCTCATCGTTGACTTTCAACATCCACTCGGGTCAGGGACATCTCAGCTCCTGCTTAACCGGCTTCATATCAGGGTAGAGCGGCAACTCATGCTCGATCAAATCGGTGTCCAGACCAGGCATGTCCTCGCACGACTAGGCAAAAATGTCTTGGTATGATCGAAGGAAATCGATCATGCTTTTTCTTTCTTCGGGAGATAGCGATGTTTCGATTTTGGTAATTCAAGGAATCTCCTCAGTCCCTAGATTGACGTCTTCAATTTCTTCAATAATGGGGGTAGGGCCATGCTCAAAGTAGGCAAACCGGTCAAGGAGCTCATTGGGGAGTTCCTCAAAAGGGACATCCTCGTTCAGACTGGTAACTCCTACCTTTTCTTGTATTTCTACAGGAAATGAGTCGATTTTATGTGGGACGGGTATTTCGATTAAGGCATCGTTTTGTGGGATTTTATTCAGAATTTTAAAAGACGTTATTTTTGGATTTTGTATTTTTTCAATATTTTTGGAATTTTTATTTTCTTCGGAGATGGACCCTCGACAGCGCGAGTCTGTGTATATATAAGGTATTGCCTGCTAAGGGCTTATCTCACTTTTTATAGGTTATTTTTTTTTTAGAAATGGGTGCCAAACTTTAGGCCACTCCTCGCTTCCAGAGTTTGGGGCAAAGATGTCAAGTTGAGTACCTGAGAGGCCTCTCTTTTACCTGTTTGGACGAGGGGTGCTGACTGATATGACTCTTCGGAGTCAGCCTCCATCATGCTGATCCCCATTTCGTCTAAGATTACATCCTCAAACGTTAATACTATTTTGTGGTGATTTATCACAAGGGGGGATTTTTCAGATACGGAGCGTCATTCCTCAAAGAGGGATAACACAGCCAGGTCTATTTCTAGGCTAGGAAGGGTGATGTGGGGATTGGTGGGGTGAACCGGTGTTGCGGGTTGATGTGAGGTTAATTGAGTTACCCCATTTCGGTTAATCTTCACAACCCCGACACTCATGAATGAGTCTCTGATGTGAGGCCTGGGACGGGGTTTTTCTTCTAAGTGTATCCCTTTGGCTATTTCAGCTGTCGTTGCGCGGGCTTTTTCCTTAGCCTCTCACACCTCTTCTTTCGTGGGTTTGTTACCTAACCCAAACTGAACTTTTTAGCCCCCCTTGGCTGTGACGGGCTCTTTTCTTCCTTGCAATCAAGGTCCCAACCCCTTTCCTCTTTGGTAGCCCCATTTTTGGAGCATGGCCACTGCCGCTACCATTCCACCTCTGGTTTTTAGAATGAGACCCTCGATGGGCTCCGGGAGTACTGTTGAGACTTCGTACTCAAAACTGTGGATGTTGACATCCTCAGCTATGTGCGGCATGTCTAGCACCTTTGGCTTTTCAACGCTGTTGGTGGCTTTTTCCTTCTCGTTGTGCCCCTCACCAATGATGGTAATAATCTTATGCTCGGACGCGAATTTGAGCTTTTGATGCAGCGTCGACGGTATTACTCTTACTTCATGCAACCAGGGGCATCCTAACAATAGATTGAATGAGAATTTAATGTCCATTACATGAAATAATATGGAGAAGGTCATTGGCCCAGTCATTAGCTCAAGGTCAACTTCTCCCAACAGCTCTCTTCTCGTATTGTCAAAACCTCGGACACTCGTTCTCGTGGGTCTTAGCATGCATGGATCTACCTCAATATTGGTAGCAGTTCTCAGTGGGCATATGTTTAGAGTAGACCCATTATCAATCAAAACCAGAGGGATTATCATATATTCAGATTCCACATTAATATTAAGGGATTTGGAGTGACTACTTCCCTCATCCGGTAAATCGGCATCCGCAAATTGGATTGCATTTGGAGCCATAACTTGACCAATTATTTGTCCAACTTCATCCGAGCTCACCTGAAGTGAAACATGTGCATTCTTTAATGCCCCCATTAAAGCTTAAAAATGGAGTTGGAACGTCATTAATAAATCCCATACAGTGATGTGAGCTGACATCCTTCTTAATTGAGTCTCCAGTATATGTTCTCGACTCATTTTTTCAAAAAGATTAACAGCACTATCTTTCTTTCCCTCTGGTTGGACTTGTGCTGCTGCTAGTGCTTTTGGCTGCTTCAAAATCTTTTTGGATCTTGTGACAAACTCTACTACCCCCTCTCTACTGCTGCCAGCATTGCCATTTGTCTGCTCATAACTCAGTGGGACCTGATGAGGATTGTAAGTTGGTCTCAAAATCTGAAACGGAGTGGCTGCCGGTAACTAATGTACTTGCACTGATGGCTCCGAATGGGTGCGTAATACCTGGTTCACTTTAGTGATAGATGGTTGGATGGCAAAATTGGGCCAGGTTGGGATGATGAGGTTTGAGGGTGGTTGCACAGGGGTAATGGGGTAGGAGTGGGCCATTGATAGTTGATAGGTGATGGTGGGGGAAGGGGGACCTGATGGGCTATCAGGTAATTGATGGGGGTTGTAGTGTATGGTTGATATGTATTTATGTGCACATAATTGACGAGTGTGGGTGATGGGAAATAAGCCCTAAGATCTAAGGGCCCGACTTGTGGTGCCGGGTTGGGGAAATAATTTGACAATTTTAAGGGTTCGATCACCCCGATACTCCTCTCTTCGCAATCTCTTTGCAATGGTGCCACATAACCCTCCCGGTCGCTAATGTAATCTGACAGATCAAATTCAAAATTTTCCTCACACTCCTCTATCATCCCGATGGTGGGTTTGAGACCTGCTCCTCCGGTAGGGTGTGGGGGTAACGGGACCTGGTGAATATTCGCGTGTTGGTTCACTTGAGAAGGTGCAGGTGGAATGATTTTCCTGACATTAATTAGATCTTTTATCGTGTGCTTCAATGGGAACCTGCGATCAGTCGGGTGACTCGGACCCTTATAAAAATTACAGTGAATGTTAGGATCATAATTCTTCAGGATTGGATTAGGACGTCGCGATTGGCAGGCGGTAACTAGTCCCTTTTCTATTAGCAACAACAAAAGTATACTTAATGATTGCCCTAGGGGTGTAAACACTCGATCGTAGCGGGCTCTCCTCTGCCAGAATCATCTGCATTCCCTGTCCATTCCCTATTCTCGGATCTGCTCAGTTTTGACTAGTGCTGGTTGGGCTGCCTGAAATTGGAACGGGGCTATATTATTATTGGGCCTGGTGTTGGCAATGTTCTGGACATCGGACCTTGCTCTCTTCTCGTTGCTCTACTCTAAGAACCTTTTGACTGCACTGGTTTCACTAGGTACATTTTTTCTTAGGCGACCTTCCCTGATAGTGTCTTCACAACGATTTACTTTCCTTTTTAGATCAGTAAAGCTGAACTGCTACTGGTACACTAGAAAGTCCGACATCACTGGCAAAGTATTTTTAGAAATCATTTCTATTTGCTCATCATCAGGTATCCTATTTCTGACCTGAGCTGTTAGTGCTCTCCAATGCCCCAAATAACCGCTAAAGGTCTCATTCGAGTTCTGCTTTAAACGGGCCAAGTCTGACTATGTTGTAGATATGTTGTTCTTGAAACAAGTGTGTCAAGTCCTTCCAAGTCTTTATCATAGATGGTTCAAAGGATGTGAACCACCTTAAGGCCGGACTAGTCAAACTTTTCTGAAAGACCTTCATTAATAGTCTTTTGTCCCCTCCATACTAGCACATGTCCCCACAATAAGACTTGAGGTGTGCTATAGGATTGTCGGTGCCATTATATTTGTCAAAAGTGGGCATTTTAAATTTTGGATGCAAGGGGACCTCAGCAAACAAACATAAATCCGAGAAGTCCGTGGCGTGGATTTCAGCACCACCCATTTTCAACAACTGTTTCTAAATTTGGTCTAACTACTCTGATTCCTTGGACATGGGGGCCACTTTCTCAGCAGTCGGTTGGGCTTCACTCAGGGCTACCAGGGGGTGGGAAATTATAGGAGGGTCAAGGCTAGTCAATGCCCTAACATAGGCTCCACTGTTTCTAATCTTGTCCTCTTCATACTGTTGGTATACATAAGGTGCAGTGAGGGGGGGATTCTCTTACTGGTGCTGTATGGACTGGATGGGAATGGCCTGAATGGGGGTTGGGTGAGTCCATTGGAGGTGAGAGAAGGTTTGTTGGGTGATGGGATGAGTGGAAGTCAAATTTTGGGTGGGGTTTGATGAGGTCATTAGGCATGGGGAAAGGCTTGGAACTGACTTTGAGATGTTGGGATATGGGTGAATTGGGGTTGATGTAGGGCATGGGTTTGAGCTGGGTATAAGGGTTGGGGATAGGTGGAATTTTAGAGGAATTGTGAAGGGTATGGCTGTGAGGCTCCAAGGTTAGGGCCTTGCTAGGCTTTGGCCATGAAGCCTTGGGAGGGTTGGGTTATAACCCATGGGTCCTTGGGAAGTTTGGGCCATAAAGCCTTGGTCAGGATAGGAGTGGCCCAATGGGCCTTGGTGGATTGGGGTTATGGGTCATTGATGGGTCTAGGCCATGGGCCATAGGTCCTTGATGGGTCTAGGCCATGGGCCCTTGGTGGGTCCGGGTCATGGGCACTTGGTGAGTCTGGGTCATGGGCCCTTGGTGGGTTTGGTTCATGGGCCCTTGTTGGGGATGGATGATGGGATTTTTGTCCATGGGCCCTTGATGGGTATGGGTCATAAGGTTTTGGGCCATGGGGCCTTCAAGTATGTGGGTAATGGGGGTTTGGGCCATTGGGCCTTGGGGTATGTGGGTAGTGGGGGTTTGGATGGTGTGGATGATGGGGGTTATTGGGGAATGAGGCATGGAGACTTGATAGAGTCTTGGATGGATCCATAGATTTGTAGTATGGATGAGAGGGGATGTGTTCGGAAACTTTCAACCTATTGTAGGTTTGGAACATTTCCTCCATCATGGCCATGGAAGGGGAATCGGATGGAGATGGGTATTTAAGGGCATGGATGGGGTGGATGACGAGAGAAAATTGGGTATAGCCCCGATAAAATCGGGCATGGATGGGATGGATGACGAGGGAAAATTGGGTATGGCCCCGGTAAAATCGGGTATGGCCCCGGTAAAATCGGGCACGACCCGGGTAAAGGGTGGGACATGGGGTGGATTGGTGAAATAAGGTGGGGCATTGGTGGATGGATTAGGCATGTATGGGGGAGATGTAAGGGGCATAGATGTGGAGGATGAGAGAGGAAAGCTGGTTTTGGCCCTGATAATAATTGGCATGAACTAGGTAGATGTAGGGATGTATGGGGGCTCGGATGCGGCATGGATAGATGTGGGTTGATTGGGTATGCATCGAGCGGATGAAAAGTAGGGTGTAGAAGTAGAGGATGGGGCTGGGTTTTGAATGGGTGTGGATGGAAAATGAGAGGGTTGGAAGTGGCCATGGCTGAGGGCATGGCTTGAGAAAACAACGGGAAATGGGGAGTTGGATTTTGGATATTTTGGGAAGTGGTGGAAGGGAAAATAGGGGCACCGAACGGGCCGATTATGGTGAGGGTTGATTGGGTGAGGGGGACGGAAGTGAAAGCCTCTTCGGTATGGGAATGGGTTGGAGAATGTGGCAGGGATGAGTCAGGATTGGCGTAAGTCAGGCCCACAGCCCATGACATAGCTCGGTATCGGGTCGAGTACGGATGCCTCGGATGGGGCCCGTAAAGCTTCCTCCTTCTTCCCCTGCTGGATAACAGAGGGTACGATGATGTCGTTGTGTCGGCACCAATCAAAACTCTATTTTTGATTTTTTTTAATTTCAATTTTTTTAATTTTTATAAGTAAAAAGAAATAAGGATTCCGGGGCCTTTTGAATTCCCTTCTTGGGTGGCTCTCGTACCCTAAATAGGTCCCGCGGTAAAGGCTCTGAAGCGCTTCGGAAGAATCAAAGGGAAACCCCTTGATTTATTGAAGACACGAAAACCAATGTAAACAACCCGATCCCCTAAAATGAGTAAAGAAGAAGTCACATTCTCTTGACTGGCGAGGGCATATTGGTTGTCAGAGGTTGCGGGGCCTAAACAGAAGCACTAAAGACACTAATCGTGGAGTCCGGGGTGTGAAGCAGGCCTCAGATTTGGGCTGCTGCTGCCTAAAATAAAGTTGGCACAACTAATAGGTGCACCAGACTAAAATTGCCTAGAATAAAGCTGGCGCAACTAATACATGAGCCAGTGTATTTCTGGGGAATTTTACATTGGCGCATGTAATAGTTGCACCAGACAAAGAGGGGTCTCAAGATAGTTTGACAGTAGCACTTTTAGCCCGAAATGGGTCTTCTAACTAGTTTTTTATGGAAGCTAGGCTTCCGGGGACTGACTATTTATATGAATCGACTCTATTCCTCACCGAACCTAGGGATACAAGGTTGATTCGGGTCTGCTAACGGTCACTTTTTTCTCAGGTTTTAAGCTTGGTAACGAGAAGGTTACCCACCCGATATACCTCAAGTGCAAGCACTTTCTCAAGTACTAGGTGGTTGAGACTTTTCTGGATCATCACCATTAGGGGCAGCCACCGTACTAAGACCCGAGAGTTTGTATGTGTGCCTAAATAACCCAACCCTTTAAAATCTATCCTGTAAAAATCAATTTAAATCCCCTTTGTTGGTTCAATCTTACTTTTCACTTTTAAGAAAGTTTTCTTAAGTTCAAAGACCGAGGGTGAGGATCTCGTGCCGCCTCTACAGGCCGGCGTTCACTGGCGGAATATGATTGTAGGATTAAAGGTGCAAGTAGGCCCATCAAATGGCTAAGGCACTTAAAATAATGTAAAAGTAAAGAAGATAAATGACAATGCACAAGTAGACCCGCCAATCTGCTAAGGTGCTTGAAATGGCGGAAACGTAAAGAAATTGAAGACGGTGCGCAAGTAAGCCCCCCAATCGGCTGAGGCGCGTAAAGGACGTAAAAGTAGGGGTGAGTAAAATGACATAATCGGAGAGGTGAGTAAAAAAAATAGTAAAAAATAGAAATAAATGGTTAGTAAATCAAAAATAAAGAGGCCAAATGCAAGGAGAAGCTCTAATAGCTACTCCCCAACAGAGTCGCCATCTGTGCAACCGTGAATTTTTGTCAAACCCGTCGCAATGATGCACTCGTAATAAAAATTTAGAGTCACCACCTGGAGCTTTGGGTGTCCCGAAAAACCCAAATCAAATTTAAAGAGAACCGAAGTGCCAAAAATTGACTCTGAATCTGGACTACGCTAAAGACTCTTAGGTAGGGGCTTCGGTTATCGATTGGGAAGGTGTTAGGCACCCAATCAACCTGCTTAATGCGGTCTCTACTTATGGCCAAAATGAAAATGATATAAAAGAAATAAAAAAGCATTTCTCTTGTCCAAAGGGCCTTAAAATCTTATTTGTGCCCCTTCGCTCGTACCGAAAATTCGACGGCGTAACGGCACAAATGAGAGGATGGAGGAAGAACCGAGAAGGTAGAGGAGTAGAGGGGAGAGCTGGAGATCTCAGACCCTTGTTGCATCTTTGTGGAGTCTTGCGTTGGCTTGCTTCAGTGAGCTTTTGATGGCTTGTATAGCTTGATGATAGATTATAACTCCTAGGGTAGATAGCTAAGAGGTAGAGAGGGGAGGCTAGGGGATAACACACACCTAAACTAAAGCTTTTAGATGAGAGGCTAAGGTTTAAAGAAGGTTTAAAAGTTCTGAAATCTGTATGTAAATAGTGCACTAGGGGAGAGAGAGAAGGGATTCCTTAATCACTTTTTGCAAAAAATTTCAAGTCTCTGTAAAGGGAGGGGTGCTTCTCTATTTATAGGAAAAAGAGAGGTTAGGATGGTGTTTAGAGGCTAACTTGGATTAGCAATTAGGTAATCTAGCCATCTAAGGTTTCCTTGGGTTTTTGGAGCTTTGAAAAGTGTGAAGGTTAGCTCCAATGGTGGATGATAGGGTGAAGCTTTAAACTACTTGAGGGGGGGCTGCAAATAGATAGTGAATAGGTGCAACAGAACTAGCAGAACACACCCCAAAGGTCAAGATGGTCAACAAGTCAAACCTTAATCTTGATTTTTGAGATAAAAATAAAGTGTTACTGTTCATAAGTTTGGCGCAACTAATAGGTGTGCTAAGCATATGTACAGTAAAACAATGTTTCTACAGGGTCTGGAAGTTGGCTCCCCGTTGTAACAACCCTTATTTTCGCTATCGTTGACTTGTTGACCTAGATGGTCATGCGACTATTTTGACCCAAGTCAAACATTTGACCTATGTAATGTGATCTTGAAACCCATTGATTATAATTAGAGTTATGCGCCAAACACTTTAAAGCCCAACCAGTACCCTGTGTAGAGTGTATGCGTGTTTGTGCATGTTGAACATAAACCCGGGCCCAAATTTTCAAACTTGGGCCTGTAACCGAATATGACGACTATGTGGGCCGACCGATTGGGCTGACTATTCGAGCCGACTATAGGGACTGATTGGGTGCATGTCTGTTAAGAAATACGTCACCGTTCAGATTTTTCAAACGGGATCGTTTTGGGTTCAATTGAGCTCGCGTGAGATTTTTAGGACCAAGTTCATACACCGTCGTTGTGTGTATCGGCCCAACACCGAGTCCAATTGGCAAGTGGTTTTGGTGTATATGCCCCATACCGAACCAAAAGATTAATTCTAGCTAACACCTCGCTTAGGTGTATTTGCTTCACGTGGAGTCTAGTTCCTTAGATGAGGTAAACACCCAAATGAGTGTGTGTGTTTAGTAGGGGAACTAGCCCCTTTAAGTTATAAAAGAGGCAAAACTTCTTTAAGAAACCTTAACGTTTGTAAATTTTGGGGGTTCTTTGGGTTCTAGAGAGAGAAAGAAGAGAGGAGGAGAAGGGAAGGGAGCTCACGTGAAACTCTCTTCCTTTTAGAAGCTGGGATCATTAAGGATCCCTCACACAAACTGTCATTTCCGCTTTGATCGCGATCGCAAGGAAGCACCTCGTGAGCGAAAGACTCCGATTCGTGAGAAGCATGGGAGCCGTGCTACGAAACCCTTTCAAAGGGAATACATTGTGAGTTTTAGTAGAGTAAGTTGAAGGGGAGTTCCGCCGTAAGCTTTGTTTCGATTCAATCGACTAAAGGATCACCAAATTTCACTCTGAAACTCTAGCTTTGGCATGAGCTCGTGGATCGAGAAATTTATCAATTTGAGGTATAGAAATTTTGCTAAATTATGATTTATAGTTGAGTTAGTTTGATTTGTGTTTGATTCAAGTTTATGAGTGAGAAATTAGACGAAGATAGATGATATTTGAAAGGAAAATGGGTTTGAGAAGCTCAAACCCGAGTTGGGTGAAATCTGTCAAAAACTGAACGGTCGATTTTCACCAAACAGCAGGTAATTTGGGTTATGGATAAATCAACCGATCGAATTTAAAAACTGACTGGTTGAATTTGGAAACCGACCGGTCGATTTTTGAAAAATAGTATACCATTTGGGATCTGGAGAAATCGACCGGTCGAATTTGAAAATCGACTGGTCGATTTTGTCTGAGCATGCCAACGCTATTTTGGTATTTTGGCCATACCTTTGTGTTCCAATCTTTGATTTCCGTGATTCTTATGGCATTGGAAAGAGGACAGAGGGCTATAAAACTTTTGTGAAATGACCAACTTGTGAATCAATCGTTTGAAAAGTCAAAATGGAGTGAGGAGTTGGGTCAAGTTCCAAGTTAGCATGTTTTGACTGAAGTGTCGATACTACTTTGGTATTTTGGGCATAACGTTTTATCCCAAACTCCGAATCGCATGATTCTTGAGGTGTTAGAAAACGTACAACAAGATCTACAAGTTTTATGAATTAATCATTTTGTGAATCTAAATATTTGAAGGTCAAAAATTAAGAGGAAAGTTACATTAAATTCTAGGTTAGCGCGAACTTGCCCATTTCTACCTCGATTTTAAGGAAACACTAAGATACGTAGGAATTGTTAGTGATTAAGGTAAACCTTAATAAAATTTAAATATGATGTGATATAGGTTGAAAATCGAGAATGCTTTTAAGGAAAAGTTGCATCATTTTGCGTGTCTCGTGAACAAGGTAGGGAAAATTCACCATCTAATTGCAATTTTGATTTTATTCATAGATAATGTGATGTAAAAGAATGTTTTATAACTATTTAAAAAAAAATATAAAAGTTTGGAAGTATGAATTTGTAATTGAACGCATGTGTATGTTCTCTCCGTTTATGTATTGATTTTCGTTTTATTTACGTATCTGTTTGTATTTCGTTCCGTATCCGTTTGTATTCCGTTTCGTTTCCGAATTCATTATATTTCCGCTAAGAAAGTTGAATTGAGAACTCTTTGAATCTAAAAAACGAGTGGCGGAGAGGAGTTGAGTCTCCGAATAGGGGTTGAGTCCCCGGGGTATTTACTCTGTTCCCGCTTATGGGATGCTTTGGCCCCTCATTGATTTGTGACTCGATATGTTCTGTTCCCCGCTTACGAGATGATTTTGTTATACGTTGTGTGCAAAGAGGGGTTGAGTCCCCGAGGTTTTTACCTTGTTCCCGCTATGGGATGCTTTGGCTTTCTGATATATATATATATATATATATATATATATATATATATATATATATATATATATATATATATATATATATATATGTGCTTATGTTCCTTGATACATTCTCGTTTCTTATATTCTTCGATTTGATATATTTGCTTCTGATTTGCTTCTATTTCTAGCTATGTTTTGTTCTGATCTATGTTCGTCTCCGATATGCTTTGTTTCCGCTTCGCTTTGTTTTGAAAGTAAGAATGGAATATTTGCAACTCTTTTTGATACAAAATTGTTTGAAATACTATTACTAAATCTATGCATGAAAATGGAAAATGAAAATGGAATATTCGCTTTCTTCTACTGAGCTTAGATGTAGCTCACCCCGACTATACGTCACAGGTAAAATACTTATCGAGACACTAGACTTGTGGATTGAGGACTTGAGGATTGATAAGATTTTCGAGATCGTAGATTTTGGTTTGTGGTGTTGTTAGTTATTGTTCATGTTAGATGTTAGGATTAGAGATTTAATTTATGTCATATGTATTACCTGCTTTGATTTCTGCATATATGTGGACGTACCAAGTATTATCTATATTCGGATTGTGTTATGCGACCCGACGGTTCGACTTTCTTGTTGGATTTGGTTTAAAGAAAAGAAAAAAAAAATATTGTTGGATTTTGTGGAAATCGGAAAATCGGGCTGTCACACCCATGGTGGGGCCCACCTTACTTGCGCCAAATCCTTAGGGGCACACAGGCAATTTACTATTTTGCCCCTGTGCTTCGAAATGCGATATCTTCTCGCATACAGCTCCGATTGGGTTGATCCATGGCTTGTTGGAAAGATGGAGACTTATACTTTTCAATGATATATGATTCGATCGCAGTAGAAAGTCACAGCTAGTCCCAGTGTACCACTCTTCATCTATTACTCGGGAAAGCTAGGTTTAGGTCCAAAATGGTTTCTAATGGTCGGGATGGGTTGTTAAGGGTTCGGAAAGGTTCCTAAGGGATCTAGGGTGATTCCTAAGGGTTTAGAATGACTCCTAAGGTTTCAGAAAGCTTCCTAAGGGTTCCATACATGCCATCAAAAGGTCGAAAGTGCATCGCTCTCGAAATGTGTTTCGATCGGGCCTTCGGCAAAATTTGGGTGTCTACATGTCCTTTTAATTGGTGGTGGGCAAGTCAAGTTAGTTTTATTAGTCTCAATTTTTAGGGAGGTTTGATAGGTCTATTTTTTTGAATGGATTCATAAATTACTAGTTTTTATTTGATCATATGTGAGTTTAATTAGCCCTTTTAATACCAGCTTATGAGGAGTTCGCATGTTGAATTCAGATACATCTATTGTTGGGTTTTGTTCAGGGTCCAACCATTTGGAACCTGAATGGGGTGCAACCGATTTTATACCCTGTATAGAAGGGATTCTGATAAGACACCTATGAAGGTGTATAGACTATGAAAGTCAAGATTTCCTTGTATACCTATGAAGCCTTATAGATTGTGACAGTCAAGATTTCCTTGTATACCTATGAAGCCTTATAGACTGTGACAGTCAAGATTTCCTTCTATACCTATGAAGGGGTATAAGTAGTTTTGGTTCGCTCTCGTTTCTATGACTTTTCAACACTCGCTCTCTTTATTTACTTTTGGAGTTTTGGTATCTATTTATATAGCTACTTATATAGATAAAATTAAATAACTTCACATCAGGTTCTTCTCATGTCATGTTATATATCTAATCTATGTGAAGAATCATTTGAAGTCTTGGTAGAAAGAGATTTCAGTTTTGAAATATTTATAGTTCTTTTATTTTCAATTGGATGTTAGAACCAATAAAAATAGAAGATTTTGGAAATAAAAAAGATCAATCTGTTTGGTTTTTTTCATGACCAGGAATGAAAATCTTTAACTTCAAATATGAGAAACGTGAAGGTGGGTTTAGAGATCAAAGCATAGTTACTTTGTCTTTTGTTGGAGAAGAAAACTTCCAAAAAAAAAAATTCCAAACCAAAAAAAATTCAGGTAAAACCCATCGAAATTGATATAAAAATAAATGATAAAAAAATACAAAGAATCATCAAAATCGGGAAAAAAAAAAATTCATCAGCAGAAAACCACAAAAACCATAAAAAAAAAACCCATACCAAAAAAAAAAACCCAAACCGAAAAAAAAAACTAGACCAAAAAAAAAACCCCACCAAATAAGGAAAAAACCCATTAGAAATTCTAAAAAACACAAAAACAAATGATTTTAACAAAAACTTTCGAAAAAAGTTAAAAAAAAAATATGACAAACCCAAAAAATTCAGAAAAGCCCATCAAAAACTAAAAAACACAAAAACTCTTCAGAATTGATGAGGGAAAAAATCATCACGAAAAAACTCTAGCAAAAAAAAAAATCCATCCAAATCCGGAAAAACCTAGACCATATAAAAACTCTCACAAAAATACTTAAAAAATGATTTTTAAAAATGCCATAAAAACCCCTAAAACATAACTCATAAAAATGAACCAAAAAAAACCCACCCAAATCTGAAAAAAATTCACAAAAATACATAAAAGATTATTTAAAAAAAAACCATAAAAACCCCTAAAATATAACTCATACAAATGAACCAAGAAAAACCCACCGAAATCCAAAAAAAACTCACAAAAATATATCAAAAATGATTTTTTTAAAAGCCATAAAAACCCCTAAAATATAACTCACCAAAATATAACCCCTAAAATATAAAACTCTCACAAAAATACATAAAAAATTATTTTTAAAAAAACCATAAAAACCCCTAAAATATAAGTCATCAAAATGAACCAAAGAAAACCCACCCAAATCCGAAAAAAACTTACAAAAATACATAAAAAGTTATTTAAAAAAAACCATAAAAAACCCTAAAATATAACTCATCAAAATAAACCAAGAACAACCCACCCAAATCTGAAAGAAACTCATAAAAATTTATAAAATAAAAAATGACAAAATCTCTATGGTTGAGAGATTACTTGAGAAGAAGGAAGAGAAGAAATTGCCTCCGACAGCCTCCATAGAAGCTCTATAGAAATAGTGAAAATGTGCTTGCTATATGTCTTCGACGTCCTTTCTCTCCAACGCTCTTCGTCCATTCGGCAGCGACGTGATGATGGTCGTTGGCCAGGCTCCCCAATTCCAAAGTTTCCTTCTCTTCCACGCGAGAAGAAGGCTAGGAGAATAATAAGAAATTTCAGGATATCTATAAGTAGAGATGGAAGGATTATGTTTTACTTGATTCTACTCGATTTTCTTTGAGAAAGTATGGGGTATGGAAAGCCCATACTATTTTTGTTGAATGCAATAAGGCTGCAATGCTTCCTGCAGGTTCGAAGTTTTCTGTGGATACGGGTACTCGATGATTTTTCAATAATGAACTTGCTGATGAAATCCGCGAGCAGATTCGAAGGGACAATATTTGTATATATCGTTTGTAATTTGTGTGGTCCTTTGATTTGGGAGATGGCGATGCCGAAGCTCAATCGAGGGATACCTTTTAGTTTTTTTCTTTCTTTGTACTCTCCTCTGATTATTTTAATATAGTAATTCATTTACCGATCAAGAAAAACAAAAAAAAAACGTGGGCATAATTATTTGCAGCCTCACATTCTTTGCAACTTTAAATTTCCCTTCAACATATTTGGTTAATTTGGTTGGGGAAAAAGAATCTCTAATTGTAGATAATATTGCCCTAAAATCGTTTATTAACATTGCAGGCTATCTAAAATTCTCATTGATTGTTACCTCGGCTTTACTGTAGACAATTTATTTATTATTTTTTTTAATGATGAAAGGTGTTGTATCACAAGCTCTACAATATATGTATAACTTGTATTAAATGTCCAAATGTTTGCAAGATGAACCTTTTTTAGAGGTAAAGCCATCACACGACAAAAAATAAGACTATTAGCGGCAGTTTTTTTTAATAAAAAACTGCCGCTATTAGTCCTGTAACTACAAAAAACTGCTGTTATAAAAATAATAGTGGCAGTTTTTTGTAGCGACAGGACTAAGAGCGGCAGTTTTTTATTAAAAAAAACTGCCGCTAATAGTCTTATTTTTTGTAGTGTCACCACTTAACTATATCAATTGGGATACACCAAATGGTTGCTCAAATTATTTTGCTTTTAAATGAGTTTTAATTGTCTCCCAAAATTGTGAATTTGACAAAAGAGGACAAATTCATCCCCCTATTTCCACGGCAACTAATTTGCAGGTATAAGAATAACATTCTGCCATTAAGGCTATTCTTGTCATTTTGAAAGTTGGCTCTACGAAAATGATAACCACCCAATTCTCTTATAGATTAGTGTAGATATATATGTGTGTGTGTGTGGGTGTGGGTGTGGGTGTGGGTGTGTGTAGATAGATAATAATTGGGGCTATCTCAAGGATTCCATCATATTTCTTTCTCTCATATTAGTAGTCATATTGATAAATATGTTGAATTTTTTTTTTCCTGGTCTAGGTTTAGATTCTAGTTCTGTTGTTAGATGCCATAGTGTAGATGCTCTTCCTCAAGAGATGAAATGGCTGACTTAAATCACTTGTAATCTCTTTTTTTATGTAATAAAGCTGGGTGGTGAGGACCCACCAACCTCATGCTGGCTTATCGAAAATAATATATTGGTTCTGGTTATTCGGAATATACAGACTGACTGATTAACTTCAAACGGTGTTTTTGGCTTCTTGTATCCTAAGGCTAATCAGTAGAACTCATCTGCAAACTTAGAAATACTAAGAGAAAGGGCGAATACCATCTTCAAAAGAATGAAGAATCCATACCTCAACCCAAAATACATCTTTTTCCACACATTTTGTTTGTAGATCATCTCTAATCCCTACCATTCATATGCTAAGGTGACCAAAGTTGATCTCATAAATGCACTCTCTTTAAAATAGTTTGACATAACAACTCCTTCATTTATTATATATTATTCTTACTATTATTAGCAAAACCTCTCCAAATCTTTTGCCAAGCGAGACGTCAAACATATAAAAAACTATGAAGAAAACTAGAGAGCAGCACTGCATCTTCTCTGGCCAATTTTCAACCATGGCAAGAGGATCGGAGAGGCCACACAGCAAATTTCATCTGTCCCACAGTACAGTGAGTACCATTGTGCTCTCCACATGCAAAGTAGTACGGTTTGCGGTCCTTCAACACGAATTTGAAACCCTCCCCAGCTCCTTGGGTCACGCTCCCTACTATTTTGGCCCGCCTCAAGTCGCAAGCAATGAAGCTCCAAAGGTTGTTGAACAAAATGACATTGTGGGGGCGGGTTGTGGCATTAGGCGCATCATACATGAACACTGAGAGAAAAAAGCATCAACATCAAGTGAGTTATATATGGCTAAAGGGTTTCACGCTACAAGCTAGTTTGCGTGTCACATCATGGATAATTAGGAGTTACACCACATTTTCTAAAAGTTCTATCAATAGGCTTTTAGAAATTTTTGTTTTTCACCTTTTGTCCCTTCAAATAAGAAGTCAAATATCTTGATTCGCTGCTCAAGCATAGTGCGTTAAAATTTTTTTACTTTTGGCAAAAAATCGATAGTGGAAAATCACCTTTCTTAAAAAAAAATTATGGTCGTTGATCGACCTAATTAGGCAAGTATAAATGACACTCAATCATCAGGTTGAAAATGCTACCCACGAGTCTAGGCTCTCTCTCTATATATATATATATTTAGAGAGAGAGAGAGAGAACCTGGGGATATACGTTCAAACGCTTAGATAATCCATACATTACTAACTAGCGGCCACGTGGCACCCAACATGAGAATTGGGTGCCACCAAAAATTGTGCAAGGTTGATCTTGTCAATATAAAAAGTTAAAAGAATTTTCTTCCACCATTTAAAAGTTAGTCAAAGTTGCAAAATTTGAATGCATCAAGTTTATATGGCTATTGGAGAAGTTTAACTTGAGTTCTGAAGGACAAAATCGGTTAAAGAATATTTTTTTTCTTCTAAATCCTTAAAGGCACTACAAAAAATAAGACTATTAGCGCCAGCCAAAACGTACCGCTATTAAGAAAATAATAATCGTTAATAGTCTTAATAGTTTTTTAGTTAATAGCGACAATTTTTAGTTGCAAAAAATAACCGCTAATAATCTTAATTTTTGTAGTGAGGGCTGAGAGAACCCTCACAGGATGTGTGGAACTTCGATCGCAATCACTTGTCATAGGCACGTGATCAAACATTTGAGTGCGCGCACAGCTGCTACCATGTACTCCTGAATGCATATTCCATTTATCAAACACACATACTCACACACACACACTCACACACACACACACACACACACATATATATATATATATATATATATATATATATATATATATATATATATATATATATATATATTAAAATGATAATATGACTCGAGTCATGAGACATAAGCTCATGACTCATGCTCCTATTGGCTTCATGTCACATTAGGTGAGTCATAGGACATAAGCACATAACTCATGCTCCTATTGGCTTCAACTCACAATTTATAGGTGACTTAAAAGATGTTACATACAACCTTCAGTAATGAAATTATGTCTACATATAATTTGAGTTGGAGGATCATTACAAAAACACACAAACACACACACACACACACACACATATATATATATATATATATATATATATATATATATATATATATATATATAATATAAACGTAACTAATAAATGGACTGGGCATGGCCTTAGAAATTAAACTCTCTTCTTTCTGACCTGGGCCCAGCAGGCCCTACCACGCAAGCATGGACGGGCTCTGTTTAGATCTACTTTCATGCCTGCATAATAAACAGATCTAGCTTAAACTATGTTTTAAGCCCGCCAGGCCCTCCAACCTCAAATTATCAAAACTATTAACCGTGAATTCAACCCTATCCTAATTGAGAAGCTGATTTCTTCCTCGGGAATCGTGGAGTCAGATTATTTGATTCAATATTAGTGCTAGTTACTGTGACATAGAGAACTATGTGACCATTCTCACCTAGAGTATCTTTCTGATAGAAAGGAGCTGTTTGAAGAGCCCATGCTGTGTAGTTAAAGCCAAATTGCCAGTGTTCTGATCCTCCCACAGTGATCGCAGCCGCCGCACGAGTAGGTGCGGTGGTACGACAAGCCGATGACATGGCAGCGAGTGATAGGAGGAATAATCCTAGTGCTAATGTGGCCCTACATTTCAAAGCCATGGAGAGAGAGAGAGAGAGAGAGAGAGCAGGGGAGGGGTGGTGGGTGTTGCCATGAATGTGAGGTGTGATGCGATTTATATAGGGAGGGTAAGAAAATTTAGCCAACGGCAAAGTTTCCTTAGTCAATAGTCACCGTTGATTTAATGTGGCCTCACCCAATGATAGCATGCTTGCATCACAGAGTTGTCACCAATATGAACACAAGAAGTGATGAAAAAGATTTTAGTTAGCGATATGATAAGTGTGTTAGTCAGCTTTGTTATAGAATTGATGGAGAAAAAGGCTCTCTCATTAGCTTGATGATCTTATGGCGTTAATGAATTTAGGTTAGTCTTTGGGCCAGGCGTGGCCCACCATGTGGTAGGTATTATTATTAATAATTAATAAAAGACCTAAAGTTATTTTTTCATCTAATTGGCAATTAGTTAGTATGGTTAAACACGAAAAGAAAATAAAGAAACGAAAAAAATAAGATACTTGCCGACAAGATAGACCAATTAAAAGATGGTTTGCTGGTAAGAGATGAAATTGATACAATCCTAAAAACCATTACATATTTTAATCTTGTTAAAGATGAAACTGTAGAGACCTGGACCCATATGCCAACGATATTGGCCGGCAATGGACTTAGGTCCAGGCCTCAATTTTGTTTCTGGCATAAGCATTACGTATTATTATTCCCACTAAAAACACATTTTATTTCTGGCATAGGCCGTACCGGTCACGGATATCCCGTCGAGTCGGTCACAAATATACCACCGTGTCGGCCGGGTATTCACACGAAACTTCAAATCATAGTGCATAACTTATAGTTTATCACCGTGTGATGTGGTAATTATATCTAGGTTTTTAAAACTTTAGAACATCCGACTCACACATTGATTCACATTATTGAAGTGAATCTTGAAAGATTCTCACATAAACCACACTTATCTTATCATGGTCTTCAAATCACACACACATGCTTACACATTCCACATTCATAAAACTCATTGTATTCAAAACAAACATCTCATATCATAAAGCACATGCTAATTATATTAAAATGCATATGGTATGAATTTTTCCCTACCTCACGTAAAGCTTAAGCTAATCCATATTCATACGTCACGCAACCGTGTCCAGTACATGTGAATATCCTATTCACAATACCCACACGTACCCTTAGAATGCTTAAAATGACCTAAGGCATACCTTCTTAAAAAATTTTGGTCAAAACAAGCAAAACTAACTTTACTCTGTTTCTCGCACGAGCGAGCTCTAGAGCTCGTGCGCGCAAGCTCAAAACTGATCATTTCTCACCCGAACGACCTTGCATTCAGTTATCTGGAGAGTGTCACGCGAGGCCTCGCGCGAGCGAGCCCTCTATTACTTAAGTCCTCGCTCGAGTGAATCACAAAGCCTCATGGGCTTACTTATACCTTATTCTGTTTCTTACGCGAGCGAGCTCTAAAGGTCATGCGCGCGAGGAACAGAAACATTTCAGATCTTAGTTTCTCCTTCACTCAATCTTCACCAAATTTCACCCACATTTATTATACAACTTACTAAAACATTAAATGACTATATTAAATACTTAAAGCATTGATTTCTCACCTTTTAACTCATCGATCTCGTCACGAATTAGATCGTTCTTCAAGAAAGAACACAAGGGTTTCAAAAATCCAAATCCGTTCTCACCGAGCTTCACGATGGATTCAATAAACTCCTTCCCCCTTTTCCTCTTCAAACCCTCACTTTTCTCCTTTCTTTCCCTCTCTCTCTCTCTCACTACTCTCAACACTAACTCAAGCAATGAGGCTCACGTGTGAGACCCCCTCCCCATCTAGCAATTGGCTTTGTTACCATGTGACACACATATATCTGAATTACATGTAACCCTATCCACTAGTTCACTCATGGTGTGAGACATATACAAATTCAAGAGTGTTATGTAGCATGGGTTCCCTTGTGAACCGTACACCATATCTCGCACACACATCGTACCACTCACACATTTTTATCGATATTGGGGTTATTACACAATTATACTATAGCCTTTCTCTTTATATAGAAGACAAGAGTCCTTCTAACCCAAGAGAAACTAGCCAAAAAATGGAGTCGGCACGTAACTTGACATCGTGGGTTGCTCGATCAACAACCAAAATCGCTCGAGCGACTAAAACCAAAAACTTTTCTCTTTGAACAGTGTGTTGGTCGCTCGAGCGAGAATCAGAACACGCTCGAGCGACTTACACCAGAAATATTGTTCTTCTTGAGTGCTCGTCTTGCTCAAGCGGATTTGGTTCTCGCTCGAGCGACTTAACAAGTTAGAGCCACAATAACAATTCTCCACCTTACTCTACACTTCACCATATACTCTTTCTTCCGATCATCGTTATAATCATATCACCGCTGGCACCAGCACAACGAGGGTGCTCAAACCTGCTGAACATTGATCAAATCCAAACAATGTTTAGTCTTGGCCACTGGTACCACCTTTGTTATTATATCCGTAAGATTATCCTTCGTACTCACCTTCTTTAAAGATATCTCATCATTTTTTATTATTTCTCGTACGAAGTGATACCGTATATCAATGTTCTTAGTATGATCATGATATACATGATTCTTTATTAAGTAAATAACACTCTGGCGATCGCAAACCACATCGACACTTTTCTATGTGATCCCCAAGTCACCAACTAAGCCCTGAAACCACGATGCTTCTTTCACTGCCTTTGTTATTGTCATATACTTTGCCTTTATAGTAGACAAAGCCACTGTATTCTATAACATTGACCTCCAGCTGATCAGACGTCCTAATAGGGTAGACACATATCCTATTGTAGACCAGTGTTTATCCAAATCACCTGGGTAATCTGAATCTACGTATTTGCATAACTGATGATATGTGTGACAGCCCGAATTTCAGCATTTCCAAAATCCGTGCCATCTGCACGACCTTCAAGGCCATGCCTTAATTTCATATCATAACTCACCGATATATACAGCCAAACTGTAATTGAAGCACATGCGAACACTCTAAATAAAAATAAGAAGTTATAGGATAGTTGATCCTACAAGGCTGTCCCTGTTCCATGCCAATTCATGGACATAAGGACATACCCAAAAGTTTAATGACAATTATTCTTCTTAAATAGTTTACCAAGAGACAGTATTTAAACCTTCCAAATAATGAGGCTCGATATACCAAGCCATACATAATACTCTCTCAACTCACTCTCAAAGTATGCAGCGGGTTTCCTAGAAGAATTCTTCAGGAGGAGGTTCTGTCTCCTCAGTGGGTACGGACTCCGATGCCCTTGGATTAACTTCACCTGAAGTCCTTGCCGCCGCTAGTCCTTGACCTGTGACGTATAGTCCAAGGGGTGAGCTACATCCTAGCTCCGTAGGGAAAATAAAAGAACATATAGATCATCCTTCACACATATGTCAGTAACTTAATAAAACATACATTTTCAAGAAAAACATTTATGTACAACAATTTGGATAACAGGAATAACTCAATGGTTCCAATCACTACTTATCATGGCTTTGTTTAATCTCTTTATAAGTTTGTTTGTGAACTTGGCCTAATCACTTAAATCTTAACTTAATTAATCCTCGAGCAATATAGCATCGAGCCCCGATGGAATACCCGCCATCGTCGTCTAACTAGACAGTTGTTATGTGTATTCCACAGAATCTGCCCGCCCCTTCCTCATAGGCGTGAGGTCTATTCTCAATCTACATCCCTGGGATGTTATAATTGTACGGATTGGCCGCCGTACCGATCACGGATATCCTGCCGAGTCAGTCGTGGGTATCCCGCCACGTCGGTGGGGTATTCTAATCAACCTTAAATAACAAAAGTATCAATGTGCTTTACATATAGTTATTCACCGTGATTGTGCTAAATATATTACATTAGGCCTTATCATGTTATCTTTGTTTCTCTGTTTGTTTTCTTACGCATCCCTGGGATGCCCCATACTTCTATTTCACCTTTCTTTGATTTAACCACATTATCTTTCGTCCCCTGGGGACCTCAGGATTTTCCACATTGGAACACACACACACCCTTATCATGAGGATTTATGAAATATACACTATTTAAATGGACTATACTACACATATGAGTTCACAGAATAATGCACATGTTTCGAGAATATTCCCTACCTCGACGAATCTCAAAGCACGCTTGTCCTTAAAGGGTTATAATGCATCAACCTACATTTAAAAAGAATTTTACTTTAGGATGATCTAAGGTCTTTGGGGTGTAAGACACCCGAGTTTCTTATTTTAGAAAAACCCAGATCTGGGTGGTCACCAGACCTCGCTCGCGCGGTCAGTTATACTCGCTCGAGCGGTCACTTGACCTCGCTCGAGCGGTCTCTTGACCTCGCTCGAGCGGTCTCTTGACCTCACTCGAGCGGTCAAATTGAGATCGCTCGAGCGGTTAAATCGAGCTTCAATTTTCTTTATCAGGACCTCGCCGAGCGAGCTCCCTTTAGTTCTAGGGACCGCTCGAGCGAGCCCAGCATACTTTCTATGTTCATCCTCGCCGGCGAGCCTTTTAGACCTCGAGCGAGGAACAACGATTTGTCCCTCGATCAAGATCGAGAACAAACGTCCATCCATCATTTAACCTTATTCTTATACAAAGTAACATTTAGCCAACATCCTTCCTACTTATTTAAAACATTCCTAGGCATCTATCATGTTTTTAACGTACCTCTGACGATGAATCATGCACCGGTCCGATTTATGATTTAAATATCTACTAGGCTATCCGGCCTCCCTGGTTCGTCCCCCGTCGTTTCCTCTGATCTCCTTTGCCGACCTAAGTCCCAACGAACCCTAGTTCTCTACCAGACTCTTTTCTTCTTTCTCTCTATATTCTCCTTCTCTCTATTTAGGTTAGAATAGATTTACGTAAAGGTTCTTCTCTATCTATTTCACTTTTATATCTAAATTTTTGGGGTAATACTAGTGTGTTTCCCAGTACACACTTAACGTATGTGGGTCGTTTTTGGTCTCCTTGTGAAACACATACACCTATGTGTAAGTATGTGCCGTGCACAGATCTCGAAAATCTGGGTTGTGACAATCACCCCAACTTATAAGATTTTCGCCCTCGAAAATCGATATTCTTTTCTTAACTGGGTACCACTTTTGTCATCCGACTCGCATAACAAATCAGAAATTTAACTATTTTGCCCCATTTTGCAGCAACCAGTGTTGGTCATGCCCACCATTTCCATACGACAAAAACAAAAATAATTAACCAAGATATTATCGATATTACATTCCACACATATTTATCATCTACCCATATCAAAGTTTAACATCCATATCCAAGTTTTCAAAATAGTACATGCAAAGTTTCAAATATTCACTATCATCTAATCCTCCTCCTCTTCATAATCGTCGTCGTCGTCGTCATAGTCATCGTCGTCATCGCCATCGTCCACCGTGACGGCTGCGGTACGCACTGTGGTGCTCCTCGTAGCCGGGCCGGAGCTAGATGCTCCAAAAATAGCGTCCCTCATGGCACCTACGCACTGCATGTAAGACTGCAGGTATGCCTGGCCCATGAGGTCTATGAGTAGCGCCTCCTGGAACCTCTGGTGCAGCCTGATCTCCCTCCCTTTCTGAAGGATCTCCCGCATCATGCCCGTGTCAGTAGTGGGTATGGGCTGCGGTATTGAGGTAGAGGAAGTAGTCGGTCCTGCCGGTGCTTGATGGGTGGCTGATCGGGAGACCTGTCGGTCTCTCTTTTTGTCGACGCTGGTTTGGAGGCTCTTAAGGTTTCGGCTCCAATCTTGGGCAAGGTATGGGACGACGTTGTCGGTGAGGAACAACTCGTCCTCCCGAATCCTAAATCCTCCCTTCCCATTTCGCGAATCCAAGAGTTGGAAAATCAACCGAGCATAAGGTAATCGGTTGATCGGTGGAGGGACAGCACCCCTTACATTCCTTTTGTAGGCATGAGCCATGCCTTTTATGACAACCATAGGTGCGTTGATCCACCTATTGTGAAATGCGGTATGTAGTGCTCGCAAAAACGCATCTCGGCGTTCTTGGTCATGGCCGGTTGGGTGCAAATTCTTTTTGAAGATAATATCTAAAAGCCACATGCGCGGCGGTAATTGTGATCGGGTGATGGATTGTCCGGCGGTCTGCCGCCCGGATGTCGGAGATTATCGTTGGGAAATCTACGTTCCCAGAAAAAGGTGGTAGGATGAGTGGGCTAGGGGTGTAGATGTGAGGACATTTCATGATTGAGGAAATGTCGGCACATCTGAAAATTAACTCATTACCATCGATGGTAACGAGTATGGCATCCTCATCAACGTTCAATTGTAGGGTCTGGTAAAATAATTTCACTAGCCTCGGGTAGTATCGATCCCCGAACGGCGTAGGTAGGGTCTTGAGCTGATTATTGGTGATGAAGTCCGATGTCCACTGGGTGGACGCCGGATCTCCGAAACAAGAGGGGTGTATTTCCCACTCGGCTTCAAAAATTTTTGATCCCCACCAATCATCCAGTGTGATTGGAGTAGAGGGTGGGTTTGATGATTGTTGAGAGGTTTGTGGCGCCTTGTTATACAACGATGCAATTTAGCCATCCGCTTCTTTGGTTGTTGGGGCTTGAGGCCATCTAGTATAATAATGCAAAAAGAAGGAAAAACTTTAGGAAATAGGTAGAGTTTACCTAGGAGAATCGTCTCAACGGATCGGATTGCTCAAATCCGTTTGAAATCGGAAGAAAAATGGTTGAAAACGGCTGCCCTAACCTTTTCCCGATTGCCTCTCTTTCTCTCGCTTGAAGATGAGCAGGGCATACGGCCTGTCATATTTATAGTTCCGCTTCGCTCGAGCGGGCATTAGCCCTCGCTCGGGCGAGAACAGAAATCATAATGTTATATGCTGTTACCTCGCTCGAGCGGGTATAAATCACTGCTCGAGTGGTCTACATACCTTGCTCGGCGAGGATATCGCCGAGCAGTATGATTTTATGGGCTCGCTCGGCGGTCATAAGTGGTCGCCGGCGAGACCAGAAACATTTCTCTGGTACCTTTTGCTCATTTAGTTTCAATATATCACTAGTTTCATCAATTTAGAGTTCAACGAAAAATTTTCTCAAACATTGTTTGAAATCAACATATCAAAAGAAAACATACATAGCCTTCATAGTACCCGAAATTACATATTCTCAAACGAATGAAACATTCAGTTTTCAAGTTCGAACAATTTAGGATATTGTTCTTTAACATCCGCCTCACGTTCCCATGTTGCCTCTTCGGCCGGATGGTTCTTCCATCGGACAAGCACTAAGGGAATTACTTTTGTTCGCAACACCTGTTCCTTTTGATCTAAAATTTCTACGGGTTCTTCAATCATGGTCATATCTTCATGCAAATTCGAATGATTGGCCGCTCAGCACGTGATCAGGGTCATTGAGATATTTTCTAAGCATAGACACGTGGAACACGTTGTGTACCTGATCAAACAATGGTGGCAAACCAATGCGGTAGGCTACTTCTCCCACTCGACCCAAAACTTCAAACGGTCCAAGATAGCGGGGACTTAGTTTCCCTCTCTTCCCAAATCTCATCACTCCCTTCATCGGTGATACTTTCACAAATACATGTTCACCCACTTTAAAGTCCACACTAGTCCGCTTGATGTCAGCATAACTTTTCTGTCTGCTCTGAGCCGCTTTTAGTCTTTCCCTGATCATGCGGACAATGGCAGCGTTATCTTCAAGTAGCTCGGGTCCCAAAATGAATTTCTCCCCAGTTTCCTCCCAATTGATTGGCGACTTACATCGTCTTCCGTACAAGGCTTCATACGGTGCCATCCCAATGCTCGTCTGAAAACTATTATTATAAGCGAACTCAATCAATGGTAGATGTTGATCCCATGATCCTTGCAATTCTAACATACATGCCCTAAGCATGTCTTCAATGACTTGGTTGACCCTCTCAGTCTGTCCGTCTGTTTGTGGGTGAAATGCCGTACTGAAATCCAACTTAGTTCCCATTCCTTCTTGGAATTTCCTCCAAAACTTTGATGTATATAATGGGTCTCGATCTGAAACAATGTTACTCGGAATCCCATGTAACCGGACGATCTCTTTCATGTAAAGTTCTGCTAATCTTCCCGCTGTGTACATCGTGTTGTACGGCAAGAAATGTGCCGACTTAGTTAATCGATCAACCACTACCCAAATGGCGTTATGCCTCCTTGCAGTTCGTGGTAACCCGACTATGAAATCCATTGAGATAGATTCCCATTTCCATTCCGGTATGGGTAAAGGCTGTAATAGGCCTGCGGGGTGTCTATGATCGATTTTCACTTGTTGACACGTCAAACATCGTGACACGTACTCTGCCACATCTTGTTTCAAACCTCTCCACCAGTAGTTCTTTCTCAGGTCCTGATACATCTTTGTGCTTCCCGGATGAATCGCATAGCTTGACCTGTGGGATTCATCAAGAATTGTTCGTCGCAACTCCGCATTGTCCGGAATGCAAAGCCGCCCCTTGAATGTTAAGGAACCGTCTTCTTTAATTGAAAATTCAGAGGTAGTACCTTCAATTACATTTCGATGTATCCTTGTTAGAATCGGATCTTTCATCTGTAGTTCTCGTATGTGCTCGAATATCACTGGCTTCACTGATATGTTGGCTAAGAAGGCTCCTGTGGCTTGTGGTTGTATGTCTGCGCCACACAACGCTAGATCTTCCAACAACTTCCATCGATGTATACCCGAAATTAGTCTAGCCAGTTGGGCCGAACTCTTTCGACTCAAGGCGTCGGCCACTACGTTAGCTTTGCTCGGATGAACAAATCGTAATCTTTGAGGAATTCCATCCGCCTACGCTGCCGCATATTCAGTTCCTTCGGTGTAAACAGGTATCTGAGGCTTTTGTGGTCAGTGAAAATTTCAAATGTTTCTCCGTATAGATAATGTCGCCATATCTTTAATGCGAATATGACTGCTGCTAGCTCTAGATCGTGTGTTGGGTAGTTCCTTTTGTGCTCTTTCAACTGTCTGGAGCCGTAAGCTATCACCCTTTTATATTGATTTAGTACACAACCCAACCCGTTATAATGGCATCACTATAAACTGCAAATCCTCCACTGCCTGATGGAATGGCTAACACTGGAGCTGAGGTGAGCCTCTTCTTGAGTTCTTGAAAACTCTTCTCACACGCCTCACTCCACTCAAATCTTGAGTCCTTTCTTGTAAGTCTCGTAAGAGGTCCTGATATTTTTGAAAATCCATCTACGAAGCGTCGATAATAACCTGCCAGTCCGAGGAAACTTCGGATGTCTGTCACAGTTTTTGGTTGTTCCCTATTCTCGCCTCAATCTTAGCGGGATCTCAAAGGACACCTTGCTTGGAGACGACATGTCCCAGAAAGCTATCCTTTTCTACCCAAAACTCACATTTGCTGAGCTTGGCATACAGCTGGTGTTGACGTAAGGTTTGTAGAGCGACACGTAAGTGTTCTTCATGCTCCGATTTCGATTTTGAGTAGATTAGGATGTCATCAACAAATACTACCACACAGGAGTCTAAGTGTGGTTTAAACACTCTATTCATCAAGTCCATAAACGACGCCGTGCATTCGATGGTCGAATGGCATCACTAAAAATTCATAGTGTCCATACCGTGTTCGAAAGCCGTTTTCAATGTCCTCGTACGACTCTTAATCGATGATAACCCGATCTTAGGTCGATCTTGGAAAAATGTTTTGCACCCGCAATTGGTCGAATAAGTCATCTATCCTTGGCAGCGTATCGATTCTTCATCGTGACTTTATTCAATTGGCGGTAGTCGATGCACAACCGCATCGACCCATCTTTCTTTTTTCACGAACAACACCGGTGCTCCCCATGGAGACACGCGGTCGTTATGAATCCCTTGTCCATGAGCTCTTGCAGTTGTTCTTTCAATTCTTTCAACTCTGCAGGGGCCATTCTATAAGGTGCTTTTGAAACAGGTTCCGTTCCTGGTGCTAAGTCGATCGCAAATTCTACTTCTCTTTCTGGAGGTAATCCTGGCAGTTCTTCTGGGAATACATCTGGGAATTCTCGCACTACTGCTATCTCGGAGATAATATTCTTTTCTTCTTTATCTTCCTTCAAAAATGCCAAATAACCACTACACCCTTTCTCGATTAACGTTACGCTCTTCATCGCAGATATGAGTGGTACCTGAGTCGACCTCTCCCCTTGAAATCGAAACGATCTTCTCGTGTTAGGACGGAAAACAACAACTTTATCCTTGCAGTTCACTGTTGCGCAATGTTGGGACAGCCAATCCATGCCAAGAATTACGTCGAATCCTTGCATGTCCAACCATATTAAATTTGCGTCTAATTCGTGGACCGCATGATCCCGAATGCTTACTACTACCGATTTGCAGACTAACTCTGTGTCCACTAATTCTCCTGTTGGGATGGACACTGATAACACAAAGTCCAGCGCTTTAGGAATAATTTTCATCCTTTTGCAAATCTAGGGGTGATGAAAGAGTGGGTAGACCTCGGTCTATCAAGATTCATGGCGTCATGTGCTCGTAGCACCCTTTCTCATAAATCAGAACGCATCTACAATGCATGCATATACGCATATAACATATACTAATACAAAATTTTTTTCACTCTTAAGTTTAATAACATATATAGATATTTATCCTAATGGAAAATTCATTCATTATCTAGAGTTGTATTGCAAACGAAATTTTTATTTTAAAGGAGACCTCACCTTGATAACGCGTGTACACTCGCTTCTTGGGCTAGAATCACAGAGGCTCTCCCTCGAATAACAGGCTTTCGAGATTGAATAGGTTGTGGCATGGAAGTTGGAGCCGTCTTTTCTTTGACTATCTCAGGGCAATCTCTAATCATGTGGCCTATCTTGCCACACTTGAAACAGCCTCGCATTCCCTGCCTACAGTCGGTTGTTTTGTGGGACTTGCCACATTTTGCACAAGTTTCTCTTGGTGATGGAGCAGCAGCTCTCGAAAAACCTTGTGGAGTTGTAGCCATGTTGGAAAAAGTAGGACCTTGATACTTCATCGGTCTCCCTGATGTCAACAACGGATAATTTTGATGAGTAGGTTGTTGTGCAGCTCTCCCATACCCTGTCTGGAATGACTGTTTCTGATTTGGTGTTATAAACCTCGGTTTCTTATATGCCGATTCATAACCCCCCGTCCTGTTTAGATCGATGCTTTCTCTGCCTTGATGTTCCCTCTGACGGTATCGGTTATTATTTTCTTCCTCAACCACCAATGCCTTACTCATTACTTCTCCATAAGTTTTCAGCTGGAAGGGCGCAACCCCTCCTCGTATGTCCGACCTTAAGCCCTGTTGGAACCTCTTCGCTTTCATCACGTCTGAGATTACGTAGTCTGGAGCGAAGCGAGCCAATCTCATGAATTCCACTCCATATTCTCTCATGGTCATTCTTCCCTGTGCTAGTTGTAAAAATTGGGTCTCCATCTGATTTCTCACAACTTCCGGAAAATATTGTTTATTGAATTCTTCTACAAATTCGTCCCAAGTCCACGCACATCCTGGAGTTTCTTGTGCTCGTCCATGACAATCGATTTCCACCAAGGTCCAGCTTCTCCATCTAACATGTATGCTGCCCAACGGACGCTCTCATCCTCCGTGCATGTCAGTACACTAAACACCTTCTCCATTTCTCCCAACCAGTTTTCGGCGGCCATCGTGTCTGCCTGCCCTGAAAAGTTGGGAGGTCTCATTCTTCTGAACTCGGTGAATGTTGGAGCCACGAGGTGTAAGTCCCACCGATGGGTAGGTGTTCGCTTGTGGTTCTGCATCAGATGCGCTGCTAAGGACGCTGCTTGTTGTGCCATGGCAGTTGCCATGGTCTCCATTGTGTGCATCATTCTCTGGCGTTCTTCTCTTTCTTCATTTCTTTCTCTCGCCCTATCTTGTTCCCTCTGATCTCGATCTTGCCTATCTAGATCCTGCCCCTCTGCTTGATTTTGGTTTCCCCCCTGGCCACTGCTCTCGGGAATCTCCCTGTTTCCCAACGGCACTCTGTTTGCAGGTGAGACGAACCCATCTCTACTATGCAAATTCCTATCATGGCCACCCCTGGGTCGGCCTCTCCCTCTAGGAAACATAACGGTCTGCATGAGAATTCATAATCTCATTAGCAGAAGTCCCTATATTCTGATGATATGATAGTCAGAACTATGGAAAGAAATGCTTTGATACCAACTGTGACAGCCCAATTTCAGCATTTCCGAAATCCGTGCCATCTGCACGACCTTCAAGGCCATGCCTTAATTTCATATCATAACTCACCGATATATACAGCCAAACTGTAATTGAAGCACATGCGAACACTCTAAATAAAAATAAGAAGTTATAGGATAGTTGATCCTACAAGGCTGTCCCTGTTCCATGCCAATTCATGGACATAAGGACATACCCAAAAGTTTAATGACAATTATTCTTCTTAAATAGTTTACCAAGAGACAGTATTTAAACCTTCCAAATAATGAGGCTCGATATACCAAGCCATACATAATACTCTCTCAACTCACTCTCAAAGTATGCAGCGGGTTTCCTAGAAGAATTCTTCAGGAGGAGGTTCTGTCTCCTCAGTGGGTACGGACTCCGATGCCCTTGGATTAACTTCACCTGAAGTCCCTGCCGCCGCTAGTCCTTGACCTGTGACGTATAGTCTAAGGGGTGAGCTACATCCTAGCTCCGTAGGGAAAACAAAAGAACATATAGATCATCCTTCACACATATGTCAGTAACTTAATAAAACATACATTTTCAAGAAAAACATTTATGTACAACAATTTGGATAACAGGAATAACTCAATGGTTCCAATCACTACTTATCATGGCTTTGTTTAATCTCTTTATAAGTTTGTTTGTGAACTTGGCCTAATCACTTAAATCTTAACTTAATTAATCCTCGAGCAATATAGCATCGAGCCCCGATGGAATACCCGCCATCGTCGTCTAACTAGACAGTTGTTATGTGTATTCCCGAATCGCCGAGCCCCTTCCTCATAGGCGGGGTCTATTCTCAATCTACATCCACCGATGTTATAATTGTACGGATTGGCCGTGCATCGTCACGGATATCCTGCCGAGTCAGTCGTGGGTATCCCGCCACATCGGTGGGGTATTCTAATCAACCTTAAATAACAAAAGTATCAATGTGCTTTACATATAGTTATTCACCGTGATTGTGCTAAATATATTACATTAGGCCTTATCACGTTATCTTTGTTTCTCTGTTTGTTTTCTTACGCATCCCTGGGATGCCCCATACTTCTATTTCACCTTTCTTTGATTTAACCACATTATCTTTCGTCCCCTGGGGACCTCAGGATTTTCCACATTGGAACACACACACACCCTTATCATGAGGATTTATGAAATATACACTATTTAAATGGACTATACTACACATATGAGTTCACAGAATAATGCACATGTTTCGAGAATATTCCCTACCTCGACGAATCTCAAAGCACGCTTGTCCTTAGAGGGTTATAATGCATCAACCTACATTTAAAAAGAATTTTACTTTAGGATGATCTAAGGTCTTTGGGGTGTAAGACACCCGAGTTTCTTATTTTAGAAAAACCTAGATCTGGGTGGTCACCAGACCTCGCTCGCGCGGTCAGTTATACTCGCTCGAGCGGTCACTTGACCTCGCTCGAGCGGTCTCTTGACCTCGCTCGAGCGGTCAAATCGAGATCGCTCGAGCGGTTAAATCAAGCTTTCAAATTTTACTGTGGACCCTCGCTCGAGCGAGCTCCCCTTTAGTTCTAGGGACCGCTCGAGCGAGCCCAGAGCCTTACTTTTCTATGTTCATCCTCGCTCGAGCGAGCCTTTTTAGACCGCTCGAGCGAGGAACAACGATTTGTCCCTCGATCAAGATCGAGAACAAACGTCCATCCATCATTTAACCTTATTCTTATACAAAGTAACATTTAGCCAACATCCTTCCTACTTATTTAAAACATTCCTAGGCATCTATCATGTTTTTAACGTACCTCTGACGATGAATCATGCACCGGTCCGATTTATGATTTAAATATCTACTAGGCTATCCGGCCTCCCTGGTTCGTCCCCCGTCGTTTCCTCTGATCTCCTTTGCCGACCTAAGTCCCAACGAACCCTAGTTCTCTACCAGGCTCTTTTCTTCTTTCTCTCTATATTCTCCTTCTCTCTATTTAGGTTAGAATAGATTTACGTAAAGGTTCTTCTCTATCTCTTTCACTTTTATATCTAAATTTTTGGGGTAATACTAGTGTGTTTCCCAGTACACACTTAACGTATGTGGGTCGTTTTTGGTCTCCTTGTGAAACACATACACCTATGTGTAAGTATGTGCCGTGCACAGATCTCGAAAATCTGGGTTGTGACAATATGTATCACTACGAAGAACCAACCCGACATCCTTGGTGCCACATTTGTACCTCATAATCTATTTCATTGTCTGCCAATGCTCCTTGCCCGGCTTAGCCATATACCTGCTAACCTTGATAACAACCTGTAAAATATTCGGTTGATTTCATACCATACCGTACATCAAGCTACCAACCGCACTCGAGTAGAGAACTCGAGTCATGGAATCCCTCTCCTCATCTGTAGTAGGAGCCATGCTAATCGAAAGATAAAAGTGAGCTGCTAATGGAGTACTTACAGCCTTTAAGTTCTCCATCCCAAATCGTGAGAGTAACTTCTCTAGATAACTCTTCTGTGTCAGATGCAACAACCGTCTCTTTCGGTCTCTCTGAATCTCTATCCCAATAATCTTTCTTGTTGCACCAAAATCCTTCATCTCAAACTGCATGCCAAGTTGAGATTTTAACCTATTGATTTCTACCATGCTCTTTGCAGTTATAAGCATGTCATCAACTTACAAGAGAAGGTAAATAAATGAGTCATCTGCAAGCCTCTTGAAATAAACATAGTTATCGTATTCACTTTGAATATAATGTTGGCCCACCATGAACATGTCAAACTGTTTGTACCACTGTCTCGGTGACTGTTTCAACCCATACTAGGACTTCTTCACTTTTCACACTACCCTTTCTTCTCCAGGAGACTTGAACCCTTCAAGTTTGTTCATATAGATCTCCTCCTCTATATCACCATATAGAAATGTTGTTTGTACATCAAGTTGCTCCAACTCTAAGTCTAACTATGCTACAATTGACAGTAAAACCCGGATTGAAATGTGTTTTACAACTGGTGAGAACAATTCATTGTAATCAATGTCTTCCTTTTGCGCATAGCCTTTTGCTACCAACCATACTTTATACCTTTCATCACTACTTTCTGGAGAACCCTTGTTCTTCTTATAAACCCACTTGCACTCAATCGCTCTCCTTCCCTTAGGTAACTCTTTTAGTTCTCAAGTTTGATTCTTGTAAAGAGAATTTATTTTTTCACCCATTGTGGTCTTCCATTCTCGTGTACATGTACCACTGATTACATCCTTGAATGAAGACAGCTCATTGCCATCCAACATCAATGCGTAGGCGACCATATCCTCGTAACCGTAGTGAAATGTTGCTCTAAAATTCCTTTTGCGTCTTCCACTTGCTAAGGATTGTTCTAGCTCTCTATCAACTATTTATACACTTTCCTCTGATATAATAACTATAGGAGTTTCTAACTCCACCTCAAACTGATCTTCCGCCATCTTTACTCTAATTTTCATGATCAGTATGTTAGAAGTTCACATAACAGATTCATGAAAGGTCACATCTTTGCTGATCGCAACCTTATTTTACTCAGCACACCATAACATGTATCCTTTCACACCATTTTCATACTCTAAGAAAATTGCTTTCTTAGCCCTTGGGTCAATTTTACTATTTCTGACATGATAGTAAGCTATGCAACCAAAGACTCTCAATGAACTGTAATCTACAGGCTTCCCTAACAACATCTTAATCGGAGACTTGCACTCTATTGCTGTAGACGGTGATCTGTTTACTAGATAACATATTGTATTGATTGCCTCGACCCAGAACTCTCTTCCCAATCTCGCATTGGATAACCTATATCTTGCTTTTCAAGTAGAGTTCTATTCATACGTTCTGCTATCCCATTCTGCTGTAGCGTATTCGTCACTATGAAGTGTCTCGCAATACCATATAATCTTCATAGAACTCCAGGAAATGTCCACTGGTGTACTCACCACCATTATCGATTATCAATCGCTTGACCTTCCTTCCAGTCTTGTTCTCAAACAATATTTTTCACCTCTTGAAGATTTCCAACACCCCATCCTTACTCTTCATCATGTAGATCCATACATACTGAGAGTAATCAACGATGAAGGAGATGAAATACCTGTCACCACCTTTAGAAGGAACCTTTGAAGGCCCCCATACATCTGAATATATATATATATATAGTCCAGTGTGCTTTTCGTAGCGTGAACCACTGTGTTGAACTTAACCCTACACTATTTTCCAAAGACACAATGCTCATAAAAGTCAACTTTTCCTGCCTTTGTACCTTTTAACAAGCCCTGCTTGCTCAACTTTGTCATCCCTCTCTCTGTCATGTGACCTAGGCGCATGTGCCATAACTGTGTAGAGGACAAACCACTATCATCTAACGTAGATACTACTACTCCACCTGTCACTGTACTGCCTGATAGAAAGTAAAGTTCTCAACCTTTTCTACATTCATCACAATCAGATCCCCCTTTGTCACCTGATTGCGAATTCTTATATGTATCTAATTAAGTCTTAACCTATTATAAGTGCACAATGGAAATTATAGTACTAGCAAAGGATCATTCCCACAGAGACAGGTTATATTATATTAATTCAATTTTTTTAAAAACTTATACTTATCTTTTAAGATCCTAATCTACTGGATAAATATAAATAAAGAATTTGTTTATTAATCTAAATTACAGAAAATAAATCCTAATCTTCAAACTTCAGATTATGGTCGTTAATCACAATCTTCTGCTATCAGATATTTACGAAATTAAAAAGTACCATTACACTATATATCAAGTTTCCTAGCTTTGGTCATGAATCAACACTAAAATCCTATCAACACAGATTTAATCTAATCAATAATCTCCTAAAACTTAGGCATCAATCAAATTCGAGAAAACTCAAGATAGAAAAATAAAACCATTACACTAATCTACAAATCTCAACCTGAGTCATCAATTCAAATTAATATCTGAATATGTATACAAAGCAGGAAATCTAAACTAGAAAGAAAAATAAAATATATCCTTCACCTCTCAGCCGCAGTCATCAACTGCTTCTAAGAAACTACAAATATCTACACTAATCTTCAGCTTCCAATAGCAGTCGTCAAATGCTCTTTAGAATCCTTGGATATCTAATCTAAAAAATAATAAAAGTCTACTCTAATTTGATCGGATGGAAACCTAATCTCAGTCGTCAATTGATGCTAATAATTTCTTCGATAATTATTCCTATACCAAGCCCTCTTATTTATAGATTATAAGGGGTCGGTTAACAAAACTTCTAATTCTAATAAAAGAAATAAAACTATCCTAATATAACTCTACTTCTAATATTATAGTTCCTTGCTTCGAATAGTTGATGTACTTCTGAATTTCTTTCTTTATTCAGTAGCAGAGTCCTTTTAAGATTCTTCTTCATCTATCTCCCAGATACGTGATCAGTCAAACTTCTAATTCAAGAGTTCTTCTAATTCTATTCAAAGCGGTGGAAATTTCACGTGATCAGCAACAATAGCAGCAGCAGGAAATCTTCTATAATCGTAATCATAAATCATGATTATCTTTTTTCTTTTCTTTCTTTTTTCTTGTAATATCGTAAATCATGATTTTCTATCTTTCATAGCTTTCTTATTGGATGATTTTCTGAATTATGATTCATCACTTTTCTCTATATCATACTCTTTCTCTGCAGAATCGTAAATTACGATTTTCACTAGTTCTCTTTTTAGTAACAGCAAAATCGTAAAATATGATTGTTCATTCTTTAGTAGGCGGTAAATTGTCTTTATACGCTCAATCATCTTTTCATTGCTCTTTTGGGTTCATTTTGACGAATATTATCATTTCAGTCCTCTTTTGCTGGTTATCTTTAATATCTGCACGTTAACTCATTAGTAACAAACTAAGTCCTAGCATCACTAACTAATTAGTAACAAACTAAGTCCTAGCATCACTAAGGGTGATAAATTGGTATATTATGTGAATGATCACACCCCCAAACTCACGCTTTGCTAGTCCCTAGAAAACAAGGAAATATACACAAAGAACTTAAATTAAATGTCACTTTCGTAGGAAGCATGATTGCATTTAGCAGATGCAACAAGCCTTTAAACCCCTAGGTGATCCCTAGTAGAGAAGTTGTAGTCTTCTTAAGGTTTTTAGTGAAGTTACCTACAAACTTCAAATATTTTTTATTTTTTAAAATATATATTTTCAAAAATTAAAAATTCTAAACTAATTTTATTCACTAACTAAATTAATTAAGTTACCTAAGTGGTCAAATTATCAAGTTGGTCAATACATAGTTTGTTAGGATTTTATAAAATTATCAATCTTTTATCCTTACTATCCACTACAACAGTTATTCTTGATTTTCTACTCCAATAATTTCAATTCATAATAAGTACAGAGTATATGCATTAGTGAACAGTTTATTCTTCATAAATTTTTCTAAACTACATATTTAGAAAATATTTTCATTCAAAAACTTACTATTGACATACTCTCAAAAAGATATCGAAACTTATGAGTTCTCTCAGTATATTTTTCAGAAAAATTTAGTCAAAGATTGTGACAGCCCGGATTTTGGCATCCCGAAATCCGTGCCATCAGCACGACCCTCGAGTCTGTGCCCCATATAAATAAGCGAAACACTTGATACAACCCTACAATCATAGGTAACATAGACGAAAAAGCTAACGCAGAACTAAATCTCCAGTTCTACAATATTTCACCAAAAATAGTTAATCCAAAAGATCGTTCTAATCCCATGCCTCTGCATTGGCAAAAGAACCAACCCGAACCATCGATGTCGTAACTACGGTCACCCCAAATGGTTCGACAAAAGAATATTACATGTAACATTATCCTTACAAAACATGGCTGGACGTACCAAGCCGTACTATCTCTCAAAAATAAATGTCAAAGTACGTAGAGGGTCTTCTAAAAGAACCTCTTAGGAGGGGGCTTAGACTCCTCCCCTGAAATATAATTTGAGTCATCGAGATCAACCTCACCAGAAACAGCTCCTAACTCTGCACTTGTGACGTATAGTCAAAGGGCGAGCTACATCCTAGCTGAATAGGGATAATATATGAACAAGTATATCTTTCTTACTCACATATAATTCATGGCATAAATAAAGCATGAATTCATCAATGTAAAATGATTGAAAAATAGTTTGAGATGTAAGAATAATAAACAAAATGCTTTTATTACTCTACTCATGACATTTGATGTTCACTGATTCTCATAATTGCAAAAAGGCTGGTCTCATGACTTAAAACAATTAATTTAAATAATTTTCGAGCAATATAGCATTGTGCCCCGATGGAATACCCTCTATCGTCGTCTAATCAGACTATTTTTCAAGTAACCTGACCCACGTCCCGTTCTCATAGGCTACAAGCACATAACCACTATACATCCCCGGGATGTCCACTGATGTACGGATTGGCCGCCGTACCGGTCACGGATATCCTGTCGAGTTAGTCACGGGTATACCGTCGTGTCGGTGTTGTATTCTACAAAACCTTAAATCACTTGTGCACTACATATAGTTATTCACCATGTAATTGTGCTAAATACATATAAATTCTCAGCCTGCTTAATCCCATTCATGGACCTTCGATAATGTGGATCTTTACATCCACCATACATCCCTGGGATGTCACACATTCTGATGCATCATTCCGATGCCCAATGTACATATTCATCCTTGGGATGGCTTTACTCTTTTACTAGTTGATTTACTCATTTATCCATATATGTACACACACCGTTACTTTCAAATACTATTCTTCACCTTTTTAATTTCAACTCAGCTTTAAAGGAATATGCATTCATATACTATCACTACATACATGTTCTCATAATAAGTGTACAAGTTCAGATATTCCCTACCTCTCACGCGATTTCAATCCACGGATCCTTCAATCCGAGCTAGTGCTTAACCATCCTTAGGGTCGGCTCAAGCTAGGCCTGGCCAAACACACACAACATCTCACTATATGTGTAAAAATATTGGGGGTAGAAGCCTAACCCCAGCAAATGAATAGTTCGAATGAAAAACCCAACAAAAGCCTAAATTTGTCCAAATCGATCAAATGATTTTATTTCGTTCAATCAATTTCCTCAGAAATCCATTTCACCTTATTTTTGTTCTTTAGTAAACGGCTAAAACAATTTTATTTCGTTCGCACAGGTTCCACAAATTTATCGAACGATTTCATCAGATTCCTTTTTTTCACATCTCTCTTCATTGATCAAAATCAATCGAACGAGTACTAATTATGTTCGATCGATTTCGCCCATTTCCAATTCGGATCAAGTTCTTTCATCTAGAGCTCATCTCATCACCATCAATAGCATTCATCATCTATTTCTCTAACCCTGTCACCTAGATTCACAACTTAGCAACTAAAATTTGCTTAAAATAGTAGAGCTTACCATCTCCAACAGTTGGATCCTTCAGTCTAGAGCTCTTGCCACTCTAGGGTTTCACAAACCCCCAATTTCGAATCTCCCCTCTCGATACCAAGCTCACTCCGCTAGCTTTCCAATCCAAGATCAACCACTTGTATTTAATGCACCGATGCTAGATTTCACAACTAAATCTCACTCTCATTTACTCTCTTTCAATTTCTCTCAACCACTCAACCAAAGAGAAATAAATTCTCTTTCCCCTTTTCTTATAACCTACCATTTATGGTTTGGTGCAAAACCTATACAACTAACTAAATGTATGTACTCATACATCGCAATTAAGCACTCTTATTTCACTTAACTCCACCTTTCACATACGATCTATTGCACTTAAACCAATCATCCTAAGTCAACCAAGTCAATGTTGACCCGGTCCAACTTACGACTAGTCGGTCTGCTTCCCGAGGTACACTAGTTAAGCCCAAAATTTTTGGTATGTTACATTCTCCCCTCCTTGGGAATTTCCGTCCCCGAAAATTATACTCAAGGCCCCCCTCCCTCACACTCTGGCATGGGAGCCCACACACACGGCATAGTGCAGCCAAAACAAAATGACAATGATAATGCTTACATATTCACAACAATAGATCCTGCAAAAATGCAATTGACAAGGTGTAGTTAACCAAGAGACCACCTACAAAAATGTTTAACAGGCATGGCATGCGCAACAATAGAACATGTGCAATAATAACTACACAACATAACAAAACTGTTGAACAAGAATAACAGCCATACAGATGTGTTGTGCAACCACACCTCCTGCAACCAAATACTAACAACAACACAACACAACACAATTATCCAGTATGAAAACAGCTACAGAACGACATGTGTTTTCTATAACACATCTCGTCCTGTCTGTGGTGGTTCTTCGACTAGTGGCTTTTTAACCAACTTCATGAAGATTCTATTCCAACCAACCATAGTGTATGGTTGGACATTACCCATTAGTCTTGGTTCATTCTTGGAGAGGGTGTAGATGTCGCCTCCCGCGTAATCCTCGACCATTAGTGAGATTAGTTGAGCATAAGGCATGTCCTCCACAGATTTCTTAACGCCTTCAAGCGTCTCTTTACGTGCATACTTCATCCCTTCAATGGCGACCCTCTGTGTGTTAAACCATCGGCCACTGAAGGCCGCAAAGAGTGCCATCTGAACTTCACCCACCTATTCAGTTTTATGTCGCAAGGGGTACAAATTGCACTAAATAATTGAATCGAGCATCCAAAGCTCGCACGGTAAGTCGACACATTTAATCGAGCGACTCGAACCCGTGCGACCATGGGTCATCTGAGCCGCGACATATTTATAATCTAGGGTGGTTGGGAAAGGGTCAGCTAGGGCGATATCCTCATGATTAAAAGTGTGGAAACACTCCAAGGCATTGGCCACATCATCGTATGTGAACATGTAATGCCTACCATCTATCTTGGTTCTCAGGATGGTCGGATCCTTGACTAATTCCATGTTCTTATAGAAAAATCTAACAATGTGAGGGTAAAAACTATCCTTACACGGGCGGAGTATCCCGGTCAAACCCGCCGTGGAAATATAGTTAAAAGCCCACTGTGTCTCCTCTCGCTTGGTGAAAATTTTAGGATCAATGATCCACTTGGGCTCAAAGTCCTTATCAGACCACCATTCACTTGGTCGCTCACGTGGGAGTGGTGGGCGTGACACCTGTGTAGGCAGTGCAGACGAAGAACCCGTAGGTGGTTTCTTCGGTGGTTATTGCGAAGAGGAAACCAGAGTGGGTTTCTTCGGTGTCACACTCGCTGTGGCCTGGCGAGTCTTAGGTGACATTTTAAATCACTCACAGAAATTAGGGTTTTTGGGAAAGGGTTTAGCCCTAATTCCTCTATTACTAGGGTATGAAGTAAATTTGAAATTTCAAAGACCTAAGAGAGGTTAGTATTTACCTCCTAGTGTTATGAGGAGTTGTTTGCATGCAGATCCGAGCTTGGAGATGGCCGGAATCTATGAAAAATGGCGGCACATACAAACTCTAGAACTCCTCCAAGAAGAAAGAAAAATAAAAGAGGGCTTTTGGTTGTCGAATGAATGGCAAAATAGCACACCAATATATGGTGTCCAAAATTGATCGAACGATTTTAAATTTGTTCGATCGGTTTTCACACATTAACTACAAGCCCCAAATTTCATTCGAACAGATGCTAATTCCGATCGAACAAATTTCATGATTTAAAGTAGTCCCCAAAATTTCGTTCGATCGATTTCTAATTTCGCTCGAACGATATACTGAACCTCATCCCTAGGCTATTTTTCACTCCACTGGCCAAAGCATTTCGTTCGAACGATTTGAAAATCAATCGAACGATTCACAGGCAACACTTAAGGCCTTATCCTACTGGATTTTGATCAAATGATTTTCATTTTCGATGAAATGAAATCCTAAAAATCTAGAGCTGAGGTTGTTTCTTCATGGCTCTAAAATGCTTTTATAAACAAACCTCTAGTCACACAAAATGATCCGTGGTAGCGTGATTGATCATGTTATGCATAGATCATTCACATTGATTGCCAATCGACCAATTTAGTAGTTGCCCCACTAATTTGGTATTATCTCATTTCTCACCAACTATAGCTCAAATCTACTTCTAGTCTTACACACAACATTCAAAAGCTTAGAGATCAACACATAATCACATAATTTTCAATACAGTGTAGTTTGGTTTCACATACATTCATTCAAAATTTTGAAAATTCTATTTATAAGTACAAGAAAATTCTGACTTATGCTCTACACCTTGCACCTATCATCTACTGTTGCTGAAACAAATGGGGATATATTTCCCTGATTTCAGCCTCGCACTCCCAATTCACTTCTTCGATCGGCCCCCACTTGACGAGCACTAAAGGAATGATCTTAGTGCGTAGAGTCTGTTTTTTTTTATTCAAAATTTGAGTCACTTCCTCAACCATAGTCATGTCTTCATGCAGCTCGATCGGCTGATCTCCCAAGATGTGTGTAGGATCCTTTATGTACTTCCGGAGCATAGAGACAGGAAAGACATTGTGCACTCTATCAAACAACGGAGGCAATCCGATGCGATAGGCTACTTCACCGACTCGACCCAAAACTTCAAAGGGTCCTATGTAACGGGGACTTAACTTTCCCTTCTTTCCGAACCTCATCACACCCCTCATGGGCGATATCTTCATAAATACATGATCGCCAACGATAAAGTCTAGGCTTGTTCTTTTGACATCGGCATAGCTCTTTTGTCTGCTCTGAGCCTATTTAAGCCTCTCTCTCATCATACGTATGACCATGGCATTATCTTTAAGAATTTTTGAACCCAGTATAAATTTCTCACCGGTTTCTTTCTAGTTGATAGGCGATCTGCATCGCCTACCATAGAGCGCTTCGTACAGCGCCATTCCTATGCTCGCTTGGAAACTATTATTGTATGCAAATTCGATCAACGGTAGATGTCGATCCCATGATTCTTGCATCTATAGCATACATGCCCTGAGCATATCTTCTATTACTTGATTTACTCACTCCGTTTGCCCATCGATCTGCGGATGGAACGCCAAAATAAAATCCAATTGAGTGCCCATACCATCCTGAAACTTCTACCAAAACTTTGAAGTATACAATGGGTCATGATCGGATATAATATTGCTTGGAATGTCGTGCAACTGCACTATCTCCTTTATATAGAGTTCTACGAGTCTTCCTGCCGTATACATCGTGTTGTAAGGCAAGAAGTGAGCTGACTTCGTCAGTCTATCTACTACAACCCAAATAGCGTTGTATCTCTTTACTGTCCGCGGCAACCCAATGATGAAATCCATGGAGATTGACTCCCATTTCCATTCCAGTATGGGTAGAGGTTGCAATAATCCAGCAGGGTGTCTATGGTCTACCTTCACCTGCTGACATGTCAAATATCTTGACACGTACTCGGCTACATAGTGTTTCAGGCCTCTCCACCAATAGCTCTTCCTCATATCTTGATACATCTTGGTGACACCAGGATGGATCACGTATTTAGACTTGTGAGCTTCATCTAAAATAGTTTGCCGCAGACTGGCATTGACTGGAATGCAGAGGCGTCCCCTGAACAACAAGGAACCATCATCTCTTATAGAGAAATCCGGTCTGGTGCCTTCAATCACCTCTTGTTGAATCTTGACCAACTCAGAGTCTTTCATTTGTAGCTCTTGAATGTGTTCAAAATTTGTCGGTCTCACTGTAATATTGGCTAAAAGAGCCCCTAAAGCTTGCACCTCAATTTTTTCATCATACATAGACAAGTCTTCAAACAATTTCCACATATGCATTCCCATCACAAGGCTAGCTATCTGAGCCGAACTCTTACGACTCAAAGCATCTGCTACAACATTAGCCTTACCTGGATGATATTGAATGGAGCAATCATAATCTTTGAGAAACTCCATCCACCTTCGTTGCCTCATATTCAGTTCCTTCTGTGTGAATAAGTATCAGAGGCTCTTATGATCAGTGAAGATCTCAAAGGTCTCCCCATATAAATAGTATCTCCAGATCTTCAATGCGAATATAACCACTTCCAGCTCAAGGTCATGTGTCGGGTAATTCTTCTCGTGATCTTTCAGCTGTCTCGACCCATAAGCAATTACTTTCTTGTGTTGGTTGAGCACGCAACCTAAACCGTTATGAGAAGCATCGCTATAAACTACAAAACCTCCACTACCTGAAGGAATTGTGAGTACTGGAGCTGAAGTAAGTTTCTTCTTGAGTTCTTGGAAGCTCCTTTCGCACGCTTCAGTCCACTCGAACATCACATCCTTCTGCGTGAGCCTTGTCAGCAGTCCCAATATTTTTTAAAATCCCTCCACAAAATGCTTATAATACCCAACTAGACCAAAGAAACTGCATATATCTATGACCGTATTTGGTTATTCCCATTGCACTACGGCCTCGATCTTAGCTGGGTCCACCGTGACACCCTCCTTGGAGACAACATGTCCCAAAAACCTTACTTTCTCCAACCAAAACTCGCACTTACTAAGCTTGGCATACAGTTGGTGTTCACGCAAAGTTTGTAGAGCGGTTCTCAAGTGTTCTTCATGTTCCTTCTTCGACTTAGAGTATATCAGGATATCATCAACGAATACTACGATGCAAGTCTAGGTGTGGTTTAAACACCCAATTCACCAAATCCATAAACGATGTCGGTGCATTCGTCAAACCAAATGGCATCACTAAGAACTTGTAGTGTCCGTATCTTGTCCTAAAAGCAGTCTTTTGAATGTCCTCTACCTTGACCCTGAGTTGATGATATCCAGATCGTAAATCGATCTTAGAAAAATATCTTGCCCCTTGTAGCTGGTCAAACAAGTCATCTATCCTTAACAACGGATACTTGTTCTTTATAGTGAGTTTGTTCAACTAATGGTAATCAATGCACAACCTCATTGACCCGTCCTTTTTCTTTACAAACAAGACCGGTGCTCCCCAAGGAGACACACTCAGTCTTACAACCCTTTGTCTAAGAGCTCTTGCAACTGCTCTTTCAATTCCTTCAACTCCGCCAGAGCCATTCTATATAGTGCCTTAGAAACCGGCTCCGTTCCAGGTGCCAAGTCGATGGCGAACTCCACTTCTCTATCCCGCGGGAATCCTAATAATTCTTCTGGAAAGACGTCGTCGAACTCACATACCACTATGATCTCATAAACAACATTCTTCCCTTCCTTTTCATTTTTCAAAAAGGCCAAGTAACCAATGCATCCATTTCTGATCAAATATTCGGCTTTGATGGCGGACACAAGTGGCAGAAACTTAGTTCTCACTCCTACGAATCGGAATGACCTTTTTATATTCGGCCTAAAGATGACAACCTTGTTCTTTCAATCAACCGTTGCACAATGTTGTGACAACCAGTCCATGCCAAGGATCACGTTGAATCATTGCATATCCAATAGAATTAAATTTGCTGGTAGCTCAAAGACGTCCCCATCTCTAATGGCTACTACCATCGACCGGCAGACTAAGTCCTTATCAACCAATTTTCCCATCGGAATAGACACTGTCAAGACAAAATCCAAAGTCTCTGGCTTATCCTTTATCTTCCTTGCAAATCGAGGAGTGACAAACGAGTGCGTAGACCCTGGGTCTATCAACACTCTAGCCACGTACGCTACATAACTCCCCTTCCCATATACTTCTAACGTACCTATAAAGCATCGTCATTTCAACATTTCACTCATGCAGCATAGCAAAACATGATATCAATTAATTCAACTAATCTTACACATACAACCTAGATAGATACACCTTCTCAAAAAAAATTCTCTATCTAAAGAAACTTTTCATCACATTTGATACAACGTATAAATTAATCCAAGTAAAAACTCACCTTGTATGATATCATTGGAGTTATGGGCGTCCTGAGCAGTAATTGCATAGGCCCTTCCTTATACAACCGGCTTCTTTGCTTGGATCGGTCTTGGTGCAGAAACAGAAGCCGATTTTCCCTTATTCATCTCCAGACAATCTCGAATTATGTGGCCTATCTTTCCACATTTGTAGCATCCTTGCATTCCCCGTCTAGAGTTAACTATTCTGTGAGACTTGCCACACTTGACACAAGTCTCATTTGGTATAGAAGAGGCTACTCGTGAGGAGCCTTGAGTAGCGGACACTCCTATGGTGGCAGTAGGGCTCTCATATTGGATCGGTCTCGCCAATGTGGATACAGGTGGCCCGAAAAAATTTGTATATGCTATTTGTCTAGGGACTGGAGCTGGTGCCATAAACCTCAGGTTTTTATTCCCCGAGTCATACTCACCCACTCTCCCTTGAAAGGTTCTTCCTTTATCCTTTTGCTCCCTTCGTTTGTACATGTTACTAATGTCCCTCTCAGCCACTATCGCATTTCCCATCACATCTGTATAGCTTTCAAGTTCAAAAATCGATACTCGCTCACGGACGTTCGGCCTGAGACCTTCCTCAAATTTGGTGGCCTTCATGATTTCTGTAGATACTAACTCAGGTGTAAATCATGACAAGCGTGTAAACTCCACGCCATATTCTCGCACAGTCAAGCTTCCTTACTGCAGATTTGCAAAGTCTCTTCCCATCTGAACTCTCACCTACTTGGGGAAATACTCCCTATTGAACTCCCTAACAAAATCCGCCCAAGTCCATAATCGGTGAGGGTCCACAATTTCCCTTCTTCTCAATACCGATTTCCACCATGGATCGGCATCTCCCTCAAGCTGGAAGGAGGCCTAGCCTACCTTCTCATCCTCTGTACTCCGCAACCTTTCCAGAAGCTTTTCTATTTAGTTTAACCACTTTTCAGTTTCCAATGGATTTGTCTGCCCATAGAAGCTAGGAGGTCCCAAGCTCCTAAAATCAACGAATGAAGAGGACAACAATGCTAGAGGAGGTGGTGGCGGTGGCTGATGACTAATGACATTATTAGCCGCCAACAGTGTCATCTACTTAGCCAGTAACGCAGTCTGCTACATCTGTTGGGCCATCGCAGCGGCCATAGCCTCCATGGCTAACGCGATACGATTAGTTGCATCACCCCTCCGATCTTCCCCTTCATGAGGATTTCTTTGGTCTCTACTAGACCCTGCACAAAACTCATTGTCACCTCCAGGATTCCTACTCTAGCTATATCTATGTCAACCCCTTTTCCCAGAAGACATCACGCTCTGCACATGAAACCAAAGTTTCATTAATTGAAGATCCCTTCACTCTGACAAAATCCATGACTTGTTAGAAATTTTAAAGAAACTGCTCTGATATCAACTATGACATCCCGAATTTTGGTACCCTAAAATCTGTGCCATCAACATGACCCTCGAGGTCGTGCCCCATATAAATAAGCGAAACACTTGGTACATCCCTACAATCATAGGTAACATAGATGAAAAAACGAACGCAGAACTAAATCTCCAGTTGTACAATATATCACCAAAAATAGTTAATCCAAAAGATCATTCTAATCCCATGCCTCTGCATGGGCAAAAGAACCAACTCGAACCATCGATGCCGTAACTACGGTCACCCCAGATGGTTCGACAAAAGAATATTACATGTAACATTATCCTTACAAAATATGGCTAGACGTACCAAGCCGTACTATCTCTCAAAAACAAATGTCAAAGTACACAGAGGATCTTCGAAAAAAACCTTTCAAGAGGGGGACTCGGACTCCTCCCCTGGAATATAATCTGAGTCCTCGAGATCAACCTCATCAGAAACAGCTCCTAACTCTGCACCTGTGACATATAGTCAAAGGGTAAGCTACATCCTAGCACAATAGGGATAATATTTGAGCAAGTATATCTTTCTTACGCACAGGTATATCGTCACGTCGGTGGGTAATCTACAAATGTTAAATCACTTGTGTACTACATATAGTTATTCACCATGTAATTATGCTAAATACATATAAATTCTCAGCTTGTTCAATCCCATTCATGGACCTTCCATAACGTGGATCTTTACATCCACCATACATCCCTGGGATGCACACATTCTAATGCATCATTCAGATGCCCAATGAACATATGCATCCCTGGGATGGCTTTACTCTTTTACTAGGTGATTTACTCATTTATTCATGTACGCACAGACACCGTTACTTCCAAATACTATTCTTAGCCTTTTTAATTTCAACTCAGCTTTAAAGAAAACATGCATTCATATACTATCACTACACACATGTTCTCATAATAAGTGTACAAGTTAAGATATTCCCTACCTCTCACACAATTTCAATCCACGGATCCTTCAATCCGAGCTAGTGCTTAACCATCCTTAGGGTCGGCTCAAACTAGGCCTGGCCAAACACACACACATATCACTATATGTGTAAAAACATTGGGGGTAGAAGCCTAACCCCAAAAAATGAACAGTTTGAATGAAAAACCCAACAAAAGCCTGAATTTATCCAAATCGATCAAACGATTTTATTTTGTTCAATCGATTTCCTCCGAAATCCATTTCACCTTATTTTTGTTCCTCAGTAAACCGCTCGAATGATTTTATTTCGTTCTCACAAGTTCCACAAATCGATCGAATGATTTTATAAATCGTTCGAACGATTTCTTGTTATTCCTTTTTTTTCACATCTCTCTTCATTGGTCAAAATCGATCGAACTAGTACTAATTCCGTTCGATCGGTTTTGCCCATTTCCAGTTTCGATTGAGTTCTTTCATCTAGAACTCATGTCATCACCATCCACATCATTCATCATCTATTTCTCTAACCCTATCACCTAGATTCACAACTTTGCAAGTAAAATTTGCTTAAAATACTAGAGCTTACCATCTCCAACAGTAGGATCCTTCAGTCTAATGGTCTTGCCACTCTAGGGTTTCACAAACCCCCAATTTTGAATCTCCCCTCTCGATACCAAGCTCACTCTGCTAGCTTTCCGATCCTAGATCAATCACTCGTATTTAATGCACCGATCCTAGATTTCATAACTAAATCTCACTCTCATTTACTCTCTTTTAATTTCTCTCAACCACTCAACCAAAGAGAAATAAATTCTCTTTCCCCTTTTCTTATAACCTACCATTTATGGTTTGGTGCAAAACCCATACAAGTAACTAAATATATGTACTCATACATCTCAACTAAGCACTCTTATTTCACTTAACTCCACCTTTCACATACGATCTATTGCACTTAAGCCAACCATCCTAAGCCAACTAAGTCAGTGTTGACCCGATCCAACTTACGACTAGTCAGTCGGCTTCCCAAGGTGCACTATTTAAGCATGAAATTTTCGGGACGTTACAAAGATAATTGCAAAAATAATTGATGAATATCATAGAAAAGATAATCTATTCTATTCCTATGATTTCCGGTATAATTTATAATATCTAATATTCATATCTCTTCTTAGCTTATGCATTTACAAATCGTAAATCAGAAAGGACTTTCCTTCAACTTGTAATGGGATTTTGGGTTTCAAAAGGTATCAAAGAAAAGTAAAAGGATTCAAAGTTTTTCTGAGAATTTAGCTCTTCTTTTTCCTATCTTTTCTTCTTTTCTATTCTACTTCAGTAAGTATTCATGAATTGAATAACTTCTTCCTATTTACTTCTTTTTATTTTTCTATCCCAGTTCTTCAGCTATAAAATCGTATTTTATGATTTTTCTTCTTTTTGAAGGCTTTTTTTTACACTAATTCATAATCTTCTTTCAAAAATCGTCTTTTTACAATTTTTCCCTCTTTTCCCATATTCTTTTATTTCTTCAGCTACACCTCTTCTAGCATTTCCTTTATCTATTAACTTATACTCCTTTCTCTCCCTCTTCTTTCCTTTTTTTGCATTCTAAACTCTCAGAAATTATAAGGGTTAAAGGTAGAAAGCTTCGGGTAATATATATGGTTAAAGGTTGATCAGACTTTGGTACAAAAAATTTGGTTTAGGCTTCTAATATGGGTTCAAGGGAAAAGATATTTTCTCTGGGATTTTGGCTTTTTGGCTCTGATTTAAACAAAAGATGGCCTTAAATCATCTTTACAATTTACTAGTATAGATGCCTTCTTGCTTTGATATTTCTAATAGATAGTTCTAGACAAAAAATCAGTTCATCATATTCATAGAATATTTTAATTCTAAATTCAGCAATATGAGATTTTATAACAGTGTAGAAGTGGAAAGAAATTTTGATTGAATAGAAACAGTCTCTCTTTGAAATAAAAGACGAAATATGGCTCAAAATCTCACTGGTTTATAATTTTGAAACTATAGTCTAAATTTTTACATTTTAGATCAATCTATTATTCAAACATCCATTCTAATATAGTGTTCAACGAGCTTAGCATGAATTGTAACTATTCTATATTCTAATTATTAAACTTCTACTATAATGAATCATAAGTTTTTCAAGATTTGCAATTTTTTATTTTCGTAATCCCTATCTACTGATCAACTTAAAAAAAATTTAATTTTGTTATTTATTTATTTATTTTTTTTTTTGTAAAAATAAACTAACTAAAACTATTGATATACTAAAATAAAACTGCTATTAAATACAAAAGTTGTGTATCCCCCCTAAACTTAAATCGGATAATGCCCTCATTGGCAGAAAAATATGGGAGACTAAAAACTATTTCCTAAAAATAATTGATATAACTGATCATTACCTGATGTGAAAAAAAATTCTATAAAGAATGTTCCCCCAAACTTGAAGGAAACACATCTATTTTCTTCTCAAAGACATCAGTAACAAAAATAAAATAAAATAAAGTTAGTAACAATCACACTGTTAGTAAAAATAATGAAGGTTAGTAAATTAGTCAAAAGAAAATTTCATATACTAATTCAGTATTTACAATGAGCAAAAAAAAGAAAAATTAAAGCTAAGGAACTACTATAAAAAAAAATTAATTACATAAAAGAGTATAAACCTAGGAAAAATACACTAATTTATACATGACACTGGTAGCAACATCCGAGAGAAAGTCTTCGAGAAAGCTCGGTCCTCGGCTTCTATCCACCGTTGATTCAAGTCTCATGTCCCTTCCTATCATAGGAGTATTCTCATCTTGGCAGAGTCGCTACTCCAAGAGTTGTCAGGACACTTCTCTGTGCCCTTCTTTATCTCCACCAAACAGAGCACAATACAGATCTCCCCTAGAAGAAATGTAATGCCATAGCGGGAGTGCTTCGAAGGGTGAGGAAGTGAACACATCTCCAGATCACCCTCCACCCATACTTCTCCCTTGCGAAGACTATGCGAAGAGAATGTACACAGTTGGCAAGGAAAGTATGAGCAATGGAGAAGGGTGGTGAGGGACGGCTCATTCCACCATCATCATATGGGAGCTCACATTCGGGGTGGGTTGTGATGGTATAAAGGTTAGGAAGTGGGGGAAGATGGGTTCCTGGCATATAGATTCGGATTTGGGTAGGTTTAGAGTAAAGGGTAGTTTCTTTAAACGATTCAACATCATGAACAAGTCGCTGGTGTTTCAGATCTTCTACTTTCTTTTTTACAGCTCGGAGCTCAGCCTTATGTATCTCGATGATTCTATCAAGTTGTTTACGATTGACTGTATTTTTTACATACTGTAAATCATAAAATACTCTTCCAAATTATATACATATATTATATGTATTTTGCTACGAGTGATCCGGTAGCTCGACCGGTTCTGGAGGGATTCAATTAAAAATAGAGGAACTTGATGTGCCTCCCATAAATGTATGTCCTCTAGATGTACCAACTGCATGTGAAGGTAGTACATTACTCTCTGTGAAAAAGGATTAGTTGCTCAAATTGAGTTTCTAACCTTTCGACAGATTGCCGAAGGTGGTTGAGTAACTGAGTCTGGATACAGCAATGTTGCATCCAGCTGTAAGCTATTTGTAGCAAGGTATCCTCTATAGCAGTATGGTATTGGGCCTCTGTAGGGTAAGGAGAAATAGTTGGAAGTTGAGAAACTGTTTGAGTTAGGCCATGATTAGGACCACAGGCTTCTCCTTGTTGTGAGATGTTGGGTACGATTTTATACCCACCAGAGATTAAACTTTTGTTCTCTAAAGCTTCATCTTCGAAAAACCTTTCTTCATTGACTTTAGTCTATAAAATCTTCCTTACTTAGGAAGTATATTTGCTAAAGTCTCTGAGTCAACCTCACCCGGTGCATTGTCTTGCATTGGCTTCTCACTAAGGGTTCCTATGCTTCTTTCGCTATTATTTTACAAAATGTACCACTACAAGCCAGATCAATCATATGTTGGTTCGCATCTCCAAGGCCTTCATAGAAAGTGAGCACAAGTTGCCAGTGTGCAATCCCATGCTGAGGTAACTTGTACAAAAGATCCTTAAGACGGCTCCAACATTCTTGAAGAGATTTATTTGGGAATTGATGAAATGTTATTATAAGATCCCGGATTTTATTCGACCCATAGATTGGAAAGAATTTTGTAAGGAACATATGCTCCAATCCCCAATTAGTAATCGAATTATGAAGCTAAGTGTTTATCTACTACTTTGCTTCATTTATAAGGAAATATGCGAACAGTCTCAACCAAGAGGATGCTTTTGTTAAGTTCTTAATTTGAATGATAGTACATACTTTCACGAACTTATTTAGATGCAAATAGGGGTCTTCATCCATTAGCCCATGGAAAGTTGGAAGTATTTGAAGCACATTGGGCGTAATTTCAAAGGTCCTATTGCCGGCTGTAGGGTATATTTGAATACATGGGAGAGGTGTAAGAGGTGTAAATGCATAATATTCTCCCATCATCCTAGCCATGTATTGGGTTCTTCCTACCATAATGAAATCAAACCAAGATGGCTAAAACAGTTATTGTAAATATCTATTCAGTTTTAGTTTTATCCCATTTTTATTTTAGCAAGCAGGGAGAGAAAACAAATCTGAGTTTCGAGCTTCTCTAATCAAAGAAAGTTGAAACTCGGATTCGGCGCTCCGAATAAACTTGCGAAAGATTAAGAAGTGATCAAAGAAAATTTGAAAATATAAAGAAATATAAAAAGAGAAAGATAAATACTTATTTTCTTAAATTAATATATTAAAATATTGTCCCCGGTAATGACGCCAAAAACTTGATTGCGACTTCTTATATGTATCTAATTAAGTCTTAACCTATTGCACGTGCGCAATGGAAATTATAGTACTAGCAAAGGATCATTCCCACAGAGACATGTTATATTATATTAATTCAATTTTTCTGAAAACTTTTACTTATCCTTTAATATCCTAATCTACTAGAGAAATATGAATAAAAAATTTGTTTATTAATCTAAATTGCAGAAAATAAATCCTAATCTTCAAACTTCAGATTATGATTGTCAATCATAGTCTTCTGCTATAAGATATTTATGAAATTAAATAGTACCGCTACACTATATATGAAGTTTCCTAGCATTGGTCATCAATCAACACTAAAGTTCTATCAACACTGATTTAATCTAATCAACAATCTCCTAAAACTTCGGCGTCAATCAAATTCTAAAAAACTGACAATGGAAAAATAAAAATCATTACACTAATCTGCAAATCTCAACCTAAGTCGTCAACTCAAATTAAAATCTGAAGATATTTACAAAGCAAGAAATCTAAACTAGAAGTAAAATAAAATATATCCTTCACCCCTTAGCCGCAGTCGTTAATTGCTTATGAGAAACTACAGATATCTATACTAATCTCCAGCTTCCAATAACAGCTGTCAATTGCTCTTGAGAAGCCTTGGATATCTAATCTAAAAATAATAAAAATCCACTCTAATTTGATTGGAAGAAAACCCAACCTCAATCGTCAATTGATGCTGAGAATTTCTTCGATAATTATTCCTATACCAAGCCCTCTTATTTATAGATCATAAGGTCGATTTACAAAACTTCTAATTCCAATAAAAGAAACACAACTATCCTAATATGACTCTACTTCTAATCTTATAGTTCCTTGCTTCGAATGGTTGATGTACTTCTGGATTTCTTTCTTTATTCAACAGCAGAGTCCTTTTATGATTCTTCTATATTAATCTCCCAAATCCGTGATCAGTCAAACTTCTAATTCAAGAGTTCTTCTACTTCTGTTCATGGCAGAGGAAATTTTCACGCGATCAACAACAATAGTAGTAGTAGGAAAGTTTCTATAATCGTAATCATAAATCATGATTATCTTCTTTCTTTCCTTTCTTTTTGTTTGAAAAATCATAAATCACGATTTTCTATCTTTCATAACTTTCTTATTGGACGATTCTCTGAATTACAATTTCTCTATATCATATTCTTTCTCTTTAGAATCGTAAATTATGATTTTCTCTAGTTCACTTTTTAGTAACAACAAAATCGTTCTGTAAAATCATAAAATACAATTGTTCATTCTGCAGTAGGCAGTGAATTGTCTTTTTACACTCAATCATCTTTTTATTGCTCTTTTGGGTTCATTTTGACGAATATTATCATTCCGGTCCTCTTTTGCTGGTTATCTTTAATTTCTACACATCATTAACTCATTAGTAACAAACTAAGTCCTAGCATCACTAAGTTAAGGGTGATAAATTGGTATATTATGTGAATGATCATTACCTTCAAAACTCCACCTTGACCTGCAAGCTTGAGCCCATTGGAGTCTAGTGTTCCAAGCAATATGAGATTCTTCTTTAGTTCTGGAACATGACATATATTGGTCAATGTTCTCACAACCCACTCGTGCATCTTTATTCTAATTCTTCCCTTACCAACTATTTTACAGGCCATATTGTTGCCCATCAAAACTGTTCCACCATCCACCTCTTTATAAGACGTGAACCAGTTCCTACTTGGACACGTGGTAGGAGCATCCTGAATCAAGTATTTATGCATTCTACGAGTATTTATCTAAAATCACTAACAACATGTTTTCATCATCATTCGAAGCTTGTTCGGCTATATCGGCCTCATCAATGACTCCTTTTCTGCTTCTTATCCTGAGCATCGTCCCTCTTTATTTATAACTGTGGACAATACCTTCTGATGTGACCCTTTTTGTGACACTTGTAGCATTCTACTGTCTTTCTATTTTTTATTTAGATTTGAACTTTGATCTACCCCTTCTGAATTTACGGTACTCTGCTCTCTCCATAACCAACATGCCATCTGCTTATGTAATACCATCTGAAACTTTCTTCCTCATGTCATTACAAAGCAATGTCGTCGTAATCGACTCCAGTTCAATAGTATCCTTCTCATAGAGCAACGTAGTAACCAGGTGCTCATAGGAATCGAGGAGGGAAGACAAAAGTAATCGTATCTTATCTTCATCCTTAACCTCTTCTCCAACATTTAATAATTCAGATATTATTTTATTGAATTCATTAAGATGTTCATTGAGAGAAGTACCTGCCTTCATTTACAACTTATACAGTTTCTTCTTGAGATATAATCAACTAGTGAGTGATTTCGTCATGTAGAGAATCTCCTATTTGGCCCACAGCGAGGCCGCCAAGCTCTCCCGCATTAAGTTATATGTAATCTCCTTCGCCAAACATAGCCGAATCATACTATATGCTTGAAGTTCGATTTCTTTCCAATCACCATCAGACATATCCGCTGGTGTAGACACCCAAATTTACCCCAAGGCATGATCGATACGTACATCGAGAAAGGCATACACCCGAGCTTCTAAAAGCATTTTCTGACATTAAGAATCATATCAAACCCTTAAGAATCATCCCAAACCCTTAGAGCTCATCCCAGATATATCGAAACCCTCTCGGGCCCTTATAAAGCCCAATCGAACCCATAGAGCCTGATTTGAACCAACAAAAATAGTGGATAGAAAGAAGAGTGCCAAAGTTTAATATAGATATTTGTACGTGATGAGGCCTATACTATTGGAAAGTATAGGTTCCCCTCTTTCCAACAAGCTAAGAATTGTCTAATTCAACGTTGTACATCAAAAGTTATGGCGAAATAAAAATGGCATAGAAGTGCAGGAAATTGCAAAATCGAGTCGGGCCACTGCGGGTCTTCAACTTCCAACGGTTTGGGCCTGGTTTTTCTTCAAAAAATGACTGAAATTCATATTGGGGGTTTGACTTGTAGACCATCCCAAAGTCTGGCGTGTGTTTCTTTAAGACCCTAGTGCCCCTTTTAGCTTATGTTATAACCCATATGCCATTCAAGTCACCACCCTATCATCTACCATTACACCTAAATCCCTCTTCTCCAAGCTCTAGAAAATCCCAAAAACCTTAGATTGCCCATTACCTAATATTTAAACTCATTAGTGACTTAATCCTTTAGTAATCACCTCAACCTCTATAAATAGAGACCCCCCCTCCTTGTTTAGGATAAATTTTTTCAAAATCCTAAAATCAAACCTCTAGCAAAATAGCTCCCCATCTCCAATCTTTAAACCGTCCATGCTTTCAAACCCTAGCCTAGATCATCACCATACCCTCATTTTAAGCCATCCAAAACTCTCAACCTTAAAAGTTAGAACTCAACTCTAGCCCATATTGCAATCGAAAGCTCATCGGTGTTGCTCTCACATGATGATTCGACAACGGTGTTACAAGGGCCCGAGAGCTCCGGCTCTCACCTCTATTCCTCTATCTTCTTTTTACTTTTCCCCTATCCTAGGATTTAGGCCATTATTCCGTCAAAATTTTGGTGTTTGTGGAGAGGCCAATAGGATCGAAGGGCCTTCAGAAAAGGAGAAGTGCCACTCACTTTTCTCTCTTATATATATACATCTAAACATAGAGTTAGCCATAGTAGAGATCGCTTATGAGCGGGTTGATCGGGTGCTTAACACCTTCTCAATTGATAACTGAAGTCCTTACCCAAGAGGCATTGAGGTTGACCGGTGATTTGGAGTCATATTTTGCACTTCGGTGCTTATAACATTGATTTTGGGTATCCTGGGACACCAAAAGCTCTAGGTGGTAACTCCATTTATCTTACGAGTGCATCTTCGTGACGGACCCACAAAGTCCACGGTTGAACCGATGGCGACTCCACTGGGCATAAGTTTTAGAACTTCCACTTGAAGTTGACCCCATTGCATGTGTCTTTGTTGTTTCTACTCATTTTTTTCATTTTTTGCCTAGTTAGTTAATTGACACTTTGCTTGCTTTTTTGAACTTACCCCTATGATTCCGCATTTTTTATACTTACCCCTACAATTTTGCACTATTTACTTACCCCTACGATTCTGTCATTTAGTGCCTAAGCTGTTTGGCGGGCCTACTTGATGCACTTTTTACTTACCCCTACGATTCTATCATTTACCGTCTAAGCCATTTTGCGGGCCTACTTGGCGCACTTTTTACTTACCCCTACGATTCTGTCATTTATCGCCTAAGCCGTTTGGCAGGCCTACTTGATAACATAGATTTAATTTTTGTCATTTACCGCCTTAGCCGTTTGGCAAGCCTACTTGATGCACTTTACATTTCCAGTCAAGTCGCTAGACTAGCACCACCAATTTCTTACTTCTTGTCATATTCCACTTTTTGATGTTGGTCCGTGGTGGCGGCACGGGACTCTTATAGCTTGATTTGAACGGTGGCGAAAGTCCCACTGTTAACTTAAGTAAACTTACCTTTAAGTGAATTTAAAAAGAACAAAGAGGGGACTTAATTGAATTTTCTCACGGATAACTTTTCAAAGGGGGAGAAAAATTAGGCAGCGATACACCCGTCCCGGTTCTATGTGGAGCAGCTGCCCTAGTGGTAATGATCTCGAAAAGGACCACCCCATCCAGTATCTGAGAAGGCGCTTGCGCCGGAGGTATATGGGGTGGATAACCGAACTTGTTACGATGCCTAAAACCTTGGGGAGCGTATTAGCATAATCGAAATGGCCTTGTATCCCTTAGGCACGGAAAGGAGGAACCCGATAAACTCTACAAGGAAAGTCCCAAGGGGAGTTTGCCTCGAACCCCTCGTACGTTGGATTTGAGATTGGTGGCGAAAGTCCCACTGTTAACTTAAGTAAACTTACCTTTAAGTGAATTTAAAAAGAACAAAGAGGGGACTTAATTGAATTTTCTCACGGATAACTTTTCAAAGGGGGAGAAAAATTAGGCAGCGATACACTCGTCCCGGTTCTAAGTAGAGCAGCTGCCCTAGTGGTAATGATCTCGAAAAGGACCACCCCATCCAGTATCTGAGAAGGCGCTTGCGCCGGAGGTATATCGGCTGGATAACCAAACTTGTTACGATGCCTAAAACCTTGGGGAGCGTATTAGCATAATCGAAACGGCCTTGTATCCCTTAGGCACGGAAAGGAGGAACCCGATAAACGCTACAAGGAAAGTCCCAAGGGGCGTTTGCCTCGAACCCCTCGTACGTTGGATTTGAGATTCCCTACATTTCCTACATTCTAAAAGGTGCCCAAACGCTCTCGCCGGTCAAGTGAGGTCGCCCTCTTATTAGCTCTTACTAGAGATTAAATCATTGCGTATAAATCTATGCTTTTAAAGATCAAGAGATTTCTCTTACTTTCTTAAATAACGCATCCGGGTCTCGCCGTAGGAAAGTTTGGGGGTGTTAAAACCATTGAAGAAGGGAGTTCCAAAAAAGAGAACCAAGGAGAAGGAAGTTCTAAACAAACTTGTTCAAAAAAAAATTTTAAGCAAAAAAATCATTCCAAAGGTCCAAAAAAAAAAAAAAAAAACCATCATAAAAAAATTCAAGAAAAAAATATAATACAAAAACACCAAAAAGCTCGTGGTGCTGTAACCATGACATCGCCACACCCGCCATCATCCCGTAGGGGAAGGAAGAAGAAACCATTCGGGCTATACCTGAGAAATCCATACCCTACCCATCTCCAAACCATGTCTTGGGCAGTCGATCCAACCGTCTTTGATCTGGATTCATCCCCACCACATTCCCCACCTCATTCCCACATAGAGGAGATACCCATCTCCGACCCCACCACCCAATCCGGATTTAATGTTATGGGTCCATTTGGAGCCCCCATTTTTTCCTCCACTTCCTCTCCAAATACACCCCATTCTCCCTCCACATCAACCCAATATATACCCCATTTTTCCTCCACATCAACCTAAGTCATGCCCCATTTTCCACATACCTCCACTCAAAATACACCCCATTTTTCTCCCACATCAATCGCAGATACACCCCATTTTCACTCCACATCCACTCCAAATGCACCTCATTTTCTCACATCAACCCAGATCATGCCCAATTTCCCCCTCACACCTGCCTAGGTCATGCCTAATATCCCGCTCACACCTACCCATGTCATGCCCAATTTTCCCTCCACTTCAAACTAAGCACGGCCTCCGCCCCATACACCATCCTATACAAATGAACATTTCTCATCCCCTCCCATAGCTTATCCCATGGCTATGATGGAGGACATGGTGAGGGCATACACGGCTTGGAAGGCTTTCCAAAGTCTTCCTCATCCACCCAAAATACCTCCAAATCTACAACAAACCCTTCAAAATCTCTACACCCCATTCACCCAAAATACCAATCAACCACCCATAATCCACACCGCCCAACATTAACCATGGGGCCATCCGAGTGGGCCTCAAAGGCCCAATACCCAACCCCAAGCCCATTTAGGCCCAAACCCAAGGGTCACACTATCAAATCCTCCATCCTTCCCCAAATTCCCTACATACATCCACCCCCAACCAACATACCCAATTCATTCCCAAATAGCCAACCCCTCACATCCAATCCCCCAATCGGGCGTAAACCATGCCCATCCACACCCATCATTACCAACCCAATATAGGAATCCATCCCATATAACCATCCTCAAATTCCACATCCACTCACTCCCCAACCAAATCCCCAAAATACCCACCCAATACAATGGCCTCATCAGGCACCTACCCAAAATCCACAATCTACCCATCCCCTTACCCCACAAGCCACTCATCAAAGCTTCCCCTACCTACAATGGCCCCATCACCTACTCAATCCCTCCAAAATCCAACCAATCTATCCTTCCTCCACCACTCTTTGATGCAGGTCATTAATATGAGGAAGATGAGGCCCGTAATAGCGAAGCCTATGTTGGGGCGGTCACCAGTTTCAACCCCCCACTACCCACACTCACCAACTAACAGGCTATCTAGAATGAATGGAGGCAGCCTAGTGGGGGACCAGCCCCAACATTTCCATCTAGGGAGTTAGAGCTATTAAAAGAACAATGGACAAGATCCAAAAATAGTTGATGAAGTTGGGAGGAACTGAAATTCATGCCACCGATTTCTTTGATTTGTGTCTGTTTGCCGAGGTGCCTTTACCACCTAAATTTAAAGTACCGTCTTTCGACAAATACAATGGCATCGGCAACTCTGTTGCACACCTCAAGTCATGTTGTGGGAACATGTGCCAGTATGGTGGAGACAAATACAATGGCATCGGCAACTCTGTTGCACACCTCAAGTCATGTTGTTGGAACATGTGCCAGTATGGTGGAGATAAACGACTTCTCATCAAAGTGAATAAAAAAACCTTATAGGTCCAGCCTTGAGATGGTTCACGTCTATTGAACCATCAATGTTGAAAATGTAGAGAGACCTCACTCACCTATTCCAAGAATAATACGTCTACATTACTAACATTGAGTCACGCAAATCTAATTTGGCTTGATTGACACAAAACCACGACGAGACGTTCAATGAATACCTTGGAAGGTTGAAGGCCCTAGCAGCTTAAGGAATCGCATCCCAGACGAGGAACGAATTGAGATGATCTTGAAAACTGCCCTACCCGTTATCTCAGACATTCTGGCATACCAGTAGTAATCCAATTTCGCTGACCTAGTAAGGAACGCCAACTGGTGCAAAGATGTGATAAGAGAGGGATGATAGAATAAAAATGTGTTCAATGGGGCCAGTGGGGTCTGTAAATTTATCGAGCAGGGGCCTAAGAGAAGGACAGGGGCAAAGTCTAAGCCATAATGACTATGCAACTCAACACCAGCATGGTACCTTTTTAGTTTAGGGCAGCACAGCAAGCCCCAGCTCAGATAAATCCTACTCAGAGGTAGGGCAATGGCCCAACTGCCCAAAAGACCCTCGAGCAGAGAAGGGCCCGTTATAACCGTGAGTTCACTCCCTTAGGGAAATCTCTCAAGGTCTTGTTGCCTTTGCCAATCGAGAAGGGTTTGGTCACACCATTTCAACTAGGCCCTCCACCAGACCCTCTCTTTAGAAATTATGATTCTAACATACACCTCAATTTCCACCAGCGGTCGGGTCACCCAACCGATCGATACTTTCTGATCAATCACAGAATATACCATTTTATCCCCGTTAACTTAGTGATGCTCGACCCCAGTTTACTACTAACAAGATACTGATGTGTAGATATTAAGAATAAATAGCAAAATAGAACCATAGTATTAATCTTCATCAAAATGAACTCATAAAGCAGTAAGAAAGACGATTGAATGTAAACGACGATTCGACGCATGATTAAAGCCAGAAATCATACTTTGCGATTGAACAAAGCCAAAGAGAAAATGAGAAATTGTAATTTATGGTTCTTCAAATGATACTTCTAGTAGAGTGCGATATAAAAGAGAATTGCAATCGTTCGTACTAGAAAATCATACTGAGAGTTATGAGCTGAAAAGAGAAAATGGTGATTTATGATTTTACAGAGTAAAGACTCATGTTGCTGTTGATCACATGAGAGCTACACCGTCGTGCACTGAATTAGAAGGTTATTCAAATAAGAAGTTTGGCAATCCACGAATCTGAGAAGATTGAGAAGAAAGACTCCTACAGATCTCTGCTGCTGCTAAAAGAAGGAACAATCTAGAATGTATTAACTATTAAAAGCAACGAAGAACTAGAATTAGAAGTAGAGTTACATTAGGAAACTTTTGTTCATAGTAGTTTCTTATATTAGGATTAGAATAATGTAAATTGACTCCTTATGATCTATAAATAAGAGAGCTCGACATAGGAGAAGAATCATCGAAGGAACTCTTAGTATCAATTGACGACTGAGGTTGTGTTTTCTACCGATCGCCTTTAGTTTAGTTAAGGTTAGATATCCAAGGTTTCTCGAGAGCATTGACGACTGCAATTGGGAGCTGGAAGATTAGAGTAGAGTATCTATAATTTCTCTGAAGCAATTGACGCCTGTGACTGAGGGATAAAAGATCTTTTATTATTGCTTTCTAGTTTAGATTTATTTTTATGCAATTTTACTGCTTTGTAAACATCTAAAAGTTTTTTATTTTAATTGACAACTCAGATTGAGAATTTGTAGATTAGTGTAAAGATTTTTACTTTTCCATCTTCAATGTTCTTGAGTTTGATTGACTCCCAAATTTTAGGAAGATTGTTGATTAGATTAAATCTGTGTTTAGGGATTTTAATATTTGATTGACGCCCAATTTCTAGAAGACTACAATAAGGTATAACGATTCTTTAATTTTATAAATATCTGAGCACTGAAGGATTGTGATTGACAACCATAATCTGGAAGGAGGATTTAGATTTATTTTCTACAATTAGTTTACATAAACTATTCTTTTATTCATATTTCTCCCGTAATTTAGAATCTTAAAAGACAAATATAAGTTTTTTGAAGAAAGAGAATATATGAGATAATCACTTCCTCATGGGAACGATCCTATACTAGTGCTGCAATTTTCATTGTGGGCTTGCAATAGGTTAAGATTTTAGTACGAATTTAGAGCACATCAGGTTGTTAACGCCGTTGCCGGGGAAGCGGATTTTATTCTCTAAATATTTTTGTGTTATTTTAAAATACCAAAATTTGTCTTTCGCTTTATATTTTTCCTTATATTTTTAATTTTCTTTAATCACTTTTTAATCTTTTACAGGTTTACTCGGAGTAGCGAATCATAGGTTTCAACACTTTCCTTGATTAGAGAAGTTAGAGGCCCAATTTTGTTTCTCTCTAAAATAAAAATAAGAAAAATAATGAAAACACAAAAAATAGTTACGTTTCTGGTGTATGTATCACACCCGATCTCAGAGTTTAGATTTTTTCGAGTGTGACCGAGAAATCGAATGAACTCTCTTACATAATCTTGCGTTAAACCGATCTTCCAGAAGTGAGTCTTTAACCATGGTTGACGACATTCAAGCACATTCCAGCCTAGTTGCTCTGATTGCGCCCTCCTGCATAGTTATTGTGCAACTGTGGGATTTGTGAGCACCTAACCTAAAGGCTCCTAAGGCTCTCACTGGTAAAAAATATAGAGTCGCCACATGGAGCTTTTGGTGTCATAGGAAACCTAGTTCATTTTTATGAGCACCGAAGTACCAAAAATATGACTCTGAATCTGGTCCACAACAAAGGCTCTTGGGTAGGGGCTTTGGTTATCGATCGGGAAGGTGTTGGGCGCCCGATCAACCCACTTAACGCGGTCTCTACTAATGGCCAACACAAAAATAAAGTAAAAGAGAAGAAAATGGCTTCCTCTTGTACAAATAAGACTTAAAAATCCTATTTGTGCCCCTCCATTCCTACGGAAAATTCGGCGGCGTAACGGCACAAATGGGAGGATGGGAAGGGCCAAAGAAGAGATAGGAGAAGAAAGGGGAGAGCCGGAGCCCTCCAGCCCTTGTAGCACCATAGGAGAGCCTTGTGTTGGCTGCTTTGATGAGCTTTTGAAGGCTTGAATGGTGGAAAAAGGAGTTCTAACTCCTAAGGCTTGAAGCTAAGAGGTAGAGAGGGAAGGTTAAAGGATTGCACACACCTAACCTAAAGGCTTTTAGCGAAATGCTAAGGTCTAAGGGAGCTTTTTGAAATTTGAAATTTGAAATTTGTATGGGAAGTGTGATCCACAGGGAGAAAGATCTTCTCACTTTAAGCTCTTTCTCTCTTAAGCCAAAATTCTCAACCATTAAACCAAGGGGTGGGAGTCTCTATTTATAGGAAATGGGTGGGTTAGGAAAGTGCTTATATGCTAATCAAGGTTAGAAATTAGGTAATCTAGCATCTAAGGTTTCCTAGGGTTTCAAGGGTTTTAGAGAAGTGTGAAGATGGGCTTTAATGGTGGATGATGGGTTAATGGTTTAGATCACTTATGGGTTGTAAATAGGTGTTAAAAGGGTGCAACAAAGTCATCAAAACACACCCCAAGGAATGAGGTGGTCAATAAGTCAAGCCCTAGCTTCGAAATTCGAGGCAAAAACCAAAAGTCACTGTTCATATGTAGTTGCACTAGGCAAATGTACGGTAAAACAGTTCTGTACAGTAGCCTGGAAGTTGGCTCCGCGAGGGGTGGGGGACCCATTTATACGTGGCGCAACTATTAGTTGTGCCAGGCCATTTCTAGGGGTAAAAGGCCTGGCGCAATTATTAGTTGTGCTAGGCAAATTCTGGGGGAAAATGGCTTGGCACAACTATTAGTTGCACCAGGCAAAAATTCCTCAAAAATGACCTAATTTTCAAATGGTCATAACGTTTGATATATAACTCTGATTGAGGTGATTTTTGGCTTGTTAGAAAGCTGGAGAAGTCCTCTTTCCAATGGTATATAACACAGCTCCTAAAGAGGGTTCTAATGGGTTTAGGAAGGTTAGGGTTGATTCCTAAGGGTTAGGGAAGGTTCTTAAGGGTTTGTAAAGGTTCCTAAGGGTTTCATACATGCCATCAAAAGCTCGGAAGTGCACCTCTCTTGAAATATGTTTCGATCGGGCCTTTGGACAAATTTGGGTGTCTACAGATGCCCCTCTTTGGTATCCAATCACTAATGATCGAATATCAAAGAAAAGAGACATCCGAAGAGGCCCAAGGCATTACTGACAGGTCCGCTACATTCAGAATGAACTTCAAACATCAGATGAGTAACATGGTGAGAAAATGAAAGCCCTGGATGCCTGGCTAAACATTTGTTTCTCAAGGTAATCAGTCCCCAAGCACTTAGCGACATTACTGGGCATAACCGAGGTGGAACGAGTTGCGAAAACCCTGTATGTCTGGCCAAACATTCGCTTCTCAAGATGATTTGAAGGTATTTGATGTTTAAGATTTATTTTGAATACATCAGCTTTGTAAGTAAGAGGGGTGATCAACCCACATTCAAAGATCGGCGTGAAGTAAACATATGTAAGGCTCCACAGTTTGCGTCCAATCCTGCGAGGCATTTGCTTGCCTTATCTGACTATTTGCGGGTGCCCCTACTAAAAGCAGGGTTCGAGGTCTTTGGGCAAACCCATCGATCCTGAAGTTTATTTAGCATGACTACCCAAGCATAGTGAATAGACGTCGCAACACTTTTTGGGAGTACGTGCCATTTTTAAATATGTGCCCCAGATCAACATGACCTAGAGCATCCAACTTCAGCTACATTGAACAGATCCAACCAAACATTGGGTGTCTCCCAAAAGGGACATCCAATCCTAGTTTTTGCCAACAATGATCATAAACATCATTTACCTATGCATAAACATGCACCCATTAGGGGCGATAAGCAACAAAGGTGATGGAAGCCCCGACCCGGACCTACCTGGGTACAATTTACAGGAACAAATGACCATCATACGGATACCCAGATGCATGGCGTACACTTTACAGGGATACCACTGCCAATACAGGTTTTAAGCCTGTAGAAAAATAAAAGGGAAATGAACCCTTCTGAATGTATGGTTGCACATAGTTTGATTGATACGTAATCTCATTCTCAACAGGTTGGTCTCAACCAACGATTGACCTTTTCCAACGGAGAATCTGAAGCTTAAGAAACTTAAGTTCATATGAATCCAAAACAGAGCGCTCATTGCAAAGATTTAGTAAGATTTAGTAGGGGAGTCGACTCGATCGAAACATTGACTATTTGATCGGGACTGACACCGTTGCACCTACCTTAAAGCAAGATCCAAAGATCCGAGATGAACCTTAGACTCAGGACTTTAATATGGTACAGCTGCATTGCTGATAAAATATTTATATTTTATCGTCTTGTGCTTATGCGTAGCTCTGTGGGAAAACACAAATTTATTCTTCTTGTCTTTTTTCTTTTTTTAAAGATTGCTTTTTCCATTTTTTTTATTTAAAATAAGCATTATCTGGACCTCGAACCCTGGGAGGCGCACGCCCAGACAACACATACCAAGAGCTCGTGCCTCCGCAATAGTTTACGACGAAACTGAAGCCAACGTACTCAAGTTCATGTGATATTGAAAAGACCGGGTCAGAATTGGGTGTCCACCAAAGGATACTCAATCTTGGCCTCCGTCATCAATGAAGTTACAAATGAACAACTATGCATAAACATGCACCCATTAGGGGTGATAACCAGCAAAGGCGAGGGAAGCCCCGACCCAGACCTACCCAGGTATAATTTACGGGAACAAACGACCATCATACGGATACCCAAATGCATGGCGTATACTTTACAGGGATATCGCTGGCAATACAGGTTTTAAGCCTAGAGAAAAATAAAGGGAATGATCCCTTTTGCATGCATGTTTGCACATAGTTGTCTAACGTAGTTTCATATCTGACAGGTTGGAATCAATCCAACAATGGATCTTTTCAAGGACGGAGTTATCCGGACCTTAAATCCCGTAGGGCGCTCGCCCAAACAGTGCAGACCAAGAGTCTACACCTCTGAAAATATCACGTGACGAACTTGAAGTACAAGGCACTCAAGTTCACCTGAAACCAAAACATGGAGCGATCAGGGCGAAGATATAGTAGTGGAATCAATCCGATCAAAGCATTGACTATTTGACAGAAATTGACACCGTCCTCCTACTTTGAAATAGGATCCATGGATCTAAGGCAAACCTTATACCTAGGACATTAATTTTGCACAGCTGTGTTGCTGGTAAAATATTGACATTTTGCCGCATCGAAAATATGCGAGTGCATAAAAAGTTCACAGATTTATAATTTTATTTTTTTATTTTTATTTTTTTATTTTTTCCACAATGATTTTCTTTTTTCTTTCCCTTTTTTTTTTAATAGACCTGATGTCGGTGTTGAGGTGCTTCATCTGATTTGTCCATCGCCAAGAGGTTGCATCCTAAATAACTACTTCGAGGCTTCGGACCGTTTTGATGTTCCTGCACATTCTCAAGAAAACGTCAGTCTCTGTTTTTGTTTATACATATATAAAGAAAATGCATCCTAAATAACAGAAGGAGAAGTAAATTTTTACCTATACTTTTTCACTTTCAAGATATTTTTTGGATTTTTGTTTTCAGAGATTTTTTATTATTTTTCTTCATTTTTGATATTGAAATATGATGTTGGAAATATGTACATGGAAATAAGTAGAAATATATGCACATTTTTTGGTATTTGGATTTTTCTTGATTTTTTTGTTTTTGAGTTTTTTTTTTTTATGCCTTGATAGTGAGACAGAGTAACGGGTCTCATTTTGAGCATAGTCGAACTCGTTTATGCAGTCGAACCTGAGTGAATTTTCAGATTTTACGAAGGCCAGAACGTTAATCTCTTTGGATTGAGTCAAACCTTTTGCCTTACCTTGAGTCATACGTTTGACAAAGTAATTTCACAAAGACAATTCTGGTCGGGACCCGTCTTGAACTAGCATAAGCGGCCCAACCGAAAAAAGGGTATCAAAGAGAGTAACCAAGAGGGCTCCTCAAGCATCAATCTTCTCAATCAGTGCAAACCTTCCTTTTCTTTTTTCCTTCTTTTTTTTTATTTATCTCCTTTTTTTACCCGTGGCACCCTTTCGGGTTCTCACCATGTCAATGGGCTTAGCTCTCTTACCCCAAGCACCCTTTCGGGTTTCACCTGGTCCGCATAAACTCGTTGTTTTGACCTGTAGCACCCTTTCGGGTTTTCACCACATCCATCTTGCTTTGAGCTTATGTTTTTATTTTATTTTTTTTATTTTTTCGTCATTTCTTTTTTCAACGGCCACGACATAGACGTCGATTCCATCATAGCTGGTTGGATGGGGTTCTAGTGATGTCTCACAACTTAGCTTGTATTGACTTAACAGATATTATGACTGCTTGTAAACCTAAAAGAGGGCTTTCTTCAGGGTGTAGCTTGGCCATGGGTTAGGTTAGGATTTGAAGGTATGCTAGGTTAAAAGGATTTCCTTGATACGGCTTCAGTTTTCTTAACATACTTTCTCCCTTGAGAGTTTTTACTGTACATGTCCCGTGATTCTTCTACACATTTTTTTTTATTCTTTTTGCTCCATTTCAGGCAATCTCTTTTTGAGGTTTTGCTTTTTTGATTTTTTTGGATTTCGATGGTAGCTTTACTTCCCCTTTTTTGTATATGTACACACACATTTTTAATTTTTTTTTGGGAAGGGGTTTATTGAAAGAAAGGCCCAGGCTCAAATGGGGTAGGAAAGGATATCATCATTTTTAGGGATGCTTTTTGGCTACTGTGTTTGGAATGATGGCCTCTTTTGAGTGGTTCTTAAGCAGTCATGTATCTGTTTCACCAATACTTACCTTATCGCTATAGACTAACAGTAGAACCATCGGACGTATCCAGCATTGATGGGCTCAGGAAGATGATCTCCGTCTATGGTGGCGAGGTGAATGGCATATCCCGGTAGCACTTCTCGGACGATGTAAGGTCTTTCCCAATTTGGCTTGAACTTTCCTCTCGGATCGGCGTGGAGGGATGGAAAGATCTTCTTCAATACAGTGTCTCCTACTTTAGATCTCGACCGTAGACACGTTTGTTACAAGGACGTACGATTTGCCCCTGGTAAACTTGAGTATGACACAAGGCTAGGAGCCTTTTCTCATCCAGTAAGCTCAGCTAATCAAAACGTGATTTCTCTCTCTCTCTCTGCTTCGGGTAAGCCTGATTCTATGAGAATTCGGAGCAAGGGTGTTGCCCCTATAGCGGTACGGATCGATGTTCTGTAGGCCCACAAAGTAAATAGTAGCATTTCGCTCCAATCTCGATAGGTGACGACCATTTTCACTAGGATGCGGATGACCATCTTGTTCGCAGCTTCCATGGCTCTATTAGTTTGAGGCCGATAAGGTGACGAGCGATGGTGCTTGATTTTGTATTGCTCGCAGAAGGCTCGGATGCGCATATTCGCAAAATTGGTGCCATTGCCTGTGATGATATCTTTGGGTACTCCAAATCGGCACATAATATTACTCTTGAGGAACTTCTCGACGTGACTGGCCATGATGCTGGCGTGTATTCAATGGCGACGAGGATGAACCGATGTCCGTTTAATGCTTTTGGATTAATTATTCTGACAACGTCAAGGCCCCAGGTAGCAAATGGCCAAGGAGTGGTCATGCAATGTAGACCAATGGCAGGAGCGTGTATCAGACTGGAGTGTTCCTAACACTTGTAGCATTTTTGGACATGTTTGCAGCAATCTAATTCCATAGTGGTCCAAAAGTATCCCTGTCGCAGAATTTTCTTAGCAAGCATGTGACCGTTGATGTGGGCTCCGCATACTCCCTCATGGATCTCCTTCATGATATTGATCGCTTCACTTTCTGTAAGTCACCTGAGCAAGATGTTATTATACGATCATTTATAAAGGCATTCCCTGAAAATGACGTAGCCTGTCGCTAGACGTTGAATGGTTCATCGGTCTATCTTGGACGTACCCTCAAGGAAAGTGAGCATCTCGAGAAAATTCTTGATTTCTAAGAACCAAGGTGGCTCATCATCAAGCTTTGTAGGTTCCTCAATCTGGAGGCAGAAGGTTGGCTCATTTCTTTGCTCGATCATGATCGGCTTCATCTCAGCCCCATACGGGATTTCTATCATTGACGCCAAAGTTGCTAGTGCATCAATAAAGTGATTCCTTATTCGAGGGACATATGAGAATGTCACATCTTGGAAGCAATCTATCAGGTCCTCGAGGTGCTGATGGTAAGGGATCAGTTTCCCATCTTTCTTCTTCCAGTCACCATTCATTTGGCATATAATTAACTGTGAATCGCCGAACACCCAGACGTGAGTTACATTCAGATCGAGAGCCGCCTCCAGACCGGCGGCACAAGCTTCGTATTCAGCCATGTTGTTAGTGCAAGAGAAGTTGAGCTTGATAGAGACGAGTACGTGAGATCCTTTCCATGAAATCAGAATGGCGCCAACTCCCTGACCTTCTGCATTAGCTACCCCGTCAAAGTGCATTACCCAGGAATCTTCTGCTTCTTTTGTATCATCTTCTGTCATAAAAGGGATGCCCTCATTAGGAAATTCAGTTCTCAAAGGCTCATAATCTGGAAAAGGATTGTCGGCAAGATGATCAGAGAGTGCCTGCCCCTTGATTGACTTCTCAGTGACGTACGTGATGTTGAACTCAGATAATAAAAGTTGCCAGCGCGCGGTCCATCCAGTGAGGGCCGACTTCTCAAACAGGTATTTCAATGGATCCATTCGGGTTAAGAATAGAACGGCCTGAGATAGCAAGTAATGGAAAAGACTCTAAGTAGCCCATACAATAGCCAGGCATGCTTTCTCCATATGAGAATAGTGCATTTCATAATCAGTAAACTTCTTGCTTAGATAGTAAATGGTTTGTTCTCTTCTTCCTGTCTCGTCATGCTGCCCTAAGACACATCCCATTGAGACTTCCGTCGTGGAGAGATACATCAAGAGTGGTCTCCCTGGCTCGAGTGGTACCAACACAGGTGGGTTAAGGAGGTAGCTTTTGATTTTATCGAATGCTGCCTGACAATCATCATTCCATTCAACGAGCGAGTTCTTCCTTAGTAGCTTGAAGATCAGCGTGCAGATGGGCGTTAGCTGTGCAATGAACCGACTGATATATTGTATTCTGCCTAAGAGCCCTCTAACTTCTTTCTCAGTAGATAGCGGTGTCATTTCTGTGATAGCTTTGACTTTGATGGGGTCGACCTTGATTCCTCTCCTACTGACGATGAACCCCAACAGTTTCCTGGACATAGCACCAAATGCACACTTCTGTGGATTCAGACATAACCTATATTTCTCAACCTCTCAAATAGTTTCTAGAGGTTTACCAAGTGATTGCCTCGCTCTGGTGACTTGGCTATCATATCGTCGACATACACTTCAATTTCTCGGTGCATCATGTCGTGAAATAGTGCAGTCATAGCTCTTTGGTACGTTACACCGTCATTTTTCAGTCCAAATGGCATGACTCGATAGCAAAAGGTTCCCCAAGGAGTAATGAATCCATCCATAAATGAAAGCATCTCGTTCTTAGCAGTGTTATCGACCAAGATGTCGATGTGTGGCAGTGAGAAATTATCCTTCGTGCTCGCCTTGTTCAAATTTTGAAAATCGATACACATGCGGACCTTTCCGTCCTTCTTCGGCACAAGCACAATATTGGCTAGCCACTACGAGTATTTGGATACCATGAGAAACCTTGCATCATACTACTTGATGACCTCGTCCTTGACTTTCAACATCCACTCGGGTCGGAGACGTCTCAGCTTCTGCTTAACTGGCTTCACATCAGGGTAGAGAGGCAACTCATGCTCGACCAAATCGGTGTCCAAACTAGGCATGTCCTTGTATGACCAAGCAAAAATGTCTTAATATGATCGAAGAAAGTCGATCATGTTTTTTCTTTCTTCGGGAGATAGCGACGTTTCGATCTTGGTAATGCGAGGAATCTCCTCAGTCCCTAGATTAACGTCCTCAGTTTCCTCAACAATGGGGGTTAGGCCATGCTCAAACTCAGCAAACCAGTCAAGGAGCTCATTGGGGAGCTCCTCAAAGGGGACATTCTGGTCCAGACTCATAACACCTACCTCTTCTTGTATATTTAAAGGAAAGGGGTCGATTTTACATAGGACGAATATTTTAATTAAGGCATCTTTTTATAGAATTTTATCTAGAATTTTAAATGACAATATTTTTGGTCTTTGTATTTTTTCGATGTTTTTAGAATTTTTTATTTTTTCAATGTTTTTGAGATATTTGTTTTCTTCGGAGACGGACCCTTGGCAGTGCAAGTTTGTGTATATACAAGGTATTGCTTGCCAAGGGCTTATCTCACTTTTTATAGGATATTTTTTTTGGGGAAACGGGTACCAAATTTTAGGCCACTCTCCGCTTCCAGGGTTTGGGGTTAAGATGCCTAGTTGCGTACCTGAGAGACCGCTTCTTTACCTGATTAGATGGAGGGTGCTGACTAATATGGCCTATTGGAGTCAGCCTCCATCATGTTGATCCCCATTTTGTTTGAGATGATACCCTCAAACGTTAACACAGTTTTGTGGTGATTCACCACAGGGGGAGTTTGTTCAGGTACTAGCCATCATTCCTCGAAGAGGGATAGCATGGCCAAGTCTATCTCTAGGCTTGGAAGGGTGATGTAAGGGATTGGTGGGATGGATTGGGGCTGTGGGTTTGTGTAGGGTCAAATGGGTTACCCCATTTCGATCGATCTTTACGACCCCAGCACTTACAAAGGATTCCCTAATGTGTGGCCTAGGGCGAGGTTTTCCTTCTATGTTTCCTCGAGCTCTTGCAGCTGCAGTGACCCTTGCTTTCACTTTAGCCTCTCGGACCTCTTCCTTCGTGGGTTTGTAACCTAACCCGAATCAGACCTTTTGCCCCTTGGCGATAACTGGCTCTTTCCTTCCTTGTAATCTGGGTCCCAGACTCCTTCCTTTCTGATAGCCCCACTTTTGGAGCATAGCCACCATTGCTACCATTTCATATCTAGTTTTAGGAATGATGCCCTCAATTGGCTCCGGGAGTATTGCCAATATCTCATATTCAAAACTGTGGAGGTCGACATCCTCAGCGGTGTGCGGTATATCGAGCATATTAGGTTTCTCAACGCTATTAGCGACCTTCTCTTTCTCGCTATGCCCCTCACCAATGATTGTGATAATCTTGTACCCAGAGGCAAATTTGAATTTCTGGTGCAATGTGCAAGGTATGGCTCCGACCTCATGCAGCCATGGGCGCCCCAACAACAGATTAAACAAGGATTTGATGTCCATTACTTAAAACAAGATGGAAAAGGTCATTTGCCCTATCAACAACTCAAGATCAATTTCTCCCATTATTTCTCTCTTGGTATTATCAAAACCTCTAGCGCTAATTCTCATGGGCCTCAACATGCATGGATCGACTCCGATCTTGATGACGATTCTTAATGGGTATATATTCAATGCGAACTCATTATCTATTAAAACCAAGGGGATAATCATATTTCCTGACTCAATGGTTATATTCAAGGATTTTGAGTGGCTACCTCCTTCCTCTGGTAAGTCAGCATCAGAAAATGAAATGGCGTTAGGAGCCATCTCTTGACCAATTATCTGCCCGACTTCGTCTGCGCTAACTTGGAGCAATACATGTGCATTTTTCAATGCCCCCATTAATGCTTGGAAATGGAGTGGGGACGTCATTAACAGATCCCACACAGTGATATGGGTGAGCATTCTCCTTAGCTGAGTCTCTAGTATATGTTCCCGACTCATTTTTTCTAAAGGGTTCACTGTGCTATCCTTCTTCCCCTCTGGTTGGACTTGTACTGCTACTGGTGCTTCTGGCTACTTTGATATCCTCCCAGACCATGTGACAAAGTCCACTACCCCTTCTCTGCTGCTGCCGCCGGCATTGATATCTGTTTACTCGTAGCTTAGCGGGACCTAATGAAGATCATAGGTTGGTCTCGAGAGCTGGAAAGGTATGACTATCGATACTTGAGGCACTTGTGCTGCGGGCTCAGGAGGTGTGGGCAACACCTAATTTATTTCGATGGTAGCGGGTTGGGTAGAAAAATTGGGCCAAATGGGGGTGATGAAGCTTGAGGGTGGTGGCACGGGGGGAAAAGGGGTGAAAGTAGGCCATTGGTAGCTGATGGGTGGTGGAGGATTGGGGGTTTGATGGGCCATCAGATGATTGACGGGGGTGGTGGAGTTTACAGGTAGTTGAACTGGGGGTAATGGGGTGGGCGCAGGCCATTGGTAGTTTATTAGCGGTGGAGGATTGGGGGCCTGTTGGTTCATCGGGTAGTTGATGGGGGTGGTGATATATGGTTGATATGCATTTATGTGTACATAATTGATGGGTGTGGGGGATGGAAAGTACGCCCTGAGATCCAAGGGCTCAACTTGTGGTGGGGGTGGGGAAAATAATCAGATAAATTTAGGGGTTCAATCACCCCAACGTTCCTTTCTTCATTATTCCTTGGTAATGGTATCACATAACTCTCCCAATCACTGATGTAATCGGATGGGTCAAATTCAAACTCCTCTTCACTTTCTACCATTCCGATGGTGGGTCTAGGACCTGCTCCTCCGATAGGATGTGGGGGTAGTGGCACCAAGTGAATATTTGCATGCTAAGAAGGTGCAGGGGGGATGATTTTCTCAGCGTCAATCAAATCTTGGATTACATGCTTCAATGGAAAGTAGCGATCAGTCGGGTGACCCGAGCCCTGGTGGAAATTACAATGAGTATTTGGGTCAAATTTATATGGAATCGGATTGGGAAGAAATCATGGTTGGAGCGCAGTTATCAATCCCTTTTCCATTAATAAAGGTAAAAGTACACTTAAAGATTTCCTCAAGGGCATAAAAATATGATCATAACGGGCTCTCCTTTTTGGGGTCATTTGCATTCCCTGCCCATTCTTGGCTCTCTGTACTTACCCTATCCTGATGGGAGCTAGTTGCACTACTTTAAATTGGAAGGGGGATATATTGTTATTGTTGGGCCAGGTGTTTGCAATATTCTGTACCTCTACCCCTGTTCTTCTATCACTTCTCTACTCGAAAAACCTCCTAACCCGGCTAGGTCCCCCTGAAGCATTCTTGCTGAGCCGTCCTTCCCTGGGCATCCTCACAGTCGTTGGCGTTTCTTACCAAATCAGTAAAACTGGACTGTTGTTGGTAGACAAGAAAATCGGAAATCACTGGTAGAGTGTTCTTTGAAATCATCTCTATCTGCTCATCGTCCAGTATTCTATTTTTGACTTGAGCTGCTAGTGCTCTCCAATGCCCCAAATAGTCGCTGACGATCTCGTTGGGAATCTGTTTCAAACGGGCTAAATCAGACTTGCACAGTTCGATATCAGTATTGTAGACATACTGTTCTTGAACAAATGCGTCAAGTCCTTCCATGTCTTCATCATGGATGGTTCAAGAGACGTGAACCACCTCAAGGCCGGACCTGCCAAACTCTTTTGAAAGACTTTTATTAGCAATCTCTCGTCCCCCCCGTATTGGCACATGTCCCCACAATAGGACTTGAGGTGTGCAATCGGGTTACCCATACCATTGTACTTGTCGAATACTGGCATTTTAAATTTGGGGGGCAGGGGGACCTCGGTGAACAGGTATAAATTCGTGAAGTATGTGGCGTGAATTTCAGCACCACCCATCTTCTGTAATTACTTCAGAATTTTATCCAACTGTTCTTTCAGCTGTTCCGACTCCTTGGACATGGGGGCCATCTTCTCAATTATTAGCCTGGACTCACTTTCGGCTGCTAAGGGTGGGGTAATTATAGGTGGAGGATTAACATTAGTCATTGCCCCGGCATAGGCCCCACTGTTTCTGATCTCGTCCTCTTCATACTGTGGGTCTACATATGGTGCAGTGAGGACGATATTTTCATGTTGATGTATGGACTGGATGGGATTGGACTGGATGTGGGTTGGGTGAGCCCCTTGGGTGTAAGGGAAATGTTGTGGGGTGATGGGGTGAGTAGTAGTTTGGTTTAGGGGTGAGGCTTGATGAGGCCATTGGACATGAGAGAAGGTTTGGAGATAGTCTTGGGGTATGGTGCCATGATAAAATTGGGTCTGAGGTATGGTATGGGTTTTACTCGGTTGTGAAGGTTGGGGGTGAGTGAAATTTTGGGGGTATTGTGGAGGGTATGAGTATGGGGCTTGGGCCATGGGCCCGGGTTAAGTTTGGGTCACAAGGCCTTGATCAAGTTGGGTTTGGGTAAAGGGCATGGGATTTGGGGGATCTTGGCCTATTAGGCCTTGATGGGTATGGCCCATTGGGCTTTGGAGGGCTTGGGCCTTGGGCCATTGGTGGGTATGGGCCTGGGCCAAATGGGTTTGGGCCATGGGCCCTTGGGCAAGGGTTTGGGTAATGGGCCCTTGGGGTATGTCGGCCAGGCCCACTGGGTTTTGAGGGGTCGGGCCATGGGCCATTGGTGGGTACGGGCCATGGGCCCCTGGAGGGTTTGGGCTTGGGCCAAATGGGTTTGGGCCATGGGCCCTAGATGGGTTTGGGCCATGGGCCCTTGGGTAAGGGTTTGGGCAATGGGCCCTTGGGGTATGGGGCCTGGCCCACTGGGTTTTGAGGGGTATGGGCCATGGGCCATTGGTGGGTTTGGGTCGTGGACCCTTGATGGGTTTGGGCCATGGGCCCTTGGGTATGGGTGATGGGGTGTTGGGCCATTGGGCCTTGGAGATCATGGGTGATGGGGTGTTGGGTCATTGGGCCTTGGCGATCATGGGTGGTAGGGTTTTGGGCCAATGGGCCTTGGGGCCTGTGGGAGATGGGGGTTTGGATGGTGTGAATTATGGGGGGTTGATGGGGATCATGGGAGAGTGAAGCATGGAGATTGGCTAGGGTATGGGATGGGTCCATGGATGTGGGGTGTGGATGATGGGTGGTGTTTTAGGAAGCCTTCCATAAGGAGTAGGCTTGGAACATCTCCTCCATCATTGTGATGGAAGGAGGATCGGGTGTGGGTGTAGATTTAAGGGATGATTGGGTATAGATGGGGTGGATGTGGAGGGAAAATTTGGCATGGCCATGGTAAGTGATGGGATATGGGATGGGTTGAAGGAATATGGTGGGGCATTGGCAAAGGGGGATGATGAAGAGTAAAGTGTGGGTGTTTGGGAAAAATCGGGTATGGCCCCAATAAAAATGGGCATGACCCGAGTAGATAGGGGGGCTTGTGGGGGGTTGGATAGGGTGGAGGTGACATAGGTGAAGGATGGTGGATTGGGTCTATATGGGGAAGATGGAAAATGGGGCATGGGTGTGGATGGAAACTTGGGTTGGGTTTATCATGGATGGGGTTGATGGGGGGGGGGGGGGGGTGATTTTGGATATTTTGGGAAGTGGTGTTTGGGAAAATGGGGGTGCCAAACGGGCCGGTAACGGTAAAAGGGGATAGGGTGATGGGGATGGATGTGAAGGCTTCTCCCGACTAGGAGTGGGTTGGAGAATGTGGCGGGGATGAGTCGGGATCGGCGTAAGTTGGGTCCACTACCCACGACATCCTTTGGAAACGGGTTGGGAAAGGGTGCCTTGGATAAGTCCCAAAAATCCTCCTCCTTCTTCCCCTATGAGACGGTGGAGGGCAAGATGAAGTCGTTGTGCCGGCACCACAAACTATATTTTTTTTATGTTTTGATTTGATTTTTAGTTTTTTTTGTTTAATTTTTTTGAGAAAATTTTGAAAAACAAAGGTTCCGAGGCCTTAGCATTCCCTTCTCGGGTGGCTCTCATACCCTAATTTAAGACCTGCGGCGACGATTCCGACTCACTTCGAAAGAATTGAAGGAGGACCACCGATCTATTGATGGCACAAAAATCGAGGCAAATAACCCGATCCCCCGAAATGAGTCAAAAAGAAGTTGCCTTCTTTTGACCGGCCGGGACGTATTGGGTGTCAGAGATGACGGGGCCCAAACAGAGGTACTAAGCACACTAATCGGGGGACTCGAGAGGTGAGAAGCTTCAGATTTCGGGCTGCTGCTATCTAGGTAGACTTGGCGCAACTAATACATGTGCCAAGGTAGCAGGGCCTCTTTTTTATACTGGCACATCTATTAGTTGCGCCAAGGTAAAAGTGGAGGATTTAAAGTTGGCGCAACTAATTGTTGCGCCAGTTATAAATTCCCAATTTTATCTTGGCGCAACTAATACTTGCGCCAAGTAAAAATGATGCTCTAGATTCTAAAATAGTAGGGAACAGCAGCCTGAAGGTGGGTCTTTTTTTGGGTTTTGTAGAAGCTAGGCTTTCGGGAACTGAGCTGTTTGCTTTTGTGATCGGTTCACACCTAAAGGGTTTGAGTCCAATATAATTCACTAGCGCGCTCCCTAAGGGTTTTAAACTTTGGAATGGGAACCCACCCGATATACCTCTGGCGCAAGCGCCTTCTCAGATATTAGGTGGCCTGGGACTTTTCTGGATCATCACCACTAGGGGCTGCTGCCATATTAAGACCCGGGTGGTTGTATGTGTGCTTAAACCCAACCCTTTGAAAATCTACCCCGTAAAAACAAGTTAATTAAGCTCCCTATTCTTGATTCAATTTTAACTTCTTTTTTTCAAAACATTTTTTTTTATGGAATTTTTCTTTAGTCCAAAAGACGAGGGTGATGACCCCGTGTCACCACTACGGGCCGGTGTCCACTGTTGGAATATGTTTGCATAAGTAGGCCCGCCAATTAGCTAAGGCACTTTAAATGATGGAAAATTAAAGAAATTGAAAGACAATGCTCAAGTAGGCCCGCCAATCGGCTAAGGCACCAAAAATGATGGAAATATAAGGAAAAAATAAAGACAATGCACAATAAGGCATGTAAATGAAGGAAAAGTAGGGGTGAGTAAAACAAAAATAAAATAAAATAAATAATAAAAAAATAGTAAAATGATTAGTAAAATAAAAATAAAAAGGCCAAATTTCAAGGAGAAGCTCTACAAGCTATCCCAGCAGAGTCGTCATCTGTGCAATCGTGGGATTTGTGACGATTCCGTCACGGAGATGCGCTCACTGGCAAAAAATATAGTGGCCTCGGATCTTTTGATGACTCGAAAAACCTAGTTCATTTTTATGAGCACCGAAGTGCTAAAAATATGACTTTGAATCCGGTCCACAACAAAGGTTCTTGGGTAAGGGCTTCAGTTATCGATCGGGAAGGTATTAGGCACCCGATCAACCCACTTAATGCGGTCTCTACTAATAGCCAACACAAAAATAAAGTAGAAGAAAAAACAAATGGCTTCCTCTTGCCCAAATGGGCCTTAAATCCTATTTGTACCCCTCCGTTTCTAACGAAAATTCGGTGACGTAACGGCACAAATGGGAGGATGGGAAGAGGTAAAGAAGAGATAGGAGATAAAGGGGAGAGCCGAAGCCCTCGGACCCTTGTAGCATCGTAGGAGAGCCTTGCGTTGGCTTGCTTTGATGAGCTTTTGAAGGCTTGAATGGTAGAAAAGGGGTTCTAACTCCTAAGGCTTGAAGCTAAGAGGTAGAGAGGGAAGGTTAAAGGATTGCACACACCTAAACTAAAGGCTTTTAGTGAAATGGTAAGGTCTAAGGAAGGATTTTGAATTCTAGACTTTGTATGGGAAGTGTGCACCAAAGGGAGAAAGGTCTTCTCACTTTAAGCTCTTTCTCTCTTAAGCTAAAATTCTCAACCTTTAAACCAAGGGGTCGTGGTCTCTATTTATAAGAAATGGGTGGGTTAGGAGAGTATTTAGATGCTAATCAAGGTTAGAAATTAGGTAATCTAGCATCTAAGGTTTCCTAAGGTTTCAAGGGTTTTAGAGATGTGTGAAGATGGGCTTTAATGGTGGATGATGGGTTAATAGTTTAGATCACTTATGGGTTGCAAATAGGTATTAAAAGGGTACAACAAAGTTATCAAAATATATCCCAAGGACTGAGGTGGTCAATAAGTCAAACCCTAGCTTCAAAATTCGAGGCAAAAACCAAAAGTCACTGTTCATATGCCTAACGTAACTATTAGTAATAGTTGCGTCAGGCAAATGTATAGTAAAACAGTTCTGTACAATAGCCTAGAAGTTGGCTCCGTGAGGTGTGGGAGGACCCATTTATACCTGGTGCAACTATTAGTTGCACCAGGCCATTTCTAGGGGAAAAAGGCCTGGCGCAAGTATTAGTTGCGCCAGGCAAATTATGGGGGAAAATGGCTTGGCGCAACTATTAGTTGCACCAGGCAAAAATTCCTCCAAAATGACTCGATTTTCAAATGGCCATAACTTTTGATATATAACTCCGATTGAGGTGATTTTTAGGTTGTTAGAAATCTGGAGAAGTCCGCTTTCCAATGGTATATAAATCAACTCTAAAGAGGTTTGTATAAAATTTGGCACACCTCTTTCCAACCACTACTCGGGAGGGTTTGGCACTGGTCCAGAAAAGGGTTCTAATGGGTTGGGAAGGTTAGGGTTGATTCCTAAAGGTTCGGGAACATTCCTAAGGGTTTGGAAAGGTTCCTAAGGGTTTCATACATGCCATCAAAAGTTCGAAAGTGTACCTCTCTCGAAATGTATTCCGATCGGGCCTTGGGCCAAATTTGGGTGTCTACAGTTATACCAGAGGTTGCAGCCGGACAAAATTATGAAATTATGCTCAATACACTTCAAGCTTTACCTACCTTTCATTGGCTTGATACAGAGGATCCCTATCAACATCTAAGGGATTTCATAGAGCGAAGGCGTGGTTGGCCTCGCCGCCTTGAAGTATCACCAGCTAGGATGGACTGCAGTCCAAATTCCAAAACGAGTACTTCCCAATTGGTAAAACCAACCAGATTCGCCAAGCAATTTCAGACTTCAGGCAATAGCCTGGAGAATTGTTCCATGAGAGTTGGCAGCATATGAAAGATTTATTAAGGAAATGCCCCCATCATGATGTACCTAATTGGTCAATAGCATAAAGCTTCTACCAAGGGTTCACTGGGACCAACCAGTCTACAGTTGATGTCATGAGTGGAGGAGCCTTTATGGCTCAAAATGGCTAGTAATCTTGGGACCTATTTAAGAAACTGGCCAATAATTCAATGTAGAAATAGGCTTTGCTTAGATCTGATCCTGTTGTAATTCGTAATATCTCGGTCATGAGGGGTGGACTTTACGATATCAGCAAAGATAAAGTAAAGGAGGATGACATGAGTGTTAAGGTCGTAGCTTTTGAACAACAAATCATAGCATTAATAACTACCAAACCAAGTAAATTGGAAAAACAAATGGTAGCCTATACAAATTGCCAGACTTCGACTTATATTGGAAACCCAGCCGCATCATCATATCATGAGGTGGTAGAAAACGAACAAGTAATGGCCTTTCAAAGGAGAGACTATGGAAATACATATAACCCAGCATGGAGAAACCACCCGAGATTTAACTATGGATCCACAGGAGGAGGACAACTAGCACCATCAGTTGTGCAACCCTGATTTCCCCATACCCAGGTTTTCTACCCAAGACCACAATTTCTGGCTGTACAACCCCAATTTGGACTATCAAGCAATGTACCTGATGCCACAGTTGTTCAAATCCTTCGGGATTTACAGCAGCAGTCGCATCAACATTCAAAACATTTACACCAGCTTGATCAATTCTCTCAAGTACTTCATTCACACATGCAGTCCATTACGAAGTTGGAGAGCTAGATTGACCAACTAGGTTCACAAGTGGCAAAAAGAGAGTGGCCAATTGCCAACACAACCTATGAACAATACCAGAGGACAAGTGTTCTTGGGGGAGACATCTGCTCCCCATAATCCAAATTGAAATCCTCAAGGAACCGTCAAGCGACCGACTCATCCGTAGCCCCTTTGTAAATTATGTACAACTACTTATTTCACCTGAGAATTTAGGAATTACATTACGAATCAAATCGTGACAAAATACGATCAACCGTAATGTGGTCCTTAATGTATAGTTTTGCGAACAATCATATGGATTTACGATCGATCTTCATTTTGGATATGCCTATCAGTTAAGACGTAGTAACTACGTTTTAACTGATATGATTGTTCGCATTTATAACTACTGAAAGTTTAGAGTCGACTGACGACTCTAGGTTAACAACAAGTGTGATGACCAGTTCAACAGGTTGTCACTGAAATAAGGGCCTACATATTCATGAGAGGATATGTCGGCCCCACCTTCGAACTCTCCATTTTTACTCATACTTTCCCTCTATTTTTCAAAATCTCTCATATACAACCCAACCATTTTTGTTTCTTAAACTTGGTTTGCATTTCCTATTAGATTTTAGAAACCTTATCTACGTTTTAGGTAAAATTTGGAAACTAGGGTTTGGGGAATTTCTATGAGCAAGTTAACAAATTTCCACCCTCAAACGAATGAGCCTCTGTACGTAGTTCTTATTTTGATATATAGAATTTGTGGTTTGCTAAGAAATATTCCCCTATATCTTACAGAAAAAGGAATTCTAGGATGTCAAGGACAATAGGCAAGCAACAGAGGGAAGAGGAAGAAGAATGAGGTAACAGTTCAGATCGATCTCTACTCATAAGCCATATTGCACGGTCTACTGCCCTTAAAGTCAAATCAAAAGAAGCAGATCCACCTAAAAAGAAGTCCAAATCCTCAAGGATCATTATTAGAGGAACGCAATCTGAAGGAATGGAATCTAAATCAATTTTTACCCCTAAAAAGGGCACACAAATGGATAAAGGCAAAAAGCTAACGTCCTCTGATAGGACACTAGATGGGATCCCAACCTCAATGAAACATCATCTCGTGGGAGCCGAAGTGGCTGTGGACGTTTCTTTTTGGGAAAAGTTTGCATTAGTGGAGAGTCAATCAAGTATTTTAAGAATGCAGGGCTTCAATATTTCTTAGAGCCCAGAGTCAGACGAGTCTACCTAAGGTTGGTTAGACTATTTTACAAAAGTATGACTAATAGCAGGAGGGGTTCCCCCCCAATTCTTCCCCCAACCATTGATGGATTCCCCATTTAAATAACAAAGGAAATGGTTGTGGGGGTAATGAATGCACCCTTAGAAAGACCTGAAGTGTTCCTTGACAACCCGAAAGCCAACATCCTAAGAGAACATCCCAACACTCTTCCAAATTTTATTCAGATGGCGATAGAGCTGCTAGGCAAACCCTCTAAAATCACAGAATTTACGACTTCACTTCTTGGATATCTTGATTCACAAGACTATCCATCCTACGGGTCACAGAACACAACAGAGATCACTCTTTGTGAGAGCCTTGTATCTTATAGCTAACCAGTTGTGGTTTGATGGACCGTCTTACTTGTTGGAAGTCATCAAAATTGTGAGAGAGAAGTTATGTCAAGAAAAGTATCAGACAAACAAATTAAGTCTACCCTTTGGAGGTTTAACCACAAATTTATTGATGAACATGGGATATAGCTTTGATCCCAAAGAAACGAGCCTACCCAGATCGAAGGAAGTCCTCATAGTCATGGCCTATAGAAGAACCCCGAACTCTGAGAATAAAAAGAAAATTCCCACACACCCAGAGGGTACTTCTTCTATACCAGAGACCATGCAAGAATTTGTAGTAGTGACCGAGGTCTTGGAAGAGCCTGCTGTTGGACCAATAATGGAGAGTATGTCCCCAAGTATAGCAGTGGAAGCAGAGGGAACGAGTACTTCCACTCTTCCCCAAGAAAGATTGAAGCCTCACTCCACAGTTCAAGAACGATCAGCAGAGCAGGAAACAATGATTGCATCAGCACCTGTGGAAGATCAAGCTAGTCTATATGACTCAGCTCTGGACTCACCAATAGGGCCTGCATTGCCCCCTTCTACCGAGGCAGAGACACTGCCAATGATTTTTGAAGCAACTCCGGTGACACCAATTATCACTACAGAAGAAGAAATCTCTCCACCAAGAGTAGAACAAATTATTGAAATGGCTACTTTTAGCCATGCTCCTGCACTTATTGAATCTGTTGCCCCTCCCATAATTCTTTCGAATACTGAGCAGACTCCTACATTCCAATCAGTAGAAGTAGGACAAAACTATGAAACTCCAAGAATGGGCCTCACAGAGTTATTGAAAGAAGAGATAGTTCCTCCCATCATCACCACAATAGTTGCTAAATCTTCCATTTAACAACCTGAATTAAAAGGAAGATTGCGAGAAGTAGAGCAATGGAAAAATGCAAATGCACCAAACTGAATGTCATTACCAAGTGTAGTAAGAAAGTTGATGGAAGAATTTCACAGGTTGAAAAGTAGAGTCCTTGAAACCATGCACACTGCACAAGAATGCCAAGTGTTAATTGTAAACCTATGGCGAAAGGCTGCGAAAGACCACCATGAGCATTGGACAGCAAAAACAAATAGGAAAGTCTAGGATGCCACTGCAGCCCTCCAGGCACAAATTATACCGTTGTAAGACCAGAACAGAGCATTACGAGAGGACCAACAAGCATGGGAAGGTCAAAAAAAGGTGTATGAGGATACAATAGCTAATTTGAATTTTTTCTTATGAATTTTTTCTCTTGTTTTAGATAAATTTTGTAAATATTTTTATTACAAAACTTTAACCATTATATGTGAGTTATAATAGAAAAATTTATGAATCCATAAACTTTATGATCAATCATAGTAGAAGTTCAACCATCACAATAGAGCAGTTATGATTCATGTCTAGCTCTCTTGAATATTATATTAGATTGAATGTTTGAAACTATACTTTGATTTAAACTGTAATATTTAGATTATAGTTTCAAAATTTTATGAAACCAGTGAGCTTTTGAGCCATAATTCCTCTTTTATTCTGAGAGAGACTGCTTTCTATTCAAATTTAAAATTTTCTTTGAACTTCTTGACTTCATTTTAATGAAATCTCATATTGCTGAAATTTGAATCAAATATTCTATGAGTATGATAATTTATTTTTCTAAAATTATTTATTAGAAACATCGAAACAATATAGCATTCATGCTAGAGAATCATAAAGATGATTTAAGGCCATCTTTTGTTTAGTCAAAGATAAAAAGCTAAAATCCTAGAAAATATTTATCCCTTGAACCCATATTAGATGCCTAAACTGAATTTCTTTGTACCAAGATTTTATAAACCCTTAACTATGTGTACTGCCCAAAACTTTCAACCTCTAACCCTTACAATTTCTGAGAGCTTAGACCGTAAAAGAGGGGAAGAAGAGGGAGTGAAAGTAGTAGAAAAAAATAGATAAGGGATATACTGAAAAGGGTAAATCTGAGAATAAAGAAAATAAAGAAATATGGAACAAAATCAAGAACTCGTAATTATGATTTTAAAGAAGATAGAAAAACAAACATCTTCAAAGCTGAAAATTTCAATAGGATATCTGAAATCAATTGGGAAAATCTATGATGAATAAACTTTTCACTGGTACACACAAACTCCACGCTATACAGAATTGAAATTGTTGAGTTTGGATTAAAGATAAATGCTATGATGGAAAGTTAAGAAAAAAAGATTTGTAATTTTGGGAAAATCAGAACAACCATGTAATGATTAACACTAGTTAGTGTACAAAAAGTAGTTTAGTTTTTAAAATTTTTTTTTTTGTTTTGAAAAAAATTGAAAAATTGAAAAATATTTGAAGTTTGTAGGTAACTTCACTGAAAACCATCAGGAGACTATAACTCCTTCACTAGAGATCACCTAGGGGTTTAAAGGCTTATAGTATATGCTAAATGCAATTGTGCTCCTTACGAAAGTGGCATTTTAAAATTTTAATTTAGATTAATTTTTCTTTCCTTGTTTGCTAGGGACTAGCAAAGCGTAAGTTTGGGGGTGTGATTAGTAACAGAATATATCATTTTATCACCCTTAACTTAGTGATACTATACCTCAATTTCCTACTAACGAGATATTCATATGCAAATATTAAGAATATAAAGAAAAAAAAAAACCAAAGTATTAATCTTCGTCAAAATGAACTCATAAAGCAGTAAGAAAGACGATTGAACATAAAAGATGATTTGATGAATGATTAAAGCTAGAAATCGTACTTTGCTATTGAACAAAGCCAAAGAAAAAATGAGAAATTGTAATTTATGATTCTTCAAACGATACTTCAGGTGGAGTGTGATACAAAAGAGAATTGCGATCGTTTGTACTTGAAAATCGTACCGAGAGTTATGAGCTGAAAAGAGAAAATCGTGATATATGATTTTACAGAGTAAAGGCACTTGTTGATGCTAATCACATGAGAGTTACATCACCATGCAAGGAATTAGAAGATTATTCAAATAAGAAGTTTGACAATCCACGGATCTGAGAAGATTGAGAAGAAAGACTCCTAAAGATCTCTACTACTGCTAAAAGAAGGAATAATCCAGAACGTATCAACTATTTAAAGCAAGGAAAAACTAGAATTAGAAGTAGAGTTATGGTGTGTACTTATATATGTATATAATTAAGTCTTAACCTATTGAAAGCGCACAATGGAAATTATAGCACAACATAGGATCATTCCCATGAGGATATGTTTATTATTTATTTGTATATATAGATATTAATTTTCTGAAAACTTATACTCATCTTTAAGTTTCTAAAGTACTTGAGAAATATGAATAAAAAATGGTTTCTTAATCTCATTTTTACAGAAAATAAATCTTAAATCCTCCTTCAGATTATGGTCATCAATCACAATCTTCTGCTATCGGACGTTTACAAATTTAAAATATCGTTACACTATATTTCAGTCTTCTAGAATTTGGGCGTCAATTAAAAACTAATATCCTTTAATATAGATTTATACTAATCTTTAATCTATCAGAAATTTTGACATCAATCAAAATCTAAGAAATTAAAGATGAAAAATAAAAACTATTACACTAATCTGCAAATCTCAACCTGAGTCATTAATTCAAATAAAAACTTGAAGATGTTTACAAAGTATGAAATTGTAATAAAATAAATCTAAACTAGAAAGCAATAAAAAATATATCTTTCATCCCTTAGTCTCAGTTATCAATTGCTTCTGAGAAACTACAAATATCTAAACTAATCTTTCAGCTCTCAATCCCAGTTGTCAATTATGATCGAACCTTGGATATCTAAACTAAGCTACTCTAATGATCGAAAGAAAACCCAACCTTAGGCACCAATTGATGCTGAGAATTTCTTCGATGGTTATTCCTATACCAAGCCCTTTTATTTATAGATCATAAGGGGTCGGTTTACAATACTCTACTTCTAATAAAAGAAATAAAACTATCCTAATATAACTTTACTTCTAATCTTATCATTCCTTACTTTCATTCAATTGATATACTTCTAGATTTCCTCCTTTATTTCCACAGCAGATTGCTTTAAAAGTCTTCTTCGTCAATCTTCTCGGATCTGTGATTGGCCAAACTTCTAAGTTACGAATTTTTCTAATTTGGTGCATGGCGATGTTAATCTCACGTGATCAGCAGCTTCAGAAAGCTTATTTTCTGTAAAATCAGAAATCACGATTTTCTATTCTTTACACAGTAAGCTTTCTATATAACTATTCTTTATTACGATTTATTGCTTTCTCTTGTATCGCACTTCACTCTTGAACAACTTCTGTTGAAGAATCGTAAATTACAATTATCTATTTTCTTGTGCATCATTTCGCAAATTCGTAAAACATGATTTTTCATTTTTTAGTAGGCGGTGAATTGTCTTTTTCATTCAATCGCCTTTTTATTACTTTGTGAGTTCATTTTGATGAATATTATCATTTTAGTTCTCTTTTACTATTTTTCTTTAATATCTGCACATTAATAATTTATTAGTAGCAAACTAAGTTTTATCATCAATAAATTAAGGGTGATAAAATAGTATATTATGTGACTGATCACACCCTCAAACTTACACTTTGTTAGTCCCTAGCAAACAAGGAAATATAAAATATCTTAAACTAAGAATTTAAATGTCACTTTCGTAGGGAGCACGATTGCATTTAGCAAATGCAAAAAGCTTTTAAAATACTTAGGTGATCCCTAGTGGAGGAGTTGTAGTCTCCTAAAGGTTTTCAGTGAAATTACCTATAAACTTCAAATATTTTTAGAATTTTAAATTTTTTTTTCAAATTCTAAAAAAAAAGTTTAAAAATCTAAACTAATTTTATACATTAACTAAATTAACTAAGTTGATTAAGTTAATCATCACATAGTTATTATGATTTTCTAAAATTATCCAATCTTTTATCCTTCTTTTCCATTATAACAGTTATCCTTGATTAGAACTCCAATAATTTTAATTCATAGTAAGCAAGAGTGTATGCATTAGTGAACAGTTTATTCTTCATAAATATTTTTAAACTGTAGTTTTTTAAAAATATTTTCATTCAAAAAATCACTATTGACATACTGTCAAAAAGATATCGAAACTTTTGGGTTCTCTCAGTAATATTTAGAAGAATTCAGTCAAGGATAATTGCAAAAATTAATGAATCTCATGGAAAAGATAATTTATTCTATTCATATGATTCCCTGTATAATCCATAATATCTATTATTCATATCTCTACTAGGCTTATATTTTTGTAAATCGTAAATCAAAAAGGTCTTTCCTTCGGCTTGTAATGGGGCTTTGGAATTCAGGAGGTATGAAAGAAAGGTAGAAAAGGTGTCAAAAATTCTCTCTTGGAATTTAGCTCTTCTTTCTCCTCTCTTTTCTTCTTTAGTAAGTATCAATAACTATCCACGAATTTGGATAACTTCTTCTCATTTACTTTTTATTTTGTAAATCCCATTTCTTTTCTCAGTTTTGTAAAATTGTGTTTTACGATTTTTCTTTCTTTTTTTTTTTTTCTAAATCGTCTTTTACTATTTTTCACTCTTTTCTCATATTCTTCTTTTGATTTCTTCAGCTGTACCTTTTTTAGCATATCCCTTATCTATTTTTACTTTTACTCCTTCCACTCCCTTTTCTTCCCTTCTTTTATATTCTAAACTCTCAGAAAATGTAAGGGTTAAAGGTTGAAAGCTTTGGGTAGTACATATGGTTAAGGGTTAATCAGATTTTGGTACAACGAAATTCTGTTTAGGCTTCTAATATGGGTTCAAAGGATAGTTTATTTTTTGAGATTTTAGCTTTTTGACTCTGATTTAAACAAAAGATGACCTTTAATCATCTTTACGATTTACTAGCATTGTTGCCTTATTGCTTCGATATTTCTAATAGGTAGTTCTAAACAAAAAATCAAGTTATCATAGTTATAGAATATTTTGATTCTAAGTTTAGCAGTATGAGATTTCATAAAAATAGTAAAGAAGTTCAAAGAAATTTTGACTTGAATAGAAGTATTCTCTCTCTCAAAGAAAGGAAAAATTAGTCTCTAATGCTCACTGGTTTATAATGTTGAAACTATAGTCTAAAGAAATTACAATTCAGAATAATCTATTGTTTCAAATATTCATTCTAATACAGTGTTCAACGAGCTAAGCATGACTTGTAACCGTTCTATATTCTGATTATTGAACTTCTACTATGATGGATCGTAAGTTTTCGAGATTCATTATTTTTTTCTGTCACAATTCACATATAATGATTAACTTAAAAAACTATTTGAAAATCAGAGAAAAGAAAAATTATTCACAAACTAACTAATTAGAACTAGCTGATATATTAATATACTAATTAACTACTACTATACACAGAAGTTGTGTATCCCCCCCCCCCAAACTTAATTTGGACAATGCCCTCATTAGCACAAAAACAGGGGAGATTCAAAATTTGTTTACCTTAGAATTATTGATATTACTGATTGTATACCAGATGTGAAAAAAATCTTTAAAATATTGTTCCCCCAAACTTGAGGAAAACTCATCTATTTTATTCTCAGAAATATCAATAACAAAAATTAAAGAAAAGTTAGACATAATTGCACAGTTAGTGAAAAAAAAATTAGTCAAAAGAAATTTTTTATATTATCTTAATATTTACAATAATCATGAAAAGAAATATAAAACTAATTACATAAAAGTATAAAACTAGGAAAAATCTAAGCACACACTATCTATGATACTGGCAGCAACGTCCAAGAGAAGATGTCCTCGATAAAGATCGGTCCTCGGCTTTTAACAAGATTTTGCTGTCCTTCAAAAGATGATTACGCTCTTCCTTGGATGGGTGTGTCCAATAGAAGAGGAAAAAGAAAATGACTCATAAAGATGGAGGAGGTGATGATGGGGAAGGTTTCTGACGTTCGGGAGATGGGGGTGGTGTTACATCTGTGGGATCTAGTTTGGGGAAAAGAAATAAGAGCTCTTAAATTAGTCGTGCCCTTTCATCCAGAAGAGCACTGATTTCTTCTTCATGGCGCCGGAGTAGGCGCTCGAATGCTTCACTTTTTTCAGACCAACTTGGTGGTTTTGCCATGACAAGAAGGTTGGTTGTGGAAGAAGGTGAAAGGAATGAATGAATTGACTAAGGGGTACTTGCTTATTTATAACCGACTCAACCGAGAATTGAAGAGTTGCCATAAATGGGTACTATGGTTTTGCGTTGAATCATGCGAATCGGTTGGTAGTCCTAATAAATGCTAAGGGACGTATTTGTAAATCGGGGTGATGCCTTTGATATCGAAAGTTGTGCCTTTCTGATAACAAATACATGGCCTGGACACACGTTCTCTGAGCAATCGTACTCAGTACAATTGTCTGTGGGAAAGTACATAGGCTATAAAATCCGTTGGCAAAATTGTAAACACTACAAATCGTAATCACTATGATTCGTTGTATTACAAAATCCATCAACATAGCTACTATTGTACACAAATTTCCTACGAATGAGTCGGTAGGTCGATAGTTCCCGAGAATTTATCAGGCATACTACGGGTCTTTTAGTGACATTATGGTCACTGTCCCTTTTTCTTCTAAAGATATCATCAATTTGAATCTCTGCCCATTAACCTTAAAGATACGATTGTCTTTGAGATCTTGAATGGCTACAACCCCATGGGGGAATGCTTCCACAACATTGTAGGGTCCATCCCAATGACTTCATAGTTTTCTTGGGAATATTTTTAACCGTGAATTATATAACCAAACTTGTTGGCCCAGCTCAAACCTTTTTCACAGAATGTGCTTATCATTAAATGTCATGATTTTGGCCTTATAAATTTGAGCATTTGGTAAACATCATTGCAAATTTCCTCTAGCTCATTGAGTTCATGTTTTCGTTGTTCCCCAGATGCATCCAGCTCGAAATTCAATGCTTTAATGGCCCACAAAACTCTATGTTCTAATTCCACAGGTAGATGGTAGGCTCTTCCGTATATCAATCTATAGGGAGACATGTCAATGGGTGTTTTATAGGCCATCTTGTATGCCCACAAGGCATCATTCAGTCTTAGGGACCACTCTTTTCTATTTGGCAGAATTGTTCTTGCTAAAATCTTCTTTATTTCACGGTTGGAAACCTCAACTTGCCCACTAGTTTGCTGGTGATAGGAGGTTGTGATTTTATGAGTCACCATATTTCTTAAGCAAGCTCTCAAAATAACTATTACAAACATAGCTACCTCTATCACTTACAATAGCTCGTGGAGTTCCAAACCGTGCAAATATATTTTCCCTGATGAAAGAAATCACCACCTTATTGTCATTTGCTCGTGTAGCTATTGCTTGTACCCATTTTAATACATAGTCAACGGCTACAAGTATGTATATGAATCCAAACGAAGGTGAAAAGGGGCTGATAAAGTTAATGTCCCATACATCAAAGGGTTCTATGATCAAAATTGGTTGAAGGGGCATCATGTTTCTTCGAGACATGGCTCCTAAATTTTGGCATCGATCGTAGGCCTGACAGAAATTCTGGGCATCCCTAAATAGTGACGGCCAATGAAATCCCTATTGTAGTATCTTGGCAGCCATTTTCCTATCTCCGAAATGGCCCCCACAAGCATATGTGTGACAAAACTGTAGAATATTGTGTGTGTCACTATCAAACACACATTTTCTAATTATTTGGTCTTGGCATATTTTAAATAGGTCAGGATCCTCCCAAATATAGTATTTTTCGTTAGCAAAAAATATATATTTTTCTTGATTGGACCAAGTTGGGGGAATTTTACCTATTACCAAATAATTTACGATATTGGCATACCATGGTACTGTTGCTTGGATGGCAAAAAGATGCTCATCCGAGAAGGTATCATGCAAAGATTCTTTACTGATGGTTCTAGGCACTTCTATTCTGGACAGATGATTAGCCACTACGTTTTCAACTTCCTTCTTGTCCTTAATCTCAAAGTTGAATTCCTACAAAAGAAGGATCCACCTAATTAGTCTCGGCTTGGCATCCTTTTTATATAGCAGGTATTTTAATAAAGAATGATCAGAGAAGATAATGATCTTGGATCCCAATAGGTACGGTCAGAATTTATCCAAAGCAAAAACTACAGCGAGAAGCACCTTCTTAGTGGTGGTAAAATTAACCTAAACTTCAATCAAGGTTCGGCTCACATAATAAATTACATGAGGGGCCTTGTCTCTCCGTTGTCCTAAGATGGCAGCTATTGCGTAATCAGAAGCATTGCACATTACTTCGAAAGGTAGGGCTTAGTCGGGAGGTTGAATGATTTGTGCAAACGAGAAGAGTACCTTAAGCTTGTTGAATGTCTCAAGATAAGCATCGTCGAAGTTAAAGGGTACATCATTTGCTAATAGGTGGGATAATGGTCTCGAGATTTTGAAAAAATCTTTGATAAAACGGCGATAGAAGCCAGCATGGCCAAGGAAAGATCGAATTTGTCGTACCAAAGTTGGTGGCGGTAGATTCAATATTACATTGATTTTAGCCCTGTCTACTTTTATTCCTCTATTGGAGACAATATGCCCTAGGACTATGCCCTCTTGAATCATAAAATGGCTCTTCTCCCAACTTAGCACTAAATTAGCTTCTTCTCATCTTTCTAAGATGAGGGCAAGCTTATCAAGATAGGAATTGAAAGTTCAGTCAAAAATCAAAAAGTCATCTATGAATACTTCAAGAAACTTGTCTATCATGTCAGAAAAGATTGCCATCATACATCTTTGGAATGTTGCAAGTACATTGCATAACCCAAAGGGCATGCGACGATAAGCAAACATTTCAAAAGGACATGTGAAGGTAGTATTTTCTTGCTCTTCTGGGTAGACCGGAACTTGATTATACCTTGAATATCTATCTAGAAAGCAAAAATACTCCTGGCCCGTAGGTTTTTCAAAAATTTAGTCGATGAAGGGTAATGAAAAATGATCTTTATGTGTCATTGAGTTGAGCTTCTGGTAGTCAATGCATACCCACCACCATGTGGTTTCACGTAATGGCACCAACTCATCGGCTACATTTTCCTTCACAGTAATCCTAGATTTCTTTGGGACTACTTGGATGGGACTCACCCACTCACTGTCATAAATCGGGTAAATAATACATGCATCTAGTAGTTTTACGATTTCCTTTTCAACAACTTCCCTCATATTTTGATTTAACCGTCGCTGGCTTTCACATGAAGTTTTGACATTATCCTCCAAATAAATAAGATGCATACATATCGAGGGATCAAGCCCTTTAAGGTCAGCGACAGTCCATTCTATTGCATGCTTATACTTTACAAGTGTGGCCAATAACTTACTCTCTTGTTCCTTGTTAAGAGCAGATGAAATGATTACTGAGAGAGTTTTGTTAGGCCCAAGAAAAGCGTATTTAAGGGTATTAAGAAGTAGTTTCAGGTCCAAGGATGGTGCTTTTTAGATAGATGGTTCTAACAGTTCATTGGAAATAATGGGTAGAGGTTCTATCCATGGCTTCCAAGTTTTGGTTTGGAGTTTACAGATAGAAGTGTCCATCAGATAAATCACCTCCTTCAGTTGGTGGTTTGGTTCTTCCAAGTCCGTATACCATAGTGTAGTCTGAATCGCATCCTTTGTTAAGACTAAAGGTAATGCTTCTTCCACCAAATCTTCAATTTTGTCTATGCTGAAGCATTTCTCGTCATCTATTGATGTCATTTGGTTGGCTGCGGTGAAGACGTTTAATTGAATTCGCATATCTCCAAAAGAAACTCCCATTACCCCGATTTTATAGTTTATGCAAGTATTGGCAATAGCCAAGAATTTTCTATCGAGTATAACGAGAATTTGCATTGGAGATTTCGAACTTTGTTTCATGTCTAACACCTGGAAATCGACAGGAAAAACAAATTTGTAACCCTAAACATTACATCTTCAATAATTCCTACAGGTTTTTTCTGATCTATCGGCTAACTGGAGAGTTACCGAAGTAAGCCTCATATCTCCTAGTCCCAGTTTTTCGTCAATAGAGTATGGTAGCAAATTTACGATGGCTTCCAGATCCAGAAGTGCTTTATTTATTGCATGATTGCCTATGATGCATGGAATTATAGGCACCCCAGGATCCTTAAGCTTCGGTGGAGTTCTAGATTGCAAGACTGAGCTTACTTGCTCTATTAAGAAAACTTTATACAAGATATTGTTTCGCCATTTTAGTTTCTGCATACACATTTCCTTTAGGATTTGTGCATAGGCTGAGACTTGTTTAATTGCCTCCAAGATGGGCAAATTGATCTTTACCTCTTTGAAGATCTCCGTAATTTCTTATAATTTTTTTATATTTTTAGAAAATGGGGATGGTGCACCAAAATCTTTTGAAAATGGTAAATTTGGTACATAGGGTACCTCGGTTACAGATTTAGGTGTGCCATCCTCTTTATTTTCAAGTGTTTTTTTTTTCATTTTCTAATTCTTTTGGTTTTTCTTGTGGGAGAGTATCTTCCTTTGCTTCACTCTCTTTTTCTCTGGCCATAGGGACAACTACTGAGGTTGACATTTGTACTCTATTGTCAGTAGTCTGACCACTCCTTAAACTTTTAACAGCTTGAACTATGGGAATTAGTGTCTGCGAGTTCGCCTCGTTACTCTCTCTTCCCTCCCACTGTAAAGCTAGTTGCCTAATTTGGGTTTCTATATTGGTAATGGAGTAAGTACAAGCATATAAGTTTTGGGAGATCTGAGACAACTAGGCTAATTCCATAAAGCGATGGGGCACATGTTGTTACAAATCCTGGAGGATATGGATCATAGTAGCACCATCGTTTCCATTCTGAGGATATGGCTGTTGTACAAAAGGTTGGTATGGGCTATGTGGTTGTTGGAGATTTAGAGAGTGTTGTGGGTATGTATAAGATGTTTCTTGTTGAGTTACCCTTGGGAAGCCATAAGGATTGTCCCACTGAAAATTATAAGAATTCTCAATGCTACCCCACTGAGTGGCAAAGACCTGCTCTGTCTCCAACACAGTTGGGTACCAAGGAGTAGTTGGGAATTCCATTGGGGGGCAAGTCATATTAAGATTCGGTCAAGATGTTTCTTCATGGCCTTGCATCTTGAATATTATATTATTATTATATATATATATATTTTTATATATATCAAAATGCAGGGAGAGAGGCAAATATGAGCCTCTAATTTCTATGGCCATTATAAGTGTTGAAACCTTTTATTCGCTACTCCGAGTAAAGCTGCACAAGCTTAAGTGATCAAAGAAAATTAAAAATAATAAGAAATATAAAAAGAGAAAGTTAAATACTTGTTTTCATAAACTAATATATATATATATATATATATATATATATATATATATATATATATATTTAACGCTATCCCCGACAGTGGCGCCAAAAACTTGGTGTATACTTATATATGTATCTAATTAACTCTTAACCTATTGCAAGCGCACAATGGAAATTATAGCATAGCATAGGATAGTTCCCACGACGATATGTTTATTATTTATTTATAAATAAATAAATATATATATATATATATATATATATATAAATTTTCTAAAAACTTATACTTATCTTTAAGTTCCTTAACTACTTGAGAAATATGAATGAAGAATGGTTTCTTAATCTAATTTTTGCATAAAATAAATCCTAAATCCTCCTTCTTTAGAATACGGTCGTCAATCATAATCTTCACCTATCGGATGTTTACAAATTTAAAATAGCGTTACACTATATTTCAGTCTTCTAGAATTTGGGTGTCAATTAAAAACTAGTATCCTTTAATATAGATTTATACTAATCTTTAATCTACCAGAAATTTGGGCTTCAATCAAACTCTGGAAAATGAAAGATAGAAACTAAAAACCATTACACTAATTTGCAATCTCAACCAGAGTCGTCAATTCAAATTAAAATTTCAAGATGTTTACAAGGCAGGAAATTGTAATAAAATAAATCTAAACTAGAAAGCAATAAAAATTATATCTTTCACCCCTCAGCCGCAGTCGTCAATTAACTCTGAGAAACTACAAATATAAAAGTAATCTTCCAGCTCTCAATCCCAGTCGTCAATTTGAATGAGGAACCACGGATATCGAAACTAAACTACTCTAATGATCGAAAGAAAACCCAACCTCAGGTGTTAATTGATGCTGAGAATTTCTTCGATGGTTATTCCTATACCAAGCCCTCTTATTTATAGATCATAAGGGGTCGGTTTACAAAACTTCTACTTCTAATAAAAGAAACAAAACTATCCTAATATAACTCTACTTCTAATCTTATCTTTCCTTGCTTTCATTCAGTTAATGTACTTCTTGATTTCTTCCTTTAATTCAGCAGCAAAGTCCTTTAAAGTTCTTTGTCAATCTTCTTGGATCTGTGATTGGCCAACCTTCTAAGTTAAGAATTCTACTACTTTGGTGCATGGCGGTGTTAATCTCATGTGATCAACAGCTTCAGAAAGCTTCTTTTCTGTAAAATCGTAAATCACGATTTTCTATTCTTTATACAGTAAGCATCCTATAGAACGATTATTTATTACGATTCATCGCTTTCTCTTGTATCGCACTTCACTCTTGAACGACTTCTGTTGAAGAATCGTAAACTACGATTATCTATTTTCTTGTGCATCATTCCTCAAAATCGTAAAACACGATTTTTCATCTTTGAGTAGGCGGTGAATTGTCTTTTTCAATCAATCGTCTTTTTATTGTTATGTGAGTTCATTTTGACGAATATTATCATTTTAGTTCTCTTTTACTATTTTTCTTTAATATCTGCACATTAGTAACTTATTCGTAGCAAACTAAGTTCCACCATCACTAAGTTAAGGGTGATAAAATGATATATTATGTGACTGATCAAGTTACATTATGAAACTTTTGTTCTTAGAAGTTTCTTTTATTAGGATTAGAATAATGTAAACCGACTCCCTATGATCTATAAATAAGAGAGCTCGACATAGGAGAAGAAGCATCGAAGGAACTCTCAGCATCAATTGACGACTGAGGTTAGATTTTTTTTCGATCAACTTTAGTTTAGTTATATTTTGATATCCAAGGTTTCTCGAGAGCAATTGACGACTGCAATTGGGAGCTGGAAGATTAGAGTAGAGTATCTGTAGTTTCTCAGAAGCAATTGACGCCTATGACTAAGGGATGAAAGATCTTTTTTTATTTGTTTCTAGTTTAGATTTATTTTTACATACTTTTACTACTTTGTAAATATCTAAAAAAAAAATTATTTGAATTGACGACTCAGATTGTGAATTTGCAGATTCGTGTAACAATTTTTACTTTTCAATCTTCAATTTTCTTGAGTTTGATTGTTGCCCAAATTTTAGGAAGATTATTGTTTAGATTAAATTTGAGTTAAGGGATTTTAGTATTTGATTGACGCCCAAATTCTAGAAGATTTCAAAATGGTATAACAGTACTTTAATTTTTTAAATATCCGAGCACTGAAGGATTGTGATTGACAATCACAATCTGAAAGGAGAAGGATTTAGATTTATTTTCTGCAATTAGTTTAAATAAACCATTCATTTATTCATATTTCTCCAGTAATTTAGAACCTTAAAAGACAAATATAAGTTTTTAGAAGAAAGAGAATATATGAGATAATCACTTCCTCGTGAGAATGATCCTATACTAGTGTTGCAATTTCCATTAAGTACTTGCAATAGGTTAAGACTTTAGTACGAATTTAGAGCATACCACTTTCCATTATAGCATGCATTCCTCTGGTAGCTCCCCAAGTTAACCTGGACACCAATATTCTTCAGGCGCCATTTCCACCACACCCGTATGGAGGAATGGTCCCAAGGGCCACCATTAATATGCAATAGGAAGAGGTAGAAGCGTTCGACCCCTCAGAACACATCAGTACAGGGGAAACTATGAAACCCCAAGGCAATGGTGCCAAGGAAGTAAAATCATAGGGATAGTCGAGCCTCTGAATTTGACCAACTATTTTCCGAATCCCACACCCCAGGTAGCACCTCTAGATATAAGGTTGTATTTCCCGGCACCGGCGCCTATTAGCCACATTCAACCTAGTTGGTCCTTACCCCCAACGGTCTATCCATTTCCAACACCAACCAACTATAGCTGGCCCAATTTTGCCACACCCGCACCAGTCTATCCATCTCCAGCACCAGTCAACTATATCTGGCCCAACATCGCCACCATCCATCATATCTAGCGCCAGTTCAATCATATCTAGCGCCTCCATCCATCTCATTCCAAATCCCCGGACCAACATATGATCCCATCAGGTCCCGCTCAACTACAACCAAACGGATGCCAATGAAACCAGCAGAAGAGAAGGGGTAGTTGAGTTTATAACTTGGTCATGCACAATCTCCAAATAGCCTGAGGTGCCAGTACCAGCCCAATCAGGAGAGAGAAGGGAACCTGCAGCAGTGGATCCTATGGAGAGGATGAGTCGGGAGTATCCACATCACCATCTGGGATCTATTAATGACATATCCACCACACTTGAAAGCTTTATTGGTGGCACTAAAAGATGCCTATGTCTCTGATAAGGTCTCCCCAGATGAAGTGGGGCAAATGATCAGGCAAGTGTTGGCTTCCACCGCCATCAATCTCCAACGCCGATCTCCCAGTAGGAGGGAATCATTCCAAATTCCTCAATATTACAGTCGAAACTGGGAACGTGGTAATACCGCTTGTATTAGTAGATAATGTTTCGGCATTGAATGTATGCCCGCTGCAGACTGGGATAAAGATTGGGGTCGACCCATCAATGCTTCAACTGACTAAAATAGGAGCCTGAAGATTCAATAATACCATGAGGAAAGTGATAGGAGAAGTTGATCTTAAGCTTACCACTGGGCTAATGACCTCAATTCTGTTCCATAAGTCCACTTTCAACTTATTGTTGGGGCACCCATGGCTGCATGAAATCGAGGTGCTACCCTCCACCCTACATCACCAACTCAAATTCATCTCCAAGGAGAGAGTCATAGCTATCATGGGTGAGGAGTGAGAAGAAGAGAGAAAATGGCCCACAACATCAAAAATCTAAAGATGCTACATGTATCGCACACGATTGAAGACACAGAGCTTCACAACTTTCAGTATGATGTGTCAGTGATAGTCGCACCAGAACCCCTTGGGAAGGTCGTAACAAAAACTGTAGGAGGAATGATTGCGGAAGTAGCCATGCTCCAAAACTGGGGCTACTAGAAAGGAAAAGGGTTAGGCCCCCGCCTACAAGGAAGAAGAGTGCTCAGTCAGAGCCAAGGACGGACAACGAATCAAGTTCAGCTTAGGCTACAAGCCTACCAAAGAAGAAGTCCAAGAGGCCAAGGAAAAGGCCCAAACCATTGCCACATCCAAAGCCAAGGGATAGACCTGCAAGATGAACCCTGATGGCGGCCTCACATCCTGGCACTTTCGTGAGCGCGGGGTCATCAACATTGACCAAAATGGGGCAACATAAATGATCCCGCATAAACAGGTGGTCATCCACCAAATCAATCCTTGAATCATCCCCCCAAAAATCGAAATAGACCTCGCCTCCTTATCACTCTTTGAGGAGGAAGTAGCCCCGTCAATACAACCACCTGCCATAACCCACCCCAAGCCCGTGTTAACATTTGAGGACAAGGTCCCAGATGAACCAATGGTAAATATGACAGAGGTTGACCCACAAAAGCCATCTCAATCAACTTTCTTCACAAGACCAGGTAAAGGTGTGACACCTCTGGTGAGGAGACTTCAATGCCCCTAAGTTCAAAAGCATCAAATGGTTATAAAAAGGACACCAGCTTCCCAAAAAAAATAACAACCTATAAAAAGTGAGGTTAGCCCTTTGCGTGCAATACCATGTGTATATAAGGACCCGCCTTGCCAAGGGCCCATCTCTGATGAAAAGAAAAACCATAAAAAAATATAAAAAATATAAAAAACTCTAAAAATATTATCTTTTAAAATTCTCAAAAAAAGAAAGAAAATAGATGCCTTAATTGAAAAGCCCATCCGAGTGAAACCGACCTCTTTCCTGTAGAAATATAAGAAGAGGTAGGAGTCACAGATCTAGATAGCAAGGACTTAATTGAGGAGCTTCCCAATGAGCTCCATGAATAATATGTCGATTTTGAGCATGGCCCTACCCCGATCGTTGAAGAGATTGAAGATGTCAATTTGGGTACTAAGGAGGTTCCTAGAATCGCTAAGAACGGAATATCACTGTCTCCCAAGGAACGAAGAAGCATGATTGATTTCCTTTGGTCATACCAAGACATCCTCGCATGGTCATACGAGGTCATGCCTGGTTTGGACACCAATTTGGTCGAGCATGAGTTGCCACTATATCTCAATGCTAAGCCTATCAAGCATAAATTGAGGCATCTTCGGCCAGAGTGGATGTTGACAGTGAAAGATGAGGTCATTAAGCAGTACAATACCGATTTTCTTATGGTCACTAAATACCCACAATGGTTGGCTAACATCATCCCATTACCGAAGAAAGACGGAAAGGTTCGCAAGTGCATCGATTTCAGAAACCTTAATAAAGCAAGCCTAAAATGTGACTTCCCTTGGTCACACATCAACAACATCTTGGTCGATAATACTGCTAGGCATGGGATGCTCTCATTCATGGACGGGTTTTTAGGGTACAATAAGATCAAAATGGTAGAAGCAGGTTGAGACGTTCATCACTCTGTGGGGCACTTCTGCTACCGAGTCATGACGTTCGGGTTAAAGAATGTCGAGACAACATATCGAAGGGCCATGACAGCACTGTTCCATGATATGATGCACCGAGAAATCAAGGTGTATGTCAATGACATGATAGCCAAGTCTTAGGAGAGAGGTGATCATCTGGTGAACCTCCAAAAGTTGTTTAAAAGACTGAGGACATATAGGGTACATCTAAACTCGTAAAAATGCGCATTCAGCGCTATGTTAGAAAAGCTATTGGGCTTCATCGTCAGTAAGAGAGGCATCGAGGTTGACCCAATCAAAGTAAAAGCCAGTGTCGAAATGCTTTCACCATCTACCGATAAAGAGGTAAGAGGTTTCTTGGGCAAAATTCAGTATATCAGATAGTTCATTGCAAAATTAACTCCTATCTTCACGCTGATCTTTAAATTATTGAGAAAAGATTCTCCCGTTGAATAGAACGATGATTGTCAAGCGGCATTCGATAAGATCAAAGGTTATCTCCTCAATCCTCCAGTTTTGGTACCCCCAGTACTTGGGAGGCCACTCTTAATGTATCTCTCAATGATAGAATTCTCGATGAGATGTGTCCTAGGGCAGCACGATGAAATCGAAAGAAGAGAGCAAGCCATCTACTATCTGAGCAAGAAATTCATTGATTATGAGGCATGCTATTCTCATCTAGAAAAAGCATGCCTAACTCTCGTATGCTACATAGAGGCTTCGTCACTACTTGTTATCTCAAGCAGTTCTCCTCTTGGCTCGAATGGATCCCTTGAAGTACTTATTTGAAAAGTCGGCTCTCACTGTCAGAACTGAACTGCACTCTAGCAACTCCTCTTATCTGAGTTTGACATCACATATGTCACCCAAAAGTTATCAAGGGGCAAGCACTGGCTGATCATCTTATCAAAAATCCTTTACCCGATTATGAGCTTCTGAGAACTAAATTCCCTGATGAAGACATCTTATTCATGACAAAGGATGACACAAAGGAGATAAAGGAGTCCTGGGTAATACACTTCGACGGGGCATCAAATGATGAAGGTCAAGGAGTCAACGCTATTCTAATCTCACCGAAAAGGTCCTTCATACCTATCTCCATCAAGCTTAATTTCTCCAGCACCAACAACATGACTAAATATGAAGCCTGCATAGCCGGCCTACAAGCAGCTACGGACCTGAACGTAACTCATCTCAGGGTATTTGGAGACTCACAGCTGATCATATGTCAAACCAATAGAGATTGGAAAACAAACAATGAAAAGTTAAGCCCATATCATGAGCGCCTTGAAGATCTAATCGCATGCTTTGACGATGTTACCTTCTCCTATGTCCCGCGAGCAAGAAATCACTTTGCCAATGCACTAGCAACATTGGCATCAGTGGTCAAAATTCCATATGGCATCGAAATGAAGCCAATCATGATTGGACAAAGGAATGAGTCGGCCTTTTGCCTCCAAGTTGAAGGAACCATAAAGCCCGATGAGGAGCCTCCATGGTTCTCAGAAATCAAGAAATTCCTCAAAACACATGCCTTAAAGGGATATCCAAGACAGACAGGTAGACCATCCAATGTTTAGTGGCAAATTACGTCATCTGGGGCAAGTGCCTCTACAAGTGATCATATAACAACATTTTGCTCAGATGCCTAACTGAGAGCGAAGCAGCAAACGTTGTAAAGGAAATCAATAAGGGAGTATGTCAGGCCCACACTAAAAAGATCCTACCACAAGGGAATTTTTGGACCACTGTAGAAACTGGCTATTATAACCACGTTAAGAAGTGCTACAAATACCAAGAGCACTCCTGTCTGATACATACTCCCGCCATAGATCTACACAGCATGACCACCCAATGGCCACTTGCCACCTAGGCCTCGATGTCATCTGAAAGGTCAATCCAAAGGCTTCTAACAGACATTAGTTCATCCTCGTCACCATCGAATACTTTACAAAATGGGTGGAGGCAACATCTTACGCAAGCATCACAGCCAGTCATGTCGAAAAATTTATCAAGAAGAACATTATTTGTCGGTTCGGCATGCCTTAGGACATCATCACGGATAGCGACACTTACTTTGCGAACAAGCGCATTAGAGCCTTATGCAAGTAGTACAAAATCAAGCATCATCACTCATCACCATATAGGCCACAAACTAATAAAGCCATAGAAGCTACTAATAAGACTGTCATCCGTATCCTCGAGAAGATGGTCGTCACATAGCAAGACTGGAGCAAAATTCTACCTTTTTGCACTATGGGCCTATCGAAAGTCGATCCGTACCAATACAGGGACAACACCATTTTCCCTTGTCTATGGAAACGAGGCTGTGCTACCAGTTGAGGTCGAAGTACCCTCACTTTGTATCCTCATTGCATCCGATCTATCGAAAGTCGAAAGAGAGAGATCCCATTTTGAACAGTTAAACTTGATAGATGAGAAAAGGCTCCTAGCTTTCTATCACACCCAGGCCTATCAAAGGAGGATCGCACGTGCCTATAATAAGCATGTTCGCATTCGAGATTTAAAAGTGGGTGACATTGTGCTCAAGAAAATCTTTTCGTCTCTCCACGTCGATCCAAGAGGGAAATTCAACCCCAACTGAGAAGGGCCTTACGTCATCAAAGAAGTACTCCCTGGATAAGCATTACGTCTTGCTACCATGGACGGAGAACATTTTTCTGAGCCCATCAATGCTAGATATGTAGGACGATTCTACTCCTAGTCTCCCGCGGTAAGGTAAGTATCGATAAGATGGATACATGACTGCTCAAGGACCCCTTAAAAGTGGTCGTTATTTCAAAGCCAAATAGCCAAAAGGTGTCCCTAAATTCTTTTACTTTTTTTCTACCCAATTTGAGCCAATGGCCTTTCCTTCATTGACCCCTCCTAGAAAAAGAAAAAATGTGTGTATGTGTACATACCAAAAAAGAGAAAAACTCCTGAAACAAAAGGCGAAGGAGTTATCATCAAAATCCAAAAAAATCATAAAAGTAAAATCCCAAAAAGAAGATATCTAAAAAGAAAAAAGAAAAGAAAAAAAAAATAGAAAAGAAAAAGTGAGGCATGTAAAGTCAAAATCCCCAAGAATGAAGTATCTCACAACAACTGGAACCCAATCGAGGAAACCTTTTAACTTCCGAATACCTTCAAAATTCCTAACCTATCCCTTTCAACCCGTGGCCGCGATTCTACATGAGAAAAAGTTCTCTTTAAGGTCTACAAGCAGTCACAGTATTCATTGAGTCAATACAAGCCAAGTTGAGAGACAACAAAGAACTCCATCCAGCTAGTTATGACAGAATCGACGTCCATGTCGTGGCCATTGAAATAATTTTTAAAATAAAAAAGAAAATAAAATAAAAATAAGCAAGCTCAAAGTAAAATGGACATGGTGAAAATCTGAAAGGACGCCACGGGTAAAAAGAGTGAGATTGTGCGGACCAGGTGAAAACCTGAAAAGTTCCCTGGGATAAAAAGGCAAACTACCCATGGACGTAGCAAAAAGTCGAAATGGCGCCATGGATAAAAAGAGGGCGACAACGGGCACGACAAAAACCCATCTTCTGTGATGTGAGTAAAAGATGGTTTTTTAAAAGAAAAAAAAAGGGAGAGAAAAAATAAATTAATCACTCCTTTGGTCCTGTGCAAATTATCTGGTTGCCAACTGGGCCACTCATGTTTGCTCAAATTGGGTCATGGTCAGGTAGATCTTTAGACCACACCGCCAAATGCATGACCTGAGCAATAGATAAAAGGTTGATTCAATCCAAAGGGATGAACGTTCTGACTTTGGTCAAAATTCTGAACCTCACTCAAGTCCGATCGCATGAACATGGTTCGACTATTCTCAAAATGGGACTCGTTACTTTGTCTCATTGTTAAGGCATCAAAGAAAAAAAAAGAACAGAAAGAAAAAAAAATCTGGAAAAATCTAAAAAAATATACATAAACATATATACTCCTTTTATATCCATATACTTATTTGCAGCATCGTACTTTCAACTCAAAGAAGAGAGAGAAAAAAAGAAAATCCAAAAATATAAGTTTGGAAGAAAAAAAAAATTTTAAAATTGTAGGTCAAAGTTTACTTCGTCTATTAAATAGGATGCACATTTGTTATCAATATAAACAAAAAAGGGGTTGACGTTTTCTTATGAATGTGCAGGAACATCAAACGGCCCAAAGCCTCGAATCAAGCAACCTCTTAAGTTGCTAAAACATTCCATGCCAACAACTATTGTGGATGGATCAAATGAAGCATCTCATCACTAACGTTCCGTCTATCAACAAAAAAAAATGAAAAAAGAAATCTGTGTTTTCATTCTGCCTTTTGTCACTAATTATGCACATGCGTGCTTCATTGCGATAAAATGTCAATATTTTCGGCAACGCAGTTGTACTAAATTAAGGCCCTAAGTTTATGGTTCACCTTGGATCTTTGGATCCTACTCTAAAGTAGGAGCAACAGTTTCAATCCATGTAACACCCAGCCAATTCCGGCTTATACTTGCATTATAGGTCTGACGGATATACACCTGATGAACAAGATTTAGCCATTCGTTTATATGAACTAGGTCACTCTGTATCAGAACTCCATAAATAAACAGACTCCTTGCGTGAGATCTAGTAGGTAAGGCTAAGACCGTATGCCCATTAGTTAACAGCCCAACTGATGTGACCCAATAGTGATAGGCCTTAAATCAGACCTGCTGTCAACACTCGAGTGTCAGGACCCGTGAATCAGATCTAGCCCATGGGTTGCACCCATTAGAAACCTGGCCCATGACTTAAAACCTCGGGTATGTGGCATTTGGACCAGCCTATACACCCAACTAGATGTATAGGTATCACACCAAAGCACCCCCACCCTTATAAGCTAGCATTCATGCATAAGGTGTGCATGATTGTTGATTGACAAGCACGAAAGAGGAGAGCTCCTCTCCTTCCATCTCCACCTTGAAGAAGCCTCCAAATCGGCCAATATCTTCACTTTCGTCAACGATAAAACACAATTGCGATGGAGAGATCATTCAACTCATTCTTGAACCGTGGACTCATTCGAGCAAAGACCGAGACAATTCTAACGGGAGACATTTTACTCGAAAGCTCGGAAGCCTCGCATGAGAGGGAATTCGTTATGGTAAACCCTCAATCTTCACTCTGTAGATCTATTTTCTAGAATTAGAGTCGGCTCACGCAAGGGTTAGAAATTCATGTGGTGAATTTAGGAATCGGACATACGAGAGACTTTATAGCCAAATCCTCAGGGTCAGATACCTTGAAATGCGAGCATGCATGAGCACACGAGTGTTGGAGAGTTGATAATCCTAAACCGGACATGAGTGAGTTGTGTTACGAGTTTTCATGCTTCGAAACCTCGTGAATCAGGCCCGCATGGAGTCTAGAACGAAATTAGCTGATTTTCGAAGTCCCGGATCAGGCCTTGTGTAATCTTAATAGAAAAGGAGTCTATGTATGGCATGATCATATCGTGTATGCCTCCATTTCGCCTTTGAAAGGAGGACTTTACACATGAAGATCGAGTTTCAGAACCTATGAGGTGAAATAGAGAACTGGCAAGCTATTAAGGCTCCCCGCGGCGAGAAAATACCTGAACCACTCATCGCGATGAGTGCTTCCTTGAAAACCATGCTTAGTGTGGCTCTGGAAAATCTGGCTTGAAGCCTATGGCACCTGAAGGGCTTGCATGCGGCGACATGTAAGCTCGTCGCGGCGAGGTTTACTCTGTTGTGTACCTTGGAGTTTTGGATTTCTATGCCTCGAGAGAGCTTCGTTCGACCACGTATGTTTTGTTAATCATTAGTTTTATATGATATGCATGATTTAGGGTGTATGAGAGGACCCATTTGCTAAAGGATTGACCTTGATTCATGCGCTTTGACTTGCAAGATTTCAATATTAAGGTAGGGTGATCTCGCTACAAAGTTATGCACTTGACTCGATCATGGGATAATATATTGGTTTTGACCACATTTTTACTTATGTTTCAGCCATGTGTTTAATGATTGAAATCTCTGCATATGATTAATGATTCATTTCCGTACATGAACATACACTTTTAACATCTTGCTTGCATATGATTGTCAAGTCCATTTCATTAAATTCAGTCCTCGTTTCATGCTATGATTAGTATAAGCTCCTATTCATTATGAATGTGACATGCATCCTGATTGTGTGTAATTGAGGAGAGGAACCTCCATGAGAGGGGTGAATCTCTAGGGTTTTGACCTTGTGTCCACTACGGATTGCTTAGTTCTCGCTACGGGATGCTATTGCCACAAAACTCGACTGGTTCTTGTGATTAGTTGTGAGTGGAGTGGAACCTCAAAGGGAGGGGTGGAGTCCCTGGGGCTATGACCCTGTATCCGCTACCGACTGCTCTATTCCCGCTATGAGATACTCACACTAATGTTATGTGATTCGTATGTAATAAGATGTCATATGCTCGATTCGATACTCTATGTATACTGCCTTATATATGCTTGTTTCCTTGATGTGATAAGCAAATCAGTCCTGTTTTCTTGATCCGACATTGTGTATAATGGTTCGAGGCTTATTCTATGTATAAACTTATGTTAACTTCAAGCCTTAACCTATTGCAAGCACACAATGGAAATTATAGCTTATCGATAGGATCGTTCCCACGAGGAAGTGAATTATCTAGTATAATTCTATTTATATCTTTATATCCAAATTCTTATTTCAAAAACTTCTATTTATCTTTAAGATCTGATTTACTGGAGAAATATGAATAAAAGAATGGTGTTTAAACTAAAGTGCAGAAAAATAAATCTTAACCTTCAAACTTCAGATTATGGTCGTCAATCACAATCTTTTGCTATCAGATATTTATGAAATTAAATAGTACTGTTACACCATATATCAAGTTTCCTAGCATTGGTCGTCAATCAATACTAAAATCCTAATAATACAGATTTAATCTAATCAATAATCTCTTAAAATCTGGGCGGCAATCAAACTCTAAAAAATTAAAGATGGAAAAGTAAAAACCGTTACACTAATCTGCAAATGCCAACCTGAGTCGTCAATTCAAATTAAAACTCAAAGATGTTTACAAAGTAGTAAATAAAAGAAAATAAAATTTAAACAAGAAAGTAAAGTAAAATATATCTTTCACCCCTCAGCTGCAGTCCTCAATTGCTCTTTTAAAACCTTAGATATCTAATCTATTCTAACTATTTTACACTACTGATCAGAAGAACATCCAACCACAGTTGTCAATTAATGCTGAAATTTTTCAATGCTTATTCCGGGCTCTCTTATTTATAGATCATAAGGAGTCGGTTTACAAAGATCTAACTCTAATAAAAGAAACTAAAAGATTCCTAATATAACTCTAATTCCTAATTTTATTCTTCCTTGATAATAGCGGTAGATGTGTTCCGAAATTTCTTTCTTTTTGTAACGTCAATAGAGATCTTCGGATTCTATCATCATCAGTCTTCTCAGATCCGTAATTCACCAATCTTCTAATTCTGTTCATGGCGGTGATAGTCAGTTCTAATGTGATCAGCAGTAGGAGAAAGCTTATATTCTGGAAAATCTTAATTCATGATTTCTTATTTTTAGCTTCTCTTTCTTACTTGGGCGATTTCGTATTTTGAACGATCGTTTTTTCTTGTTTTGTCGTTTTCTCAAGAATCGTCTTTTGAAGAATCATAAACTTACAATTTCTCACTTAACTCATCTTTGGTTTTAGTAATAGCACTCAATCGTAAAATATGATTTCTCTGCTTTCAGTAGATGGTGAATCGTCTTCTTATGCTCAATCGCCTTTTTACTGCTTTTTGAGTTCATTTTGATGAATATTAACACTTTCGTTCTCTTTTACTATTTTTCCTTAATATTTGCGCATCAGTAGCTTATTAGTAGCAAACTAAGTCCTAGCATCATTATGTTAAGGGTGATAAAATGGTAATTCATGTGAATGATCACACTCCCAAACTTACGTTTTGCTAGTCCCTAGCAAATGAGGAAAAATAAACTATCCTAAACTAATAATTTAAATACCGCTTTTGTAGGGAGCACGATTGCATTTAGCAAATGCAACAAGCCTTTAAACCTATGACAGCCCGGGTTTTGGCACCCCGAAGCCCGCACCGCCAGTGGGATGGCGCTGAGGCCGAGCCCCCGAACGAAGCACATAACGTACAGTTGCATTGCGGAAAACAAAGCGAAACCATGTCCAACGAATCATAATAGCAAAAAAGACAACTAGTACTATTCTTCAAAAGCTCAAAATGACGGCTCTAGTTCCATATGATTCCTTATGGAAAAAGAACCGACAAGAACCACCGGTAAGGGCCGTACCTTACCGAAATATGGTTCACCAAAAGAAATACAATCATTTGTAAAATTTACATCCTTTACAACAAAAGTTAAACCAACACATCCTGAATCCTAGGGCCGGACCTACTCTTGCCTAGTACAAAGAAAGCAGCTCTCAGAGTGAATCTCCTCCAAGTCCTTCCCCGAAGTTAGCTCAGAATCCTCCCTCTCGGAAATCCTGGTATCAACGTCTTCACCTGAACCTATGACATATAGTCGAGGAATGAGCTTCATCCAAGCTCAGTAAGGAAAAACTCATAGCATGCTTATTGTAACGGCAAACATAGATCTTATGGCATAATGAAACAGAATAATCGGGACGTATGCACAGTGTATGGTCATGGCATGAAACATAGGTACAAAGCTTGTTCAAAATTTAAAAGAGATAGGTCCACATCTTCTTCCAACACAAGAAAAGAAAAACTTAAAGTGGTATGCTTAAAGTAATAGAATGAGGAGCTATAGCCTCATGCCCCCGATGGAATACCCACCATCATCGCTCATATGAACCATTTTCACATATATCCAAGGTCCAATAAAGTTGGATGCTTGGCCAAACATATTTACCGTCATGTTGTAGGAGTCACAAAACACATAGCACAAAGGTGTACGGATTAGCCGCCGTACCGGTCGGGTATACACATAAACCCTTAAATTGAAGTGCGTACATATAGCTCATCGAAAACGTACGGATGCACATGTCCTTCCAAATTGAATTCATAACCACACATATAATCAATTCAAAGAAACATCACATCATAACTCACACATGTTAACGTAACAATGCGCATGGTGTCAAGTGTTCCTTACCTCGAGATCTTAACCCGCACTAGCTCACACCGCCGTTTGGGTTAGCCCCTTCATCATACAATACTAAGTCACCTAAAATATAAAATCCAATATTCACTCATTAGAACAATGTTAAACATGTTAGGATAACTCCCCTCAAAATCTCACAGTCAAAACTTACCAAAATTCTGAATCTGGGAATTTCGATCGATCGAATCCCAATTTTGATCGATTGAAATCATGTTTCGATTGATCGAACTAAATTCAATCGGTCGAGCTCTCACAGAAGCCAAAAATCAAATATAGTTCGATCGAACGAATCCCCTTTCGGTCGATCGAAAACTTATTTCGATCGATAGAAAATATTTTGATCGATCGAATCTTCCAAAAGCAATTTAGCTATCACACAGTTCGATTGAACGAATCTTACTTTGATCGATTGAAAACTCTAATTCGATCGATCGAATATATTTTGATCGATCGAGTTCTCATAGAGGGTTTTTCCACGTTCCTGTTTATATACGTTTCGATCGATCAAGTGTGAGATTCGATCAATTGAATACGTTTCGTTCGATCAAATTTAACTTCAACCGAACCATATTCAACTTCAATTTCCATACATTTAAGTCCATTTCGATCAATCGAATTCAATTCCGATCGATCGAAATGAGCGGATTCCAGCAGTCCTAGTGTCTGCACCCTCGTTCTCACCTCCTCTTCAAATCAAACCCGATTCTTGCGTGTTCTTGATCTTAAATTACGTAAAAACAACCACTAATACACATTCAAGTTTTATCCTTAGTTTATGTACCTCTATTTCCTCTGGTTCTCCAATTCCTAGCGTCTAACTTTGACTAGGGTCGATCATCGCTTCAAATTCGTACAACAATCTTCGAAAATGGATCAAGCGCACATCCCTAAGCAATCAATGCCTTAGTCGCCCCTCTCTCTCTCTTCTTAACTCCCGGTGATCTACAATAACTAGGGTATTGAATGGTTATAATTCCTTTTATAACCATAGTCTTAGGTTTTGATACAAAGCAGTCACGCCTAGTTGGGTGTACGAAGGTGCACTAACCCTCAACCTAGCCTTCATACGTCAAATCTCATCCGTTGGATTTGATCTATAGACATTACATAGACTATCAATACCGTCTCTGACGTGCAGACTATCGACACACGTACCGAGGCAATTAGTTCTAGGAATGTTTGGGACATTACAAAACCCCTCAATGATCCCTAGTGGAGGAGTTATAGTCTCCTGAAGGTTTTCAGTGAGGTTACCTACAAACTTCAAATATTTTTTTAGATTTTTCAAAATATTTTCAAAAAGAAAACAAAAATTCAAAATATCTAAACTAATTTTTTTATGCTACTTAATCAGTCAGTCATTATATGATGGTTATGATTTTCATAATTACAAATCTTTCATCTTTTACTTTCGATCACCATAATTATCCTTTATTAGAACTCAACAATTTTGATTCTGTAAAGTGTGGAGTGTGTGCATATCTGTGAAAAGTTTATTCATCATAGATTTTTCTAAACTGCAGATTTAAAAAATATTTTCATCCAAATTCTCACCAATTAGCATACTCACAAAAAGATATTGAAAATTATTGGGCTCTAACAATATGATATGTATGATAAATTTGAAAGGACAATCAACTAAGAAGATAAATCTCGTGGAATGGATAATCAATTCTGTTCATATGACTTGTTTGTTCATTCATAGTATCTATTTCATAAATCTCTACTAGACTCATACTTTTGTAAATCGTAAATCACAAAGGTCTTTCCTTCAGCTTGAAATGAGGCTTTTGGTTAAAAGGTTTTCAAAGATAGGATAAAAGGATTCAAAGTTTTCTGAGAATTTAGCTTTTCTTTTCCTATTCTACTTTCTTTCTTTTCCTTTCTACTTCAGTAAGTATCCAAAAATCAGATAACTTCTTCCCATGTATAGTTTTAGAAATCCCAATTTTTCTTCAGTCAGAAGCTTTTTGCTTCTTTTGAAATCGTCTTTTATGAATATTTTTTTCTTATCTTTTTCCCATATTTTCATACAATTGTATTTCTTCTCAGTTGTACCTTTTTTAGCAGATCCCTTATCTGTTAAGCATATACTCTTTTCACTCCCTCTTCTTCCCTTCTTTTTCATTCTAAATTATCAGAAATTGTATGGGTCAAAGTTTGATATTTTTGGGCAGTACTTATGGTTAACGGTTTATAAAATTCTAGTATAAAGAGATTCATTTTTAGGCTTCTAATATGGGTTCAAAGGATAAATTTATTTTCTTGGGGTTTTGGTTTTTTGGCTTTGACTAATCAAAAGATGGCCTTTGGTCATTTTCATGATTTACTAGTATGGATGTCTTGCTTTGATATATTCAACAGATAGTTCTAAAGAAACAAATCATCATAATCACATAATATCTTGATTTTTAAGTTTAGCAATATGAGATTTTTCAGTAGTAAAGAAGTTGAAGGAAATTTATGCTTGAATAAAAACAGTCTCTCTCTCAAAACGAAAAGAGGAATAATGGCTCTAAAGCTCACTAGTTCATAATTTTGAAACTAGAATCTAAATATTGCAGTTTAAATCAATTATATAGTTTCAAACATTCATTTATGATACAGTGTTCAAAAGAGCTAAACATGAATCGCAATTATTTTATTTTGAATTATTGAACTACTGTGATGGATTGTAAAGTTTTATAGATTTTCAATTTCTCTATCATAATGTTCATATAATGATTTAACTATCTAATATATACAGATCTAAAAAATTAATAATAATTTATTTATTTATTTTTATTTTTTTGTAGAAAATTAGTAAAGTATCTAAAAACTAAACTAAAAATTGACTAAAAATTAAACTAAAAATTTAACTAACTAATATACACAAAAAGCGATGTATCCCCCCCAAACTGAAATAGGACAATGTCCTCATTGTGCAAAACAAGGGACTCAATAAAAATTTACCATTGGAACATACCTGTGAGGTTTTTCGATTTATCTGAATTTTACTCACATGGTGATGTAGGATATGGGACAATTGAGTTGGATGGTACATGCTGTGGAGTTGGTATGGAGAGAAGACTATTTATACCATTGTCCTTTGAGTCAGATATCTTTGTTGTGGAACAGCCAGAATTGACTTCTAGTTCATGTTCTTCTTATGGTTTCGGTGGTACTTCTGCAGAGTGTGCCTCCGGATTTCCCTTCTCTACTATTAATGATTCGTATCTTTCCCGCAGTACAGACAATTCCTTATCTTTTTCTTTCATCGCCTTCTGAAGTCGACATATCACAACAAACTTTTCTTTCATCTAATCTCTCAGATTTTCTGATTCGGCCCTTGCTCTTGCTACATCGACCCAATATCTGTTCGTGAGAGAGTCAATATGTTGCTTCTGTTCCTGGCAAGTGAGTATTAGGGATTCCTTATCATCTTATAATTTGAGTACTTTCCCTTTCTCTATTGTTAGTTGGTGATTCTTCTCAATTAGCTGAGCATGTAGTGACTGTTGATATTCTTTGTAGGCTCTTTCTTTCGTGGTGTCCATAGCATCTAGATCGCCAATGAATTCTGCCAATTGCTCTATCAGATGTGTTATTTTATCTTCATATTCTTTTTCCTGTCTGTCCCACCCTATTGGTTTTCTTTCAGTATCCTATTCTCTTCTTGTACCTGTGCAACTTGGTCTCTAAGGGCTGTAGTATCCTCCTGGATTTTCTTGTTTGTTTCAGATACCCAATGCACATGACATTCTTTTATTGCCTTCTGTTTCATTTTGGCAATCATTTCCTTTTTTTCCTGTGCAGTAGGCATGCTGTCTCAAACTTTGCTTTTCACAATATGTAATTCATCCATCATCCTCCTCACAACACCTGATAAGTGGGCATTTGTAATTTGCCATTGCTCTACTTCTTTTAATCCTCTGTCTAGAGTAGATTGGTTAATCATTGGAGCTGTTGAGGTAGTAGCTGGAATATACATTTCTTGATGTAGTAACGCACTGAAGCTCATCGTTGCGGCTTCAATATGTAGACCTGGATCTATAGCTTGGGATATCTGAGTCTGCTCTGGTGTTGGGATTGTAGGTACTGTGGTGTTGGTTATAGGATCAACATGGGTTGGGACTTCAGTTTCCTGGTTTGCTCCTATTGTTTGAGACATAGGAGGTTGAACTAATAGCATCTCTAGTGGGGCAACTGCTAGAAGACTGATGGGGGCTTGGCTAGAAGTACTCACTGCTGGTGCAAGAATTCCCTCTGCTTCGGTGGAAGTTAGTTCAGTTTCATGGGGCATAGCAAGTCCTATCGGTGAATCCAAATCTAAGACATATAGATTAGTTTGATTTGTGGTAGGTTCTAGTGCTATCGGGAGTTCCTGTTCAAATGCCTTCTTTGGTACTTGAGAGCCAATTTCTGTGCTTTCATGAGGTTGAGTAGAAGTACTCACTACCTCTTCTGTAGTTGCTTCTAAAATGCCGGTTAAGAGCCTTGTAGTGGGCTCTTCTTGTTCTTCAGGAACTTGGGTGGTCTCTAGTGCAGATGGGACCTCCTCTTTTTTTATAGAAATGGGGACTTTCTTTTTGTTTGCAACACATAAAGTTCTCCGATAAGCCTTAGCTGTGAGGCTTTCGTCACTTCTCGGTAAGGATTTCTCTTTCGAATCAATTTTATATCCCATATTCATCAACAAATTCATAATCAAACCTTCAAAGGGTAGACATATGTTGTTTGTTTGATACTTCTTAAGACTCAATTTCTCTCTCGGTATTCATTACCTCCAAAAGGTAAGAAGGAACATCAAACTAGTAGCGATTAGCCATCAGGTATAAGGCTTTCATAAAAAGGGCTCTTCGCTGAGTTGCGTGGCCCGTAGGGTGGATAGTCTAAAAAATTAAAACATCGACGAAATGAAGGGATAAATTCTGTTCTTCCAAATCCTTTTGCAAGAAAAATGATTTGTCTTTTGGGGGTTTGCCTAGCATTTCTGTGGCCATTTGAATAAAATTCGGAAGGGTCTCGGATGCTTCTCTAAGTATATTGCCTCTGGCGTGTCAAAGGACACTTCAGGTCTCTCCAAAGGTGCATTCATCACTCCAGCAACCATTGCGTTTGTTATTAAAATTGGGAATCCATCAATGGTTGTGGATAAAATAACCCTTGCTGCTATTAACCATATTGGTATAAAATAGTTTTACAAGCCTTGGGTAGACTTGTGTAACTCCGGGTGCTAAAAAGTAGTGGAGCCCTGCGTCCCGAAAATATTTTATAGCTCCTCTACTAATTTCAAACTGTTCCTAAAAAGTGACATCTACACCAACTTTGGATCCCACAAGATGGTGGATAGTTGAATCTGGGACCCGATCCAATGATCTTTCAGAGGACATTGGCTTTTTGCCTTTATCAAAATTTGTGCCCTTTCGAGGGACATCTATTGCTTCAGTTACTTCTACCTCAGGTTTTCCTCGAATGACCACCCCTGAGGTCTTTGCCTTCTTTTTTGGTGGGGTTGCTGCTTTTAATTTAGCTTTTTGGGCAGCAGCCCTCTTTAAAAGTTGTTTAATTGGGGAGGAGTCTGAACTGTTACCTCCCTCTTCGCCATCTCCTCTCACTGGTTTTTCGGTTGTCTCCGACATTGTGTAATTATTTTTCTGCAAATTATAAAAGAATATTGCTTAGTGAATTGCAACTTGCATGTATGAAATTGAAATAAATTTCAAAGACTCCCCTATTGGAAAATTACCTTGCTGTCGAGCAATTACCAAACCCTAGTTTTCAATTATCTAGTCAAAACTCATATAGGGTTCTGAAATCGACCCAGAAGTGCAAGGGAATTTTAAGAAGCAAAAAATGATTGAGTTTTTTATCAAGGAGATTTAAAAACTAGGGGGAAAGGGCGAAGACAAAAATGGAAAATTCGATAATGGGACTGACGTATCCTCTCTATGATATGTAGGCCCTATCTTCATGGTGACCTGCTGAACCGGTCACCCGTCACGTTATAACCTAGAATCGATGGTCGATTCTAACTTTTCAAATATAATTTATGAACTCTATTATCAGTCAAATCATAATCACTATGATTGTCTAATAAAATAAATAAATAAAGTTCAATCGTAAATCCATATGATTTATTCATAAAAATGGAAAATCGGACATACATTGCGATCGTTCGTTTCTCAACGATTTGGGTCGCAATGTGTTTCGCAAACCAAAAAAAAATATGATTGTACATATTTTACAAAAAGTGCTACGGATGAGTCGGTAACTTGACGATTCCCTAGAGGATTTCAATTTTGATCGTGGGGAGTAGATGTCTCCCCTAAAAATACTTGGCCTCTCAGGTTATTGACCGGCTATGTCGGTAACTATCCACTCTCTCTTTGCCACTTACGAGGCTAGCTGGCCAATCTGGCTCTCCAGCTTCATAATGGACTGTGTATGTGAATCAAGTGTCTGAGAGAATTGAGCAAGCTGATGGAAATCCTTGGAATGCTGATGTGATTATTGCTGTAAATCTCGAAGGATTTGAACAATCGTGGTATCGAGTGCACTGCTCTGTGGAACAAATTGGGGTTGTGCAGCTGGCAATTGAGGTCTTTGGTGGAAGACTTGAGTCTGGGGAAATCGAGGTTATGCAACTGTTGGCTGTAGTTGTGCTCCAGTGGTGGAACCACAGTTAAATCCAGGATGGTTCCTCCATGTTGGGTTGTATGTGTTCTCATAATCTCCTCTCTAAAAGACCATTACTTGTTCGGTCTCCACTACCTCTTGGTATGATGGCGCAGTTGGGGTCTCGGTATAAGGCAAAATCTAACAATTAGAACAATTTGCTAAAGATCTATCCACAATGCTTAGTATGGCAGACATTAAAATCGTGATTTGTTGTTCAAGAGTCGCAACCTTTGCACTCATGTCATGCTCCTTTTTTCCTTAATCCTTGATGTCATAAACTCTACCCCTCGCGAGCTGGGTGTAACGGATAACATCTGGGTTGGATCTCAACAAAGCTTATTTTTGCTTTGAGTTGTCGGCCAGTTTCTCAAATAAGTTCCAAGACTGTTGGCCATTTTGAGCAATAAAGGCTCCTCCACTTACGACGTTGACTGTAGCTTAATTAGTCTCAGTCAACCCTTGATAAAAACTTTATGCAATGGACCAGTTCAGCACGTCATGATGAGGGCATTTTCTCAACAATTCCTTCATCCGTTCCCAGCCCTCATGGAATAATTCTCCAGCCTTTTGGCTAAAGTCCTGGATGGCTTGGCGAATTTGATTTGTTCTACCAATTAGGAAATATTAATTTAAAATTTTAGAATGGAGTCCTTCCCAAGTGGTAACATTTCTGGCAGGCAATGAAATTAGTCATGCCTTCGCTTGATCTTTGAGAGAGAAAGGGAACGGTCGTAACTTAAAGGCTTCATTATTGGTGTTTGGTGTTTGGAACATGGTGCAAAGTTCTATGAAATCCCTAAGGTGATGACAAGGAAATTCCCGATCAATCCCATGAAAGGTCGGTAACGACTGGAGTATATGGGACTTGATTTTGGCATTTTGACTTGCTGCTACCTCTAGTATCACTATACAAGAGGGCTCAGTCAAGGCAACCATGCTGAAGTGTGTTTGAATTGAACGGTCATCAGCCATGGTTGGAAACTCTCTTCTGAAAGTTCGATTTCGTGCAAGACAACGTAGGAGAGTTCATTCAATTTCTTGGTGTAGACACCCAAAATTGACCTAAGGCCCGATCGAAACATACCTCGAGAGAGGCGCACTCCTTAGCTTCTGATAGCATTCTCCATACCCTTAGGAATCACCCCGGATCCTTTAGAACCCTTCTCGAACCTTTAGGAACCAATCCCAACCCTTAGAAACCTTTCCGAACTCACAACTAACCCTCTCAGGAAATGATCAAAGAGAGATGTACCATGGCCAACAGGGACCTCTACTATGATCAAATCTTATGCCATTGAAAAGTAGCAACGAGCCAAGAATCGCCTCAATCCGAGCCACACATCAAAAGATACGGCTACTCGAAGTTTGGGCACAAAAACAAGCATCAACTGAACCTCCCGAGGCAGGCATTGAACCTCGTGAGAACCTAGGCATACTTTTCTCATGTAATACATGCGCCAAGCCATTTTCCCCCCAGAAATGGCTTGGCGCATCTATTAGTGGCTCCACATCCAGGTGGGCCCCTCGCGAGCTCTGAACTTTCAGCAGTGTAATTTTTCCTAGCGTAGGTATTAGTTATGCCAGGCTTAGCTACAGTATTCTGATGATTTTTACTCGAAAATCCTTTTTGGAGTTTGACTTGTTGACCATCTCAAAGTCTAAGATGGGTTTCATTAGGACTGTTGCACCCACTATTACCCTATTTGTAACCCTCTAGTCATTTGAAACCTCACCCTATTATCTACCATTCAAGCATCTTGCCCATATTTCCAAGCTTTCAAAATCTTAGGAAACCTTATATTAGAAGATTACCTAACTGTTAAAACCAATTAGCTCTTAAGTGACTTCCTAACCTCCCCTTTTCCTATAAATAGAGAGCTACCCCCCTTTGCAAATGGCTTGAAAAAAAATTTCTTAAGAGAGAAGCCTTTCTCCCTTTGGTGCCCCATTGCTCATACAAATTCCATAACTGCAAAGTTTCTTTTAGATCCCCTCTTCCACCAAGAAAACCTTGTGTTAGGAGAGAACCATCTCCTAGCCTTCTTCCTCTACCTCTTAGCTATCAAGCCCTAGGAGTTAGAACCCTTCATTCAACCATTCAAGCTATCAGAAGCTCATCAAGTACACCTACGCGAAAGTCCACACGGGTGCTACAAGGACCCAAGAGCTCCGGCTCTACCCTCTATTCCTCTACCTTCTTATTTTTTCTCTATCCTCAAATTTGTGCCGTTACACCACCGAAATCTCGGTCGGAACGGAGGGGCATAAATAGGATCCAAGTGCCTTTGGACAAGAGGAAGTGCTCTTTTCCTTTTTATTTTCCCCTTATTTTTGGCCATAAGTAAAGACCGCTTTTGAACGGGTTGATCAAGTACCTAACACCTTCCCGTTCGATGACCGACCCCTACCCAAGAGCCTTTGGCGTAGACTGGAATCAGAGTCATATTTGTGGCACTTTGGTGCTTATAAAATTGATTTGGGTATCCCGGGACGCCAAAAGCTCCAGGTGGCGACTCTAAATTTTTCTTACGAGCACATCGTCCCTACAAGATCGTCAAAAATCTGCGGTTGCATAGATGGCGACTCTGCTGGGGATGAGCTAGTAGAGGTTCCCCTTGAAACTTGGCTCTTTTTTTCTTCATTTTACTAACATTTACTTGTTTTCTCTTAGTTTCACTCACCCCTACGATTCAGTTGGTTTTATACTTACCCCTACTTTTTTTGTCATTTACGAGCCTTAGCCGATTGGCGGGCCTACTTGCGCATTGTCTTTACGTTTCGTCTACTTTTCCGTCATTTACGTGCCTTAGCCAATTGGCAGGCCTACTTGCATATTGTCTTTCCGATTCCTTTACTTTCCGTCATCACGCCTTAGCCATTTGGCAGGCCTACGTGAGCATTTAAAATTGTCATAATCATATCCTACCAGTGGGCGCTGGCCCGTAGAGGCGGCACGGGACCTTCACCACCCGTTTTTTGGACTTAAAAGAAAACTCCCTTAAAAATTGGAAATTAAAATTGAATCAAGAAAGGGACATAATTGAAGTTTTACAGGGGTAGATTTTCAAAGGGTTGGGATTTTTAGGCAAAGATACAAATACTCGGTTCTTAGTACGGCGACAGCCCCTAGTGGTGATGATCCAAAAAAGTACCAGCTCACCTAGTCTTTGAGAAGGCGCTTGCGCTGGAGGTATATTGGGCGAGTAACTTATCCTGTTACAAAGCTTAAAACCCTCGGGGGAGCGCGTTAGTGGAGTTATACTGAATTCGGTGAGGAGAGAGCCGTTGCAATTAAGAGACCACTCCCCGGAAGCATTGCTTCTAGAAAACCAAAGAAAACAGACTGAATTCGAGCCTGCTGTTTCACTGTCCAAGATATTTGACCCCACTGTTTACCTGGCGCAACTAATACATGCGCCAAGCCAAAAGTCCCCAGGTTTGCATTGGCGCATCTATTACATGCGCCAAGCATAAATTTTGCCAAGTTTGACCTGGCGTAAGTAATAAATGCGCTAAGTGAAATCTGTCCCCACTGACTAGTGCAGCCCGAATCTGAGGCCTATTCCACCATCCCGAGTTCCCCACTTAGCGGTTTTGCACCTCTGATTAGGTCCCACACTATCCAACACCCAATACGCCACCGCCGGTCAAAAGAAGATAACTTCTTATCGACTCGCTCCGGAGAATCGGGTTGTTTGTGTTGATTTTCGTGCCTTCAATAGATCAAAGGGTTCCCCTTTGATTCTTCCGAAGCGCATCGGGGTCTCGTCGCGGGATCTATTTAGGGTACAAATACCGCCAGAAAATGGAAATTCAAAGGCCCCGGAATCCATCATCAAAATCCCTTTACAAAAATCTTTTTCAAAAAATATAAACCAAAAAACCCAAAAATATTGTGGTGCCGGCACAACGGCATTGTCTTATCCTCCGTCATCCCGTAGGGGAAGAAGGAGAAAGCTTTACGGGCCTCATCCAAGGCACCCATATCTGACCCATCACCAAGCCATGTCGTGGGCAGTGGATCCGGCATACACCGATCCCGATTCATCCCCACCACATTCCCCAACTCATTCCCATGTGAAAGAGATTTTCACATCCATCCCCCTCACCCAATCCTCATTTGCCGTCACCGGGCCTTTCGGTGCACCGATTTTCCCATCTGCAACCGCTCAAATTACCCAAAATTTGGCACTCCATCCCCCATCATTTTCCCAAACCATGCCCATTCCTCCCCCCATGTCCATACCCAATCCATCACACTTTCCGCTCACACCCATTCAAAATCCAGCTCAATCTTCCATCTTCACCAATCTACCCCATTTTTCATCCTCTCAACCTATATATGATCCACCCGCATCTACCCATGCCACACCCAGTTTTTATGATCCACCCCATATCCCCCGATTTACCCAGGTCATGCCCAATTTTACCAGGGCCATGCCAAATTTTTCCCACACATCTACGTCATCCACCCCTCAAATACCCTCAAATGAACCACCACCATCCAATCCCTCTCCAATGTCCATAATGGATGAGATGGTCTAGGCTTCCACTAGCTGGAAAGCCTCCCAAAACATCCCCCCTCATTCTCACCACACATCTTCCTACCCATCAAACCCTCATTCTCACCACACATTCCCAAGCCTTCATGCTGCATTACCTCAAACCCACCAAGGCCCAATGGCCCGAACCCCCATCATCCACACCCATCAAGACCCAATCAGCCAGACCCACCAAGCCCCAATGGTCCAGACCCATCAAGGCCCAATGGACCAGACCCATCAAGGCCTAATGGACCAGACCCACCAAGGCCTAATGGGCCAAACTCCTCCATATTCCCTACCTCATACCCAAACCCAACCAAGCTCAATGGGCCAAACTTCCAAAGGACTTATGGCCTAATCCCATCCAAATTCCCTATGTTATACCCAAGCCCAACAAGGCCCAATCCTGGGACACTCATACCCATACCCTCCACAATTCCCTCAATACCTCCCTCACACACAAGCCCCACACTCAGCCCAAGGCGGGGGCCAAGCCCCTATCTTTCAGCAACCCCAATTCACCCATCCCCATGCACCACAAAGCCATCACCAAGCCATCCCTCGAACACAGTGGCCCCATCAAGGTTTAACCCAAAATCCAAATTCCACTCATCCTATCACCCCACAGAACCCCCCTCACATCCAATGGTCCTACCAGCCACCTATCCAACCCAATCAACACCAATAAGAAGATCTCACCCTCACTACGCCCTATGTAGAACAACAGTACAAGGAAGATGAGATCAGGAATAGTGGGGCCTCCCGAGGGGCATTGGCCAGCACCAATCCTCCACTCATAATCACCAACCCCTCGGTAGCACAAAGTGAATGGAGACCGACAGGCGAAAGAGCTACACCGCCGCCTAAAGAGTCTGAGTAGTTGAAAGAACATCTAGACAAAATTCAGAAGCAGTTGTTGAAGCTGGGTGGAGCCGAAATCCATGCCACGGACTTCTCGGGCACGTGTTTATTTACAGAAGTCCCCTTGCCCCCGAAGTTCAAAATGCCAGTCTTTGATAAATATAACAGCATGGGCAACCCTATCGCACACCTCAAGTCCTACTGTGGGAACATGTGCCAATATGGGGCGGAAAAACACCTACTTATAAAGGTCTTTCAGAAAATTTTGATGGGCCCGGCCCTGAGGTGGTTCATGTCCCTAGAACCATCCATGATAAAAACTTGAAAAGATTTGACGCATTTATTCCAAGAACAGTATGTCCACAACATAGACATTAAGCCTCGTAAGTCAGATCTGGCCCGATTAAAACAGAACCCTAATGAGACCTTCAGCGATTACCTGGGGCGTTGGAGAGCATTGGCATCTCAGGTAAGAAATAGAGTACCTGATGATGAGTAGATCGAGATGATCTCAAAAAACACCTTGCCAGTCATTTCAGACTTCCTTGTTTACCAACAACAGTCCAGCTTTGCTAATTTTGTGAGGAAAGCCAATCATTGTGAGGATGCTATTAGAGAAGGGCGTTTAAGCAAGAATGATTCTAGCGGGGTCGGCAGGGTCAAGAGATTTTCTGAGCAGAGGAACGATAGAAGAACTGCGACGGATGTGCAGAATGTCATGAATACCAGGCCCAACACTAGTATAATCCCATTTCAATTTAAAGCCGCATAGCCAGCTCCAGTCAAAAGCAAGCCGATACAAAGAATCAGAAATTGGCAGGGGGCACAGATAACCCTAGAGCAGTAAAAGGCCCACTTTGACCGAGTTTTCACACCATCCGAGAGCAAGAGTCATCTGCCGAAACTCTTGCGACCGTATCGTAGGGCCGCTCTATGACTCATGGTTCAAATCGAAGGTTTGAAGAGATGAAATGGAGAAATGGGTTTGAAAACTAGCAGAAAGGTTTTTCTGTTATGAAATTTTACTAAATTTACAAGGTCTGTTTGCTATGATCTTCAAAGCTTGAAGCAGGAAGAAGGAGACTCCTTGGCGGGTTTTGTAGTGGTTTATGTCCACTTTGCATGCATGGGAGTCCTTAATGACTCATGCAACCGTGTAACAAAAAGGCAATAATAGCAGCTTATAAGCTTTTAGGGGCCGACATTGGATGTAAAGCCAGGACTAGCTGTCTCTTGTAGTCACTTATAAGCCAAAACAAGCTTATCTTTACTACAAAGCTAATACATGGGTTATATGTATAAGCCTTAGATGGTTTGGCTGTTGTGTAATGCAATTACACCATTGACAGATATATAGTTGGGGGTATTATTTCAAGTGCACTTCTGTTACACTTAAATGCTGTATATGTGTTTGGGTTGACTTAGCTTTAGTGTAATCCACTGATATACTATCGACTAGATATATAGCATGACACTTATATTCAGTGTATTAGTGAATACACACTTATTGTTTATGGCAGGCTCACAATTCAAGTGTGTTTTTAATACACTAACTTTAAGTGTATGAAGGACCGAGTTTTACTAAAAATTTTTACTAGGCCACTAAGGGCCTTACATTCATATTAGCTTTGAACACCAAACTAAATAGGCCCATTATGTATCATGTCAGGCACATGCCTGACCTAACCCGTGTCCATACTCGATATTGTTGTTTTAAAATATGGCAGTTGTTACATGGACGGCCAAGATTTAGGCTTGGCACACGTATGGTACACATCCAACCTGATCCCAATTTTTGGCTCCAAGGCGCACATGCCCCCAAATGGCACGTCGATCTCCAATTGACCTGCTCAAAATCCCGAACCCACATAAAATCACAGAAAAATTCACATGAAATAACACGAAAATCACAAAAACATTCACATGAAATAACATGAAAATAAAAAAAAACTCCACATAAAATCATAAAAATTTCACTTAAAAAGCCCACATAAAATCATAAAAAATTCACATGAAAAATCTCAAATAAAATCACAAAAAAATTCACATAAAAATAGCACAAAAATCGCAAAAAATTCCACATAAAATCATAAAAAAATTCACATAAAAATCCCACATGAAATAAATTCTTCATAAAACAAAAAGCGACACGTACTCCCAAAAAGCGTTGCTACATCAATTTGCTCCGCTCAAGTAGTCATGCTAAAATTAATTTCGAGACCAATGGGTTCTCCCAAAGACCTCAAACCCTACTTCACGCAGGGGCACCCGTAGCCAGTCAGATGGGACAATCAATGCCTCACATGATTGGAAACAAATTGTGGACCTTCGCATAGTTATTTTGTGCCTATCCTTAGGTATGGGTCGATCACCCTCTTACTTACGAAGCTGTTGAATTCAGAATCAAACTTGAACATCAAACATCTTCAATCATCTCGAGAAGTGGACAATTTTTTTAGTACATTGAGCTTTCGCAACTCGCTCCACCTCGGTTATGCCCGGTAATGTCGCTAAGCGCTTGGGGAGAGATAACCTTGAGAAACGGACATTTTTTCCCGACATACAAGGCTTTCGTTTACTCACCATGTTACTCATATAATGTTTGAGGTTCATTTTAAATACAACAGACCCGTCAGTAATGCCTTGGGCCTCTTCAGATGTTCCTCATCTTTGGTATTCGATCATTAGTGATTGAATACCAGAGAGGGGCATCTGTAGACACCCAAAATTGGCCCAAGGCCGGATCGAAACATACTTCGAGAGACGCGCTCTCTCGAGCTTTCGATAGCATTCCCCATACCCTTAGGAATTACCTCGAATCCTTTAGAACCCTCCCCGAACCTTTAGGAACCAATCCCAACCCTTAGAAACCTTTCTAAACCCATAGCTAACCCTCTCGGGCAATGATCTAAGAGATATGTACCATGGACAGTAGGGACCTCTACTAAGATCAAATCTTGTACCATTGAAAAGTAGAGGTTCTCAGCTTTCCAATGAGCTAAGAATCACCTCAATCCAAGCCACACATCAAAAGATATGACGACTCAAAGTTTGGGCACAAAAACAAGCATCAACTGAACCTTGCGAGGCAGGCATTGAACCTCGCGAGAACCTAGGCATACTTGGCATAGGTAATACATCGCCAAGCCATTTTTCTCCCAGAAATGGCTTAGCGCATCTATTAGTTGCACCACATCCAGGTGGGCCCCTCATGAGCTCTGAACTTCCAGCAGTGTAATTTTGCCTAGCGCAGGTATTAGTTGCGCCTGGCTTAGCTACAGTATTCTAATGGTTTTTGTTTGAAAATCCTTGTTGGGGTTTGACTTATTGACCATCTCAAAGTCTAGGATGGATTTCATTAAGACTGTGGCACTCACTATTACCCTATTTGCAACCCTCTAGTCATTTGAAACCTCACCCTATCATCTACCAGTGAAGCATCTTGCTCATATTTTAAAGCTCTCAAAATCCTAGGAAACCTTAGATTAGAAGATTACCTAATTGCTAAAATAACTTAGCTCTTAAGTGACCTCCTAACCTCCCTTTTTCCTATAAATACAGAGCTACCCCCCGGGCAAATGGCTTGAAAAAAAATTTCTTAAGAGAAAAGATTAGGAGAGAAGCCTTTCACCCGTTGGTGCCCCATTGCTCATGCAAATTCTAGAACTTTAAAGTTTCTTTTAGATCCCCTCTTCCACCAAGAAAACCTTGTGTTAGGACAAAACCATCCCCTAGCCTTCTTCCTCTACCTCTTACCTATCGAGCCCTAGGAGTTAGAACCCTTCATTCAACCATTCAAGCTATCAAAAGCTCATCAAGTGCACCTACGCAAAGGTCCACACGTGTGCTACAAGGGCCCGAGAGCTCTAGCTCTCCCTTCTATTCCTCTACCTTCTTAGCTTTTGCTCTATCCTCAAATTTGTGTCGTTACGCCGTCAAAATCTCGATAGGAACAGAGGGGCACAAATAGGATCCAAGTGCCTTCGAGCAAGAGGAAGTGCTCTTTTCCTTTTTATTTTTCCTTTATTTTTGGCCATAAGTAGAGACCGCTTTTGAACGGGTTGATCGGGTGCCTAACACCTTCCCGATCGATAATCGAAGCCCCTACCCAAGAGCCTTTGGCGTAGGCCAAAATCAAAGTCATACTTGTGACACTTCGGTGCTTATAAAATTGATTTGGGTATCCCAGGACTCCAAAAGCTCCGGGTGGCGACTCTAAATTTTTCTTACGAGCGCATCGTCACGATAGGATCGTCGAAAATCCCCAGTTGCACACTGGGTTACGCTCACAGAAGACTAACTTTGAGATCGAGTATGATGCATGCACTAGAAATGAAAATATTTTATGATTTTTAACTTTTTCTGATTTTTTTTTTTAGAAAGCAAGGAGAAAATAAATCTAAGTCTCTAGCTTCTCTGATCAGCGGAAGTTGAAACCTTGATTTGCTAGCTCCAAATAAACCTGTAAAAGTTTTAAGAAGTGATCAAAGAAAAATAAAAATATAAAGAAATATATAAAAGAGAAAGATAAATATCGATTTCTAAACAGAATAGAAATATTAAAATGCAAATAAAATAAAAGATAAATCCACTTCTCCGGCAACGGCGCCAAAAACTTGTTCGTGGCTTATTCTATGTATAAAATTATGTTAACTTCAAGCCTTAACCTATTGCAAGCGTACAATGGAAATTATAGCTGAGTGATAGGATCGTTCCCACAAGGAAGTGAATTATCTAGTAAAATTCTATTTATATCTTTATATCCAAATTCTTATTTCAAAAACTTCTATTTATCTGTAAGATCTAATTTACTGGAGAACTATGAATAAAAGAATGGTATTTAAACTAAAGTGCAGAAAAATAAATCCTAATCTTCAAACTTTAGATTGTGGTCGTCAATCCCAAAGTTCTGCTATAAGATATTTATGAAATTGAACAGTACCGTTATACCATATATCAACTATCCTAGCATTGGTCGTCAATCAATACTAAAATTCTATCAATACAGATTTAATCTAATCAGCAATCTCTTAAAATCTAGGCGTCAATCAAACTTTAGAAAGTTAAAGATGGAAAAGTAAAAACTATTACACTAATCTTCAAATTCCAACCTGAGTCATCAATTCAAATTAAAACTCGAAGATGTTTACAAAGCAGTAAATAAAAGAAAATAAAATCTAAATTAGAAAGTAAAGTAAAATATATCTTTCTCCCCTCAGCTACAGTCGTCAATTGCTTCTGAGAAACTACGGATGTCTTCACTAATCTTTCGCACCCAATCACAGTCATTAATTGCTCTTGAGAAACCTTGGATATCTAATCTATTCTAACTATTTTACACTACTAATCGGAAGAACATTCAACCTCAATCGTCAATTGATGCTGAAATTCTTCGATGCTTATTCCTACACTGGGCTCTCTTATTTATAAATCGTAAGGAGTCGATTTACAAAGATCTAATTCTAATAAAAGAAACTAAAAGATTCCTAATATAACTCTAATTCCTAATTTTATTCTTCCTTGATAACAACGGTAGATGTGTTCCGAATTTCTTTATTTGGGTAACAGCAGTAGAGATCTTTGGATTCTATCTTCATCAAGCTTCTCAGATCCGTAATTCACCCAATCTTCTAATTCTCTTTATGGCAGTGATAGTCTGTTCTCACATGATCAGCAACAGTAGAAAGCTTCTATTCTAGAAAATCGTAATTCACGATTTCTTATTTTTAGCTTCTCCTTCTTACTTGGACGATTTCCTATTTCGAACGATCGCTTTTTCTTCTTTTGTCATTTTCTCAAGAATCACCTTTTGAAGAATCATAAAATTACGATTTCTTATTTTACTCTTCTTTGGTTTTAGTAAGAGCACTCAATCATAAAATACGATTTCTTTCCTTTCAGTAGATGGCGAATCATCTTCTTTTGCTCAATCGTCTTTTTACTGATTTTTGAGTTAATTTTGATGAATATTAACACTTTGGTTCTCTTTTACTATTTTTCCTCAATATCTGCACATCAGTAGTTTATTAGTAACACACTAAGTCCTAGCATCACTAAGTTAAGGGTGATAAAATGGTAATTTATGTGAATGATCAATAATCTTGCACGTCACTTGCATTCATGACACAATATGTCTTATGATCATATTTTGAAGCGTGTATTTTATGCCAGTGTATTTTCGACACTATAATACTCGCTTGATTTATTTCACTATGCATCTATGCCATGAATTAGAATGATAAAGTATTATTTTGTATTGTTTATATCCCTACTGAGCTTGGACTGTAGCTCATTCCCGACTATACGTCACACCTGTAGAGCTGAGCCCATGAGAGATCCGGAACAAGAAGAGGATCTGAATTATACGCTTGAGGACGAGGAGTTACCCGAGGAGTACTATCGGTAGCTGAGTTGTGTTGAGAGCTTGAGGGCCCGAATATGTTTTGAAACTTTGTCATACGGTACAGTATTTTGGGATTTTATAAATGAAGATAATTATATGTTGCCCCCATTGTTTAGGTGAAGGACGGCCATCACTGGTGGATGTTTTGGTATAGTTTTGATGCATGTGAATAATTAGTTTTGAGAATTTATGTCCTATTTAGTCTAATTGCTTTCGCTCTGCTATATCCGTTTGCTCAATTTGTTTCAGCACGCATGCTCGCTTACCAAACTATTTGATGGCTCGGTCCTAGTACCTACAATAGTAAATCCTAAGGATCTCATTCCCCTCACGGAGCCAAGTGGAAGCCTGGGGCACTTGTCCTCCTCAAATTTTAAAAATTTATGGATACCTAGTAAAGTTGTAGCATGGGCCACTTAGTTAAAAGACAATTGCCCTTTTTTGTTTATAATTATTTCTTTACCTTACTATTGTCCCTTTCTGAGTTTGAGCTAGTACTAGTTTATGACGTGACTATCGACACACTTGGGTCACTTTTTGAAGTTTGTGTCATGTAGAACCATATCACTTGTTATATGTGGTTTTATAGTCATGGCCTCAAGATTATTTTATAAGGGCTCATTCGAGTGTTTCCTATCTTTCCCTAGAAACGATTAGAATCATAAAAATTTAGATTTCTAGCTTTTGCTTAATGCATTCTTAAGTTACACAAATTCCTGACTTTTATCAAAAATCTCATAATCTTATTGTTGTTATATCTCAGAAAAGCTCAGAATCGCACTACAAAAAATAAGATTATTAGCGGCAGTTTTTTGCAGCCAAAAAGTGCCGCTATTAACAAAAAACTATTAAGACTATTAGCGGAAAGTGCATTAGCGGTAGTTTTTTTGTTAATAGCGGTAGTTTATAGTTGCCGCTAATAGTCTTTTTTTTTTTGTAGTGAGATCGATTCAATGAGTGATTGTGCTATGACAGTAAAAATTTTAAATAACCATCGATTTATTTGTCGTATTCAAATTTGACTGAAATTTTATGGGCTATCAACCCATGCAAGATTTAACATATATGACAGTTTTTCCCCAAATATTTCATGAAAGATAATTGCAAAAATATCATATACACATAGCGAATTTAATATACATGCCCATGTTGGATTTTGTAAAGACTCGAACTTTTATTTTATTTAAAATTTATGATGTACATTATTTTGATTTTTAAAAATTATATATGTATTAAATTTTTTTATTTCTCTACATATCTTTGTAAACTGCTCTAATGGTTTAATAATTAATTTGTAATACTTAGTTTGTAGGTTCAAACCTCTTTCAGTGTAATATACTAGTTATTTTTCTAGTAATTAATCATATTAGAGCCTATTGTGATGGGGGCATACGGAGTGGTAATCCGGGTCAGCCACACGGCCACTTGTTCCGCTTGTGCTCCACGTAGGGGCATTGGTGGATTAAAATTGGGACATTGTAGGCGCGTCACCAAGCCATAAGGGCTTCGTCATAGGTACTCGGAGAGCTTCGATCGTGGGCCACGAGGGCACGCAATATGGTGACATGAAGAGTTCGCGACCATTCGCGTCACCGTCGCATGGGGAGATGATGTGGGGCATTATGGGCATGACACTGTGTGCCACGGACCGGGGACGTGCGCCATGAGGGTATGTCAAATCAATACCTTTGAGGACCTTCTGTTCTTTTCCCATAGATGGTATTTGAACTATCTATGTGGGCGAGAGGAACTAGAGCGATACTTCCACACACACGGAGCCTTGCGACACTGAAGGGTACATAAGTGTCTTAGGCCTGAAAGGGTGGGCCTAGGACGTTGCATCAGCAATACCGTGTATCTCCCAAAGCGAGGCTGTCATGTACGTCGAACTATGCGTTGCGATGTATGCAGGTCAATTAAGAGGGAGACGTTCAAAACCTACGTGGGACACTGTAGTGCATGTTGCATGAGGGTCGGAATATAATGTGTACTGGTTACACGGACCACAAATGGTGGTAGGCTTGGTATCAAAGCTGATGTTGGATAAGACTGGCCTCGTTGCACGCGGCATCGAGGCACCGCACGAGTGTGTTAGCCGTTGTAAGATTGTGCCCTGTAATAGATGGTATCAGAGACATACTGACCTTGCTTTGGAAGTTAGGTGCCGCGCGGGAGTCCACATTGTGGTAGGCTTGGTATCCAAGCTAATGTTGGATAAGACTGGCCTCGTTGCACGCGGCATCGAGGCACTGCACGAGTGTGTTAGCCGTTGTAAGATTGTGCCCTGTAATAGATGGTATCAGAGACATATTGACCTAGCTTCGGAAGTTAGGTGCCGTCCAGGAGTCCACATTGAAAGGAGTGACTCCGTGACACTATACACCTTATATAAGTGTGCAACGCGACACCATAGAAGAGAAGTATGCGTAATGGTACTTTCCAAACTCGGATTCTGAGATTTTTTGAGCCAAAAGCTCTGATAAAGGCTTGTCGCTTTCGCTCGGAAAGTCTCAAAAAGCTCGCCTCCCTATGCAAACTCTCGAATGGAGGAAAATTTCCAAAAACTATAAATTTTATCACTTTTTTGAATTCAAACTCAGATTTTGTGTTTTTTCGGGCTCTCGAAAGAGGATTGAAATGAAATGATCTCCATCATTTGATTCAATGTGATCAAATGCCATATTAAACTAAGAGTAAGTGGGATATAAAATTATTTAACGGTAATACATCTCATCACCATAACTTGTCCCCATAAGAGGAAAATCCTGGCGTACCTTTCTTGTTGATAGAGCATCTAACATTGGCTTCATACCTCTATCAGTATTTTAACTTCAATGTTTAACTATAAATGAATGGTTATATAACAGTTGTATAATTCATTCAAATTTTATTTATTTTAAATCCACCCACCAAATCTTGGAGTTCATCCATGCTGAAACACATTGATTGCATTTAATTGATCAGACAACGGAGACTATTTATCCTCCTAATTTTTCACCCGATGGATCTTGAGATCATGGGCATACCATTAGACTGTTGGTTTTTTCTTTCATGTTGTACAGACCCAAAAAAGTGACCTTAAAATCAGTTTCGAGTGTGCACGTAATTTTAAGATCACTTTTCTAAGATGTGTGCCACGTGAAATAAAACACTTGTTATTGCGATTCTAACTTGTTAAGCCGCTCGAGCGGGAACCTAATATGCTCAAGGGAGACGAGCACTAAACAAGAGCAATAATTCATATGTAAGTCACTCAACCGAGTTTTGTTCTCGCTCGAGTGACCAATGCAAGGTTCAAAGGGAAAAGTTTCGGGTTTTAGTCGCTCGAGCAACTTTGGTTGTCATTTGAGTGGCCTGCGATGTCAAGTTAAGTGCCGACTCCATTTTTTGGCCAGCCTCTCTTGTGTTAGAAATAGGACTCTTGTCTTCTATATAAAGAGAAAGGTCGTGGTTGAATTGAGTGGCTGAAAAATGTTGAGATATCATTGTAAAGCTTTGGAAAACCTAGCTAGGGTTTTGAGGAGAGCTTTAATGAGGCTTGAGTGTTCTTATATTCTTGTGTAATCAAATAATATAGTGGATTATCACTGCCCATGTACATAGGCATATTGCTTAACCACGTAAATATTGTCTCTTGTGTGTTTGTGGTTGATTTTCTTCTGTTTCGCGTTCTTATTTGATTGTTCATCGTGAGATCGTTGGTTAGTTTGTGAGCTTCCGACCAACAAATTGGTATCAAAGTCAAGTTTCTCTTCAATGATCAAAGATGGCATCGAAATCTACAAAGGTTTAGAACACGAGGATCGAGGTTGAGAAATTCGACAAGAAGATTAATTTCTGCTTGTGGCAAGTACAAGTATGGGATATCATAATTCAACAAGGGCTGTACAAGGTATTGAAAGGGCTTTCAGGTAAGCCGGCTATGCACCTGTTGACTTTGTCGGTCCGTCGGGACGATGTGCTTGTAAGAAAAATGGAGTCGCCACCAGGAGCTTTTGGTGTCCCGGGATACCCAAAATTAATATTATAAGCACCGAAGTACAAAATATGACTCTGAATCACCGATCAATGCCAAAGCCTCTTGGGTAAGGACTTCGGTTATCAATCGGGAAGGTGTTAGGCACCCGATTGTTCCGCTCCTGCGGTCTCTACTATGGCCAAGTCTATGTTTAGAAGTGTGTGTGTGTATATATATATATATATATATATATATATATAAAGAGATAACAGTGAGCGACATTTCCCCTTGCCCGAGGGCACTTCGATCATATTGGACTCTCCGTAAACATTGAAATATAAGTGGCATAACGGCCCAAATACTAGGATAGGGGAAAAGCAAAAGAAGGTAGAGGGGAGAGTCGGAGCTCTCGGGCCCTTGTAGCACCGTTGTTGGATCGTCGCATGAAAGCAACACTGATGAGCTTCCGATTGCACTATGGGTTAGAGTGGGGTTCTAACTTTTAAAGTTGGGAGGCTCGGATGGGTTAAAATGAGGGTATGGTGATGATATAGGCTAGGGTTTGAAAGCTTGGAAGGTTTAAAGCTTGGAGATGTGGAGCTATTTTACTAGAGTTTTGACTTTAAGATTTTGAAAAAGTGTCATAAATAAGGAGGGAGTCTCTATTTATAGAGGTTGAAGTGATTAGTTAAGTGTTAAGTCACTAATGGGTATAGAAATTAGGTAATGGGCAATATAATGTTTTTGGGGTTTTCTAAAGCTTGGAGAAGAGAGATTTGGATTTAATGGTAGATGATAGGGTGGTGACTTGAATGGTATAAGGGTTATAACTTAAGCTAAAGGGGGCATTATGGTCCTAAAGAAACACACCCCAGACTTTGGAATGGTTTACAAGTCAAATCCCCAACATGAATTTCGGCCATTTTTTGAAGAAAAATCAGGCCTAAAAGGCTGGAAGTTGAAGACCCGCAGTGGCCCAGCCTGGTTTTGCAATTTCCTGCACTTCTCTGCAGTTTTCATTTTGCCATAACGTTTGATGTACATCTCCGAACTAGGTGATTCTTGACTCGTTGAAAAGCTGGGACCCTACTTTCCAATGGTATAGGCCTCGGCTCTTGCAAATATCTATGTAAACTTTGGCACTCTTCTTTCTATCCGCTATATTAGTTGGTTAAAATCGAGCTCTATGGGTCCGATTGGGCTTTCTAAGGGTCCGGGAGGGTTTGTCCGAGATGAGTTCTAAGGGTTTGGGATGATTCTTAAGGTTTTGGGATGATTCCTAAGGGTTAGAAAAATGCTTTCGCAAGGTCGGGTGCACACCTTTCTCGAAATATGCATCCATCATGCCTTGGGCCAAATTTGGGTGTTTATAAATTCCCTTCTTTGGTATCCGATAACTAATGATCGTATGCCAAGGAAAGAGACATCAAAAGGGGCCCAAGGAAAATGCTCTTGGATCCACTATATTTAAAGTGAACCTCAAATATCAAATGGTAAAAAAAATATGGAGAGTAGCGGAGCCCATTACATTGGGAAAACGTCCGTTCCACAAGGCTATTGGTCCCTAAGTGCTTAGTGACATTACTGGACATAACCATGATAGTGTAATTGACAATGCATGATTTTCAAGTTTTATTTTGAATAAAACAATCCCGCGAGTGGAAGTGTGATCGACCCATACTTAAAGATTGGAGTAAAGCAATGACGCGAAGATCCAACGGTTTGTGCCCTATCTCGTTACACACTTGACCGGCCATGGATGCCCCTACGCGAGGTAGTGTTCGAGATCATTGGGCGTACCTATCAATCCCAAAGTTAATTTAGCACAACTACCCGAGCGGAGAGAATTTTGATATCGCAATGCTTTTTGGGAGTGTGTGCCACTTTTGATGACGATCTTACAAATAGATCAACTATGCAAAATCATGGACCCATTAGAGGCAATAATAACAAAGTGATGGAAATCCTAATCCAGGTCCCATCTGAGTACTATTTACAGGAACAAACGACTATCAGACGGATACCCATATGCATGGCATCATGGGTAAAAATCTCGCTTTCCCAATACGTATCGTCCGAGCCCAAAACCGATACATATCAATATCGAACTCTCTCGGATGATACATTGAATGTATCATTTGGTATTTGAATGAAGAAGAATGATACGGTACATTCAATGTACCGTATCGGTATCAGACAAAATTTTGATCCATGCATGGCATACACTTTATAGGGATACCGTGTAGATTTTTAAGCTGGCGACCAAGAACAATCATGAGAAAAGATCCCTTCTACATCCATGATTGAACATATTTGTTCATTATGTAATTACATTTAGCAATGGAATCAATTCGATCAAAACATTGACTGTTTGATCGGGATTGTGACAGCCCGGATTTCCTTACCGCAAAACCCGAGCCGTCAGATCGAGTGCAAGATTTGAAACACAGTAAATCATGGTATCAAAGTATTTACTTCACTTCATAATGGCTCAATCTTTCCAAATTAACTACTTGGAAGGCCCGAGCCATCAAATAGTTTGGTAAGCGAGCATGCGTGCTAAAACAAAGTGCGCAAACGGATATAGTAGACAGAAAGCAATTAGGCTAAATACCACATAAGCTCTCAATTCTAACTATTCACATCCATCAAAACTATACCAAAACATCCACTGGTGATGGTCGTCCTTCACCTAAATAGTGGAGACAACATATAATTATCTTCATTTACAAAATCCCAAAATACTGTACCGTATGACAAAGTTTCCAAAAATATCTGGGCCCTCAAGCTCTCAACACAACTCAGCTACCAATAGTACTCCTCGTCCTCAAGCGTATAATCTCGATCCTCTTCTTCTTTCAAATCTCTCACAAGCTTAACTCCTACAGCTGTGACGTATAGTTGGGAATAAGCTACAGTCCAAGCTCAGTAGGGATATAAACAGTGCAAAATAATACTTTATCATTCTAAATCGTGGCATAGATGCATAATGAAATAAATCGAGCGAGTATTATGGTGTCAAAAACACATGCATCAAAATATGATCTTCAGACATATCATGTCATGAATGCAAGTGACATGCAAGGTTATACACAATGTCGGATCAAGAAAACAGAACTGATTAGCTAATTACATAAGGGAAACAAGCATATCCAAGACAGTATACATAGAGTATCGAATCGAGCATATCACATCTTATCACATACGAATCACATAACATTAGTTTGAATATCTCGTAGCAAGAATAGAGCAGTCCATAGTGGACACAGGGTCGTAGCCCCAGGGACTCCACCCTCCCTTGGAGGTTCCACTCCACTCACAACTAATCACGAGAACGAGTCGAGTTTTGTGGCAATAGCATCCCATAGAGAGAACTGAGCAGTCCATAGTGGACACAAAGTCCAAACTTCGGGGACATCACCCTCTCATGGAGGTTCCTCTCCTCAATTGCACACAATCACGATGCATGTCACATTGATAACGAATAGGATCTTACACTAATCATAGCATGGAACGAGGACTGAATTTAACGAAATGGACTTGACACTTATATGCAAGCAAGATGTCAAAAGTGCATGTTCATGTACAGAAAAGAATCCTAAATCACATGCAAAGATTTCAATCCTTAAACGCATGGTTGAAACATAAGTAAAAATGAGGTCAAAACAAATATAATATCCCATGATCAAGTCAAACGTATAACTTTGCACCGATATCTCCCTACCTTAATATTGAAATATTGCAAGTCAAAGGGCACAAATCATGGTCAATCCTTAACAAATGGGTCCTTGCATACACCCTAAATCATGCCTATCATAAAATAGATAGTTCTAGGCAAAAAAATTAGGTTATCATATTCATAAAATATTTTGATTCTAAATTTCGTAATATAAGATTTCATAACAGTATAGAAGTTCAAAGAAATTTTAACTTGAATAGAAACAGTTTCTCTCTCTCAAAGAAAGGAAAATTTGGCTCTAATGCTCACTAGTTTATAATTTCGAAACTATAGTCTAAAATATTGCAGTTTAGATCAATCTATTTTTTCAAACATCCTTTCTAATATAGTGTTCAACGAGCTAAGCAGGAATAGAAACTGTTCTATATTCTGATTATTAAACTCTACTATAACGGATCGTATGTTTTCAGGATTTGCAATTTTTTCTACCATAATTCCTATGTAATGATCAATTATACAAAACTATTTTTCAAAAATATTCAAAAAATTTTTACAAAAATAAACTAAATAAAACTACTATTATACGAATATACTAATTAAACCACTACTATACACAAAAATTGTATATCCCCCCAAACTTAAGTCGGACAATGCCATCATTGGCACAAAAACAGGGGACACTTAAATATGATGTTGCTAAAAATTACTTATATGACTGATTATTTACCGGATGTGAAAATTTTTTTGTAAAGAATGTTTCCCCAAACTTGAGGAAAAACGCATCTGTTTTATTCTCAGAGATATCAATAACAAAAATATTAAAGAAAAGTTAGTAACAGTTACACAGTTAGAAAAACTTAGTCAGTTAGTCAAAAGAAAATTTTGTATATTAGCTAAATATTTACAATGATCAAGAAAAAGAAAAGAAAAAAAATCTAAAGACCTAAAATATAAAAAACTAATTACATGAAAGTATAAACCAAGGAAAAATCTAGACACACACTATCGATAATATTCGGAACAACGTCCGAGAGAAGATATCTTCGATAAAGATCGACCCTCGACTTCTTTCCACCATTTGATTAGATTCTCTCATTTCTTCCTACCAAAGGAGTATCCATACCTAGGCGAGGTCACTACCCCAAGAGTTGTCGAAACACTTCCCTGTGCCCTTCTTTATCTCCACCGAACAAAGCACATCACAGATCTTCCTTAGAAGAAATGCAATGCCACAGCGGTGGTCTGTGAAGCATGGGAAGTGAACACATCTCCAGATCACCCTTCACCTATATTTCTCACTTGCGAAGATCCTTCCTAGAGATTGAAATACAGGATAGGAGAGAGGATAAGCAATGGAGAGGGGTGGCATGGGACGGCTCAACCCACCATCATCATATAGGAACTCACATTTGAGGTGGGTTGTGATGGTATAAAGCTTAGGAACTCACATTGGATTTAGGTTAAGTTTAGATTAAATGATAGTTTTAGTGGACGATTCAGCGTCTGGTGCAAGTCGTTGGCGCTTCAGATTTTCTACTTTCTGTTCTGCAGTCAGGAGCTCAACTTTATGTATTTAAAAAATTCAATCAAGTTGCTTACTGAAATCGTTCTGGTTAGGTTCTTCCTTCATTAGGTTTAGGGTTGAGGACGGAGGGAAGAGAAAGGTTGTAAGATGGTTCTAGTCTATGGATGGGTATGGATTTATAGGGAAGAGGTTAGGCTTGAACCGACACTTCGGGTAAACGCCGAGGTGTTGGTTTTTAGGCTTGGGTAGTTGGCAAGTGGCAAAGTTGAATGCATTGCATGTCTGCTTCCTCTACAAATTAAATGGGTTCAAAGTCAAATGTAACCGATAAGATTGATCACTGAGATCTCTTGTTCCCCTGGCTTGTCGTTTGCAATTTTGTAGAACGAAAATGAGATACTATGACGCTCCAAATCATACTCGCTACGATTTAATTCTATAAATCACAGAAAATGGTAAATCCAACACTTTAAGTGATTGTGATATGACAAAAGGGACTTCGCGATTGATTGTACTTTCATATGCCGTAAATCATAGAGTACTCTCTAATATTAAGCTATGTACATATGTTACAGGTGTTTGCAATGGGTGAGTCGGTAGCTCGACAAGTTCTAGAGGAATTCAATATAAATCAGAGGGAGTTGATGTGCCTCCCATAAATATATGACCTCTAGACGTACCAACTACATACAAAGGTAGTATGTTACTCTCTTTCAAAAAGGATTAGTTGCTGAAATTGAGTTTCTGAAAAACCCCGAATTTTTGCTAACGTTGAATTGTTGACCTTCGATGATGATACGAGTAGTTAGACCAGTTTGACCGTGGTTAAACGCTTGATGCCTAAGACGCAGTCTTGGTGGGTCTTATCCGAGAATATACACCAAAAGCCCATATCTGAAAACCAATCCCTTAATCGAGCACCAAAGTGAGACTTGAATCCCGAGATCGGACCAGGTCCATGCCCATTCCCACAAACACTTAATTTAAAAATGACCCTGAATTTAATTAAGAATCAAAAACCCGAGCCGAATAGCCACATTAATAAAACATAAATAAATGTGATCGTGAGCCACTAGATTGCAGGCCCGCACACTGAGTCTGGTATACCAACCCCACGCCAAATCAACTCCACGTATGCACTTAGTATAAAAGACAATAACCCATTAGAATTTCCCCATTTGCAAGTCGGGTGGGAGAGGGGAGGAACCAAGAGGTGAGGAGCTGAGCACCCTTTCGTCTTGTCTTCTTCTTGCCCTTGTGAGACCCCCAACCATTAGGTCTCCAACGCGTGAAACCGATCATCGATGCCGTAGCAACCATAGTAAGAGATCGAATCATCGTGATCGAGCGCGGACCTATGCACCAAATTCTGCCGTAATCGATCCTGACCATTCCAAACCCCGCATGCGTGATCCACAAAATCTAAATGTTCAATTTATTGTATGTGAGCATCGGTTTCTTAGAACCAGGGTTCATTTCGTACATTCCAAACTTCATGTGATGGATTTTCGAAAGATTGGATGCGTGGGAGGCGTTGTAGCCGATTTGCCCCAATCTCGATGCTTCGGATGTTGCATGCACAACCAAATCAAAGGAATAGGTTCAAATTTATTTTATAAACATGAAACTAGGTTAGATTGGTGGTGTAGGATGGAAATTTGTTAAAGAAATTGGCAATTTCAAATCCGAAAGAAAAGAGAAGAAGAGAGGTTATAGAGGATAGACCTGATGGTGTCTGCTCGAGCGTGACTTGAGTCACTCGAGCGGGAAATCACCTAAAGCCTCCACTAGAGTGGGAATTGTAGGCCATTTTTGCTCAGGTCAAAGCCACTCGAGTGGGAATGTAACTTTGTGCTGAGAAAGCCGCTCGAGTGGAATCCACCTGAAGCCCAATGTTCGAGCGAGAATTACAGGCTTAATTCACTCTGGTCAAAACCGCTAGAGCATGTTTTGTGGGTGCCATTGGGGTCTGCTCGAGCGGGAATGAGCCACACTCGAGCATCCAAACCTGTTTTGGCCTAGCTTGGGTTGTGTACTTGTAGGCTGTGTGAGCTTAAGTGTGTTACTTGCCTATGATAAAGATATGTTTTGGGCCTTGTGATTTAGAAAACGAGGAAAACACCTTTAGTGAGCTCGTTGGATTTGCGACACATGTGCTTGACTATGAATTGCGCGATGTGATTTGAGGTAGGGAAATTCAACACACAAGTTTGTCATGATGTTGATTCATGGATTTGATTTTGTTTTACACTTGAACATTTGATATCTTGGAAATGCTCGAAATCTTGATTTGTGTTTGAATGAAGTGAACTTCGGATTTTGTTTTGTTTCATGTTAGCATATGACTTTCATGTCTTGACTGAACCCCGTCTATGAACTTGAATCTTACATAGCTTTGAGATCCCTAATTTTGAAATATATCTTGATTTTTGTATATGAAACATGCCTTGATTTCCATATAAGAAGCATGCCTTGATTTCGTATGACACGTGATTTGAATTTTGTACATGAAATGCGATTTCGATTGGAAACTAGAAGTGAAACTTGTCTTGAAATTAATTTCCAATAAGAATCTGATAGTGTAAGTCTATATAAGAATTTGATTTGGAACATGGCATGGGATCTCGAAAACCAAATTAAGACTCTGAAATTGAACTTGAATCCCGAAGCATGTTTTGTACATATGAAACGTCAAACGTGGACAGAAATTTGAACTGTGAATAAGTACGTAAACTTGGATTGAAATATGAATCATATGAACACTAGATACTAAATACTGAACACTGAATACTGTACACTAGACACTGAATACTATACATTGAGCATACTGCATTACTGGATCGGTATGGCAGGTCAAACCATACACACTGCACTGCATACTGCATTATTGGATCGGTATAGCGGGTACACACTGCACTGCATATTGCATTACTGGACCAGTACGGCGGGTCAAACAGTACACACTGCACTACATACTGGACACTACATACTGCATTACTAGACCGGTATGACGGGTTAAACCGTACACACTGCACTACATACTGCATTACTAGACTGGTACGGCAGGTTAAACCATACGCATTGCACTGCATACTGCATTACTGGACCGTAATGGCGGGTTAAACCATACACACTACAATGCATACTGCACTACTGGACCGGTACAGCGGGTTAAACCGTACGTCATGTACTACATACTGTAGTGACTGACATTGCATTTTACTCTAGAAATTGATACTGGATTGACATGTCGGGTTACATTGTATATGAAGGATACTGACTGAAATTGAAATAGAATAAATACTAATCGAACCTGTGCTCAAGGGAAGTAGAACTCAAGAAAATCTGCTTGTACACTTTGATTTCAAAATGCACGATAATGTCTTACTCGAAACTCAATTTTGAAATGCATGATAACTTCTTGCAAGAAACTCGATTTTGAAGTGCATGATAAGGTTTTGCTCGAATTGGATTTGTAAGCATTTGACAATGTGTTTCTTGAACTTGAATTTGTTTTTATCCAAAAAAATAATGAAACCAAAGCTTTATTTCACCGATTGGATTTTTAATAAATCAACTCTGTGTTTTTGTCTGCAAAGATGTATATTGGTATTGTTTTTCTCTACTGAGCTTGGATGAAGTTCACCCCTCGACTATACGTCACAAGTACAAGCTGTGATCGAGACTTGGATATTTTGGTGGTTCTTTCTGTGCCGCAAACCTTCCGTCCGAAAAGTTTTTAATCGGAGGCCTTGGTAGTATTTTGGGTGTCGTTAAGCTTGAGAATAAGTACATGTAATGAATATGTAAATCATATGTCTATTACGTGTTGTGTACACCACTGTTTAGGTGACAGTCGGCTGTCGCCGGTAGTTCTTTTGCTTATTACATGTATAAACTTGAGTTTTAGTTCTGTCATTTCCACTACATGAAAATTCTAGTTTGTATGCTCATTTAATGTGCCATATCTGTATGGAGCGTGATCTATGATCCGATGGTCCGGATATTTTTTCCATTCTATTTCCCAAAAAAAAAAAATGTCAAGAAAAATCATGCTGTGATAGGTGGTATCAGAGCTTAGGCATTAGGTCTTCTATGGGACTTCAATGCGATAGCATTACATTCAATCCGAAGGTAGGAGGGATCCACAATCCCTATTCTCTAGGTCTTATAGGGATTTTGAGTCATGTCTCTGTTTAGGTGTATGGGGTTAGGACATCAGAATATGAATTGGTCATGCTTTTGATCTTCACGAGCACTTCTTATTGAAATCTTTCTTTATCATGACGGATAAGTATGCCTCCACGAGGTCGACCATGAGCTGACCGTGCTAACAGCATTCCTTTGGGAGAAGGAAGCAGTAACCGTTGTCTCAAACAATTGATGGAGACTATGGTCAACCAACAAGCTACATTGCTAGCAGAGAGATGCCAACCCTTAGGAATCCAGGAGTTTAGACGGATGCAACCTCCAAGCTTCTATGGTTAAATTGATCTGATGGAAGCTGAGCGATGGTTAAACTAGATGGAGAAGGTTCTTCAGAGAATCCCATGCACCGGAGAAGAGAAAGTGAGTTGGGCCACTTTCCAACTCGAAGGAGAGGAGGATCCATGGTGTAAGTCCGTCGAGAGAACCCAAACACCAGGGACCCCATGGACATGAGCTGAGTTTACTGAAGTCTTCAATGAGAAGTACTTTCCCGCTCCAGACCGACGTCGGACAGAGATCCAGTTTGCGACGTTGGAGCAAGGCCAAATGACAGTGCGAGAGTATGAGTCAGAATTCACTAGACTCTCTCTGTTTGCATCATTGCTTGTGGCCACTAAACTTAAGAAAGCCCAAAAGTTTGAGTATGGGCTAAGACTGATGATCAAGGATTGGACTTACCTATTTGAGGCAACAACTTATGCGCAAGTTATGAGATTGACACTCATCGCAGAAAGGGACATCGAAAATATGAACAAGAGAAGTGAAGAACAAAATCAGGATAGGACAAGTCAAGTGCAAGCATATGTCCATGAGCCTGCGGACCAGAGACCGGTGTTCCTAATGTCAACACCTCATTAGCCAACTCATACTGCATATTCTCTTCATCCGCATCGGATGAACTATTCTCCAAATGTGGGAAACACTCTAAGACAGAGGTGTGTCGATGGGCCACAGGTGCATGTCGAAGATGTGGCACACAAGGACATCGTGTGAAAGATTATCCCGAACCAAAGGAGCAGACGCCAACTGCAGCCAACACTCCGGGGCCCTCTCGAATTTCTCGATAGAGGTGTCTACGCGCAGTGGTAGTGTTAATTGAGGTAGCCCTCCTCTTTACTTTGCCTAATCTCACAACTCCCAATTGATGATTAATTTTCACAAGTAGCATTTCAATTCATTTCCAAAACTCATATTTCCACACAAATGCTCCACCTAGTAAAACTTAGATCAATTTCCACATTCAAACTTGATATTCACATTTAACTATATCATAAAGTCTATGACTTTTTTGCTACGAAAATTCCTTAAAGGTGGGGAGAATGTAATGACCCTACTTTCTAAGATGCTGAATCATGGACTCTTGAAGAGAACGTCGGTGATTTCATTCAGAACTACCTAGCACCCGTACCTCACGTAAATTTTCAAGGACGAAATTCACTAAGGGGGGAAGGATGTAACACCTCGAATATTCGCTAACATTGAATCGTTGACCTTCGACGATGATACGAGTAGTTAGACCAGTTTGATCGTGGTCAAACGCTTAATGCCCGAGACGCAGTTTTGACCCACCCTTCTTATCTGGGAATGTACACCAAAAGGCCATATCTAAAAACCAATCCCTTGATTGAGAACCAAAGTGACAGTCGAATCCCGAGATCGGACCAGGTCCATGCCCATTCCCGCAAACATTTTATTTAAAAAGTAATGACCATTAAGTTAATTAAGAATCTAAAACCCAAGCTTAATAGCCACATTAATAAAACAAAAATAAATGTGATCGTGATCCACTAGATTGCAGGCCCGTACACCGAGTCCGGTATACCAACCCCATGCCAAATCAACTCCACTTATGCACTTAGTATAAAAGAAAATAACCCATTAGAATTTCCCCATTTACAAGTCGGTTGGGAAAGGAGAGGAACCAAGAGGTGAGGAGCCGAGCACCCCTTCGTCTTGTCTTCTTCTTGCCCTTGTGAGATCCCAGCCATTAGGTCTCCAACTCATGGAACCGATCATCGACGTCGTAGCAACCACAGCTAGAGATCGAATCATTGTGATCGAGCGCTGATCTATGCACCGAATTCTGCCGCAATCAATCCCGACCATTCCAAACCCCGCATTCGTGATCCACAAAAGCTAGATGTTCAATTTACTGTATGTGAGCAACGGTTTCTTCGAACTAGGGTTCATTTCATACATTCTAGACTTCATGCGATGAATTTCTGAAAGATCGGATGCGTGGGAGGCATTGAAGCCGATTTGTCCCGATCTCGATGCTTCGGATGTTGCATGCACAACTAAATCAAAGGAATAGGATCAAATTTATTTTATAAATATGAAACTAGGTTAGATTAGTGCTGTAGGATGGAAATTTGTTAAAGAAATTGGAGATTTTGAATTCGGAAGAAAAATAAGAAGAGAGGCTATAGAGAATAGACCTGATGGTGTCCGCTCGAGCGAGAATTGAGTCGCTCAAGCGGGAAATCACCAGAAGCCTCCGCTCAAGCGGGAATTGTAGGCCATTTTGGCTCAGGTCAAAGCCGCTCGAACGGGAATGTAACTTTGTGCTGAGAAAGCTACTCGAGCGTGAATTGAGTCGCTCGATCGGGAATACACCTGAAGTCATATTCTCGAGCAGGAATTATAGGCTTAATTTGCTCGGGTCAAGACCGCTCGAACGTGTTTTGTGGGTGCCATTAGGATTTGCTCGAGCGGGAATGAGCCACGCTCGAGCGTCCAACCCTGTTTTGCCCTAGCTTGGGCTGTGTACTTGTAGGCTGTGTGAGCTTGAGTGTGTTACTTGCCTATGATTAAGATATGTTTTGGGCCTTGTGATTTAGGAGAACACGGGGAAAACACCTTTAGCGAGCTCATTGGATTTGTGACACATGTGCTTGACAGTGAATTGCGTCATGTGATTTGAGGTAGGAAAATTCAACACACAAGTTCGTCTTGAATTTGATTCATGGATTTGATTTTGTTTTACACTTAAACATTTGATATCTTTGAAATGCCCAAAATCTCGATTTGTGTTTGAATGAAGTGAACTTTCGATTTTGTTTTGTTTCATGTTAGCATATGACTTCCATGTCTTGACTGAACCCTGTCTATGAACTTGAATTTTAAATAGCTTTGAGATCCCTGATTTTGAAATATATCTTGATTTTCGTATATGAAGCATGCCTTGATATCCATCTAAGAAGCATGCCTTAATTTCGTATGAAATGTGATTTGAATTCTGTATATGAAATGCGATTTCGAAATGAAACTAGAAGTGAATCTTGTCTTGAAATTGATTTCTAGTAAGAATCCGAGAGCGTAAGTCTGTATAAGAACTTGATTTGGAACATGGCATGTGAACTCGAAAACCAAATTAAGACTCTGAAATTAAACTTGAATCCCGAAGCATGTTTTGTACATATGAAACCTCGAACGTGGATAGAAATTTGAACTGTGAATAAGTACGTAAACCTGGACTGAAATATGAATCATATGAACACTTGATACTGAATACTGTACGGTAGACACTGAATATTGTACATTGAGTTGTACATTGAGCATACTGCATTACTGGACCGGTACAGAGGGCCAAACCATACACACTGCACTGCATACTACATTATCAGACCAGTACGATGGGTTAAACCGTACACACTGCACTACATACTGCATTACTAGACCGGTATGGCGGGTCAAACCATTCAACTACACTACATACTGGACACTGCATACGACATTACTAGACCGGTACGGCGGGTTAAACCGTACACACATCACTACATACTGCATTACTGGACCGTTACGGTGGGTTAAACCGTACACATTGCACTGCATATTGCATTACTGGACCGGTACGGCAGGTTAAACCGTACACACTGCTCTCCATACTTCAAAACTTGACCGGTACGATGGGTTAAACCATATGTCTTGTACTACATACTATATTGACTGACATTGCATTTGGGTTACATTGTATACGTAGGATACTAACTGAAATTGAAATAGAATGAATACTGACTGAATATGTGCTCAAGTGAACGAGAACTCAAGAATTTCTGCTTGTACACTTTGATTTTGAAATACACAATAAAGTCTTGCTCGAAACTCAATTTTGAAATACATGATAACTTCTTGCTAGAAACTCGATTTTGAAGTACATGATAAGGTTTTGCTCGAATTGGATTTGTAAGCATTTAAAAATGCATTTATTGAACTTGAATTTGTTTTGATCCAAAAAAATAATGAAACCGAAGCTTGATTTCACCAATTGGATTGTTTATAAATCAACTCTGTGTTTTTGTCTTGAAAGATGTATATTGGTATTATTTTTCTCTACTGAGCTTGGATGAAGCTCACCCCTCGACTATACGTCACAGGTATAAGCTGTGATCGGGACTTAGAGATTTTAGCGGATCTTTTTGTGCCGCAGACCTTTCATTCGAGAAGTTTTTAATCGGAGGCCTTCGTAGTATTTTGGGTGTCGTTAAGCTTGAGAATATGTACATGTAATGAATTTGTAAATCAGATGTTTATTACGTGTTGTGTTCACCACTATTTAGGTGACAGTCGGCTGTTGCTGGTGGTTCTTTTATTTCTTACATGTATAAGCTTGAGATTTTGTTCTACCATTTACGTTGCATGAAAATTCTAGTTTGTATGCTCATTTAATGTGCCATATCTGTATGGAGTGTGATCTACGATCTGACGGTCCTGATCTTTTTTCCATTCGATTTCCCAAAAAAAAAAATGTCAGAAAATTTGAGCTGTCACAGGTGGTATCAGAACTTAGGTGTTAGGTCTTCTTTGGGACTTAAATGCGATGGTAGTACATTCAATCCGAAGTTAGGAGGGATCCATGATCCCTATTCTCTAGGTCTTCTAGGGATTTTGAGTCTTGTCTAAGTTTAGGTGTATGGGGTTAGGACATAGGAACTTGAATTGGTCATGCTTTTGATCTTCACAAGCACTTCATATTGAAATCTTTCTTATCGTGATGGATCAGTATGCTTTCACGAGGTCGACCACAAGCTATCCGTGCAAACGGCATTCCTCTAGGAGAAAATAGTTGTAACCGTCGTCTCGAACAATTGATGGAGACTATGGTCTACCAACAACAAGCTACATTGCTAGTAGAGAGACACCAACCCTCAGGATTCTAGGACTTTAGACGGATGCGACCTCCTAGCTTCTATGGTCAAACTGATCCGATGGAAGCCGAGCGATGGTTAAACCAGATGGAGAAGGTTCTTCAGAGAAACCCATGCACCAACGAAGAGAAAGTGAGTTGGGCCACTTTCCCACTCGAGGGAGAGGCGGATCCATGGTGGAAGTCCGTCGAGAGAACCCAAACACCAGGGACACCATGGGCATGGGCTGAGTTTATTGAAGTCTACAATGAGAAGTACTTTCCCGCTCCAGAGCGATGTCAGATGGAGATCCAGTTTGCGACGTTAGAGAAAGGCCAAATGACAGTGCGAGAGTATGAGTCAGAATTCACTAGACTCTCTCGGTTTGCACCATTACTTGTGGCCACTGAACTTATGAAAGCCTAAAATTTTGAGTATGGGCTAAGACCGATGATCAAGGAACGGATTTCCCTGTTTGAGATGACAACTTATGCGCAAGTCATGAAATTGACACTCATCGCTGAAAGGGACATCGAAAATATGAACAAGAGAAGCGAATAACAAAATAAGGATAGGACTAGTCAAGTGCAGACATATGTCCATGAGCCTGCAGGCCAAAGACCAGGGTTCCTAATGTCAGCAACTAGTCAGCCGGCTCAGACTTCATATTCGCATCCACCTTCAGTTGCACCTCCTAGACCTTTTCTCCTTTCACGTTCTGCTACTACCGGCGCAACAACGGTTCAACACACTACTCACATCTCTTCATCCGCATCAGATGAACTATGCTCAAGATGTGGGAAACACTCTAAGACAGAGGTTTGTCAATGGGCCACATGTGCAGGTCTTAGATGTGGCACACAAGGGCATCGTGTGAAAGATAGTCCCGAACCAAAGGAGCGGACGCCAACTACGGCCAACACTCCGGAGCCCTCTCGAATTTCTCGATAGAGGCGTCTACGCGCAGTGGTAGCGTCAATTGAGGTAGCCCTCCTCTTTACTTTGTCTAATCTCGCAACTTCCAATTGATGATTAATTTTCGCAAGTAGCATTTTAATTCATTTCCAAAACTCAGATTTCCACACAAATGCTCCACCTAGTAAAACTTAGCTCAATTTCAACATTCAAACTCCATATTCACGTTTAAATATATCATAAAGTCTATGAATTTTTGCAGACGAAAATTCCTTAAAGGTGGGGAGAATGTAATGACCCTAATTTCGAAGATGCTGAATCACGAACTCTTGAAGAGACCATCGCAGATTTTGTTCAGAACTACCTAGCACCCGTACCTCACGTAAATTTTTGAGGACGAAATTCTTTAAGGGGGAAGGATGTAACACCTCGAATTTTCGCTAACGTTGAATCGTTGACCTTCGACGATGATACGAGTAGTTAGACCAGTTTGACCCTGGTCAAACGCTTGATGCCCAAGACGCAGTCTTGACCCACCCTTCTTATTTGGGAATGTACACCAGAAGCCCAGATCTAAAAACCAATCTCGAGATCGGACCAGGTTCGTGCTCATTCCGGCAAACATTTAATTTAAAAAGTAATGACCCTTAAGCTAATTAAGAATCTAAAACCCAAGCCGAATAGTTGCATTAATAAAACATAAATAAATGTGATCGTGAGCCACTTATGCACTTAGTATACCAGCCCCACGCCAAATCAACTCCACTTATGCACTTAGTATAAAAGACAATAACTCATTAGAATTTCCCCATTTGCAAATCGATTGATAGAGGAGAGGAACCAAGAGGTGAGGAGCCAAGCACCCCTTCGTCTTGACTTCTTCTTGCCCTAGTGAGCCCCCCAGCCATTAGGTCTCCAACGTGTGAAACCAATCATTGACGTCGTAGCAACCATAGCTAGAGATCGAATCATCGTGATCGAGCGCAGATCTACGCACCGAATTCTGCCGCAATCAATCCTGACCATTCCAAACCCCGCATGCGTGATCCATAAAAGGTCAATGTTCAATTTACTGTATGTGAGCAATGGTTTCTTAGAACTAGGGTTCATTTCATACATTCTAGACTCCATGCGATGGATTTCTGAAAGATCGGATGCGTGTGAGGCGGTGTAGCAGATTTACCTCGATCTCGATGCTTCAGATGTTGCATGCAAAACCAAATCAAAGGAATAGGCTCAAATTTGTTTTATAAACATGAAACTAGGTTAGATTAGTGGTATAGGATAGAAATTTATTAAAGAAATTGGCGATTTCGAATCCAAAAGAGAGAGAAGAAGAGAGGCCGTAGAGGACAAACCTGATGGTATCTACTTGAGCGTGAATTGAATCGCCCAAGCTGGAATTGTAGGCCATTTTGGCTCAGGTCAAAGTCCCTCGAGCGGGAATGTAACTTTGTGCTGAGAAAGCCACTCGAGCATGAATTGAGCCGCTCGAGCGGGAGTCCACTTGAAGCCCTATGCTCAAGCAGGAATTACAAGTTTATTCTCTCGGGTCAAAACCGCTCAAGCGTGTTTTGTGGGTGCCATTGGGTTCCACTCGAGCAGGAATGAGCCACGCTCGAGCGTCCACTCCGATTTTGGCCTAGCTTGGGTTGTGTACTTGTAGGCTATTTGAGCTTGAGTGTGTTACTTGCCTATGATTAAGATATGTTTTGGGCCTGGTGATTTAGGAGAACACGGGGAAAACACCTTTAGTGAGCTTGTTGGATTTGCGACACGTGTGCTTAACCGTGAATTGCGTGACGTGATTTGAGGTAGGAAAATTCAACACACAAGTTCGTCTTGATGCTAATTCATGGATTTGATTTTGTTTACACTTGAACATTTGATATCTTTGAATTACCCAAAATCTCAATTTCTGTTTGAATGAAGTGAACTTCGGATTTTGTTTTGTTTCATTTTAGCATATGACTTCCATGTCTCGGCTGAACCTCGTCTATGAACATGAATCTTACATAGCTTTGAGATCCCAAATTTTGAAATATGTCTTGATTTTTGTAAATGAAATATGCCTTGATTTTCGTATAAGAAGCATGCCTTGATTTCGTATGAAACATAATTTGAATTCCGTATATAAAATGCGATTTTGATATGAAACTAGAAGTGAATCTTGTTTTGAAATTGATTTCCAATAAGAATCCGACAATGGAAGTATGTATAAGAATTTGATTTGGAACATGGCATGTGAACCCGAAAACCAAATTAAGACTCTGAAATTGAACTTGAATCCCGAAGTATGTTTTGTAAATATGAAAACTGTGAATAAGTACGTAAACCTGGACTGAAATATGAATCATATGAACACTTGATACTGAATATTGAACACTGAATACTATACACTGGACACTAAATACTGTACATTGAGCATACTACATTACCGGACCAGTATGGCGGGTCAAACCGTACACACTGCACTGCATACTGCATTACCGGACCGGTACGACGGGTTAAACCATACACACTGCATTGCATACTGCATTACTAGACCGGTACGGGGTCAGACCGTAGAACAACACTATATACTGGCCATTGCATATTGCATTACTAGACTAGTACAAAAGGTTAAACCGTATATACTGCATTACTGGACCAGTACGGTGGGTTAAACCGTACACATTGCACTTCATACAACATTACTGGACCGGTACGGCGGGCTAAACTATACACACTGCATTGCATATTGCATTACTAGATCGCTACAGTGGTTTAAATCTTCCATTAGGTACTGCATGCTGTACTGACTGACATTACATTTGACACTGAAATTTGATGTTGGACCGACATGTCAGGTTACACTGTATACGAAGGATACTGACTGAAATTGAAATAGAATGAATACTTACCGAATCTGTGCTCAAGTGTACTAGAACTCAAGAATTTCTGCTTGTACACTTTGATTTAGAAATACACGATAATGCCTTGCTCGAAACTCATTTTTTAAATACATGATAACTTTTGGCCTTAAACTCGATTTTGAAGTACACGATAAGGTTTTGCTTGAATTGGATTTGTATGCATTTGATAACGTGTTTCTTGAACTTGAATTTGTTCTGATCCAAAAAAATAATTAAAGCGAAGCTTGATTTCACCGATTGGATTTTTAATAAATCAACTCTGTGTTTTTGTCTAGAAAGATGTATATTGGTATTATTTCTCTCTACCGAGCTTGGATGAAGCTCACCCCTCGACTATACGTCACAAGTGCAAGCTGTGATCTGAACTTGGAGATTTTGGCGGATCTCTCTGTGTCATAGACCTTCCGTCCGAGAAGTTTTTAACTGGAGGCCTTAGTAGTATTTTGGGTGTCGTTAAGCTTGAGAATAGGTACATGTAATGAATTTGTAAATCAGATGTTTATTACGTGTTGTGTTCTCCTTTGTTTAGGTGGCAGTCGGCTGTCGTCGGTGGTTCTTTTGTTTATTACATGTATAAGCTTGAGTTTTTGTTCAGCCATATTCGCTGCATGAAAATTCTAGTTTGTATGCTCATTTAATGTGCCATATCTATATGGAGCGTGATCTAGGATCCGGCGGTCAGGATTTTTTTTCCATTCGATTTCCCAAAAAAAATAATAATATATCAGGAAAATCCGGGCTGTCACAAGTGGTATCAGAGCTTAGGCGTTAGGTCTTCTTTGGGACTTAAACTTGATGGCAGTACATTCAATCCGAAGGTGAGCGATCCACGATCCCTATTCTCTAGGTCTTCTAGGGATTTCGAGTCATGTCTCTGTTTAGGTGTATGGGGTTAGGACATAGGAACTTTAATTGGTCATGCTTTTGATCTTCACAAGCACTTCGCATTGAAATCTTTCTTTTCTGTGATAGATCAGTATGCCTCCACGTGGTCGACCACGAGGTGACCGTGCTAACGGCATTCCTTTGGGAGAATGAAGCGATAACATCCCTAGGTTTTGAACCCGCACGTACTGGCTAAGTGAGCGTGCCTAGGGTGACACTTTGTGTTTGTGTGCAATTTAGAAGCAAAATGGACTATTAATGAAGGTTTATTAATGATTTAAAACATATCGGTTGAGATTACATCGATTAATTTGGGCTGACCTTATGGGCCAACTTTAATGTCCCAAAAATTTTGACCTTTGGATAGTACACCTCGGTGTGCGTGCCCGACTGGTCACATACCTGATATCATAAAAATACTTAAGTAAGTTATGGTTGGCTTAAGTGTTGGATGAAAAAGTGCGGATTTAGAACATGTATGGGCCTTTAGATCGATTGGTATACACCTAGGTGTGGTGTATCGGCTCAACATCAGATCAGATAGATAGGTTGTTTGGGTGTGCAGGCCCCATACCGAACCAAAGATCATTTAGGTAATAAGGAACACCTTGCTTAGGTTTATATGTTCCACACCGGAACAAATCTTATGAATAAGAACTAACACACCGAAATGGGTTTGTGTGTTTAATAGGGGAACCATTCCCTTTAACTTACAAAGGAAGGCAGGGCTTTTCTTGTAAGCTATTAGCCGATTTACAAATTTTTAGGGATTTTGAGTTCTAGAGAGAGAGAGAGAAGAGCTTGAGGAGATCATGCTGTAAACCGTCCGAACGTCGAATCGGCTCCGTTGAACTTAGAGGTTTTGGCCTCATGTTAGTTGTGTGCCGCGGCAAGTCGTTAGATTCCGACTTCAGTGAGATTTGAGAGAACATGATTGTGTGGATAGAACCGATGATCATGACATAAGTGAGTAGGAGAGTGAAGAGTAGTGCATGTTGGAGCGAAGCGTCATCGTAGGCTTCGTTTTGATTCAAATGCCGGTGAGATCGATGAAATTTGCTCTGAAACCCTAGCTTCGGCGTGAGCTCGTGAATCGAGGATTTGATTAATTAAAGGTGAGGAAATTGTGTGAAATTATGATTTTTTTTGTTAGATTAGACTTGATGCATGATGTGGGTTAGAAAATTAAAAAAAAAAGAAGTTTAGTTTTAAGGAATTTGAGTTTTGAAGCAAAAACCCAAGCTTGGGTGAAATCTGACAAAACCGACCAGTCGATTTTCCAAATAGACCAATTGATTTAGTCAAGCCATAGATCTGAAGGCTTCTGAATGAAACTGACAGATCGAAATAAATTCGACCAATTGATTTTTGAAACTGACTGGTTGAAATTAGCACGACCAGTCGATTTATGGAAAACAATGAATGTGTAATTTGGGGTCTGGAGAAATTGACCGGTCGATTTGGAAATCGACCGATCGATTTTGAAAACCGATCGGTCGAATTTTAAATCGACCGATCGAATTTGACAGAGCTTGCCAACAATGCTTCGGTATTTTAGCCGTAACATTCTACCCCGAACTCAGAATCATATGACTCTTGAGGTGTTGGAAAGAGTACAATAAGATCTACAACTTTTGTGAATGAAAAAACTTGAGAATCAACTATTTTAAAGTTCAAAAATTTATGGGAAGTAGGGTCAAATTTTTAGTTAGTATGAACTTGTCTGTTTCCGCCTCATGTTGAGAAAATGCTTAAATATGTTTAAGTTATTAGTGATTAGAGTTAGTCCTGGATGAACCATTATGGGCTTATGATGTAGATTGAGAATGGGAGGTATCGATAAGGACTTTGGTATCGCTTTGAACGGCTCCAAACTTAAGGTAGGAAAAACTCCGTAACATGTGCATTTGATTACATTTAGCATGAATTTTATGATATGATAGAGATATGTGTGCTTTGTGACGCTTGTCATTTATTTAGCATGAATTTCTTTCATGATTTCAAATATGAAAAATGTGTGTGCATATGTGCACTTAGATTTGTGTTTGTGTAAAATCAGTCATGTGCGTGTGTGACATCAGAGAGACGTGAATAAATATGCGTGGAAGCTTTGAAACTTCAAACCTAATTATATATTACCACATTTCACGGTGATAAACTATTAGTTATTTCGCACTTTGATTTAAGGCTATGTGTGACAGTTGGTATCAAAGCTTAAGCATTAGGTCTTGTTCGGACCTAAGACTATGGCAGTAGATTCTATTAGGGCATAGGAGATCCAACTAGGACTCTGTCACAGTTGGTGAAACCTTAAGCTTTTGGTCTTCTAGAAGACTCAAAGCTGTGGCATTAGGTTCTGTTTAGAACATGAGTTGTGGATCTTCACGATCACTTATAGTGGAGATATTTGAGGATTGTGATAGAAGTACGACTAGTAGACGAAATACATTTTAGATTTTTGTCGGAACATAGAGTCATGATGATCATGATCATCATTGATTGAAACCTTTATTTCATTTTGACAGATCGCAATGGCACCCCGCAAAAAAGCAAAGACTGTACACATTAGAGAAAGTGAGCAAAATAGGCAGTTGTTGGTAACAATGATCAATACAATGGCTCAGCAGACTGCCTTACTCACGACAATGTTAAGAGACATGACTCACACCTCTTCATCGACATTGGTTGAGTCATGCCCTAGGTGTAACAGGCGACACCTAGCAAAGGACTGTAGATGATCTACAGGTGCGTGTTTCATGTGTGGGTGAATGAGACACTTGATCAAACATTGTCCCACTTTAAGGAAGGAGGTGGCAACATCGGCAACAACTCAGGATACCTCTCGGTCCACCGTTCGGGATCGTGCCTTTGCCATCTCTACATGAGATGCCTGGACAGCTGGAGGGGTTGTTCACATACTCTCTCACTCTTCGGATCCTACACCGATAGATACATGCGCGCGATGTGGAAAACATCATAAAACGGAAAAGTATAGGCGAACCTTGGATGCATGCTTCAGATGTGGTCAGGTGGGACATCTGGTGAAGAAATGTCCCAATAAACATCGAGGGCAGATAATGTTGATGTCTACTCTAAGATCAATTCTTCCTACAACTCAGGGTGGTACCAATGATCCATCGACACGAGATGCCCAACAGGAAAATGAAGTTCTCCAAGGTCTAGATTCATTATCAATTGTCAAGATTTAATTCTAATTTTTCGATGATGAATATCCTTAGAATTTATGTTTACTTTTAGCAATTGAGGAAAGTTCTGATACCATCATATGCGCATTTGATTTAAATCACCTGCATGACACAAATAATTTTCAAATTCAGAAGATTAACTAAGTAGGTGACAATTATGATGACAAACTTGAATCAATCGTTATAGTTAGGGTATAATTATTTAAGGACAAGTTATTTAGTAAATCTGAAGTTTGATCGCCGCTTATGAGCAACGATGTTTTAACTAAAATTTGTACAAAAATTTACACTTAACAGACATATCGCGATGTTCTTCATTCAGGATAATGACTCATAAGTGATTATTGTTCAGAAGCACATTTTCCACACCTGAGTGCAGCCGTTAATCACTACAATTTCATGTGGAAATCTTTAGGGATTAAGAGGAATTTAAAATGATAATGCCGATAGTTGACATAAGATATGGACGATTCAATTAAGGACATAGCGGGAGAACAAAGTCAGACATAGCCGTTATAAATTGCGCAATTTCCATCACATTTAATCCATAATTGATGACTGTGGATCTATAGGGATGACATTCAGACTTTGTTATTATATTGATTGTGTTGAGGATTGGATATATTACAATCGATTGTCTTTCCTTTTATAATCAGAATCGTATTTGGGTGTTATAGGAACAATTAAATGCATAAATTTTGAAATTTCAAGATCACTGTGGTAGGTTTCCAATAAACTCATTTTCGTGATGACTGCATATCTTTACAGACATAGGTGATGGTGAACGTTGGTATGCTTACAGTTGATAGTTAAAACTAAATTTTTGCTCTATAGAGATTGTGTTTTCGATCGATAATTTTGAATTTCGGTGGGCGTCGCACCTTTAGAATAAGGGTTACGATTATTAGTTCTTGGGTAAAATCTTGGTGATTATATGGATTGTACAGTTGTATTAAATGTGCTCATTCATGATTGTCAGAATCCCAAATTTAACATGAGTGTATATTCAACCTTGTGGATGCGTTGTTATATGGGTGCTAGTTAATAGTTTCAACTTTATCAATAGTAATGACTAGTTGGACAGTTTGAAATTTTATTAATAGATAGTTTAGACTTGTCCCGTATTATGGTTTAAATTTTATTTTGATGGAGATAGCATCAATTGGGTGAATCAACTTTTCTCTGATTAATAGTGTAAGTTTCTTAGGTGGTCGACTGTACTCGATAAGTATTATCCGAAATATGGAGGAGTCACTGATGGTTAACATTGTTGTAGTGATGACATAATGAGTTAGTAGTAAATTTGTAAGTGCTTGATGGTATGGTTGATCCTAATTATGGTTACAGTTCTGGATTAATGGTTTTAATATCAAGGTAAATATATCCTTCTTTGTTGGTATGTCCTTACCAACTAATTAGAGAGACACTTCGTTAAGTTGTGAAAGTTGTCTTTTGTAGTTACCTGTCCGCGAGTTGACTTATCTATCCCTTTAACTCCTGAGTGAGCACCAGTCCAGTAGTGAGAGATGGACATCCATAGTGTATAGCTCAGTAGATAGGTTTTATTTACCAGTGTGTGGTCGATCTTCAGACAATGTGTTATCACAAACCTCCATTAAAGTTTGAGGCATTGACCATGTGTATTACTCCAGTTCATTGCAGTGTTCGCTATGTGTAATTTGAGTTTAACAAATGATTACTAGATTGGATAACCAAATATCACGTCATAAATTTTCGAGGGCGAAACATTCCTTACGGAGGGGTAGTGGAGTACCTTGTACTCATTTAAGTAGTTTTGATGGGTGGATTGTCGGTGTGAAGATGTGTGGATTGTTGCGGTTATCATGGTGGGTTCCATTTGACCAAAAAATAAATAAATAAATAATTCGTTGTGAAGTCCTAATGTATTTCAATTGTTTTTTGTGTGTGTGATATGGGGCACCTTGTACATGGGATGCCTTGTACACATTTTCAGTAGATTTGAAATAGATTTAAGGGCAGGTTGTGCATGTATGTAGAACAAGTTACATTCTTCGTCTAGGTGGTTGTGTGGATATGTAGATTTTTGGGAGAAGTTAATTAGACTATGGATGTGAGTATGTATGAATTGTTGTTGTGTAGCTGTGGCTAATTCCACAGATAATGAATATGCGTGTGTGCATAGAAGGTGTGCACAACTGCGTTTTTACTCAGGGAGCCTTTAGGACATTTTCGAGGATGAAAATTCCTTTAAGGTGAGGAGATTGTGATAACCCTAGTTTAGAAGGCGTTGAATCTTGATGAGGATACCCAGATGGGGAGTGCCGAAAGATAGTTGCGGACCTTGGATCGAGTTTGAGATAATTGTAGAAAAACAAGTTGGATATTTCAAATTTTGGATGATTATAACTTTTGAATATTGGTAACTTTTAGATGTACATGGTTTTGGATTAAAACATAAATATGTGAATGGTTAGAATTTTCAATATGGCTGGTCATAGATAATTCTAAAGATGGAATGTGAAGGACTTTGGGTCATTATATAATAGAATTTGTACCTCAGTTAAGTAGACTTTAGATGCATGGGTTTTCAATGGGAAGATGTATGGATTTTCTACAGGTAAGTTTGTAGATGTGTAGACTAAGGATGAGAGTAGGTGTGGATTATTGTTGTGCTGCCACCTTGTAATTATTATATGATTAAAATAGCTAATTAAAAAGGCACAAATTACAGATGTATGGAATCAAGGTGAGCAACCAATCCTGTAAGAACCAGGGCTGTTATAACAAGTTTTAAAAGGTATGTAAGGTATGTCCACAGGGAAATGTGGTTTAACTATAGTAAATCTCCAGATCTATGGTAGATCTGACACTCTATCCTAATTTAAGCTAAACTAAAATAGGAAAGAGGAGAGAGTTTAAGTTTTTATCACTTTTACTACAAACTATAAAAGTTAAATACAATTGATCCAGAACTGATAAAACGCAGAGATGAGGGGAGATATAGAAAAGATGAAAATTCAAAAGATGGAGAACAATAGCCAGGGGTCTTGGTCTCTTATTGAAAATCAAAGGAATCAAAGGCAGTGTAGAGGATAGATTTGCAACAATCCTCTATCAAGCTACCAGCTCCCCGGGTTCCCCCGACAGATGTAAGGTATAAGAATCTAATCTCCACCAATAGATCAAAGCAATCCTGAGGTTAGGATCTGCCCTTCTACTGGATACAATCCTAAGTTATGATTTGCCCTTCTATTGGAAACAGTTCATCCCAAAGATTGCTCCAATCTATTGATCTTGATTGGAATAGGTAAACTATTACAGATGTTGCAGGAGTCAGGCTACCAGCTCTTCATTTCTGGCTGGCATATACAGGAGTATCCAATCCAGGAAAAACAAATATGAAGAAGTGAAATATAGATTAGAATCATCTTTAAAAACCATAATTATATTATAAACTTACAATACTATTGTGCCCAGATCCGTAATTTGTGCAATATGCAATCTCTTACAAGCCTCTGAAACTCTTGATCTACAGCTCAAGACCTCACCCTAACTACTGAAAAGAGTTTAGCCACTCATGATTGGCTAAAGTGAGAATCGGAGAAGAAGGAAGAGAGGAGTTCTTGGAGGAAAAATAAATCTCGAACTAAACTCTGGTTCTCTCAAATTCTGGATGGTTCTTTTGTAAAAGTTCTCTTCTATTTATACCTTCTCCCTCTATCTCAGATCCCTTTTAGCCAATATGAGCACAAGAGAATAATTCTGTTATTCTGGGCTGCTGATGTGGCTGATTTCTCTTCTAGAAACTCTTCTCCCATTGGTTCACAACCGGCAAATACACGTGAGGCAGTTAGGGTTTCTAGTTGTGCACAGTTGAATATCAAAAATACCCCCAGGGGTCGCTGGCATGCTTTGGGATGTGTGCATAGACTTCTGAAATTAGTAGCTGCTGAAGAAACATACTGAGAAGTTCCTAATACGAGTGTCGAGAGGTTCAAGGAACCACTCGACAGGTTCTCTGTCTCCTTGCTTTTCATTTCGATAGGCTTGGGAACCTCTCGATGAGTTGAATTGTACTAGTCGATATGATTTAATGACTCGTCGACAGGATCTATGTGGCTTTTGACAGGATTGAAACAACTCGACAGGATTGAAAGCCTGTTTCACCGTTCTATCCATTTCTCCATTCATCCTCTCGATAAGTTATAATCATCCTCTCGACTTGTTATAGAAACTACCACAGAGCTCTCGACAGGTTCTATCTATCCTCACGAGAATGTGCCTAGCTTTAGGTAAGCTGTCGACGGGTTGGCTTAGACTGCTCGACAGATTCAGCTGAACCTCTCAAGATGTACTTGGAACCTCTCGACTTCTCCTGCACCTTCAGGTAAGGTGTCGACAGGATCTTTTTGTTTCACTTCCAACCTCTCAACAGGATCTGTCATCCTCTCAATCTCTTCACCATTTCACTTTTAGAACCTCTCGATAGCTATGGAACCTCTCAATCTCTTTATAGTTTCTCCTTAGAACCTCTCGACATGTTATAATTAGCCTTTAGAACTTCTCGACAAGTGCTGGGGAGTTCTCAATATCTTATTTTCAGTGCTTCCACAGCTGGCACACCGCTTGGTCGATTCAATCTTCATTCTTTGCAACTGCACTTGGCCTCAAGCATCCCCAGTTGGGTTCAAGACATTCTCATGAATCTCTAAGGCTGTGTTTGGGTTAGCTCTTATCAGAGCAGAAGCAACTCTTTGTCTGCTCTCTATTAGAGCAAATAAAATCTGCTCTGGGATAGAGCAGGCATAGAGCAGTTTTATCACTTGAAACAACTCCCCCCCAGAGCAAATGAATCAAGGAGCTGTATTACCAAATATAAAAGTAGTTCTCCGCCGAAGCCAAAAAGTGAAAGAGCTGCTCTTTGCCCCAAAAGAGCTAACCCAAACGCAGCCTAAGGCTCTTGTGGACTGCTTGATTGGCTGGCCTTTGAGCTGTAAGGTCACATGTTGAGCAGGAAATTGCTTCTTTGGCTATTTTAATTGAATATCTGTACGAAGCTTGTAATTCATTGCTTATCTACAAAATATACTTAAAACACATTATTAGTCAGCTCAAGGATCCACCAAAGGTCAGGTTAGGAGGTGAAAAATAATATTTTTCATTGCTTAACACACCCCCAAACCTAAGTTTTGCTAATCCCTGAGCAAAGGAGAAAGTAAAAACAATTATTGAAAATAAAAAGTGCCACTTTTGTAGGGAACACAAATGTATTTAGCATATGCATCAAGTCTTTTAAACCCCTAGGTGATCCCTAGTGGAGGATTGAAGTCTCCTAACAGTTTACAGTAAAGTTACCCACAAACTTCTCCAATAAAATTAGTTAATATCATTGCAGCATGTTAAAACAAAATTCAAGCAATATAAAATTCATTCCATACCTTGTCCATTCAGTTTTAGAGGATTCTCAGCAAAAACATAATAGTTTTAAAACTAAAATTCTGCTATAACTCCTTCACAATCAATCAGCTCATGTCAAGGTATTTTGTATGAAAATTAATGCAAAGCTTACCATCAAATTGAGAATCATGTTTTGATAATGCCCCCATCAATCCTAATTTCAAACCCAAAGCTTACCAGGGCTGTCTCTCTCAATAAAAATAGAAGGGTGTATCAATTCACACAGCTCAAGAGCAGTTACAGCCCTCAAATAGGACTGCAAGCATGAGTATAGGCAATGCTTTAACTTCTAAAATTCTCTAACTCCTTTCACCATAGATCAAACAAATCCTTATCACCACATGACAACTCAATCCAATTCAGATCAGTAAGGACTTTTTATTGGGTTGTAATTTGGCTTATGTGTGAACTTTACCAAGACTAAAAGGGTAAGGAAGGATTCAAAATTGATAAATCGGAAAGGTAAGGAGGTGATATATACACCTTCTTTATTTTAGCATAAATCCATCTTCTTTTTAAATTTTTAGAGCTAAAGTGGCCAGCTTTTTCTCTTCTCTTTCAAAATATCCAATGAAGTGACTTCTCTTTCTCATTCTTTTATTTTGCTTTTCCTTTTTTCTTTTCTTTTTTTTCCTTTATTTTTTTGTATGCTTCTTCTTTTGTATTTTTCTCTATTTTTCTTTTTATGGGTTGGAATGCCGCAACTATACATCACACTTGTCTTCAAATATATTTTCTTCTTCTTTTACCAAATTGTCAAACCTTGCTCCTTTAACCTCATTTCTCCTCCTATCTCCTGATTTCTTAGATTGAGGGTTAACTGAAACAGGTTAAGAGGTCTTCGGTTCAAATTTTTTGGTTTTCATCAAACAAAAATGGGATTTTTAAGGCTCAAAAGGTGTGTATCAAGGGCAGTTCAAAGGTGGGAAATTTTAAGTTCAAACTGTCCAAGGGATGGCCTTACTTCATGTCCTTCATGTCATGAGTGTTGTCAAGCTGTTTCAACTTGGATTTGCCTAACTTCTAGTGAGCAAAGGTAGTTTCAATCAGTCCTTAGAGCAGAAGAAATTTCCAAACACTCTTCAAAGAAATTTTTTCGGGCCCAAATCTCACTGGGTATGGTCTTTCATCAGATTTCTGGGGTCTATCCTCACAATAATCTCTCTTTTCAAGTTCACTAAGCACTAATTTTTGAAAAATTCCAAATATTTGCTTCATGAAAATGAGCATGTCTCAGTTTTTAAAAAGTTTTTTAATTTCCTCTATTGAAAAAAAAAAAATCAGGTGGGAAATTATTTTATTTTCTCAATTTTTGTTAAAACCTTGTTGCACTACCATTAACTATCCATTGGCAAACCTTGCCACACCCCCAAATCTATGAGGAGCAGTGTCCTCACTGATTCAAAGATGAAGGGATGTGCAGTAGGAGAAAACATATACAGATAAGCCAAGAAAGAAAAATAACCAGTGTAGCACTCATAGCTAAACAAAGGACACAAATACACAAATAGAATAAGAACAAGTATTAATCAGAACTAATAAATAAGGAAAAGAAAGTAAACAATAAAACAAAAAGAAAGAAAGAAAATCACAGTAAATAGACTAAAGAGAAATTCCATTGATAACACCAAAAAGATGGATAAAATACGAAAACATCCTAACTAACTGGAGCAAGCCTACAATATCAGGTAAATGTCCTAAAAATAAGTTAAAGCTACTCAAAGTCAAAGGTGAAGATGTCATCAGGGTCAAATCCTTGCTGGGCAACATAGGCTTTCAACTCAGCTTTTCTCTCAACCGTGATAAGCACTTTGTTGGGAGCTACCTCCTCAAACTGGGTAGCTGTCTCTTTCCCTTTTTCGGCTTGCTGAGAGGGTGGACTTGCAGGAGGGGCAGTGGCTAGGATAGGTGATGTGCCAGTCAGGTTAGCCAATCGTCTTTCGAGGATTTCTATTTTTATTTCAGCATAGAGAACTCTACTTTCATAGAGGTCCTTTGTGGCCTTTATGGTCTCTTTGGAGGCAGCTAGCCTTTTCTCAAGTCCATATGCTCTCAATTTCTCTGTTGCGGCCTCTAGCATATGAGCTGCCAATTACAGTAAAATTTGTTGCCAGCCTTTGGAAATCTTCATTATCTTATAGTTGTAATCCACAGTCATTTGTTCGATCTTTGCTTCATAGGGCAACTCAATTGATCTGCGAAGGGCAGCCATTCCTCGCACAACATCCTTCTTGAGGTAGGGGTTCTGTTTCATGACATGGAGGAGGGTGGAGTATAGAGGAGGCAAGGGAAAGGAAGAGGCAAGGAGTATGGACTGAGATGATTCAAGTTTAGGATCTGGGTCAGTTTGGGTTGCGTTTGAGGAGGTTGGGAGTAGGTCTTCCACATCTATGGCTGCATCAGAGGAGCTACAATAGGTGGGAGGTTAGGTTGGGATTGTGTGAGGATGATTGGCAGAGGTAGGGGAATAATGGGAGGTTGGATAGGGTCAGGCTGGGGTTCTGGATCAGGTTCAGTTTGAGTGGAGGCATTGGTATAGGTAGGAGGGGGGAGTTCTGGGATGGGTACAGTAGGAGAAAGGGGTGGGGGAGATGCATGGGTGGGCATAGGGATAGTTGGTTGTTCGGAAGGTAGGGTTAACAGTGTGAAGGTGGAGTGTATGGCTTGTAGGCTAGTTGGAAGGGACGATTGACTTTGGAGTGTGGAGTTCATGGCTTGCAGTGTGGCCTCAATTGATGATTGGGTTTGGTTGTTGGGTAGCACATGGGATTGCAGGGAAAGTAAAAGGTGAAGGATATGGGGTAAGGGGTCAGGTGTGACAGGGGCTGTGGGTTGGATTGGTGGAATAGGTTGGAAAGGGGAAGTGTGGGTATGGGCAAAAGGTGGGGTAGGTGAGGTTTGTAAATGGGTTGGCTGTGGAGAGTCAGGTAGGGGGGGTATATTCATACCCAATGTCCTCCACAATGGAGTCAATTAGGGAGGAATATCCCTCAGTGGTTATTTGGTCTTGGGTGTGTGGTTCAGTTTCCCCTAACCCATAACTTGGGACAAAAGCTGAGGGGACCCCTAATGTCAATCCAATGTCATTGTAATCCATCATAATTTCCACATTATCAATCAAAGTTACAAGGCAAGGCTCAGATGAACCTGGCTTGGTCCCCTTCCTCAGGTTCTGTACCATAACTTGACCAGCCTAGGGTAGGATTTTTCTTACAAAGGGGTCATCAATTATATCATACCTGCCTTCACCAAATAGTCCATTGTGGCCTTGCAGTCTTCCTTCTTAGAAAAATAGGGTATATCAACAATTGTCTCTAGGATCAGGCCTAAGGCATCCACAAATTCATTGGGAGTGAATCTGTTCACAGGGACTTCAGGCTCAGCCACAGGGCTATCCTCAGGCACAATGGTAGGCTCAGGCACAAGGATTTCTACCTTAAGGGCCTCCTCAACAAATTCTTCACTGGTTTGGGCCCTCTTTGATTTCTTGGCTTTCTTGGACTTCACAGTTTTCTCAACTTGGTCCATGACCAGCTTTCTTTTTACAGGTGGGGATTCTGTGGGTTGTGTGGTGAGCCTACTGGACTTCCTAGTGGCTTTGGTGGTGGATTTTAAAGGTACTTTGAACATATTAGCCAAGGTATCCTCTTGATCAGCCATTACTCAATCAATTTCTCACAATCAAATGTAATAACCTCACAGACCTTTGTTATCAATCAAATTAACCCCCACCAATTGGCAAATGAAATGCCAAAAGCATAAAGTGGAGCATAAAAGAGGCTTACCAATAGAAACCTAGGGTTTCTCAGATCTTAAAATGTATAGCACCAAACCAGCTCAGACCAGGTGCAAAGTATAGCTTTTTATGAATTGAAGCAATGGAGGAAATGGCCAGGGGTTTGGAGTAACAGCCAGTGAGGTAGAGAGAGAAAAAGAAAAGTGAAAAAATCGCCAGAGAAAATTTAAAGCGCAAAGCGAAGCTATCGAATGGCAAAAATGGAGTTGTCGTTAGGTTAAAAGCAGTGGGAAACGAATTTCGACAGGATTGGGGCAAGGTGTCGACAGGTTGATGCAACCTATCGAAGAGTAGAAAGTCACTGATCCTCGCGAGAGGTTCATGCAATCCTGTCGACGGGTTCAAGAAGACAGGAACAATCATTTTGAGAGGTTCACAGAACCTCTCGATAGGTTCTTTTGAATTCAACAAATAATCCTCTCGACAGGTTCTAGGCTCTAGAAAAGTTACTTCGAGAGGTTCACAGAACCTCCCAAGAATTCAACCAAAAACCTTCAGAACCTGTCGAAATGTTCCTGGATCCTATCGACAACCATTTTTACACCTTCAGATTCTATCGAGATTTAATTCACACCTCTCGACAGCTTCTAGATGTTATCAAAATGCAGACTAAGAACTCTCAGAACCTGTCGACATGTTCATAGAACCTATCGACAGGTTGTATTCTAGTTTAAAAATACCTATAGGCAGTTCCCAGTTTATTCCCCAACAGATTTGACACTCCAACTCTGTTCACTTCACTAATTTCACTCATTATCCTACCTGAGGTACTGACACATATGGAAAAAAATCATGTACAATGCCAAACAAAAATGAAACAAAACAAACAGAAATAACCAAACACATGAGTTATTATACATAGTATACATTGTTGAAACTCAGACATGTTATGGAGGTTTATGATAGTGAATGGTCAGTACAGGCTCCATCACATTTTCAACAACAAGCTTGAGCCTTTGCCCATTAACTTTCGTGGTCCTTTCATCTTTTGGATCCTTGATTTCAACAGCTCCAGATGGGGATACATGCTCAACTATGTAAGGTCCCTTCCATCTGGATCTCAACTTATCTGGGAAAAATCTCAATCTAGAGTTGAACAACCATACCTTGTTGCCAACTGTGAACTCTTTCCTCAGCAGATGCTTGTCATAGAAAGCCTTGGTTTTCTCATTGTAGATCCTAGCATTTGAATATGCCTCCAACCTCTGCTCTTTCAGCTCTGACAGTTGGAGTTTCCTGTGCATGCCAGCAGATTTTAAGTCAATATTTAATGCTTTAACAGCCTAATAAGCCTTGTGCTCTAGCTCTACTAGTAAATGGCATGCCTTGCCATATACTAGCCTGAAAGGAGACATACCTATTGGGGTCTTATAGGTAGTCCTATAAGCCCACAGAGCATCAAGTAACTTCAAGAACCAGTCCTTCCTGTCCACTCTCACTGTTGTCCCCAAAATGTGTTTGATTTCTCTACTAGAAATTTCCACCTGCCCACTGGTTTTTGGGTGGTATGGGGTGACAACTCTGTGTCATAAAGTTCTTTCTAAGTAAATTTTCAAACTGTCTATTGCAAAAGTGGCTCCCCCCATCACTAATAATAGCTCTGGGGGTGCCAAACCTGGAGAAAATGTTGTCCTTCAAGAAGTTGAGGACAACCTTGTGATCATTTGTTCTTATAGCTATGGCCTCAACCCATTTGGACACATAGTCCACAGCTACAAGAATATAGTTGTATCCAAAGGAAGGAGGGAAGGGACCCATGAAGTCAATCCCCCAAATATCAAAAAGTTCAATCACAAGTATTGGCTGTAAAGGCATAGAGTTTCTTTGAGAGATACTTCCCATCTTTTGACATCTTTCACAAGTTTTATAATGAAGCCATGCATCTTTGAAGAGAGTGGGCCAATAAAATCCACTTTTGAGCACCTTGGCAGTAATTTTGTTCCCACTAAAGTGGCCTCCACAAGCCTGTTCATGTCACATAGTTAGCACATTGTGGAATTCCTCATCAGGGATACTTCTCCTCACCACTTGGTCTGCACAATGCTTGAATAGGTATGGATCCTCCCACATATAATGTATGATATGTGAAAAGAACAGATCCTTGTCCATTTTGTTCCAATGTGGGGGGATCTTCTGTACTGCCAAGTAATTCACAATATTTGCAAACCAAGGTGTAGAGGTGCTGATAACAAACAGTTGTTCATCCGGAAAGGAGTCATTAATAGGTAGCCCATCAAACTCCTCTTCTAGGATCCTAGACAAGTGGTCTGCAACCACATTTTCAACAACTTTTTTGTCTTTGATCTCAAGATCAAATTCTGTAATAGGAGGATCCATCTGATCAATCTAAGTTTTGCATCCTTTTTTGATAAAAGATATTTTAGGGCTAAGTGCTCTGTGCAAACGACTATCTTGGATCCCAGCACATAAGACCTGAACTTATCTAGAGCAAAAAAAATTGCCAACAGTTCCTTCTCAGTTGTGGTGTAATTTAACTGAGCATCAATCATGATTTTACTTGCATAAGCAATCACACAAGGGGCCTTATCCTTCCTTTGTCCCAAGACTGTACCAATTGCAAAGTCTGATGCATCACACATCAGCTCAAAAGGTATAGAAAAATCAGGTGCTTGAAGGATAGGTGCAGAGGTTAGCCAACTTTTTAACAGCTCAAAGGCCTTAAGGCATTCATCGTTGCAATCAAAGGGAACCACTTGGCACAACAGGTGGCAAAGAGGTTTTGAGATTTTGCTGAAATCTTTGATAAATCGCTTATAAAAGCCAGCATGCCCCAGAATGATCTGACTTGTTTCACAGTTTTTGGTGGGGGTAAATGTGCAATCATATCTATTTTAGCCTTGTCTACCTCAATACCTCTGTGAGAAACCACATGGCCAAGGACAATGCCTTGAGTGACCATAAAATGACTCTTTTCCCAACTTAAAACTAAATTGGTTTCCTCACATCTCTGTAGCACAAGGTTGAGATGGTGTAGACATTGGCTAAAACTATCTCCAAAAATAGAGAAATCATCCATGAAAATCTCTAGAAACTGCTCAATCATGTCAGAAAAATATAGCATATATGCACATTTGGAAAGTTGTAGGTGTATTACACAATCCAAATGGCATCCTTCGATAGGCAAAGGTGTCAAATGGCCATGTGAAAGTTGTCTTTTCTTGGTCTTGGGGATAAACAGGGATTTGGTTATACCCCGAATATCCATCAAGAAAATAATAAAAAGACTTTCTTGCTAACTTATCCAAGATTTGGTCAATCAAGGGCAAAGGGAAATGGTCTTTTCTAGTTTTCAGATTGAGTTTTCGATAGTCTATACACACCCTCTAACCTGTGGTTTCCCTAGTTGGAACAAGCTCACCAGCATTAGTTTTAATCACAGTAATTCTAGATTTCTTAGGTACCACCTGAGTAGGTGCCACCCATTCAGAATCTTAAATTGGGTAGATGACTCCAGCATCTAGCAATTTGACCACTTCTGTCATCACTACTTCTTGCATGTGGGGATTCAATTTTCTCTGCATTTCTCTAAAGGATTTGGAACCCTTTTCCAGGTAAATTTTATGCATGCACATAGCAGGGAGGATGCCCCCAAGGTCATCAATGGTCCAGCTAATTGATCTCTTATGCTTCTTCAATACACAACAATTCTTCCTCTTGCTCATCAGTGAGAGAGGAAGAAATAATCACTGGCAATTTTTTATTTGCCTCCAAAAAAGCATACTTCAAGGTCTTAGGCAGATATTTTAACTCCATCTTTGGTGGATATACAAGTGAGGGCAACAAAGGTGCCTTTGATGGTGGTGGAAGAAGCATCACAGCAGGTTTCCAAGGAGGATACCTTGTTGTTGGCCCCACATCAGAAATTAAGGCTTTCACCTCTTGAACCATGGGTGTGGGGACCTTCTCTTCCACAATCTCACTCCACACATTCTTAAAAATATCACCAAAATCATCACAAAAATCATTACAATGCTACAGCTTGGGAAAAGTCTCTTCCACAAGCTTATCCAATACATCAATTGAAAAACAATCCTCACTAATCAAGTGAGGCTGATTTGCTGCATTGTAAAAATTCAATTTAACTTTCATGTTGCCAAAAGACACCTCCATTACTCCTGATCTACACTGAATACAAGCATTGGTAGTGACCAAGAAAGGTTTGTCCAAAATCACACGAATAGAGGTGATGCACTTGCTTGACTCCATGTCAAGAACCAAAAAATCTGTTGGATAGAAAAATTTATGAACTCCAACTAAAACATCCTCTATCATTCCCACAGGCCTCCTTTCAGATCTGTCTGTTAGTTGTAGCACCACATGTGTGAGCTTCAATTCTCCCAAGCCTAACTTCTCATAAACAGAATATAAAAGTAGGTTTACACTAGCTTCCAGATCTAATAAGGCCTTCTCAATAGTATGATCCCCAATGATGCAAGGGATTGTGGGAACTCCAGGGTCTTGAAGCTTGGTTGGAGTTACAATAGACAGGACTTGGTTCACTTTCTCAGCACAAAAGACCTTCTTGGATAAGTATATCCTAGACTGTCTTTTGTGAGTGCACAATTCTTTCAAAAATTTTACATAGGCAGAAACTTGCTTGATGGCATCAAGTAAAGGCAGGTTGATCTTTACTTGTTTGAAAGTTTTCAACTTCTACTCAACCTTAGCATTCCCCTTGTCAAAAGGAGAAGTTGCTTTCAATGCATTGGGAAATGACAAATGGAGAACTGTCCTCCCATTTCCAACCTTAGCAAGTTCATCAAATTTTTTTCATGTTTGTTTTCAATTTTATGTTGGGGCATATCACTCCCCTTATTTTTTATATGCTGCTCCTGCTGCATATTTTCATGAGTTATTTCTTCATTTTTTGTACTTGACTTATCAGGTTCAATACCAACTTGGTTATCCACCAGCCTCCCACTCCTCAAGGTGGTGACATATTTTACTTCTTCATGGGAAGGAGTCTCACCAACCATGTACTGCCCCTTTGGATTGTTCATAGGTTGGTTGGGTAGTCTCCCCTCCTCTCTCCTAGTCAAAGAATTAGATAGCTGACCAAGGTGGTCCTCTATCTTCTTAATGCTTTGACTGTGAGACTTAACAGTTTGAGATAAAGAGCCCAAATTCTGCAGTGAAGCCAGAACTTGCTCTTCAAATGTGAGGGACCTAGAGGGTACTGGGATTGGTGCACTTTGATGCACAGGTTGAACCATTGACTGGACCATGGGCTGTTGGTATTGGGGCCTTGGAAAATAATTCTGCTGGTATGGCTGGGCATTCTTATAAGGCATGGAATGCTGTTATGGTTGCTGCTGCTACTAGTTTGGAAAGTTATCTTGTCTCCACCTCAAGTTGAGGTGGTTTCTCCAATGATAACCAACAGTAGGTTGTTGTCCATAGGACTGAGCAGCATTCACTTGTTCCATCACAAAGTCTAAAAATTGGGCAGCTGAGGGACATTCCTCAAGGGAGTGAGTGGGGGACTGGCATATGACACATGCCTCCTCCACTTTAGCAGCCATTAGAGACTGCATTGCTCCCATGAGCTTATCAAACTTTTGGGTTAAGCTGTCCACTTTTCTCTCCAAATCATTATGTCTACTCACCTCATATTTTCCCTCTGGTAGTATTTTCTCTCACCACTCGAGGGGTCTCAAAATCTCTTGCCTAGGTCTTCGTTTGCATGGAGTTTTCACTGATGATATCAAATAACTCCCAAGCCTCATCAGCTGTCTTGTGGAGGTATGTACCACCACAAGAGGCATCAACCATATCCCTGCTTTCGGGATCAATTCCTTGATAGAAACTTTGGACAAGTTGCCATTCAGGAATTTGGTGATGGGGACATTGCTTCAAGAGTTCTTTAAATCTCTCCCAGGCTTGGTGAAAGTCTTTAGTTGGGGCTTGAGGAAATGAGATAATGCTCTTCCTTAGCTGACTTGTTTTGAACATGAGGAAAAAATTGGGCAAAAATTGACATTGAAGGTCATTCCAGGACTGAATGTTGTTGGTTGGGAGCATTGACAACCAAGTTCTGGCTCTATCCTTTAGTGAAAAAGGAAAGAGTATCAACCCGGTTGCTTCCTCCCCCAAACCTATAATATTGAAGGTAGTGCATAGTCCTAAAAATTTATCAATATGCTTGTATGGGTCTTCTTTGCTCAGGCCATGATATGAGGGTAATATCTGTATGATAGAAGACTTGATCTTATAGTTCCCTTGGATAGCAGGGAATTGAATGCAGAAGGGAGAATTGTAAACCCCTGGTGCATTGAATTCATTTAAAGTCCTAGGTTGCTCACCCATTGCAACAATCTCAGAATCAACTAAAGGTGTGTATGGTTTGCTTAGGTCTGAGAAGTCTTTCGACTTTAAGATCTAAGGGAGCAATCTTAGGATTAAGAGATCTCCTCCCAAGCATACACACAACAGAAACCAAATTCAATGCAGAAAATTATAGTATAAAATTCAATCAAGACAATCACAAAATACACAACTAATGCTGCAGATCTACAAAGCTACAGATCTAGAAATATAAACAGAGTTAGGAAATGCAAACTTAAGCAAAGCTTGCTCCTCCAATTGGTACAATTCTCTTTTCAACACCACAGAATCAGATCTGAAACAAACGACTGAACTATAAAAAACTACAACAGCAATTAGTCAAACTCTAAACAGGCAATTAAAAATCTAATTCTAAAAATGAGAAAAATTTAGATCTACCAAGTTAAAAAAAATACAGCTCCCCAATAGCGGCGCCAAAAACTTGTTGTGCTGCCACCTTGCAATTATTATATGATTAAAACAGCCAATTAAAAAGACACAAATTACATATGTATGAAATCAAGGTGAGTAATTAGTCCTGCAAGAACCAGGGCTGTTGTAGAAAGTTTTAAAAGGTAAGTAAGGGTATGTCCACAGGGAAATGTGGTTTAACTATGGCAAATCTCCAGATCTATGGTAGATCTGGCACTCTATCCTAATTTAAGCTAAACTAAAATAGGAAAGAGGAGAGGTTTTAGATTTTTATCATTTTTACTATAAACTACAAAAGTTAAATGCAATTGATCCAGATCTGATCAAACACAGAGATGAGGGGAGATATAGAAAAGATGATAATTTAAAAGATGGAGAACAATAGCTAGGGGTCTTGGTCTCTTACTGAAAATCAAAAGAATCAAAGGCAGTGTAGAGGATAGATTTGCAATAATCCTTTATCTGGCTACCAGCTCTCCGGATTCCTCGAGTAGATGTAACATATAAGAATTCAATCTCCACCAATGGATCAAAGCAATCCTGAGGTTAGGATCTGCCCTTCTATTGGAGACAGTCCTAAGGTTATGATCTACCCTTCTACTGGATACAGTTTATCCCAGAGATTGCTACAATCTATTGATCTTGATTGGAACAGGTAAACTATTACAGATGTTGTGGGTGTCAGGCTACTAGCTCCCCATTTCTGGCCGGCATCCACAGGAGTATCCAATCCAGGGAAATCAAATATGAAGAAGGGAAATATAGATTAGAATCACCTTTAAAAATCATAATTATATTGTAAACTTATAATACTATTGTGCCCAAATCTATAATCTGTGTAATATATAATCTCTTACAAGCCTCTAAAACTCTCGATCTACAGCTCAAGACCTCATCGTAACTACTGAAAAGAGTTTAGCCACTCGTGATTGGCTAAAGAGAGGATCGGAGAAGAAGAGAGAAGGAGTTCTTAGAGGAAAAATGGATCTCGAACTAAGCTCTGGTTCTCTCAAATTCTGGATGGTCCTTCTGTAAAAGTTCTCTTCTATTTATACCTTCTCCCTCTGTCTTAGATCCGTTTCAGCCAATCAGAGGTTAAGAGAATAAATTTTTTATTCTAGGCTGCTGATCTGGCTGATTTCTCTTCTAGAAACTCTTCTCCCATTGGTCCACAATCAACAAATACACGAGGCAGTTAAGGTTTCCAGTTGTGCACAGTTGAACACCAAAAATACCCTCAGGGATCGCTGACGTGCTTTGGAATGTGTGCACAAACTTCTAAAATTGGTAGCTACTGAAGAAACATGCTGAGAAGTTTCTAATGGGAGTGTCGAGAGGTTCAGGGAACCTCTCGACAGATTCTCTGTCTCCTTGCTCTTCATTTCGATAGGTTTGGGAACCTCTCGATGAGTTGAATTGCACTAGTCGATAGGATTTAATGGCTCGTCGACAGGATCTATGTGGCTTTCGACAGGATTGGAAGCCTGTTTCACCGTTCTATTCATTTCTCCATTCATCCTCTCAATAGGTTATAATCATCTTGTCGACTTTTTATAGAAACTACCACAGTGCTCTCAACAGGTTCTATCTATCCTCGTGAGAATGCGCTTGGTTTCAGGCAAGCTATCGATGGGTTGGCTTGGACTGCTCGATAGGTTTAGTTGAACCTCTCGAGATGTACTTGGAACCTCTCGACTTCCCCTGCCCCTTCAGGTAAGGTGTCGACAGGATCTTTTTGCTGCACTTCCAACCTCTCGACAGGATCTGTCATCCTCTCGATCTCTTCACCATTTCACTTTTAGAACCTCTCGACATCTTAACTCTCGTGTATCACAACCTCTCGACAGCAATGGAACCTCTCAATCTCTTTGCAGTTTCTCCTTAGAACCTCTCGACATGTTATAATTAGCCTTCAGAACTTCTCGACAGGTGTTGGGGAGCTCTCAACAGCTTATTTTCAGTGCTTCCACAGCTGGCACACCTCTTGCTGGATTCAATCTTCATTCTTTGCAACTGCACTTGGCCTCAAGCATCTCCAATTGGGTTCAAGGCATTCTCATGAATCTCTGAGGCTCTTGTGGACTGCTTGATTGGTTTGCCTTTGGGCTATAAGGTCACATGTTGGGCAACAAATTGCTTCTTTGGCTATTTTAAGTGAATATTTGCACTAAGTTTGTAATTCTTTGCTTATCTACAAAATACACTTAAAACACATTATTAGTCAGGTCAAGGGTTCACCAAAGGTCAGGTTAGGAGGTGAAAAATGGTATTTTTCACTGCTTAAAAATTGTGGATGGATTTTTCACGCCATGTTCACCTTCGTTGTGGCTAGTTCCACATATGGTGGATGTGAATATTAGTTGGGGATATGTCTACGTACTTCCTTAATCATCGTGTACTAATTACGTCAATTTTTGAGGATGAAAATTCTTTAAGGAGGGAAGAATGTAACATCCCTAAATTTTGAACCCGCACCTACTGACTAAGTGAGCGTGCCTGGGGTGACACTTTGTGTTTGTGTGCAACTTAGAAGCAAAATGGACTATTAATGAAGGTTTATTAATGATTTAAAACATATCGATTGAGATTGGACCGATTAATTTGGGCTAACCTTATGGGCCAACTGTAATGTCCCAAAAAATTTGACCTTTGGATAGTACACCTTGGTGTGCATGACTGACGTCACATACTTGATATCATAAAGATACTTAAGTAAGTTATGATTGGCTTAAGTGTTGGGTGAAAAAGGGCAGATTTAGAGTGTGTATGGGGCTTTAGATGAATTTATATACACCTAGGTGTGGGGTATTAGCTCAACACCGGATCAAATAGATGGGTGGTTTGGGTGTGCAGGCCCCATACCGAACAAAAGATCATTTGGGTAATAAGGAACACATCGCTTTGGTGTATATGTTCCACACTGGAACAAATCTTATGAATAAGAACTAACACACCCAAATGGGTGTGTTTGTTTAATAGGGGAACCATTCCCTTTAACTTATAAAGGAAGGCAAGGCTTTTCTTGTAAGCTATTAGCCGGTTTGCAAATTTTTAGGGATTTTGAGTTCTAGAGAGAGAGAGAGAAGAGCTTGAGGAGAACACATCGTAAACCGTCCGAAAGTCAAATCAGCTCCGTTGAACTTCAAGGTTTTGTCCTCATGTTAGTTGTGTGCCGCGGAGAGTCGTTAGATTCTGACTTCAGTGAGATTTGAGAGAACGTGGATGTGTGGATTAAGTCGATTATTGTGATCACGACATAAGTGAGTAGGAGAGTGAAGAGTAGTGCTTGTTGGAGCGGAGAATCATAGGCTTTGTTTCGATTCAAACACCGGTGAGATCGAAGAAATTCGCTCCAAAACCCTAGCTTGGGCGTGAGCTCGTGAATCGAGGATTTGATCAATTAAAGGTGAGGAAATTGTGTGAAATTATGATTTTTTTGTTAGATTAGACTTTATGTATGATGTGGGTGAGAAAAATTGAAGAAAAGAAGTTTAGTTTTTAAGGAAATTGAGTTTTGAAGTAAAAACCCGATCTTGGGTGAAATCTAACAAAACTGATCGATCGATTTTCCAAATCGACCGATCGATTTTGTCAAACCATAGATCTAAAGGCTTCTGAATGAAACCGACTGATCGAAATAAATTCGACTGGTCGATTTTGGAAACCGACCGGTCGAAATTTGCACGACCGGTCGATTTGTGAAAAACAGTGAACGTGTAATTTGGGGTCTGGAGAAATCGACCGGTCTATTTGGAAATTGACTGATCGATTTTGAAAACCGACCGGTTGAATTTTAAATCGACTTGGTCGAATTTGACAGAACTTACCGACACTGCTTCGGTATTTTAGCTGTAACTTTCTACCCCGAACTCAGAATCATATGATTCTTGAGATGTTGGAAAGCAGACAATGAGATCTAAAATGTTTGTGAATTAAAAAACTCGAGAATCAACTTTTTTAAAGTTCAAAAATTTGTGGGAAGTTGGGTCAAATTTTTAGTTAGTACGAACTTGTCCGTTTCCGCCTCATGTTGAGAAAATGCTTAAATATGTCTAAGTTATTAGTGATTAGAGTTAGTCCTTGATGAATCATTATGTACTTATAATATAGTTTGAGAATGGGAGGCGTCGATAAGGACTTTGGTGTCGCTTTGAATGGCTCCGAACTTAAGGTAGGGAAAACTCCGTAACGTCTGCATTTGATTACATTTAGCATAAATTTTATGATGTGATAGAGATATGTGTGCTTTGTGACACTTGTCATTTATTTAGCATAAATTTCTTTCATGATTTTAAATATGAAAAATATGTGTGCATATGTGCACTTAGATTTGTGTTTGTGTAAAATCAGCCATCTGCGTGTGTGACATCAGAGAGATGTGAATAAATATGCGTGGAAGCTTTGAAACTTCAAACCTAATTATAATTACCATATTTTACAGTGATAAACTATAAGTTATTTCACACTTTGATTTAAGGTTATGTGTGATATCCAACCGACGCGGCGGTATATCCGTGTCCGACGCGGTGGGTCTCCATGACCGATACGGAGGGATATCCATACAAATTGTGCTCCGGAACGGCGGGATATTTGTTATTTGATTTTCAATTAGTGAAAATACTTATTTTTACACAAGTTACCTAATTTGAAAGGACTTGGGCATCATATAAATGGTTCAATTGAACGACAATGGTGGGTATTTCCATCGGGGGCTCGATGCTATATATGCTCGAGGGACTATTTCAGTGATCAATTTAAGTTTTTCGTTTGCTATGAGAATAAGTTTTGGAAATCATGTATTTAAGCTTTGGAAATCTGTGTTTGATATCAGTTTTACTTCAAGTCAAATATCATTTAAGTTACGCATCTTTATTTGAAAAACATGTGCAATTTTGTCATAAGATATATGCATGATGTGATAGTATGCATATTATTGATGTTTCTCTACTGAGCTTAGATGTAGCTCATTCCTCGACTATATGTCACAGGTAAAAGTGTGGACCAGGAACGGACTTTGGGGACAGGCTTAGGATCTCCCGTTGGGGGTATTCTACCTTAGATGAGGATTTGGGCTGGTTATGTTTTGGGTTTGTATGGTGGATTTTTGGAATCTCTTGGATTTAGGACTTGGTACGTTCGGGGATTAAATACATTGTAAGATTTATTTTGTAAGTATGTTTTGGAAGCCACTGCTTAGGTGATGGTCGGCCATCACCGGTGGTTTTCCATTAGGCCCTTTTTGTTTAATGGTTGTTTAATGGTTATGTAAAGTAGAAACCTTTGTTTTTGCCATATTTATATCTTTGCTTTGACTATACTTTAGTAGATATATCAAGTATTTCTATTTTTGGATTATGAAGTGGGATCCGACGGTCCGATTTTCCCTGAGTTTTAGTATGTTCGAAGAAAAAAAATATATTGAACGGGAATTTTAAAACGGAGAAAATCGGGCTGTCACAGAAGCAGTAACCGTCATCTCGAACAATTGATGGAGACTATGGTCAACCAATAAGCTACATTGCTAGCAGAGAGATGTCAACCCTCAGGATTTCAGGAGTTTAGACGAATGCGTCCTCCTCACTTCTATGGTCAAACTGATCCAATGGAAGCCAAACGATGCTTAAACCAGATGGAGCATATTCTTCATAGAATCCCATGCACCGAAGAAGAGAAAGTGAGTTGGGCCACTTTCCAACTCGAGGGAGAGGCGGATCCATGGTGGAAGTCTATCAAGAGAACCCAAACACCAGGGACACCATGGACATGGGCTGAATTTACTGAAGTCCTCAATGAGAAGTACTTTCTCACTCCAGAGCGACGTCAAATGGAGATCCAGTTTGCGACATTGGAGCAAGGCCAAATGACAGTGCGAGAGTATGAGTCGGAATTCACTAGACTCTCTTGATTTGCACCATTGCTTGTGGCCACTGAACTTATGGCCACTGAACTTGTGGCCACTGAACTTCTGAAAGCGAAAAAGTTTGAGTATGGGCTAAGACCGATAATCAAGGAACAGATTTCCCTATTTGAGGAGACAACTTATGCGCAAGTCATGAGTTTGGCACTCATCGCCGAAAGGGACATCGAAAGTATGAACAAGAGAAGCGAAGAATAAAATCAAGATAGGACAAGTCAAGTGCAGACATATGTCCATGAGCCTGCGGGCCAGAGACAGGGGCTCCTAATGTTAGCACCTAGTCAACCGGCTCAAACTTCATATACGCAGCCACCTTCAGTTGCATCTCCTTGACCTTTTTGCCTTTCACGTTCTGCTACTACCGGTGCAATAGTGGTGCAACACACTACTCACATCTCTTCATCTGCATCAGATGAACTATGCTCAAAATGTGGGAAACACTCTAAGACAGAGGTGTGTCGTTGGGCCACAAGTGCATGTCTTAGATGTGGCACACAAGGATATCGTGTGAAAGATTGTCCCGAACCAAAGGAGCGGATGCCAACTGCGGCCAACACTTCGGAGCCCTCTCGAATTTCTCGACAGAGGCATCTATGCACAGTGGTAGCGTCAATTGAGGTAGCCCTCCTCTTTACTTGTCTAATCTCGCAACTTCCAATTTTCACAAGTAGCATTTCAATTCATTTCCAAAACTGAAATTTCCACACAAATGCTTCAGCTAGTAAAACTTAGCTCAATTTCCACATTCAAACTCAATATTCACATTTAAAAAATCTTAAAGTCTATGATTTTTCATGGACGAAAATTCCTTAAAGGTGGGGAAAATGTAATGACCCTAATTTCGAAGATGCTAAATCACTGACTCTTGAAGAGAACGTCGCTGATTTCCTTCAGAACTACCTAGCACCCATACCTCACGTAAAATTTCGAGGACAAAAATTCTTTAAAGGGGGAAGGATGTAACACCATGATTTTTCACTAACATTGAATTGTTGACCTTCGACGATGATATGAATAGTTAGACCAGTTTGTCCGTGGTCAAACGCTTGATGCCCGAGACGTAGTCTTGATCCACCCGTCTTATCTGGGAATGTACACCAAAAGCCCAGATCTGAAAACCAATCCCTTGATTGAGCACCAAAGTGAGACTCGAATCCCGAGATCGAACCAGGTCCGTGCCCATTCCCACAAACATTTAATTTAAAAAGTAATGTCCCTTAAGTTAATTATGAATCTAAAACCCGAGCTGAATAGCCGCATTAATAAAACATAAATAAATGTGATCGTGAGCCACTAGATTGCAGGCCTGTACACCGAGTTCGGTATACCAACCCCACTCCAAATCAACTCCACTTATGCACTTAGTATAAAAGACAATAACCCATTAGAATTTCCCCATTTGCAAGTCGGTTGGGAGAGGAGAGGGACCAAGAAGTGAGCAACCGAGCACCCCTTCGTCTTGTCTTCTTCTTGCCCTTCTGAGACCCCAAGCCATTCGGTCTCCAACTCATGAAACTGATCATCGACGCTGTAGCAACCATAGCTAGAGATCGAATCATCGCGATCGAGCGCGGAGCTACGCACCGAATTCTACTGCAATCGATCCCAACCATTCCAAACCCCGCATGCGTGATCCACAAAAGGTAAAAGTTCAATTTACTGTATATGAGTAGTAGTTTCTTAGAACTAGGGTTCATTTCGTACATTCTAGACTTCATGCAATGGATTTCCTAAAGATCGGATGCATGGGAGGCGTTGTAGATGATTTGCCCCGATCTCGATGCTTCAGATATTACATGCACAACCAAATAAAAGGAATAGGTTCAAATTTGTTTTATGAACATGAAACTAGGTTAGATTAGTGGTGTAAGATGGAAATTTGTTAAAGAAATTGGCAATTTTGAATCCGGAAGCAAGAGAAGAAGAGAGGCTATAGAGGATAGACCCGATGGTGTTCGCTTGAGCGTGAATTGAGTCACTCGAGCGGAAAATTACCTGAAGCCTTGACTCGAGCGGGAATTGTAGGACATTTTGGCTCAGGTTAAAGCCGCTCGAGCGGGAATGTAACTTTATGCTGAGAAAGCTGCTTGAGCGTGAATTGAGTAGCTCGAGTAGTAATCCACCTGAAGCCCTATGCTCGAGCAGGAATTACAGGCTTAAGTCACTCAAGTCAAAATCACTCGAGCGTGTTTTGTGGGTGCCATTGGGGTCCGCTCGAGCGGGACTGAACCACACTCGAGCGTCCAACCCTGTTTTGGCCTAGCTTGGGTTGTGTACTTGTAGGCTGTGTGAGCTTGAGTGTGTTACTTTCCTATGATTAAAATATGTTTTGGGCCTTGTGATTTAGGAGAACATAGGAAAAACACCTTTAGCGATCTCGTTGGATTTGCGACACGTGTGCTTGACCGTGAATTGCATGACGTGATTTGAGGTAGGGAAATTCAACACACAAGTTCGTCTTGATGTTGATTCATGGATTTGATTTTGTTTTACACTTGAACATTTGATATCTTTGAAATGCCCAAAATCTCGATTTGTGCTTGAATGAAGTGAACTTCGAATTTTGTTTTGTTTCATGTTACCATATGACTTCCATGTATTGACTGAACCCCGTCTATTAACTTGAATCTTACATAGCTTTGAGGTCCCTGATTTTGAAATATGTCTTGATTTTTGTATATGATACATACCTTGATTTACATATAAGAAGCATGCCTTGATTTCGTATGAAATGTGATTTGAATTCCGTATATGAAATGCGATTTCGATCTAAAATTAGAAGTGAATCTTGTCTTGAAATTGATTTCCAATAAGAATCTGAGAGCATAAGTCTGTATAAGAATTTGATTTGATACATGGCATGTGAACTCGAAAACCAAATTAAGACTCTGAAATTGAACTTGAATTCCGAAGCATGGTTTGTACATATGAAACCTCGAACGTGGATAGAAATTTGAACTGTGAATAAGTACGTAAACCTGGACTGAAATATGAATCATATGAACACTAGATACTGAATACTGGACACTGAATACTGTACACTAGACACTGAATACTATACATTGAGCATACTACATTACTGAACCGGTACAGCGGGTCAAACCATACACACTGCACTGCATACTGCATTATCGGACCGGTATGGCAGGTTAAACCGTACACAATGCATTGCATACTGCATTACTAGACCTACGTACTGGTCAAACTGCATATTCACTCGTGATACTAGACATCGTGATGACATTAGACTGGTAGGGTGGGTTAAACCATACACACTGCACTGCATACTGCATTACTAGATCAGTATGATGGATTAAACTATACACACTGCACTGCATACTGCATTACTAGATCGGTATGACGGGTTAAATTGTACGTCATGTACTGCATACTGTACTGACTGACATTACATTTGACATTGGAAATCGATACTGGACCGACATGTTGGGTTATATATTATACGAAGGATACTGACTGACATTGAAATAGAATGAATACTGACCGAATTTGTGCTCAAGTGAACTAGAACTCAAGAATTTATGCTTGTACACTTTGATTTCGAAATACACAATAATGTCTTGCTCAAAACTCGATTTTGAAATACATGATAACTTCTTGCTAGAAACTCGATTTTGACGTGCATGATAAGGTTTTGCTCGAATTGAATTTGTAAGCATTTGATAATGTGTTTCTTGAACTTGAATTTGTTTTGATCCAAAAAAATAATTAAAGCGGAGCTTGATTTCATCAGTTGGATTTTTAATAAATCAACTCTGTGTTTTTGTGTTGAAAGATGTATATTGGTATTGTTTCTCTCTACTGAGCTTGGATGAAGCTCACCCCTCGACTACGTCACAGGTACAAGATATGATCGGGACTTGGAGATTTTGGCGGATCTTTGTGCCGCGAACCTTTCGTCCGAGTAGTTTTTAATCGGAGACCTTGGTAGTATTTTGGGTGTCGTTAAGCTTGAGAATAGGTACATGTAATGAAGTTATAAATTAGATGTTTATTACGTGTTTTGTTCACCACTGTTTAGGTGACGGTTGGCTGTTGCCGGTGGTTCTTTTGTTTATTACATGTATAAGCTCGAGTTTTTGTTCTGCCATTTCCACTGCATGAAAATTCCAGTTTGTATGCTCATTTAATGTGTCATATCTGTATGGAGCGTGATCTAAGATCCGACGGTCCGGATTTTTTTCCATTCAATTTTCAAAAAAAAAATAATAAAAAAAAAAGTCGGGAAAATTCGGGCTGTCACAGTTTCTAACCTTTCGATAGATTGCCGAAGGTGGTTGAGTAATTATGCCTGGATACGACTATGTTGCATCCAGCTGTATACTATTTGCAAGAAGGCATCCTCTATAGCAGTGTGGTATTGGGCCTCTGTAGGGTATGGAGAAACAATTGGAAGTCAGGAAACTATCTCAGTTAGGCCATGGTTAGGACCATAGGCTCCTCCTTTATGAGATGTTGGGTACAATTTTATACCCACCAGAGATTGAATTTTTGCTTTCCAAAGCTTCAGCCTCAGAAAACCTTTCATCATTGACTTTAATTTATATAACCGTCCTTGCTTAGGAAGTATATTTGTTAAAATCTCCGAGTCAACCTCACCCGGTGCGTGGTGTTGCACCGGTTCCTCATTAAGGGTCTCAAAGAGTTCCCAAGCTTCTTCTGAGGTCAATATATGAAATGTACTACCACGGGCCACATCAATCATATGCCAAGTCGCATCATCAAGGCCTTCATAAAAAGTAAGCACAAGTTGCCAGCGCATAACCCTGTGGTGAGGGAACTTGTGTAGAAGATCCTTAAGGTAGTTCCAACATTCCTGAAGAGATTCATCCGGAGCTGGTGAAATGTTATAATTAGATTCCAGATTTTATTCAACCTGTAGATTGGAAAGAATTTCATAAGAAACACATGTTCCAGTCCTTCCCAATTAGCAATCGAATTATGAGGCAAAGAGTTTATCCACTGCTTTGCTTCATCCCTATGGGAATATGCGAATAGCCTCAATCGAGTGGATGCTTCTATCAAGTTTTTAATTCGAATCATAGTGCATACTTTCATGAACTTATTTAAATGCAAATAGGGGTCTTTGTCCATTAGCCTACGAAAAGTTAGAAGTATTTGAAGAACATTGAGCGTATTTTCAATGGTCTTATTACTAGCTGTAGGGTATACTTGAATACATCGGGGAGGTGTAAGAGGTGTAAATGCATAGTATTCCCCCATCGTCTTAGCCACAAATTGGTCTTTCCTCTGCCATAATGAAGTTAGGACAGAGCAGGACAACAAAAACAGTTATTGTAAATATCTATTTTAATTTCAATTTTATTCAATTTTTATTTTTGCAAGCAGGGGGAGAAAACAAATCTGAGCTCCTGACTTCTCTGATCAGGGGAAGCTAAAACCTTAATTCTCTACTCCGAATCAACCTGCAAAGGATTAAGAAGTGATCAAAGAAAATTAAAAAGAGAAAGAAATATAAAAAGAGAAAGATAAATACTTGTTTTCTTAAATTAATATATTCAAACGCTATCCCTGGCAACAGCGCCAAAACTTGTTAGCGGCTTGTATGTGCCATCTAATTAAGTCTTAGCCTATTGCAAGTGCACAATAAAAATTATAGTACTAGCAAAGGATCGTTCCCACAGAGACAAGTTTATCTATATATTAATTTAATTTTTTTGAACACTTATACTTATCTTTTATGTTCTTAAACTACTGAAGAAATATGAATAAAGAATTATTTTTTAATCTAAATTACAGAAAAATAAATCATAATCTTCAACCTTCAGATTATGGTTGTCAATCACAATCTTCAGCTATCGGATGTTTACAAATTTAAAATACCATCACACTATATCTCAAGTATCCTAGTATTGGTCGTCAATCAAAACTAGAATCCTATCAATACAGATTTAATCTAATCAATAATCTCCTAAAACTTGGGCGTCAATCAAATTCGAGAAAATTGAAGAGGGAAAAGTAAAACTACTACACTAATCTGCAAACTTCAACCTGCGTCATCAATTTAAATTAAAATTTGAAGATGTTTATAAAGCAGGAAATTGTACTAAAATAAATCTAAACTAGAAAGTAATAAAATTATACCTTTCACCCCTCAGCTGCAGTCGTCAATTACTTTTGAGAAACTACAGATATCTACACTAATCTTCAGCTCCCAATTGCAATCGTCAATTGCTCTTGAGAAACGTTGGATATCTAATCTACAAAGCAATAAAAATGTACTCTAAGTTGATTGGAAGAAAACTCAACCTCAGTCATCAATTGATGCTGAGAATTTTTTCGATGATTATTCCTATACCATGCCCTCTTATTTATAGATTATAAGGGGTCGGTTTATAAAACTTCTAATTCTAATAAAAGAAACAAAACTATCCTAACATAACTCTACTTCTAATTCTATCTTTCTTTGCTTTCGATAGTTGATGTACTTCTGGATTTCTTCTTTTATTTCAGTAGCATAGCCCTTTAAAAGTTTTCTTCGTCAATCTCCTCAGATCTGTGATCAGCCAGACTTCTAAGTGAAGAATTCTTCTAATTTTATTCATGGTGGTGTTAATCTCACGTGATCAGCAACTTTAGAAAGTTTCTTTTCTGGAAAATCATAAATCATAATTTTCTAGCTTTACTCTTTATACAACTTCCTATTGAACGATTTTCTGGACGATTCTCCAATACGATTGTTCACTCTCTTGCATATCGTTCTTCACTTGAACGACTTCTTGCAGAATCGTAAATTATGATTTCTTATTTGTTTCTTTTACTTAGCACCATTCAGCTAAATCGTAAAATACAATTTTTCATTCTTTTAGTACGTGAAGATTCGTCTTTTGGTTTAATCGTCTTTTTATTATTTAATAAGTTCATTTTGACGAATATTATCATTTTGGTTCTCTTTTACTATTTTTCTTTAATATCTGTACATCAGTAACTTATTAGTAACAAATTAAGTTCTAGCATCACTAAGTTAAGGGTGATAAATTGGTATATTATGTGAATGATCAAATGCATGGATACTTGATTCAGGGTGCTCCTACGACATGTGTCCAAATAGGGATTGGTTCGCGCCTTATAAAGAAGTGGACGGTGTAACGGTTTTATGGGTAACAATATAGCCTGCAAAATAGTTGGAAAGGAAAGTATCAGAATAAAGATGTACAATGGGGTTGTGAGAACATTGATCGATGTACGCCATGTTTCGAAACTAAAGAAGAACCTCATATCGCTTGATACACTAGACTCCAATGGGCTCAAGTTCGCAGCTCATGGTGGAGTTTCGAAGGTGACAAAGGGATCTCTTATTGTGATGAAAGTGAAAAAGGTTGAGAACCTTTACTTTTATCAGAGAGTACAGTGACTGGTAGAGTAGCAGTATCTACGTCAGATGATAATGATTTATCCTCTGCACAGTTATTGCACATGGGTCTAGGGCACATGTCAGAAAGAGGGATGATAGAATTGAGCAAGCAGGGCTAATTGAAAGGTGTAAAGGCTAGCGAAGTTAATTTTTGTATCTTTAGGAAACAGTGCAGGGTTAAGTTTAATACAGTGGTTTATATTATGAAAGAGACACTGGATTATATACATTCAGATGTGTTGGGGCCTTCTAAGGTTCCTTCTCAAGGTGGTGTCTAATACGTCGTCTCTTTCAACGATGATTACTCTCGGTATGTATGGATCTATATGATGAAGAGTAAGGATAAGGTATTAAAAACTTCAAAAGGTGAAAAATACTATTTGAGAATCAGACTGAAAGGAAGGTCAAGCAGTTGAGAACCGATAATAGTGGTGAGTACAGCAGTGCAAAGTTCTAAGAGTTCTGTGAAAAGAACGATATTGCTAGGCACTTCATAGTGAGGAATACACCGCAAAAGAATGGGATAGCAAAATGTATGAATAGAACTCTACTTGAAAAGACAAGATGTTTGTTATCCATTGCAGGATTGGGTAGAGAGTTCTGGGCCAAGGCAGTTAGTATAACGTGATATCTAGTAAATAAATCACCGTCTACAACAATAAAGTGTAAGACTCTGATTGAGATGTGATCAGGGAAACCTGCAGATTATATTACATTGAGAGTTTTTAGCTGCATAGCTTACTATCATGTCAGAGATAGTAAAATTGACCCAAGGGCTAAGAAAGCGATTTTCTTAGGGTATGCAAATAGTGTGAAAGGATGCAAGTTATGGTGTCTAAAGTAGAATAAAGTTGTGATCAGCCGAGATATGACCATTGATGAATCTGTTATACGAACTTCTAGCAAACAGATCATAAAAATTGGAGAAGGGGTGGCAGAATATCAGTTTGAGGTGGAGTTAAAGACTCCTACAGTTATTACATCAGAGAACATTGTAGAAACAGTTGAGAGAGAACCAGAACAATCCTTAGCAGGTGAAAGACCCAAAAAGATTATTAGAGCACCAATTCGCTACGACTACGAGGATATGGTCGCCTACGCGTTGACGTTGGATGACAATGAACCATCTTCATTCAAGGATGCTATAAGTGATAGATATGCACGGGAATGAAAGACTGCAATGAGTAAAGAAATGAATTCTCTTTACAAGAATCAAACTTGAGAACTAACTGAGTTATCTAAGAGAAAGAGAGCAATTGGGTGCAAGTGATTTATAAGAAGAAACAGTGCATGATTTTCTGTCTGTGCAATTCCTACTCCGGCATCCAGAGTAAATGGTGCTGGAGAGAGCCACACGAGTTGTAAATTTTATTTTTGTGTATTTGAATTCTCGATTTGGTCCTCAGAACTATAGAAGGATTTGTTTCTCCCACAAGGAAGGGATGAGGTAATCAGAGGCAAGGACACTGTTTCTCCCAATAGATTTTAGATGAAGTAGGCTACCTCATTTAATAAGCTTATTATTGTAATTTGTATTCATGTTAAGTTACTCCTCCAACGCCCTCGTAGCTATCTATAGATTTCTCATTGGTTCAACAGGATTTTCAATCCCTTTATTAACATTTGAAGTATTCCCAATTCTTTACAGAAGACGTGGTTGTAGTAGTATACCTTATATTTTTACAATACTCTCTCATTTGTCATGTCCCAACATCTAAACACAAATACACCAATATTCTCTTTCTTTGAATTGTTTCATGTGCTTCTTTTCATCACTCAAATAACTAGAGAGAATTGCACGATAATGGCTCTAAGTCTGGGAGAAATTAGGTTGAACAGAAGCAAACTTCATGATTCTTTATTTGTGCATGATATGTATCCTGTTGATGGTATATCATTATGATAATTCATTTTGTTTCTTCATAAAGCCAATGAGCATGGCTGTTCCTGGAGTGGTGGGATTCAAATTATCCAGAAAATTGAAGAATGGTGTGACAGCTACTGAGTTGGATCATGATTGAGTGGCTCAAATTAACTACTTGATGGCAGCTTCATGACCGTGCAATAGGGACTAAAAAAATTGGGAGGTGGGGCAATAGAAAAAAAAAAAAAAAAAAATTAGCTGATTGCAGCCATCTTCTTTTTGTTGATTATTGATGTCCTGTACAATTGTTCTATATTATTTGGTTATGGTGCTTAGAAATAAGGGGTCCGATTGCCATTCCTATAACCCACTTTTTTTTTTCTTTATCTTTTTGAGCTGATTGGAGGTATAGGGAATGCAAGTATGATCTCCACCAATGATTGGGAGAAAAAGATCACCAAAGAAAAATACTCTGCATTTTACAAGAGCTTCACTAATGATTAGGAGGAATATTTGGTCGTTCAACATTTCTCAATGGAGGGTCAACTTTAGTTCATGGCTACATTCTGATTTCTGATTGCATCAATGGACTCTCCCTGCTGTTTGGTGACCAGTGAGTATGGGTGGAGAATAACCGGTAAGTGCGGGTTGACAACCAACATGGAGAGTCTCTCGTTATTAACAAGTGGAAGAAGTAGTGAGAGGATTGTAGGAGAGGCTACTGTTTTATGTATTGAATATTTAGATTATAAGTTACTTTTATGTAAATCGATTTTTTTGTATTGAATAATGAAAAGTATGGTTGAAGTTTGCTAGGCTATTGTTTTATGTATCGAATAATGGATAGTGCGGTTGAAGCTTGGTATGCTATCCGAGTTTTTAGCATTTTTTTTAAATTATTTATTTTTATTTGCAAGGTTATGAATGTATACTGCTGGATATTTTAGTGCCTGGGGCAAAAAAAAAAAAAAAAACATTAAAAAAAAAGTATCACTGTAAAAATAAGGTGTTTTAGTGGCACTTGATGTTAAGGCAATTTTTGGTAGCGACAAGACTAATAGCAGCAGTTTTTGGTAGTGACAGGACTAATAGCAGCAGTTTTTTGTTAAAAAAACTGCCGCTAATAGTATTATTTTTTGTAGTGTATTTAAAAAAAAATTGCATAAAAAATCGCCGGCGTAGATTTTTTCTAAAAAAGAAATTGCATAAAAAATGACTACCCAAATTAGTCGTTCTTCTATGACTGTTAAGAGCAATCGTTGTTGAAGTTCATAAACGACTGTAGTGTACAGTAGTAAAAAAAACTACTGTTTTCTTAAAAATACGACTGATATTTGCATTCTTTTTTTTGCTTTTTCACGTAGTGTCTTTAATATTAGTCACTGAAACTAAGCACGATGGTTGATTGTAGAGTGCACAGATCAGATGGTTCAAAACTCTAAAATGTGATTTTCCTATTGCCTATCAATCTATGATCTATTACTTTGATGGTATGGATTACCCACATCTTATGGTCAGGAGAGCAGGTCTCTATTGGAAATGATGCGAGTTTTTTATTGAAACGACTGAGATTGTTGCCAAATTTTAGAAGGGTGATCAAGAGGGAGGGCCTACTTACTTCGTGTGTTGGTTTAGACAAAAAAAATTTACTAGGGCCCAGAAGGACCAACAAGTTTACCTACATTTGGGTCAAAAATATTTTATATTTTCACATTTAGGCCTGTTGAGTCCCTGTATAACCCTCGTCGCCCAAACAGTGGTTGCGCTCAAAACGCTCTCCCAAAACCTTAACACATTGAGATGTGCCTCATACATCACCAATTGATTTTGGTTGAGATGGTATAGTTCAGTATGTGGTATAAGATCCTGCAAGTCGTGAGCCAGGTTAGGGCTCGAGTCCCGATCGGGGTGGGTCCCTCTACAATCCTCGTGGCATGAGGGAGGACCACACTCGAAATGCTCTCCCAACACCATAAAACATTGCTTGGTGCAATAGTTAAAGGCTTGGGCTATTAAGTGTGAAAACAAAGACCCGAATTTGAAGAGAGCTATTATTTTGTGCATAAAAAGCTAGGGCTAGTCTGTATCCCATCCATCCCTCTCAGGCCCTGTACGTGCATGACCTGCACTGGGTAATGGTCATTCTTAGACATGAGCTCATTTGACCATTTTGACATGGGTCACACATTTTGGCCCTCATAATAAACAGCCCATCCTGAGCTAGGCTTTAGGCGTGACAAAAAATAGCGCATTTCATGTCCCACCCAATCCGGGCTGGGCCAGGTCGGGCTGGAACCATCAACGGTCCTACATATGGGACATGAAAGACACACACCATTAATGTCTCATAAAAGGTTGTTGGAGTAAAGAGTAAGAAAAAACTTAACAATTACCTGTCTTTTCAACCACAAAATCTTTATTCATATCAAAAATGTTTCCTTTGGATCAGACGGCATAGATCATTTTTCATCCCAATCTTTCACATAATAGATCTAGAGATAGTGAACATACCATTGACACTCTCGGATGTTGATTCCATCTGGCATAATATCCCAAAGGCAATCATTGACTCTTAAACCATGGTGGCATCGGTTGCAAAATGAGGTACCAAATTTGAAATACCATTCAATGGCGTAAAACTTGTCTTACTTTCCGGTACTCTTTTCACATGAACTTCATAAATCATAACTACTAACTAATACCAACCCAACCGACCTAACGCTAGTAGGACAGAGTAACACATTTTGACCGCTTTTGACGAACTTTAGTTGGGTGGATAGGACCACCATAGTTGATGGTGCCCGCCATCCTCTATTTTAATTTTTGTGAGAGATTAAATTTATTAATAAACTAAATCATATACCCCTCTTGTTTCAAAAGATGTGAAATCAAAAAAGGCATACGACTCTCCTGAGCAACAAAAGAAAACCGGACTTCGTACAAAAAATTAGACTTGCCAACCTCCACCACTAAGGAAAACACATCCTCTATTTTCGAATGAGTGTGTGACTATATGGACCATCCGATCAATTGTACAAGTAACAAGTTGTGCATGGGGAATGGCTGAATAATTTCACACATTTGACGATCATAACCATATTCCTACTACCTGCTAGTAATTTATTCACCGTCCAAAACCAATCAATTGATCCCACGAATAGAATTGTTTTAACAATAAGGTCATCAATTTCCCATTTTAGGGTGGTGAGTACTATCATCTTTGATGACTCTAAGTACGGAATTATATTTATTTTTTATGTTTGGCATATTAGGTCGGACTACTATCATATTTGCAGATGGGAAGTGGCATAATATAAGACCTCTTTCACTTTTTTGTTTTAATTTTTATACTTTGCACTAAACTTTTGACTCGTTAGAATTTCAAAGCAACATCATCAGAGTAGTTCGTTGACCACAGAATATTAAACAAAGGGAAAATAGAGAAGTCAATTTTAAACAAAGAGAAAATAGCAGGTGTTATCCCATTAAGTCTCAAATCCGGTCCAAGTTATTAAGACTGGCTTCGTGTCATAGTATTAGAGCACCAGATATTTACTCACCTACCCACTAACCCGCAGCGCACTCTTCACGGTCGTTAATGGAGCATTTAGAATTTAAGATGGTTTTGGTCTCAATTGGAAAACGAGACAACTATATAAGACTCAGAAATTACAATTGTCCCTCAAACTACATGTAATTACGCTAATAACATTGGCATTTGCAATAATGACTTCGCGGTGAGTCGGGCACGTCGAGCCCATGCAGGATCCAACCAATACGATGCTGGGCCAAATCTATTAGTGGGGCATCACACTCTTTATTGCGGATGAGATACTTGTCGACCACTTTTTTTTTATTAAATATAGAATGCTAAACATGTGCCTCGGAAAGTTCGATAAAAAAATATGATATTGTCACAAGTATTGCTATCTGAAAAATCAGACCTTTCGGAGAAAATCAAAAGAGGTACCAAGATAGGAAACCCTAGAGAATGGAAAAAAGCCTACATAAGGAGGAACCGAAATGTCTAGGAAAAAACCTCTGAATTACATAAAGCCAGAAACCCCTGAACAATAACAAAAAGCAATAAAGAAACCCAACCCATTACATAGTATTCAAAAGAGATAGATGCTGCTCCAAATCAAATCTTTTGAGATTATGGAAGAAGAAGCTCTCAATACCATCGGCCACTGCCCAGGAGCAAGTTGAAATAATTCACTCACGAATCAACCTTTCCTCATTAACGACGCCTCCAATACATGCATCCTATGCTATTTCTCATTAACCACACATTCCAAAAGATAGAAATGTGCATATGATTCCCAAAGATGCCTAGCAAGCACTTGAGATTTTTAAATTTTGGGAGGGATTTGGGTTGTGTTTGGCATAGATCTTTGACAGCTCCCTGTAATTAAGAGGCGGATATACGCGCTTTAGCAGCCTCCTTCTCCCTGTTAACTCCTGCATAGCCAGATTAACTCTAGCTTGACCACCTCCGCTCTCTCGCTAACTCACATCGAGCAAATAAAATATATTCTAACAAGAAGTGAGCATAGAAGAGGGGAGAACTGTTGGATCCGATAAATTATGCTCCGGAGTGAGTTATCAAGGAAAATCCCTTTTGAGCTTGATGTGTGTGACATGAGTTTAAGGCCACTTTCTTGGGATATGTGCCACGTGGTATAAAAAAGTGACAGTCTGATGGTACACCCATGGTCTTAAAACCCATCATGTGAAGATCCGGTTGAAAAGTGATCTCCACCATCAGCTGATGGTTCGAAGTAGTCAATAGGTTTTCACTATTGACAACCACATTAATCCATTTGACACGCAGAGAGGTACCCTTCACTGAAGAGTGATGTCCCTAACTTGATGAGTTAAATAATAAAATTCAGTCTATCAGAAATATTGTATTGAGGTTAAAACTTTTTCGAAAACTATTTACTATTATCACTTTATTTGGTGTTGAAAACTATATTTTATTTCAGTCTTATGATTCGCTGGGGGCAATTAAGGCTACATTTGGCATAGCTCTTTGTCATCTCCATGCTATGGCCAAATATATTGGCTATAATAGGTCCTTTCTCTTTGCTAACTCTCTATAAAGAATAATTTACCTGCTCTAGTAGCTACTTCCCTACTCTCTACTTACTCCCGATCAGAGTAAATAAAATCTGCTTTGACAAAGAGTGGGCAGAGAGAAGGAGAGAATTGCAGGAGCAAGTAAATTCTGCTCCGCAGGGAATTAGTAACACTACAAAAAGAAAGGCTGACGCCAACGGCTACTGTTGGATGCCATCGGCGTATATAAAGCTACACCGACGGCTAATATAGAAGCCGCCGTCGTCGGCGTTAACTCAGACCGCCTTCCCTTGCACGAGTTCCCATAAATCCCTCTCGTCGTCCTCCCTTCTTGCCCAACTCCTCTCGCTCAACCCTCTCGCCTAACCCTAATTTTTTCTCTCCCAATCATAAATTCCTCTCCCTCAAACCCTAAATTCCTCTCCCTCAAAACTCTAGCTGCTCTAAATGCATCAGATTTGATGCGATTCATCTTCGATCTCGCGATAACCCTAGAATTGTGAGGCTATTCATCTTTATTTTCAATTTGACTTGCATTTTCATCAGTAGAATCAATTCGATCAAGTCTGCGGCAACTTCAAGAACCTTCATTCGATTGGGTCTGGGCATCAAAAACTTCATCAAGGGGTCTTCATCTTCGACGTTTCATAAGATATAAATCAAGAAATTTCTAAGGCGATCATCAAGAGACTCCATTCGATCTAGGCATCTACAACATCATCCGATCAAACAAGTGATCAAAAAGCCCTATTAGTCAGGTACTTTTATGGTTTCAGGTTTAGGTTTTTTTTTGTGGTTATGGATCATCTAATTCGTTTGGGGATTTATGGGATTTGGTTTTGGATTTTATCTTATGGACTGAAAATATGTTGTAAGCCGCATGTAATATAGTTAGATGCTTGCGATGGTTATAGCCATGGATTCTTTTTTGGTTGGTGATAACTGATGATGTGTCCTTTTCTTACAATATCTATGCATTTTACAAATTTATTTTGTGAATTATATATTTTTTTAAATTTTTATTTATTTTTATCATTGATATTTTTAGTTCAATATCATCTAGGTTTTTGAGTTCAATATCTATTTGTCGAATCATTCGATTATTACGCTGATTTATTTGACACACCCTTAATTTGGAAACTTCTTGCATTTTTTTTTTCCAAAAAAATGCCGACTTTTGTGACTATGATTCTCATCATGTAGGTGATTGTGCTAGAGCTCTTCGTGGATGGGTTTGGTCTTGTGTGGATGATAGCCAACTGGTTATGCAAAATTGAACAAATTTACTTAATCTTTGATTATTGTATCCATTTTTGGACTTGGAAAGGCTGTTGGGCTTCTATTAGTTTTATTGGATCTTATAGCTTAATTATTAAATTCTGTTTATTTTAAATGGACGGTGTTAATCTTTCCAAATACCTTTACTTTCATACTTTAGTAGGAATAAATTGGAGAGGAGAAGAAAACTATAACTAATGGATTATTGCCACTCTTTCATCCTTTCAAATGTGTCGGTCATATGTGATTTCCTTCCTCTTTGAAAAGTATTCCATTGGTACAGGTTATGCGGATTCTGAGTCACCCAGTGTTGGATCCAGCAGGTCATGGAAGCCTATGGAAATGGAAATCCAGTCCTTGCTTGCGAAGCTACTAGATATTAATGATGCCATAAGTCGATGTGTTGCATCTGCAACACCTACTACTTCAGTTACCCAGAAGATAGCAAGGCACAGGGACATACTTCATGAGTTTAAATAGGTTATTTATTAGTTTTATTTTCCCTTTATTAGTTATGGTCTCTCATTTTTTCAGATTCATTTTTGTGAAACACGTTCTTCAGTTGTAATACATTGGCTATCTCAGATCTTGTAATTTATGCAGGCTTCCTGTTTTCTAACTTATAGGTTACAAGTTGCTCAGATTATGTAAACTTGCATAGAACTGGAATCTTCTCTTTATGATAAATTTTAATTACCCAGCCATCGAGTAAATCCTTCCACATAAAAACACGTATGGAAAAAGGTAAGGAACCTAAAGCTCACGCTTAAGGGCATGAAACTCTAAAGCACCCTGTTTTCCTAGAGTCTATTTCTTTGGATTTCTTGTTTTTCTTGCTTTATTTTCTGCACTTTTAATTTAGTTTAAATCAAATCCCTTAACTGACTTTAGTTTAGCTATATTAGGATAGAAATAGGATACCTAAGTATTCTGACGTAAATTTTTTTGTTAAGTGATGCTAAAGTAAACAAAAAAATCTTGGGGTTATCAAATACCTTTTAAAGAAGTTGGATTCCATAAATTTCTAAATGTTGGGGTTGTTTTTATGAAAATAACTGTTTTGTTAATTTATCCTATATTGCATGAATGCTTGTTTGACTCTTTGCAATTCGATTCTCCAATACTGGTGGCCAAGCCTAAGAGCCTATTTAGACCAAGCTTCTTGGTTCGTTGGTCAGCTCGGTTCAAGTTCGAGTTCGTGGTTCGCCACTGTCCAATGAAGCTGGTTCGCTGGGGGTAGGATGAGTTTTATATATTTATATATAAGCATTGGCTTGGACCGGTTGGTTTGGCTTGTCACTTTTCATGTAAGTGTGTAGGATTCAAACCCTGGTTATCTAGTGAATTAGGTTACCCTGGTTTGAACAGGATTGTTCTCCAAACTATCTTCCTGCTAAATGCCAATAAAAAGAGTAGGTGATTTCTACTTTTGCACCAATGTCATGTTATACTGAAAATGTCTATGGCCTAATCCACGTTAAAACATGTTGTCCAAAGAGTTAATTCTCTTGATTTATGAGGACAAATGTGAATCTAGTAGAGTATAGTAAGTTATGGAGTTAGTGTCTGATAATTCCATATTATCTGTCTATATATTGATTGGGATGCTTGATTTCTATGCGTATAGTAAGTTATGGAGTTAGTGTCTGATAATTCCATATTATCTGTCTATATATTGATTGGGATGCTTGATTTCTATGCGTACTCCTATGTCCATCAGTTCAACTTCATTGTGATCTTTGTCTAGTTTTCAGTTGCTTTCTCAATTCTTGGTCTATTTGTTTCTCCATGACGAGCATTACATATAATCTTCCTTGCATTTGTGGGTATACTTTGCGCTTGTTTTATTTTGTGTCTTGGTGCAGTCGTTGAGCATAATCGAGTTCCTGAAGCCCGCTGAAGGGGAGGGGAAAATGGCAGTGGAGGTCGCGACCAGGGACGCTGTTCCGAAGGTGGATTTGCTGGAATCAACATGATGATGAACAAAGTGGCAGCTCCTTCCATTGAAGACCCTGGTTAGTGCCCTAGCATAGGGCCAAGTGAGATATTAGCAAAGAGAACTGCTAATATCTATGTGGTTGATCGAAGAATCATTTCTGTGAAATAAAATTGCTCCCAAGATCTCTCAGTGGTTCAGAAATGCTTCAAAACATAAAATGGTTGTTTCTGTGAACGATTATTGAGCTAAAGGAAATGGTTTTGATGACGATACATAGGTATGAGATCAAACATACTGAAAACCAAGCTGATTTAGCTTAATAGTTGCCTTCATAGACTAAAATAACTTTGTTCTATCGATTACTTATCTATTACTTGAATTTGCAGAAAAATAAAAATAAAAAATCTTTTTAAAGACCGAAACCGAAATCGAACCGATTTTTCTAGTTTCAGTTTGGTTTGGTTAACGGAATCTGCTTCCATCTTTTAATAATATCTTATTTAGTCAAATGTCTACATTATGCTACATGTAGTTGTTTTAAGGCTTCAAGCATAGAAGACAATGTTTAATATTTTCGTCGCTATAGGTGTATTTTATTTCAAGAGGGAGCAGTTATATGCAATGTTGTAATTGAACAAATGAATTCTTATTTATTAAAGTGAGCTGTGGAAAACAGTCTCTTAGTTTAGCAGGATTCCAAATTTGAGCTACTGAATAAAAATTTAAATATTTCCTTTTTTGTCCTTTTGGTGTCTTTCAGGCCTTCTGGAAGATCAATGTTGCACAAGTGCTATTGTTTCCTGGAATTATCCATTCCATAACATATTTAATGCTATGTGCAGCAGTGTTCTCAGGAAACGGCGTGGTGATAACGGTATTTTAATCTTTTCAAGACCTATTTCTATTACAAAAGAACTTTGGGTTGGCTGTCTACAATAGAGATTGCTATATTGGGCATGTGTGAAGGTGAGAAGAAAGGGCATTTGAAAATATATTTTTGGAATGGCATTTACTATGTACTTATTTTAATTAAGTGGTATGATCCTGTTTGAAAGAATAGCAAAATTTGGTAGATGGGCCTGGACATAGTTGTAAGATGAATCACCTATCCAACATGATCTAGGTTTCTGTGGCAGGGGCTACGTTTGGATTGGTAGACTCCACTGAACAACTCATCTTTATTGCTATGGCCCGAATTGCATACCTCATTGTGGTGTGAAACACACACACACACACACACACAAAATCATTGCTCTGCTTTGTAGTCCCCATATGGAATATCATTGCTCATGACATAGCTAGCTGTTTTTATTGTATATTTGTTGATAATTATAGTGTATCTCCATTTTAAATGATTTAGTTGAGCTAGAAAAATCATAGTTACCCTTGTCAAAAAAATAAAAATAAATCAGTTATCGAGGCCCAAGTTAAGTGTGCAGGTCTTAGTTACTTTTTTTTTTGATAGGCTAAATGCAATTTACTGATGAAGCAAATGTCCAAATGGATGGAATCTGGAGCCTTTCGAATTAGAAACCCAAGTGTTGGTAGTGTATGGACAAATTTCATGTAAGCTTTGGGAATTAGAAACCCTGGTTTAGCAGGGTTTAAAATCCCAGTTTCAGGATTGGCCGGTATAAGCTGATACTGATTAATAACAGCAGTGCAAACTCTTTATTAGCCGCTCAATCTTAAATGGGTTTAATTCTTAAATCAGGTTTTGGGTACTCCGACCGGAGAAGAGATAAAGTGAATGAATCCAAATTACATAGAGTTCAAATTTCTTCAAATCAAAGCTCATCCATGGCACAAGGTTTGTGAACAATTCAGTCTTAGGAACATATTATGCTTGTTACGGTATATGATTTAATGTCAGGTGGTTACTTTGTTCAATTTATTTTTTCAGATTTTATGCAGGATTCAGGAAGCTCAGAAATTATATGCAGGATTTCCAGAAAATAAATGCAGAAATCTCAGAAGTAGTTACAGAATCTGTGAAAAGATGCAGAAAATAATTTCAGGAAACCTATCTACAGTTTCTTAGAAATATATAGAATATTTGACAAAATATATAGAAAATAATTTCAGGAAAACTATCTACAGTTTCTTAGGAAAACTATCTATTCTCAGGCTTTCTTCTTTTTCTTTCTTGCTTGCATTTGATTGAAATTCTGTTCTTGCTGATCTGTTTTTTTTTGCTTGCATTTGATATGTATCTGTATGATGAATGGTCAAGTTTCTTATTTAGACCTTGTTTTCTTCCTTCATTAATCTCTGAAAGGTCCATGACTTTCTAGATTGCTGTAAATGGATGCTTTTTATCCCTTTTGGACTATGAATCATATTGGATTTGGTGATAAAGGCTGCAAATGGATGTTCCTTATCACTGTTTTCAATTACCATTGTTACGGTCAGATAATTTGACTATTTGGAATTATGTAGGAATTTTTCATTCCCTCCTTCCACCTGTCACAATAGAAGACTAAACTTGTTTTAGGGCTCAAACTTGACATGCTGCACCTAATTTTCAGTATATACATTGTGAATCTGTCATTTATACTTTTTTCCCTTCTCCACTTCTTGTACATGCAGTTTCTGTTACCATTCTTTGAACTACATCACAGAAGGCCATCCATCGATAAGTGAAATCAGACCCATGTGGATAAGGGATCAGCTGATTAGACCTCAAGTGCATTCCGAGGAAGGGATAACTAGCTGATATTGATCATGATCTAGCAACCAGCATTAAATAATTTGATGGATGAAATCCCAAAATTGATGGATCATGTTCTGAAAATATATCAAAAGTTGGGCCCTTGACTTTCTCCCCCCCTCAATCTATAGTTCTTTTTCTTACTCAACATAGATCTCAGAAGCAAAGCTGTTTTCTAAGACTATGGGAACAATTTTTCTGAAATTGGGGAGGTCCATTCTGTCATTATGTTACATAGTCTCTATATCAGAGTCCAAGAAATCTGACTATTAAACGGATAAAGTGGAATAAGGTTTCCATGCCAAGGACTGCAGGTATCTTTATCAACGAAAGTTAGGAAACCGATGAAGCCCCTTTGGGGATAAGAGGCTTAAGTCTCTCTTTTGAGTGAAAACAGGATTTCTACTGAATAGAAGCTTGGGAGAATTAAAAAATTTTCTGATAGGCGGTAATAGTGTTTTTCCAGGGAAATGGGAAATCCTAAAAAAAAGCTCAGCTGTGTATCAATGTGCGGGAAAATTAAATCACAACCAATGCATGTTGGTTTGCAGTCAGGAGTTCAAAAGGACTTACAGCTCTTTGAAAATAATAGAAGCTTATGTATGCATGGTGTTTCATACCTACATGAGTTCTTGGGTTTGTAATGCACTTTTTGTGTCTTCAATTCATAATACTCTAAAGGATCTTATAATAAAGTATCTGTGTAGTAAAGTTCAATGGGGATATTGTTGATCATTTTGTTGAGATATAAGAAAACAATCTACTGACTCTATGGTCATGATATGAAAACTTAAAGAAAGGAGGAAGCTCAGTGGTGATGAGAACTAGGGGTGCATAGATGGGTTGGGTCAACCCAACGGATGGTCCAGATTTCTAACCTCTCAGGTCAGATTGAAACTCTCGACCAGTATTTGCTAGTTTGCCCGACCCAGGTATGAGTTTGGTCGGGTTCAGGTTGAAGCTTTCAGTAAACATGTTGGGTTAAGAGGTTGACCCCAACCCGGCTCAAATTCGACCCGTCTGCACCAATACATTATGAAATGGAAGCTGAGTGAGATATTCTGTACCTATAAAGATGGGCTTCATTGTTGTCTTCTTAAGAACAATATATCTTGTTTTGTAATGCAATTCTTTGTGTTTATATTAGCATGTAATCTGGTTATGATGGCGTTCATTGACCCTGTTGATCCTTTTTTTTTTTCTTCTCTCTGTTTTTTCTGTTGGTCCATGATCAGTGACTCAGCTCAGGCCTCAGGTTGCTGCCGGCTCTTTTGGTCAATTTTGTATTGCTTTATTTTTTGGTTAATAAAATTCAATTACAATTTTTAAAAAGAAAGAGAGGTCTAATAGCTATGCGTCAATTTTGGGACTTAATAGACTATTCAATCGTTTATTTGTAGTTTCCAATTCAGAATTTCTTGCATCAAAAGGTTTTAAAATCAAGTGAAACCGATATAGAATTCACCTTAGAGGACCTGAGCGCACCCCTTTCGAGCATTATTTAGACAGACGCTTCTTAGGTGTCTTGCTTCTGTGATTTTTCTTGTCTTTTTCTGTTTATCAGCAAAAGCGGTAGCTTTCATTAAGGATATAAAAGTTATCGCATTTGCATGTAAAGGCTTTGAAATCGGATGGACCCGATATCAGAGTTAGCATAATCAAATGGTTTGTAAGTGCTCTATTGTGTGGAACATTGGAATAAAAAATGATCTTCATTGTTTGATTCAAAGGAATAAAAAATGATCTCCATTGGCACAAAATGAAGCATCCAAAAGTATGTTTTCTGGTTTGATATCACAATGTATGATGCAATCTCTGGTTTCTTCATGCGGATAAGCTAATCCTTGAGCGGTCTCAATTGCAATTTGGTATCTTGTTTGCCAATCTAAATTCACTGCTTCCAATTCTATCAATCTCACACGAAAAAATCCCCGGAGAAGGATCCTCTGAATTTCTCCAAGTGCCTGGACTTCTCCTGTGACTTTATCCACTCCAAGATATTTCAGATTCTAGCTATAAATAAATAATCAACTCTTCTGGAATATACATAGTTTACTTGTTTTTTTTCTATTTTATTGAGCGCTAAAGCTTGTTCTATTACATATCGTTTTGTTAATGCAGTCCAAGAAAGGGCTGGTTTGGAGCTGTTTTAGAGGCTAAATGGAGGTTGAAGATGGCTGGAATCTCCCAGAAGTCAGTGCAGATTAGGAGAAAAATGGCCCAGAAATGGGTGTAATTAATGGACTGAACCTGAGATTTAGGCAGGGCCTAGGATAGCCATGAAATATGGGGTAAAAGGGAATCGAGCTAGTTCTTAAACTGGGCCAGAGTTTGAGTTAAAACAGGGGATAAAAAGGGAATAAAGTTGGTATTAAATGGGCCCCACATGACCACATTAAAGTGGTCATGTGAACCACTAAATTTCAAGTGATTCTTTTTGGTTGGAATGTTTAATTTTCTTCTCTTATATGAGGCTCTTAAAAGAAAGGGAGCCTTGGTGATCTTTAAAATTGTAAGACTTCTTCCATCCCTATTTTATTTTGTGACATTTATACCTCATAAAAGTAGCGAGTTCTCGTGACTGAAGTTAACGCTTTTTTTTTTTTTATCTTGTGTCTACAAAATGTAGGAGAGATTGGGCCAGCAGAACTCAGTTTTATTTATTTATTTACAAGCTAATTTTAGAGCCAGAAATGGTAGGGTTGTAATTATTAGTTTATTTGCAATTCAGTTGTGGGAGTCCAAATTAGGATAGGAGTCTAGATTAAAGTTGCCTTTATTTTGCCTTTATATATATTATAAGCTGCTGGATGGATTTATTTCATTAAGGAGATTTCTTATGAGAAAAAATGAGAATTCTGGAAAAAGAAGAGGGCAAAAAAAAAAGGCGCTAATAACCCCCCCCACCAAAAGAAAAAAAAGGCCTACGCCGACTTCTGCAGCCGTCGGCATAAGATGATTTATTTAAATTTTTAAAAATTTTATTTAAAAACCCTACGCCGACAGCTAAATTATTTTTAAATAAATCACCCTACACTGACGGCTTTAGCCGTCGGCATAGAGTGATTTATTTAAAATTAAAAAAAAAAAAAATTATTTAAAAAAAAACATATGTCGTCGGCATAGGGTGATTTATTAAAAAAAAAATTTTACAAAATTTTTTTTAAATAAATCACGCCTATATAAGAGCCGCGAGATTATTGAATTACGCTGACGCCACAAATCGTGTTTATATTCTAGCGGAATATCGATGGCTTGCGACCATCGTAGAGAGTTTACAATTGTCGGCGATTAGTTTTGCCAACGGTTGTTATAGTCTACGCCGACGGCTTGCAGCCATCGGCAAAGGTTCCTATTTTTATAGTGTAAGGAGAAGGGTGACCTGCTAAAGGAGGTAGCGGATATTTAATAAACAGAAAAAGAACCTATTAAAGCAGGCAAACCCTGCTCTGGCAGGGAGTTAGCAAAGAGCTATGCCAAAAAGATCGTAAATGCTTTGCACTTTATTTTATTCTATTTTTCATATCTATTTCGAAATAATAGACGCACCAGTGACATGCTATATTAGGTGTTCTCGTGTGAAGTAGCTTTCCTGGTAACCAAACCTTGAGGGGAAAACTGTACGGCTCACATTTATAATTTCTACCGTAGCAATACTAAGGATCTCATTCCCCTCAGAGAGCCAAGTGGAAGCTTGGGGCACTTGTTGTCACGACCCAGAATCCTTACCCGACCTCAAGGGCCTAGAATTCCGTGTTATGACACCGCACGCTTGTTAAGGCGATAAGCGGACATACACATAATTCTTATACCGATTTAGCATATGGATCAAGGCATTTAATAGCATCATTTAAAAATAAATTATTCAAGAAAACAACAGCGGAAAACGTAGATGACGTTAATTAAGTGATAAATCCTAATCATGCATCTATAATCGAAAGCAAGCAAAGGTTTTACGTAGAATAAAACAGTCCTAACGCAAACCCAAGATTGGTGCTGAAAAATAAAAGTATCTAATAACAAATCTCCCCTGAAAAATAATAAAACTATGACTAAGAATCTCTCAATGCTCAAAGTAACCCGACGGAACTATTCCCTCGGTCAGATGGTGGCCGACGTCTTCACGCTCTTGAGCCGCATCAGGAACAGCAGCATCCCCATCCTCAGTGATGGAAAAATCAGAGTTCTCACCTGCAACTGTTAGTTTTGGGGAGGGGGTGAGTTTACTCAGTCACGTAAACTCAGCAGGTTGCACAATCGATCCACCATAAAATACTCAGGTGATCGTGTGTGCAATCGCTTGAGTTGCGATACATTTTGAAATAAATCAAACAGCTATAAATGATTACAAAAACATCTAAGATCTCATATCTATCATAACAAAACTGAAAAATATAGCATAAAAAGAAAAAGAAGTAACATAAAATGAAAAGACCTGACATAACATGAAATAAATATGATGCATCAAGTTCTGATCTCCTTTTGTGTCTGCTTTGTCGACTTTTCCTATGTGGCATATCTTAAGACTTAATATTGCTCCATACGCCTACACAACGTACTTCACATCTTACCTTATTTTCGTATACGACCTGTGCCAGGGCCGCTGCTCGAGCCTATCACGCGAGGTCCACGTGTAGATAACCACCTAACCTCCATATCATATCGTATACCACCATCCAGCCCGATGTGGTTGCATGCATTTAAATCAGTGTCCCCTTACATTCGGGACACTGTCGTATCATATTGTCCTTAAGACCCGTCTTGGTGCAGACGTTAGATCTTGCGGTGTACACGCAAGACATGGCACGTGTAGAAACTTAATTTGTATTTTGCTGGCCTTCACAACGTAACTTAATTATCCGTATTCGTAGCTTACCTTATCTTACATATCATTTCTTATTGTTTGCTGAAAACTTAATTTGAAGTGAGCCACGGTGCGATAAGATTCACAAAATCACGCTTCCCAAGGGACGGGTTCCGTAGTAACCTGGATATACTTCGTGTGGCAGCCCATACTCCCATAGAGGTGTTGCATCCGTACATGGATGCCTACATTCCAAGTTCCACGTGCGACGGAATCCCACCATGACGAAGGGCTTAAAAGTCGTGTGACATAGCTTATTTCTTTTTAATTGTGTATGCCCTATCGTGATTTTTCTATGTGGTGCATGCCATATGATGAAAGGACTAACTTGGCCAAAAGAAACTATTTCATACATCTTACATACTTGTAAATATAAAATAATAATTAATATTTGAAAAGAACAGATATTTCATACAAAATTTTTGGAGAAACCTTCTATGGGCCGTCAGATTACTGATCGGGCCTTCTGTTTTTAAAGTTTCATAATATTTGTGCAGTCTTAGTATCGACACCTTTTACTAATTTGACCTAAGAGTGGGTCAATGTGGCAGTCAAATGATCCACTTAGCCTAGTTATACAAGGGTTAATATCCCTCACTAAATTTTCTAATTTACGAGCCTCAAAGTGCCCTAGAAATTTTAGTGACACTTTCTCGATCCATTAGATTACATTGAGTTACTATTGAGATCGTTTTGAAGTTGGTCCTATGGGCCTTATGCCTTAATTCTCAAAAATTAAGGGTCAAAGGTAACCCATGTATTATTCCATGTGGCACCTAAGGTTAAAATAAGAAGGCACGAACTTTGAGTTATTTATCCTCTAATCTGAACCATTGGATGGTTAGACAATAAAATTTTACCTAAGGTTGATTCTTTTGTCCCGATCCCAATTCGATCTCTAGCACACTAGATCTTCCAGTCAACGTTTTACAAGATCTAGCAGTCAAGTGCACACTTAGTGTACCTACCATATGGCGATCAGATTGAATAGATCTGAACCATCAGATATTTAAGAAAAATGATTCTAAGGTATTAGGTCGTTGGGCCCAATTTATTTTGACCTCTAAGGTCTCAAATCTAAGGGTCAAATCCTTCATGTTCACTGATCTCTAAATAGCCTTTTAGTTTTCTTGATTTGTGGGCCAAATTCTCGAGTTCTGAACCATTAGATGTCTCGAGGATTTCAATTTGTGGAGATGGTCCATCTCTGTTCTATTTCTTGGGTTGGGCCCACCAGGTCCAACCTTGAATCTATTTCATTTGAAATCAATGGTGCTAAAAGGATGGTTGCACCAAAGTATTCATATCAGGTAAAATTCTTCAAAGTGCCCATACAATAGTTGGTTATCACCGGCATTGTCGGCATTTAGTTGGGCCGATCCCCGAAATATATCTTATCTTCACTGACGAAATTGTGGAGAAGAAGAGCTCTCTCTCTCTCTCTCTCTCTCTCTCTCTCTCTCTCTCTCTCTCTCCACTGTAAACACCTATATAAGCAATACAAAACACTATATATATTCATTATATATCTATATATATCAAGGGCAACTATTATATGTCCATGTATAGGATTTATGTTATTATACACACCGAAATACATGTATATATATAACTTTTGAATACCTAAATAAGATAAATAGATATTCATTTTATATATATATATATATAAATATATATATATATATTTATTCTTATTATTATTAAAATAAAAAGTTGAATATTTTAAGATCGATCGAGGGGCACCCACCTCTTGAAGCGTGCTCGGCGAATCGATGGCGGTTAGGGCGATAGAGATCGGCGTCCACACGATGGGCCGTCCACGATTACGCTGTCTTCACCTCGATTTGACGATAGAAAAATACTATAGTGGTTCTTGTGGAAGAACACACAAGAGATTTAAAAGAGATTAGGGTGTTTTTAGAAAAAGGTGGCTATAGAAGAATATGGAGTGACACGGCTAGGGTTTTTAAGAAGAATTCTTATAATAATGGTTTAGGGTTCTCCGTAGCTTTCTTATTTATAATATATGGGCATTAATTCGGTGTTAAGCAGTCACACTAAATAAGGGTGTATAGGCTTTTATTTCAAGGTTTAAAATAGAGGTTTAAACTCACGTAGCAAGATTTGATCCTTAGACCTCTTGTTTATAACCAAAGTCTTTCAACCACTAGGCCACCACATAACTTGTGTCATATAAGGATAATTTTAAATATAAAACATTTTTGAAAAACCAAAATGTGTACTTTTTCAACTAGGATAGGTTCCGGTATGGAGCACTAACACCACGCTCTGTGCAAAATGAATCTAACACCACAAATTCAGTTTTAAATTTTTAGGGTCGTTACACTTGTCCACCTAAAATTTTAAAAATTTATGCACTTGCTATTTGTGCCTAGTAAAGTTACACCATGGGCCACTTAGTTAAAAGACAATTGACCTTTTTTTTTTTTTTTGTATATAATTATTTCTTTACCTCACTGTTGTACCTTTTTAAGTTAGCTAATATTAGTTTATGAGGTGACTGTCGACGCTCTTGGGTCACTTTTTGATGTTTCCGTCATGTGGAACCGTATCATATGGACTTTGACAGTCATGCCTCAAGATTATGTTATAAGGGCCCGTTCGAGTGTTTCCTCTTTCTGCATAAACGAATAGAATCATAAAAATTTAGATTTCTAGCTTTTTCCTGGTGCATTCTGAAGTTACACAAATTCGTTACTTTTCTTTAAAATATCATAATCTTATTGTTATTATATCTATGAAAAGCTCATAATCGACACTACAAAACATAAGACTATTAGCGGTCATATTTTAAAGCCAAAGAGTGCCGCTATTAACAAAAAAATTATTAAAACTATTAGCAGCAATTTTGTTGTTAATAGCGGCAGTTTATAGCTGCCGTTAATTAATCTTTTCTTTTTTTTGCAGTGAGATCGATTCAATGGGTGATTGTGCTATCACAGTAAAAATGTTAAATAATCATCGACTTATTTGTCGTATTCAAATTTGACAGAAATTTTATGGGCTGTCAATCCATGCAAGATTTAACATATATAACAATTTTTTCCCTAATATTCCATAAAAGATAATTACTAAAATATCATATACACAGCGAATTTAATATACATGCCCATGTTGGATTTTGTAAAGAGTCGAGCTTTTATTTTATTTAAAATTTATGATGTACATTATTTTGATTTTTAAAATTTATATATGTATTAAATTTTTTATTTCTCTACATATCTTTGTAAACTGCTCTAATGGTTTAATTATTAATTTGTAATACTTAGTTTGTAGGTTCAAACCTCTTTCAGTGTAATATACTAGTTATTTTTCTGGTAATTAATCATATTAGGGCCTATTGTGACGGGGTCATACGACGTGGTCATCCTGGTCAACCGCAGGGTCACTCATTCCGCTTGTGCTCTATGTAAAGGCATTAGTGGATTGAAGTTAGGGCATCATAGTGACATCACCATGTCATGAAGGTTTTACTGTATATACTCGGAGAGCTTCGATCATGAGCTACGAGGGCACGCGACATGGTAACATGAAGAGTTCGCGACCATTCTCGTCACGGTCGCATGAGGAGATGATGGGGGGCGTTATGGGCGTATTGGTGTGGGGTATGACACTATGTGTCACTGACCGGGGACGTGTACCATGGAGGTATGTCAAACCAATACGTTTGAGGGCCTTCTGTTATTTTCCCATAGATGGTATTTTAACCATCTATGTGGGAGAGAGGAACTGGAGTGATACTTCCACACACACGGGGCTTTGCAACACTAAAGGGTGCGCAAGTGTCTCTTAGGCCTGAAAGGGTGGGCCTAGGACATTGCTTCGGCAATGCCGTGTGTCGCCCAAAGTGAGGTTGTCATGTATATTGAACTATGCGTTGAGGTGTATGTGGGTTGATTAAGAGGGAGACGCTCAAAAGCTACGTGGGACACTATAGTGGCATGAGGGGCAGAATATAATGTGTACTGCTTACGCGGACCACAAATGGTGGTTGGCTTGGTATCAAAGCTGATGTTGGATAAGATTGGCCTCGTTGCACACGGCATAGAGGCACCGCATGGGTGTGTTAGCTGGTGTAAGACTGCACCCTGTGATAGACGGTATCACAGATAGACAGACCTAGCTTCGAAAGTTAAGTGCCGCACACGAGTCCACATTGAAAGGAGTGACTCCGTGACACTATACACCTTATATAAGTGTACAACGTGACACCATAGAAGAGAAGTATGAGCAATGGTGTTTTCCGAACTCAGATTCTGAGATTTTTCGAGCAAAACCTCTGATGAAGGCTTGTCGCTTTCGCTCGGAAAGTGTCAGAAAGTTCACCTCCCTATGCAAACTCCAGAATGGAGGAAAAGTTCAAAAAACTATAAATTTTAGCACTATTTTGAATTCAAACTCAGATTTTGTATTTTTCCGGGCTCTCGAAAGGGGATTGAAATGAAATGATCTCCATCATTTGATTCAGTGTGATCAAATGCCATATAAAATTAAGAGTAAGTTGGATATAAAATTACTTAATGCTGATACATCTCATCACCATAACTTGGCCCCATAAGAAGAAAATCTTGGCGTACCTTGCTTGTTAATAGATCATCTAACATTGGCCTCTTGCTTATGTCAGTATTTTAACTTCAATCTTTAACTATAAATGAATGGTTATAAAACAATTGTGCCTCTTACATAATTCATTCAAATTTTATTTATTTTAAATCCACCCACCAAATCTTTCAGTTCATCCATGCTGAAACACATTGACTGCATTTAATCGATCAAACAATGGAGACTATTTATCATCCTAATTTTTCACTCGATGGCTCTTGAGATCATGGACATACCATCAGACTGTTGGTGTTTTCTTTCATAGTGTACACACCCAAAAAAGTGACCTTAAAATCAGTTTCGAGAGTGCACGTGATTTTAAGATAACTTTTCTGAGATGTGTGCCACGTGAAATAAAAATCTTTTTATTGCGGCTCTAACTTGTTAAGTCACTTGAGTGGAACCTAATCCGCTCAAACGAGACGGGCACTGAACAAGAGCAATAATTCGGGTGTAAATCACTCGGCCGAGTTTTGGCTCTCGCTCGAGCGACCAATGCACGGTTCAAAGGGAAAAGTTTTGGGTTTTAGTCGCTCAAGCGACTTTGGTTGTCACTCGAGCGACCCGCGACGTCAAGTTAAGTGTTGACTCCGTTTCTTGGCCAGTTTCTCTTAGGTTAGAAATAGGACTCTTGTCATCTATATAAAGGGAAAGGTCGTAGTCGAAGTGAGTGGCTGAAAAAGGTTGAGATATCATTGTAAAGCTTTGGAAAACCTAGCTAGTATTTTGAGGAGAGCTTTAGTGAGGCTTGAGTGTTCTTATATTCTTGTGTAATCAAATAATATAGTAGATTATCGCTGCCCATAGACGTAGGCATATTACTGAATCATGTAAATATTGTCTCTTCTGTGTTTGTGGTTGGTTTTCTTCTATTTCGCGTTCTTATTTGATCATTCATCGTGAGATCGTTAGTTAGTTTGTGAGCTTCCGACCAACAAATTGGTATCAAAGTCAGGTTTCTGTTCTATGATCAAAGTCCGCAAAGGTTTCGAACACGAGGTTCGAGGTTGAGAAATTCGGCGGGAAGATCAATTTCTGCTTGTGGCAACTACAAGTATAGGATATCTTGATTCAACATGGGCTGCACAAGGCATTGAAATGGCTTTCGGGTAAGTCGACTGTGTAACTGTTGAATTTGCGGGTCCGTTGGGACAATGCGCTCGTAAGAAAAATGGAGTCGCCACCAGGAGCTTTTGGTATCTCGGGATATCCAAAATCAATATTATAAGCACCGAAGTGTAAAATATGACTCCGAATCACCGGTCAACGCAAAAGCCTCTAGGGTAAAGTCTTTGGTTATTAATCGAGAAGGTGTTAGGCAGCCGATCGATCCGCTCATGTAGTCTCTACTATGGCCAATTCTATGTTTAGATGTGTGTGTGTGTGTGTGTGTATATATATATATATATATATATATATATATATATATATATATATATATATATATATATATATATATATATATATAAAGAGAGAACAGTGAGCGACACTTCCCCTTGCTCGAAGGCACTTCGATCATATTGGGCTTTCCGTAAATGCCGAAATATCGGCGACGTAATGGCCCAAATCCTAGGATAGGGGAAAAGCAAAAAGAAGGTTGAGGGGAGAGTCGGAGCTCTCAGGCCCTTATAGCACCGTTGTTGGATCTTCGCATGAGAGCAACACCGATGAGCTTCTGATTGCACTATGAGTTAGAGTGGGGTTCTAACTTCTAAGGTTGGGAGGCTCGGATGGCTTGAAATGAGGGTATGGTGATGATATAGGCTAGGGTTTGAAAGCTTGGAAGGTTTAAAGCTTGGAGATGGGGAGCTATTTTGCTAGAGTTTTAACTTTAAGATTTTGAAAAAGTGTCCTAAATAAGGAGGGGGGTCTCTATTTATAGAGGTTGAGGTGATTAGTAAAGGGCTAAGTCACTAATAGATTTAGAAATTTGGTAATGGGCAATCTAATGTTTTTGGGGTCTTCTAGAGCTTGGAGAAGAGGGATTTTGGTTTAATGGTAGATGATAGGGTGGTGACTTGAATGGTATAAGAGTTATAACTTAAGCTAAAGGCGGCACTAGGGTCCTTTGGAATGGTCCACAGGTCAAACCCCCAATATGAATTTCGACCATTTTTTGAAGAAAAATTAGGCCCAAAATGTTGGAAGTTGAAGACCCGCAGTAGCTCGGCTCGGTTTTGCAATTTCCTGCACTTCTCTGCAATTTTTATTTTGCCATAACGTTTGATGTACAGCTCCGAACTAGGTGATTCTTGGCTCGTTGAAAATATGGGAACCTCTACTTTCCAATGATATAGGCCTTAGCTCTTGCAGATATTTATGTAAACTTTGGCACTCTTCTTTCTATCCATTATTTTGGTTGCTTAAAATCGAGCTTTGTGGGCCCGATTGGGCTTTCTAAGGGTTTGGGAGGGTTTCTATTTGTCCGAGATGAGCTCTAAGGGTTTGAGATAATTTCTAAGGGTTCGAAAAATGCTTTCAGAAGGTCGGGTGTACGCCTGTGACAGCCCGAATTTTTGCGCCCAGAAATCCGTGTCATCAGGATCATACTCTGGATGATCCCCAGAACGAATCATGAAGTGTCTGCTCGTATAGCGGAAACCGAGCAGACACGGTCCAACAGTGGTAGGTCGAGTCATCACATAAGACATTTAAAATAAACGAATAGAATAATAAAACATGTATCTCTATATATGCCAAAAGAATACACATTCTCAAAAAGGAACCAAGAAGAACCATTGGTGATGGACATCCATCACCCAAACAATAGTTCCTGATAGTGGTTCCGAGTAGAATGTATAAATAATACAATAAGTAAAGTCTACTAAAAATATATACAAAAGTGGCCACCAGGCACACAATAATCCAAATGTCAAAATGCAAAACATCAGACTCAAATACCTAGGCTACGGGTAGAACTCGGCTGCCTGGATGTTTGTCTCCTCGTCCTCGGCCTCAGCCTCCGGGTCAGGCTGGAAATCAGGGTTGCTCTCCGTGCCAGGAGCTACAGCCTCAGAACCTATAAATGGTTTAAAATAGGGTGAGCTACATCATAGCTCAATAGAAGAATTCCAACTAAAATGAATTGAATATGCAAATCATGTTATCTCAAAACAGGAATCAAATTAGAATGTACAATGATGACAGATCAAATACTAAGCTTTTAAACAAGAAATCAGATGTTATGCAAGTATATGATCAGAGACTTAAATTGTGTATGCTTTCTAATTTAAGAAATTCCCGTGGATATATAACACGGAGTAAACAGGAATTTACCGATAGGAAACCCCAACCAATCGTCGTTCACATGAACAATTTTAGTTTGCAACAATGTCTCATCTATGGAGTGCAATTGTGTCGAGGGATTACAAGCAGATGCATAAGTGTGCCAGGCATCGGATATACCGCCGGGTCGGTGGGGATCATCTGGTTAAATCATCAAATCACATACATACATAGACCTCACGAATCAGATAGCAAAAATCAGGAGCAAGTTTCAAAATTTAAGATCAGAAAACAGGAATCAGATATAACAGGAATTCATGATATGCTAACATGCTTGTTAAAAACAGAAATCAGGGTACAGATATGAAATAAACATGAAATCATACTCAAAAGCAGTTTAGGTTGGTTTTCCCCTACCTCAGGTCAAACTTCTTTCTAAACAAATCTAAAGCCTTTCAGAAAGTCATGGTCTGATCCAAGGCCCTAAACATAGTATTCTAAGTGTCAGGGATGTCAGAATATAAACTGGCACAATGTCCAGTGAGGTTTTACTCACAAAACTAATACATGCAGAAAATAGGGGTGATTGATCGATCACCACTCTTATTAATCGATCAATCCCTCTTGTTGATTGATCAATGACCCCATTGATCGATCAATACTCTCTCAGCTCTCAACCAGGAACAGAGTCAATTGATCGATCAATAGCCTCTATTGATCGATCACTACTCATCATTGATCGATCAACACTCTTGTTGATCGATCAACATTCTTGTTGATCGATCAATAACCTCTTCTCTCCTCACTTTAACACAGCCTAAATTGATCGATCACCAGCTTGGTTGATCTATCAATGCCTCCTGTTGATCGATCAATGCCCTCATTGATCGATCAATAGCCTAAAATTTAAATTTCCCACCTTCTGTTCACATTTAACACTTATACAGATTGATCGATCAATCCCTTCATTGATCGATCAATACACTCCATTGATCGATCAATACACTCCAGTGATCGATCAATACCTTTGTTGATCGATCAATCCCCTTGTGATCGATCAATGCTCACAATTGATCGATCAATACACTGATTGATCGATCAATGCCTCGCGATGACTTAACTTTTAGAATTTTCAGGGTTTTCTATTCCCTATTTGTCTTATACAAATTGATCGATCAATGGCTTTTAATAATGACAGAGCTCCTGTCATTAATGGAGGCCATCTATTTTGCCTAATTTGACCCCATCATCATTAATGGTTTCTTGCAACCATTAACACACAATCAATACACATACTAAGACCTCTTATTTGCCCCTATTTAAAAGCATAGGCTCACCTTTGTTTAGGCCATTTCGGGGTTTCGGCAAATCGATCCGGAAGAGGGTTTCAGATCCAACTCTCGGAGTTTATTGTCGCTACGGCTCGGATAAGCTAACGACCAATTCCTTTTCAACACCTAGAGACCGTACACACTCTTAGACTAATTGTGGAGCGTTCTATTTCATCTCTCCTCCTCTATCTCGGACAAACGTAGGACCTTGGGTATCACTAACCCTGTTTTCTCAAAGAACACTCTAAAAAACCAACCTAGCTACAGATTTCCCAAGTCAAGGAGGGAGAGGAAGATGCAAGGTAGGTATGCAACTCTTCTTCCTTCTCTTATAAGCTAAGAGGCTGAAATATCTTTGATATTTCAGTTTCCTCTAATCTAAACTTCGGTGTGAAGCACGAACACAGTCGATGCGGCGTAGCTCGCCGTCTCGACGTCTTTCATGACTCGGATTTAAGTGAGAATTCACACGTGAACTCACCTAATCACAGGCTAATATTATTTACTAATTTTTAAATTCGTCTCGATTTCTGTGTCGGGCATGCATATCGAAACAGTCAGCTTCTTGTTTAGAATTTTCGAGCTATTACAATGCCTTTCTCAAAGTACGTGTCCATCATGCCTTTGGCCAAATTTAGGTGTCTATAGATTCCCTTCTTTGATATCCGATCACTAATGATCGTATGCCAAGGAAAGAGACATCCTAAGAGGCCCGAGGCAAACGCTCTTGGATCCACTATATTCAAAGTGAACCTCAAATATCAAATGGTAAAAAAATATGGAGAGTACCGGATTGACGTAAAGCAATGATGTGAAGATCCAACGGTTGGTGCCCTATCTCGTGACACATTGATTGCCCTACTTGACCGGCCACTGGTGCACCTTCGCGAGGTAGGGTTCGAGATCTTTGGGCGTACCCATCAATCCCGAAGTTAATTTAGTATAACTACCAGAGCGGAGTGAATATTTATGTCGCAATGCTTTTTGGGAGTGAGTGCTATTTTTGATGACGGTCTTACAAATAGATCAACTATGCAAAATCATGGACCCATTAGGTGCAATAATAACAAAGCGATGAAAGTCATAATCTAGGTCCCGTCTGGGTACTATTTAAAGGAACAAACGATTATCCAACGAATACCCAGACGCATGGCATACAGTTTATAGGAAAATCGTTCAGGTTTTTAAGCCTGCAATCGAGAACAATCACGAGAAAAGATACCTTTTGCATCCATGTTTGAATATAGTTGCTCACTATGTAATTTCATTTAGCGGTGGAATCAATCCGATCAAAACATTGACTCTTTGATCGGGATTGTCACAGCCCGGATTTCCCTACCGCAAAACTGGAGCTGTCAAATCAAGTGTAGGATCTGAAATACAGTAAATCATGGTATCGAAGTATCTACTTCGCTTCATAACAGCTCAATCTTCCCAAATTAACTACTTGGAAGGGCCGAACCATCAAATAATTTGGTAAGCGAGCATGCGTGCTGAAAAAAGGTGCATAAACGAATATAGTAGAGCGAAAGTAATTAGACTAAATAGCATATAAACTCTCAAAACTAACTATTGACATCCATCAAAACTATCCTAAAACAACCACCGGTGATGGCCGTCTTTCACCGAAACCTTGGAGACAACATATAATTATCTTCATTTACAAAATCCCAAAATACTGTACCGTATGACAAAGTTTTCAAAAATTTCCGGGCCCTCAAGCTCTCAACACAACTCAGCTACTGATAGTACTCCTTGGGTAACTCCTCGTCCTCAAGCATATAAACAGTGCAAAATAATACTTTATTATTATAATTCATGGCATAAATGCGTAGTGAAATAAATCAACCGAGTATTATGGTGTCGAAAACACACTGGCATAAAACACATGCTTCAAAATATGATCTTAAGACATATCGTGTCATGAATGCAAGAGACGTGCAAGATTAGACACAATGTCGGATAAAGAAAACAGGACTGATTTGCTTATCACATCAAGGAAATAAATACATGACAATATACATAGAGTATCGAATCAAGAGCATATCACATATTATCACATACGAATCACATAACATTAGTGTGAGTATCCCGTAGTGGGAATAGAGCAGTCCGTAGCGGACACAGGTTGTAGCCCTAGGGACTCCACCCCTCCCTTGGAGGTTCCACTCCACTCATAACTAATCACGAGAACGAGTCGAGTTTTGTGGCAATAGCATCCCGTAACGAGAACTAAGCATTCCGTAGTGGACACAAGGTCAAAACCCCGGGAACTTCACCCCTCTCATGGAGGCTCCTCTCCTCAATTTCATACAATCACGATGTATGTCACATTCATAATGAATAGGAGCTAACACTAATCATAGCATGAAACGAGGATTGAATTTAACGAAATGGACTTGACAGTTATATGCAAGCAAGATGTCAAAAGTGCATGTCCATGTACAGAAACAAATCATAAATCATATGCAGAAATTTCAATCATTAAACACATGGCTGAAACATAAGTAAAAATGCAGTCAAAACCAATATATTATCCAATGATAAAGTCAAACGTATAACTTTGCAGCGAGATCTCCCTACCTTAATATTGAAATCATAGAATATTTTGATTCTAAATTCAGCAATATGAGATTTCATAACAGTATAGAAGTTCAAAGAAATTTTGACTTGAATAGAAACAATTTCTCTCTCTCAAAGAAAGGAAAATTTGGCTCTAATGCTCATTGGTTTATAATTTTGAAACTATAGTCTAAAATATTGCAATTTTGATCAAACTATTGTTTCAAACATTCTTTCTAATACAGTGTTCAACGAGCTAAGCAGGAATTGTAACTGTTCTATATTTTGATTGCTAAACTTCTACTATAACGGATCGTAAGTTTTCAAGATTTGTAATTTTTTCTACCAAAATTGTGACAGCCGGTATTTCGATGTTCTGAAATCCGTGCCATCAGCACGACTCTCAAGGGCGTGCCCCCGAAACCTTTAAAGTACATTCGGTATAAGCAAGCCCAAAATTCTACTCTAACGAATTCTCATATAAAAGAATATAGTTATGGTCCTTAAAGGCAGCCCTTGTCCCATGCCAATTCATGGGCATAAGAACTTACCCCAAGCCGTTATATGAATGTGCAACCCAAAAGTTTTATCAAAAGCATACCGTATTTAATTACATTCAATAAAGAGGCTTGATATACCAAGCCGTGCCTAACACTCTCAACTCACTCTCAAAGTACGCAGTGGGTCTCCTAGAAGAATTCCTCAGGAGGAGGCTCTGATTCCCCAGTGGGTACGTAGTCTAAATCCCCTGGATCAAAGTTTCCAGAAGTCCTTGCTGCCGCTAGTCCTGAACCTGCGACGTATAGTCTAAAGGGGGTGAGCTACATACTAGCTCAATAGGGAAACAAAGTGAAGATATAGATTAAATCTCGCATATATGTTAGCAGTTTTGAAAGCACAATTTACTAGGTATCACTTTCAAGCAGAACAATTGATATAACTGAAATAACTAAAATGCATACAGCTGATTTCCTTTCATAGTGTGGTTTGTTCTCATCTTACTGGTTTAATTATGAATTCGGCCTAATCACTTAAACCTTTAACTTAAATAATCTCCGAGCAATATAGCATCGAGCCCCGATGAAATACCCACCATCGTCGTCTACTAGACAATTGTTACATGTATTCCCTGGGAATACTGCCCAAGCCCCTTTCTCATAGGTGGCGGGGTCTATAATTAAATCTACATCCCTGGGATGTGCTATAAGTATACGGATTGGCCGCCGTACCGGTTACGGATATCCTGCCGCGTCAGTCGTGGGTATCCCGCCACGTCGGTGAGGTATTCTAATCAAACCTCAAATAACAAAATATCGATGTCCTTTACATATAGTTATTCACCGTAGCTTGTGCTAATTTTTAGTACATTAGGCCTTATCATTATGCTTTAGTTTCACTGTTTGTTTCCAACTGTATCCCTGGGATACTACAGATTTGATACATCATCTAGATGCCCTCATTATAATATTTCGTCCCCTAGGGACTTCATGATCTCGCCTTGAAACTTACGCACACACCCCTTTTGATTTAATCATACAATACTCATCTTTTAATAGAATTACACTGCATATATGAGTGGACGAAATAAAATAAATGTTTCAAGAATATTCCCTACCTCAACGAATTTCAAAGCATGCTTTCTCGTAGAGGTTTACACTTCACGATCCTACGTCAAACCTACATTTCATGTATTTAGAATATGCTTAAAAAGGTTATAAGAATAATTGGAGTGCATAGCCTCCATGTTTCTGCACCAATAATTTCAAGAACTGAGTGGTGCCTCGCGCGAGCGAGAACCAATTCCCTCTCGAGCGGTCACTTGACCTCGCTCGAGCAGTTAAATCGAGATCGCTCGAGCGGTTAATCGAGTCATCTGAAGCTTTATTGGGGACCTCGCTCGTGCGAGCTTCCCTTTTTGTTTTGGGGACCGCTCGAGCGAGCCCAGAGCTGTATTTTTATAGTTTGTGCTCGCTCGAGCGACCCCTTTAGACCGCTCGAGCGAGGAGCGATGATTTTTACACCTCGATCTGTTCGAGAAGCAACCTCTTACTCCATTTAAGGTCCCTTTTTAGCATCAAAACCATTCAACCGATGCTTTATATATGCAACAAGAACACACCTAAGTATTATATGCATTTAACATACCTCATTCTATGTATCTTCTATAACTTAATCTAATCTTCTAACACGAATGGAGGAAATCCCTGGTCCCTCACCCAATTCCTTTCCTGATCTTTTATGGCCTGATCCAACAAGCCCCACTCTACTCCTCTTTACAAAACCTTCTCTCCTTTCTCTCTATTCTTCCTTCTCTCCTTCTAAGATTTAATTAGGTTACGTATGGGAGGGACCTCTCCCCCACTTTCACTTATATAGTGAAAGAAAAAATTTATTGTGTTTCACACATATATGCCTAGTGTATATATGTTAAATTGGTTTCCTTGTGAACCACACATACACGTGATTGGCACATGACTCCTAGACTCACGAAATGGGAAGGGGGGATTTAAGATCTGGGCCGACGAGTTATTCCTCACCGATAATGTCGTCCCCTATTTGGCCCAAGACTGGAGCCGAAACCTAAAGAGTCTTCAAACTAGCATCAACAAGAAAAGAGACCGTCAGGTCTCCCTACAAACCACGCATCAAGCACCGGCAGGACCGACCACTCCATCCACCTCATTTCCACAACCCATACCCACTACCGACTCTGCCATGATGCGGGAGATCCTTCAGCAGGGGCGGGAGGTCAGATTGCATCAGAGGTTTCAGGAGGCACTACTTATCGACCTCATGGGCTAGGCCTACCCGTAGTCATACATGCAGCGCGTCGGTGCCATGAAAGATGTTATTTTTGGAGCGTCTAGCTCGGGCCCTGCTACGAGGGGCGCTACAGCAGGTACCACTACCGCCAGGGTGGTCGACGATGATGCGGATGACGATGGCTCCGGCAACGACGGCGACGAGTACGAGGAGGGCGACGACTAGGTTGATATATATTTTTTTGGAACTACTGTGTTGTGAATGGTTGATACTGTTGTGACATGATTGTCACAAAATATAATTTTGGTGCGCCTGATAAGATTTGAATACATATATATATATTGATTAGATGGGAATGTAATATTAGTGCATATCTGTGAAAGTTTCATATGAATGTCTTCTTGTTTGGTACAACTGAATTGTCGATTGAAATCATTAAGCAGGTTACTTCAGGTCATTGGACCTTACGAATAGCTAACTGATGTGTAACGAGTTAGCCTATGTAACAGCCTATAAACTGTGTAGTTCATGATTTCTAGGGCATGGTCGATTTTTGCGGACGAAAATCTTATAAGGTGGGGTGAATGTAATAACCCCAGATTTTTGGGAACCGTACACGTCATGTGCCAATCACGTGTATGTGTGGTTCACAAGGAAACCAATTTAACATATATACACTGGGCGTATATGTGTGAAACACACAAAATTTTTTCTTTCACTATATAAGTGAAAGTGGGGGAGAGGTCCCTCCCATACGTAACCTAATTAAATCTTAGAAGGAGAGAAGGAAGAATAGAGAGAAAGGAGAGAAGGGTTTGTAAAGAGGAGTAGAGTGGGGCTTGTTGGATCAGGCCATAAAGGTTCAGGAAAGGAATTGGGTGAGGGACCAGGGATTTCCTCCATTCGTGTTAGAAGATTGGATTAAGTTATAGAAGATACATCGAATGAGGTATGTTAAATGCATATAATACTTAGGTGTGTTCTTGTTGCATATATAAAGCATCGGTTGAATGGTTTTGATGCTAAAAAGGGACCTTAAATGGAGTAAGAGGTTGCTTCTCGAATAGATCGAGGTGTAAAAATCATCGCTCCTCGCTCGAGCAGTCTAAAGGGATTGCTCGAGCGAGCACAAACTATAAAAATATAGCTCTGGGCTCGCTCGAGCGGTTCCCAAAACAAAAAGGGAAGCTCGCTCGAGCGAGGTCCCCAGTAAAGCTTCAGACGGCTCGATTAACTGCTCGAGCGACCTCGATTTAACCGCTCGAGCGAGGTCAAGTGACTGCTCGAGCGAGGTCAAGTGACCGCTCAAGAGGGAATTGGTTCTCGCTCGCGCAAGGCACCACTCAGTTCTTGAAATTATTGGTGCAGAAACATGGAGGCTATGCGCTCCAATTATTCTTATAACATTTCTAAGCATATTTTAAATACATCAAATGTAGGTTTGACGTAGGATCGTGAAGTGTAAACCTCTACGAGAAAGCGTGCTTTGAAATTCGTTGAGGTAGGGAATATTCTTGAAACATTTATTTTATTTCGTCCACTCATATATGCAATGTAATTCTATTAAAAGATGAGTATCGTATGATTAAATCAAAAGGGGTGTGTGCGTAAGTTTCAAGGCGAGATCATGAAGTCCCCAGGGGACGAAATATTATAATGAGGGCATCTAGATGATGTATCAAATCTGTAGTATCCCAAGGATATGGTTGGAAACAAACAGTGAAACTAAAGCATAATGATAAGGCCTAATGTACTAAAAATTAGCACAAGCCACGGTGAATAACTATATGTAAAGCACATCGATATTTTGTTATTTGAGGTTTGATTAGAATACCCCACTTACGTGGGGGATACCCACGACTGACGCGGCAGGATATCCGTGACCGGTACGGCGGCCAATCCGTATACTTATAGCACATCCCAGGGATGTAGATTTAATTATAGACCCGGCCACCTATGAGAAAGGGGCTTGGGCAGTATTCCCAGGGAATACATGTAACAATTGTCTAGTAGACGAAGATGGTGGGTATTTCATCGGGGCTCGATGCTATATTGCTCGGGGATTATTTAAGTTAAAGGTTTAAGTGATTAGGCCGAATTCATAACTAAACTAGTAAGATGAGAAAAAACCACACTATGAAAGGCAATCAGCTGTATGCATTTTAGTTATTTCAGTTATATCAATTGTTCTACTTAAAAGTGATACCTAGTAAATTATGCTTTCAAAACTGCTAACATATATGCGAGATTTAATCTATATGTTCACTTTGTTTCCCTATTGAGCTAGGATGTAGCTCACCCCCTTTAGACTATCGTCGCGTGGTGTTGTGACTAGCAGCGAAGGACTTCGGAGACTTTGATCGAGGATTCGGATTACGCATCAGAGGAATCAGAGCCTCCTCCTGAGGAATTCTTCTAGGAGACCCACTGCGTACTTTAAGAGTGAGTTGAGAGTGTTAGGCATGGCTTGGTATATCAAGCCTCTTTATTGAATGCAATTAAATACGGTATGCTTTTGATAAAACTTTTGGGTTGCACATTCATATAACGGCTTGGGGTAAGTTCTTATGCCCATGAATTGGCATGGGACAAGGGCTGCCTTTAATGACCATAACTATATTCTTTTATATGAGAATTCGTTAGAGTAGAATTTTGGGCTTGCTTATACCAAATGTACTTTAAAGGTTTCGGGGGCACGGCCTTGAGAGTCGTGCTGATGGCACGGATTTCGAAACGCCGAAATACGTGCTGTCATAAAAATTCCTATGTAATAGTCAATTATAAAAACTATTTTTCAAAAAAATTTGAAATGTTTTTTCAAAAATAATCTAAATAAAACTACTGATATACTAATATACTAATTAAACTACTACTATATACAGAAATTGTGTATCTCCCCAAACTTAAGTCAGACAATGCCCTCATTGGAACAAAAACAGGGGACACTTAAATATGATGCTCCGAAAAATTACTGATATGGCGGATTATTTACCGGATGCGAAATTTTTTTTGTAAAGAATGTTCCCCCAAACTTGAGGAAAAATATATCTGTTTTATTCTCAGAGATATCAATAACAAAAATATTAAAGAAAAGTTAGTAACAGTTACACAATTAGAAAATATTAGTCAGTTAGTCAAAAGAAAATTTCGTATATTAACTAAATATTTACGATGATCAAGAAAAAGAAAAGAAAAAAAAATCTAAAGAACTAAAATATTAAAAACTAATTACATGAAAGTATAAACCTAGGAAAAATCTAGACACACAATATCGATGATATTGGAAGCAATGTTCGAGAGAATATATCTTCGATAAAGATCGGCCCTCGGCTTCTTTCTACCATTTGATTAGAGTCTCTCATTCCTTCCTACCAAAGGAGTATCCATACCTTGGCAGGGTCGCTACCTCAAGAGCCGTCGAATCACTTCCCTGTGCCCTTCTTTATGTTCGTCGAGCAGAGCACATCATAGATCTTCCTTAGAAGAAATACAATGCCATAGCGGTGGTATGTGAAGTATGGGAAAATAAATACATCTCCAGATTACCCTTCACCTATACTGCTCCCTTGCAAAGATCCTACCTAGAGATTGAAGCACAGACAAGGGGAGAGGGATAAGCAATGGAGAGGAGTGGCGAGGGACGACTCAACCCACCATCATCATATAGGAGCTCGCAATCGAGGTGGGTTGTGATGGTATAAAGGTTAGGAAGTGGGGGAAGATGAGTTTTTCGAATGTGGTGTTAGATTTAGGTTAGGATTAGGGTAAATGGTAGTTTTAGTGGACGATTTAGCATCTGGTGCAAGTCGCTGGCACTTCAGATTTTCTACTTTCTGTTTTGCAGCTAGGAGCTCAACTTTATGTATTTAAAAAATTCAATCAAGTCGCTTACTGAAATCGTTCCGATTAGGTTCTTCCGTCATTAGGTTTAGGGTTGAGGACAGAGGTAAGAGAAAGGTTGTGAGATGGTTCTAGTCTGTGGATGGATATAGATTTATAGGGAAGAGGTTAGGCTTGAACCGTTATTTCAGGTTAAATGCCGAGGTGTAGGTTTTTAGGCTTGGGTAGTTGGAAGGTGGTAAAATTGAATGCGCTGCATGTCTACTTCCTCTACAAATTAAATGAGTTCAAAGTCCAATGTAACTGATAAGATTGATCACTGAGATCGCCTGTTCTCCAAAATTATCGTTTGTAATTCTGTAGAACGAAAATGAGATACTCTGATGCTCATAATCTTACTCGCTACAATTTAACTCTATAAATCACAGAAAATCATAAATCTATATACTTTAAGTGATTGTGATATGACAAAAGAGACTTTACGATTGACCGTACTTTCGTATACCGTAAATCGTAGAGTACTCCCTAATATTAAGCTATGTACCTATGTTACAGGTGTTTGCTATGGGTGAGTCGGTAGCTCGACAACTTCTAGAGGAATTCAATGTAAATCAGAGGGAGTTGATGTGCCTCCAATAAATATATGTCCTCTAGACGTATCAACTGCATACGAAGGTAGTATGTTACTCTCTCTTTAAAAAAGGATTAGTTGCTCAAATTGAGTTTTTAACCTTTTGACAGATTGCCGAATGTGGTTGAGTAACTGTGTCTGGATACGGCTATGTTGCATCCAGCTGTAAGCTATTTGCAACAAGGCATCCTCTGTAGCAGTGTGGTATTGGGCCTCTGTGAGGTAAGGAGAAATAGTTGGAAGTTAGGAAACTGTCTGAGTTAGGCCATGGTTAGGACCGCAGGCTTCTCCTTTTTGAGATGTTGGGTACGATTTTATACCCACCAAAGATTGAATTTTTGCTTTCCAAAGCTTCAACCTCAGAAAACTTTTCATCATTAACTTTAATTTATATAACCTTCCTTGCTTAGGAAGTATATTTGTTAAAGTCTCTGAGTCAACCTCACCCGGTGCGTGGTGTTGCTTCGATTCCTCGCTAAGGGTCTCAAAGAGTTCCCAAGCTTCTTCTGCAGTCAATATACGAAATGTACTACCATAGGCTACATCAATCATATGTCGGGTTGCATCATCAAGGCCTTCATAAAAAGTAAGCACAAGTTGTCAGCGCATAACCCCGTGGTGAGGGCACTTGTGTAGAAGAACCTTAAGGCGGTTCCAACATTCCTGAAGTGATTCATCCGGGAGTTGGTGAAATGTTATAATAAGATTCCAAATTTTATTCGACCTGCAGATTGGAAAGAATTTCATAAGAAGCACACGTTCTAGTCCTTCCCAATTAGCAATCGAATTATGAGACAAAGAGTTTATCCACTGCTTTGCTTCATCTTTAAGGGAATATGCGAATAACCTCAATTGAGTGGATGCTTCTGTCAAGTTTTTAATTCGAATCATAGTGCATACTTTCATGAACCTATTTAAATGCAAATAAGGGTCTTCTTCCATTAGCCTATGAAAAGTTAGAAGTATTTGAAGCACATTAAGCGTAATTTCAAAGGACTTATTACCGACTGTAGGCTATACTTGAATACATGGGGGAGGTGTAAGAGCTGTAAATGCATAGTATTCTCCCATCATCTTAGCCACATATTGGTCTTTTTCAGCCATAATTAAGTTAGGAAAGAGAGCTTAAGTGTTAATCTTTGTCAAAATAAACTTTAAAAATACTAAAAAGATGATTAAGCGTTAAAGATGATTCGCCAATAGCTGAAGGCTGAGAAATCGTAATTCTTCAGAAAGACGATTCTTCAGAAAACGACAAAAGAAGAAAAAGCGATTGTTCAAAACAAGAAATCGTCCAGTCTGAAACCCACAAGAATAGAAAATCATGATTGACGATGTTCTAAAGAAGCAAGAATAGAAAATCATGATTAACGATTTTCTAAAGAAAAGAAGAAAATAAAAAATCGTTATCTACGATTGCAATTATATAAGCTTTTCTTATTGGTTGACACTGTTGCTGCTGATCACGTGAGAGCTATCACCGCCATGAACAGAATTAGACGACTCCTAGCATTAGAAGTTTAGCTGATCACGGATCTGAGAAGATTGATGACGCTATACTCTGAAGGACTCTGCTGTTGAAAATTAAAGAATATTCCAGAAGTGCATCGACTAAAGAAAGTAAGGAAAAGAATAAAATTATAAGTAGAGTTATATTAGGATACTTTTATTTTTAGTAGTTTCTTTTGATAGAATTAGAACTTGTAAACTGACTCCTTATGATCTATAAATAAGAGAGCCCGGTATAGGAATACGCATCGAAGAATTTCAACATCAATTGACGCCTGAGGTTAGATTTTCTTCCGATCAGTAGTGTCTACTAGTAAGAATAGATTAGGTATCAGAGGTTTCTCAAGGGCAATTGACGACTGTGATTGAGTGCATAAGATTAGAGTAGAAATCTGTAGTTTCTCAGGAGCAATTGACGACTGCGGCTGAGAGGTGAAGGACATATTTTTAATTTGCTTCTTAGTTTAAAATTTATTTATTTTGTAAATATCTTCAAGTTTTAATTTGAATCGACGACTCAAGTTAGAGTTTGCAAATTAGTGTAACGGTTTTTATTTTTTCATCATCAGTTTTCTAAGGTTTGATTGGCGCTCAAATTTTAAGAAGTTATTGATTAGATTAAATCTGTATTGATAAGATCTTAGATTTAATTGACGATCAATGCTAGGAGACTAGAAATATAGTGTAATGGTACTATTTAATTTCATAAATATCCGATAGCTGAAGATTGAGATTGACGACCTGAATCAGAAGAAGGAGGATTAGGATTTATTTTATGCACTTTAGATTGAGAAAATAAATTCTTTTATTCATATTTATCTAGTAGATTAGATCTTAAAGATAGATAATAGTTTTTAAAATAAGGATTTGAATAGAAGATAGAAATAGGAGATAAATAGATAAATAAACTTTCTCGTGTGAACGATCCTACGCTAGTACTATAATTTCCATTGTGAGCTTACAATAGGTTAAGACTTGAATTTGACATAATTTATATACACATAAAAGCAACGATCAAGAGGTGCCCTTCACTGAAGGGTGATGTCCCTAACTTGATGAGTTAAATAATAAAATTCAGTTTGTCAAAAATATGGTATTGAGGTTAAAACTTTTTTGAAAATTGTTTACTATTATCTCTTTATTTGGTGTTGAAAACTATATTTTATTTCAGTCTTATGATTCACTGGGGGCGATTAAGGCTACGTTTGGCATAGCACTTTGTCATCTCCATGCCATAGCCAAATATACTGGCTTTAGTAGGTCCTTTCTCTTTGCTAACTCCCTGTAAAGAATAATTTACGTGCACTAGTAGCTACCTCTTTACTTTCTGCTAACTCCCTGTCAAAGTATATAAAATTTGCTCTGACAAAGAGTGAGCAGAGAGAAGGGGAGAATTGCTGGAGTAGGTAAATCCTGCTCTATAGGGACTTAGCAAGGAGAAGGGTGACCTACTAAAGTAGATAGTGGAGATTTGGGAAAGAGAAAAGGAACCTATTAAAGCAAGCAAACCCTGCTCTGATAGGGAGTTAGCAGAGAGCTATTCCAAAAAGAGCCCAAATGCTTTGTATTGTATTTTATTCTAAGTTTCATAGCTATTACGAAATAATAGATGCACCAGTGACATGCTATATTAGGTGTTTACGCGTGAAGTAACTTTTCTTGTAACCAAACCTTGAGGGCAAAACTGTAAGGCTCACATTTATAACTAGCAATTCTCCCCTTCTCTCTGCCCACTCTTTGTCAGAGCAGATTTTATTTACTCTGACCGGGAGTTAGCAGAGAGTAGGGAAGTAGCTACTAGAGCAGGTAAATTATTCTTTATAGGGAGTTAGCAAAGAGAAAGGACCTATTATAGCCAATATATTTGGCCATAGCATGGAGATGACAAAGAGCTATGCCAAATGTAGCCTTAATTGCCCCCAGCGAATCATAAGACTGAAATAAAATATAGTTTTCAACACCAAATAAAGTGATAATAGTAAATAGTTTTCGAAAAAGTTTTAACCTCAATACAATATTTCTGATAGACTGAATTTTATTATTTAACTCATCAAGTTAGGGACATCACTCTTCAGTGAAGGGTACCTCTCTGCGTGTCAAATGGATTAATGTGGTTGTCAATAGTGAAAACCTATTGACTACTTCGAACCATCAGCTGATGGTGGAGATCACTTTTCAACCGGATCTTCACATGATGGGTTTTAAGACCATGGGTGTACCATCAGACTGTCACTTTTTTATACCACGTGGCACATATCCCAAGAAAGTGGCCTTAAACTCATGTCACACACATCAAGCTCAAAAGGGATTTTCCTTGATAACTCACTCCGGAGCATAATTTATCGGATCCAACAGTTCTCCCCTCTTCTATGCTCACTTCTTGTTAGAATATATTTTATTTGCTCTGATAGCGAGTTAGCAGAGAGCAGGGAGGTGGCTGCTAGAGCAGGTTAATCTGGCTATGCAGGAGTTAACAGGGAGAAGGAGGCTGCTAAAGCGCGTATATCCGCCTCTTAATTACAGGGAGCTGTCAAAGATCTATGCCAAACACAACCCAAATCCCTCCCAAAATTTAAAAATCTCAAGTGCTTGCTAGGCATCTTTGGGAATCATATGCACATTTCTATCTTTTGGAATGTGTGGTTAATGAGAAATAGCATAGGATGCATGTATTGGAGGCGTCGTTAATGAGGAAAGGTTGATTCGTGAGTGAATTATTTCAACTTGCTCCTGGGCAGTGGCCGATGGTATTGAGAGCTTCTTCTTCCATAATCTCAAAAGATTTGATTTGGAGCAGCATCTATCTCTTTTGAATACTATGTAATGGGTTGGGTTTCTTTATTGCTTTTTGTTATTGTTCAGGGGTTTCTGGCTTTATGTAATTCAGAGGTTTTTTCCTAGACATTTCGGTTCCTCCTTATGTAGGCTTTTTTCCATTCTCTAGGGTTTCCTATCTTGGTACCTCTTTTGATTTTCTCCGAAAGGTCTGATTTTTCAGATAGCAATACTTGTGACAATATCATATTTTTTTATCGAACTTTCCGAGGCACATGTTTAGCATTCTATATTTAATAAAAAAAAAGTGGTCGACAAGTATCTCATCCGCAATAAAGAGTGTGATGCCCCACTAATAGATTTGGCCCAGCATCGTATTGGTTGGATCCTGCATGGGCTCGACGTGCCCGACTCACCGCGAAGTCATTATTGCAAATGCCAATGTTATTAGCGTAATTACATGTAGTTTGAGGGACAATTGTAATTTCTGAGTCTTATATAGTTGTCTCGTTTTCCAATTGAGACCAAAACCATCTTAAATTCTAAATGCTCCATTAACGACCGTGAAGAGTGCGCTGCGGGTTAGTGGGTAGGTGAGTAAATATCTGGTGCTCTAATACTATGACACGAAGCCAGTCTTAATAACTTGGACCGGATTTGAGACTTAATGGGATAACACCTGCTATTTTCTCTTTGTTTAAAATTGACTTCTCTATTTTCCCTTTGTTTAATATTCTGTGGTCAACGAACTACTGATGATGTTGCTTTGAAATTCTAACGAGTCAAAAGTTTAGTGCAAAGTATAAAAATTAAAACAAAAAAGTGAAAGAGGTCTTATATTATGCCACTTCCCATCTGCAAATATGATAGTAGTCCGACCTAATATGCCAAACATAAAAAATAAATATAATTCCGTACTTAGAGTCATCAAAGATGATAGTACTCACCACCCTAAAATGGGAAATTGATGACCTTATTGTTAAAACAATTCTATTCGTGGGATCAATTGATTGGTTTTGGACGGTGAATAAATTACTAGCAGGTAGTAGGAATATGGTTATGATCGTCAAATGTGTGAAATTATTCAGCCATTCCCCATGCACAACTTGTTACTTGTACAATTGATCGGATGGTCCATATAGTCACACACTCATTCGAAAATAGAGGATGTGTTTTCCTTAGTGGTGGAGGTTGGCAAGTCTAATTTTTTGTACGAAGTCCGGTTTTCTTTTGTTGCTCAGGAGAGTCGTATGCCTTTTTTGATTTCACATCTTTTGAAACAAGAGGGGTATATGATTTAGTTTATTAATAAATTTAATCTCTCACAAAAATTAAAATAGAGGATGGCGGGCACCATCAACTATGGTGGTCCTATCCACCCAACTAAAGTTCGTCAAAAGCGGTCAAAATGTGTTACTCTGTCCTACTAGCGTTAGGTCGGTTGGGTTGGTATTAGTTAGTAGTTATGATTTATGAAGTTCATGTGAAAAGAGTACCGGAAAGTAAGACAAGTTTTACGCCATTGAATGGTATTTCAAATTTGGTACCTCATTTTGCAACCGATGCCACCATGGTTTAAGAGTCAATGATTGCCTTTGGGATATTATGCCAGATGGAATCAACATCCGAGAGTGTCAATGGTATGTTCACTATCTCTAGATCTATTATGTGAAAGATTGGGATGAAAAATGATCTATGCCGTCTGATCCAAAGGAAACATTTTTGATATGAATAAAGATTTTGTGGTTGAAAAGACAGGTAATTGTTAAGTTTTTTCTTACTCTTTACTCCAACAACCTTTTATGAGACATTAATGGTGTGTGTCTTTCATGTCCCATATGTAGGACCGTTGATGGTTCCAGCCCGACCTGGCCCAGCCCGGATTGGGTGGGACATGAAATGCGCTATTTTTTGTCACGCCTAAAGCCTAGCTCAGGATGGGCTGTTTATTATGAGGGCCAAAATGTGTGACCCATGTCAAAATGGTCAAATGAGCTCATGTCTAAGAATGACCATTACCCAGTGCAGGTCATGCACGTACAGGGCCTGAGAGGGATGGATGGGATACAGACTAGCCCTAGCTTTTTATGCACAAAATAATAGCTCTCTTCAAATTCGGGTCTTTGTTTTCACACTTAATAGCCCAAGCCTTTAACTATTGCACCAAGCAATGTTTTATGGTGTTGGGAGAGCATTTCGAGTGTGGTCCTCCCTCATGCCACGAGGATTGTAGAGGGACCCACCCCGATCGGGACTCGAGCCCTAACCTGGCTCACGACTTGCAGGATCTTATACCACATACTGAACTATACCATCTCAACCAAAATCAATTGGTGATGTATGAGGCACATCTCAATGTGTTAAGGTTTTGGGAGAGCGTTTTGAGCGCAACCACTGTTTGGGCGACGAGGGTTATACAGGGACTCAACAGGCCTAAATGTGAAAATATAAAATATTTTTGACCCAAATGTAGGTAAACTTGTTGGTCCTTCTGGGCCCTAGTAAATTTTTTTTGTCTAAACCAACACACGAAGTAAGTAGGCCCTCCCTCTTGATCACCCTTCTAAAATTTGGCAACAATCTCAGTCGTTTCAATAAAAAACTCGCATCATTTCCAATAGAGACCTGCTCTCCTGACCATAAGATGTGGGTAATCCATACCATCAAAGTAATAGATCATAGATTGATAGGCAATAGGAAAATCACATTTTAGAGTTTTGAACCATCTGATCTGTGCACTCTACAATCAACCATCGTGCTTAGTTTCAGTGACTAATATTAAAGACACTACGTGAAAAAGCAAAAAAAAGAATGCAAATATCAGTCGTATTTTCAAGAAAATGACTGTCTTCGACAGTCGATGAGACACATGTAAAAAAAAAAGTAGTTTTTTTACTACTATAAACTACAGTCGTTTATGAACTTCAACGACGACTGCTCTTAATAGTTATAGAAGAACGACCAATTTGGGTAGTTGTTTTATATGCAATTTTTTTTTTCAAATGCTATTTTGGTAAAAAAAAAAATTTAGGTCAACATTTTTTTATGCAATTTTTTTTTAAAATACACTACAAAAAATAAGACTATTAGTGGCAGTATTTTTAATAAAAAACTGCTGCTATTAGTCCCTTCGCTACCAAAAACTGCCGCTATTAGTCTTGCCACTACCAAAAATTGCCTTAAGAGCAAGTGCCGCTAAAACACCTTATTTTTATAATGGTACTTTTTTTTTTAATATTTTTTTTTCCCCGGGCACTAGATTATCCAATAGTATACATCCATAACCTTGCAAATAAAAATAAATAATAATAATAAATGCTAAAAAGTCGGATAGCATGCCAAGCTTCAACCGCATTGTAAATTATTCGATACATAAAACAATAGCCTACCAAACTTCAACCATACTTTTCATTATTCAATACAAAAAAATCGATTTACATAACTTACGATCTCATTATTCAATACATAAAATAGTAACCTCTCATACACTCCTCTCACTACTTCCGCTTGTTAATAAAGAGAGACTCTCCATGTTGGTTGTCAACCCGCACTTACCGGTCATTCTCCACCCATACTCACTAGTCACCAAACAGCAGGGAGAGTCCATTGATGCAATCAGAAATCAGAATGTAGCCATGAACTAAAGCTGACCCTCCATTGAGAAATGTTGAACAACCAAAAGTTCCTCCTAATCATTGGTGAAGCTCTTGTAAAATACAGACTATTCTTCTTTGGTGATCTTTTTCTCCCAATCATTGGTGGAGATCATACTCTCATTCCCTATACCTGCAATCAGTTCAAAAAGATAAAAAAAAAAAAAAATTGGGTTATAGGAATGAGAATCGAACCCCTTATTTCTAAGCACCATAACCAAATAATATAGAATAATTTAAAGGACATCAATAACCAACAAAAAGAAGATGGCTGCAATCACCTAAATTTTTTAATTTTTTTTTCTAGTGCCCCACCTCCCATTTTTTTAGCCCCTATTGCACGACCATGAAGCTGCCATCAAGTAGTTAATCTGAGCTCCTCAATCATGATCCAAATCAGTAGTTGTCACACCATTCTTCAATTTTCCGGATAATTTGAATCCCACCACTCCAGAAAGAGTCATGCTCATTGGCTGTATGAAGAAACAAAATGAATTGTCATTGATGATATACCATTAATAGGATATATATCATGCACAAACAAAGAATTAGGAAGTTTGCTTCTGTTCAACCTAATTTCTCCCAGACTTGAGCAATTATTGTGCAATTCTCTCTTGTTGTTTGAGTGATGAAGAGAAGCACATGAAACAATTGAAAGAAAGAGAATATTGGTGTATTTGTTGTTAGATATTTTAAAATATAAAATAGTTTTAACTTTGGGATTTTTGCTTTGAGTTGTTTTGTCCCATATCGTGTAATAGTATTTTTTGGCTTTAATTTATGTTGTGGAGTTTTAGCTCAAGGCTTATAGCCTTCACCCAGGGGGCACCGAATTTTGTAGTCACTACAAAAAATGTGTTTATTGGAGACGGCTTTTGGCCGTCTCCAAAGGTGTCTAAGTCGTCTCTAATAGTATTGGAGACGGCTTCCATGTAGTCTCAAATAGTCCCGTCTCCATTGTCTTTGGAGACCAAATGGAAGCCGTCCCTAATAGTCAAAGTTATTGGAGACGGCATATGGCCGTCTCCAAAGATATGTTAGAGACGTCTCTAATAAGTCATCTAGCCATTTCCAATACTTATTGGAGACGGCTTTAAGCCGTCTCCAATAAGCGACCTCCTGTTATTGGAGACGGCTAAAAGCCGTCTCCAACATTTTTTTTTTCTTTAAATGTATTTTTAAATATATATATATTTGGCAGTGATTTTTTTATGAAATTTAAAAAAAAAAATATATTTACGTCGACAATTTTTATACAATTTTTTTTTTAAAATACTATTATCTTTTAATGCAATTGCTTTAAAGCAATTTTTTTTAATGTGTATAGAGGCCCTAGCCCTGCCCTCTTACCACATTTTAAAGCCATATTTAAAAAAAAAAACAAAAATTTACGTCGACAATTTTTATGCAAATTTTTTTTTAAAATACTATTATCTTTTAATGCAATTGCTTTAAAGCAATTTGTTTTTAATGCGTATAGAGGCCCTAGCCCTTCCCTCTTACCACATTTTAAAGCCCTAGCCCCAAGATTTTAGGCAATCCCGGCACTATTAACAGCCTTAGCTACAAGCCCATTACCACATCCAAAAAAATCCATTAATAATTAAACTCTACTTTGATTTTAAATAGAGAACAGAAATCTGTTTAAACTCTACTTTGATTTTAAATGGAACAGAAATCTGTTTAATAGATCCACATAATTCTCATCAATGCAAGCAATTTTTCTATAGTAGTTAGATGGACAAAAAATACCAAGTATTTAAAACTTGAAACAAAAACACTTATCGGCCCCTCCTAAATGATTCAGAAACAACTAATAAAAGAGATGTATGCTCAACGCTTCTTCGAAACACCGATAGTTTTTCCTCTGCGGCCCGTTGTCTTTATGTGCTGACCGCGAACACGAAGGCCCCAATAGTACCTAAGACCACGGTGGTTCCTGCACATTCAATATATCAGATTAAAGCCACTTGCTAAGAATCAAGAATAAAGATAAACTGACCCTGGAAAATCTCCTTTAAATGATAATTAGGTTCCTTTAACAAACTGAACTGGATTAATTTTTAATACCCTTCTAAGTCTTTAAATGATTTTTGGTTATCAAAGGGTTTGATGCACAACCAATTTCTTTGTAGTAAAATATAGCTAAATGAGAAAAATACACAGTGATCACCACATTTGAGAAACACAACGAAAATAGCATAAAGTGATTAGACATTCAAAATTGTCGCTAAAAATAACATTTTCCTGTTTATCATGTGTAAAGGATTTTATAGGGTATATACTTTTGAGGAACAAACACAGGGCTAGTAAGGAAGATACACAACATATATATTACTTATGCCGGAGAACACTCAGAGCCTAGAACCTATAAAGGAATGCCGGTCTTGAATCAAGATTATTTGATGCCTACGGCAATATATAATCTCAATATTGAATCACGAACATTTATCAAATTTCCAAGGTTTTGATATCTACAATCTGATAATGAGATAAAATGTGGAGGAGAAGAATGAAATAATAAAAGGAAGATCACATCACCTGAATTAGGATATTTCTCACACAATTTAAAGAAGAATTTGTATAACATGCACAGACCATGCGACAGCCGTGGTACACAGGTCATCAAATTCTGTACATGTGGCACACCTAGTTCATCAGTTGAGATGTCTAGGAGGCACGCCAAAATGTGGTTGGTAACCAAAAGCACATGCTTGTCATATGTTTCTAGCCATATGAGCAAATCAATTTGTGTGTCAATATGGATCGTAGCTTATCTGTTGTTTAGCTGTCCATTTGAAGGCTCTAGATCAGAAGGGAAAAATCTATCGATGGAACAATCTTTGGTCTGAATCTAATCTAAATTATGGTCATGTGTACCGTATATAATTGTGATTTGGTCATGCACAGCCCATGTAGTGATTAAAGGAGTTTAAATGATTTTTATGTTTTTGAGAAGGTGAGTGGATGCTTGTTGCTTCTTCAATATGAAAGGCTAACCTTCAATTGATGTCAGAATGTTGCAGCTCCAAAGAAAAAGGAGAGTTTTCATTTCCTATCAGTTAGTCCTATTAAAACTATAACTTCAACTGAAATGTTGGGGGTCAGAATTGGAGTGCTTTTTTATTAAACTAGTGAAATTTAATTTACTACTCAATAACTCAAGAAAATAAAACTGGATGAATGGGTCTGGCGCATTCCTGCACATCAGCCCCATATGCAAAAAGTCATTACAGGCTTTTATACCGATTTGGTGTCGTCAATCCCTTTCAACAACGAAAAGTATCACCTCTCAGACCAGAAAGTGCTCATTCTACGGATAAAATTATTCAAATCCTACCAAGAGCATTAGTACATTGCCAGCACCAGATTTAGCAGAATTTTAGAGCAGGGAAATTCCAACAAAGATAACCAAAATAATCAAAATAACAAACCATGCAGTTAATTTTAGTGATGTATAAAAATGTTTCGATTGGAAGGAAATCAAGTCAAATAATTAAAGTACCGTAACATAGCATGGAGCAATTGTCGCCGACAGCCTCCAGTTCACATTCTCCCCAACTGGTGAGTGTACAAAATTGGCAACAAAAGCATTTACTTTTGTCCCACTACTAACACTTTGCAAATCAAATCTCTTGAGAGTTCAATATCATTGAAATGAGCACATCACTCAGAAAGACGCAAGCAGAAGGAGACCTTGAAAGTATGTAACAAGCGTACCTGTGCCAGAGAACTTTCTGGAGAAGATAAACCATAAAACTTTAATGAAACGTCACAATGGATGCTCCTATGATAAAACTTGCTGCTGATTTGGAGTTGTTCAAATCTTCCACAAGCAATCTCTGTCTGATTGATGCAGATAATCAGAGTAGCAGCCTGGCCAATCGAGACATTTACTAAAAAACATATCATATTAGAGGTATTGAATGAATGAAAAAAAAATACATCAAATTATCAACCATAGGCCTACCATAAAAGCTTCCCATCTCATATCATAAAAGCACTGCATAAACAAGAATTTATCAAATAACATCTTCCCCATTGTTAATTACTAGAATTAATAGTAACCTAAGAAATTACAGAAACTATATAACAAAATAATTTATTTATCAACTCGCAGAACTAGAGAATAAAGAATCTAGTATCTTAAAGGATACTAACAACCATGGAGTTCAGTACATGCCTTCATATACTTGTTTATTATTGCCTTTGTTTTTGCCAAGGGAGTAATCCGGTGCAGTATGAGTGCAGTAAACCTAAACAAATTACAAACGGATAATTAAGTAAGAGCCTTATCGAAAGAATAGAGCAATTAATGTGCAAATTGCAGTAGAAGCCACTGAAATATTGATGATTAATTTATGTACTGATATTTTCACTCCAACTTTTACTATGTGTACGTCAAGCATAGGAAAGTTCCAGAGTGGTTTTCTTGGATTTGGTGTGTGCATGGAAAAATTCCTTAAGCATGATAATGGTTATAGATTACTCAATCATCCATGATAACAGAGAGCTCTGAGAAGCTATTTGGGGTGGGAAAAAAAAAGTTCTTACAATGTTGCTATTGAAATGCATAAGTCTTATGGCAGTTATGTTCAACTATTGGCTACATCTTTTCCTAGCAAAACTCCTTAAGCATGTGATAAAGGTCAATTTAATTAAAGAGACAATGCTTCTACCGATTCCCCAGTGGGAAAAGCCAACACAAGCTAATTCATATAATAATACAGATCTAGCCTCCCTTAGTCCCTAGTTCTTTAAATAGAGCACTATATTAATATAACAGTACACGATAGCGATGAAGACGTAACGGCAGAAGGGATACAGCGATGAAGACGACAATGATGAATAAAATGCCGAAGAATTGGAAGACCCCATATGTCTGGCTGGATTTTAATCAAGATTTGAACTCTATATGGGAATATTAATCACAGAGGGTTATGGGATAACCACCTTTGCAGCATTGCAAAGCACTCCTTCGGTTTGTACTCCGGAGCCGTGTGGCCTGCACCCTGCACAGACATGAAAAGTTGGCATCTTCTCTCCAATAATTTCTTTCAGTTTTGAGTGCAATAGAAGAAGAAAAACTGAAGGCCGGAAGTTCGTATTCTTGGGAAATCTAAGATTCCCTAGAAAGCTTTGGGGAATTCGAATAATGGTAAATTTGATGGAGTTGGCATGAGGCATGTTGAGAATTGATTTTTTTTTATTTATGAAAATGGGTCTAAAGAATAGCAATGAAATCTCATGGGATTCCAACATTGCAATACGTTTTGTTCGAGATTCAACTGTTGGTCGATGTCCCATGGATATAAAATACCCTCCCTGTCAGACTTCAAGCTACGCGGAGTTATAAGGCACACATTTTTACCTATTAGATGGTCACTTTTGGGGATGTTTGCCACATGAAATCAAGATCTGGCCGTCTGATAGATGCACCATGATCTATTTTGTGGAAGATTGGGATGAAAAACGATCCCCATCATTTGATTCAAGGTAGTCAAGAAAGCTTTCCTGTGAAAGAGTGGTGCTCTTCACTGGAAAAATGGGTGTGAATAACCCCTCAAAATTTTATAATAATAAAATCTAAACTTTGATTTCACAATTGAATACAGCCAGGGAATCATGGCCATCGTAGCAATTCTACAATAACACAACAGTAACTGACAATTCAAAGTGAATGCGACCAGAATCATGGGTGGATTCATAAACTAGATATCAAAGAGGTTGGGTGGAACTTATGTGAAAAAGCATAAATTTTTTTCTTCTAAAGGTAATTACTGTTATTAATTTTTTATGGCTAAGCAAGTAAAGAGAACGTTGCCACAACCATGTCTAGATGCACTGTGAAATAATAATAATAATCATAATCATAATAATAATAACTTCCCAATTAAAAAAGGGTACTTCTGACGGCACCCACACTTTCTCTTAAAGACCACTTTTCCTCGCATGATGGAGAATCGACAAACTCTTATTTTAAACAATGTGGAATCTAGTTGCTCTCTTTTGATTTACAAAATTGTATCTGTCCATAAAATAAAAATTATGTGGAATCCCATAAAATAGAAATTTGAAACGGTTTATTATCTTATACCAGCTCAAGATAAATGACACGAGTTCTAAATAGGTGCTTCTTCCCATGGCAACAACCACACCCATGAAAAGCGGTCATAGGAATGGGTTGATACCCGTTTGTGGTCAGAGCCCATTCTAACTAACTTTTCAATCTTTTTTTTTTAAATTATTTTTTGAAGAGTGACTAACTTTTCAATCTTTCATTATCTGTTTCATTATTATTAAACCATCAACTTTTTGGGAATCTGGTAACTCTATATATATGGATAGATCTGAATCTGTAATAGAATCTATGGGCCAACTCTTTCTCCCCTCATTCGAACATGCCATCCATCAAAATTTTGAAAAAACACCACAAACATATTAACAATCCCTTCCCTCACACCCCCAAATCTCTGCCATTTTTACATGGAGATCTCTTCTGCAACTCCCAAACACTGGCACAACACTAGGTTTTCCAACTTGGAATTCATTTCCTGCTTACTAGGAGCCCTGAAAATGGGGGGTCTCTCTCCATCTCACACCAATCTCAACCAGATAGATCCATCTGGTCAATGGTTCCTGGTCAAGCCTTTGTTTCTGCAGCAATGGCAGAAACTGAGTTTGAAGAAAGTAGAGGTTCTTTTGTTATAAAAGATGGTGATGTTTCCTTTATCTGTCAACATCAATCTATTGAGGATATAAATGTTAGTTTAACAAGATTCTATCATTTAAATCACATGAAACTCAAAACCACGATAGCATAAACAATAGATATCTAAGAAGCATAGTACCTTGACTCAGAAGACACTACCAAATACTGCAATCATACTTAGTGATTTCATGAGGAATTTGAATTTTCTAGCCTCCTCGCAAATTTAAACAATAGATATCTAAGAAGCATAGTACCTTGACTCAAAAGACACTACCAAATACTACAATCATACTTAGTGATTTCATGAGGAATTTGAATTTTCTAGCCTCCTCGCAAATTTATGGTTGATGCAAAGCTTAATATTTTTTTAACTAAAATTTTCAAACTGTAAAAAATAAACAAAAATCAGAAAAAATGCAAAAAATAAACAAAAATTAGAAAGAATGCCTAACTTTCTAGTTTTCTTATGTCAGAATGGTAACATACCAGCCTCATGACTAAAACTTCGATTTATCTTCTAGGCATGTCTGTAGAGCCGGTTGATCTCCAAGTGAACCATGCATTTGGTCCTTGTCTGGAAAATAGAAAGGTGTGGTTTGATTATGGACCAATGTATTGCCTCCGTTCTCTATCAAATAAACTTTGATTTATCAAAGTGTAATAATGCAATGAACCTCTAGTTGTTGTGCCAGTTGTTTACCTTTCGTATAGCTCCCAGGAAGTAGCTCTAAGCAAGTATGATGCACCTGCCAGTTGCAAAACGGACCCCGGAATGGGACTCGGCTGTCCACCAAAGTGGAATGCATCATAATCACTTCCAGATCCACTCCCATGCAACAATATTGATGAGTTCCTTGTGCTTTGTAGGTTCTTGAGCCATGTAGTACTATAAGTACCATCAATTGTTGGTGATGCTCCATCTGATCCGTACTCACTAAGCAAATAAGAACTTAATCTTAATTCCTACATCAATCCCAAATATCCAATAACACATTTACAGTTTTGTTAAAAGTGAAAAATTTGTGTCTCACTACAAGAAATAACCATGTTTGAAGACGCTATTCACATTACCTTGCAAACGCTAGTTGGGCACGTTCTGAGCTTCGTAGGAGCTTTCGGACCAAATGACAACAGTGATTTTTTTACATGCTAGAGATCAATGAATCTTAAAATCAAAAAACAAAATTTCCAAAACCCCAGTGATCTCATAATAACTAATGAGAAGGAACTTAATGAGATAAAGTAACCAAACAAAATTAAAAGGTTTATTTAAATAATGTTTTACTATTTGCATTTGCCAACTTGTAACTAAGCAGTGCATTGCAGTCAGCACCCTACAAACTACCATGAGGGGCGGAAAACAAATTCAAAATACCATAGGGGTAAATGCAACAATCCCAAAATTAAATAGTGTTATGGATCCAGTAGTACTCTGCATCAAAAATAAATTGGTGCATGAATCTGCCTTTTACCATGCCTATAACTGCAATGAATAATGCTCTTTTACTTGGCAGATCCTGATGTGAATTAGGCCAAGGGAATCTACCATGAAGTTGGTTTTGCATCCAGATTCCTGAAAATTTCAGAATTGGATAAGCTCAGATTCCTGACTTTTTCAGGCACATCCCAGATTCCTGAAAAATCAAAGAGTGTTCTTTTGAGCATCCGATTCCTAGCTTCTTTGGAATTCTTGCATTTCTGTTGTTCCCTTCGCTTTGTGGCCTTGTGGGGGACTGATAAACTACCCTCATTTTATTAACTCAAGGTTGATGAGTGACCATTTTAACATTGTGCTGTTACTTCATATGCTAGAGCAGTGACCATGTTAATTTTTGGGTCTTACACCATGCTAATGAATAAAATTGCTTAGCCTAAACTCTCGATCAGCTTACAAAATTTCAATATTGTAATCCAAGCTCTCTTCTGTTGCTGTTCCCCACCCATCTATTCCTTCCTTCCTTTTGCCTGGTTGGTTGATGGTCTGAAGAGATTAGATCCCAGAAGTAATAGGAAGAGATGACGGTTGGCAGGAGATCTCTATTCATTCGCGAAATTGACTTGCACAGTTATGACGTCATACTCCATGCCAGCCCTTTCGTTTATAACTTGGAAGAGCATTTATTAGTTTCAAATCACTAACTCACCTGTTTGCCGATAATTGCATTGCATTCGACCTTTTTTGTCACCTGTTCTATGGAAGGACAAAGCATATACAAGGCAGTGTCCACCATGCTATTGAGACAGTATTCAACAGCGTTCATCTTGATTATTGACTGTCCACTCTTGAAGATTAGCTTTCAAATGTTTTCAAAGATTTATCACTTACATTGTGGACACGCTAATGTTGACAAGTGAAGATGGGAATCTAAAGTTAAAATTTTCTATTTGACGAAATGTTAACACATTAGTTGTATTTTCTTATCAGTTAATGCAGTAAATTGTTTTGGTTAATGTATACTTAATTCTACCATGCTATTGACATTAATGGTCAGTATGTGATTATAATCTTTAAGAAGTTCAAATGTCCTTGTTTTTCTACCATCTTCTTAGTTTGTTTTTTCTACAATGGTTACTATGTTTTTCATTTTTCTGATCTTATACTATTGAGGTATGAGTATGATATAGATGATCTAATGGAGTCCTAATCGGAATATCTGAACTACTCAAACAGAGCATCCACATATGATGCTCAGATTTTTGCATTTACAAATGCCTAGAAATGGAAAAAAAAATGTAAATAAAAACCAAATCAGATCAGTAAATTTTTCCACGAAAAAATCAGATCAGTGACTATTTTGCCATGTAAAAAAGTTCTACTAATTCCAAACAAATTGCAAACAAATTCAAAATCAAAATTCAAAACAGATCAGTAAATTCGAAATGCAGCTTGAATGAAAATCAAAATTGAACCACACCTTAGATCTGAACTTTGTCTGACTCACACCTTAGATCTGAACTTTGTCTACTCAGATTTAAGCAATTAGACGAACGATCTCTATCAAATGCGATTCAAACTGTTGGCCTGAGATCCCTACCAAATCAAACGAACGATCTAATTAGATTGACCAAAACTTAAGCCAAAGTAAAAGTGAAATTACCTAGAAAGTAAAAAAAATCTCGAATTCGACTTTCCACGCTGTGGATTTTTGGCTCCAAATCTCGATTTCGATCTGCCAACCCTATCCAAATGCCAAACTTGGATCTCCAAACCTTTGATTCCTCTCAAACCTTAGTTCTCTGCGTCAAACCTCACGATAAAAATCAAACAGATTTCAGAGAGCTTGTTTGGATTATAGGGGAAGGAAGTTAGATCTACAGACCTAGATTCGTCTCAAACCCTAGCTCTCTGCTTCAAACTATTAAAAGATCTCTACGTCGGAGCTCAAACGAAGGCTCCAAGGTATCGACAGATCGAAAATGAAGTTGGGCTGAGATGATGAATCTGATTGCAGATTTAAGAGATCGAAAATGAAGTTGGGCTGAGATGATGAATCTGATTGCAGATTTAAGAGAGCGGGAGACTGGAGAAAGAGATTAGACAGAAAAATTGGGAGAACGAAGGAGAAAGGGTTTCGCAGGGGTTTTCCTCTCAGAGATCAGAGCGATTCACCTCTCGGAGATCAGAGCGATTCACCTCGCGATGAGTTGCAGAAATAAAATTGTTAGCGTTGCCTATTTATAGGAGAGGCTAACTTAAGTTATTTGCAGCCGCAAAAAATATAGCGACTTAACTAAAGACTAAACTAGATATTTTGGAGCCGGCTCTCAGACATTTTGAGACCGTTTTTCAAGTAGTCTCTTAAGGTTCACCTGCCTATTGATGAAGTGAACCTTACAGAGAACAACTCTATATGTTATTTTATCTAAGGAGACGGCTACAACTGTCCCTAATAAAAGGATTCGAGACGACCTTTCAAATGATCGTCTCTAATAAATGGTTATTGGAGACGGCTTCGAAAAGCCGTCTCCAATACTGGTTTCCAAAAGTCCTTTTTTGTAGTGAGTTCCACCGCCATGCACCCCATCAATCACACACACATGCATGGACCGAGGCGGGCCGGGTCGGGACGGGCACGGGCACGAGCACGAGCACAAGCACGTGTACGTGGCGGTGCAGTACATTTAGTTAAAATTTTGGACAAAAATGAAACCGCCCATTTGAAATTCAAGCCATTCAGTTATTTCTGAAACCGCTGTGTCTTATCTGACCGTTCAGTTTCTTAAACGGATATGTCTGTTCAGTTATTTTCAACGGATATGTCCGTTCTCGAGACCCTCATTTTCGATACTCTATTTTTTTTTTCTCTTTTCAATTCTTTTAGCCCTATTTATTTTAAGATCTGTTTTCAGAGTTCCACCCTTCTTTGGTGTTCGGGTAGCGTGATCAGATTTGCCAAATTTGATCACATGAACACACTTTTGGTTCGTTGTATCCTGGAGCCATTTTGTCGATAACCCGTTGGTGACCACTTGATTGAAGTGGAGGGGACAAAATTTGGTTTAAAGACAGTGAAATCTCTCGTGCCTCGAACCAAATCAGTGCATCTTTTTCGGCTTCCCGTACCAATTTTCTAACAATTTAAACCAATTTTTGTTATGGCCCAGATTACTGATTCCACTAAATTGCATCCCGCACTGCCTAACAACATCCCAAGTTAGACAGTTTTGATCATTCGAATTTCAAACGGTGGCAACAGAAATTGCAATTTCTGTTAATCACGCTGAAAGTTATATACGTTATTACAACTCCGTATTCGACTATTATCGAATCATCCACCCTCAGTGAAGGCCATTAAAGGCAGAAATGGGACGACGATGACTACACTTGCAAAGGCTACGTTTTGAATGCATTGTCAGATTTTTTGTTCGACGTCTACTGCTTCTACGACACTTCGAAGGAACTCTGGGACGCACTCGAGAAGAAATACAAAACTAAAGACGCAAGATATAATTCTTACATTGTCAGTCAATTTTTCAATTTTACTATGGTCGATGATAAACCTATTCTTAGCCAAGTGCATGCTTTTCAAGTTATTATTAATTATATGGTTGCTAATGGTTCTCATTTCAATGAGAATTTTCTGTTTGGTGCGGTAATTGCCAAGTTGCCTCCGTCATGGAAAGATTATCGAAAAATCCTTAAGCGTAATAATGAGAAGATTTTTATGGAAGATTTTATCCTTTATTAATGTATTGAGGAAGAATCCTGAGTTAGGAACAAAACAGAAGATCATATTGATATGATATCAAACGCACACTTGGTTGAGTCTAAGGTTGTTAGTAGACCGTTCAAGAAGAGGAAGGGAGGATATTCTCATTCTAAGGCGAATAAGAAATTCCCTAAGGAGAATAAGACCATGGTATCGAAGAATGGTGGATGCTACCACTGTGGGAAACCCGACCATTTTAAACGGGATTTTCGCCTCTTCAAGAAATTGAAGGATCAAACGAATGCAGTAGAAGAGAAAAGCAACTTTGTAGTCGTTCTTTCGGAAGTCAATCTAATTGATGAAATTAATGAATGGTGCATCGACACTAGTACTACAAAACATGTGTGTAATAATCGTGACATGTTTGTGATGTATGACAAAGCTGATGATGATTAAGATCTCTTCATGGGAAACTCATTTACTACAAAGATTATAGGACGTGAAAAAGTGAAATTGAATTTCACATTCGAAAAAGTCGTTAGACTTACTGATGTGCTCCATGTACCTGATATCCGCAAAAATCTTGTTTTGGGTGGTTTACTGATCAAATATAGTTTCAAACTTGTATTTGAATCGGATAAGTTTATCTTATCCAAGAATGACGAATTTGTTGGAAAAGAATATGCCGTGGGAGGCATGTTCAAACTCAATGTAACTGATTCAATCAATAAAATCTCTCATTCTTCTTACTCGGTCTCTCTTTCTAATTTATGACATGATAGATTAAGACATATTAATTGTAGGTCTATGAAATGCATGACTAACTTACATTTATTTCTAAAATATGAATCTTTTGACAGTAGTACTTGTAGTATATGTGTTAAGACTAAAATTACTAGAAAACGTTTTCCTAGTATTATTAGAAATTCATGTTTATTAGATTTAATACACAATAATATTTGTGATTTAAATAATGTTCCTACTAGAGGAGGAAAACGATATTTTATTACTTTTATAGATGATTTTTTGAAATATGCTCATAAATATTTATTAAATACTAAACATGAGGCTTTTAAAAAATTTAAGATTTATAAAGCTTTAGTAGAAAATTAAGTAAATAAAAGAATTAAAACAATTAGATCTAATAGGGGTGGAGAATACATGTCAAATGAGTTCTCCGATTTCTGTGAAATTCATGGAATTCGTCATGAGGTGACGGCTCCTTATACGTGACAATAAAATGGAGTTGCCGAAAGAAAAAATAGAACATTAATAGAAATTACTAATGCAATGTTAATTAACACTAATTCCGATAAAAATTTATGGGAGGAAGCTTTGTTAACTGCTACTCATATTTTGAATAGAATTCAACATAAGAAAACATTAACTACATTATATAAACTTTGAAAGAATCGAAAACCTAGTCTAACATATTTTAAAGTGTGGGGGTGTAGGGCACTTGTTAGATTAGTAGATCTTAAAAGACCTAAGATAGGCCTTAGATCTATTGAGTGTGCATTTATTGGCTATGCACAAAATAATAAAGCTTACAGATTTCTAGTTATGGAATCTAATGATAACATAGATAAAAATACTATAATAGAATCTAGAGATGCTATATTCTATGAATCTAAGTTTACTACTCTATCTAATAAATTAAATATTCAAAGTCAAACTGATGAAGATAGAGAATCTTTTAAATCTAAAGAAGTTATTGAATCTTTAACTGATGAAGAAGTTATCATTGAACCTCGACGAAGTAAACGTCAAAGATTTGAAACTAGTCTTTCAAAAGACTATTATATTTATTAATTGAAGGAAATAGGACCAAAAGTACTAAGAAACATTTATGTCTAAATATAGACGATGATCCTATCACTTTTAATGATGTAATGAAATCTAGAGATAGTGCTTTTTGGAAAGAAGCTATTAATGATGAAATGGATTTATTAATGGGAAATAAAACATGAAAAGTAGTAGATTTACCAAAAGGATATAAACTCATAGGATGTAGATGGATATTTAAAAGAAAACTTAGAACGGATGGAACTATAGAAAAATTTAAGGCACGATTGGTTGCTAAAGGATATAGGCAAAAGGAAGGTGTTGACTAATTTGACACATACGCACCAGTTGCTAGAATTTCTACTATAAGACTTCTAATTGCATTAGCTTCTATTCACAAGTTAGAAATTCATCAAATAAATGTTAAAATTGCCTTTTTAAATAGTGATTTAAAGGAAGAGGTCTATATAGAACAATCAAAAGGATTTGTTCTACCTTGACAAGAAAAGAAAGTCTGTAAACTTATTAAATCTCTATATGGGATAAAACAAACACGAAAATAATGGCATGAAAAGTTTGATAATACCATTACCAATTTTAGATTCAAAACTAATGAAGCCGACAAATGTATGTATTATAAATTTTTTCATAATAATGGTGTTATTATATGTCTTTATGTAGATGACTTACTTATTTTTGGAACTAATTTAGAAGTTATTTTAGAAACTAAAAACTTCTTAAGTTCATTTTTTAGTATGAAAGACATGGGACAGCCAGATGTAATTTTGAGAATCAAAATCATAAGATATGAAAATACGTTAACTTTAACTCAATCTCATTATGTTGAAAAGATTTTGAAAATATTCAATTATTTTGATTTAAAACCTACTTCTACACCTTTAGATATTAATATTAAATTAACTAAAAATGATGGACGTTGTGTGCAATAGTTAGAATATACAAGGGTTATTGGTAGCCTTATGTATGCAATGCATTGTATAAGGCTAGACATTGCATTTGCAGTAAATAAGTTAAGTAGATTATAAGTAATCTTAGTTCTATTCATTGAAATGCAATTTCGTATATTTTTAGATATTTAAAGGATATTATTAATTATGATTTGTAATTTTCTGGATATCCTAAAGTTTTAGAAGGATATAGCGATGCAAGTTGGAAATTTGGTTCGGAAGAATCAAAGTTTACAAGTGGATGGATATTCACTTTTGGAGGAGCCACGATCTCATGGGGATTAAAGAAGTAAACTTGCATCACACATTCCACTATGAAATCGAAATTCATTGCCTTAGCGGCAAGTGGAAAAGAATCAGAATGGTTAAGAAATTTACTAATCAAAATTTCAATTATGATTAAACCATTGCCACCTATCTTTATACACTGTGATAGTGAAGCAACACTATCAAAGGCTTATAGTCAAATGCATAATGGGAAAAATAGACACATTGGTCTAAGACATAGCTATGTAAAACAATTACTTAGAGATGGAGTAATCTCAGTAATTGAAATTAGGTCTGCAGAAAACTTGATGGATCCGTTTACTAAAAGCCTTGGCAGAGATAGAATTCACAAAACATCAATCGGGATGGGTTTAAAGCCAGTTAAGCTAAACAACTACTTATGATGGGAACCCTACCTAATATTTGTTTAGTCAATGTTTAGGTTCAAAAGGAAAAATAAGTCGTAAATATGTAATGACTAAAGGGCACTACATTGATGAGAAATAAATCTCATATACATCCCAAGAAGCGTAGTATTTTTTTACTTGTAATGGATAAGGGGAGGTTGAGTATTGCTCTTAATAGTCCTATAACACTATGTGTTGAGATTTTAAAGTTACAAGGACATCTCTTATAGGTTTACCTATATAAGTGTGAGGGTGGAGCCGCTTTCAATGAGACATGATTTTATCTCATAAACACTTACGAAAATCAGGGTACTAGCATAGGGCCTAAATGTGCTAACCTTTTTTATTGAACACCAAATATGTGAAATAGTTGTATGACATAATTTCGGTTTATCGTATAAGATCATTAGTTCAAGACTTAGTTTCACTAATGACCTTGACAAACCTTGAATTATTTTCACTAAAATGAAAATTCAAGTGTATGGGACATTTTCATTTGTGCACATATTTCTAGTTTTACTCTGTATTTTCAATCTTTAAAATAGTGGGGGATTTTTGAATATTTTAAAATTATGGGGGATTGTTGGATATTTTAAAATATAAAATAGTTCTAACTTTTGAATTTTTGCTTTGAGTTGTTTTGTCCCATACCGTGTAATAGAATTTTTTGGCTTTAATTTATATTGTGGAGTTTTAGCTGAAGGCTTATAGCCTTCACCCAGGAGGCACTGAATTTTGTAGCTTCCAACGCCATGCACCCCATCAGTCCCACACACACGCGCGCGCGCCGAGCCAAGCCGGCCGGGCTGGGTCGGAACGTGCACGGGCGCGCGAGCCAAGCCGGCCGGTTGGGTCGAACGCGTATGCACGAGCACAAGCACGTTAAACTTTTGGACAAAAGTGTAACCGCCCATTTGAAATTGAAACCGTTTTGTTATTTCTAAAATCGCTGTCTTATCCGACCGTTGAGTTTCTTAAACGGATATGTCCGTTCAGTTATTATTTTCAACGGATATGTCCGTTCTCAAAAAGGGTCTCAAGACCCTCATTTTTGATACTCAGTTTTTTTTTTTTTTTTTCATTTCTTTTAGCCCAGTTTATTTTTAAGATATGTTTTCAGAGTTCCACCCTTCTTTGGCGAATCTGATCACACGAACACACTTCTGATTAATTGTATCCTGGAGCCATTTTTCCGATAACGCATTGGTGATCACTTGATTGAATAATAAAATAAATGGTAAGAGAACACAAATTCAAAGAAAACCACACATCAATTGTTATTTTTCCAAGGAGCTTAACTCGAATGAATTGTATGAATATTACTCTGTTTTAATATTAACAATATGGGTGGAAATGTCCATCGATCAAGACCATCCAATTATTTACGGCATGTTGGAAATTCATACTGATTGAAAGGTCCTCACTTCCATCACCAAAAGTTTTCTTACCATTATATTTATTTATTGGTTACCTAAATCATGTAATCGATAGAACCAACAGAATTGTCATTTCAGTTTATTTCCTTGCTATAACTAATCAAATAGGTAACCCATCAATTATTTGCCCCATATCAACGGGCATATGATACACCAATTGGCGAATAGAAATGAGCAGACCATTACTATAGATATGCAAAGCACATACCATCATTCTTCATTCCCCAATGAATAGCATTTTGAAAGGCATGAGAAGATTACTTTTCTGGCCGGGGAACGATCAACAACCAGATCTATATTTTCTCAATATAACCAAAAAGGAAAAGAATTGTTTGGTTATTGGAAAGTATTTAATACAAGTTCAGAAAATTAAGGGGGCACTCCGATGGTATTTCTCAACTATAAATAGGAACCTTGAGAAAAATAGGAAAAATAAAAAATTGACAGGTGCAATATTTTGTTTTGGTACTCTTTTTATACTGTAGTATATATATAATTTTGTCTGTTACTGCAATTCATATAGTCATCTTGTACAGGGAGCAACTTACATTAGATCATCATCCAATAAAAATGAATTTCACATGAAATTATGAGACTCCTTATTTAGGATATCCCTCATTTTCGTAGCCACCCGCCAATTTACCAAATCAAAATTCAGAATTCAGTAGACAAGACACATGTTGCGCGAAAGCTTATAAATTAACCAACGATCTCGCGTTGAATGATCAAATAAGAACACAAAATAGAAGAAAATCAACCATAAACACATAAGAGACAATATTTACATGGTTCGACAATATGCCTATGTCCACAGACAACGAAAATCCACTATATTGATTATCATACATGAATACAAGAACACTCAAGCCTCACCAAAGCGCTCCCCACACTACAAAAAATAAGACTATTAGTGGTAGTTTTTTGCTGCAAAAAAGTGTCGCTTTTAACAAAAAAACTATTGAGACTATTAGCGGCATTTTTTTTGTTAATAGCGGCAGATCTTTTCTATAATTTGGCCAAGAGCTTTATATAGAAGATACAAATCCTACTTCTAGTCTAAGAGAAACTAGCCTTATATAGAGTTTGAATATAACTAGGCCATTGACCGTTAAAGACAAACTACAATTCAATCTCCAGGTTAGAGCCAACTGCCAAGTTAGAGTTCAACTAAAATTCAAACTCTCCAAGTTAGAGTCCAACTACAATTCAAACTCTCCATGTTAGAGTTAAATAATAATTCTCTACCTGGCTCTAAGCTTGACCATGTACTCTTTCTTCTGATCATCACTATGCTCGTATCACCACTGCCACAAGCACCCAGAGGGTACTCAAACCTGCTGAACATTGATCAAATCCAAGCAATGTCTAGTCTTGACCGCTGGTACCATCTTTGTTACCATATCTGTAGGATTGTCCTCCATACTCACCTTTTTCAAAGATATCTCGCCATCTTCGATTACTTTCCGTACTAATTTCGGAGAACCCTGTTTCTTCTTCTAAAGTTCTCTCTTAATCTTTTCTCTTTTGAATTTTTTTTAAGCTTTTATAGAGAGAGGGGTGCCTCTCTTTTTATAGGAAAAAGGGGGATTAGGAGCGTACTTAGGTGCTAATAGGGTTAGCAATTAGGTAATCTTCTAATCTATGGTTTCTTAGGATTTTGGGAGCTTGAAAATGTGTGCAATTGGCTTCAATGGTAGATGATAGGGTGAGGTTTCAAATGACTAAAGGGTTGTAAATAGGCTAAATGGGGGTGCAACAGTCCTAATGAATCCTACCCTAAACATTGAGATGGTCATCAAGTCATACCCTAAAAGTGGATTTCAAGCAAAAGCCAACAGTTACTATAGCTAAGCTTGACGTATGCATTACACACGCCAAGCATTGCTACAGTGCTAGAGAAGTCTAGAGTCCGCTGGGGGCCCACCTGTACTTGGCATGTGTAATATACACAGCAAGCCATTTCTGAAAAAAAATGGCTTGGCGTGTGTAATACACATGCCATGCATACCTCAGCCAGGTGCAGTTTTTAGCCACTCTTCGGATCACCGTAACTTTTAAAGTACAACTCGGATTGAAGTAGTTTTTGGCTTGTTAGAAAGCTGGTAACCTCTACTTTTCAATGGTATAAGATTTAGTTTCAGTAAAGGTCCTCATCAGTCCTAGTAAATCTCACTCTAATTAGTGCCCGAGAGGATTAACTATGGGTCTAGAGAGGTTGAGGGTGATTCCTAAGGATTTAAGTAAGTTCCTAAGAGATTTGTGCAGGTTTCTAAGGGTACGGGAAAGTTCCTAAGGGTTTGTGAAGGTTTCTAAGGGTACGGGGGATGCTATCGGAAGCTCGGGGAGTGCGCCTCTCTCAAGCATGTTTCGATCGGGCCTTGGGCCAAATTTGGGTGCCTACAGATGCCCCTCTTTGATATCCGATAACTAATGATAAAATGCCAAAGACAAGAGACATCCGAATAGACCCAAGGCATCACTCACGGGTCCGTCATATTTAGAACGAACCTCAAACATCAGGTGGGTAACATGGTGAGTAAACGAAAGCCCTGTATGTTGGGAAAAACGTCCGTTCCTTAAGGTCATCGGTCCCCAATCGCTTAGCGATATTACTAGGCATAACTAGTGCTGTCAATGGGTCGGGCTTCAGCCCGGACCCGGGGTTGATGGGTGGGGTTCGGGCCCAAATTTTCATAAATTTATTAAACAGGTCGGGCCCGGGGGTTCGGGCCCAAATTTTCATAAATTTATTAAACAGGTCGGGCCGGGCCCAACCAGGATAAGAAACAGGCTCGTGTTAGAGCTTCAAAATGTAAGGCCTGGCACGTCCCAACCCATTTAGCTGAGATCCTTTATAAAAAAAAATTTAATTTAAAAAAAAAAAAGGTGAGAAACCCGGCTCGGCTAGGATAGTTAATCGGGCCGGGTTCGGGTCGAAATTTTTTTAAATCGGGCTTAGCCTAGCCCGACCCGAATAGCTAACCGGGCTAGGCCAAGCCCAAATTAAAAATAAAAATAAAAAGGGCTGGGTGAAAAACCCGCCCCGACCCGTTGACAGCCCTAGGCATAACCAAGATGGAGCGAGTTGCGAAAGCCCAATATGCTGAGAAAAATATCCACTTCTCGAGATGATTGAAGATGTTCGATGTTCAAGTTTCATTCTGAATACAGCAGTTCCGTAAGTGAGAGGGTGATCGACAATGCTTAAAGATAGGCGCTAAGCAAATGCGCGAAGATCCACAGTTTGTGTCCAATCATATGAGGCATTGATTGCCTTATCTGACTGGTCATGGGTGCCCTTGCGTGAAGTAGGGTTCGAGGTCTTTAGGCAAACCCATCGATCTCGAAGTTAATTTAGCACGACTACTCAAGCGGAGCGAATTGATATTGCAACGCTTTTTGAGAGTACGTGCCCTTTTTAAGGACGTATGCATATGCACATATTATTATTATTAATTTTTTTTTAATTATTTTATGTGATGATTTTTTTTGTTATTTTATGTGAATTTTTATTATTTTATATAAATTTTTATTATTTTATGTGAATTTTTATTTTTTTATGTGAATTTTTATATGTTCGGAATTTTGAGCATACTCATTGATCCTGAACCATTTATTCTAGCAGAGCCTCCCAAGCAGATCAAATGGAGGTTGACGTGCCATTCCGGGGGCATGTGCACTATTTCGGGTTCGAAGAGGATCAAGCTAGGTGTGTACAACACACATGTAAAGCCAAACTTGGCCAGAAAGAGCTTGGTGTGTGTATTATACACGCCAGGCCAAATCGGGCCAGGTTTGGCTTGGCGTGTGTATTACACACGCCAAGCCAAAACTGAATACACACGCCAAGCCAAAACTAGGGGACTTTTAAAACAGCTGAGCCAGAGCCAAAAGGGGGTATTTTCAAAATTCTCTCCTCCCCCCTCTCTAAACCAAAATGGAACTTCCTCCTAGGGTTCCTTTGAATTGATTTGAACCGCTTTTCTCCGCCGGTGTTCGCTCTTGCCGATCAAACATACGCTCTACGTCGGATGAAGGAACTATTCTCTTGAAGGTGATCATTGTTCTAACCTAATTTCCTTTGATTTTTCTTAAATTATTGGCAATGTGGTTAGGATTCTTGCATTTTTAAATGATGAATGAGTGATTTTCCTTGCAAGTAGGATTATTTATGATTCATTTGATTTCTTCCATGTGCATTGGCCTTGATTTTGAGCAAAAATATGAAGATTTTTTTTTTTTTTTTTTTTGTGATGGCCTACTCATTTTCTCCATTCGTTGATGTGATTAGGGGCTTCTTTTTCCTCTCTTTTGCGTGGATCTAGATGTTTTTTTTTTTGTGCCATGCAAGGCCATGATGATTTTTTTTTGTTTTTCTTTGATTTATATTTTTGTTTTTGCATGTTTATTGTGTATGCATGTGTATATATATATACAAATGTATATTTTTTGGAATTTTGTTTGTTGGAAAAAGGAAGACTCTCTTTTTTTTTGTATGTTTATCCATGTTTTACCTTTTTCTTTTTTTTTTTTAATTTTTGGTTACATGTGTATACTTTTTTTTTTTTTTGCTTGTTTTTATTATTATTTCTTGTGCTTTTTCTTTTCTTTTTTTTGATGTGGGGGTTTGGGCCTCACCCTCTTTTTTGATGTATTTCTTAGAAATGATGATGATTTCAGATTGATGAAAAATAAGAGGGGCATACATACCTTATTTTGGCTTGCAGCAATCGGTTTTTCGCTACTGACATCTTTTGATATTGTTGCTTGTTTCCATCTCAGAATGTTGAGTGAGGAAGAGCACGGGCAAGAGGAGGGATCAGAAGTGGCCTACAGTTCCCGGGGGGAGCAGTTTTTTATAGTGCAATGCTCTTCCCAACCTTGGTACAAAATGTAGGGCGAGGCAGCCCGGACTAGTTTACTTAATCAACAACACACTCATATCTCGAATTTCGGGATTGCTGCCAAGGTAAAAAGTTTAATTTTGCCACCTTGCCTTTTCTTTGTGTGAGCTTGCTTTATCTTCTAACACTTCTTTATTTTGATGTAGGACCTGCCGTCAATTATGTTCCATGGAGGTTGGCTTGACCTCCAGCGCCTCTACTACTATCTCCCTCCGGTGGTGAAGTTTCTCCTTGCCCAAGCCAGTTTTAGGGATTTCCTTTCGTGCCCTGCCATGAGGGGCGACGCGGCCTATGTGAAGGCCTTAATTGAGCGCTTTCGGCCCGAGACTATGACTTTCCACATGGCGATGGCTGAGATGGATCTTACCCCAGTCGATTGTTTGATGATTATGGGGATTAGGATTGGGTGTTGCATGATCTCTTCTAAGTTGCTGTGCTTTATTGGTTGGTGGTAAAAGTCATTTAAAAATCAAAGAAAGAGTAAAACAGGGGATGGAATCAGCACAACCAAGAAATCCTAGACCTGCAAGATACAAGGTCCATTGTAGCAAGTTCTGATAAGTAAGAGTTTTGTCCCACAGGGAAAGGTGATCTACAGCTCCAAAGGAGCCATCTCTAGTAGTCCCTCCAGATCTGACTGCAGATCTGGCAGTCCTAAGAGGAGGGGAGGTTAAGGTCACTTATTCTAAGTATTCTAAGGTACTCTAATGTCTAAACTACAGAAGGGGTTGAGAGGATGGATGGAGTGTGGAAAATAAATATAAAAGGGTGAGAAGTATGTTATTGAGCTCAGATCAGAGGAGTTTTGTAACTCAGATTCAGATCTGATGTTATAGAAATCCTATCCAATGGCTACATTATCACCACTGACGAGAAAAGATTCAACCCATCACTCTGCCATGACTCAACCCTTAAGGTTATAACCTGTCCACTCAAATGGTCACAGACTATCCCATAGGGGAACCACAATCCAGGGATGGGTCAAAATATAATAAGTAAATCATTGCAGGCACTATTTCATCCAGGCTACCAGCTCAAGAATCTATAGGGAACCTCAACCTCTAAAGTTCTATGTGTGGGGCTAAGGCTGTATAGGACCATGATAGCCTAGACACATAAAACCAGCAAGTGATTGAGTACAACCTTCGATCTAGCTGTCCATTGTTTGAGTGAGGCTACAATGGTCCAGTCACAAGCCTACAATCTCTATTACCAGATCAGATCCAACATCTGATGGCGGATCTATATCAGTACAGGGGAGTCTGCCTCTGTACAATCTCCCACCAGGCTTCTACAAGCTCAGGTGTAAAGAAGAAGGATCCATCTTGGATCGGTGAATTAGAATCACCCTAAGGCTATAACCTATCCACTTGAATGGTCACAGACTATCCCAGAGGCCATCCTCCTCACGGAGCCCAAGACAAAACAAGATTATTGCTGCCACCACCATGGTTACCAGGCTACCAGCTCAAGCTCCCATGGGGATTTCAGATCTAGTGGGTCCTGTGGTGGGGCTAAGGCTGTATAGGACTATGATAGCCTAGACACATAAGTCACTTGGATCTGAATGGCCCTTAGAATCAGTCCTCCATTGCTTTCAAACACAGCTAAAGCAATGGCGGATCACAAGGCTGCCTTGCACAGAGCATCTCACATTCAAACACAAATCTCACAAAGTACAGATCCTATTACAGAACTTCCATTAATCTAGTTCAAAATGCATACAAAGACATAGCCAGCAAGTGCTGGACTATGGAGGGAAGGAAAAAGAAAAGGAAAACTACTTACAACTACAAAAAGAAAAACAAAACGATCTCAGATCAAGTCTCTAAGAAATGAGACGTGTTCCCAACTATTCCAGGATGTAGAAAGAAAAGAAAGTCTAAGCTCCCTAAACCTAAGCTAAGTGTGGGTATTTATAGCAGTGGTGTGGAGGCACATTAGGGTTAGGAAACCCTAATTTTAATAATGCCACATGGCTGAATAGTGATCCTGTGATGCCTTGGGGCGCGTGCATGGAGATTTGAGCGTGGGAGTGCGTGTCCTAATCGCTGGAAATTCTCAGAAAGTCCTCAGCTGAAGGGATGAAAGTTTGAGGTTCAGAGCTTCGCTAGGTAGCCATTGTTTCCCAGACTTATCGCATGGTAGCTCTTGCTCTTCAAGCAGTCGCGAGGTTGAGTAGACATCAGAGCCTCAGATGTCGCGGGGTTGGAGCTCGAGCAGTCGCGAGGTAGCTGCGCGATCGCTGGGTTGATCTTCGCGAGGATAGATTTGAATAGCGTGAGAACTTCTCTTTACTGGCCTTCACGAGGTACCTCGCGAGGCTATAATGGGTTCTGAACTGTGCGAGGTTCTAGGTCTTAACTGATCTTCGCGAGGATGGCATTGCCTTCGCAAGGATGCTTTCTTCTTGAATGGCGCGAGAACTATGCGAGGAGTTCTCTTCTGATAATTGCATCCATGACCATCGCGGACAATTTAGCGAGTCTCTGAAGCTCTCTTCTCGGTTGTGGAGCTGCGAGGTTGAGAGAGAGGTCTGCTGAGCTTGAGGCGAGCGCCCAATGTGTTATACTCTTGAGCTTCATGAGAGCTGCGCGAGTTTATGTTTCTGAAGCTCTTTAGTCAATCAACTGCGCGAGAAGTTGTTGTAAAGTCTTGGGAAGCTCAGCTGGACTGCGCGAGGCTTATTTCAGGTCTGGATTCAGAGTCCATCCTTCTGAGGGACTTCTGGTGCCAAAATAGGCTCTTTAGCAGGATTTGTGGCCTTATTTCACTGCTGGTTATTACCTACATAAAACACTTAACAAGGACTTATTACGTGACTATGGGTCTAATCAAAGGTTAAGTTAAGGGATGAAAAGTGGTACTTTTCAAGTCTTAACAGGGCACGCCGGTGACCAATCTTCACAAACCAGGTTAGGACGAGGTGGTTCAATTAATTAGAGATTACCCCTCCTCTCAGCACAAGTTTTTGCTCTGAAGTTAAATTATCTTGGCTGGCCGATTTGTTTAATGAGAACGAATTGGTGGATTTGGGCTAGTTGGATGCGGATATCCCTATTGAACTCATGCATGCCGTGATGCTGGCTCGCATTTCGCTCCTTTCCCTCCTAGGCAAGACCCTTTTTGTAAATGCTAGCGGAGGTCGGGTTTCATTATCCTTGCTTACTCTTATGGGAAATTGGGATGAAGTATACAGGTATGACTGGGGTGGGGCCGGATATGCCGTGCTGATGTCAAGCCTGGCTCGAGCTTCAGTTGGGAACACAGCTTCCGTTGTTGGTTTCTGGCCTGTGATTGAGGTACCCCTTGACTCTCCCACTTTCCTTGGTTTATTGGCTAGTCATTCACCCTATATCTGACATATCTTTTACTTTTACTATTTTTTTTTCAGATTTGAGGGTACCTGCACTTCCAATCGGGTCACCCGCTCCTTTTCTCCAAGGTCTACACATATTCGCTTATGAGCAATTGGCACAGGAATCACTGTCGGGATGCCAGAATGAAGTATTTAGAGATGGGCCTGAGGTCCCAATTTGACTTGCTGATCCCGGAGCAGCTACGACAATTTCTTTCTTTTCTTTCACAGCATTTCTTTTTGTGTTACCTGCTTGGTTGATAGGACACATTTCTGTTTGGGCAAGTCATCTACGACCCTTATGTTGGTTCTCCCTTCTGGGATCGAGCCGCCGTGGGTCCACCCCGCTTTTTTATTGATCGCTGTGTCATTTTCTTTTACGGGGCTTGGGCTCGGACATATTACCTGGGATGGAGAGTGGTCCATCATCATCGAGACCACTTAGCTGTACCGCAGGCTCCTCCCGCAGATGTTATGGCTCCTGAGGGTACCATTGAGGCGCTCTCTGCTGGATTTCTCCATCATGGGTCCCCATTGATGACCTTCTCGTGCCTGAGGGATACCAGTTGTGGTATGAGTCCTTACCCTACCGGTCCATTCTTCTGTGTTTCATCCTTGGTGCCAACTTCTTGGCTTTTGGTAGCCTTTGATCTCAGGTAGCTTTCCTCTTTCCTCTTTTTCAGGCCCTTCTGGGATGGGTGCTTCTGATAGCTCGACTGCTGAGGTCCAGGGAACCTTCAGACGCCTTGATGATGCCTTTCTTACAGGTTTGTGTGCGGCCGTAGATGAGCGGGTTGCTCTTGAATTGGTTCCCGTGGTAAGCTCTTTTTTTTTCTTTTTTTTTTTCTTTCTACATGTTTACTTTTTGTACTATGGCTTCCACAACTGACCTCCTCTCCTCTCTTCTGTAGGATTATGAGTCGGCGGTCAACCAAGCGAAGGATTATTGCCATATTGCCGACCTTCGAGACGTGGAGGTGGTAAGTGTCATATTGACTGGTTATGATTATTGCTTTGCTATCCTTATCTTTCGATCGGTCTTGATTGATGAATTTGGGTATGACCTGCAATGCGCTTGCAAAAAGGAATCGTGCTCTCTACTGAGCCGACTCTCTCAGGCGTGGTCCCGGGTGGGGGAGGTTCGAACGTAGCATAGTACCTCGCACCGTCGCAAGAAATTGAAGGGCGCTGCCAAGGATTAGGTCTGCTCTTTTTGATTTGAGACTTTTGAGACATTACTATTTTTCGGTTTTGGGAAGATGTAATGGATAATATGACACCTATGCTTTGGATAATTTTTAGAATGAATTTTAGTGCCTTCTTTTTATTGTATACCCTGTTTCTTTCTTTTGCTTGCTGTAGTATACTAGATTGCTTGCAGGACGAGCTTGATTATAGAAAGGAAAGAAAATGGCCTATGGGCTGTGCCTTAACTGATTCCGGTCAATAGTTTTATCTTTGCGCTGATTGTTCCTGAAAGAAGAGAAAACAAACGTTATAAGCAGTTAGACGTTTTAATCCCTTGTACCCTAGCATGTGGTCTAGGACGTTCGTTAGGCAAATGGTCAAGAAATGGGCTAGGGGACCAGCAAAGGGACCTTCCCATCCTCCTTTAGGGGGGGTAATAGTGGTCTGGTGAGTATATTACACACGCCAGGCCAATCTGGGGGAGAAATGGCTTGGTGTGTGTAATACACATGCTAGTTAAACCTTGGGGATAAAATGGCTTGGCACGTGTATTATACACGCCAAGGAAGTTCTGGGAAAATTTTCTCGGGCATGTGTAATACACACGCCAGGTGCCATCTAGGGAATGTGGGGCCTTTTAAGCTCGAGAATGTATTCTTTTCTCCTTCTTTTGATTTTGATTTGGTATTTTTTTACTGCCATTTTCCTTTTTTCTTGCCCAAGGGTGGGTCCATCGTCCTACATTGAATTATATCTTGGAAACATCTTTGTATGACAATGGACCCCCTTTCCGACCCACCTCTCATGAGGTGTCCGGGACCACTATACTTCCCTCTTTGGGCGTGGGGCCCAACCTTTTAAAGAAGTGGCTTGAGAGTTTGAATGAGAGCGAGCTTGTGAGTCTGGAACAACTTGGATTGGCCCGTCTCTCGTCTTTCCTTGAAGTCTCTCTTCTTTGGGATTTTATACATGTGGCGGCCTCCTTTTGGGAAGTGGGCACCCATGTCCGCTATTTTGGGAACCGTGAGCTAACTCCTACACTTGAGGAACTCTCCAGCTTGTCGGGTTTGAAGCTTCATAGGATCCTTGCCAAAGTAGTGCCGAAGCCGGGTTATGCTAAAGCCGTCCACATGACTTTGGGCTTGAAAAAAATTGGCGGGCTCACCAGGTGTTCGATGAAATTTCTGAGAGAACTTTTTGACAATGAGAGCCTACGAAAATTGCTGACTAGAAATGTTCATAATGTGAAGGCTTTCACTCTCTATCTTATCTCTGAGGTTCTTTTCTATACTAGGGGTGAAAGCTTCTCTCTGGCACTTTGCGACGCCTTGACGAAATTAAAGGGAGGTCGCTCTGTGATGCATCTTGTTTTAGCAGAGCTCTATCGTTGCCTTGATGCCTTTATCTTGGGCAAGGTGGAGTACCTTAGGGGATGTCTGCTTCTGTTCCAGGTCTGGTTAGGGGAGCACCTTGCCATTTGGGACCCATACCTCGCTTCTATGTTGCTTGTGGTGAGGTGGCTTGCTGCTTTTTGAGTAGATGCCCCATGCTTCCGCGGGGGGATTTATAAGGGCTGAAGCTTTGACTGGCTCAAGCTGAGTTGGTGTGGAGCTTACTTGGTTAGACAGGACTTTCCCAGTAGTTCGCTCTAGAGACTATGAGGGCACTACTCTCCTTGGTTTGACCGGCATCACTTACTAGTTCCCATTTTGAGTGCTGCGTCAGTTTGGTTTTCCTCAGCAGGTGCCAAGCGCGACAAAACCACACTTATGCGACTTGATTTTCTCTCGGGGATCCCTTGGGGATATGGATAGGATAGCTGCCCTCTGGGAAACGCGTCAGTCGATGTTTATGTGCGATCTAGAGCAACAGAATTTGGTTTTATCCTCCCCAAAGTATGAGGCTTGGCTACTGTCTGAGATGTCTTCTGCTTGTCACTTTGATTAGGCAGAGCACAATGATGTAGAGGGGCCTTGGCCAAAAAAGGAGTCGCTGCTTCGAACCCGTATTGAGCTACTAGCAGACGAGAAGTGGATCTTGCATGAGCATTTAGAGAAACAAATGGTTAGAGCAGAGGTGGTAGAGGCCAGAGCTGATGTAGGTGAGTGTGAGGTTCTTCGTCTGGAAGGAGCCTTGAGTGACACTCTTGGTACTACTGATGCCACCCGAAAATGGTATAAGAGTCTTCATGGCCGCTAGATGATAGAGGGGGATGTATGGGAGGATGCTTTACATGCAGAGATCCGTGCCTTGAAGAGCGAGTTGGGTTGTTGATTTCCTCCTACACATTTCTTTTTGCATAGATCAAAACCACAGAAGGGGGCCTAAGAAACCCTTGTTTAGATACATCTTTTTTGGTATAGATATTTTCTTTATGTTTTTTTCTTTTTATGTTTCTCTAAAAATGAAAGAACGAAGCTAGACATCACACAAATTATTTTTTTGGGATGTGGTGTAAGCAGAATATGGGTTTGTAAATGGAAAAGAGAAATCTATTATATTTTGTGAAATGGCCTTCTTGCCCGGTGGTGGTGCACACAGTGTGGGCCTGAAAATTGAAAAGGAAAATGTATTATCTTTTACAAAAGTGGCCTTCTTGCCCGATGGTGGTACACACAGTGTGGGTGTGAAAATGGGAAAGGAAAATGTATTATCTTTTACGAAAGTGGCCTCTCCGGTCATCAAACCAATCATCCCGGAGTGGGGGGAGCACAGTGTTGGCCTGAACATGGGAAAGGAAAAATTATTATCTCTTTTTTTTTTTGGGTGCCTTAAATGCAAGGGGAGGCAAACGGGTCCCAATTTAAGCATAGTCGAGCCCCTTCATTGTCGGACCTGAATGAGGTTCAGGATTTTTACCAAGGCCGAAAAATCCATCCCTTTGGATCGAATCAACCTTTTCCCTTTACCTTGGGTGTAACGACTTTGAAATTCTGAACAAGAGCCTGACTATTTCGATATGTGTGCCCGACACGGAAATTGAGATAGATTTTAAAAATTACTAATCAATATTGGTTGAGATAAAGATACCCCGTAGTTAGATGAATTCAATGTGAATTCTCGTTTCAATCTGAGTCATTTAGGATGTTGATACGGCACGTTGCGCCGTAGCGACCGTGTTCGCGTTTCATGCCGGAGTCGAACTTAGGATTAAAATGAAATATCAGAGATATTTCATTTTGATAGCTTATAACGGAAGGAAAGGGAACCTGGAAGTCCAGTTTTCTCCTTCTTCTTCTTGTTCTGATAAACCCTAGGTTTTCTATGATGGTTTAGTTGGTCCTTGAAGAACCACAAACAAAGAACACTTTGGTTAGTGTTTACGTGACCTTGGAGTGTGAGAAATCGACGTTAGTACGTTGTCTCTGATTCGGCAAGAAGGTGTACCTTCACTACGCGTCAAGGCGGAGCCGCTAATTGCCGGTTCCGAGTCAAAGGGGTGACGAAGCCCAAATTTCGAATCCAAAACACCCTTACAAACCATTTTGCCGGAACCCTGAAAGGGCCTAAATAAAGGTATGCTTGTGTAGCTAAAATAGGCAAAATTGAAGCCTTGTGCTAGTATTGGTGTGTGTATCAATGATTGTTGGAAACCATAAATGAAAATGGGTGAAATTAGGTCAAGTAAGTGACCTCCATTAATGATAGAGGTGATGCCATTATTGATTGATCAATGCTAGATTGATCGATCAATGAGAGGTGTTGATCGATCAATAAGGGTGTTGATCGATCAATTCGTATAGGACAAATAAGGGAACAGAACACTGAAGACTTCTGGAAGTTCAATGCTCGAAGGGCATTGATCGATCAATCTGTGGGCATTGATCGATCAATGATTGGTATTGATCGATCAATGAAGGCATTGATCGATCACTGGTGTGTAGTGATCGATCAATGAAGGCATTGATCGATCAATCTGTATAAATTATAAATGTGACCAGAAGGTGGGAAATTTGAGAATTTAAGCTATTGATCGATTAATGAGGGCATTGATCGATCAACAGTACACATTGATCGATCAACCAAGCTGGTGATCGATCAATTTGGCTATGCCAAAGTGTGAAGAAAAGGGAGTTATTGATCGATCAATTAAGGTATTGATCGATCAATGAAGGGTGTTGATCGATCAATAAAGGTCATTGATCAATCAACTACCTCTGTTACTTGTGAGAAAGTTTAGGTTATTGATCGATCAATGAAGACATTGATCGATCAACAAGGAGGATTGATCGATCAATCACCCCTGTTTTTGTCCTAATTTGGTTATGTGAATTGAATGCTACTGGACACCGTACCAGTTGACCTTCTGACCTGCCTGACACTTAGTATACAATATTTGTGGTCTAGGATCGAACTACGATGCTTTAAAAAGTTTTGGATTTGCTTAGAAAGAGGCTGATCTGAGGTAGGGGAATTCAATTGAAATTGTATTTATTCTTGATCTCATGGATTCCAAATGTTCTACATATAACTGCATAGTCAGATTTTACTTTTCAGTCATGTTTAGCATATGTGTGACAACTCTGTTATGTATCTGACTCTTGCTATCTGACACCTGTCATCTGTCATCTGAATTCTGTTAAAGTATAATATGTCTGCATGTGATTTGAGGTTTATTAATCTGACGAATCTCACCAACTCGGCGGTATATTCATGTCTAGCACACTCGTGCATCTGCTTGGAAATCCTCGGCACAATTGCACTCCATAGTTGAGGCATTGTCGCATTTCCTGAAATTGTTCATGTGAACGACGATGGTTGGGATTACCCATCGGACCAAATCTGGCTACCACGTGCTATACTCACGGGAGTTATTTAAGTTTATTATTCTAAGTCATTAAACACTATATGCATCACATTCCATAAATTCCGATACGAATTGCCTGCTTTGATAAATTCTACATTTGTGAAATATCTGTTTGCATCTGTTCAATTCTGACCATGTCTTCTACTACCATGTTTTACAATTAAGATGTAATTTTAACTGAAATTCTTCTACTGAGCTTAGATGGTTAGCTCACCCTATTTTCATCAATATTTTAGGTTCGGAGGCTAGAGTTCCTGGCACCGAGAGTGACCCTGACTATCATCCTGATCTAGAGGCTGAGGTAGAGGACGAGGAGACGGACGTCCAGGCGGACGATTTTTATCCTTAGTCTGGGTATACTGGTCTGTTGTTTTTGGGGAATTGTATAAACTTTGGATTATTGTGTGCCTGGTGGCCACTTCTGTATTTACTTCTATAGATATTTCCTTTCTTTTATAGTATTACTATACATTCTATTGGAACCATTATAAGGAACCACTATTTTGGGTGATGGATGTCCATCACCAGTGGTCCTTCTTGGTTCCTTTTTGGGAATGCATATTCTTTTGATATACTTAGATACATGTTTCATTTATCGTTTCTTTTATTCTAAATATCGTAAGTGATGACTCGACCTACCACTGCTGGGCAGTGTCTGCTCGGTTTCTGCTGTATGAGCAGACACTTCGTGATTTGTCTTGGGGATCATCCAGAGTATGATCCTGATAGCACAGATTTTCGAGCGCAGAAATCCGGGCTGTCACAGTTGGTATCAGAGCCTAGGCTTTAGGTTGAACTGCGAGTTCATGTTGGATTGTTTTCACAATCTAGTACTGATCCGTGTTATTATTTTTACAATGACAGACCAGTATGGGCCCTAAGTTCAGAGGCAGACGTAGTGAAGGAAGGGAAAGTCAAAGAGAGGTTCCTCTGAGGGAGATCCCCGATGTTGTAGGCACGTCGCGAGGATTGGAATTCCTCTCGCACACGAATGCGGTTCCAGTGGGACCAAGAGGAGGTAGAAGAGGCAATGAGGAGAGAATGGAGCAGGTGTTGGAAGCCTTGGCTACCAACGTCACTTAGCAGATAGCTGCTCTGACTTAGCAGGCAGCTAGACCACCTCATCAGCCTAGCAGATTCGCGGAGTTTAGGAGAACGAGACCTCCTAACTTCTCGGGTCAGATAGATCCTATAGAGGCAGAGGGCTGGATAGAGGAGATGGAGAAACTTTTTGAAGTGCTCCAGTGCAATGACGTGAAGAAGGTGCATTGGGCCACTTTCAAGTTGGATGGTGATGCCGGACCTTGGTGGAAGTCGGTATCACATAATAGACAGAGAGAGTTTCCTCACACTCCTTGGACATAGGAGGAGTTCACGGAAGTATTTTACCACAAATACTTTCTGAAAATTGTGAGGCATCAGTGGAAAGTGAAGTTTATAGAGCTTAAGCAGGGTGCAATGTCAGTGAGGGATTATGGCACTGAATTTGATCGACTGGCTAGGTTTACACCCCAGCACGTAGCCACTGAACTGATGAGAGTAAGGAAATTTCAACTTGGCCTGAGGCAGAACTTGCTAAAGGATGTCACCATGTGGGAAATGGAGACATATGAGGGAGTGATGGCCACGACTCTCATAGCAGAGGAGGAGAACCAGAAACAGTTTTCTTGGAGAGACAAGCAGGCGCGAGAGAGGCCATTTCAGGGGCAGTCTCAGGACTCGGAGCAGAACAAGAGGGCTAGATTTTCCAGACCTCCGAGATACCCTACACACTCCCGACTGGCAATTTCTTCGGGTCCGAGTTCGTACCAGAGAGCAACAATGCCTACATCTTCCAGACCATTTCGACCGTTTGGGTCTTCTGGTAGCAGGGCCTCAGTGACCCAGGGACCTTCAAGGTTCTCTTCGTTCACTCCAGCTGTGTCATGTGCAAAGTGTGGGAAACCACACAAGACAGAGGATTGTCGGAGGGATACAGGGGCGTGCTTTAGGTGTGGGAAGATGGGCCACTTGGTTAGGAGTTGCCCTGAGGAGAGCAAAGATGGCAAAGAGCGATCAGGATCGGTATCTACGCAAAGATCTTCTCGACCTGTGGTTCAAGGTCGAGCATACGCTGTTACCGTGACCAATGCTCTGACATCAAATGATGTCATTCAAGGTATGATTAAAATTTAAGAGAAGTTATTTATCTAGTAAGATGGAATGGAAATTTAGTAGAAAAATAGAATTATTTTGATTAAGTGTTATAATAATGGTACACATACGCACACACATATTAAACACTTGATCTAATATTGTAACTGGAATATAGGTGAGCTGAAAGTGTATAGGAGTTCTGACATTTGCTTCACTAGAGTTCGAGTCTTGATAGACCCAGGCTCTACGCATTCATTCGTAAGGCCTCAATTTACGAAATAATTGAGCGCCACTCCTGAGCAACTAGATTTCATACTGACAGTGTCCATTCCTACGGGTAGTGCAGTGAATGCACTCACAGTGTGTAAATCGGTGATAGTGTTAGTAGATGATCACGAGACACTGGCAGATTTAATTTTGTTAGATAAGAAGGGATTCGACATCATTCTGAGAATGAACTGGCTATCCGCTTACCATGCGAGCGTTGATTGTCTTCGAAAGATAGTGTTTTTCCGCCCTCCAGAGGAGCGATCATTCAGATTCTTCGGGGTGAAGTCTAAGGTAGCTCCGTTGATATCTGTTATTCGGGCCGAAAAGATGATGAAGAGTGGATGCAGTGGATATATGGCCTTTCTACAAGAGAAATGGGATGAGGCAAATGTGATATCTGATATTCACGTTGCCTGCGAGTATCCCGATGTATTCCCTGAGGATTTTCCAGGACTACCACCAGCTCGAGAGATTGAGTTTGTAATAAATCTGGTTCTAGGCACTGAACCAGTATCTAAGGCTCCCTATCGAATGGCTCCAACAGAATTACAAGAGTTGAAGGAACAACTACAAGAACTGCTTGACAAAGGGTTCATTTGTTTATGGATCACTAGCACTATTGGCTGGAGATCTAGAGAACAATTCTTTCAACCTTATCAAATGTGGATTCTTCGAAAAACCCTCCTCCATGAATTTTCATATGTCCACATGCCAAAATGTTTGCCTCATCCTTCTTCGCTATCTCTGGCTGAATCAATTTCTCCCCGATCTTATTGGATCCATTCATTAATACATTTCTCACAAGAAGCAAGCAGAAACACCAAAGAAAATTATTCCTTCAAAATTACTGACGGAAGAAGAATCTTTCTCACAAATTTACCAATGGAGTACATGACGACTTCTCAGCAAGATCATGAAGCAGACCAATTCCTCCAACAATTAATTAGCAGGACAAATCTCTATCTTCCTGCTGACTTAAAAATTGATGCCACTATTCAAGAAAAAGCATTATCTCAAGACATTAAAGATTTTATCAGAATCTTGGCGATCGCATGAAGCCATAAGGTCCAGACAATACTGCTGTCACTAATCCAAGCAACATCCAATACAGCTGCCAACTACAAATCGTCCAAGAATCTCACTGGACCCCATATATCGATTATTGTCTGCCAATATAATAGTCTCACCAGCTGTCCATGATGCAACCCAAGAAGTCATCATTTCAAATTATGAACCACTGACGCATGCCCTTACGTCAGAACACAATTATCAAGGGACGAAGCGACTGCAACCAATCCACCCAGCACACGTGTCCCACTCAGCGGCGGATTTCAATTCATTTCAAGTCCGCATTCATCAATCAGTTGCGGATTCCAAACCACTTCAAGTCCGCATTTATCTATAAAAGGGTTAGCACAGGGATTGTCCAGACAGAAAATTTAGATTAAGCAATTTCCATAGCTTTCTCTTTCTTTCTTTTGTGTGTATCGAGAAGCTTTCCATATCGGTAAGACTTGTCTTGGCATCTGTGTATATTTGTTTAATGCATGCATAGTAGCAGCATAGTAGTTGCATAGTGTAATATTCCATATGTTTTAAGTTGTTTAATATATTTCTGTTTTATTAGTCATTTGTTTATGCATTAGAGTTTCTGTATTTAGCTTCCTTCTCTTCCGCAACCACGTTTTCCCCCTACTCTGTGTTTGGTATCAAAGCCATGTCCGCTAAGCCCGTGGTAATTACATATGGCGGGTGGCTAGTGTTGGAATCTTGAGAGGTAGTGAGTCGTGATTAGGTGGCTAATCATGGGCGTATGAACCATCTCTTGATGGTTTTATGGATGACTTATAATGGTCTGTTTAGATTTACTACTATGCTGTGGTAGCGTGGGAAGTCGCGTTGGGATGATTTGATGGCATTGTAGCAGGGATTGCGTTGTTGCCGGTTGATTCCCCGTAAAAGTCGTGGGACTCGGTTTTACGACAATCTAGTAGTAAATCTAAATGAATTTTTGTAAGAAGTCCATAAAAATTTATGCAGAAGAAGGTAAATAGTAATTTACTATGCTGATGAATAGTATTCCGAATCACTATTCACTATAGTAAAACTATTCCAACATTACTATTCCTATATGTAATTACAGTCTTATTGGTTTTACAAAAAGCTCTTTTACCCTTTCTTTTTTACTGTTTTAAGAAAAAAAAAAAAAATCAAATTAAAAATCATCAATTTTATTTTATGTCTCTTTTTAATTTTCCCTCTAAAAAATTAATCAAAAACAAACAATTAGATAAATGGTCTCAAATTGATGACCAACAAAACCAATTAAATCGATGGACAATTCCTTCCATCAATCCTAAAACAATCTATCAATATGGATGGAAAGATTGGTCCACCGATATGTCAATTAAAACTACTGAGCAAACTCTCAAAGATAAATGAAGAAAGTCAAAATGAAGGTTTTCAATTACTTTCCAACGAAGATCTTTTACATGACCTTCAACGTTTCAAATTTCTTCATTTAGGATGCAGTCAAGTTGCATTCAAACCTTTGACCTTATTGGGTTTTGAAAATACTAGTATACTTAGCACTCTCAGAGATGCTAGATGCCTTGATTGGCAATCTTCTCTGATGGCTGCTATTGAGACCAGCTTATGCCTTGGTCCAGTATACTACAATTCCTTAGTACCAAATTTAACTTTATCTTTAACAGATAGAAATATTTTTCATGCTTGTACCCTTCATCTCCAAACTGAGGGATACAACTTTATGCCTGGATCAGAGGCCATTGCTCTGATCTATCGCCTTCATTATAAGGTGATGACTTCTCTGGTTCCTAAAATTAATTATCAAAATGAACCAGGAAAAACAGTCTTAATTGAGACTAATAGTGCAACCACTAATGTTGCTACACGAAAATTATGTGAATGGAAAAATATTGCTTTTCCTGACGCTTGGCGTATACCTCAAGCTGTCTCACCTAAACCAATTTTAAACCAAGAAATTGAACAAATTGTTCAAAATACCCAGGGAGATGTTATCTTAAAATTTGATAGATCTACATCTCACAAAACTTCTTATAGGAGTTCTTATTCTGACACGAGGTCTCGAGGTCCTTATAGAGTATCTATACCCTCGACTGCTCGATCATCTTATTCAGAAGCTAACTCATCTGTTCCTTCTGAATTTAATCAACCCAATCTGGAAGGAATCCAAGTTTCTGAACAACAGATTCCTCACGGGATATATACCCAACAGCAGAGGGAATCTCCTACTGCTAGCGAGATGAATTTCTCAATCCATTAATAAAAGTTTTTATGGCTTTTATAAAACCAGAAAACTTTGTCATCAATAGACAAGAAATCAATGCTGAATTTCAGCAAGATAAATATGCACCATTCCGGGAATGGTATTTTTAAAATTTTCTGCATCAAAATTGCAAGAATTCAAAGAACAATTTTATCAATATATTGAAACTTTTTATCAAGTAATTCCATTTGTTACTTGGTTCAAAGCAACCAATTATCTTGAAATGACTCAGGATGAAAGGAAAATATTTCTCCTTGAGGATTTTCAAAAGGAATGGGAAAAATTGGATGGATTAACTATTTAGTCAGTTTATCCTCCTATTGAAACCTTAAAACTTCCTCAATCGAATCCCACAACAACTTTGGAAACCAAAGTCTGTATCAAATCTATTGATAAATCAAACACTTCCTTAGTACAATATACTAATCCCTATCAAGAATTTATTTATCAATTAAAATCTCGATTAAAAGCATTATCTGGTAAAAAACAAATAAAACAAACAAATTTCCAGATTAATGTTTTAACTAAAACAACAGAGAACCATAAATCTAAATCTTATCCTCCAAGTTTTTATAAACAACAAAAACGCCTACAATTAATCAATTCTCTTTGTCCAAAAGGATAAAGAAATCAAGATCAAAATCTCAAGAACATATTCAATGCTTTAAATGCACCAAATATGGTCATTATGCCAATCGGTGTAAAATGAAAAAGAAACTAGAACAATTGTATGACAAAGGCCCTAAACTTTTAGTTTTCAATCTGGCCACTCTTCATCCAACAATTCATCCCCTGACTCTAATCAAGACTCTAAAGAGTCTAATCAAGATTCTGATCAAAAGCCTTTTGACACAAATCAAGAGTCTTTAACTAGGTCTTCCAATATTCATGAGAATAATTTAATAAAATCTGAATTAAAACCACACAGGAAGTCCCTTATTCCTCCTAATCATATCCATGCTTTGAGTCAAAATTGGTCTACTCAAATTATTCTGATAATTCCTCTGGGGATTCCTCAGGAATTCACTATCCCTGATGAAGACAAATCAAACTTGATAAATCAACAGCTATCTTTAGTTCCTACTAGTCACTATACTAAAAATCAGCCTAGTCAGGAAAAAATTAATCCTCTTTCGGTTGAAATTACACAGCACATTCAACCACAATTATCCATTAACATCTTAGATAAATATACACCTAAGAAATCATCCAGTGAATTAGATGTGATCTTTTCTGAGTTAGTTAAGGATTTGGACTATGAAAACATCTTGGATTCCACTATAATCACTAGTCAAGTAACTAGTGTCCACCAATTCAATATTCAAAATCAATCTGATTATTTTCACCCATTGATTTTATCAAAGTACAAAATATCTTCTTTGCCCAAGATAAAAAAGAACTCCAAATTAAACTCTCAAAAGCATATTGAATGCTTTCAATGGTCTAAGATTGACCATTTTACCAACTTTCTTAACTGGTCCAAGTTTGACCATTTTTTCCTTAGGAAAAACCCAGGCCCATTGTATGGTCCTCAAATTAATCCATCTTTTCCTGGTACATTTTCCCCTCAAATCATCAAAAACCAACCATTTAGATATCTTAGCACTATTGTGCTCTCTAATATCACTTTCCCTGTTACCTACAACATCCCACGGGTTATACAGGATTACTATTCGGACCAGTTTCACTCTCCTTATGAAACTACTCTACCCACTATCTTACTACCTTATTCACCTACGGTAGACAAAATCCTATTCACACATCCTTTGGAATCTCCTTCTTTCGGTTCCTCTTTATGTCTCATCCCAAAACCTCATTGTGTAATTTTGGGGCCCCCATGTCTCCTACCACTTTCCTTTCTATTTCTCCTAACTTTTCCTATCATTCCATTTCTACTTACTTTTCTTTCTATTATTAAATTACACAATAAGCTTTTCATTCCAAGACCTCTCCATGCAAATTTACTTCCTTTTTCACATCCACAGAATAACCTCATCCAACAATACACCTACACGAATAGGTACAACCAATACAATGCCTACAACCAATACAATCATAAGCACACAAATTATTATGCTACCTTTAGTCTTTCTTGGCATTTGGAATGGCATGAATGGCCATCAGGCCTTATGCACACCAAATTCCCATATAAATATTTAAAATCTTTGAAAATAACATGATTAATCCAATCATAAAATTATAAATTATTTTCTTGGTCATAATTTCCAAACCCCCATAAATGATTTTGCATGGAATTTGCCAGCATACAAATTTATTTCTTTTATTCCCAATGGAATTTAACCCAAATCCGTTTTTATTCTTTTCTCTTTTGTTTATCCCACAAAATCTTATCTTCAAAGTCGTTCCAAAATCCCATCTTTTTGGACGCCTTATTATCCCTCTAGCAGGTAATTACTGACAAGGTAAACTAAAAGTTTTTAAGTATCAAACAACCCCAATAAACAACCGGTATTTTCAGCATTACTATTCAAGTATGCATCATATTTCGTAAAACTTCCATTTCCACTTCTTTGTGATTCTCCCAAATATCACTCAAACCCTTATCTTAGGGATCCCTTTTATTTCTTCCATCTTTCCCTTTACTCGGGTTGATTCTCAAGGCATTTCCGCCCAATTTCAGGGTCATCCCCTTCGATTCCACTTTCTCTCCTCTCCTTCTGAGGACTCCTTTCCTCATCTTTGTTGTGTCTCCCTTACAGGTAATACCCAATTCTGGGGGGATCATCACTCCAATCATACTACTCACACTAATCAAATTGGTTATTCCTATTTGCATGAGCATTTGCATTCACATTTACATACCACCAATCCAGTGGTCTTATATTTATGCGGTGATCCTACACTAGGAAATCACCAGCTCACCACTACTTTTTGTGCAGAGAATGACTAGCCTTACAGGAAACTCTTATCTTAATATCGCCAATTCAACGAAGACAATTCTTCGCCAAAGAAAAGCTTATAATCGTCCTTCGAGGTTTCAACCTGTGTTTATACCTCTTGGCAAACTCATAGCCAAATCTATAATTTTCCCAATTCATTATACCAGATACACAATTCTACAAAAGCCCAAGAAGCTTTTGACCCATATCCAACTACCCAAATACTACCAAAACCTAGATCTATCCCTGACTGTATTAACCCTGACCTTTACCAGGATGGAAGTGGTATAGGTCCAAACCATATGGATCAAAATATGAAAAGAATTCAGCAACATCTGAGTTTCCTTACCAACAAGAGCCACTCAACAATGCCAAATTAATTATTATATGATAGTCTTATCTCTTTATTAAGAGAGTTCAACGGGAAGAAGGAATTTTTCCATTGAAAAATCAATCATTTTCTTGACCTCATTGCCTCCATTGAACCTCATTTCAATGATCCTATTCTTCATCGTCTCAAACGATGCATGTTTGAGAAACTCAAATATGTTCTCCCCATTGATATTTCCCAATCTATTATTGCTCAAATTGAGAGTCCTGCTTTTGAAATCAAAGCAATTCTCTTAAAAAACTATCAATTCCTTAATACTCTTCAGGGTTTTCATCTTCCAAAAATTTCTCTTTTCAGTCATGATTACCCTCACAATCTTCTTCAATGCCTCGATTGGGGTTTGATCAATCAAATTATTTTCTCCATTTCTGACATTCCCAGTGTTCCTAGAATGATCAAATCTATGCTATTCCATGCTGCTAGATCCTTACCTAGTAGTATTCATCTTACCTTATGGATCACTAGCACTATTGGCTGGAGATCTAGAGAACAATTCTTTCAACCTTATCAAATGTGGATTCTTCGAAAAACCCTCCTCCATGAATTTTCATATGTCCACATGCCAAAATGTTTGCCTCATCCTTCTTCGCTATCTCTGGCTGAATCAATTTCTCCCCGATCTTATTGGATCCATTCATTAATACATTTCTCACAAGAAGCAAGCAGAAACACCAAAGAAAATTATTCCTTCAAAATTACTGACGGAAGAAGAATCTTTCTCACAAATTTACCAATGGAGTACATGACGACTTCTCAGCAAGATCATGAAGCAGACCAATTCCTCCAACAATTAATTAGCAGGACAAATCTCTATCTTCCTGCTGACTTAAAAATTGATGCCACTATTCAAGAAAAAGCATTATCTCAAGACATTAAAGATTTTATCAAAATCTTGGCGATCGCATGAAGCCATAAGGTCCAGACAATACTGCTGTCACTAATCCAAGCAACATCCAATACAGCTGCCAACTACAAATCGTCCAAGAATCTCACTGGACCCCATATATCGATTATTGTCTGCCAATATAATAGTCTCACCAGCTGTCCATGATGCAACCCAAGAAGTCATCATTTCAAATTATACGCCACATGCCGAACACAATTATCAAGGGACGAAGCGACTGCAACCAATCCACCCAGCACACGTGTCCCACTCAGCGGCGGATTTCAATTCATTTCAAGTCCGCATTCATCAATCAGTTGCGGATTCCAAACCACTTCAAGTCCGCATTTATCTATAAAAGGGTTAGCCTGGGGATTGTCCAGGACACCGAAAAATTTAGATTGAGCAATTTCCATAGCTTTCTCTCTTTCTTTCTTTTAAGTGTGTATCGGAGAAGCTTTCCATATCGGTAAGACTTCTCTTGGCATCTGTATATATTTGTTTAATGTATGCATAGTAGCAGCATAGTAGTTGCATAGTGTAATATTCCATATGTTTTAAGTTGTTTAATATATTTCTGTTTTATTAGTCATTTGTTTATGCATTAGAGTTTCTGTATTTAGCTTCCTTCTTCCGCAACCACGTTTTCCCTACTCGTGTTTGGTATCAAAGCCATGTCCGGCTAAGCCCGTGGTAATTACATATGGCGGGTGGCTAGTGTTGGAATCTTGAGAGGTAGTGAGTCGTGATTAGGGTGGCTAATCATGGGCGTATGAACTACTGTTCATCGTCTTCTTCAGTGGTTTTTATGGATGACTTATAATGGTCTGTTTAGATTTACTACTATGCTGTGGTAGCGTGGGAAGTCGCGTTGGGATGATTTGATGGCATTGTAGCAGGGATTGCGTTGTTGCTTGATTCCCGTAAAAGTCGTGGGACGGACTCGGTTTTGCATGACAATCTAGTAGTAAATCTAAATGAATTTTGTAAGAAGTCCATAAAATTTATGGAGAAGAAGGTAAATATTTACTATCTTTGATGAATAGTATTCCGAATCACTATTCACTATAGTAAAACTATTCCAACATTACTATTCCCATATGTAATTACAGTCTTATTGGTTTTACAAAAAGCTCTTTTACCCTTTCTTTTTTACTGTTTTAAAAAAAAAAAAAAAAAAAAAAAAAATCAAATTAAAAATCATCAATTTTATTTTATGTCTCTTTTTAATTTTCCCTCTAAAAAATTAATCAAAAACAAACAATTAGATAAATGGTCTCAAATTGATGACCAACAAAACCAATTAAATCGATGGACAATTCCTTCCATCAATCCTAAAACAATCTATCAATATGGATGGAAAGATTGGTCCACCGATATGTCAATTAAAACTACTGAGCAAACTCTCAGTATAAATGAAGAAAGTCAAAATGAAGGTTTTCAATTACTTTCCAACGAAGATCTTTTACATGACCTTCAACGTTTCAAATTTCTTCATTTAGGATGCAGTCAAGTTGCATTCAAACCTTTGACCTTATTGGGTTTTGAAAATACTAGTATACTTAGCACTCTGAGATGCTAGATGCCTTGATTGGCAATCTTCTCTGATGGCTGCTATTGAGACCAGCTTATGCCTTGGTCCAGTATACTACAATTCCTTAGTACCAAATTTAACTTTATCTTTAACAGATAGAAATATTTTTCATGCTTGTACCCTTCATCTCCAAACTGAGGGATACAACTTTATGCCTGGATCAGAGACCATTGCTCTGATCTATCGCCTTCATTATAAGGTGATGACTTCTCTGGTTCCTAAAATTAATTATCAAAATGAACCAGGAAGAACAGTCTTAATTGAGACTAATAGTGCAACCACTAATGTTGCTACACGAAAATTATGTGAATGGAAAAATATTGCTTTTCCTGACGCTTGGCGTATACCTCAAGCTGTCTCACCTAAACCAATTTTAAACCAAGAAATTGAACAAATTGTTCAAAATACCCAGGGAGATGTTATCTTAAAATTTGATAGATCTACATCTCACAAAACTTCTTATAGGAGTTCTTATTCTGATACGAGGTCTCGAGGTCCTTATAGAGTATCTATACCCTCGACTGCTCGATCATCTTGTTCAGAAGCTAACTCATCTGTTTCCGAATTTAATCAACCTAATCTGGAAGGAATCCAAGTTTCGAACAGATTCCTCATGGGATATATACCCAACAGCAGAGGGAATCTCCTACTGCTAGCGAGATGAATTTCTCAATCCATTAATAAAAGTTTTTATGGCTTTTATAAAACCAGAAAACTTTGTCATCAATAGACAAGAAATCAATGCTGAATTTCAGCAAGATAAATATGCACCATTCCCGGAATGGTATTTTAAAATTTCCTGCATCAAAATTGCAAGAATTCAAAGAACAATTTTATCAATATATTGAAACTTTTTATCAAGTAATTCCATTTGTTACTTGGTTCAAAGCAACCAATTATCTTGAAATGACTCAGGATGAAAGGAAAATATTTCTCCTTGAGGATTTTCAAAAGGAATGGGAAAATTGGATGGATTAACTATTTAGTTTATCCTCCTATTGAAACCTTAAAACTTCCTCAATCGAATCCCACAACAACTTTGGAAACCAAAGTCTCAGATCAAATCTATTGATAAATCAAACACTTCCTTAGTACAATATACTAATCCCTATCAAGAATTTATTTATCAATTAAAATCTCGATTAAAAGCATTATCCGTAAAAACAAATAAAACAAACAAATTTCCATTAATGTTTTAACTAAAACAACAGAACCATAAATCTAAATCTTATCCTCCAAGTTTTTATAAACAACAAAAACGCCACAATTAATCAATTCTCTTTGTCCAAAAGGATAAAGAAATCAAGATCAAAATCTCAAGAACATATTCAATGCTTTAAATGCACCAAATATGGTCATTATGCCAATCGGTGTAAAATGAAAAGAAACTAGAACAATTGTATGACAAAGGCCCTAAACTTTTTAGTTTTCAATCTGGCCACTCTTCATCCAACAATTCATCCCCTGACTCTAATCAAGACTCTAAAGAGTCTAATCAAGATTCTGATCAAAAGCCTTTTGACACAAATCAAGAGTCTTTAACTAGGTCTTCCAATATTCATGAGAATAATTTAATAAAATCTGAATTAAAACCACACAGGAAGTCCCTTATTCCTCCTAATCATATCCATGCTTTGAGTCAAAATTGGTCTACTCAAATTATTCTGATAATTCCTCTGGGGATTCCTCAGGAATTCACTATCCCTGATGAAGACAAATCAAACTTGATAAATCCTATCTTTAGTTCCTACTAGTCACTATACTAAAAATCAGCCTAGTCGGGAAAAAATTAATCCTCTTCGGTTGAAATTACACAGGACATTCAACCACAATTATCCATTAACATCTTAGATAAATATACACCTAAGAAGTCATCCAGTGAATCAGATGTGATCTTTTCTGAGTTGGTTAAGGATTTGGACTATGAAAACATCTTGATTCCACTATAATCACTAGTCAAGTAACTAGTGTCCACCAATTCAATATTCAAAATCAATCGATTATTTTCACCCATTGATTTTATCAAAGTACAAAATATCTTCTTTGCCCAAGATAAAAAGAACTCCAAATTAAACTCTCAAAAGCATATTGAATGCTTTCAATGGTCTAAGATTGACCATTTTACCAACTTTCTTAATGGGTCCAAGTTTGACCATTTTTCCTTAGGAAAACCCGTGCCCATTGTATGGTCCTCAAATTAATCCATCTTTTCCCGTACATTTTCCCTCAAATCATCAAAACCAACCATTTAGATATCTTAGCACTATTGTGCTCTCTAATATCACTTTCCCTGTTACCTACAACATCCCACGGGTTATACAGGATTACTATTCGGACCAGTTTCACTCTCCTTATGAAACTACTCTACCCACTATCTTACTACCTTATTCACCTACGGTAGACAAAATCCTATTCACATATCCTTTGGAATCTCCTTCTTTCGGTTCCTCTTTATGTCTCATCCCAAAACCTCATTGTGTAATTTTGGGGCCCCCATGTCTCCTACCACTTTCCTTTCTATTTCTCCTAACTTTTCCTATCATTCCATTTCTACTTACTTTTCTTTCTATTATTAAATTACACAATAAGCTTTTCATTCCAAGACCTCTCCATGCAAATTTACTTCCTTTTTCACATCCAAAGAATAACCTCATCCAACAATACACCTACACGAATAGGTACAACCAATACAATGCCTACAACCAATACAATCATAAGCACACAAATTATTATGCTACCTTTAGTCTTTCTTGGCATTTGAATGGCATGAATGGCCATCGTGCCTTATGCACACCAAATTCTACATAAATATTTAAAATCCTTGAAAATAACATGATTAATCCAATCATAAAATTATAAATTATTTTCTTGGTCATAATTTCCAAACCCACATAAATGATTTTGCATGGAATTTGCCAGCATACAAATTTATTTCTTTTATTCCCAATGGAATTTAACCCAAATGCTTTTTATTCTTTTCTCTTTGTTTATCCCACAAAATCTTATCTTCAAAGTCGCTCCAAAATCCCATCTTTTGGACGCCTTTATTATCCCTAGCAGGTAATTACCCCAAGGTAAACTAAAAGTTTTTAAGTATCAAACAACCCCAATAAACAATCGGTATTTTCAGCATTACTATTCAAGTATGCATCATATTTCGAAAACTTCCATTTCCACTTCTTTTGTGATTCTCCCAAATATCACTCAAACCCTTATCTTAGGGATCCCTTTATTTCTTCCATCTTTCCCTTTACTGGTTGATTCCCAAGGCATTTCCGCCCAATTTGAGGTCATCCTTGATTCCACTTTCTCTCCTCTCCTTCGAGGACTCCTTTCCTCATCTTTGTTGTGTCTCCCTTACAGGTAATACCCAATTCTGGGGGGATCATCACTCCAATCATACTACTCACACTAATCGAATTGGTTATTCCTATTTCCATGTGCATTAGCATTCACATTTGCATACCACCAATCCGGTTGGTCTTATATTTATGGTGATCCTACACTAGAAATCACCAGCTCACCACTACTTTTTGTGCAGAGAATGACTAGCCTTACAGGAAACTCTTCTGCCAATACTGCCAATTCAACAGAAGACAATTCTTCGCCCCAAAGAAAAGCTCATACTGTCCTTCGAGGTTTCAACCCTAGTGTTTATACCTCTTGGCAAACTGTCATAGCCAAATCTATAATTTTCCCAATTCATTATACCAGATACACAATTCCCTACAAAAAGCCCAAGAAGCTTTTGACTCATATCCAACTACCCAAATACTACCAAAACCTAGATCTATCCCTGACTGTATTAACCCTGACCTTTACCAGGATGGAAGTGGTATAGGTCCAAACCATATGGATCAAAATATGAAAAGAATTCAGCAACATCTGAGTTTCCTTACCAACAAGAGCCAGACTCAACAATGCCAAATTAAATTATTATATGATAGTCTTATCTCTTTATTAAGAGAGTTCAACTGGGAAGAAGGAATTTTTTCCATTGAAAAAATCAATCATTTTCTTGACCTCATTGCCTCCATTGAACCTCATTTCAATGATCCTATTCTTCATCGTCTCAAACGATTCGCATGTTTGAGAAACTCAAATATGTTCTCCCATTGATATTTCCCAATCTATTATTGCTCAAATTGAGAGTCCCTTTTGAAATCAAAGCAACTCTCTTAAAAATCTATCAATTCCTTAATACTCTTCAGGGTTTTCATCTTCCAAAAATTTCTCTTTTCAGTCATGATTACCCTCACAATCTTCTTCAATGCCTCGATTGGGGTTTGATCAATCAAATTATTTTCTCCATTTCTGACATTCCCAGTGTTCCTAGAATGATCAAATCTATGCTATTCCATGCTGCTAGGTCCTTACCTAGTAGTATTCATCTTACCTTATGGATCACTAGCACTATTGGAGATCTAGAGAACAATTCTTTCAACCTTATCAAATGTGGATTCTTCGAAAAACCCTCCTCCATGAATTTTCATATGTCCACATGCCAAAATGTTTGCCTCATCCTTCTTCGCTATCTCTGGTCAATCAATTTCTCCCGATCTTATTGGATCCATTCATTAATACATTTCTCACAAGAAGCAAGCAGAAACACCAAAGAAAATTATTCCTTCAAAATTACTGACGGAAGAAGAATCTTTCTCACAAATTTACCAATGGAGTACATGACGACTTCTCAGCAAGATCATGAAGGCACTAATTCCTCCAACAATTAATTAGGGACAAATCTCTATCTTCCTGTGACTTAAAATTGATGCCACTATTCAAGAAAAAGCATTATCTCAAGACATTAAAGATTTTATCAAAATCTTGGCGATCGCATGAAGCCATAAGGTCCAGACAATACTGCTGTCACTAATCCAAGCAACATCCAATACAGCTGCCAACTACAAATCGTCCAAGAATCTCACTGGACCCCATATATCGATTATTGTCTGCCAATATAATAGTCTCACCAGCTGTCCATGATGCAACCCAAGAAGTCATCATTTCAAATTATGAACCACTGACGCATGCCCTTACGTCAGAACACAATTATCAAGGGACGAAGCGACTGCAACCAATCCACCCAGCACACGTGTCCCACTCAGCGGCGGATTTCAATTCATTTCAAGTCCGCATTCATCAATCAGTTGCGGATTCCAAACCACTTCAAGTCCGCATTTATCTATAAAAGGGTTAGCCTGGGGATTGTCCAGGACACCGAAAAATTTAGATTGAGCAATTTCCATAGCTTTCTCTCTTTCTTTCTTTTAAGTGTGTATCGGAGAAGCTTTCCATATCGGTAAGACTTCTCTTGGCATCTGTATATATTTGTTTAATGTATGCATAGTAGCAGCATAGTAGTTGCATAGTGTAATATTCCATATGTTTTAAGTTGTTTAATATATTTCTGTTTTATTAGTCATTTGTTTATGCATTAGAGTTTCTGTATTTAGCTTCCGTTTCTTCCGCAACCACGTCTTCCCCTACTGTGTTTGGTATCAGAGCCATGTCCGGCTAAGCCCGTGGTAATTACATATGGCGGGTGGCTAGTGTTGGAATCTTGAGAGGTAGTGAGTCGTGATTATGGTGGCTAATCATGTGCGATGAACCATCGCTCATCGCCTTCTTCAAAGGTTTTTATGGATGACTTATAATGGTCTGCATTTAGATTTACTACTATCTTTGTGGTAGCGTGGGAAGTCGCGTTGGGATGATTTGATGGCATTAGAGGATTGCGTGTTGCTTGTTGATTCCCCGTAAAAGTCGTGGAGACTCGGTTTGCAAAGAATCTAGTAGTAAATCTAAATGAATTTTTGTAAGAAGTCCATAGAAATTTATGGAGAAGAAGGTAAATAGTAATTTACTATGCTGATGAATAGTATTCCGAATCACTATTCACTATAGTAAAACTATTCCAACATTACTATTCCCATATGTAATTACAGTCTTATTGGTTTTACAAAAAGCTCTTTTACCCTTTCTTTTTTACTGTTTTAAAAAAAAAAAAAAAAAAAAAAAAAAAAAAAAATCAAATTAAAAATCATCAATTTTATTTTATGTCTCTTTTTAATTTTCCCTCTAAAAAATTAATCAAAAACAAACAATTAGATAAATGGTCTCAAATTGATGACCAACAAAACCAATTAAATCGATGGACAATTCCTTCCATCAATCCTAAAACAATCTATCAATATGGATGGAAAGATTGGTCCACCGATATGTCAATTAAAACTACTGAGCAAACTCTCAGTATAAATGAAGAAAGTCAAAATGAAGGTTTTCAATTACTTTCCAACGAAGATCTTTTACATGACCTTCAACGTTTCAAATTTCTTCATTTAGGATGCAGTCAAGTTGCATTCAAACCTTTGACCTTATTGGGTTTTGAAAATACTAGTATACTTAGCACTCTCAGAGATGCTAGATGCCTTGATTGGCAATCTTCTCTGATGGCTGCTATTGAGACCAGCTTATGCCTTGGTCCAGTATACTACAATTCCTTAGTACCAAATTTAACTTTATCTTTAACAGATAGAAATATTTTTCATGCTTGTACCCTTCATCTCCAAACTGAGGGATACAACTTTATGCCTGGATCAGAGACCATTGCTCTGATCTATCGCCTTCATTATAAGGTGATGACTTCTCTGGTTCCTAAAATTAATTATCAAAATGAACCAGGAAAAACAGTCTTAATTGAGACTAATAGTGCAACCACTAATGTTGCTACACGAAAATTATGTGAATGGAAAAATATTGCTTTTCCTGACGCTTGGCGTATACCTCAAGCTGTCTCACCTAAACCAATTTTAAACCAAGAAATTGAACAAATTGTTCAAAATACCCAGGGAGATGTTATCTTAAAATTTGATAGATCTACATCTCACAAAACTTCTTATAGGAGTTCTTATTCTGACACGAGGTCTCGAGGTCCTTATAGAGTATCTATACCCTCGACTGCTCGATCATCTTATTCAGAAGCTAACTCATCTGTTCCTTCTGAATTTAATCAACCCAATCTGGAAGGAATCTAAGTTTCTGAACAACAGATTCCTCATGGGATATATACCCAACAGCAGAGGGAATCTCCTACTGCTAGCGAGATGAATTTCTCAATCCATTAATAAAAGTTTTTATGGCTTTTATAAAACCAGAAAACTTTGTCATCAATAATAGATAGAAATCAATCTTTGAATTTCAAAGAAGATAAATATGCACCATTCCGGGAATGGTATTTTAAAAAATTTTCTGCATCAAAATTGCAAGAATTCAAAGAACAATTTTATCAATATATTGAAACTTTTTATCAAGTAATTCCATTTGTTACTTGGTTCAAAGCAACCAATTATCTTGAAATGACTCAGGATGAAAGGAAAATATTTCTCCTTGAGGATTTTCAAAAGGAATGGGAAAAATTGGATGGATTAACTATTTAGTCAGTTTATCCTCCTATTGAAACCTTAAAACTTCCTCAATCGAATCCCACAACAACTTTGGAAACCAAAGTCTGTATCAAATCTATTCATAAAACAAACACTTGCTTAGTTCAACATACTAATCCCTATCAAGAATTTATTTATCAATTAAAATCTCGATTAAAAGCATTATCTGGTAAAAAACAAATAAAACAAACAAATTTCCAGAAAAATATTTTAACTAAAACAACAGAGAACCATAAATCTAAATCTTATCCTCCAAGTTTTTATAAACAACAACAAAACGCATACAATTAATACTCCTCTTTGTCCAAAAGGATAAAGAAATCAAGATCAAAATCTCAAGAACATATTCAATGCTTTAAATGCACCAAATATGGTCATTATGCCAATCGGTGTAAAATGAAAAGAAACTAGAACAATTGTATGACAAAGGCCCTAAACTTTTAGTTTTCAATGCGCCACTCTTCATCCAACAATTCTTCCCCTGACTTTAATGAAGACTCTAAAGAGCCTAATCAAGATTCTGATCAAAAGTCTTTTGACACAAATCAAGAGGCTTTAACTAGGTCTTTCAATATTCATGAGAATAATTTAATAAAATCTGAATTAAAACCACACAGGAAGTCCCTTATTCCTCCTAATCATATCCATGCTTTGAGTCAAAATTGGTCTACTCAAATTATTCTGATAATTCCTTCCGGGGATTCCTCAGAATTCACTATCCTCGATGAAGACAAATCAAACTTGATAAATCAACACTATCTTTAGTTCCTACTAGTCACTATACTAAAAATCAGCCTAGTCGGAAAAAATTAATCCTCTTCTTGAAATTGACATTCAACCACAATTATCCATTAACATCTTAGATAAATATACACCTAAGAAATCATCTGAATTAGATGTGATCTTTTCTGAGTTAGTTAAGGATTTGGACTATGAAAACATCTTGGATTCCACTATAATCACTAGTCAAGTAACTAGTGTCCACCAATTCAATATTCAAAATCAATCTGATTATTTTCACCCATTGATTTTATCAAAGTACAAAATATCTTCTTTGCCCAAGATAAAAAAGAACTCCAAATTAAACTCTCAAAAGCATATTGAATGCTTTCAATGGTCTAAGCTTGACCATTTTACCAACTTTCTTAATGGTCCAAGTTTGACCATTTTTCCTTAGGAAAACCTGTGCCCATTGTATGGTCCTCAAATTAATCCATCTTTTCCTGGTACATTTTCCCCTCAAATCATCAAAAACCAACCATTTAGATATCTTAGCACTATTGTGCTCTCTAATATCACTTTCCCTCATACTCTACAACATCCCAAGTTATACAGATTATTATTCGGACCGCCACTCTCCTTATGAAACTACTCTACCCACTATCTTACTACCTTATTCACCTACTAGAGACAAAATCCTATTCACACATCCTTTTGAATCTCTTCTTTCGGTTCCTCTTTATGTCTCATCCCAAAACCTCATTGTGTAATTTTGGGGCCCCCATGTCTCCTACCACTTTCCTTTCTATTTCTCCTAACTTTTCCTATCATTCCATTTCTACTTACTTTTCTTTCTATTATTAAATTACACAATAAGCTTTTCATTCCAAGACCTCTCATGCAAATTTACTTCCTTTTCACATCCACAGAATAACCTCATCCAACAATACACCTACGAATAGGTACAACCAATACAATGCCTACAACCAATACAATCATAAGCACACAAATTATTATGCTACCTTTAGTCTTTCTTGGCATTTGGAATGGCATGAATGGCCATCAGGCCTTATGCACACCAAATTCCCATATAAATATTTAAAAATCTTTGAAAATAACATGATTAATCCAATCATAAAATTATAAATTATTTTCTTGGTCATAATTTCCAAACCCCCATAAATGATTTTGCATGGAATTTGCCAGCATACAAATTTATTTCTTTTATTCCCAATGGAATTTAACCCAAATCCGTTTTTATTCTTTTCTCTTTTGTTTATCCCACAAAATCTTATCTTCAAAGTCGTTCCAAAATCCCATCTTTTTGGACGCCTTATTATCCCTAGCAGGGTAATTACCCCAGCAAGGTAAACTAAAAGTTTTTTAAGTATCAAACAACCCCAATAAACAACTGGTATTTTCAGCATTACTATTCGAAGTATGCATCATATTTCGTAAAAACTTCCATTTCCACTTCTTTTGTGATTCTCCCAAATATCACTCAAACCCTTATCTTAGGGATCCCTTTTATTTCTTCCATCTTTCCCTTTACTCGGGTTGATTCCCAAGGCATTTCCGCCCAATTTCAGGGTCATCCCCTTCGATTCCACTTTCTCTCCTCTCCTTCTGAGGACTCCTTTCCTCATCTTTGTTGTGTCTCCCTTACAGGTAATACCCAATTCTGGGGGGATCATCACTCCAATCATACTACTCACACTAATCGAATTGGTTATTCCTATTTGCATGAGCATTTGCATTCACATTTGCATACCACCAATCCAGTGGTCTTATATTTATGCGGTGATCCTACACTAGGAAATCACCAGCTCACCACTACTTTTGCTGAGAATGACTAGCCTTACAGAAACTCTTCCGTCGTAATTCAATGTAAGACAATTCTTCTTCAAAGAAAAGCTTATACCTCTTCGAGGTTTCAACCTGTGTTTATACCTCTTGGGCAACCTGTCATAGCCAAATCTATAATTTTCCCAATTCATTATACGGATACACAATTCCCTACAAAAGCCCAAGAAGCTTTTGACTCATATCCAACTACCCAAATACTACCAAAACCTAGATCTATCCTCGATCAGATTAACTCGACCTTTACCGGGATGGAAGTGGTATAGGTCCAAACCATATGGATCAAAATATGAAAAGAATTCAACATCCGAGTTTCCTTACCAACAAGAGCGGACTCAACAATGCCAAATTAAATTATTATATGATAGTCTTATCTCTTTATTAAGAGAGTTCAACTGGGAAGAAGGAATTTTTTCCATTGAAAAAATCAATTATTTTCTTGACCTCATTGCCTCCATTGAACCTCATTTCAATGATCCTATTCTTCATCGTCTCAATCGCATCTGCATGTTTGAGAAACTCAAATATGTTCTCCCATTGATATTTCCCAATCTATTATTGCTCAAATTGAGAGTCCTGCTTTTGAAATCAAAGCAATTCTCTTAAAAAACTATCAATTCCTTAATACTCTTCAGGGTTTTCATCTTCCAAAAATTTCTCTTTTCAGTCATGATTACCCTCACAATCTTCTTCAATGCCTCGATTGGGGTTTCATCAATCAAATTATTTTCTCCATTTCGACATTCCGGTGTTCCTAGAATGATCAAATCTATGCTATTCCATCTAGATCCTTACCTAGTAGTATTCATCTTACCTTATGGATCACTAGCACTATTGGTCGGAGATCTAGAGAACAATTCTTTCAACCTTATCAAATGTGGATTCTTCGAAAAACCCTCCTCCATGAATTTTCATATGTCCACATGCCAAAATGTTTGCCTCATCCTTCTTCGCTATCTCTGGCTGAATCAATTTCTCCCCGATCTTATTGGATCCATTCATTAATACATTTCTCACAAGAAGCGAAACACCAAAGAAAATTATTCCTTCAAAATTACCGTGGAAGAAGAATCTTTCTCAAATTTACCAATGGAGTACATGACGACTTCTCAAAGAAGATCATGAAGCAGACCAATTCCTCCAACAATTAATTAGCAGGACAAATCTCTATCTTCCTGCTGACTTAAAAATTGATGCCACTATTCAAGAAAAAGCATTATCTCAAGACATTAAAGATTTTATCAAAATCTTGGCGATCGCATGAAGCCATAAGGTCCATAATATCTCATTCACTAATCCAAGCAACATCCAATACAGCTGCCAACTACAAATCGTCCAAGAATCTCACTGGACCCCATATATCGATTATTGTCTGCCAATATAATAGTCTCACCAGCTGTCCATGATGCAACCCAAGAAGTCATCATTTCAAATTATGAACCACTGACGCATGCCCTTACGTCAGAACACAATTATCAAGGGACGAAGCGACTGCAACCAATCCACCCAGCACACGTGTCCCACTCAGCGGCGGATTTCAATTCATTTCAAGTCCGCATTCATCAATCAGTTGCGGATTCCAAACCACTTCAAGTCCGCATTTATCTATAAAAGGGTTAGCCTGGGGATTGTCCAGGACACCGAAAAATTTAGATTGAGCAATTTCCATAGCTTTCTCTCTTTCTTTCTTTTAAGTGTGTATCGGAGAAGCTTTCCATATCGGTAAGACTTCTCTTGGCATCTGTATATATTTGTTTAATGTATGCATAGTAGCAGCATAGTAGTTGCATAGTGTAATATTCCATATGTTTTAAGTTGTTTAATATATTTCTGTTTTATTAGTCATTTGTTTATGCATTAGAGTTTCTGTATTTAGCTTCCTTCTCTTCCGCAACCACGTTTTCCCCCTACTCTGTGTTTGGTATCAAAGCCATGTCCGGCTAAGCCCGTGGTAATTACATATGGCGGGTGGCTAGTGTTGGAATCTTGAGAGGTAGTGAGTCGTGATTAGGGTGGCTAATCATGGGCGTATGAACTACTGTTCATCGTCTTCTTCAGTGGTTTTTATGGATGACTTATAATGGTCTGTTTAGATTTACTACTATGCTGTGGTAGCGTGGGAAGTCGCGTTGGGATGATTTGATGGCATTGTAGCAGGGATTGCGTTGTTGCCGGTTGATTCCCCGTAAAAGTCGTGGACGGACTCAGTTTTGCAACAGCAATCTAGTAGTAAATCTAAATGAATTTTTGTAAGAAGTCCATAAAAATTTATGGAGAAGAAGGTAAATAGTAATTTACTATGCTGATGAATAGTATTCCGAATCACTATTCACTATAGTAAAACTATTCCAACAATACTATTCCCATATGTAATTACAGTCTTATTGGTTTTTACTAAAAGCTCTTTTACCCTTTCTTTTTTACTGTTTTAATAAATAAAAAAAAAATCATAATTCATCAATTTTATTTTATGTCTCTTTTTAATTTTCCCTCTAAAAAATTAATCAAAAACAAACAATTAGATAAATGGTCTCAAATTGATGACCAACAAAACCAATTAAATCGATGGACAATTCCTTCCATCAATCCTAAAACAATCTATCAATATGGATGGAAAGATTGGTCCACCGATATGTCAATTAAAACTACTGAGCAAACTCTCAGTATAAATGAAGAAAGTCAAAATGAAGGTTTTCAATTACTTTCCAACGAAGATCTTTTACATGACCTTCAACGTTTCAAATTTCTTCATTTAGGATGCAGTCAAGTTGCATTCAAACCTTTGACCTTATTGGGTTTTGAAAATACTAGTATACTTAGCACTCTCAGAGATGCTAGATGCCTTGATTGGCAATCTTCTCTGATGGCTGCTATTGAGACCAGCTTATGCCTTGGTCCAGTATACTACAATTCCTTAGTACCAAATTTAACTTTATCTTTAACAGATAGAAATATTTTTCATGCTTGTACCCTTCATCTCCAAACTGAGGGATACAACTTTATGCCTGGATCAGAGACCATTGCTCTGATCTATCGCCTTCATTATAAGGTGATGACTTCTCTGGTTCCTAAAATTAATTATCAAAATGAACCAGGAAGAACAGTCTTAATTGAGACTAATAGTGCAACCACTAATGTTGCTACACGAAAATTATGTGAATGGAAAAATATTGCTTTTCCTGACGCTTGGCGTATACCTCAAGCTGTCTCACCTAAACCAATTTTAAACCAAGAAATTGAACAAATTGTTCAAAATACCCAGGGAGATGTTATCTTAAAATTTGATAGATCTACATCTCACAAAACTTTATAGGAGTTCTTATTCACACGAGGTCTCGAGGTCCTTATAGAGTATCTATACCTCATCGCCGATCATCTTATTCAAGCTAACTCATCTGTTTCGAATTTAATCAACTAATGAAGGAATCTAAGTTTCAACAATGATTCCTCATGGATATATACCCAACAGAGAGGAATCTCCATCGCTAGCGAGATGAATTTCTCAATCCATTAATAAAAGTTTTTATGGCTTTTATAAACCAAAACTTTGTCATCAATAGATAAGAAATCAATCAATTTCAAAGATAAATATGCACCATTCCGGGAATGGTATTTTTAAAATTTTCTGCATCAAAATTGCAAGAATTCAAAGAACAATTTTATCAATATATTGAAACTTTTTATCAAGTAATTCCATTTGTTACTTGGTTCAAAGCAACCAATTATCTTGAAATGACTCAGGATGAAAGGAAAATATTTCTCCTTGAGGATTTTCAAAAGGAATGGGAAAAATTGGATGGATTAACTATTCAGTCAGTTTATCCTCCTATTGAAACCTTAAAACTTCCTCAATCGAATCCCACAACAACTTTGGAAACCAAAGTCTGTATCAAATCTATTGATAAATCAAACACTTCCTTAGTACAATATACTAATCCCTATCAAGAATTTATTTATCAATTAAAATCTCGATTAAAAGCATTATCTGGTAAAAAACAAATAAAACAAACAAATTTCCAGATTAATGTTTTAACTGAAACAACAGAGAACCATAAATCTAAATCTTATCCTCCAAGTTTTTATAAACAACAAAAAACGCCACAATTAACTGACTCCTCTTTGTCCAAAAGGATAAAGAAATCAAGATCAAAATCTCAAGAACATATTCAATGCTTTAAATGCACCAAATATGGTCATTATGCCAATCGGTGTAAAATGAAAAAGAAACTAGAACAATTGTATGACAAAGGCCCTAAACTTTTTAGTTTTCAATCTGGCCACTCTTCATCCAACAATTCATCCCCTGACTCTAATCAAGACTCTAAAGAGTCTAATCAAGATTCTGATCAAAAGCCTTTTGACACAAATCAAGAGTCTTTAACTAGGTCTTCCAATATTCATGAGAATAATTTAATAAAATCTGAATTAAAACCACACAGGAAGTCCCTTATTCCTCCTAATCATATCCATGCTTTGAGTCAAAATTGGTCTACTCAAATTATTCTGATAATTCCTCTGGGGATTCCTCAGGAATTCACTATCCCTGATGAAGACAAATCAAACTTGATAAATCAACAGCTATCTTTAGTTCCTACTAGTCACTATACTAAAAATCAGCCTAGTCAGGAAAAAATTAATCCTCTTTCGGTTGAAATTACACAGCACATTCAACCACAATTATCCATTAACATCTTAGATAAATATACACCTAAGAAATCATCCAGTGAATTAGATGTGATCTTTTCTGAGTTAGTTAAGGATTTGGACTATGAAAACATCTTGGATTCCACTATAATCACTAGTCAAGTAACTAGTGTCCACCAATTCAATATTCAAAATCAATCTGATTATTTTCACCCATTGATTTTATCAAAGTACAAAATATCTTCTTTGCCCAAGATAAAAAAGAACTCCAAATTAAACTCTCAAAAGCATATTGAATGCTTTCAATGGTCTAAGATTGACCATTTTACCAACTTTCTTAATCGTCCAAGTTTGACCATTTTTCCTTAGGAAAAACCCAGGCCCATTGTATGGTCCTCAAATTAATCCATCTTTTCCTGGTACAATTTCTCCTCAAATCATCAAAAACCAACCATTTAGATATCTCAGCACTATTGTGCTCTCTAATATCACTTTCCACCCTACAACATCCCCAAGTTATACAGATTACTATTGGACAGTTTCACTCTCCTTATGAAACTACTCTACCCACTATCTTACTACCTTATTCACACTAGACAAAATCCTATTCACATATCCTTTGGAATCTCCTTCTTTCGGTTCCTCTTTATGTCTCATCCCAAAACCTCATTGTGTAATTTTGGGGCCCCCATGTCTCCTACCACTTTCCTTTCTATTTCTCCTAACTTTTCCTATCATTCCATTTCTACTTACTTTTCTTTCTATTATTAAATTACACAATAAGCTTTTCATTCCAAGACCTCTCCATGCAAATTTACTTCCTTTTTCACATCCAAAGAATAACCTCATCCAACAATACACCTACACGAATAGGTACAACCAATACAATGCCTACAACCAATACAATCATAAGCACACAAATTATTATGCTACCTTTAGTCTTTCTTGGCATTTGGAATGGCATGAATGGCCATCAGGCCTTATGCACACCAAATTCCCATATAAATATTTAAAAATCTTTGAAAATAACATGATTAATCCAATCATAAAATTATAAATTATTTTCTTGGTCATAATTTCCAAACCCCCATAAATGATTTTGCATGGAATTTGCCAGCATACAAATTTATTTCTTTTATTCCCAATGGAATTTAAATCCGTTTTTATTCTTTTCTCTTTGTTTATCCCACAAAATCTTATCTTCAAAGTCGTTCCAAAATCCCATCTTTTGGATTTTATTATCCTAGCAGGTAATTACCCAACAGAAGGTAAACTAAAAGTTTTTAAGTATCAAACAACCCCAATAAACAACCGGTATTTTCAGCATTACTATTCAAGTATGCATCATATTTCGTAAAACTTCCATTTCCACTTCTTTGTGATTCTCCCAAATATCACTCAAACCCTTATCTTAGGGATCCCTTTTATTTCTTCCATCTTTCCCTTTACTCGGGTTGATTCCCAAGGCATTTCCGCCCAATTTCAGGGTCATCCCCTTCGATTCCACTTTCTCTCCTCTCCTTCTGAGGACTCCTTTCCTCATCTTTGTTGTGTCTCCCTTACAGGTAATACCCAATTCTGGGGGGATCATCACTCCAATCATACTACTCACACTAATCGAATTGGTTATTCCTATTTGCATGAGCATTTGCATTCACATTTGCATACCACCAATCCAGTGGTCTTATATTTATGCCGTGATCCTACACTAGGAAATCACCAAAATCACCACTACTTTGTGCAGAGAATGACTAGCCTTACAGAAACTCTTCCATGTCTGCCAATTCAATGAAGACAATTCTTAGCCCCAAAGAAAAGCTTATATCGTCCTTGAGGTTTCAACCTGTGTTTATACCTCTTGGCAAACCTGTCATAGCCAAATCTATAATTTTCCCAATTCATTATACCAGATACACAATTCCCTACAAAAAGCCCAAGAAGCTTTTGACTCATATCCAACTACCCAAATACTACCAAAACCTAGATCTATCCCTGACTGTATTAACCCTGACCTTTACCAGGATGGAAGTGGTATAGGTCCAAACCATATGGATCAAAATATGAAAAGAATTCAGCAACATCTGAGTTTCCTTACCAACAAGAGCCAGACTCAACAATGCCAAATTAAATTATTATATGATAGTCTTATCTCTTTATTAAGAGAGTTCAACTGGGAAGAAGGAATTTTTTCCATTGAAAAAATCAATCATTTTCTTGACCTCATTGCCTCCATTGAACCTCATTTCAATGATCCTATTCTTCATCGTCTCAAACGCATCTGCATGTTTGAGAAACTCAAATATGTTCTCCCCATTGATATTTCCCAATCTATTATTGCTCAAATTGAGAGTCCTGCTTTTGAAATCAAAGCAATTCTCTTAAAAAACTATCAATTCCTTAATACTCTTCAGGGTTTTCATCTTCCAAAAATTTCTCTTTTCAGTCATGATTACCCTCACAATCTTCTTCAATGCCTCGATTGGGGTTTGATCAATCAAATTATTTTCTCCATTTACGACATTCCCAATGTTCCTAGAATGATCAAATCTATGCTATTCCATGTCCGCTAGATCCTTACCTAGTAGTAGTATTCATCTTACCTTTATGGATCACTAGCACTATTGGCTGGAGATCTAGAGAACAATTCTTTCAACCTTATCAAATGTGGATTCTTCGAAAAACCCTCCTCCATGAATTTTCATATGTCCACATGCCAAAATGTTTGCCTCATCCTTCTTCGCTATCTCTGGCTGAATCAATTTCTCCCCGATCTTATTGGATCCATTCATTAATACATTTCTCACAAGAAGCAAGCAGAAACACCAAAGAAAATTATTCCTTCAAAATTATCGAAAGAAGAATCTTTCTCACAATTTACCAATGGAGTACATGCCGACTTCTCAGCAAGATCATGAAGCAGACCAATTCCTCCAACAATTAATTAGCAGGACAAATCTCTATCTTCCTGCTGACTTAAAAATTGATGCCACTATTCAAGAAAAAGCATTATCTCAAGACATTAAAGATTTTATCAAAATCTTGGCGATCGCATGAAGCCATAAGGTCCAGACAATACTGCTGTCACTAATCCAAGCAACATCCAATACAGCTGCCAACTACAAATCGTCCAAGAATCTCACTGGACCCCATATATCGATTATTGTCTGCCAATATAATAGTCTCACCAGCTGTCCATGATGCAACCCAAGAAGTCATCATTTCAAATTATGAACCACTGACGCATGCCCTTACGTCAGAACACAATTATCAAGGGACGAAGCGACTGCAACCAATCCACCCAGCACACGTGTCCCACTCAGCGGCGGATTTCAATTCATTTCAAGTCCGCATTCATCAATCAGTTGCGGATTCCAAACCACTTCAAGTCCGCATTTATCTATAAAAGGGTTAGCCTGGGGATTGTCCAGGACACCGAAAAATTTAGATTGAGCAATTTCCATAGCTTTCTCTCTTTCTTTCTTTTAAGTGTGTATCGGAGAAGCTTTCCATATCGGTAAGACTTCTCTTGGCATCTGTATATATTTGTTTAATGTATGCATAGTAGCAGCATAGTAGTTGCATAGTGTAATATTCCATATGTTTTAAGTTGTTTAATATATTTCTGTTTTATTAGTCATTTGTTTATGCATTAGAGTTTAGATATTAGCTTCCTTCTCTTCCGCAACCACGTTTTCCCCTACTACGTGTTTGGTATCAAAGCCATGTCCGGCTAAGCCCGTGGTAATTACATATGGCGGGTGGCTAGTGTTGGAATCTTGAGAGGTAGTGAGTCGTGATTAGGGTGGCTAATCATGGGCGTATGAACTACTGTTCATCGTCTTCTTCAGTGGTTTTTATGGATGACTTATAATGGTCTGTTTAGATTTACTACTATGCTGTGGTAGCGTGGGAAGTCGCGTTGGGATGATTTGATGGCATTGTAGCAGGGATTGCGTTGTTGCCGGTTGATTCCCCGTAAAAGTCGTGGACGGACTCAGTTTTGCAACAGCAATCTAGTAGTAAATCTAAATGAATTTTTGTAAGAAGTCCATAAAAATTTATGGAGAAGAAGGTAAATAGTAATTTACTATGCTGATGAATAGTATTCCGAATCACTATTCACTATAGTAAAACTATTCCAACATTACTATTCCCATATGTAATTACAGTCTTATTGGTTTTACAAAAAGCTCTTTTACCCTTTCTTTTTTACTGTTTTAAAAAAAAAAAAAAAAAAAAAAAAAAAAAAAAAATCAAATTAAAAATCATCAATTTTATTTTATGTCTCTTTTTAATTTTCCCTCTAAAAAATTAATCAAAAACAAACAATTAGATAAATGGTCTCAAATTGATGACCAACAAAACCAATTAAATCGATGGACAATTCCTTCCATCAATCCTAAAACAATCTATCAATATGGATGGAAAGATTGGTCCACCGATATGTCAATTAAAACTACTGAGCAAACTCTCAGTATAAATGAAGAAAGTCAAAATGAAGGTTTTCAATTACTTTCCAACGAAGATCTTTTACATGACCTTCAACGTTTCAAATTTCTTCATTTAGGATGCAGTCAAGTTGCATTCAAACCTTTGACCTTATTGGGTTTTGAAAATACTAGTATACTTAGCACTCTCAGAGATGCTAGATGCCTTGATTGGCAATCTTCTCTGATGGCTGCTATTGAGACCAGCTTATGCCTTGGTCCAGTATACTACAATTCCTTAGTACCAAATTTAACTTTATCTTTAACAGATAGAAATATTTTTCATGCTTGTACCCTTCATCTCCAAACTGAGGGATACAACTTTATGCCTGGATCAGAGACCATTGCTCTGATCTATCGCCTTCATTATAAGGTGATGACTTCTCTGGTTCCTAAAATTAATTATCAAAATGAACCAGGAAGAACAGTCTTAATTGAGACTAATAGTGCAACCACTAATGTTGCTACACGAAAATTATGTGAATGGAAAAATATTGCTTTTCCTGACGCTTGGCGTATACCTCAAGCTGTCTCACCTAAACCAATTTTAAACCAAGAAATTGAACAAATTGTTCAAAATACCCAGGGAGATGTTATCTTAAAATTTGATAGATCTACATCTCACAAAACTTCTTATAGGAGTTCTTATTCTGACACGAGGTCTCGAGGTCCTTATAGAGTATCTATACCCTCGACTGCTCGATCATCTTATTCAGAAGCTAACTCATCTGTTCCTTCTGAATTTAATCAACCCAATCTGGAAGGAATCTAAGTTTCTGAACAACAGATTCCTCATGGGATATATACCCAACAGCAGAGGGAATCTCCTACTGCTAGCGAGATGAATTTCTCAATCCATTAATAAAAGTTTTTATGGCTTTTATAAAACCAGAAAACTTTGTCATCAATAGATAAGAAATCAATGCTGAATTTCAGCAAGATAAATATGCACCATTCCGGGAATGGTATTTTAAAAAATTTTCTGCATCAAAATTGCAAGAATTCAAAGAACAATTTTATCAATATATTGAAACTTTTTATCAAGTAATTCCATTTGTTACTTGGTTCAAAGCAACCAATTATCTTGAAATGACTCAGGATGAAAGGAAAATATTTCTCCTTGAGGATTTTCAAAAGGAATGGGAAAAATTGGATGGATTAACTATTTAGTCAGTTTATCCTCCTATTGAAACCTTAAAACTTCCTCAATCGAATCCCACAACAACTTTGGAAACCAAAGTCTGTATCAAATCTATTGATAAATCAAACACTTCCTTAGTACAATATACTAATCCCTATCAAGAATTTATTTATCAATTAAAATCTCGATTAAAAGCATTATCTGGTAAAAAACAAATAAAACAAACAAATTTCCAGATTAATGTTTTAACTAAAACAACAGAGAACCATAAATCTAAATCTTATCCTCCAAGTTTTTATAAACAACAAAAAACGCCACAATTAACTGACTCCTCTTTGTCCAAAAGGATAAAGAAATCAAGATCAAAATCTCAAGAACATATTCAATGCTTTAAATGCACCAAATATGGTCATTATGCCAATCGGTGTAAAATGAAAAAGAAACTAGAACAATTGTATGACAAAGGCCCTAAACTTTTTAGTTTTCAATCTGGCCACTCTTCATCCAACAATTCATCCCCTGACTCTAATCAAGACTCTAAAGAGTCTAATCAAGATTCTGATCAAAAGCCTTTTGACACAAATCAAGAGTCTTTAACTAGGTCTTCCAATATTCATGAGAATAATTTAATAAAATCTGAATTAAAACCACACAGGAAGTCCCTTATTCCTCCTAATCATATCCATGCTTTGAGTCAAAATTGGTCTACTCAAATTATTCTGATAATTCCTCTGGGGATTCCTCAGGAATTCACTATCCCTGATGAAGACAAATCAAACTTGATAAATCAACAGCTATCTTTAGTTCCTACTAGTCACTATACTAAAAATCAGCCTAGTCAGGAAAAAATTAATCCTCTTTCGGTTGAAATTACACAGCACATTCAACCACAATTATCCATTAACATCTTAGATAAATATACACCTAAGAAATCATCCAGTGAATTAGATGTGATCTTTTCTGAGTTAGTTAAGGATTTGGACTATGAAAACATCTTGGATTCCACTATAATCACTAGTCAAGTAACTAGTGTCCACCAATTCAATATTCAAAATCAATCTGATTATTTTCACCCATTGATTTTATCAAAGTACAAAATATCTTCTTTGCCCAAGATAAAAAAGAACTCCAAATTAAACTCTCAAAAGCATATTGAATGCTTTCAATGGTCTAAGATTGACCATTTTACCAACTTTCTTAACTGGTCCAAGTTTGACCATTTTTCCTTAGGAAAACCGGGCCCATTGTATGGTCCTCAAATTAATCCATCTTTTCTGGTACATTTTCCCTCAAATCATCAAAACCAACCATTTAGATATCTTAGCACTATTGTGCTCTCTAATATCACTTTCCTCGTTACCTACAACATCCCAGGTTATACAGATTACTATTGGACAGTTTCCACTCTCCTTATGAAACTACTCTACCCACTATCTTACTACCTTATTCACCTACGGTAGACAAAATCCTATTCACACATCCTTTGGAATCTCCTTCTTTCGGTTCCTCTTTATGTCTCATCCCAAAACCTCATTGTGTAATTTTGGGGCCCCATGTCTCCTACCACTTTCCTTTCTATTTCTCCTAACTTTTCCTATCATTCCATTTCTACTTACTTTTCTTTCTATTATTAAATTACACAATAAGCTTTTCATTCCAAGACCTCTCCATGCAAATTTACTTCCTTTTTCACATCCACAGAATAACCTCATCCAACAATACACCTACACGAATAGGTACAACCAATACAATGCCTACAACCAATACAATCATAAGCACACAAATTATTATGCTACCTTTAGTCTTTCTTGGCATTTGGAATGGCATGAATGGCCATCAGGCCTTATGCACACCAAATTCCCATATAAATATTTAAAAATCTTTGAAAATAACATGATTAATCCAATCATAAAATTATAAATTATTTTCTTGGTCATAATTTCCAAACCCCCATAAATGATTTTGCATGGAATTTGCCAGCATACAAATTTATTTCTTTTATTCCCAATGGAATTTAACCCAAATCCGTTTTTATTCTTTTCTCTTTTGTTTATCCCACAAAATCTTATCTTCAAAGTCGTTCCAAAATCCCATCTTTTTGGACGCCTTATTATCCCTAGCAGGGTAATTACCCCAGCAAGGTAAACTAAAAGTTTTTTAAGTATCAAACAACCCCAATAAACAACTGGTATTTTCAGCATTACTATTCGAAGTATGCATCATATTTCGTAAAAACTTCCATTTCCACTTCTTTTGTGATTCTCCCAAATATCACTCAAACCCTTATCTTAGGGATCCCTTTTATTTCTTCCATCTTTCCCTTTACTCGGGTTGATTCCCAAGGCATTTCCGCCCAATTTCAGGGTCATCCCCTTCGATTCCACTTTCTCTCCTCTCCTTCTGAGGACTCCTTTCCTCATCTTTGTTGTGTCTCCCTTACAGGTAATACCCAATTCTGGGGGGATCATCACTCCAATCATACTACTCACACTAATCGAATTGGTTATTCCTATTTGCATGAGCATTTGCATTCACATTTGCATACCACCAATCCAGTGGTCTTATATTTATGCGGTGATCCTACACTAGGAAATCACCAGCTCACCACTACTTTTTGTGCAGAGAATGACTAGCCTTACAGGAAACTCTTCTGCCAATACTGCCAATTCAACAGAAGACAATTCTTCGCCCCAAAGAAAAGCTTATACTGTCCTTCGAGGTTTCAACCCAGGTGTTTATACCTCTTGGCAAACCTGTCATAGCCAAATCTATAATTTTCCCAATTCATTATACCAGATACACAATTCCCTACAAAAAGCCCAAGAAGCTTTTGACTCATATCCAACTACCCAAATACTACCAAAACCTAGATCTATCTCGATCAGATTAACTCGACCTTTACCAGATGGAAGTGGTATAGGTCCAAACCATATGGATCAAAATATGAAAAGAATTCAAAGAACATCGAGTTTCCTTACCAACAAGAGCAGACTCAACAATGCCAAATTAAATTATTATATGATAGTCTTATCTCTTTATTAAGAGAGTTCAATCGGGAAGAAGGAATTTTTCCATTGAAAAATCAATCATTTTCTTGACCTCATTGCCTCCATTGAACCTCATTTCAATGATCCTATTCTTCATCGCCTCAAACGCATCGCATGTTTGAGAAACTCAAATATGTTCTCCCATTGATATTTCCCAATCTATTATTGCTCAAATTGAGAGTCCCTTTTGAAATCAAAGCAATTCTCTTAAAAACTATCAATTCCTTAATACTCTTGTGGTTTTCATCTTCCAAAATTTCTCTTTTCAGTCATGATTACCCTCACAATCTTCTTCAATGCCTCGATTGGGGTTTGATCAATCAAATTATTTTCTCCATTTCTGACATTCCCAGTGTTCCTAGAATGATCAAATCTATGCTATTCCATGCTGCTAGATCCTTACCTAGTAGTATTCATCTTACCTTATGGATCACTAGCACTATTGGCTGGAGATCTAGAGAACAATTCTTTCAACCTTATCAAATGTGGATTCTTCGAAAAACCCTCCTCCATGAATTTTCATATGTCCACATGCCAAAATGTTTGCCTCATCCTTCTTCGCTATCTCTGGCTGAATCAATTTCTCCCCGATCTTATTGGATCCATTCATTAATACATTTCTCACAAGAAGCAAGCAGAAACACCAAAGAAAATTATTCCTTCAAAATTACTGACGGAAGAAGAATCTCTCTCACAAATTTACCAATGGAGTACATGACGACTTCTCAGAAGATCATGATGCAGACCAATTCCTCCAACAATTAATTAGCAGGACAAATCTCTATCTTCCTGCTGACTTAAAAATTGATGCCACTATTCAAGAAAAAGCATTATCTCAAGACATTAAAGATTTTATCAAAATCTTGGCGATCGCATGAAGCCATAAGGTCCAGACAATACTGCTGTCACTAATCCAAGCAACATCCAATACAGCTGCCAACTACAAATCGTCCAAGAATCTCACTGGACCCCATATATCGATTATTGTCTGCCAATATAATAGTCTCACCAGCTGTCCATGATGCAACCCAAGAAGTCATCATTTCAAATTATGAACCACTGACGCATGCCCTTACGTCAGAACACAATTATCAAGGGACGTTGATCGCAACTAATCCACCCAAAGACACGTGTCCCACTTTCGCAGATTTCAATTCATTTCAAGTCCGCATTCATCAATCAGTTGCGGATTCCAAACCACTTCAAGTCCGCATTTATCTATAAAAGGGTTAGCCTGGGGATTGTCCAGGACACCGAAAAATTTAGATTGAGCAATTTCCATAGCTTTCTCTCTTTCTTTCTTTTAAGTGTGTATCGGAGAAGCTTTCCATATCGGTAAGACTTCTCTTGGCATCTGTATATATTTGTTTAATGTATGCATAGTAGCAGCATAGTAGTTGCATAGTGTAATATTCCATATGTTTTAAGTTGTTTAATATATTTCTGTTTTATTAGTCATTTGTTTATGCATTAGAGTTTCTGTATTTAGCTTCCTTCTCTTCCGCAACCACGTTTTCCCCCTACTCTGTGTTTGGTATCAAAGCCATGTCCGGCTAAGCCCGTGGTAATTACATATGGCGGGTGGCTAGTGTTGGAATCTTGAGAGGTAGTGAGTCGTGATTAGGGTGGCTAATCATGGGCGTATGAACTACTGTTCATCGTCTTCTTCAGTGGTTTTTATGGATGACTTATAATGGTCTGTTTAGATTTACTACTATGCTGTGGTAGCGTGGGAAGTCGCGTTGGGATGATTTGATGGCATTGTAGCAGGGATTGCGTTGTTGCCGGTTGATTCCCCGTAAAAGTCGTGGACGGACTCAGTTTTGCAACAGCAATCTAGTAGTAAATCTAAATGAATTTTTGTAAGAAGTCCATAAAAATTTATGGAGAAGAAGGTAAATAGTAATTTACTATGCTGATGAATAGTATTCCGAATCACTATTCACTATAGTAAAACTATTCCAACATTACTATTCCCATATGTAATTACAGTCTTATTGGTTTTACAAAAAGCGCTTTTACCCTTTCTTTTTCCGCTTTTAAAAAAAAAAAAAAAAAAATCAAATTAAAATCATCAATTTTATTTTATGTCTCTTTTAATTTTCCTCTAAAAATTAATCAAAACAAACAATTAGATAAATGGTCTCAAATTGATGACCAACAAAACCAATTAAATCGATGGACAATTCCTTCCATCAATCCTAAAACAATCTATCAATATGGATGGAAAGATTGGTCCACCGATATGTCAAATTAAAACTCTGAGCAAACTCAAGATAAATGAAGAAAGTCAAAATGAAGGTTTTCAATTACTTTCCAACGAAGATCTTTTACATGACCTTCAACGTTTCAAATTTCTTCATTTAGGATGCAGTCAAGTTGCATTCAAACCTTTGACCTTATTGGGTTTTGAAAATACTAGTATACTTAGCACTCTCAGAGATGCTAGATGCCTTGATTGGCAATCTTCTCTGATGGCTGCTATTGAGACCAGCTTATGCCTTGGTCCAGTATACTACAATTCCTTAGTACCAAATTTAACTTTATCTTTAACAGATAGAAATATTTTTCATGCTTGTACCCTTCATCTCCAAACTGAGGGATACAACTTTATGCCTGGATCAGAGACCATTGCTCTGATCTATCGCCTTCATTATAAGGTGATGACTTCTCTGGTTCCTAAAATTAATTATCAAAATGAACCAGGAAGAACAGTCTTAATTGAGACTAATAGTGCAACCACTAATGTTGCTACACGAAAATTATGTGAATGGAAAAATATTGCTTTTCCTGACGCTTGGCGTATACCTCAAGCTGTCTCACCTAAACCAATTTTAAACCAAGAAATTGAACAAATTGTTCAAAATACCCAGGGAGATGTTATCTTAAAATTTGATAGATCTACATCTCACAAAACTTCTTATAGGAGTTCTTATTCTGACACGAGGTCTCGAGGTCCTTATAGAGTATCTATACCCTCGACTGCTCGATCATCTTATTCAGAAGCTAACTCATCTGTTCCTTCTGAATTTAATCAACCCAATCTGGAAGGAATCTAAGTTTCTGAAACAACAGATTCCTCATGGGATTTATACCCAACAGCAGAGGGAATCTCCTCGCTAGCTTAGATGAATTCTCAATCCATTAATAAAAGTTTTATGGCTTTTATAAAACCGAGAAAACTTTGTCATCAATAGATAAGAAATCAATCTTTGAATTTCAAAGAAGATAAATATGCACCATTCGGAATGGTATTTTAAAAATTTTCACGCATCAAAATTGCAAGAATTCAAAGAACAATTTTATCAATATATTGAAACTTTTTATCAAGTAATTCCATTTGTTACTTGGTTCAAAGCAACCAATTATCTTGAAATGACTGGGATGAAAGGAAAATATTTCTTGAGGATTTTCAAAAGGAATGGGAAAAATTGGATGGATTAACTATTTAGTCGGTTATCCTCCTATTGAAACCTTAAAACTTCCTCAATCGAATCCCACAACAACTTTGGAAACCAAAGTTGTATCAAATCTATTGATAAATCAAACACTTCCTTAGTACAATATACTAATCCCTATCAAGAATTTATTTATCAATTAAAATCTCGATTAAAAGCATTATCTGGTAAAAAACAAATAAAACAAACAAATTTCCAGATTAATATTTTAACTAAAACAACAGAGAACCATAAATCTAAATCTTATCCTCCAAGTTTTTATAAACAACAAAAACGCATACAATTAATCGACTCCTCTTTGTCCAAAAGGATAAAGAAATCAAGATCAAAATCTCAAGAACATATTCAATGCATTAAATGCACCAAATATGGTCATTATGCCAATCGGTGTAAAATGAAAAAGAAACTAGAACAATTGTATGACAAAGGCCCTAAACTTTTTAGTTTCCAATCTGGCCACTCTTCATCCAACAATTCATCCTCGACTCTAATCAAGACTCTAAAGAGTCTAATCAAGATTCGATCAAAAGCCTTTTGACACAAATCAAGAGTCTTTAACTAGGTCTTCCAATATTCATGAGAATAATTTAATAAAATCTGAATTAAAACCACCACAGAAGTCCCTTATTCCTCCTAATCATATCCATGCTTTGAGTCAAAATTGGTCTACTCAAATTATTACGATAATTCTCGGGGATTCCTCAGAATTCACTATCACGATGAAGACAAATCAAACTTGATAAATCAATGGCTATCTTTAGTTCCTACTAGTCACTATACTAAAAATCAGCCTAGTCAGAAAAAATTAATCCTCTTTCGGTTGAAATTACACACATTCAACCACAATTATCCATTAACATCTTAGATAAATATACACCTAAGAAATCATCCGGAATTAGATGTGATCTTTTCTCGAGAGTTAGTTAAGGATTTGGACTATGAAAACATCTTGGATTCCACTATAATCACTAGTCAAGTAACTAGTGTCCACCAATTCAATATTCAAAATCAATCGATTATTTTCACCCATTGATTTTATCAAAGTACAAAATATCTTCTTTGCCCAAGATAAAAAGAACTCCAAATTAAACTCTCAAAAGCATATTGAATGCTTTCAATGGTCTAAGATTGACCATTTTACCAACTTTCTTAATCGGGTCCAAGTTTGACCATTTTTTCCTTAGAAAACCCCCATTGTATGGTCCTCAAATTAATCCATCTTTTCCTGGTACATTTTCCCCTCAAATCATCAAAAACCAACCATTTAGATATCTTAGCACTATTGTGCTCTCTAATATCACTTTCCCTGTTACCTACAACATCCCACGGGTTATACAGGATTACTATTCGAACCAGTTTCACTCTCCTTATGAAACTACTCTACCCACTATCTTACTACCTTATTCACCTACGGTAGACAAAATCCTATTCACACATCCTTTGGAATCTCCTTCTTTCGGTTCCTCTTTATGTCTCATCCCAAAACCTCATTGTGTAATTTTGGGGCCCCCATGTCTCCTACCACTTTCCTTTCTATTTCTCCTAACTTTTCCTATCATTCCATTTCTACTTACTTTTCTTTCTATTATTAAATTACACAATAAGCTTTTCATTCCAAGACCTCTCCATGCAAATTTACTTCCTTTTTCACATCCACAGAATAACCTCATCCAACAATACACCTACACGAATAGGTACAACCAATACAATGCCTACAACCAATACAATCATAAGCACACAAATTATTATGCTACCTTTAGTCTTTCTTGGCATTTGGAATGGCATGAATGGCCATCAGGCCTTATGCACACCAAATTCCCATATAAATATTTAAAAATCTTTGAAAATAACATGATTAATCCAATCATAAAATTATAAATTATTTTCTTGGTCATAATTTCCAAACCCCCATAAATGATTTTGCATGGAATTTGCCAGCATACAAATTTATTTCTTTTATTCCCAATGGAATTTAACCCAAATCCGTTTTTATTCTTTTCTCTTTTGTTTATGCCACAAATCTTATCTTCAAAGTCGCTCCAAAATCCCATCTTTTGGGCGCTTATTATCCCTAGCAGGGTAATTACCCCAGCAAGGTAAACTAAAAGTTTTTTAAGTATCAAACAACCCCAATAAACAACTGGTATTTTCAGCATTACTATTCGAAGTATGCATCATATTTCGTAAAAACTTCCATTTCCACTTCTTTTGTGATTCTCCCAAATATCACTCAAACCCTTATCTTAGGGATCCCTTTTATTTCTTCCATCTTTCCGTTTACTGGGTTGATTCTCAAGGCATTTCCACAATTTCGTGGTCATCCCTTCGATTCCACTTTCTCTCCTCTCCTTCTGAGGACTCCTTTCCTCATCTTTGTTGTGTCTCCCTTACAGGTAATACCCAATTCTGGGGGGATCATCACTCCAATCATACTACTCACACTAATCGAATTGGTTATTCCTATTTGCATGAGCATTTGCATTCACATTTGCATACCACCAATCCGGGTCTTATATTTTGGTGATCCTACACTAGGAAATCACCAGCTCACCACTACTTTTTGTGCAGAGAATGACTAGCCTTACAGGAAACTCTTCTGCCAATACTGCCAATTCAACAGAAGACAATTCTTCGCCCCAAAGAAAAGCTTATACTGTCCTTCGAGGTTTCAACCCAGGTGTTTATACCTCTTGGCAAACTGTCATAGCCAAATCTATAATTTTCCCAATTCATTATACGGATACACAATTCCCTAAAAAGCCCAAGAAGCTTTTGACTCATATCCAACTACCCAAATACTACCAAAACCTAGATCTATCCTCGATCAGATTAACCACGACCTTTACGGGATGGAAGTGGTATAGGTCCAAACCATATGGATCAAAATATGAAAAGAATTCAAAAGAACATCTGAGTTTCCTTACCAACAAGAGCCAGACTCAACAATGCCAAATTAAATTATTATATGATAGTCTTATCTCTTTATTAAGAGAGTTCAACTGGGAAGAAGGAATTTTTTCCATTGAAAAAATCAATCATTTTCTTGACCTCATTGCCTCCATTGAACCTCATTTCAATGATCCTATTCTTCATCGTCTCAAACGCATCTGCATGTTTGAGAAACTCAAATATGTTCTCCCCATTGATATTTCCCAATCTATTATTGCTCAAATTGAGAGTCCTGCTTTTGAAATCAAAGCAATTCTCTTAAAAAACTATCAATTCCTTAATACTCTTCAGGGTTTTCATCTTCCAAAAATTTCTCTTTTCAGTCATGATTACCCTCACAATCTTCTTCAATGCCTCGATTGGGGTTTGATCAATCAAATTATTTTCTCCATTTCTGACATTCCCAGTGTTCCTAGAATGATCAAATCTATGCTATTCCATGCTGCTAGATCCTTACCTAGTAGTATTCATCTTACCTTATGGATCACTAGCACTATTGGCTGGAGATCTAGAGAACAATTCTTTCAACCTTATCAAATGTGGATTCTTCGAAAAACCCTCCTCCATGAATTTTCATATGTCCACATGCCAAAATGTTTGCCTCATCCTTCTTCGCTATCTCTGGCTGAATCAATTTCTCCCCGATCTTATTGGATCCATTCATTAATACATTTCTCACAAGAAGCAAGCAGAAACACCAAAGAAAATTATTCCTTCAAAATTACTGACGGAAGAAGAATCTTTCTCACAAATTTACCAATGGAGTACATGACGACTTCTCAGCAAGATCATGAAGCAGACCAATTCCTCCAACAATTAATTAGCAGGACAAATCTCTATCTTCCTGCTGACTTAAAAATTGATGCCACTATTCAAGAAAAAGCATTATCTCAAGACATTAAAGATTTTATCAAAATCTTGGCGATCGCATGAAGCCATAAGGTCCAGACAATACTGCTGTCACTAATCCAAGCAACATCCAATACAGCTGCCAACTACAAATCGTCCAAGAATCTCACTGGACCCCATATATCGATTATTGTCTGCCAATATAATAGTCTCACCAGCTGTCCATGATGCAACCCAAGAAGTCATCATTTCAAATTATGAACCATCGATGCCCTTACGCCGTAACACAATTATCAAGGGACTAAGCGGCGCAACCAATCCACCCGACACGTGTCCCTCGGATTTCAATTCATTTCAAGTCCGCATTCATCAATCAGTTGCGGATTCCAAACCACTTCAAGTCCGCATTTATCTATAAAAGGGTTAGCCTGGGGATTGTCCAGGACACCGAAAAATTTAGATTGAGCAATTTCCATAGCTTTCTCTCTTTCTTTCTTTTAAGTGTGTATCGGAGAAGCTTTCCATATCGGTAAGACTTCTCTTGGCATCTGTATATATTTGTTTAATGCATGCATAGTAGCAGCATAGTAGTTGCATAGTATAATATTCCATATGTTTTAAGTTGTTTAATATATTTCTGTTTTATTAGTCATTTGTTTATGCATTAGAGTTTCTGTATTTAGCTTCCTTCTCTTCCGCAACCACGTTTTCCCTACTGTGTTTGGTATCAAAGCCATGTCCGCTTAAGCCGTGGTAATTACATATGGCGGGTGGCTAGTGTTGGAATCTTGAGAGGTAGTGAGTCGTGATTAGGTGGCTAATCATGGGCGATGAACCACTGTTCATCATCGCCTTTCAAAGGTTTTATGGATGACTTATAATGGTCTGTTTAGATTTACTACTATGCTGTGGTAGCGTGGGAAGTCGCGTTGGGATGATTTGATGGCATTGTAGCAGGGATTGCGTTGTTGCTGTTGATTCCTGTAAAAAGTCGTGGATTTGACTCAGCTTTTGCAACAAAGAATCTAGTAGTAAATCTAAATGAATTTTTGTAAGAAGTCCATAAAAATTTATGGAGAAGAAGGTAAATAGTAATTTACTATGCTGATGAATAGTATTCCGAATCACTATTCACTATAGTAAAACTATTCCAACAATACTATTCCCATATGTAATTACTGTCTTATTGGTTTTACCAAAAGCTCTTTTACCCTTTCTTTTTACTGTTTTAAATTTAAAAAAAAAAAAAAAAAAAAAAAAAAAAAAAAAAACCATCAATTTTATTTTATGTCTCTTTTTAATTTTTCCTCCAAAAAATTAATCAAAAACAAACAATTAGATTATGGCTTTTATAAAACCAGAAAACTTTGTAATCAATAGACAAGAAATCAATGCTGAATTTCAGCAAGATAAATATGCACCATTCCGTGAATGGTATTTTAAAAAATTTTCTGCATCAAAATTGCTGGAATTTAAAGAACAATTCTATCATTATATTGAAACTTTTTACCAAGTAATTCCATTTGTTACTTGGTTCAAAGCAACCAAATATCTTGAAATGACTCAGGATGAAAGGAAAATATTTCTCCTTGAGGATTTTCAAAAGGAATGGAAAAGATTGGATGAATTAACTATTCAGTCAGTTTATCCTCCTATTGAAACCTTAAAACTTCCTCAATCGAATCCCACAACAACTTTGGAAACCAAAGCTTGTATCAAATCTACTGATAAATCAAACACTTCCTTAGTACAATATACTAATCCCTATCAAGAATTTATTTATCAATTAAAATCTCGATTAAAAGCATTATCTGGTAAAAAACAAATAAAACAAACAAATTCTCAGATAAATGTTTCCAAATCTTATCCTCCAAGTTTTTATAAACAGAAAACTCAAAAAATATTTGAGTCTTCTTCACCAAAGAAATCAAAATCAAAATCACAAGAACATATTCACTGTTATAAATGTTTAAAGTTTGGTCATTATGCCAACAGGTGTAAGGTCAAGAAAAAACCAGACCAACTTTATGACAAAGACCCAAGACTTATTCAGGCAAAATCTGAATTTTCTCCATCTTTTGATCAACCAATAATAAATTGTCAAAATTCTGGAATCACCATTCCAACAAATAATCAACCATCTTTATTGGAATTAGCACACACAACTACTAATCCAATAAAAGAATCTCAATCTCAATATTCAAATAATGAATCTATACCTAGACCTGTTACAATCAGTGACCTTAAGCATGAAATTAATTCATTAAAAATCGAGATGAGTAAGCAAAAGAAATCTCTTGATACTCAACCACCAATTCAACAACATAATCTAATCAATGTCCTGAGCCAAGTAACAGCTCAAAAATGGTATATTCAAATTACTTTGGTAATCAATCAAGAATTCACTATCAAAGATGCTGTTGCTCTAATTGATAGTGGCGCTGATTTAAATTGTATACAGGAAGGATTGGTTCCTACCCAATATTTTGATAAAACCACTCAAACCCTTAATAATGCTAGTGGTTACAAAATGCAAATTAAATACAAATTAAATTATGTCTCAATTTGTAATAATGGAGTATGTATTCCAGCCAATTTTATACTTATCAAAGATTTAACTCAAATAGTTATTCTTGGTACTCCTTTTATCACCTCAATTTTTCCCTTAACCAAGGTAGATGAAAATGGTATTTATGCCCAATATAATGGACATAATCTCCTATTTCAATTTGTAACTCCACCACAAATAAAAGTTATCAATTCTGTGGAATCTACTTTATTTTTCAAAGAACAGCAACTTAACTTCTTACAACAAGAAGTCAAATTCTTATCTTTAGAAAAACAATTGGAATCCCCTTCAATCCAAACCAAGATTTCTCAACTTTTGAAATCTTACCACAATGAAATTTGTAGTGATATACCAAATGCTTTTTGGGATCGCAAGAAACATATTGTTTCTCTTCCCTATAATCCTGATTTCAATGAACGACATATTCCAACTAAAGCACGACCAAGTCAAATGAAACTTGCTTATTTGGAATTATGCAAAACTGAAATTGCCAGTTTATTGCACAAACAACTTATTCGGCCCAGTCACTCCCCATGGAGTTGTACAGCTTTTTATGTAAATAAAAATGCTGAACGAGAACGAGGAACTCCTCGCCTAGTTATCAATTATAAACCATTAAATGATTGCCTCCAATGGATTCGTTATCCTATTCCTAACAAAAAGGATTTGCTGGATCGCTTACATTCAGCCACTATTTTTTCCAAGTTTGATCTCAAATCAGGGTATTGGCAAATTCAGGTGGCCGCGACTGACAGGTATAAAACTGCTTTTACTGTTCCTTTTGGACACTTTGAATTCTGAATTTCAAAATATTATGAATGAGATATTTACTCCCTATACTGAATTTTCTATAGTCTATATTGATGACATACTTATTTTTTCAAAGTCTATTGACCAACATTTTAAACATCTCAAAATTTTCAAAGACATTATCCACAAAAATGGATTAGTCGTTTCTGCTCCTAAAATCAAGTTATTTCAAACATCTATTCGATTTCTTGGTCATAATATTCACCAAGGTCAAATTATCCCAATTGACAGAAGCATTGAATTTGCCTCAAAATTTCCTGATGTAATTCTGGACAAAACCCAATTACAAAGATTTTTGGGCAGTCTTAATTATGTTGCAAATTTTATTCCTAACCTGGCATATGATGCAAAAATATTACAATCACGACTCCAAAAGAATCCATCTCCATGGACTGATGCCCATACCAAAGTCAGTTCAAAGAAATCAAATTAAAAGTCAAACAAATTCTGTCTCTTTAGCCAATCCACTTTGGTATAAGATCGAGTGAGACAGATGCCTCTCAACTAGGCTATGGAGGAATTTTAAAACAACTCAATCCTCCAAAAAGGAAGAATTAATTAGATACACTTCTGGTGTTTGGAAAGATGCCCAAACTAATTATTCAACTATTAAAAAAGAAGTTCTCGCCATTGTCAAATGCATTCAAAAATTCCAGGATGATTTACTTAATCAGTCCTTCTTACTTCGAATTGATTGTAGTTCAAAGAAAATGCTCAAAGATGTCAAAATCTTGCATCAAAACAAATCTTTGCTAGATGGCAAGCTGAACTATCCTCCTTTGATTTTCAAATTGAATATATACAAGGAGAAACAAATTCTCTCCCTGATTTTCTAACTAGAGAATTTTTGCAGGGTATTTCGTAATGACGGCATCCTCCTCAGGAGGAAAAGGCAAAGAAAGGGGCAATATCCCCTTATCTTCAAATCAAGAATCCATAGATGATCAGGCTCTTTGGACAATTATCCAAAGTAATAGACATCGAGCAAAAGGAGGCTTTCAATTTAAAGACTCTGCTCAAAAAGATATTTCTCTCAATAAAGAGAAAAATGCTCCCAATAAGGAGAAAACTTCTCTCAATAAAGAGAAGATTGAAACAAAAGAAATTTCCTATATTCAAAAGGATATATTTTCCACCATGCTGGTAATTGAACCAGAAGATCAACAATGGATATCTGATCCCTGGGAAGTAAAGAGACGATATCTTGACAATCAAGGATTTCCTGCATTGGATGGCAAAACCCGTCTAATTGCAGAAGCAATTTTGACAGCTACTGGATCCATTACTTTTACCCATCATATGGAAAACCTACGGCCAGATAGCCCAATTACCTACAGTAAAGCCATAATTCATAAAATCCTTAAACCCTCTATTTGGGGTTTTGACCCTACAATGCCATCAAGCCCCCTACAATGCCATCAAGCCCCCATGTCTCCTACCACTCTCCTTATGAAATTAGGAGAAATATAATGATCTGTTTAGATTTACTACTATGCTGTGGTAGCGTGGGAAGTCGCGTTGGGATGACTTGATGGCATTGTAGCAGGGATTGCGTTGTTGCCGGTTGATTCCCCGTAAAAGTTATCGTGGACGGACGCAGTTTTGCAACAGCAATCTAGTAGTAAATCTAAATGAATTTTTGTAAGAAGTCCATAGAAATTTATGGAGAAGAAGGTAAATAGTAATTTACTATGCTGATGAATAGTATTCCGAATCACTATTCACTATAGTAAAACTATTCCAACAATACTATTCCCATATGTAATTACTGTCTTATTGGTTTTACCAAAAGCTCTTTTACCCTTTCTTTTTACTGTTTTAATTAAAAAAAAAAAAATCACAAATCAATTTTATCTTTATGTCTCTTTTTAATTTTTCCTCCAAAAAATTAATCAAAAACAAACAATTAGATAAATGGTCTCAAATTGATGACCAACAAAACCAATTAAATCGATGGACAATTCCTTCCATCAATCCTAAAACAATCTATCAATATGGATGGAAAGATTGGTCCACCGACATGTCAATCAAAACTACTGAGCAAACTCTCAGTATCAATGAAGAAAGTCAAAATGAAGGTTTTCAATTACTTTCCAACGAAGATCTTTTACATGACCTTCAACGTTTCAAATTTCTTCATTTAGGATGCATTCAAGTTGCATTCAAACCTTTGACCTTATTAGGTCTTGAAAACACTAGTATACTTAGCACTCTCAGAGATGCTAGATGCCTTGATTGGCAATCCTCTCTGATGGCCGCTATTGAGACCAGCTTATGCCTTGGTCCAGTATACTATAATGTTTTCCCAAATTTAACCTTATCTTTAACAGATAAAAATATTTTTCATGCTTGTACCCTTCATCTCCAAACTGAGGGATACAACTTTATGCCTGGATCAGAGACCATTGCTCTGATCTATCGCCTTCATTATAAGGTGATGACTTCTCTGGTTCCTAAAATCAATTATCAAAATGAACCAGGAAGAACAGTCTTAATTGAGACTAATAGTGCAACCACTAATGTTGCTACAAGAAAACTTTGTGAATGGAAAAATATTACTTTTCCTGATGCTTGGAGTATACCTCAAGCTGTCTCACCTAAACCAATTTTAAATCAAGAAATTGAACAAATTGTTCAAAATACCCAGGGAGATGTAATCTTAAAATTTGATAGATCTACATCTCACAGAACTTCTTATAGGAGTTCTTATTCTGATACGAGGTCTAGAGGTCTTTATAGAGTATCTATACCCTCGACTGCTCGATCATCTTATTCAGAAGCTAACTCATCTGTTCCTTCTGAATTTAATCAACCAAATCTGGAAGGAATCCAAGTTTCTGAACAACAGATTCCTCATGGGATATATACCCAACAGCAGAGGGAATCCCCTACTGCTAGTGAGATGAATTTCTCAATTCATTAATAAAGTTTTATGGATCATACAAAACCAGAAAACTTTATTATCAGTAGACAAGAAATCAATGCTGAATTTCAGCAAGATAAATATGCACCATTCCGTGAATGGTATTTTAAAAAATTTTCTGCATCAAAATTGCAAGAATTCAAAGAACAATTTTATCAATATATTGAAACTTTTTACCAAGTAATACCATTTGTTACTTGGTTTAAAGCAACAAATTATCTTGAAATGAATCAAGAGGAAAGGAGAATATTTCTCCTTGAGGACTTTCAAAAGGAATGGCGGAAGCTTGATGGTTCAATCGCTCAAATGATTCATCCTCCGTTGAAGCCCTCAAACTTACTCAACCTAATACAATACTACTTTGAAGCCATCGCTTTCATCAAACTGTTGAACCGATCCCTCATTCAACAAAAGTTGATTTCTCCCATCTATATAAGCAAAATAATTTTACTAATTTAAATTTACAGACAATTAGTATGCAATTAAATAGGATTGAAAATATTCTTTCTTCTCCACCAATAAACAAAATATCAACCTTAAAGGTCGAACAACCAAACATCAAACCTCCTCTAGAAGTTTCTGGACTAAATCTGTCATCAAAATCTTATATGATTAAACAAGAGGAATTCATTGATAAACTAACCTCCAGGTTACACTTTTTATCACTCAATCCAGAAAAGAAAATTAATAATTTTCAAATTAATGTATTGACTGACAGAGAAAATGCCAATTTAGCAGAAATACAAGAAATTCAAAATAATTTCGAATCCTTACAAAATAGCATGGAGCTTAATAAACTCCAATATAATTGGGATGGTGGTGGTAATACTCGATATTACTACCATAGACCTACACCTCAGGATCTTCTTTATGAAGAAGATCATATCGATATTCAAAATTCTTATGATTATCGATCCATATATGAGTGGAACATTGATGGTAAATCCGAATATGGGATTTTTGCTGTTCTACATAAAATTTTTATGTACAGCACCATCTTAAAACAACATCAAAATTCTGATCAAACCATTGCTAGATACATTACTACTGGATTTTCTGGTATGTTGAAAGGATGGTGGGATAATGTTCTCACAGCCACTAACGTGAAGAAATCCTAACTTCAACTAAACCACCAAAAATGAGGCTCGCTTAATGGAAACTAGGGAAGATGTTATACGCTGACCCAAACCATCATTTTCATTTTGTTGGTTCTTGAATCTTCAATATGAAAGAAGTAGAGAGCTACTTCAAAATCTCCGTTGTCCATCTTTAACCCACTTGAGATGGTATAAAGATGTGTTTATGACCAAGGTCATGCAACGTAGTGATGCCAATATCGAATATTGAAAGCCAAATTCATTGATGGACTTCCGCTTTATTTCCGAGAAGGTCCGTAATAAACTCCGTAATCTCGATGATCAAAGTATCACTTACAATCAATATACTTATGGACAACTCAAAGTATCATTGTACGAGAAGGATTAACTTGTGTAATGATTTAAAATTACACCAACAATTAAAACAACAACAACTTCATCGGGTCGAAGGAATTGGGAGAATTTTGTGACCAATTTGCTTATGACACAAAATCAATTATCCTTCAAAAGGACGAAATAATAGAGAATTCTCAAAATACCATCGTCCCTCCGAACGACGCTGTCAGTATTGTCAAACAAACTAATAATCCTTCACAACATCGAAAAGGACATCCTACTGACATCATCAAGAACTCAGAATCCTTCTTTTCACGCAAATATCGAGAAAAGAAGAAACTCAACAAATCGACCCAAAGAGAAATTAAATGTTACAAATGTCATCGATTTGGTCATTATGCCAATAATTGCACAACCGAACAAAGAATAAATCAAATTCATGATGAAGGACTAAAATTAACGAGTCCGAATATTCGTAACTTTCGAGTCCGATAATGACATTCATTCCAGTCATCTTCCTCTTCCGCGGTGACCACCGCAAATTGCAATTGTAATCATATTCATACTTGAATGATTCTTGGCAAGCATTTGCCATGAATAATCTTAGTATTAATGTTCTTCTGAATCCCAACAATCTTCGGACTTAGTTGATAAAATAAGACCCAATAATGAAATCCAAATATATCTGATTGACTCACAAAGAAACTAGAAAGTCTCTAATAGTAGAAAATCCTTACTCTATTAGAGAACTCTTTCATCGGCTAGAATCCCATAATTCTTCTAACCGGATGACCAATTCTACCCATACTTCTTCTATGGTTGCCAATTTCCAACAACAAATAGAATCTCTCAACAATGCATTAATAATTTTAAAGCAACAATTTACAACTAAATTTCCACTATTAATAATCGCCTCCATCATTTGGAAAACAAAGAAGTCTCTTCTAGTTCTCCATCACATTCTTACCGAATACTTCCAATGTGTCTCCTACCCAAAATGGTATATCAAGGTCAATTTATTAATTAGTTCCAATTATACAATTTATGACATCATCGCCTTATTGATAGTGGTGCGACATGAATTGTCTTCAAGAAGGATTAGTTCCTTCCTTTTATTTAACCTCCACTTGTCAAAGTCTCACCAATGCTAGTGGATATCCCAAACAAACTTAACCATGCCTATTCAAAGATCATGATATAACCATTCCACTTCCTTTGTGATTCTCCCAAATATCACTCAAACCCTTATCTTAGGGGTCCCTTTTATTTCTTCCATTTTTCCTTTTACTAGGGTTGATTCTCAAGGCATTTCTGCTCAATTTCAGGGTCATCCCCTTCGATTTCACTTTCTCTCCTCCTTCTGAGGGCTCCCTTCTTCATCTTTGTTGTGTCTCACTTACACGCAATACCCAATTCTGGGGGGGTCATCATCCTACTCACACTACTCACACTAATCGAATTGGTTATTTGCATGAGCATTCGCATACCACTAATCCAGTGGTTTTCTACTTATACGGTGATCCTACATTAGGAAATCACCAGATCACCACGACTTGTTGTGCAGCTGATGACTAGTCTTGCTGGAAGCTCTTCTACAGCCAATTCAACAGAGGACAATTTCTCGCCACAAAGAAAAGTTTATGTTGTCCTCAGAGGACACCAACCAGGATTATACACTTCATGGCAATCCTGCCATAGCCAAATTTATAACTTTCCTAGCCCATTATACCAAATGTATAATTCCATCAGAGAAGGCAAATTTGCTTTTCAAACCTATCAAACCATGAATCTCCTTGCCCAATCTCCTATTATGGAAATCAAAGACTACTCCAAGTCAGAAATTTTTAACATTAGCCATATACCCAATTTTATTAGCCCACGTATTGAGTCCTCCATGTACCAAGAAATTAATGGCGTATGGAAAAATCATGTTGCCAATAATAAAAGAAAAGTCAGACAACATTTGAGCATTCTGGCATCCAAAATTCAGGCTCAAGAAGCCCATACCCAACAACTTTATGAAGGCCTAACATCATTACTCAAGAACTTCAATTGGGAAGAAGAAACCTTTTCCATTGAGAAAATTTCCTATTTCCTCAACCTCATTGAATTGGTAAAACAAAATGATCCAGCATCGTCTTAAAAGAATCTGTATGTTTGAAAAAGCCAAACATGTTCTTCCAATTGATATTTCCCAAAATATTGTATCTCAAGTCGAGGATTCGGCTACTCAAATCAAACAAATCCTCTTGCAGAATTGTCAATTTATCAACCACCTTCAGGGTTACTATCTCCCAAAAATTTCTTTGTTCACACCTGATTATCCTCATAATATTTCCCAAGGTCTTGATTGGGGATTGATCAATCAAATTATTTTCCCACTTTCTAATATTCCAAATTTTCCCCGAATGATTAAATCCATGGTTTTTCATGCCTCTAAATGTTTACGCAAAGGCATTTATCTTACTTTTTCCGATCACTAGCACTTTGGTGGCGATCTAGAGAACAATTCTTCCAACCATATCAAATTTAGATTCTTCGTAAAGCCTAGATATATGAAATGGAATATATCAACCAAGGTATCCTTTCAAGTGCTCATTAATCTCTCCCAAATCCTTGGATTCATTCCCTAATACAATTTTCTCACAGCAAGAGAAATTTCTAAGGACCATTATGCTTTCAAAATTTCGATGGTCAAAGAATTTTCCTCACCGATTTTCCTATGGAATATATGACTACTCCTCAACAAGAAGAAGAAGTAAAAATTTCTCCAACAAATGATCGGCAGAATAATCTCCATTTGCCGCAATTTAGAAATTGAAGCATCCAATCAAGAAGAAGATCAGCTTTACAACTCTGATTCGGCTAGCTCCCTTTCTGGCGATTCAATATTTTACTTGACAATCACAGAACCATGAATTCACAAAAGACAAATCGATAAGCAAGTATCATCAACTAATTATTGTAATATTCTCTCATCTCCATCAAGTCATCATTCCACTTATATTTAATGCAGCATACCCTTCGTTTACAATTATCGAATGCATTTGTTTATGCATTAGAGTTTCTTCCGTGTCCCTCTTCCGTGGATTTCAATGCATTTGATACCAAATCATGAGTAGGGGAAGACGTTTGGCAAACCTCTTCATACCAAAGCATTCATAGTAAAGACGGTTCGAAGAGACGGGACCAAATACGTAAACTCTAATGCATAAACAAATGACTAATAAAATGTAAATATATTAATCAACTCAAAACATAAGGAATATTACACTATGCAACTACTAAGACTATGCATGCATTAAACAAATATATATTTGAAAGAGAAGTCATGCATATGGAGAGTACACATTAAACTTAAGAAAGAAAGAGAGAAAGCAAGAGAGAAAGATCTAAATTTTTAATATATCCATTTGTGCTAACCCTTTTGTTTATGAATGCGGTTTCTTGAAGAGGTTTTCCATCGATTGATGAATGCGGACTTGAAATGCATTGATACCAAACCAGTGGGACACGGAAAGGGTGGATTGGTTGCGCCGATTCCCCTTGATAATTGTATTCGAAGTAAGGGCATGGTTCATAAGTGGAATGATGACTTCATGACAAATGGAGTATATTAATCAACAAACATTAGTTGATGATACTAGCTTTATAGTTATTTGTCTGATGCTGAACTCATGGTACTGTGTTTGGTATCGTAGCCATGTGTCCGCTAAGCCCGTGGTAATTGGTAATTCATATGGCGGGTAGCTAGTGTTGAAATCTTGAGAGGTGGTGAGTCGTGATTAGGTGGCTAATCATGGGCGTATGAATCATCGCTCATCGCCTTCCTCAAAGGGTTTTATGGATGACTTATGATGGTCTGCTTAGATTTACTACTATGTGTGGTAGCGTGGAAGTCGCGTTGGGATGACTTTGGCATTGTATCATTGTAGGATTGCGTTGTTGCTTGCGTTGATTCCCGTAAAAGTGTGTGGACGGATTTTAGCAAACAAAGCTCTAGTAGTAAATCTAAATGAATTTTGTAAGAAGTCCATAGAAATTTATGGAGAAGAAGGTAAATAGTAATTTACTATGCTGATGAATAGTATTCTGAATCACTATTCACTATAGTAAAACTATTCCAACAATACTATTCCCATATGTAATTACTGTCTTATTGGTTTTACCAAAAGCTCTTTTACCCTTTCTTTTTACTGTTTTAATTAAAAAAAAAAAATCACAAATCAATTTTATCTTTATGTCTCTTTTTAATTTTTCCTCCAAAAAATTAATCAAAAACAAACAATTAGATAAATGGTCTCAAATTGATGACCAACAAAACCAATTAAATCGATGGACAATTCCTTCCATCAATCCTAAAACAATCTATCAATATGGATGGAAAGATTGGTCCACCGACATGTCAATCAAAACTACTGAGCAAACTCTCAGTATCAATGAAGAAAGTCAAAATGAAGGTTTTCAATTACTTTCCAACGAAGATCTTTTACATGACCTTCAACGTTTCAAATTTCTTCATTTAGGATGCATTCAAGTTGCATTCAAACCTTTGACCTTATTAGGTCTTGAAAACACTAGTATACTTAGCACTCTCAGAGATGCTAGATGCCTTGATTGGCAATCCTCTCTGATGGCCGCTATTGAGACCAGCTTATGCCTTGGTCCAGTATACTATAATGTTTTCCCAAATTTAACCTTATCTTTAACAGATAAAAATATTTTTCATGCTTGTACCCTTCATCTCCAAACTGAGGGATACAACTTTATGCCTGGATCAGAGACCATTGCTCTGATCTATCGCCTTCATTATAAGGTGATGACTTCTCTGGTTCCTAAAATCAATTATCAAAATGAACCAGGAAGAACAGTCTTAATTGAGACTAATAGTGCAACCACTAATGTTGCTACAAGAAAACTTTGTGAATGGAAAAATATTACTTTTCACGATGCTTGGAGTATACCTCAAGTCGCTCACCTAAACCAATTTTAAATCAAGAAATTGAACAAATTGTTCAAAATACCCAGGGAGATGTAATCTTAAAATTTGATAGATCTACATCTCACAGAACTTCTTATAGGAGTTCTTATTCTGATACGAGGTCTCGAGGTCTTTATAGAGTATCTATACCCTCGACTGCTCGATCATCTTATTCAGAAGCTAACTCATCTGTTCCTTCTGAATTTAATCAACCAAATCTGGAAGGAATCCAAGTCTCTGAACAACAGATTCCTCATGGGATATATACCCAACAGCAGAGGGAATCTCCTACTGCTAGTGAGATGAATTTCTCAATTCATTAATAAAGTTTTATGGATCATACAAAACTAGAAAACTTTATTATCAATAGACAAGAAATCAATGCTGAATTTCAGCAAGATAAATATGCACCATTCCGTGAATGGTATTTTAAAAAATTTTCTGCATCAGAATTGCAAAAATTCAAAGAACAATTTTATCAATATATTGAAACTTTTTACCAAGTAATTCCATTTGTTACTTGGTTCAAAGCAACAAATTATCTTGAAATGAATCAAGAGGAAAGGAGAATATTTCTCCTTGAGGACTTTCAAAAGGAATGGCAGAAGCTTGATGGTTCAATCGTTCAGTCGATTCATCCTCCTGTTGAAGCCCTCAAACTTACTCAACCTAATACAACAGCTACTTTGGAAGCCACTGCTTTCATCAAACCTGTTGAACCGATCCCTCATTCAACAAAAGTTGATTTCTCCCATCTATATAAGCAAAATAATTTTACTAATTTAAATTTACAGACAATTAGTATGCAATTAAATAGGATTGAAAATATTCTTTCTTCTCCACCAATAAACAAAATATCAACCTTAAAGGTCGAACAACCAAACATCAAACCTCCTCTAGAAGTTTCTGGACTAAATCTGTCATCAAAATCTTATATGATTAAACAAGAGGAATTCATTGATAAACTAACCTCCAGGTTACACTTTTTATCACTCAATCCGAAAAGAAAATTAATAATTTTCAAATTAATGTATTGATCGAGAGAAAATGCCAATTTAGCAGAAATACAAGAAATTCAAAATAATTTCGAATCCTTACAAAATAGCATGGAGCTTAATAAACTCCAATATAATTGGGATGGTGGTGGTAATACTCGATATTACTACCATAGACCTACACCTCAGGATCTTCTTTATGAAGAAGATCATATCGATATTCAAAATTCTTATGATTATCGATCCATATATGAGTGGAACATTGATGGTAAATCCGAATATGGGATTTTTGCTGTTCTACATAAAATTTTTATGTACAGCACCATCTTAAAACAACATCAAAATTCTGATCAAACCATTGCTAGATACATTACTACTGGATTTTCTGGTATGTTGAAAGGATGGTGGGATAATGTTCTCACAGCCACTCAACGTGAAGAAATCCTAACTTCAACTAAACCAGTCAAAAATGAGGCTACTGGCTTAATGGAAACTAGGGAAGATGCTGTGTATCGTTGACCCAACCATCATTTTTCATTTTGTTGGTTCTTGGAATCTTCAATATGAAAGAAGTAGAGAGCTACTTCAAAATCTCCGTTGTCCATCTTTAACCCACTTCAGATGGTATAAAGATGTGTTTATGACCAAGGTCATGCAACGTAGTGATGCCAATACTGAATATTGGAAAGCCAAATTCATTGATGGACTTCCCAGTTTATTTGCTGAGAAGGTCCGTAATAAACTCCGTAATCCTGATGATCAAAGTATCACTTACAATCAATATACTTATGGACAACTCCAAAGTATCATTGTACGAGAAGGATTAACTTTGTGTAATGATTTAAAATTACACCAACAATTAAAACAACAACAACTTACTGGTCGAAAGGAATTGGGAGAATTTTGTGACCAATTTGCTTATGACACAAAAATCAATTATCCTTCAAAAGGACGAAATAATAGAGAATTCTCAAAATACCATCGTCCCTCTGAACGACGCCGTCGGATTGTCAAACAAACTAATAATCCTTCACAACATCGCGAAAAAGGACATCCTACTCGACATCATCAAGAACCCAGGAATCCTTCTTTTTCACGCAAATATCGTGAGAAAAGAAGAAACTCAACAAATCGACCCCAAAGAGAAATTAAATGTTACAAATGTCATCGATTTGGTCATTATGCCAATAATTGCACAACTGAACAAAGAATAAATCAAATTCATGATGAAGGACTAAAATTAACCCTTTCAAAAATCTGTTTAGATTCGAGTCCTGAATATTCAGAACTTTCTGAGTCTGATAATGACATTCATTCCACTTCGTCATCTTCCTCTTCTGCAGGTGACCACCCTGCAAATTGCAATTGTAATCATATTCATACTTCGAATGATTCTTGGCAAGCATTTGCTGCCATGAATAATCTTAGTATTAATGTTCTTTCTGAATCCCAACAATCGTTACTGGACTTAGTTGATAAAACTGAAGACCCAATAATGAAATCCAAATTGATTGGAGCATGTATATCTACCGCTCACAAAGAAACTAGAAAGTCTCTAATAGTAGAAAATCCTTACTCTATTAGAGAACTCTTTCATCGGCTAGAATCCCATAATTCTTCTAACCAGATGACCAATTCTACCCATACTTCTTCTATGGTTGCCAATTTCCAACAACAAATAGAATCTCTCAACAATGCATTAATAATTTTAAAGCAACAATTTGCTAACGAAATTTCCACTATTAATAATCGCCTCCATCATTTGGAAAACAAAGAAGTCTCTTCTAGTTCTCCATCACATTCTTACCTGAATACTCTCCAACAGGTCTCCTACCCAAAATGGTATATCAAGGTCAATTTATTAATTAGTTCCAATTATACAATTTATGACATCATCGCCCTTATTGATAGTGGTGCTGACATGAATTGTCTTCAAGAAGGATTAGTTCCTTCCTTTTATTTAACCTCCACTTGTCAAAGTCTCACCAATGCTAGTGGATATCCCATACCTATCCACAACAAACTTAACCATGCTGCTATTCAGCATCATGATATAACCATTCCCACTTCCTTTGTGATTCTCCCAAATATCACTCAAACCCTTATCTTAGGGGTCCCTTTTATTTCTTCCATTTTTCCTTTTACTAGGGTTGATTCTCAAGGCATTTCTGCTCAATTTCAGGGTCATCCCCTTCGATTTCACTTTCTCTCCTCTCCTTCTGAGGGCTCCCTTCTTCATCTTTGTTGTGTCTCACTTACACGCAATACCCAATTCTGGGGGGGTCATCATCCTACTCACACTACTCACACTAATCGAATTGGTTATTTGCATGAGCATTCGCATACCACTAATCCAGTGGTTTTCTACTTATACGGTGATCCTACATTAGGAAATCACCAGATCACCACGACTTGTTGTGCAGCTGATGACTAGTCTTGCTGGAAGCTCTTCTACAGCCAATTCAACAGAGGACAATTTCTCGCCACAAAGAAAAGTTTATGTTGTCCTCAGAGGACACCAACCAGGATTATACACTTCATGGCAATCCTGCCATAGCCAAATTTATAACTTTCCTAGCCCATTATACCAAATGTATAATTCCATCAGAGAAGGCAAATTTGCTTTTCAAACCTATCAAACCATGAATCTCCTTGCCCAATCTCCTATTATGGAAATCAAAGACTACTCCAAGTCAGAAATTTTTAACATTAGCCATATACCCAATTTTATTAGCCCACGATTGAGTCCTCCATGTACCAAGAAATTAATGGCGATGGAAAATCATGTTGCCAATAATAAAAGAAAAGTCAGACAACATTTGAGCATTCTGGCATCCAAAATTCAGGCTCAAGAAGCCCATACCCAACAACTTTATGAAGGCCTAACATCATTACTCAAGAACTTCAATTGGGAAGAAGAAACCTTTTCCATTGAGAAAATTTCCTATTTCCTCAACCTCATTGAATTGGTAAAACAAAATGATCCAATTGCATCGTCTTAAAAGAATCAGTATGTTTGAAAAGCCAAACATGTTCTTCCAATTGATATTTCCCAAAATATTGTATCTCAAGTCGAGGATTTACTCAAATCAAACAAATCCTCTTGCAGAATTGTCAATTTATCAACCACCTTCAGGGTTACTATCTCCCAAAAATTTCTTTGTTCACACCTGATTATCCTCATAATATTTCCCAAGGTCTTGATTGGGGATTGATCAATCAAATCAAATTTTCCCAAATCTAATATTCCAAATTCCTAATGATTAAATCCAATTTTCTCATGCCTCTAAAATTTCTAAGGACCATTATCTTACTTTCCGATGGTCAAAATTTTCCTCATCTAGAGAACAATTCTTCCAACCATATCAATAAATTTAGATTCTTCAGAAGCCTAGATATATGAAATGGAATATATCAACAAATGATCCTTTAGAATAATCTCCATGCTCATTAATTCTCTCCCAAATCCCATCGATTCATCTAATCCTCACAGAGCAAGAGAAATTTCTAAGACCATTATGCTTTCAAAATTTCGATGGTCAAAGAATTTTCTCAATATTTTCCTATGGAATATATGACAATCCTCAACAAGAAGAACCAAAATTTCTCCACAAAATGATCGCAGGAATAATCTCCATTTGTCATCGCTAATTTAGAAATTGAAGCATCTATCCAAGAAGAAGATCAGTTAAGTCATCATTCCATAGCAAATATACTCCTTACAGTAGAATACAATTATCAAGTCAAGCGCAAAATCCACCAGTGTCACTTTTTATTAGTCATTTGTTTATGCATTAGAGTTCAATGCATTTCTCCGATTCATCAGCTTGATACCACAAGAGTTCAAACCTCTTCAAGTCTCGATTCATCCAAAGACAAGAGTAGGGGAAGACGTTTGCTAAGAGACAAGAAAAATTTAGATCTAATGCATAAACAAATGACTTTAAAAATGTGTTTGAATATATTCCATAAAACATAAGGAATATTACACATGCTATACTATGCTACTATGCATGCATTAAACAAATATATAGATGCAAAGAGAAGTATTCCTTATATGAGAGTTGTTTAATATATTTACTTTTTATTAGAGAGAAAGCAAGAGAGAAAGATCTAAATTTTTCGTGTCCTCGACAACCCTGTGCTAACCTTTTATAGATGAATGCGACTTGAAGAGGTTTGACCAAAACATCGATTGATGAATGCGTGGTTCGGAAATGCATTGAAACTCTAATGAGGGACAAATGACTGTTGCCGTCATTTGATAATTGTAAAACATCGTAATTGTATGCTTCATAAGTGGAATGATGACTTCATGGATGATGACTTCATATATTGGTCATGACAATAATTAGGATGAAATGCTTTATAACGATTTGTCTTTGTAACAACATGGTACTCTGTGTTTGGTATCAGAGCCATGTCCGGCTAAGCCCGTGGTAATTACATATGGCGGGTAGCTAGTGTTGAAATCTTGAGAGGTGGTGAGTCGTGATTAGGGTGGCTAATCATGGGCGTATGAACTACTGTTCATCGTCTTCCTCAGTGGTTTTTATGGATGACTTATGATGGTCTGTTTAGATTTACTACTATGCTGTGGTAGCGTGGGAAGTCGCGTTGGGATGACTTGATGGCATTGTAGCAGGGATTGCGTTGTTGCCGGTTGATTCCCCGTAAAAGTCGTGGACGGACGCAGTTTTGCAACAGCAGTCTAGTAGTAAATCTAAATGAATTTTTGTAAGAAGTCCATAGAAATTTATGGAGAAGAAGGTAAATAGTAATTTACTATGCTGATGAATAGTATTCCGAATCACTATTCACTATAGTAAAACTATTCCAACAATACTATTCCCATATGTAATTACTGTCTTATTGGTTTTACCAAAAGCTCTTTTACCCTTTCTTTTTACTGTTTTAATTAAAAAAAAAAAAATCACAAATCAATTTTATCTTTATGTCTCTTTTTAATTTTTCCTCCAAAAAATTAATCAAAAACAAACAATTAGATAAATGGTCTCAAATTGATGACCAACAAAACCAATTAAATCGATGGACAATTCCTTCCATCAATCCTAAAACAATCTATCAATATGGATGGAAAGATTGGTCCACCGACATGTCAATCAAAACTACTGAGCAAACTCTCAGTATCAATGAAGAAAGTCAAAATGAAGGTTTTCAATTACTTTCCAACGAAGATCTTTTACATGACCTTCAACGTTTCAAATTTCTTCATTTAGGATGCATTCAAGTTGCATTCAAACCTTTGACCTTATTAGGTCTTGAAAACACTAGTATACTTAGCACTCTCAGAGATGCTAGATGCCTTGATTGGCAATCCTCTCTGATGGCCGCTATTGAGACCAGCTTATGCCTTGGTCCAGTATACTATAATGTTTTCCCAAATTTAACCTTATCTTTAACAGATAAAAATATTTTTCATGCTTGTACCCTTCATCTCCAAACTGAGGGATACAACTTTATGCCTGGATCAGAGACCATTGCTCTGATCTATCGCCTTCATTATAAGGTGATGACTTCTCTGGTTCCTAAAATCAATTATCAAAATGAACCAGGAAGAACAGTCTTAATTGAGACTAATAGTGCAACCACTAATGTTGCTACAAGAAAACTTTGTGAATGGAAAAATATTACTTTTCCTGATGCTTGGAGTATACCTCAAGCTGTCTCACCTAAACCAATTTTAAATCAAGAAATTGAACAAATTGTTCAAAATACCCAGGGAGATGTAATCTTAAAATTTGATAGATCTACATCTCACAGAACTTCTTATAGGAGTTCTTATTCTGATACGAGGTCTCGAGGTCTTTATAGAGTATCTATACCCTCGACTGCTCGATCATCTTATTCAGAAGCTAACTCATCTGTTCCTTCTGAATTTAATCAACCAAATCTGGAAGGAATCCAAGTCTCTGAACAACAGATTCCTCATGGGATATATACCCAACAGCAGAGGGAATCTCCTACTGCTAGTGAGATGAATTTCTCAATTCATTAATAAAGTTTTATGGATCATACAAAACTAGAAAACTTTATTATCAATAGACAAGAAATCAATGCTGAATTTCAGCAAGATAAATATGCACCATTCCGTGAATGGTATTTTAAAAAATTTTCTGCATCAGAATTGCAAAAATTCAAAGAACAATTTTATCAATATATTGAAACTTTTACAAGTAATTCCATTTGTTACTTGGTTCAAAGCAACAAATTATCTTGAAATGAATCAAGAGGAAAGGAGAATATTTCTCCTTGAGGACTTTCAAAAGGAATGGCAGAAGCTTGATGGTTCAATCGTTCAGTCGATTCATCCTCCTGTTGAAGCCCTCAAACTTACTCAACCTAATACAACAGCTACTTTGGAAGCCACTGCTTTCATCAAACCTGTTGAACCGATCCCTCATTCAACAAAAGTTGATTTCTCCCATCTATATAAGCAAAATAATTTTACTAATTTAAATTTACAGACAATTAGTATGCAATTAAATAGGATTGAAAATATTCTTTCTTCTCCACCAATAAACAAAATATCAACCTTAAAGGTCGAACAACCAAACATCAAACCTCCTCTAGAAGTTTCTGGACTAAATCTGTCATCAAAATCTTATATGATTAAACAAGAGGAATTCATTGATAAACTAACCTCCAGGTTACACTTTTTATCACTCAATCCAGAAAAGAAAATTAATAATTTTCAAATTAATGTATTGACTGACAGAGAAAATGCCAATTTAGCAGAAATACAAGAAATTCAAAATAATTTCGAATCCTTACAAAATAGCATGGAGCTTAATAAACTCCAATATAATTGGGATGGTGGTGGTAATACTCGATATTACTACCATAGACCTACACCTCAGGATCTTCTTTATGAAGAAGATCATATCGATATTCAAAATTCTTATGATTATCGATCCATATATGAGTGGAACATTGATGGTAAATCCGAATATGGGATTTTTTTGTTTACATAAAATATTTATGTACAGCACCATCTTAAAACAACATCAAAATTCTGATCAAACCATTGCTAGATACATTACTACTGGATTTTCTGGTATGTTGAAAGGATGGTGGGATAATGTTCTCACAGCCACTCAACGTGAAGAAATCCTAACTTCAACTAAACCAGTCAAAAATGAGGCTACTGGCTTAATGGAAACTAGGGAAGATGTTTGTTTATGCTGACCCAAACCATCATTTTTCATTTTGTTGGTTCTTGGAATCTTCAATATGAAAGAAGTAGAGAGCTACTTCAAAATCTCCGTTGTCCATCTTTAACCCACTTCAGATGGTATAAAGATGTGTTTATGACCAAGGTCATGCAACGTAGTGATGCCAATACTGAATATTGGAAAGCCAAATTCATTGATGGACTTCCCAGTGAAATTGCTGAGAAGGTCCGTAATAAACTCCGTAATCCTGATGATCAAAGTATCACTTACAATCAATATACTTATGGACAACTCCAAAGTATCATTGTACGTGAAGGATTAACTTTGTGTAATGATTTAAAATTACACCAACAATTAAAACAACAACAACTTACTGGTCGAAAGGAATTGGGAGAATTTTGTGACCAATTTGCTTATGACACAAAAATCAATTATCCTTCAAAAGGACGAAATAATAGAGAATTCTCAAAATACCATCGTCCCTCTGAACGACGCCGTCGTATTGTCAAACAAACTAATAATCCTTCACAACATCGCGAAAAAGGACATCCTACATCATCAAGAACTCAGAATCCTTCTTTTCACGCAAATATCGTGAGAAAAGAAGAAACTCAACAAATCGACCCCAAAGAGAAATTAAATGTTACAAATGTCATCGATTTGGTCATTATGCCAATAATTGCACAACTGAACAAAGAATAAATCAAATTCATGATGAAGGACTAAAATTAACCCTTTCAAAAATCTGTTTAGATTCGAGTCCTGAATATTCAGAACTTTCTGAGTCTGATAATGACATTCATTCCACTTCGTCATCTTCCTCTTCTGCAGGTGACCACCCTGCAAATTGCAATTGTAATCATATTCATACTTCGAATGATTCTTGGCAAGCATTTGCTGCCATGAATAATCTTAGTATTAATGGTCTTCGAATCCAACAATCGCATCGGACTTAGTTGATAAAACTGAAGACCCAATAATGAAATCCAAATTGATTGAAGCCTGTATATCTACAGCTCACAAAGAAACTAGAAAGTCTCTAATAGTAGAAAATCCTTACTCTATTAGAGAACTCTTTCATCGGCTAGAATCCCATAATTCTTCTAACCAGATGACCAATTCTACCCATACTTCTTCTATGGTTGCCAATTTCCAACAACAAATAGAATCTCTCAACAATGCATTAATAATTTTAAAGCAACAATTTGCTAACGAAATTTCCACTATTAATAATCGCCTCCATCATTTGGAAAACAAAGAAGTCTCTTCTAGTTCTCCATCACATTCTTACCTGAATACTCTCCAACAGGTCTCCTACCCAAAATGGTATATCAAGGTCAATTTATTAATTAGTTCCAATTATACAATTTATGACATCATCGCCCTTATTGATAGTGGTGCTGACATGAATTGTCTTCAAGAAGGATTAGTTCCTTCCTTTTATTTAACCTCCACTTGTCAAAGTCTCACCAATGCTAGTGGATATCCCATACCTATCCACAACAAACTTAACCATGCTGCTATTCAAAGATCATGATATAACCATTCCCACTTCCTTTGTGATTCTCCCAAATATCACTCAAACCCTTATCTTAGGGGTCCCTTTTATTTCTTCCATTTTTCCTTTTACTAGGGTTGATTCTCAAGGCATTTCTGCTCAATTTCAGGGTCATCCCCTTCGATTTCACTTTCTCTCCTCTCCTTCTGAGGGCTCCCTTCTTCATCTTTGTTGTGTCTCACTTACACGCAATACCCAATTCTGGGGGGGTCATCATCCTACTCACACTACTCACACTAATCGAATTGGTTATTTGCATGAGCATCCGCATACCCCTAAGCCAGTGGTTTTCTACTTATACGGTGATCCTACATTAGGAAATCACCAGATCACCACGACTTGTTGTGCAGCTGATGACTAGTCTTGCTGGAAGCTCTTCTACAGCCAATTCAACAGAGGACAATTTCTCGCCACAAAGAAAAGTTTATGTTGTCCTCAGAGGACACCAACCAGGATTATACACTTCATGGCAATCCTGCCATAGCCAAATTTATAACTTTCCTAGCCCATTATACCAAATGTATAATTCCATCAGAGAAGGCAAATTTGCTTTTCAAACCTATCAAACCATGAATCTCCTTGCCCAATCTCCTATTATGGAAATCAAAGACTACTCCAAGTCAGAAATTTTTAACATTAGCCATATACCCAATTTTATTAGCCCACGTATTGAGTCCTCCATGTACCAAGAAATTAATGGCGTATGGAAAAATCATGTTGCCAATAATAAAAGAAAAGTCAGACAACATTTGAGCATTCTGGCATCCAAAATTCAGGCTCAAGAAGCCCATACCCAACAACTTTATGAAGGCCTAACATCATTACTCAAGAACTTCAATTGGGAAGAAGAAACCTTTTCCATTGAGAAAATTTCCTATTTCCTCAACCTCATTGAATTGGTAAAACAAAATGATCCAATTCTGCATCGTCTTAAAAGAATCTGTATGTTTGAAAAAGCCAAACATGTTCTTCCAATTGATATTTCCCAAAATATTGTATCTCAAGTCGAGGATTCGGCTACTCAAATCAAACAAATCCTCTTGCAGAATTGTCAATTTATCAACCACCTCGTGGTTACTATCTCCCAAAATTTCTTTGTTCACACCTGATTATCCTCATAATCTTTCCCAAGGTCTTGATTGGGGATTGATCAATCAAATTATTTTCCCACTTTCTAATATTCCAAATTTTCCCCGAATGATTAAATCCATGGTTTTTCATGCCTCTAAATGTTTACGCAAAGGCATTTATCTTACTTTTCTGATCACTAGCACTCTTGGTCAGCGATCTAGAGAACAATTCTTCCAACCATATCAAATTTAGATTCTTCAGAAGCCTAGATATATGAAATGGAATATATCAACCAAGCATCCTTTAGCTACCAAGTGCTCATCAATCTCTCCCAAATCCTACTGGATTCATTCCCTAATACAATTTTCTCACAGAGCAAGAGAAATTTCTAAGGACCATTATGCTTTCAAAATTTCTGATGGTCGAAGAATTTTCCTCACCGATTTTCCCATGGAATATATGACTACTCCTCAACAAGAAGATGAAGCAGTAAAAGTTCTCCAACAAATGATCAGCAGGAATAATCTCCATTTGCCTGCTAATTTAGAAATTGAAGCATCTATCCAAGAAGAAGATCAGCTTTACAACTCTGATTCGGATAGCTCCCTATCTGGCGATTCAATATTTTACGTAACCTTGACAATCACAGAGAACCATGAGTTCATACAAAGACAAATGATTATAATTCATCCAACTTCTGTATTAATTATACTCTCAATTTCATTCAAGTAGTTCCAACAAAGTTTATAGTGAATACAATTATGGGTTTTGAGTAATATATTTCTGTTTTATTAGTCATTTGTTTATGCATTAGAGTTTCTTCCCGTGTGTTTCCTTCTCTTCCGTGGATTCAAACCTCTTCATTGATACCAAACAGTAGGGGAAGACGTGGTTGGCTATACCAAAGATGTAGTAGAAGACGGGTTGAAGAGACGGAAGCTAAATACAGAAACTCTAATGCATAAACAAATGACTAATAAAACAGAAATATATTAATCAACTCAAAACATAAGGAATATTACACTATGCAACTACTATGCTGCTACTATGCATGCATTAAACAAATATATACAGATGCAAAGAGAAGTCTTACCGATATGGAGAGCTTCTCCGATACACACTTAAACTTAAGAAAGAAAGAGAGAAAGCAAGAGAGAAAGATCTAAATTTTTCGGTGTCCTGGACAATCCCCAGGCTAACCCTTTTATAGATGAATGCGGACTTGAAGAGGTTTGAAATCCGCCACTGATTGATGAATGCGGACTTGAAATGCATTGAAATCCGCCGCTGAGTGGGACACGTGTGCTGGGTGGATTGGTTGCAGTCGCTTCGTCCCTTGATAATTGTATTCTGACGTAAGGGCATGCGTCAGTGCTTCATAAGTGGAATGATGACTTCATGGACAGCTGGAGAGTATATTGGCCGACAATAATTAGTTGGATGACAGCTGCTTTATAACTGATTTGTCTTTTGTGGCTGAACTTCATGGTACTCTGTGTTTGGTATCAGAGCCATGTCCGGCTAAGCCCGTGGTAATTACATATGGCGGGTAGCTAGTGTTGAAATCTTGAGAGGTGGTGAGTCGTGATTAGGGTGGCTAATCATGGGCGTATGAACTACTGTTCATCGTCTTCCTCAGTGGTTTTTATGGATGACTTATGATGGTCTGTTTAGATTTACTACTATGCTGTGGTAGCGTGGGAAGTCGCGTTGGGATGACTTGATGGCATTGTAGCAGGGATTGCGTTGTTGCTTGCTTGATTCCCTCAGAAATCGTGGATTTGACGCAGCTTTTGCAAAGATCTAGTAGTAAATCTAAATGAATTTTTGTAAGAAGTCCATAGAAATTTATGGAGAAGAAGGTAAATAGTAATTTACTATGCTGATGAATAGTATTCCGAATCACTATTCACTATAGTAAAACTATTCCAACAATACTATTCCCATATGTAATTACATCTTATTGGTTTTACCAAAAGCTCTTTTACCCTTTCTTTTCCGCTTTTAATTAAAAAAAAAAATCACAAATCAATTTTATCTTTATGTCTCTTTTAATTTTTCCACCAAAAGATTAATCAAAAACAAACAATTAGATAAATGGTCTCAAATTGATGACCAACAAAACCAATTAAATCGATGGACAATTCCTTCCATCAATCCTAAAACAATCTATCAATATGGATGGAAAGATTGGTCCACCGACATGTCAATCAAAACTACTGTGCAAACTCTCAGTATCAATGAAGAAAGTCAAATGAAGGTTTTCAATTACTTTCCAACGAAGATCTTTTACATGACCTTCAACGTTTCAAATTTCTTCATTTAGGATGCATTCAAGTTGCATTCAAACCTTTGACCTTATTAGGTCTTGAAAACACTAGTATACTTAGCACTCTCAGAGATGCTAGATGCCTTGATTGGCAATCCTCTCTGATGGCCGCTATTGAGACCAAATTTTATGCCTTGGTCCTGTATACTACAATGCTTTCCCAAATTTAACTTTATCTTTAACAGATAAAAATATTTTTCATGCTTGTACCCTTCATCTCCAAACTGAGGGATACAACTTTATGCCTGGATCAGAGACCATTGCTCTGATCTATCGCCTTCATTATAAGGTGATGACTTCTCTGGTTCCTAAAATTAATTATCAAAATGAACCAGGAAGAACAGTCTTAATTGAGACTAATAGTGCAACCACTAATGTTGCTACAAGAAAACTTTGTGAATGGAAAATATTACTTTTCGATGCTTGGAGTATACCTCAAGCTGTCTCACCTAAACCAATTTTAAATCAAGAAATTGAACAAATTGTTCAAAATACCCAGGGAGATGTAATCTTAAAATTTGATAGATCTACATCTCACAGAACTTCTTATAGGAGTTCTTATTCTGATACGAGGTCTCGAGGTCTTTATAGAGTATCTATACCCTCGACTGCTCGATCATCTTATTCAGAAGCTAACTCATCTGTTCCTTCTGAATTTAATCAACCAAATCTGGAAGGAATCCAAGTCTCTGAACAACAGATTCCTCATGGGATATATACCCAACAGCAGAGGGAATCTCCTACTGCTAGTGAGATGAATTTCTCAATTCATTAATAAAGTTTTATGGATCATACAAAACTAGAAAACTTTATTATCAATAGACAAGAAATCAATGCTGAATTTCAGCAAGATAAATATGCACCATTCCGTGAATGGTATTTTAAAAAATTTTCTGCATCAGAATTGCAAAAATTCAAAGAACAATTTTATCAATATATTGAAACTTTTTACCAAGTAATTCCATTTGTTACTTGGTTCAAAGTAACAAATTATCTTGAAATGAATCAAGAGGAAAGGAGAATATTTCTCCTTGAGGACTTTCAAAAGGAATGGCGTAAGCTTGATGGTTCAATCTGCTCACGATTCATCCTCCTGTTGAAGCCCTCAAACTTACTCAACCTAATACAACAGACTACTTTGAAGCCAGCTTTCATCAAACACATTGAACCGATCCTCATTCAACAAAAGTTGATTTCTCCCATCTATATAAGCAAAATAATTTTACTAATTTAAATTCTGATACAATTAGTATGCAATTAAATAGGATTGAAAATATTCTTTCTTCTCCACCAATAAACAAAATATCAACCTTAAAGGTCGAACAACCAAACATCAAACCTCCTCTAGAAGTTTCTGGACTAAATCTGTCATCAAAATCTTATATGATTAAACAAGAGGAATTCATTGATAAACTAACCTCCAGGTTACACTTTTTATCACTCAATCCAGAAAAGAAAATTAATAATTTTCAAATTAATGTATTGACTGACAGAGAAAATGCCAATTTAGCAGAAATACAAGAAATTCAAAATAATTTCGAATCCTTACAAAATAGCATGGAGCTTAATAAACTCCAATATAATTGGGATGGTGGTGGTAATACTCGATATTACTACCATAGACCTACACCTCAGGATCTTCTTTATGAAGAAGATCATATCGATATTCAAAATTCTTATGATTATCGATCCATATATGAGTGGAACATTGATGGTAAATCCGAATATGGGATTTTTGCTGTTCTACATAAAATTTTTATGTACAGCACCATCTTAAAACAACATCAAAATTCTGATCAAACCATTGCTAGATACATTACTACTGGATTTTCTGGTATGTTGAAAGGATGGTGGGATAATGTTCTCACAGCCACTCAACGTGAAGAAATCCTAACTTCAACTAAACCAGTCAAAAATGAGGCTACTGGCTTAATGGAAACTAGGGAAGATGCTGTTTATACGTTGACCCAAACCATCATTTTTCATTTTGTTGGTTCTTGGAATCTTCAATATGAAAGAAGTAGAGAGCTACTTCAAAATCTCCGTTGTCCATCTTTAACCCACTTCAGATGGTATAAAGATGTGTTTATGACCAAGGTCATGCAACGTAGTGATGCCAATACTGAATATTGGAAAGCCAAATTCATTGATGGACTTCCCAGTTTATTTGCTGAGAAGGTCCGTAATAAACTCCGTAATCCTGATGATCAAAGTATCACTTACAATCAATATACTTATGGACAACTCCAAAGTATCATTGTACGAGAAGGATTAACTTTGTGTAATGATTTAAAATTACACCAACAATTAAAACAACAACAACTTACTGGTCGAAAGGAATTGGGAGAATTTTGTGACCAATTTGCTTATGACACAAAAATCAATTATCCTTCAAAAGGACGAAATAATAGAGAATTCTCAAAATACCATCGTCCCTCTGAACGACGCCGTCGTATTGTCAAACAAACTAATAATCCTTCACAACATCGCGAAAAAGGACATCCTACTCGACATCATCAAGAACCCAGGAATCCTTCTTTTTCACGCAAATATCGTGAGAAAAGAAGAAACTCAACAAATCGACCCCAAAGAGAAATTAAATGTTACAAATGTCATCGATTTGGTCATTATGCCAATAATTGCACAACTGAACAAAGAATAAATCAAATTCATGATGAAGGACTAAAATTAACCCTTTCAAAAATCTGTTTAGATTCGAGTCCTGAATATTCAGAACTTTCTGAGTCTGATAATGACATTCATTCCACTTCGTCATCTTCCTCTTCTGCAGGTGACCACCCTGCAAATTGCAATTGTAATCATATTCATACTTCGAATGATTCTTGGCAAGCATTTGCTGCCATGAATAATCTTAGTATTAATGTTCTTTCTGAATCCCAACAATCGTTACTGGACTTAGTTGATAAAACTGAAGACCCAATAATGAAATCCAAATTGATTGAAGCCTGTATATCTACAGCTCACAAAGAAACTAGAAAGTCTCTAATAGTAGAAAATCCTTACTCTATTAGAGAACTCTTTCATCGGCTAGAATCCCATAATTCTTCTAACCAGATGACCAATTCTACCCATACTTCTTCTATGGTTGCCAATTTCCAACAACAAATAGAATCTCTCAACAATGCATTAATAATTTTAAAGCAACAATTTGCTAACGAAATTTCCACTATTAATAATCGCCTCCATCATTTGGAAAACAAAGAAGTCTCTTCTAGTTCTCCATCACATTCTTACGAATACTCTCCAATGGTCTCCTACCCAAAATGGTATATCAAGGTCAATTTATTAATTAGTTCCAATTATACAATTTATGACATCATCGCCCTTATTGATAGTGGTGCTGACATGAATTGTCTTCAAGAAGGATTAGTTCCTTCCTTTTATTTAACCTCCACTTGTCAAAGTCTCACCAATGCTAGTGGATATCCCATACCTATCCACAACAAACTTAACCATGCTGCTATTCAGCATCATGATATAACCATTCCCACTTCCTTTGTGATTCTCCCAAATATCACTCAAACCCTTATCTTAGGGGTCCCCTTTATTTCTTCCATTTTTCCTTTTACTAGGGTTGATTCTCAAGGCATTTCTGCTCAATTTCAGGGTCATCCCCTTCGATTTCACTTTCTCTCCTCTCCTTCTGAGGGCTCCCTTCTTCATCTTTGTTGTGTCTCACTTACACGCAATACCCAATTCTGGGGGGGTCATCATCCTACTCACACTACTCACACTAATCGAATTGGTTATTTGCATGAGCATTCGCATACCACTAATCCAGTGGTTTTCTACTTATACGGTGATCCTACATTAGGAAATCACCAGATCACCACGACTTGTTGTGCAGCTGATGACTAGTCTTGCTGGAAGCTCTTCTATAGCCAATTCAACAGAGGACAATTTCTCGCCACAAAGAAAAGTTTATGTTGTCCTCAGAGGACACCAACCAGGATTATACACTTCATGGCAATCCTGCCATAGCCAAATTTATAACTTTCCTAGCCCATTATACCAAATGTATAATTCCATCAGAGAAGGCAAATTTGCTTTTCAAACCTATCAAACCATGAATCTCCTTGCCCAATCTCCTATTATGGAAATCAAAGACTACTCCAAGTCAGAAATTTTTAACATTAGCCATATACCCAATTTTATTAGCCCACGTATTGAGTCCTCCATGTACCAAGAAATTAATGGCGTATGGAAAAATCATGTTGCCAATAATAAAAGAAAAGTCAGACAACATTTGAGCATTCTGGCATCCAAAATTCAGGCTCAAGAAGCCCATACCCAACAACTTTATGAAGGCCTAACATCATTACTCAAGAACTTCAATTGGGAAGAAGAAACCTTTTCCATTGAGAAAATTTCCTATTTCCTCAACCTCATTGAATTGGTAAAACAAAATGATCCAATTCTGCATCGTCTTAAAAGAATCTGTATGTTTGAAAAAGCCAAACATGTTCTTCCAATTGATATTTCCCAAAATATTGTATCTCAAGTCGAGGATTCGGCTACTCAAATCAAACAAATCCTCTTGCAGAATTGTCAATTTATCAACCACCTTCAGGGTTACTATCTCCCAAAAATTTCTTTGTTCACACCTGATTATCCTCATAATATTTCCCAAGGTCTTGATTGGGGATTGATCAATCAAATTATTTTCCCACTTTCTAATATTCCAAATTTTCCCCGAATGATTAAATCCATGGTTTTTCATGCCTCTAAATGTTTACGCAAAGGCATTTATCTTACTTTTCTGATCACTAGCACTCTTGGCTGGCGATCTAGAGAACAATTCTTCCAACCATATCAAATTTAGATTCTTCGTAAAGCCTAGATATATGAAATGGAATATATCAACCAAGCAGATCCTTTAGCACAGTCAAGTGCTCTGTCAATCTCTCCCAAATCCTACTGGATTCATTCCCTAATACAATTTTCTCACAGAGCAAGAGAAATTTCTAAGGACCATTATGCTTTCAAAATTTCTGATGGTCAAAGAATTTTCCTCACCGATTTTCCTATGGAATATATGACTACTCCTCAACAAGAAGAAGAAGCAGAAAAATTTCTCCAACAAATGATCAGCAGGAATAATCTCCATTTGCCTGCTAATTTAGAAATTGAAGCATCTATCCAAGAAGAAGATCAGCTTTACAACTCTGATTCGGATAGCTCCCTATCTGGCGATTCAATATTTTTGACAATCACGGAGAACCATGTTATTGTCATCCAACTAATTATTGTGTCCATGAAGTCATCATTATTTCAATGCATTTCAAGTCCGCATTCATCAATCAGTGGCGGATTTCAAACCTCTTCAAGTCCGCATTCATCTATAAAAGGGTTAGCCTGGGGATTGTCCAGGACACCGAAAAATTTAGATTGAGCAATTTCCATAGCTTTCTCTCTTTCTTTCTTTAGTTTAAGTGTGTTTCGGAGAAGCTTTCCATATCGGTAAGACTTCTCTTTACATCTGTATATATTTGTTTAATGCATGCATAGTAGCTGCATAGTAGTAGCATAGTGTGTGTATAGTGTAATATTCCTTATGTTTTGAGTTGTTTAATATATTTCTGTTTTATTAGTCATTTGTTTATGCATTAGAGTTTCTTCCCGTGTGTTTCCTTCTCTTTGATGACGCATGATTTGATACCAAACGAGTAGGGGAAGACGGTTGGATACCAAAGAGCGTAGGGGAAGACGTGATACCAAAGGCAAGCTAAATACAGAAACTCTAATGCATAAACAAATGACTAATAAAACAGAAATATATTAATCAACTCAAAACATAAGGAATATTACACTATGCAACTACTATGCTGCTACTATGCATGCATTAAACAAATATATACAGATGCAAAGAGAAGTCTTACCGATATGGAGAGCTTCTCCGATACACACTTAAACTTAAGAAAGAAAGAGAGAAAGCAAGAGAGAAAGATCTAAATTTTTCGGTGTCCTGGACAATCCCCAGGCTAACCCTTTTATAGATGAATGCGGACTTGAAGAGGTTTGAAATCCGCCACTGATTGATGAATGCGGACTTGAAATGCATTGAAGAAAGGGGACACGAGTGGATTGTGTCCCTTGATAATTGTATTCTGACGTAAGGGCATGCGTCAGTGCTTCATAAGTGGAATGATGACTTCATGGACAGCTGGAGAGTATATTGGCCGACAATAATTAGTTGGATGACAGCTGCTTTATAACTGATTTGTCTTTTGTGGCTGAACTTCATGGTACTCTGTGTTTGGTATCAGAGCCATGTCCGGCTAAGCCCGTGGTAATTACATATGGCGGGTAGCTAGTGTTGAAATCTTGAGAGGTGGTGAGTCGTGATTAGGGTGGCTAATCATGGGCGTATGAACTACTGTTCATCGTCTTCCTCAGTGGTTTTTATGGATGACTTATGATGGTCTGTTTAGATTTACTACTATGCTGTGGTAGCGTAGAAGTCGCGTTGGGATGACTTGATGGCATTGTAGGTGGATTGTTGTTGCTTGCTGATTCCCGTAAAGTCGTGATTGACGCAGTAATAGCCTAGTAGTAAATCTAAATGAATTTTTGTAAGAAGTCCATAGAAATTTATGGAGAAGAAGGTAAATAGTAATTTACTATGCTGATGAATAGTATTCCGAATCACTATTCACTATAGTAAAACTATTCCAACAATACTATTCCCATATGTAATTACTGTCTTATTGGTTTTACCAAAAGCTCTTTTACCCTTTCTTTTTACTGTTTTAATTAAAAAAAAAAAAATCACAAATCAATTTTATCTTTATGTCTCTTTTTAATTTTTCCTCCAAAAAATTAATCAAAAACAAACAATTAGATAAATGGTCTCAAATTGATGACCAACAAAACCAATTAAATCGATGGACAATTCCTTCCATCAATCCTAAAACAATCTATCAATATGGATGGAAAGATTGGTCCACCGACATGTCAATCAAAACTACTGAGCAAACTCTCAGTATCAATGAAGAAAGTCAAAATGAAGGTTTTCAATTACTTTCCAACGAAGATCTTTTACATGACCTTCAACGTTTCAAATTTCTTCATTTAGGATGCATTCAAGTTGCATTCAAACCTTTGACCTTATTAGGTCTTGAAAACACTAGTATACTTAGCACTCTCAGAGATGCTAGATGCCTTGATTGGCAATCCTCTCTGATGGCCGCTATTGAGACCAGCTTATGCCTTGGTCCAGTATACTATAATGTTTTCCCAAATTTAACCTTATCTTTAACAGATAAAAATATTTTTCATGCTTGTACCCTTCATCTCCAAACTGAGGGATACAACTTTATGCCTGGATCAGAGACCATTGCTCTGATCTATCGCCTTCATTATAAGGTGATGACTTCTCTGGTTCCTAAAATCAATTATCAAAATGAACCAGGAAGAACAGTTTTAATTGAGACTAATAGTGCAACCACTAATGTTGCTACAAGAAAACTTTGTGAATGGAAAAATATTACTTTTCCTGATGCTTGGAGTATACCTCAAGCTGTCTCACCTAAACCAATTTTAAATCAAGAAATTGAACAAATTGTTCAAAATACCCAGGGAGATGTAATCTTAAAATTTGATAGATCTACATCTCACAGAACTTCTTATAGGAGTTCTTATTCTGATACGAGGTCTCGAGGTCTTTATAGAGTATCTATACCCTCGACTGCTCGATCATCTTATTCAGAAGCTAACTCATACATTTCCTTACGAATTTAATCAACCAATCTGGAAGGAATCCAAGTCTCTAACAATGATTCCTCATGGGATATATACCCAACAGCAGAGGGAATCTCCTACTGCTAGTGAGATGAATTTCTCAATTCATTAATAAAGTTTTATGGATCATACAAAACTAGAAAACTTTATTATCAATAGACAAGAAATCAATGCTGAATTTCAGCAAGATAAATATGCACCATTCCGTGAATGGTATTTTAAAAAATTTTCTGCATCAGAATTGCAAAAATTCAAAGAACAATTTTATCAATATATTGAAACTTTTTACCAAGTAATTCCATTTGTTACTTGGTTCAAAGCAACAAATTATCTTGAAATGAATCAAGAGGAAAGGAGAATATTTCTCCTTGAGGACTTTCAAAAGGAATGGCAGAAGCTTGATGGTTCAATCGTTCAGTCGATTCATCCTCCTCGTTGAAGCCCTCAAACTTACTCAACCTAATACAACAGCTACTTTGAAGCCGCTTTCATCAAACCCGTTGAACTGATCCTCATTCAACAAAAGTTGATTTCTCCCATCTATATAAGCAAAATAATTTTACTAATTTAAATTTACAGACAATTAGTATGCAATTAAATAGGATTGAAAATATTCTTTCTTCTCCACCAATAAACAAAATATCAACCTTAAAGGTCGAACAACCAAACATCAAACCTCCTCTAGAAGTTTCTGGACTAAATCTGTCATCAAAATCTTATATGATTAAACAAGAGGAATTCATTGATAAACTAACCTCCAGGTTACACTTTTTATCACTCAATCCAGAAAAGAAAATTAATAATTTTCAAATTAATGTATTGACTGACAGAGAAAATGCCAATTTAGCAGAAATACAAGAAATTCAAAATAATTTCGAATCCTTACAAAATAGCATGGAGCTTAATAAACTCCAATATAATTGGGATGGTGGTGGTAATACTCGATATTACTACCATAGACCTACACCTCAGGATCTTCTTTATGAAGAAGATCATATCGATATTCAAAATTCTTATGATTATCGATCCATATATGAGTGGAACATTGATGGTAAATCCGAATATGGGATTTTTGCTGTTCTACATAAAATTTTTATGTACAGCACCATCTTAAAACAACATCAAAATTCTGATCAAACCATTGCTAGATACATTACTACTGGATTTTCTGGTATGTTGAAAGGATGGTGGGATAATGTTCTCACAGCCACTCAACGTGAAGAAATCCTAACTTCAACTAAACCAGTCAAAAATGAGGCTACTGGCTTAATGGAAACTAGGGAAGATGCTGTTTATACGTTGACCCAAACCATCATTTTTCATTTTGTTGGTTCTTGGAATCTTCAATATGAAAGAAGTAGAGAGCTACTTCAAAATCTCCGTTGTCCATCTTTAACCCACTTCAGATGGTATAAAGATGTGTTTATGACCAAGGTCATGCAACGTAGTGATGCCAATACTGAATATTGGAAAGCCAAATTCATTGATGGACTTCCCAGTTTATTTGCTGAGAAGGTCCGTAATAAACTCCGTAATCCTGATGATCAAAGTATCACTTACAATCAATATACTTATGGACAACTCCAAAGTATCATTGTACGTGAAGGATTAACTTTGTGTAATGATTTAAAATTACACCAACAATTAAAACAACAACAACTCATCGGGTCGAAAGGAATTGGGAGAATTTTGTGACCAATTTGCTTATGACACAAAATCAATTATCCTTCAAAAGGACGAAATAATAGAGAATTCTCAAAATACCATCGTCCCTCTGAACGACGCCGTCGTATTGTCAAACAAACTAATAATCCTTCACAACATCGCGAAAAAGGACATCCTACTCGACATCATCAAGAACCCAGGAATCCTTCTTTTTCACGCAAATATCGTGAGAAAAGAAGAAACTCAACAAATCGACCCCAAAGAGAAATTAAATGTTACAAATGTCATCGATTTGGTCATTATGCCAATAATTGCACAACTGAACAAAGAATAAATCAAATTCATGATGAAGGACTAAAATTAACCCTTTCAAAAATCTGTTTAGATTCGAGTCCTGAATATTCAGAACTTTCTGAGTCTGATAATGACATTCATTCCACTTCGTCATCTTCCTCTTCTGCAGGTGACCACCCTGCAAATTGCAATTGTAATCATATTCATACGAATGATTCTTGGCAAGCATTTGCCATGAATAATCTTAGTATTAATGTTCTTCACGAATCCCAACAATCAATCGGACTTAGTTGATAAAACTGAAGACCCAATAATGAAATCCAAATTGATTGAAGCCTGTATATCTACAGCTCACAAAGAAACTAGAAAGTCTCTAATAGTAGAAAATCCTTACTCTATTAGAGAACTCTTTCATCGGCTAGAATCCCATAATTCTTCTAACCAGATGACCAATTCTACCCATACTTCTTCTATGGTTGCCAATTTCCAACAACAAATAGAATCTCTCAACAATGCATTAATAATTTTAAAGCAACAATTTGCTAACGAAATTTCCACTATTAATAATCGCTCCATCATTTGGAAAACAAAGAAGTCTCTTCTAGTTCTCCATCACATTCTTACCTGAATACTCTCCAACAGGTCTCCTACCCAAAATGGTATATCAAGGTCAATTTATTAATTAGTTCCAATTATACAATTTATGACATCATCGCCCTTATTGATAGTGGTGTGACATGAATTGTCTTCAAGAAGGATTAGTTCCTTCCTTTATTTAACCTCCACTTGTCAAAGTCTCACCAATGCTAGTGGATATCCCATACCTATCCACAACAAACTTAACCATGCTGCTATTCAGCATCATGATATAACCATTCCCACTTCCTTTGTGATTCTCCCAAATATCACTCAAACCCTTATCTTAGGGGTCCCTTTTATTTCTTCCATTTTTCCTTTTACTAGGGTTGATTCTCAAGGCATTTCTGCTCAATTTCAGGGTCATCCCCTTCGATTTCACTTTCTCTCCTCTCCTTCTGAGGGCTCCCTTCTTCATCTTTGTTGTGTCTCACTTACACGCAATACCCAATTCTGGGGGGGTCATCATCCTACTCACACTACTCACACTAATCGAATTGGTTATTTGCATGAGCATTCGCATACCACTAATCCAGTGGTTTTCTACTTATACGGTGATCCTACATTAGGAAATCACCAGATCACCACGACTTGTTGTGCAGCTGATGACTAGTCTTGCTGGAAGCTCTTCTACAGCCAATTCAACAGAGGACAATTTCTCGCCACAAAGAAAAGTTTATGTTGTCCTCAGAGGACACCAACCAGGATTATACACTTCATGGCAATCCTGCCATAGCCAAATTTATAACTTTCCTAGCCCATTATACCAAATGTATAATTCCATCAGAGAAGGCAAATTTGCTTTTCAAACCTATCAAACCATGAATCTCCTTGCCCAATCTCCTATTATGGAAATCAAAGACTACTCCAAGTCAGAAATTTTTAACATTAGCCATATACCCAATTTTATTAGCCCACGTATTGAGTCCTCCATGTACCAAGAAATTAATGGCGTATGGAAAAATCATGTTGCCAATAATAAAAGAAAAGTCAGACAACATTTGAGCATTCTGGCATCCAAAATTCAGGCTCAAGAAGCCCATACCCAACAACTTTATGAAGGCCTAACATCATTACTCAAGAACTTCAATTGGGAAGAAGAAACCTTTTCCATTGAGAAAATTTCCTATTTCCTCAACCTCATTGAATTGGTAAAACAAAATGATCCAATTCTGCATCGTCTTAAAAGAATCTGTATGTTTGAAAAAGCCAAACATGTTCTTCCAATTGATATTTCCCAAAATATTGTATCTCAAGTCGAGGATTCAGCTACTCAAATCAAACAAATCCTCTTGCAGAATTGTCAATTTATCAACCACCTTCAGGGTTACTATCTCCCAAAAATTTCTTTGTTCACACCTGATTATCCTCATAATCTTTCCCAAGGTCTTGATTGGGGATTGATCAATCAAATTATTTTCCCACTTTCTAATATTCCAAATTTTCCCAATGATTAAATCCATGGTTTTCATGCCTCTAAATGTTTACAAAAGGCATTTATCTTACTTTTCGATCACTAGCACTCTTGGTCATATCTAGAGAACAATTTTTCCAACCATATCAAATTTGGATTCTTCGTAAAGCCCAAATATATGAAATGGAATATATCAACCAAGCAGATCCTTTAGCACAGTCAAGTGCTCTGTCAATCTCTCCCAAATCCTACTGGATTCATTCCCTAATACAATTTTCTCAAAAAGCCAGAGAAATTTCTAAGGACCATTATGCTTTTAAAATTTCTGATGGTCGACGAATTTTCCTCACTGATTTCCCTATAGAATATATGACTACTCCTCAACAAGAAGAAGCAGAAAAATTTCTCCAACAAATGATCAGCAGGAATAATCTCCATTTGCCTGCTAATTTAGAAATTGAAGCATCTATCCAAGAAGAAGATCAGCTTTACAACTCTGATTCGGATAGCTCCCTATCTGGCGATTCAATATTTTACCAGAACCTTGACAATCACAGAGAACCATGAAGTTCAGCCACAAAAGACAAATCAGTTATAAAGCAGCTGTCATCCAACTAATTATTGTCGGCCAATATACTCTCCAGCTGTCCATGAAGTCATCATTCCACTTATGAAGCACTGACGCATGCCCTTACGTCAGAATACAATTATCAAGGGACGAAGCGACTGCAACCAATCCACCCAGCACACGTGTCCCACTCAGCGGCGGATTTCAATGCATTTCAAGTCCGCATTCATCTATAAAAGGGTTAGCCTGGGGATTGTCCAGGACACCGAAAAATTTAGATCTTTCTCTCTTGCTTTCTCTCTTTCTTTCTTAAGTTTAAGTGTGTATCGGAGAAGCTCTCCATATCGGTAAGACTTCTCTTTGCATCTGTATATATTTGTTTAATGCATGCATAGTAGCAGCATAGTAGTTGCATAGTGTAATATTCCTTATGTTTTGAGTTGATTAATATATTTCTGTTTTATTAGTCATTTGTTTATGCATTAGAGTTTCTGTATTTAGCTTCCGTCTCTTCCGCAACGACGTCTTCCCCCTATTCTAATGCATAAACAAATGACTATCAGTAAGTAGAAATGGAATGATAGGAAAAGTTAGGAGAAATAGAAAGGAAAGTGGTAGGAGACATGGGGGCCCCAAAATTACACAATGAGGTTTTGGGATGAGACATAAAGAGGAACCGAAAGAAGGAGATTCCAAAGGATGTGTGAATAGGATTTTGTCTACCGTAGGTGAATAAGGTAGTAAGATAGTGGGTAGAGTAGTTTCATAAGGAGAGTGAAACTGGTCCGAATAGTAATCCTGTATAACCCGTGGGATGTTGTAGGTAACAGGGAAAGTGATATTAGAGAGCACAATAGTGCTGAGATATCTAAATGGTTGGTTTTTGATGATTTGAGGGGAAAATGTACCAGGAAAAGATGGATTAATTTGAGGACCATACAATGGGCCTGGGTTTTTCCTAAGGAAAAAATGGTCAAACTTGGACCAGTTAATAAAGTTGGTAAAATGGTCAATCTTAGACCATTGAAAGCATTCAATATGCTTTTGAGAGTTTAATTTGGAGTTCTTTTTTATCTTGGGCAAAGAAGATATTTTGTACTTTGATAAAATCAATGGGTGAAAATAATCAGATTGATTTTGAATATTGAATTGGTGGACACTAGTTACTTGACTAGTGATTATAGTGGAATCCAAGATGTTTTCATAGTCCAAATCCTTAACTCAAAAAAGATCACATCTAATTCACTGGATGATTTCTTAGGTGTATATTTATCTAAGATGTTAATGGATAATTGTGGTTGAATGTGCTGTGTAATTTCAACCGAAAGAGGATTAATTTTTTCCTGACTAGGCTGATTTTTAGTATAGTGACTAGTAGGAACTAAAGATAGCTGTTGATTTATCAAGTTTGATTTGTCTTCATCAGGGATAGTGAATTCCTGAGGAATCCCCAGAGGAATTATCAGAATAATTTGAGTAGACCAATTTTGACTCAAAGCATGGATATGATTAGGAGGAATAAGGGACTTCCTGTGTGGTTTTAATTCAGATTTTATTAAATTATTCTCATGAATATTGGAAGACCTAGTTAAAGACTCTTGATTTGTGTCAAAAGGCTTTTGATCAGAATCTTGATTAGACTCTTTAGACTCTTGATTAGAGTCAGGGGATGAATTGTTGGATGAAGAGTGGCCAGATTGAAAACTAAAAGTTTAGGGCCTTTGTCATACAATTGTTCTAGTTTCTTTTCATTTTACACGATTGGCATAATGACCATATTTGGTGCATTTAAAGCATTGAATATGTTCTTGAGATTTTGATCTTGATTTCTTTATCCTTTTGGACAAAGAGGAGTCAGTTAATTGTGGCATTTTTTGTTGTTTATAAAAACTTGGAGGATAAGATTTAGATTTATGGTTCTCTGTTGTTTTAGTTAAAACATTAATCTGGAAATTTGTTTGTTTTATTTGTTTTTACCGGATAATGCTTTTAATCGAGATTTTAATTGATAAATAAATTCTTGATAGGGATTAGTATATTGTACTAAGGAAGTGTTTGATTTATCAATAGATTTGAACTTTGGTTTCCAAAGTTGTTGTGGGATTCGATTGAGGAAGTTTTAAGGTTTCAATAGGAGGATAAAGTGAATAGTTAATCCATCCAATTTTTCCCATTCCTTTTGAAAATCCTCAAGGAGAAATATTTTCCTTTCATCCTGAGTCATTTCAAGATAATTGGTTGCTTTGAACCAAGTAACAAATGGAATTACTTGATAAAAAGTTTCAATATATTGATAAAATTGTTCTTTGAATTCTTGCAATTTTGATGCAGAAAATTTTTTAAAATACCATTCCCGGAATGGTGCATATTGATCTTGCTGAAATTCAGCATTGATTTCTTGTCTATTGATGACAAAGTTTTCTGGTTTTATAAAAGCCATAAAAACTTTTATTAATGGATTGAGAAATTCATCTCGCTAGCAGTAGGAGATTCCCTCTGCTGTTAGGTATATATCCCATGAGGAATCTGTTGTTCAGAAACTTGGATTCCTTCCAGATTGGGTTGATTAAATTCAGAAGGAACAGATGAGTTAGCTTCTGAATAAGATGATCGAGCAGTCGAGGGTATAGATACTCTATAAGGACCTCGAGACCTCATATCAGAATAAGAACTCCTATAAGAAGTTTTGTGAGATGTAGATCTATCAAATTTTAAGATAACATCTCCCTGGGTATTTTGAACAATTTGTTCAATTTCTTGGTTTAAAATTGGTTTAGGTGAGACAGCTTGAGGTATCATGGCGTCGGAAAAGCAATATTTTTCCATTCACATAATTTTGTAGCAACATTAGTGGTTGCACTATTAGTCTCAATTAAGAATTCTTCGGTTCATTTTGATAATTAATTTTAGGAACCAGAGAAGTCATCACCTTATAATGAAGGCGATAGATCAGAGCAATGGTCTCTGATCCAGGCATAAAGTTGTATCCCTCAGTTTGGAGATGAAGGGTACAAGCATGAAAAATATTTCTATCTGTTAAAGATAAAGTTAAATTTGGTCCTAAATACGGACCAAGGCATAAGCTGGTCTCAATAGCAGCCATCAGAGAAGATTGCCAATCAAGGCATCTAGCATCTCTGAGAGTGCTAAGTATACTAGTATTTTCAAGACCCAATAAGGTCAAAGGTTTGAATGCAACTTGAATGCATCCTAAATGAAGAAATTTGAAACGTTGAAGGTCATGTAAAAGATCTTCGTTGGAAAGTAATTGAAAACCTTCATTTTGACTTTCTTCATTTATACTGAGAGTTTGCTCAGTAGTTTTAATTGACATATCGGTGGACCAATCTTTCCATCCATATTGATAGATTGTTTTAGGATTGATGGAAGGAATTGTCCATCGATTTAATTGGTTTTGTTGGTCATCAATTTGAGACCATTTATCTAATTGTTTGTTTTTGATTAATTTTTTAGAGGGAAAATTAAAAAGAGACATAAAATAAAATTGATGATTTTTAATTTGATTTTTTTTTTTTTTTTTTTTTTTTTTTTAAATAGTAAAAAAGAAAGGGTAAAAGAGCTTTTTGTAAAACCAATAAGACTGTAATTACATATGGGAATAGTAATGTTGGAATAGTTTTACTATAGTGAATAGTGATTCGGAATACTATTCATCAGCATAGTAAATTACTATTTACCTTCTTCTCCATAAATTTTTATGGACTTCTTACAAAAATTCATTTAGATTTACTACTAGATTGCTGTTGCAAAATTACGTCCGTCCACGACTTTTACGGGGAATCAACCGGCAACAACGCAATCCCTGCTACAATGCCATCAAATCATCCCAACGCGACTTCCCACGCTACCACAGCATAGTAGTAAATCTAAACAGACCATTATAAGTCATCCATAAAAACCACTGAAGAAGATGATGAACAGTAGTTCATACGCCCTTGATTAGCCACCCTAATCACGACTCACTACCTCTCAAGATTCCAACACTAGCCACCCGCCATATGTAATTACCACGGGCTTAGCCGGACATGGCTCTGATACCAAACACAGAGTAGGGGGAAGACGTGGTTGCGGAAGAGAAGGAAGCTAAATACAGAAACTCTAATGCATAAACAAAGGCCTAATAAAACAGAAATATATTAATCAACTCAAAACATAAGGAATATTACACTATGCAACTACTATGCTGCTACTATGCATGCATTAAACAAATATATACAGATGCAAAGAGAAGTCTTACCGATATGGAAAGCTTCTCCGATACACACTTAAACTAAAGAAAGAAAGAGAGAAAGCTATGGAAATTACTCAATCTAAATTTTTCGGTGTCCTGGACAATCCCCAGGCTAACCCTTTTATAGATAAATGCGGACTTGAAGTGGTTTGGAATCCGCAACTGATTGATGAATGCGGACTTGAAATGAATTGAAATCCGCCGCTGAGTGGGACACGTGTGCTGGGTGGATTGGTTGCAGTCGCTTCATCCCTTGATAATTGTGTTCTGACGTAAGGGCATGCGTCAGTGGTTCATAATTTGAAATGATGACTTCTTGGGTTGCATCATGGACAGCTGGTGAGACTATTATATTGGCAGACAATAATCGATATATGGGGTCCAGTGAGATTCTTGGACGATTTGTAGTTGGCAGCTGTATTGGATGTTGCTTGGATTAGTGACAGCAGTATTGTCTGGACCTTATGGCTTCATGCGATCGCCAAGATTCTGATAAAATCTTTAATGTCTTGAGATAATGCTTTTTCTTGAATAGTGGCATCAAATTTTAAGTCAGCAGGAAGATAGAGATTTGTCCTGCTAATTAATTGTTGGAGGAATTGGTCTGCTTCATGATCTTGCTGAGAAGTCGTCATGTACTCCATTGGTAAATTTGTGAGAAAGATTCTTCTTCCACAAGAATTTTGAAGGAATAATTTTCTTTGGTGTTTCTGCTTGCTTCTTGTGAGAAATGTATTAATGAATGGATCCAATAAGATCGGGGAGAAATTGATTCAGCCAGAGATAGCGAAGAAGGATGAGGCAAACATTTTGGCATGTGGACATATGAAAATTCATGGAGGAGGGTTTTTCGAAGAATCCACATTTGATAAGGTTGAAAGAATTGTTCTCTAGATCTCCAGCCAATAGTGCTAGTGATCCATAAGGTAAGATGAATACTACTAGGTAAGGATCTAGCAGCATGGAATAGCATAGATTTGATCATTCTAGGAACACTGGGAATGTCAGAAATGGAGAAAATAATTTGATTGATCAAACCCCAATCGAGGCATTGAAGAAGATTGTGAGGGTAATCATGACTGAAAAGAGAAATTTTTGGAAGATGAAAACCCTGAAGAGTATTAAGGAATTGATAGTTTTTTAAGAGAATTGCTTTGATTTCAAAAGCAGGACTCTCAATTTGAGCAATAATAGATTGGGAAATATCAATGGGGAGAACATATTTGAGTTTCTCAAACATGCAGATGCGTTTGAGACGATGAAGAATAGGATCATTGAAATGAGGTTCAATGGAGGCAATGAGGTCAAGAAAATGATTGATTTTTTCAATGGAAAAAATTCCTTCTTCCCAGTTGAACTCTCTTAATAAAGAGATAAGACTATCATATAATAATTTAATTTGGCATTGTTGAGTCTGGCTCTTGTGGGTAAGGAAACTCAGATGTTGCTGAATTCTTTTCATATTTTGATCCATATGGTTTGGACCTATACCACTTCCATCCTGGTAAAGGTCAGGGTTAATACAGTCAGGGATAGATCTAGGTTTTGGTAGTATTTGGGTAGTTGGATATGAGTCAAAAGCTTCTTGGGCTTTTTGTAGGGAATTGTGTATCTGGTATAATGAATTGGGAAAATTATAGATTTGGCTATGACAGGTTTGCCAAGAGGTATAAACACCTGGGTTGAAACCTCGAAGGACAGTATAAGCTTTTCTTTGGGGCGAAGAATTGTCTTCGTTGAATTGGCGATTGGGTAAGAGTTTCCTGTAAGGCTAGTCATTCTCTGCACAAAAAGTAGTGGTGAGCTGGTGATTTCCTAGTGTAGGATCACCGCATAAATATAAGACCACTGGATTGGTGGTATGCAAATGTGAATGCAAAGGCTCATGCAAATAGGAATAACCAATTCGATTAGTGTGAGTAGTAGGATTGGAGTGATGATCCCCCCAGAATTGGGTATTACCTGTAAGGGAGACACAACAAAGATGAGGAAAGGAGTCCTCAGAAGGAGAGGAGAGAAAGTGGAATCGAAGGGGATGACCCTGAAATTGGGCGGAAATGCCTTGAGAATCAACCCGAGTAAAGGGAAAGATGGAAGAAATAAAAGGGATCCCTAAGATAAGGGTTTGAGTGATATTTGGGAGAATCACAAAAGAAGTGGAAATGGAAGTTTTTACGAAATATGATGCATACTTCGAATAGTAATGCTGAAAATACCAGTTGTTTATTGGGGTTGTTTGATACTTAAAAAACTTTTAGTTTACCTTGCTGGGGGAATTACCTTGCTAGGGATAATAAGGCGTCCAAAAAGATGGGATTTTGGAACGACTTTGAAGATAAGATTTTGTGGGATAAACAAAAGAGAAAAGAATAAAAACGGATTTGGGTTAAATTCCATTGGGAATAAAAGAAATAAATTTGTATGCTGGCAAATTCCATGCAAAATCATTTATGGGGGTTTGGAAATTATGACCAAGAAAATAATTTATAATTTTATGATTGGATTAATCATGTTATTTTCAAAGATTTTAAATATTTATATGGGAATTTGGTGTGCATAAGGCCTGATGGCCATTCATGCCATTCCAAATGCCAAGAAAGACTAAAGGTAGCATAATAATTTGTGTGCTTATGATTGTATTGGTTGTAGGCATTGTATTGGTTGTACCTATTCGTGTAGGTGTATTGTTGGATGAGGTTATTCTGTGGATGTGAAAAAGGAAGTAAATTTGCATGGAGAGGTCTTGGAATGAAAAGCTTATTGTGTAATTTAATAATAGAAAGAAAAGTAAGTAGAAATGGAATGATAGGAAAAGTTAGGAGAAATAGAAAGGAAAGTGGTAGGAGATCAACGTTTCATCCTCAGACAGATGGGCAGACTGAGAGAGTGAACCAGATTATAGAGGATATGTTGCGTGCATGTATGTTGGACTTTCATGGTTCATGGGATCAACATTTGCCTCTGATCGAGTTCGCTTACAATAACAGCTATCAGTCGGGTATTGGGATGGCGCCTTATGAAGCCTTGTATGGACGACGATGCAGATCTTCGTTAAATTGGGAAGAAGTCGATGAGAAGCTTGTTTTGGGACCTGATATCATGGAAAGTACAACCAAGACAATTTGGTTGATCCGCAAAAGATTGAGGGTTGCTCAAAGTCGCCAAAAGAGCTATGCCGATCTCCATCGAACGCACGTGGAGTTTCAGGTATAACCAAATGCATTTGAAAAAAATTGCTGTTCATAGTTAAAATGGTTGGCTATGAACTTAACCACTGTTTCTCAGGTTGGAGACAAGGTCTTTGTGAAGATCTCGCCAACCAAGAGCGTGATGCACTTCGAAAAACATGGGAAGCTGAGTCCCCGATATATCGGACCATTTGAGGTACTTGGGCGAGTTGGCGAAGTCGCTTACCGGATTTCTTTACCACCGCAGTTGGCCAACATGCATAACATTTTTCATGTTTCCATGCTGCGACGATACGTGCGCCACCTGACTCATGTCCTGGATTTCCAACCGATTGAGTTACAAGTGGACTTGACGGTCATTGAGGAACCAGTTGCGATCTTGGATCATCGAGATCAAGTTTTGCGGACCAAGTTGATTCCACTGGTGCTAGTCAAGTGGAGAAATCATTTAGATTCGGAAGCTACGTGGGAGCACGCAACTGAGATTCGCGAGCAGTATCCCCACTTGTTCACCTGACATAGGAGGCAAAATTTTATTCTTGTTCACTTAAAAGATTCTTCACTATAGTTATGTTATGATGTGTGAGCTCGCATCATTGACTCTAAAAATTTGTTTTTGCGGGTTCTGTATGTGATATACATGTACCTTTGTTCTCGGAATGCAGGTCATTCGCCTTGGCGTAGTGACGGTGTTGGAGAACCAAGTCACTGTCTGTATTGATCAATCAACAGAGAGATTGATCGATCAATTTGATGATTGATTGATCAACACAGAGTGGTGATCGATCAATGATGGTGAGGTTAGTACTCACAAATTGGGTGATTGATTGATCAATAGAGTTATTGATTGATCAATAGAGTTATTGATCGATCAATGTTCAGGGTATTGATCAATCAACAAGGTTAGTTGATCGATCACGGTAAGCTATTGATCGATCAACAGGGTATTGATCAATCAATAAGGAAGACATTGATCGATCAACATGGTAGTGATCGACCAATTAATGGACCATTGATCGATCAATAGAGAGTATTGATTGATCTATGAATCGGGCTAGGGCATAAAGATGCTTCGTTGATCGATCAATAAAGGCATTGATCGATCAATCCTGAGGTTTTAAGTTAATGTTGGGTTTTTGAACGGTCATTTGCACTGAAGCTAGAGTGATCGATCAACAAGGGATTTTGCAACCGACCGTTCAACCTCCTTTCCGACTCATTTTCCGGCCATCGAGCTCCTTCCTTCAGCATTAATCGAGTGGATTTCGTACCATTCGTTCGGTAACGCTTTCTTTTCATTCGTTTCGATCTAGTTTTCATATTTTTTACAAACATTTGACCATGGGACCTCACACGAAGAACCCTTCGCGCAAGGTACCCATTTCTCGGGCTCGTACACCCGTACCACCCACCGATTCGGTTCCCCAATCATCCGTGCCACCTGTGGCATCGGTTTCGAACGTAGTACCACCCGTCCCAACCCCCGTCCCGACCCCTATGGAGCGTGAAGTCCCCAATCCTTGGTGGACTTCTAAATCCTTCGTACCCGAGTACGTATTCACCCCCTCTCTTTATGAGGATCGGCCCGAAATGGTTTGGGCCAAGGGTTACATCCAACGGCTCGAGTTGAAACCCTTGTTAGAGCCATTTCACGATCACTATTGTCCTCGGATCGTGCGACTTTTCTTTCAGAACCTTCGGTGGGGTGATAATCGACACCGACTCGTCACGTCCATTGATGGGTTCGAGTATAAGTTCAACCACTTTCACGTGGCAGCGACACTCCAATGCCCGTCCGCTTACGTTGAAAATGCGGGTTTAAATGCCCCCTATGTAAAGGAAGTTCCTTTTACTGACGTGGTCGCCAAAATGACCCAAGGTCAGTATGGGAAGGGCCAATCCATCTCTCGAGCCCAATTTCCCGACAAATTGTGGATGCTTGATACTTATATCCGCTTGCACAAGTCCTCACGGATCGCCGTACTGCAATGCCCTGTCTTTTTTTGGCTTTTGAGAACCGTTGGTTCTCTATGGCTGATTTGGTTATTGATGGCATCATCAATGCCAATGACCTTATGTCGGAGAAGGTCAAATCGGGAGTAAAGAAACAAATTCCCTATGCCCGTCTCATCACCAAGATGGTGGAGCAATATGCCGCTCTACGCGAGGCATACACCTTGGCTCCTAATGAGCCGCGCTTGGTCGACAACACCAAGGTCTTCTACCTGAAAGACTGGACCAAGAGCTATAATTTGTTGGTTCGATGGCTCCCGGAGGAGGAGGAGGGCGCAGCTGAGCCCGTCCCGCCTGTCGTCGCAGAGGGTGCGGCACCTGCCGAGCCTGCACATGGAGAGGGGGAGGCCCCACGTGATCCACCACCTCCGCCTGAGGTGTCTACCCGCCCTGCCCCTACTACACCCCGTAGACTGCCCCGTCACACCCCATCACATCCCCCACCACCTTCCTCAGTCGACGTAGCATCCACGCTTCGTGAGCTTGTGGAGGGTAACCGGTGCATTCATGAGCGTCTGGACGGTATGGAGGCGTTCCAGCGGCAGATACATCGTCGTTTAGATTATCATGAGGGCATGCATGAGCTCGTCATGCAGCATTTGTATGCCACGACGTCCACACCTATGATTGCTCACACCCATCAGCACGTGGTGGATCCTCGCGACTACAACACACCACCACCCCGTCCCAGCAGACCCACGCCTGACAAGGCCGGACCATCTGATGTACCGGCAGGTAATTACTAGGCTATTCCTTGTTACTCTTTTATTTATTTTATTTGTATATTTATGTATTCTGCATTTCCATTTCTGCATTTCCATTTCTGCAATTTCATTTCTGTCTGTATCCATATTTTCATTCCTGCTTGCCTGCTACTTTTACTTACTATGATGACTGCGACCACCCTGACATTTTCGAGGACGAAAATTCCTAAAGGGGGGATAATGTAAAGACCCTAAAATTCTGAACAAGAGCCTGACTGTTTCGATATGCATGCCCGACACAAAAATTGAGATAGATTTTAAAATTAATAATCAATATTGGTTGAGATAAAGATACCTCGTATTTAGATGAATTCACATGTGAATTCTCGTTTCAATCTGAGTCATTTAGGATGTTGATACGACACGTTGCGCCGTAGCGACCGTGTTCACGTTTCATGCCGGTGTCGAACTTAGGATTAAAATGAAATATCAGAGATATTTCATTTTGATAGTTTATAAGGGAAGGAAAGGGAACCTGGAAGTCCAGTTTTCTCCTTCTTCTTCTTCTTGTTCTGGTAAACCCTAGGTTTTCTATGATGGTTTAGTTGGTCCTTGAAGAACCACAAACAGAGAACACTTAGGTTAGTGTTTACGTGACCTTGGAGTGTGAGAAATCGATGTTAGTACATTGTCTCTGATTCGGCAAGAAGGTGTACCTTCGCTACTCGTCAAAGCGGAGCCACTAATTGCCGGTTCCGAGTCAAAGGGGTGACGAAGCCCAAATTTTGGATCCAAAACCCCCTTCCGAACGGTTTTGCCGAAACCTCGAAAGGGCCCAAATAAAGGTATGCCTGTGTAGCTAAAATAGGCAAAATTGAAGCCCTGTGCTTGTATTGGTGTGTGTATCAATGGTTGTTGGAAACCATAAATGAAAATGGATGAAATTAGGTCAAGTAAGTGACCTCCATTAATGACAGAGGTGCTGTCATTATTGATCGATCAATGCTAGATTGATCGATCAATGAGAGGTGTTGATTGATCAATAAGGGTGTTGATCGATCAATTCGTATAGGACAAATAAGGGAACATAATACTGAAGACTTCTGGAAGTTCAATGCTCGAAGGGCATTAATCGATCAATCTGTGGGTGGATCAATCAATCCTGAGTATTGATCGATCACAGAGAGTGTGATCGATCAATGACTGGTATTGATCGATCAATGAAGGCATTGATCGATCACTGGTGTGTAGTGGTCGATCAATGAAGGCATTGATCGATCAATCTGCATAAATTATAAATGTGACCAGAAGTGGGAAATTTGAGAATTTAAGCTATTGATCGATCAATGAGGGCATTGATCGATCAACAGTACACATTAATCGATCAACCAAGCTGGTGATCGATCAATTTGGCTTTGCCAAAATGTGAAGAAAAGGGAGTTATTGATCGATCAATTAAGATATTGATTGATCAATGAAGGGTGTTGATCGATCAATAAAGGTCATTGATCGATCAACTACCTCTGTTACTTATGAGAAAGTTTAGGTTATTGATCGATCAATGAAGACATTGATCGATCAACAAGGAGGATTGATCGATCAATAAGGGTGTTGATCGATCAATCACCCCTGTTTTTGTCCTAATTTGGTTATGTGAATTGAATGCTACTGGACACTGTACTAGTTGACCTTCTGACCTGCCTGACACTTAGTATACAATATTTGTGGTCTAGGATCGAACTACGACGCTTTAAAAAGCTTTGGATTTGCTTAGAAAGAGGCTGATCTGAGGTAGGGGAATTCAATTGAAATTGCATTTATTCTTGATCTCATGGATTCCAAATGTTCTACATATAACTGCATAGTTGGATTTTACTTTTCAGTCATGTTTAGCATATGCGTGACAACTCTGTTATGTATCTGACTCTTGCTATCTGACACCTGTCATCTGTCATTTGAATTCTGTTAAAGTATAATATGTCTGCATGTGATTTAAGGTTTATTAATCTGACGAATCTCACCGACTCGGCAGTATATCCGTGTCTAGCACACTCGTGCATCTGCTTGAAAATCCTCGGCACAATTGCACTCCATAGTTGAGGCATTGTTGCATTTCCTGAAATTGTTCATGTGAATGACTATGGTTGGGATTACCCATCGGACCAAATTTGGCTACCACGTGCTATGCTCACGGGAGTTATTTAAGTTTATTATTCTAAGTCATTAAACACTATATGCATCACATTCCGTAAATTCTGATACGAATTGCCTGCTTTGATAAATTCTACATTTATGAAATATCGGTTTGCATCTGTTCAATTCTGACCATGTCTTCTACTACCATGTTTTACAATTAAGATGTAATTTTAACTAAAATTCTTCTACTGAGCTTAGATGGTTAGCTCACCCTGTTTTCATCAATATTTTAGGTTCGGAGGCTAGAGTTCCTGGCACCGAGAGTGACCCTGACTATTAGCTTGATCCAGAGGCTGAGGCAGAGGACGAGGAGACGGACGTCCAGGCAGACGATTTTTATCCTTAGTCTGGGTATACTAGTCTGTTGTTTTTGGGGATTTGTATAAACTTTGGATTATTGTGTGCCTGGTGGCCACTTCTGTATTTACTTCTGTAGATATTTTCTTTCTTTTATAGTATTACTATACATTCTATTATAACCATTATAAGGAACCACTGTTTTGGGTGATGGATGTCCATCACCAGTGGTCCTTCTTGGTTCCTTTTTGGGAATGTATATTCTTTTGATATACTTAGATACATGTTTCATTTATCGTTTCTTTTATTCTAAATATCGTAAGTGATGACTCGACCTACCACTGCTGGGTAGTGTCTGATCGGTTTTCGCTGTACGAGCAGACACTTCGTGATTTGTCTTGGGGATCATCCAAAGTATGATCCTGATGGTACGGATTTCCGGGCACAAAAATCCGGGCTGTCACATCGGGTCATACATTTGACGGTGCAGTTATGAAGACATTCTTTGTCGGGACCTGATTTGAGCTAAGATGAGCGGCCCAGTCGGGAATTAGGTAGTACAGGGAGGCTGACTGAAGGATTCTTCTCTTTCCTCTCCTTTTTCAGTTTCTTCCTCCTTTTCTTGTTTTCTTTACCCTTTTTACTCACAACGCCCAAGGTGGGTTTTCGTCATGCCCGTTATGCCCTCTTTTTTACCTGTAGAGCCCTTTCGGGTTTTCACTACGTCCATGGGTATGTATTTTTATCCCAGGCACCTTCTCAGGTTTTCACCTAGTCCGCACAAGCTCTTTATTTTTACCCATGACATCCTTTCAGGTTTTCACTGCGTCCATCTTGCTTTGACCTCGTATATTTTTTATTTTATTATCTTTTATTTTATCAAAGGCCATGACATAGAAGTCGATTTCGTCATAACCGGCTGGATGGAATTTTTTTGTTTTCTCACGGCTTGGCTCGTGTTGACTCAACGGATACTGTGACTGTTTGTAGACCTTAGAGAGGGCTTTTTCTCAGGATGTATCATGGCCATGGGTAAGGTTAGGAATTTTGAAGGTATTCTAGGGTTAAAAGGTTTCCTCGATTGGGTTCCAATTGTCATAATACACTTCTTCCTTGGGAATTTTGATTGTACATGCCCCACTTTTTCTTTTCTATATTTTTTTATTCTTTTTCTTTCGGACAATCTCTTTTTGAAATTTCACTTTTCTAATTTTTTTTGGGATTTGATGGTAACTTTTTTCTCTTCTTTTTATTTGATGGTATATATACATATTTTTCCTTTTTCTGGGAGGGGTTAATGAAGGAAAAGGCATTAGCTCAACAGGGGTAGAAAAGGGTATAAATGTTCAGGGACACTTTTTGGCCACTTGGCTTTGAAATGATGGCCTCTTTTACTCAGTCCTTAAGCAGTCACACATCCATTTTTACCAATACTTACGTTACCGCGAAGACTTAGGAATAGAATAGCTGAACATATCCAGCATTGATAGGCTAAACAAAGTGATCTCCGTCCATGGTGGCGAGGCGGATGCAATATCCCGAGAGTACTTCTTGGATGATGTAAGGTCCTTCCCAGTTGGCGTTTAACTTCCCTCTTGGATCAGTGTGGAGGGATGGGAAGATTTTCTTGAGTACGGTGTCATCCACTTTCAGATCTCGATCGCGAACATGTTTGTTGTAAGCGCATGTGATTCGCCCTTAGTAAACTTGGGTATGACACAGGGCCAGGAGCCTTTTCTCATCCAGCAGGTTCAGCTGCTCAAAGCGGGACTTCTCCCTTACAGCTTTAGGTAGATTAGATTTTATGAGGATACGGAGCAAAGGTACTTCAACTTCAACTGGTAGGACGACCTCAGTTCCATATATAAGGGAGAAAGATGTTGCCCCTATAGCAGTACGAATCGGCGTTCGGTAGGCCCATAATACAAATTATAACATTTCACTCCAATCTCGATCGGTGATGACCATTTTCTCAAGGATGCAGATGATTGTCTTGTTAGCAGCTTCCATGGCCCTATTGGTTTGCAGTCGATAAGGCGACGAGCGATGGTGCTTGATTTTGTACTGCTCGTAGAAGGCCATGATGCGCTTGTTTGCGAAGTTGGTGCCATTATCGGTGATGATGTCCTTGCGTATGCCAAATTGGTAAACTATATTATTCTTGATGAATTTTTCAATGTGACCAACTATGATGTTTGTATAGGATGTCGCCTCTACCCATTTGGCAGAGTACTCAATAGTGAATAGGATGAACTGATGTCCATTGGAAGCCTTCGGATTAACCATTCTGATGATGTCGAGGCCCCAGGTGGCAAATAGCCATGGAGTAGTCATGTTGTATAGATCTATAGCAGGAGCATGTATCGAATTGGAGTGTTCTTAACATTTGTAGCACTTCTACACATGCTTGCAATAATCAAATTACATGGTGGTCGAGAAGTATCCTTATCGTAGAATCTTCTTGGTAAGCATGTGTCCATTGACATGGGCCCCACAAACTCCCTCGTGGATCTCCCTCATGATGTTGGAAGTACCTTCAGGGAAAGTTCAAGTTTCGAGGAAGTTCTTGATGTCTGAGAACCATGGCGACTCGTCATCTAACCTTATAGGTTCCTAAATTTGGAGGCAGAAGGCTGGCTCATTTCTTTATTCAATCATGATCGGCTTCATCTCGACACCATAGGAGATTTTTATCATTGAGGCCAAAGTTACTAATGCATGGGCAAAGCGATTTCTTACCCGTGGGACATAGAAAAAAGTAATATTGTCAAAACATGCGATCTTATCCTCCAGGTGCTCGTGATATGGGATAAACTTCTCATCTTTTGTCTTCCAGTCTCTGTTCGTCTGGCATATGATCAACTATGAGTCACCAAACACCTTGAGATGAGTTACTTTCAAGTCCAAGGTTGCCTGTAGGCTAGCTGCGCAAGCTTCATACTCGGCCATGTTGTTGGTGCAGGAGAAATTGTGTTTGATGGAGACTGGTACATGGGACCCCTTTGGTGAAATCAGAATAGCGCTGACTCCCTGACCCTCGGCATTTGTTGCCCCGTCAAAGTGCATTACCCAGGATTCCTTCATCTCTATGGTTTTGTCCTCTTTTGTAAACAAGATATCATTGCCGGGGAATTCAGTTTTCAAGGGTTCGTAATCAGGTAAAGGGTTGTCAGCAAGATGATTAGCTAACACCTGTCCCTTGATGGACTTCTGAGTGACATACGTGATGTCAAACTCAGATAACAGGAGTTGCCAGCGTGCCGTTTGCCTAGTGAGAGCCAGCTTTTCGAATAAGTATTTCAATGGATCCATTCGTGCTAGCAGTAGAACAGCTTGGGATAGCAAGTTATGGCGAAGCCTCAAGGTAACCCATACGAGAGCCAGGCATGCTCTCTCCTGATGAGAATAGTACGTCTCGTAGTCAGTAAATTTTTTGCTCAGGTAGTAGATGACCTGCTCTCTTCTTTCAGTCTCATCATGCTACCCTAGGACACATCCCATCGAAACTTTCGTCGTGGAGAGATACATTAAGAGTGGTCTCCCTGGCTGGAGTGGTACTAAAATTGGCAAATTGGGATCTTATCGAATGTCGCATGGTAGTCATCGTTCCATTCAATGGGTGAATCCTTTCTTAGTAGCCTGAAGATCGGTGTGCGGATAGGAGTGAGTTGTGCGATGAACTGACTAATGTACTGTATCCTGCCCAAGAACCCTCTGACCTCCTTCTCGGTAGACGGTGGTGGCATTTCTGTGATGGCTTTTACCTTGACTGGATCAACCTCGATACCTCTCCTGCTGACGATGAATCCTAGCATCTTTCCTGACATGGCGCCAAATGCGCATTTATGAGGATAAATAGATAACCTATATTTTCTCAGCCTTTTAAACAACTTTTGGAGGTTTATCAAATGGTCACCTCGCTCTGGTGACTTGGCGATCATGTCGTCAACATATACCTCAATTTCTCAGTGCATCATGTCGTGAAACAGTGCCGCCATAGCTCTTTGGTATGTTGAGTCAGCGTTCTTTAGCCCGAACGACATGACTCGATAGCAGAAAGTTCCCCAGGGAGTGATGAATGTCGTCTTTTCTCGGTCTACTTCTTCCATCTTGATCTGATTGTATCCGAAGAATCCATCCATAAATTAGAGAATCCCATGCCTAGCAGTATTATCGACCAAGATGTCGATGTGGGGCAACGAGAAGTCATTTTTCAGGCTCGCCTTGTTTAAATTTCTGAAATCAATGCAAATTCGAACCTTTGCATCTTTCTTCGGTACCGGGACAATTTTGGCTAACCATTGAGGGTACTTGGAGACCATGAGAAAACCTACATCGTACTATTTGATGACCTCATCCTTCACTTTTAGCATCCATTATGGCCTGAGGCGTCTCAACTTCTACTTGACTGGCTTGATATCAGGGTAGAGTGGCATCTCATGCTCAACCAAATCGGTGTCAAAACCAGGCATGTCCTCGTACAACCATGCGAAGATATCTTGGTATGATCGAAGAAAATCAATCATGCTTTTTCTTTCCTCGTGAGACAGTGATGTTCCTATCTTGGTGATTCTAGGAATCTCCTCGGTCTCCAGATTGACGTCCTCTATTTCTTCAATGATAGGGGTAGGACCATGCTCAAAGTCGACAAACAGTTCAAGGAGTTCATTTGGGAACTCCTCAGTAGGGATTTCCTCATCCAGACTTGTGACTCCTACCTCTTCTTGTACTTCTACAGGAAAGGGGTCGATTTCACATGGGACGGGGGATTTAATTAAGGCATCATTTTCTTCAATTTATTTAGAAAATTTGAAAGACAATATTTTTGGATTTTGCATTTTTTCTATTTTTTTAGGTTTTTCTTTTTCTTCGGAAGTGGACTCTTGGCCAAGCGAGTCCCTATATATATAGTATTGCCTGCCAAGGGCTCATCTCACTTTTTATAGGCTATTTTTTTTAGGAAACGAGTACCAAATTTAAGGAAACTCACCACCTCATGAGTTTGAGGCACAGACGCCCAATTTCGTACCTGTGGTACTGCCCCTTTACCTATTTGGATGGAGGAGGATGATTGATGTGGCCCTCCAGGGTCAGCCTCCATCATGTTGATCCTGGGTTCATCGAGGACTCTGTCCTCAAACGTCAGTAAGGTCCTATGGTAGTTTACCACAAGGGGAGATTGTGCATGCATAGAAAACTCTTCCTCAAAGAGGAACAAAGCGGGTAGGTCTACTTTCAGATTGGGAAAGATAATTTACGGATCTATGGGGTGGACATGAGTTGTGGGTTTGGGTGGGGTTATGTGTGTTGCCCCATTCTGATCAATCTTCACGATCCTTGCGCTTACAAAGGTCTCCCTGATGTGAGGTCTAGGACGGGGTTCTTCTTCTAAGCTCATTCCCTTGGCTTTTGCTGCAGCAATTTCTCGGGCCTTCTCCTTGGCCTCTCTAATTTCTTCTTCAGTGGGCTTATAACCTAGCCAAAATCATACTTGCTGACCAACCTTGGCCCTAACTGGCTCTCTTCTGTCCTGTAATCGGGGTCCCAACCCCTTATCTTTTTGGTAGCCTCATTTCTGGGGCATGCCAACAACTGCGACCATTCTCCCTCTGATTTTCAAGGTGATGCTTTCTGGGAGCTCTGAGACTACCACTAATACCTCATATTCAAAGTTGTGGAGGTCTGTATCTTCGGTTGTGTGCGGCACATCTAATACTTTCGGGTTCTCAATTTTGTGGGTGCCTTTTTCTCTTTCATCATGCCCTTCACCTATGATGGTGATGATCTTCTGCCCAGCTACAAACTTAAGTTTTTGATGCAACGTTGGAGGTATTGCCCCAACCTCATGTAACCAAGGGCGCCCTAATAGTAGGTTAAAGGAGGAATTGATGTCCATCACTTGGAAAGGTATGAAAAAGGTCATTGGCCCGATCACGAGCTCAAGATCGACTTGTCCGATTATCTCTCTCCTTGTGTTATAAAACCCTCTGGAGCTGGTTTTTGTTGGCCTCAGCATACAAGGATCTACCCCTATTTTGGTGATTTTTCTCAGAGGACACACATTCAAAGCAGTCCCATTGTTGATCAATACTAATGGGATTACTATATTTCCAATTTCTATAGTGATATTAAGGAATTAAGAATGATTATTTTCCTCCTCTGGTAAATCAACATCTGAAAAGGAGATGGCATTGGGAGCCATCACCTGCCCGATTATCTGCCCGACCTCATTTGGGCTCACTTGGAGAGATACATGTGCATTTTTTAATGCCCCCCATCAAAGGTTGACAATGAAGCGGGGATGTCATTACTAGATCCCAGACCGTGATATGGGTCGGCATTCTTCTTAGTTGGGCTTCAAGTATGTGTTCTCGGCTCATCTTCTCAAATGAGTTTATAGCAGTAGCATCTTTCTTTCCCTTTGGTCGGGCTAGCACTGGTACTAGTGCATCCGGTTGCTTGGAGATCTTTTCTGACCTGGTGATAAAATCGACTGCCCCATCCTTGCTGCTATTGACATCAATATCTTTTTGACTATAACTGAGCGGGACTTGATGAGGATCGTAAATTAGTCCTGGGATCTGGAATGGAATGACAACGGGTATTTGATGTGCTTGTACTGATGGCTTTGTAAAGGTGGGCAATACCTGGTTAACTTCTAGGAGGGTGGAGAAGGTGGGCCAAAGGGGCTTATTGGAGGTGATGGATGACTGTGTGGGGGGTGATATGGCAGGGGCGGGCCACTAATAATTGATTGGTGATTGAGGGGGATGAGGGGCAAAGTCAGCCACTGGGTAATTGGTGGGGGTCACCATGTATGGTTGATAGGAATTGATTTGGACATAATTGACGGGAGGCGGTGATGGGAAATATACCCTAAGATCTAAGGGTTCTGCTTGTGGCGCAAGAAAGTAATCATCCAAATTCAAGGGTTCGATCACCCCAATACTTCTATCTTCCCGGTCTCTCTATCATGGTGCCATAAAATCTTCCAAGGCGCAGATATAATCCGACGGATCAAATTCCTCATTATCTTCTTCTAGTATGCTAATGATCGGTCTTGGGCTTGCCCCACCTAGTGGGTGTGGGGGTAGCGGCACTTGGAGTATATTGGCATGCTGATTGGCTTGGGGGAGTGCTGGAGGGATGATCTTACCGGCCTCTATCAAGTCTTGTATTGCATGTTTCAAAGGGGAACATCGATCAGTTGGGTGGCCCGGTCCCTGATGGAAGTTGCAATGGGTGTTGGGGTCATAATTTCTCGAGATTGGATTCAGCGGGGGTCATGGATGGAGTGTTGTGACCAGACCCTTTTCAATTAACAAAGGCAATAGGATATTTAGTGACTGCCCCAACGGTGTGAAGACTCCATCAACAGGATATTTAAAATGGGCTTTTCTCTGTTATGGGGTCATCTGTGCCCCTTAGCTATTTCCAATTCTTGGCATTGGCTTGCTTCTGGTTGGGGTTGGTTGGGCTGTCCTGAATTGGAATGGGGTTGTGCTGATATTGGGTCTCATCTTGCCAACTGTTTATAGATCTGCCCCGGTTCTTCTTTCATTCCTCTAATCGGCGAACCTCCGGATCCCACTGTTTGTGATTTTATTTAAACGACCTTTTCTTATCTCATCTTCGCAGCGATTGGTGTTCCTTATCAAATCAGCAAAGCTTGATTGTTGTTGGTATACTAAGAAGTCTGAGATGACTGACAGGGTGTTCTTTGATAACATTTCAATCTGCTCATCGTCGGGTATTCTATTCCAGACCTGAGATGCTAGTGCCTCCATCGCCCAAGATAATCGCTAAATGCTTCGTCAAACTTCTGCTATAATCGGGCTAGGTCAGATTTTCTGGGCTCAATGTCTATGTCGTAGACATACTGTTCTTAGAACAAGTGGGTCAGGTCTTTCAATGTTTTGATCATGGAAGGTTCCAACAATGTGAACCACCTTAAAGTTGGGCCAGTGAGGCACTTTTGGAAGACCTTTATGAGAAAATGCTCATCTCCCCCGTACTTGCACATGTCCCCATAATAGGACTTGAGATGTGCAATGGGGTTCCCCATGCCATTATATTTATCGAAGACTAGCACTTTGAATTTTAGGGGTAAGGGGACTTCAGAGAATAGGTACAAATCAAAAAAGTCTATGGCGTGGATCTTAGCTCCACCCATTTTCATCAATTATTTCTGGATCTTGTCCAGTTGTTCTTTCAGCTACTTCGATTCTCTAGATGACGGGGTCATCTTTTCAAAGGTTGGTCTCCATTCACTTTGTGCTGTCAGGGGATTGGTGATTACGGGTGGGGGATTAATGCTGGTGAGTGCCCCTGTGTAAGCTCTGCTGTTCCTGATCTCATCTTCCTCATATTGTGGGTCTACATATGGTGGAGAGAGGGTGAGATTTTTTTGTTGGTGCTGAATGGATTGAATGGGTGCTGTGTTGGACCATTGTATGTGGGGGAGTTATGTGGAGTGATGGGATGAGTGGAGGTTAGATTCTGGTTTAAGACCTGATGAGGCCATTGTGTTTGGAGGGATACTTGGGGGTGGCCTTGAGGTGCATGGGGATAGGTGAATTGGGGTTGATGAAGGGCAAGTGCCTAGTTCCCACCTTGGGTTGAGAATGAGGGTTGTGGGTGAGTAAGGTATTGAGGGAATTGTAGAGGATGGGTATGAGAATCCAAGGTTTGGGCCTTGCTGGGCTTGGGTATAGGGTAAGGAGCTTGGATGGGTTTGGGCCATAAGGTCTTGGGGGGTCTAGCCCATTGGGCTTTGGTGGGTTTGGGCCATTGGGCCTTGGTGGGTCTAGCCCATTGGGCCTTGGTGGGTCTGGGCCATTGGGCCTTAGTGTCTATTCCATGGGTTCCCTGATGTATGGGGGGCTTCAAGGGTATGGATGATGGGGGGTTAATGACGGTCATGGGGGAATGAGGCATGGAGATTTGATAATGTATGGGATGGGTTTAGAGGTGTGCGGGGTGGGTGAGGGAAGTTGTTCTGGGAGGCCTTCCAAGTTGTGTAGGCCCGAACCATCTCATCCATCATAGCCATTGGAGAGGGGGGGCGGGGATGGAGATGGTTCACTTAAGGGAAGGTGGGGTGTGGATGATGTGGATGCGTGGGAAAAATCGGACATGGCGCTAGTAAAATTGGGCATGACTTGGATAGATGGGGGGATATGTGGTGGATTGGAGAAACTAGGTATGGTGTGGGTAAATGCAGGTGGATCGGGTATATGTTGGGAAGATGAAAAATGGGGCATGGTGGTAAAGGTGGAAAATAGGGTCGGGTTTCAGGTAGATGTGGATGGAAAGTGAGATGGACTCGGGATGGCCATGGAGGGGGGATTAGGCATTGTTTGAGAAAATGAAGGGGAGTAGGGTGTCAGATTTTGGGTGTTTTGAGTGGTGGTGGATGGGAAAAAGGGTGCACCGAAGGGTCCAGTGACGATAAATGGGGATTGGGTGAGAGGGATGGATGTGAAACTTCTTCCATGTGGGAATGAGTTGGGGAATGTGGTGGGGTTGAATTAGGATCGGTGTATGCCGAATCCACTACCCACGACATGGATTGATGGCGGGTTGGGTACGGGTGCCTTGGATGGGATCCGTAAAGCTTTCTCCTTCTCCCTCTTCGGGATGACTAGGGGTAAGGCGATGTCATTCTGCCGACACCATAATTTTTTGGTTTTCTGATGATGACTCTTATTTATATATATATATATACATATTTTTAACAAATGGTAAGTGAATACCTTAGGATGTCGGATTCCAAGGCCTTTGAATTCCCATTTCGAGTGGTGTTCGTACCCTAAATATCTCTTGTGACGGGATCCCGACGTGCTTCAGAAGAATCAAAGGGAAACCCTTTGATCTATTGAAGGCACGAGAATCAATGCAAACAACCCGATCCCCCAAAGCGAGTCAATGAGAAGGTAACCTTTCTTGACCGGCGAGGGCATATTGGGTGTCGGATAGTGCGGGATTTATCCGGGGTGCTAAACCACTAAGCGGGGAACTCGGGGAGGTGAAAATGGGCCTCAGACTCGGGTTGCCTAACCCAGGACAGGCTTGGCGTGTGTATTATATGCGCCAGGCCAAATTCTGAAGAATATGGCTTGGCGTGTGTATTATACACGCCAAGCTAACTCTGGTCAGTTTTGGTTTGGCATGTGTAATACACACGCCAGAGCAATTCTGGGAAAATTAAGCTTGACGTGTATTTCACACACTCTAGGTATAAACAGAGTATATAACTATATAAACAGCAGAATAAGAAGCCCAAAATTGGTCCTTTTTTCTGATTTTCTCGAAGCGATGCTTTCGAGGACTGATTCGGGGCAACGAGTCCCTCCTCACCGAGCCTAGGGATACAACTTTGATTCGGGGCTACGAGCCCCTCCTCACCGAGCCTAGGGATACAACTTTGATTCAGGGCAACTAACGCACTACCCAAGGGTTTTAGGCTTCGTAATCATATCGGTCACCCAACCTATATACCTCCGGCGCAAGTGCCTTCTCAGATACTGGATGGGGAGGTACTTTTTCGAATCATCACCACTAGGGGCTGCCGCCGTACTAAGAACCGAGTGTTTGTATCGCTACCTAGAAATCCGGACCCATTAAAATCTACCCTCGTAAAAATTTAATTTTAGGTTCCCCTCTTGGTTCAATTTTAATTTCAATTTTAAGGGAGTTTGCTTTAAAGTTCTAAAACGGGGGGTGATGGTCCCCGTGCCGCCTCTATGACCCAGCGTCCACTGGTAGGATATGATTGCAATAAATTAATTGCTCACATAGGCCGGCCAAATGGCTATGGTGTGTAAATGCGCAAGTAAGCTCGCCAATCGGCTAAGGCATATAAATGACAGAAAATAAAGGAATTGAAAAGACGATGCTCAAGTAGGCCCGCCAATCGGCTAAGGCACGTAAATGACGAAAAAGTAGGGGTAAGTAAAAATAGGCCGAATCATAGGGGTGAAAAAAATCAATGGAATCGTAGGGGTGAGTGAAAAATAAGAAGAAACATAAGCAAATGTTAGTGAAAATGATAAAAAAGCTAAATTTCAAGGGGAAGCTCTCCTAGCTACTCCTCAGTAGAGTCGCCATCTATGCAACTGTCGGCTCTCGCAAGTCCGTCGTGATGATGTGCTCGTTAATAAAAAAAACTAGAGTCGCTACCCGGAGCTTTTGGTGTCCTGGGAAACCTAAGATCAATATTAAATGCACCGAAGTGCCAAATATGACTCTGATTCCGATCTACACCAAAGGCTCTGGCGTTTGGGGCCTATTAAGACCTGAAAAGTATCACTTTTCACCCCTTAATTTAATCTCTGTTAGACCCTTAATCATTTAATAAATGTGTTTTAAGTCTATCCTGTAGGTAATAAGCAGCAGCAGCAGATAAGGCCCTAACCATGCCAAGAGGCCTACTGTTGCCCCAGAAGTTCCTCAGAAGAAAGGAGGTTGAACCCAGACAGAGAATTGACTGCAGCCTAGGCACAGCAAAGCAGTAAAAAGCTAAGAAATGAGCCTCACACAGATATCGCAAGGTTTAAATTGAATAAAAGAGAATGCTTCGCGCAGCTATCGCAGGTTTATGAAGGCAACACACCAACTGCTTGTGGCGTTCTCGTGCGGCTTGATGATAGAAGGAATTGAAAAGCAGACTTCGCGCGGTTCTTGCAAGGCTCAGTCATAAGCGCTCGTGAAGCACTCGTGCAGCCTCGCGCAGCTCAAGAAAGGAGCCGTTAATCTTTGCGCGATTCACTAAGGAGAGAGAGCTCCAGGAATTCCTGCGCGCAGCTGTCGCGCAGTGGCCAAGGGATACAGACCTTCAGGGAACTACTCATGCGATCCAAAAGCCCATGCACATTGTTTCTTCATGAGGATCGCCGCGGGATTCATCAAGGAACGAGCCGTGCGCACAATTCTCGTGCCATTCAAATGGAAAAAGCAATCCCGCGACGACCAAAGCATTCCAGCGATGAACAAAGTATCAATCCCGCGACTGTAAGAGCTTCATGTCAAATCAACCCCGCAATGCCAATTCTATCATGTGATAAGACCTGGAAAGCCTTTCTACCTAGCGAGGCTCAGATTCTTAACTTCTCCCCACTTTTGCAGGGGCAATCTGAGAACTTCCAGAAACTAGGGCACGCACTCCAATGCTCTAATCTCCGTGCACACACCCCGAGGCATCCAAGGAATAAAACTGGGCCACGATAGCATTAATAAATTAGGGTTTTCCTAACCCTAATTCTCAGAGAGCTGACTGCTATATAAGCCTAAGTCTAGTGAAGGTTTAAGGGTCTTCTGTACTCCTTCTTGAAACGAACTGTAGAATTATAGTAGGCGAAGGTTAGGGTTTAGGCAGTTTCTTTTTCCCTTTTTCTTCTCTCCATAGTCCAGCTCTTGCTGGCTATGTCTTTGTATGTCAATTTGGAATAGATTTAATGGAGTTTTATAATAGAATTTTATGCATGTATGGGATTGGTGTTTTGTGAGTTGTTCTGTACAAGGCTGCTGCCTTGAGATCTTCCATTGCTAAGTTGTATTGTAAGCAATGGAGGATTGTTTTTAAGGGTTTATTTAGATCCAAGTGACCTGTGTGTCCAGGTTAGGCACATTACAGGCCTATGCCCCACCACAGGATCCAGTAAATCTAAATCCCCATGGGAGCTTGAGCTGGTAGCCTTGTGAGTATGGTGGTGGGAGCAATGTTCTTGTTTTGTCTTAGACCTCTGTAAGGAGGGTAGCCTTTGTAGATAGTCTGTGACCATTTAAGTGGACAGATTATAGCCCTAGGGTGAGGCCAATCCACAGATCTAAGACAGATTCTTCTTCTATGCACTTGTGCTTGTAGCCTTGTGAGAGATTATACAAAGACAACCTCCCATGTATTTGTATAGACCCACCATCAGATGACAGATCTGATCTGGTTGTAGAGATTGTAGGCTTGTGACTGGATCACTGCTGTCTTTCTAAAGCAGTGAACAACTACTATTAAAAGCTAGTACTCAAACTCTTGCTGGTTCTGTGTGTCCAGGCTCGTACACATTGCAGGCCTAGTCCCACACACAGAACTTTAGAGGTTGAGGTTCCTATGGATTGTTGAGCTGGTAGCCTGGAAGTAGTGCCTACAATGATAAACTTGTTCTGACCCATCTCTGGATTGTGGTTCCCCTATTGGATAGCCTGTGACCATTCAAGTGGACAGGTTATAGCCATAAGGGATTGGATCATGGCACAGGGGTGAGTTGGATCCTTTCTCCTCTTTGGTGATAATGTAGCCATTGGATAAGATTTCTATAGCAGCAGATCTGAGTCTGAGTTATAAGACCCATCAGATCTGTACTTAATAGCTTACTTCTCACCCTTTTATATTTATTTTCTCGCACTCCATCATTCTTCTCAACCATTTATGTAGTTTAGGCATTAGGTTTACCTTAGGATTTAGATAATAGTGACCTTAAATCCCCTTCCATTTAGGATTGCTAGATCTGTAGCCAGATCTGGAGGGCCTACTAAAGATAGCTCCCTTAGAGCTTGAGATCAACTTTCCCTGTGGGACAAACTCTTACTTATTAAAACTTGCTACAACAGGCCCTGTATCTTACAGGACTGTGTATTTTTAGGCTTGGTGCTCTGTAGTTTTCAATCCACCTTTGAATTATTTTCACTAACCCCATTCTTATCACTGTCTCCAATAAAGTCAGTAGCAAGCACTTAAAATATCCCAACAAGTTTTTGGCACCATTGTCGGGGAGTCTTGATCTATTAGTAGACCCTAGAATTTTGTATTCTTTATTCTTTGGTAACTGTGCTTGTGAATAATTGATACTGCTGATTTACATTTGGAATTTTTCTTGCAGATCTGGACAGTAGCAGAGAAGGAGAGTAGAATTGCATTGGGAGTCTAGCTACCTCTGTTTGCACTTCTCTAACCCTCAAAACCTCAGTCTATTTCTCCTTTGAAAATTCCATAGCAGTTGATTAGGATAGTTGTAATTTTGTTAATTGCAATGTGTCTACAAGTAGTCTTCCCTACGTTGGTGTGTGTGCATGTTAGGAAGGAGATCACTCAGTCCCACATTAGAGCCTCCTAACCCTGAGATAGAAAGGGGTAGAAGGCCAAGAAGGCACAGACACACCACAGTCGAGCCCCCTACTGAAATTGAGACAGCAGTCATGGGTGAAGAGCAACCCAAAACATTGAAGGAATTGAATGCGCATGATGATTATAATTTCCCATTCAGCATTCAATTCCCAGATGTTCAGGGAAACTATGAGATTAAAACCTCCATCATCCAAATGCTTCCTTCTTTCCATCGGCTCAGCAAGGAAGACCCTTACAAACACATTGACCAATTCTTAGCCCTGTGCACTACATTCTCCATCACTGGTTTGGGACCAGAAGCCACCAGATTAAGGCTCTTTCCTTTCTCCCTAAAGGACAGGGCCAACACCTGGTTAGCTACTCTCCCAAACAACAGCATCACTTCTTGGAAAGACCTCCAGACAAGATTTTTGACCAAATTCTTCCCAGAGATAAAGACCAGCCAGTTGAGAAAAGCAATACTTGCTTTTGCCCAATCCCCAACTGAGGATTTTAATCAATCTTGGGACAGATTTAAGGAGATGCTCAAACAGTGTCCCCACCACAAGATCCCTGACTGGCAGCTTGTCCAGAGCTTCTATAATGGGATTGATGAGAAAAGTAGAGACATGGTAGATTCCTCTTGTGGTGGAACTTACATGCACAAAATAACTGATGAGGCATGGGACTTGTTCGAGGTTATCAGTGAAAATGATTTCCAAAAGGTGTCCTCATCAAGAACTGTTCAAGAGCCTTCTCCTAAGCTGGGGCTTGCTGAAACTTTCAAAGGAAAGATGTATGAAGTTAGGAGAAATGATGACCTGAAAATGCAGATGGCCAATCTTTCTGATAAGTTTAATAAACTTTTAACTGTGGTGCAGCCCAGATTGGCTACACAAGTGATGAAGGCATATCTGATATGTCAATCTCCACAACACACAGTGGAAGAGTGCCCATCTGCAGGGCAATACCCTGAGTATGTGATGGAACAAGCTGCTGCTGCCCAATCATTTGGCCAGCAAAAATCTGGTGGCTACAACAAACAACCATTTGGATACCAACACAAAAATGCTGGTTACCAATGGAGAGATCACCCAAATTTGAGGTGGAGACAAGACAATTATATGCAGCCACAACAGATGTTGGCCTTACCTCAAAGGTCACAGCAGCAATTTAACCAGGGATATGCCCCAAGGTCAAATTTCCAGCATCAGTAGTAGCCCCAGCAGCAAAATCAGTTGGTAGTTCTCCCACCTCAGCCCCGAAATGCTTCTCTCGAGGACCAGATTTTGACCTCATTGCAAAGCCTTGGAGTCTTGACTCAGACTGTGACTTCTCATAGTTAAAGCATAAAGAAAATAGAAGAACATCTTGGCCAAATATCCAATGCCTTGACCAAAAGAGAAGAGGGCAGGTTGCCAAGCCAGCCAATGGCCAACCCCAAGGGCCAATATTCGATTGGAGAAGGCTCCTCAAGTTTTGAGGGAGCTAATGCCATCACAACCCTAAGGTCTGGCAGGCTGGTAGACAACCAGGTGGGAAAGGAACAAGGAGAGGTCATTCCCAAAGAACTGTCGAGTGAAAGTGAAAAGAGACTTTGTTAGAGCACAGAGCTAGGAGTTACTTGCTACCCTGCAACAAGGGAAAAATAAAGAGGCTGTAGTTGAGCCTCAGCAGGAAATAAAAGATGAAAAAAGAAAAAAACAAAATTTCAGTCATAGGCTTGCAGCTGAGGAACCAGTAGTACCTCAGTTGCCATTTCCTCAGGCTTTGTCTGGCCCTGCCCCTTTTGATAAGGGGAATGCATAGATAGAAGAAATGATGGAGACCTTTAAGCAGGTAAAAATCAATTTTCCCCTGCTTAATGCAATTCGACAGGTCCCAGCCTATGCAAAATTTCTAAAAGACCTTTGTACTCAGAAAAGAAAAGCTAGAGGCCATTTGTCCAAAAAGGTCTTTGCAACTAATACAGTTAATTTTTTTATTAAACATGACAATGCCTGAGAAGTTGCAAGACCCAGGGATACCCACTATTCCCTGCATAATTGGAGACCACACAATTGGAAGGGCCCTTCTAGACCTTGGAGCAAGTGTTAACCTGTTGCCATACAGTGTGTATCTGCAACTAGGTTTGGGGGAGCTAAAACCCACCCCCATTGTGCTGTTGATGGCTGATAGGTCTGAAAGGAGACCCATGGGAGTGGTTGAGGATGTCTTGGTAGGGGTGGACAAGTTCTTCTACCCTACAGACTTTCTTATTTTGGACATGGGCTGCAACAAGAGTACATCCCCTATACCTGTTATTTTGGGCAGACCATTCTTGGCCACTGCCAATGCATGCATTCAATGTAGGTCAGGGATCATGGAAGTAACTTTTAAATATATGAAGGTTGAGCTTAATGTGTACAACAGTGCAAAGTACCCTCAGCTGGACAATGAGGAAAGCTTTGCAGTGAATGTACTAGAAGAAGTTGTTGAAGAAGAATTGCCCACTCTGTTGGAGTGGAGCAACATTGCCACAAGTTTAACTAAAGTTTGAGACATGGTAAAGGAATGAAGTCCAGCTGTAATGCTAGGAGGCATGTCCACATTGAAGTCTTCTTTGGGCTTGATGCAGCATTCCATTTGGAAACCTACATTGCTGCCTCTTCCTCAAATCAACAAAGCACCAATCCTGCCATCCACCTAACAAGCCCCTGATCTAGAACTCAAGAAGCTTCCAGAGACATTGAAATATGCTTTCCTGTAATTATCTCCTCTTCTCTTACCAATGAGCAAGAGGAAGAATTACTAACAGTCTTGAGGAAGCACAAAAAGGCAATTGGCTGGACATTGAGAAAGAGGAAAAACTTCCTGTAATTATCTCCTCTTCTCTTACCAATGAGCAAGAGGAAGAATTACTAACAGTCTTGAGGAAGCACAAAAAGGCAATTGACTGGACCATTACAGATCTAGGAGGGATAGATGCATCAATCTGTATGCACAGGATCCATCTAGAGGAGGGCTCAACACCTTCCAGGGAAATGCAGAGGAAATTGAATCCTCACATGCAAGAAGTGGTCCTCAAAGAAATCATTAAATTGCTAGATGCTAGGGTAATTTACCCCATTTCTGATTCTGAATGGGTGGCACCTATCCAAGTGGTGCCCAAGAAATCTGGCATAACAATTATCACAACTGAGTCTAGGGAGCTGAGACCAGCCAGGGAGACCACTGGCTGGAGGGTTTGCATAGATTATCGAAAGCTTAACTCTAAGACCAGAAAAGATCACTTCCCTCTCCCATTCATTGATCAAATTCTGGATAAGTTGGTTGGAAAAGCTTTTTACTGCTTTCTTGATGGGTACTCAGGGTAAAACCAGATCCCTGTGCACCCTCTTGATCAAGAGAAAACTACATTTACTTGTCCTTTTGGCACCTTTGCTTACTGAAGGATGCATTTTGGGCTGTGTAATGCCCCAGCCACCTTTCAGAGGTGTATGTATGCCATATTTTCTGATATGATTGACAAATTCTTAGAAATTTTTATGGATGATTTTTCTGTATATGGGGATAGTTTTGGCCAATGTCTGCAACACCTCCACCTGGTCTTGCAAAGATGTGAGGAGACCAATTTGGTCTTAAGTTATGAAAAGAGCCACTTCATGGTAACACAAGGTATTGTGTTGGGTCATGTAGTCTCTAAAGATGGGATTGAGGTAGATAAGGCCAAAGTTGACCTCATTGCAAATTTGCCCCCTCCAAGAACAGTCACGCAAATCAGATCTTTCCTTGGACATGCTGGATTCTTCAGGAGGTTCATTAAAGACTTCAGTAAAATTGCTAAACCATTGTGCCACCTGCTCTGCCAAGATGTGCCCTTTGACTTTTCTGCTGAATGTCTTGAGGCTTTTGAAACTTTGAAGATTTGCCTCACCTCTACCCTTGTACTCTAAACACCTAACTATGCACTCCCCTTTGAGCTGATGTGTGATGCATCCGACTTGGAAATAGGAGCTGTTTTGGGCCAAAGGAAAGAGAAGCTACCTGTGGTCATTGCAAATCTCAGCAAATCACTTGCTGAAGCTCAGCTGAATTGCACAACAACTGAGAAAGAACTTCTGGCAGTGGTTTTTGCTGTGGACAAATTTAGATCTTACCTACTTGGGTCTAAAACTGTCATCTTCACTGACCACTCAGCATTGAAGTACCTATTGCCCAAGAAGGATGCTAAGCCCAGGCTGATTAGATGGATACTCCTGTTGCAGGAGTTTGACATTGAAATCAAGGACAAAAAGGGTGTAAAAAATGTGGTGGTTGACCACTTGTCCAGAATTGTGTTGGATAAATGTATTGATGATCCTACAAATAATGTTTTCCCGAATGAGCAATTATTTGCCATCCAATCCTTGGTTCCTTGGTATGCACACATTGTCGATTATCTAGTTATAGGCAAGATTCCTGCCCATTGGACCAAAATGGACAAAGACCTATTTTTCTCACAGGGCAAGTTCTTTTTTTGGGAGGAACCTTGCTTATACAAGTATTGTGTAGACCAAATCATCCGAAAATGTATTCCAGAAAGTGATGTCCCCAGTATTCTGGCCATGTGCCATGAAAAGGCCTGTAGAGGTCACTTTAGTGGAAGAAAAATAGCTGACAAAATCTTGCAGTGTGGGTTCTATTGGCCTTCTTTATTCAGAGATGCCAATACACACTACAGGACCTGTGAAAGATGTCAGAAATTAGGAGGGTTGTCCAAAAGAAAATCAATGCCTTTGCAGCCCATCCTTATTGTGGAACTGTTTGATGTCTGGGGTATTGACTTCATGGGCCCCTTTCCTCCTTCAAATGGCTATAATTTCATCTTAGTGGCAGCGGATTATGTTTCCAAATGGGTAGAAGCTATTGCCACAAGAACCAATGATAATCAGGTTGTCCTTAAGTTTATAAAGCAGAATATCTTCTCAAGATTTGGAACCCCTAGAGCCATTATCAGTGATGGGGGTAGCCATTTCTGCAACAGAAATTTTGAGAGCTTGCTCAAGAAATATTCTATCACCCATAGGATTGCTACTCCCTACCACCCACAAACCAGTGGGCAAGTTGAAATTTCTAATAGGGAGATCAGGCACATCCTTGAGAAGACTGTGAGGACTGATAGGAAGGACTGGGCTGAAAAGCTTAATGATACACTAAGGGCTTATAGGACTGCCTATAAGATTCCCATTAGGATGTCCCCTTTCAGACTGGTTTATGGCAAGGCTTGTCATCTCCCAGTAGAGTTAGAACACAGGACCTATTGGGCTATTAAATATTTAAATCTAGACCTAACTTCTGCTGGTCATCACAGGTTGCTGCAGTTGTCAGAATTGGATGAGCTGAGGATGGATGCATATGCCAATGCCCGGATCTACAAGGAAAGGTCCAAAGCTTTCTTTGACAATGGGCTATTGAGAAAGAGCTTCATAGCTGGTGACAAGGTTTGGTTGTTTAACTCCAAACTTAAATTTTTTTCTAGCAAACTGAAATCTAGATGGGAAGGTCCCTACATTGTCATGAGTGTTTCCCCATCTGGTGCTGTGGAAATCAAGGATCCCAAGTCTAGGAAAACCTTGAAGGTGAATGGTCAGAGGCTTAAGCCTTGTTTTGAAAAACCTGCTGAACCCATGGACACCATTCACTTTCAAGGGGATCCTTCATTAAACTGATCCACAGGTGTGTCAATTTTGTATCATATGTACCTTGGTTTTGTTAGATTTGTCTTGCTTTCTTTTGTTCACATTCTCTAGGAAATTTTAGTGGCCCCACTTGAATCTGGACCTGTCTGGTTTGAATTTTATTTGCTTGGTTTGATGATTACTGCTCTTGGATTGATTGTTTTTGCTTGAATGCATAATGTGGGAGGGTGATTTTTATTGTCTTTGCTTGAATGGTTGATTTTAATGTGTCTGGGGGTACCCCTGGTGGTGAGAGTCATGCCTAGGATCCAACCCCAACATCAATGGAAATGACAGAACAGAGAGCACATGCTCTATGTTTACTACTTTGTTGTCGCTGGGTTCAAAAGGAGGCCTGAGAGACTCTCGAGCAGTTCACATAGAAAAATTCAATAGCTGTCGCGAGATTCAAGTAAACTTGGGAACCTCTCGCGTGATCCAAATAGAGCATTTCACTAGCTGTCGCGAGGTTCAGCAGGAAGCCTGGGAGACTCTCTTACAATTCACATGAATTCTTCACATGCTGTTGCGTGCTCCAAGGTCAACCTGGGAGATTCTCGTGCAATCCAAGTTGAATAGCACCTTTGCTAGGTTTCACTTCCAATCTCGAGACCAGATATTCCACAGCGCGCCAAGCTTAGCGACAAGTATTTTAACCCCGTGCTTGTCTCCCTTCCCAGTACTCTCTCTTCCTTCTTCATCCAGCGAAACCCTAGCTGCCGGCGCTCCTTTTCTTCTCCCCTCCAGCGTCGATCCTACAACCCATTATTCACATCAGGAATCTACAGATTTGTTCCTAGCATCACTCCCATCTATTGCCCTCTGCTCAAAGATCTCGCGGTGCCCTGTGCGACATATCGAACCAAACCCTACAATTTTAGGGTAAGTACCCAAATCTCTGTCCCCATTTCTCATATTCAAAACTAGACTTTGGAATGGCCCCCAAGAGTGCACCAAAGAAGAGGGGCAAGGATAAGGCCCTTGTTGAGCCATCTGTTAAGAAGGTCAAGACTTCAAAGACACAGAAAAGAGGGAAGGAGGTAGTTGAGGAGGTGGAGGAGCCAACCCCTGAGTTCTCTACACCTTCCGAGCTCATGGCTTCAATCCCATTAGAGCCTGAAACAACTTTCAACCTACCTTTCTTTGAGAAGGAGCCTCTCTCTGCCCTTGCCGTTCAATTTATGAGCAAGGCGAGCCTGACACTCTTGATGAGAAAAATTTCTGCACTAGCCTACCCTAGGCTAGTGCAACTCTTTTACCAGCACATCAGGGTTAAAAAAGACAAGGATGGACAAGTAGGCTTGTTGGTGTTGATTGATGACTTGGAAATGTTAGTTGGCCCCAAAGTGATTGCAGAAGTATTGGGCATCCCAGCCGCATTCGACCCTAGCTGTGGATATGGCCCCCCCTTGAGTGCCTCAATTGATACGATTACAAGAACTCTAACTAGAGGATTAAAGGCCTCGGGGGATTCAATCAGAAGAAGAGAGTTGGAGCCTGGACTCCTCTTCATTGACCAGGTCCTGAGAAAGAATATTTACTGTTCAGGCCATTAGCAGGAGAGGAGAGCTCCAATTGCTAATGCTGTCTACTCCTCTCTGGGCCATGGCTTCCATGCAGCATGGTTAATCTTTGAGGCAATGAAGGACCTGGTGGAGAAATTAGAGCAAAATAAGAAGCCACACACACTCCCCTATGCCAGAGTCATCACCAAGCTGCTACTAAAGGGGGGGTACAAGATAGAAAAAACAGAGGGGACTACCACCCTTGCCCCTACTACTTTTGCCAAGAGGTAATGGGAAATCAGCAAAAGCCTGATGGAAGAACAGAAGAAGAAGGCTGAGACTCAGGCCCTTCCCAAGCAAGCAGAAGAGGCAGCTGTTACAAGGCCCACCCCTATCACTACAGAGGAGATTCCAGAGCCTGTTACCACCACTACTGCAGTATCCACCTCAGCCCCCCCACCTTTTACTCCAACATCCACTACCCCTATTCCATCTCTCTTTCACCCTCCGCTGTCTTCATTATCTATCCCCACACCCCTTTCTCCTGTGATTGGTACCTGGGAGGACACCACCCCCCATGTTCGCCCCTCCCCATCCCCTACCCTACCACAATACACAGCCCCAATACCCCCATCATCTTCACCTAAACCTGACAGCCCTCCACTCATTTCCTACAAGAAAAGGAAAACCACTGAGACAATCCCCACCATCTCCCACACACCACCCACAATCTCTTTTATCCCCACTGACACACCTCTCATTGAAGAAAACACCCACCCTGTCATGCCTACTACATCCCCATTCACAGACATTGACTTAAAACTTAACACAACCACAAGATTCCAAGCCTTTATCGCTAGTTTCCTTGACACCATGCCCAGCCACTACACCCCCCTTCCGAACTCCCCAATTACATCACCACATCACTCACTAGAACCCCAATCTCCCCCTCCTTTCACTTTCCATCATGCACCTTCCTCACCTTTTCAACCTATGTCATCTTCTACACAAACTCAACCCTCCAGCCCAGACACACTGACACTCATCCTCTCCCTCATCCAAGACATCCAATCCCAACTATCCACCACTACACACACCCAGGACCAGATGCAGACTGACCTCACATCCATCAAATCCACCCTATAGACATTAACCAACCCACCCATCCCTCAACAATCCACTACAACCCCCTGGTCCTTTCCCCTGACTCTCACATCCTAGACTCCAACCCTGACTCTCAACCCCATTCACCACCCACAATCCCTTTTATCCCCCAACCCCTCCATTCCCTTTCATACCTTTCATCATTCCCTTTTTCCCTCCCCCACCACCACCTACTCCTAGTGAACCTCCTTCATTTTCTTTTCCCCCCATGCCTTCCATCCCACCTCTTATCCTACCCCCTCCAACATTCACTGACAAACAGACCCAAACAGACCCAGAACCTGTTACCCTCCCCCAACAACTAAACTTACCCACTGTTAACCCACTTCCCCCACCCAGGACCAATCATATTTTTCTCCTTCCACTTCCTCTCTTCCCATCGCACCAAAACAATCTTTTTACATCCCTCCCTACCTCACCATCTTCCATGCCATGAGGGACAATCCGTACCTTAGGAGGGATGTCCTGAGGGGCATGGCCCAACTTAGGCAGTCCATTGAGACCCCCCTGCTGCAGCAGATTGATGAAATGAAGGAAGCCCACAGAAAGCAATTACTGGGTATCTCCCTAGGGTAGACTAATATCTTAGAGGCCTATCAGAAGGCCCAATCTATGGCTGCTTATCATCAGCTGAATTTAGAGCCAGAGAAAGCCAACACTGTTGCAAAGAAGATGAAGGCCAGGATGTTTGAAAAGAGGCTCAACAATGCCCAGGAGATCTTCAGACTCCAAAAGGAAATCCATGAAACTGACCTCCTCAAAGCTAAAATCCAGATAGCCTCATTGGAAGCTGCATTGGCTGCTGCTAGAACTGTAGCTCAGTAGCCCACCCCACTCTCTATCCACATGCCAGAACCGGAGCTTAAAGCTACCCCAACCCTAGCTGCCCAGTCTGAGGAGGCACAAGCAATTACCCAACCAGATAAAGGGAAGGCCCCTGCTGCCCCTCCTTCCTCACCTCCTACTGAGCAGCCCCCACCTACCAAAACCCCTGCTCCACACCCTACTGAGCAAACTTATCCTAAATAGAGGAAAGTCACTACTAAGAGGACTGCTTACACAACAACCTCTATTAAAATTGGCAAAGAGCCAGCTGCCCAGTCTGAGGAGGCAAAACCCCCTGGCCAGCCTGAGCCCAAAGCAAAAGGGAAGTCCCCAGTAGCCCCCACTGAGGAAGATAAAGGAAGATCCCTCTTGAACCCAAAACCAGAAAGATGAGGGTGAGGGCACCAAAGGCTCCAACCATGAAGAAACCCCCACAGCCAAAGCAACCAAGGCAGCAGAAGAAAAAGAGCCCAACTGAGAAGAAACCCAGGAAGAAAAAGACCAAAGCTCCCTTAGATAGAACCAAGTCCAAGCCCAGTTCCGAGAGCAAAGCTGAAATGAGGAAACATGCCAAACAGATGGGTTGGGACTGGTTTACAGATTCAGATTCAGATTCTTCCTCCTCTTAGACTAGATTGTAATGAGGCTCTTCTTTCTTTTCCCTTTTAAAGTTCTCATTGTAATTACAATTGTACATGTTTTTTCAAGTTACTAGAATTTCTCTTCTTATTGTATATTGGTTTATGTACCATATCTGTTCTGTGTGCTTGTTTATTTTTTAAATTAGTCTTAATATTATTCACTTTTATCAATAACATGGGAGAGAATTTTGAGCAAAGTCCTAGCACTGCAGCTATTTTGACTCTGTTTGCATCAACGTGTTTTATCATTTGGAATATTTGCTATGCATGTACTAGTTTTAGGGAGGCTATTCTCATTTGAAATAGGAATCCATGTTAAGGGAAGATGTAGATGGCAACTGAGTGGATGCATGCCATTGTGCAAGTACAGGCCTCAGCACAAATGGTGCACAGAGGTCGACTGTTGATCTCGATCAAGGGGTTAAAATGGCCTCATTTTCATAATCGTGGGCCATGTCAGAGCTTGCTCATGGAGTCCTGAGCGCACGCAAAGCAGAATTCCACATCTTTCAGTGTGTAGTTGCACGATACACGGGATCACCTTAAATACCAAGGCTAAATTTAGACCATCATTTAGTGTGAGCTCTCTTTTCCCATAATCAGTTGTGCGATTCATCATTCCCCGAAAACTCCCAATTTATTGCCAAGCTTGGAAAGGGACAAAACTTTAATATGCCGATTCATTTTCCACCGTCCAAGTATTTTAAATACGAAGTTAGTTCGTCTTCATCTCATCCTTTCTCTTCTAACCCTAGCAGTCCGGCCCTCCTCATAACCATGGCTAATGACAAACCCAACGAGTTCCCAAACAAATTCTATCCTATGTGGTTGGACCCCCCACCGCCTAAGGAGTCGGACCCATTACAATTTCTTTGGGATGAGTATGAAGAGGTCCAGAGGATCCTGGCCAAGGAGAAGAAAAAGGAGAAGCGATAGAAGAAGAAGCGAAAAATTGAACCACCTGCATCTCCCCCACCATCTTCTTCAAGCCCTCCACCACCTCCTCCCTCGTGATACCTGCTCTTTCCCCACCTCGGTTGAGGGTCTCCCTCGGCCAGGGGGGAAGAACTATTTTGTCTGTTCTTAAGCTTTTTTTTTTTTTTCTCTTTTTGTAAATCTTCTTGTAATATTTTTATATTCTAATGAAATTTTCTTTTTGTTCTATATTGTTCAGTTTCCCATCTTTGCTTAGTTCTATTTGGCTGCTCTTATATATTTTTGTTTGTCTTCTTGTGTGTTTATTTGTTCTGTATTGAATCTACTACACTTTCTCACCTTTGAACTAGTGAGGACACTGCTCCTCATGGTTTGGGGGTGTGGCAGGGTAGGTCTGCCAATAGAATAGTTAACTTTAGTGCAGTAATGGTGGTGTAACTAGGATGAATAAAGTCAATTTCCACCTAACTTGATACAATGAGGAAATTTGTAAAAAAAAATTTAAAATATTTTTGCAAACTTTTTGAAACTGAAAATGTTAAAATCTTGACACCACCATGAAGCTAACATCAGAAAATTTTTCAGTTAGTACTCAGAAAACCTAAGAGGAGAGAAATAGGTGAAAATACACCCCATGGGTTAATTCGAGGACCATACCTAGTGAGATTTAGGCCCATCATTTTCTTTTGAAGAGTGTTTTTGGCATTATTTATGCTCTGAGGACTGATTGAATCAAGACCTTTTCACTAGAAGTTAGGCACCTCCAAATCAAAACTGATTGACAACACTCATGATACTAAGGAAATGATCTAGGGCCTTCATTTGGACAGTTTGAGCCTAAAAATCCAACCTTTTAAAAGCTGCCCTTTTGCATACACTAGTTGAGCCTTAAAAATCCTACCTTTTTTTTACAAACACCAGAATACTTGTACCTTAACCTCATGACCTGATTCAACCTCACCCTCACTCTAAGAATTCAGAAGGTAAAGGAGAAGGAGTTAAAGATAGTGAGAGTGGTCTAACATTCTGTGGAAGGTGAAGAAAAGCAACTTATGAGCAGCAGTGTATCAATGGGATTTATGTGGCAGTTCATCATAAAAAAAATCATAAAAAGATTGAATAAAAATAAAAAGAGAAAAAGAAAGAGAAGTCTAGAGAAAAATATCATCTGAAAATTGAAAAGAAGAGGAGAAGCTGGCCACTTTGATTCTGGAATATAAAAAAAAAAAAGAAAAAAAAAGAGATGAAGTTTTGCTGAAATGAAACTTGTGAAGTTATGAATCACTCCTTACCTTGCTGATTTCTTAATTTTAATTCCCTTTTTACCCCTTGAGTCTTTATATTCCTCACCCATAAACCACATTACAACCCATTTAAAAAGACCTTGTAGATCAAAAGTAAAATGAGCTGTCATGTGGAGATAAAGAGTTGCCCAATCTATGGTGAAAGGTCATGAGAATGTCAGAAATTAGAAGCTTTGCCTATGCTTATGCTTGCAGGCCCATTTGGGGTCTGTAACTGCTCTTGAGCTGTTTTGAATGTGAACACCCTCAGATTGTCAATATTGAGAGATAGCCCTGGTGAGAGTTGGGTCTAAATTTTAACCTCATTGGGGTTGTATCCAACCTGAATTTTGAATTAAAGGCAAGCTGGGTACTGATTTTTACACATTGAATTTTTAATGTAAAATGAATGGTGGTGATGCAAACACTTACTAAATTTTGAGTTTTGAATGGCCTGCATTACTGATGCAGTTCCCTCTAAATGTTAAAGAATGGGTGTGGAATGAAGCTTTATACATTGAAATCTGTGTTCTCATTAACTGCACTATACTTAATTGTTCTAATGGTGAAGTTTGTGGGTATCTTCACTGAAAACCCTCAGGAGACTTCACTCCTCCACTAGGGATCACCTACGGGTTTAAAAGGCTTGGTACATATGCTAAATGTACTTGTGATCCTTACGAAAGTGGCATTTAATTAGTTACAGCTTTGCTAAGGGACTAGCAAAGATTAGGTTTGGGGGTGTGTTAAGACCTGAAAAGTACCACTTTTCACCCCTTAACTTAATCTCTGTTAGACACTTAATCATTTAATAAATGTGTTTTAATTCTATCTTGTAGGTAATAAGCAGCAGCTGTAAAAAAGGCCCTAACCATGCCAAGAAGCCTACTGTTGCCCCAGAGATTCCTCAGAAGAAAGGAGGTTGAACCTAGATAGAGAATTGACTGCAGCCTAGGCACAACAAAGCAGCAACAAGCTAAGAAATGAGCCTCGCGCAGATGTTGCATGGTTTAAATTGAATCAGAGAGAATGCTTCGCGCAGCTGTCGCGGGTATCTGAAGGCAGCACACCAATTGCTTGCGCTGTTCTTATGCGGCTTGATGACATAAGGAATTGAAAAGCAGACTTCACGCGGTTTTCGCGTGGCTCAGTCATAAGAACTCACGAAGCACTCGTGCAGTCTCGCGCAGCTCAAGAAAGGAGCCGTTAATCTTCACATGATTCACTAAGGAGAGAGAGCATGCTTGATCGGCGAGATCTGAGACCGAGGAACTGCTCACGTGATCTAGAAGCCCATGCACATTATTTCTTCGCGAGGATCACCGCGGGATTCATCAAGGAACGAGCTGCGTGTGTAATTCTCACGCCATTCAAATGGAAAGAGCAATCTCGCGATGACCAGAGCATTCTCGCGATGACCAAAGTATCAATCCCACGACTGTAAGAGCTTCAAGTCAAATCAACCCTGCGATGCCAATTCTATCACGCGATAGACCTAGAAAGCCTTTCTTAACTTCTCCCCACTTCTATAAGGGAAATCTGGGAACTTCAAGCAACTAGGGCAGGCACTCCAATGCTCCAATCTTCGTGCACATGCCCCGAGGCATCCAAGGAACAGAAATGGGCCACGATAGCATTGATAAATTAGGGTTTTCCTAACCCTAATTCTCAGAGAGCTGACTGCTATATAAGCCTAAGCTTAGTTTAGGTTTAAGGGTCTTCTGTACTCCTTGAAACGAACTGTAGAATTGCAGTAGGCGAAGGTTAGAGTTTAGGCAGTTTCTTTTTTCCTTTTTCTTCTTGCCATAGTCCAGCACTTGCTGGCTATGTCTTTGTATATCTATTTGGAATAGATTTAATGGAGTTTTATAATAGGATTTTATGTATGTATGGGATTGGTGTTTTATGAGTTGTTCTGTACAAGGCTGCTGCCTTGAGATCCTCCATTGCTAAGTTGTATTGTAAGTAATGGAGGATTATTTTTAAGGGTTTATTTAGATCAAAGTGACCTGTATGTCCAGGTTAGGCACATTGCAGGCCTATGCCCCACCACAGGATCCACTAAATTTGAATCTCCATGAGAGCTTGAGCTGGTAGCCTTGTGAACATGGTGGTGGGAGCAATGTTCTTGTTCTGTCTTAGACCTCTGTGAGGAGGGTAGCCTCTGTGGATAGTCTATGACCATTTAAGTGGATAGATTATAGCCCTAGGGTGTGGCCAATCCACAGATCTGAGACAGATTCTTCTTCTCTGCCCTTGTGCTTGTAGTCTTGTGAGAGCTTGTGCAGAAACAGCCTCCCCTGTATTTGTATAGACCCACCATCAGATGGCAGATCTGATCTGGCTGTAGAGATTGTAGGCTTGTGACTAGATCACTGCTGTCTTTCTAAGGCAGTGAACAGCTAAGATTAAAAGCTAGTACTCAAACTCTTGTTGGTTCTGTGTGTCCAGGCTAGTGCACATTGCAGGCCTAACCCCACACACAAAACTTTAGAGGTTGAGGTTCCTATGTATTCTTGAGCTGGTAGCCTGGAAGAAGTAGTGCCTACAATGATAAACTTGTTCTGACCCATCTCTGGATTGTGGTTCCCCTATTGGATAACCTGTGACCATTCAAGTAGACAGGTTATAGCCATAAGGGATTGGATCATGGCACAGGGGTGAGTTGGATCCTTTCTCCTCTTTGGTGATAATGTAGCCATTGGACAGGATTTCTATAGCAGCATATCTGAGTCTGAGTTATAAGACCCATCAGATCTGTACCTAATAGCTTACTTCTCACCCTTTTATATTTATTTTCTCGCACTCCATCATTCTTCTCAACCATTTATGTAGTTTAGGCATTAGGTTACCTTAGGATTTAGATAATAGTGACCTTAAATCCCCTTCCATTTAGGATTGCCAGATCTGTAGGCAGATCTGGAGGGCCTACTAAAGTTAGCTCCCTTGGAGCTTTAGATCAACTTTCCCTATGGGACAAACTCTTATTTATTAAAACTTGCTACAACAGGCCCTGTATCTTGCAGGACTGTGTATTTTTAGGCTTGTTGCTCTGTAGTTTTCAATCCACCTTTGATTTATTTTCACTAACCCCATTCTTATCACTGTCTCCAATAAAGTCAGTAGCAAGCACTTAAAATATCCCAACAGGGCCCACCTATACTTGGCGTGTGTAATATACACACCAAGCCATTTATGGGAAAAATGGCTTGGCGTGTGTAATACAGACGCCATGCATACCTCAGCCAGGTGCAGTTTTGAGGCACTCTTCGGTTCTCCGTAACTTTTGAAGTACAACTCGAATTGAGGTGATTTTTTGCTTGTTGGAAAGCTGGGAACCTCTACTTTTCAATGGTATAAGATTTAGTTTTAGTAGAGGTCCCCATCAACCCTAATACATCTCACTCAAACCAGTGCTAGAGAGAGTTAATTATGGGTCCGGAGAGGTTGGGGGTGATTCTTAAGGGTTCAAGTAAGTTCCTAAGGGATTTTTGAAGGTTCCTATAGGTACAGGTAAGTTCCTAAGGGTTTGTGTGGTTCTTAAGGGTACGGGGGATGCTATCAAAAGCTCGGGGGGTGTGCCTCCCTCGAAGCATGTTATGATCGGGCCTTGGGCCAAATTTGGGTGTCTACAGAGTCTTGCACTCTATTGCTGGAGACGGTGATCTATTTACTCGATAGTAAATTATACTATTTGCCTCGGCCTAGAAATCTCTACCCAATCCCGTGTTGGATAACAAACATCTTGCCTTTTCAAGTAGAGTTTTATTCTTAAGTTCTACTACCCATTCTGTTACGGTGTATTAATTACTGTGAAGTGCCTAGCGATATCATTTTCTTCACAGAACTCCTGAAATTGTCTATTGCTGTACTCACCACCATTATCGGTTCTCAACTGCTTGACCTTCCTTTCAGTCGAATTCCCCAACAGTATGTTCCACCTCTTGAAGATTTTCAACACCTCATCCTTGCTCTTCATTATTTAGATCCATACATACCGAGAGTAATCATCATTGAAGGAGACGAAGTACCTGGCACCACCTTTAGAAGGAACCTTAGAAGACCCTCATACATCTGAATGTATATAATCTAGTGTGCCTTTTGTTGTATGAACTGTTGTGTTGAACTTAACCCTTCACTGTTTTCCGAAGATATAAAAATCAACTTTACCAGCATTTATACCTTTCAAAAAGCCTTGCTTGCTCAACTTTTTCATCCCTCTCTTTGACATGTGCCCTAGGTGCATGTCCAATAACTGTGTAATGGACAAATCACTATCATCTGATGTAGATACTGCTGCTCCACTTGTCACTGTACTCCCTGATAGAAAGTAAAGGTTCCCAACTTTTTCCACTTTCATCACAACCAAAGATCACTTTGTCACCTTCAAAACTCCACCTTGAGCTACAAACTTGAGCTCATTGGAGTCTAGTGTACCAAGCGATATGAGGTTCTTTTACAGTTTCGAAACGTGGCGTACATCGGTCAATATTCGCACAACCCCATCATACATCTTTATTCTGATACTCCCCTTTCCAACTATTTTACAGGCCATATTATTACCCATCAAAATCGTTACACTATCCACTTCTTTATAAGGCACCAACCAATCCCTATTTGGACACATGTGATAGAAACACCCTGAATCAAGTATCCATACATTCTGCGAGTATTTATCTGAAACCACTGATAACACCTTTCCATCATCATCCAGAGCTTGTTCAGTTATACCAACCTCATCAATGACCCCTTTCTACTTCTTATCTTGAGTATCATTCCCCTTTATTTGTAACTGTAGACAATGCCTTCTGATGTGACCCTTTTATGACACTTATAGCATTCTACTGTCTTTCAATTTTTGAATCTAGATCTGGACTTTGATTTACCCCTTTTGAATTTATAGTCATCTACTATACCCCTAACGAACAATCCATCAGCTTATATATCACTCTCCGAACCTTTCTTTCTCATGTCGTTATAAAGTAATGCCGATGTAACCGACTCCAGTTCAATTATATCCTTCCCATAGAGCAACATAGTAACTAGGTGCTTATAGGAATCGAGGAGGGAAGACAAAAGTAATAATACTTTGTCTTCATCCTTAACCACTTCTCTAATATTTAATAATTCAAATATTATTCTATTAAATTCATTAAGATGTTCGTTGAGGGAAGTACCTGCCTTCTTGTGTAACTTGTACAGTTGCTTCTTAAGATATAGACGACTCCTTAGAGATTTTGTAATGTAGAGACTCAAATTTGGCTCATAGCAAGGCCGTCGAGTTCTCCCGTATTATGTTGTACGTAATCTCCTTCGCTAGACATAGCTGAATCGTACTTATAAACACCCCAATTTTGCCCTCTCGGAGTATAAAAATATGTTCGATCAACTTTTGACATTACCCATGACTTTCAGAAGGGACTTACCTTCTCTGAAAGCTTTAAAATCCTAATACGAGGACTATATACTAAAATAATAGTATATAGTTGAAGCATAGGCTGAAACAATAACTTTGTAGTTCGAACCCAGCTCAACCTAGGAAAAGTTCCGAATTGCATGCCCTGTGCAGCGCGCATAATTTGATTGCATGTTCCATAGTTGGCACGCAATTGGTCCCACTTGGACTAGGCCTGTTCTTCCTAAGGGTGGCCTTAGGAGTGAATTATGCGCCCTATAAAGTGCGTGCAATTCAATTGCATGCCCCACCACTGCCACGCAATTGGTTCAACATGGATTGATCCTTAACCTTCTAGAGACCACCTTAAGACCCTATTACGTGTTCTAACTAGCGTGCGTAATAGATTGTGCGTGTCATACGGGGCGCTCAATTAGTTCCAATTAGACTGGAACTAGGACACCCGGCTGAGCCAGCCAGCCGGTGGGTAGGGCGCGTAATCTAATTATGCACACTAGACAGGACGCATAATTGGATTGGACTTGCTAATTACGCATCTCCCACAGGACGCGTAATTACCCGACTATCTATAAATAGACCCCCTATCCCACACCAAAAACATATCCAGTAATCAAATTTTCGAGTTCCTTTCCTCCAAGCTTAGGGATTTTGAGATTCCCTCTTTGGTGCCCAACTTCAGGTAATCTCTTAGGTTCTAGTTTCTAGTTTCTAGTTCTCAATTCTCGTTTCTAGTTACGAACTTCTAGGTTCTAATTCTTAATTTTGGCCCCAGTTCTTAATTTTTATTATAGTTCCTAATTGTAGTTCTTAATTCTTAAGTTTTAGATTTTAGTCCTTAGTTTCTAATTCCTAATCTATAAAATTTCAAATTCAATTTCTAAGCTTTTAATCATCAATTCAAACTCGGTCTTTTTAAAATTACTGTTAGCCATAAAAAAACCAATTTACTATTTTTCTCTCTCTGAAACTTCTCCCTTTGAGAAAATTAGAGGTTCTCTCTGGGGCTTCCAAAAAGGGTCGAGCTGCTTTCTAGACTTCTAGAATTGCTGACCCTTCCCCGAGAGCCCCAGGTAGTCAAGCTTGCGACACCAGCCTATTAGTCTCGAAGTAGTATCAAAGGAGGAAGCACTTAGCCTAAAATCAATTAGGTTCCTTAACCTCTCTGATTTTTAAACCCAGCCACCCGATTTTTCCAAGGGAACTTACGGAGGGTACCCAGGAATGGGGCCAATCCTCCTAAACATAATGGGCCACAACCCTTTTTTTAATTAGACTCCTAGTAGGATTAGGAGACTAGGTTAATTAGACTCCTAGTAGGATTAGGAGACTATGTTAATTAGACTCCCACTAGGATCGGGAGACAAGGTTAATTAGACTCCCATTAGGATCAGGAGACCAGGTCAATTAGACTTCTAGCAAGATTAGGAAACCAAAGTAACTAAATGCCAAGGCAACCCATAGTTGCTGATAGTGGCCAGTCGATGATTTAGTAAAGGAGTTCAACCTAAAAGCCATGCTCTTCTTCAAGCGTGATCAATGACGTGTTGCAACATCGATAAATATCTGCAGCGAGTGATTTCATTACCCAGCTACTTTCTATTTAATATTCACCACTTTAATTTTAACAATTTAATATTTTATAGTTTATTACTCCATCGCCTTTGCTAGAGTCCACTCAAACCGAATTTGTCCACTTATTCTAGGAACCCAAAAGGGACCTTAGAAAAGCGTGTACCAACAGTACCACACGGCTAAAGTTTGAATTCTTCTCAATCACTATTGGACATATCCGTCGGCATACCCGAATGCCCTTCTAATTCCTTGTGTAGCCCTTGTTGAATCAAGATATCCTGAACTTGTACTTGCCATAAGCCGAAATTGATCTTTCCGTCGAATTTCTCAACTTTGAACCTCGCTTTCAAAACTTTTACAGACTTCGATGCCATCTCCTTTTGTAGAGCATAAACCTCGCTTTGATACCAATTTGTTATGTGGAAACTCACAAACTAACCAACGGTATCGTGATGAACGATCAAATAAAAACACAAAATAGAAGAAAATCAACCACAAACACACAGGAGATAATATTTACATGGTTAGGCAATATGCCTACATCCACGAGCAACAATAATCCACTATATTGATGATCACACAAGACACTACAAAATGTTGGGCGTGTACTGGCACCCACTTACTAGCGATTTTAAATGACTGCCTCAAGATTTGCGGGATTTTTTTGGCTATTTGAATATTGAGCGTCAATAGCTTAAATCAGCACGCCAATTAAAGGCACCCAACTAAAGTATTTCCATCTCAAAGGACTTTTCGTCGTAAATCTACTTAATTTCCCACTCACACGTTTTCTCATTTCCCTCCTAAATCCTCTCTCAACATACGCCCATTCCCATTCCAATGATCTCCCTCCTGCGGCCTCTTTGTATCATGGCCCCCCAGAATCCTTACCCAATCTCGAGGGCCTAGACTTCTGTATTATGACACCGCATGTGGTTAAGGCTATAAGCAGACATACACATAAACTATAAATTGACTTAGCATATGAATCGAGGCATTTAAGATAATATTAAATGATAATTGACTCCTAATTAAACAGTAAAAATCGTAAATGACAATAAAAGATAAATCCTAACCAAGCATCTAAGATAGGAAATAAACCAAGTTTTACGTAAGAAAAAATAGTTCCAAACGTAAACTCACAAAAGTATCGAAGACTAAAATATGTCTCTTAAAGGAAATAAAATCAAAGTCTAGAACTAAAGAACGCTCAAGGCTCTTAAAAATCAGCCGGATCTACACTCTCATCCAAGTGGTAGCCAACATCTTCACCTACGTAAGCCACCTCCAGAATAGTAGCTTATGTGTCATCATAAACAGGATAAACAGATTCTTCACCTGAAACTGTTAGATTTTAAGAGGGGGTGAGTTTACTCAATCGTGTAAACTCAGTGGGTTACACAATCGAACCACCATAACTTGCCCAGGTGATCGTGTGTGCAATCGCTTGAGTTGCAGTGCATTTTGAATATGAAACCAATATTTTAATAAAATAATAAAACTATCCATAACTCATAATATATCATAATCAACAGAAAGACATAATAAAAAATAAGGAGTACATGATGCTTCTATTTTCTTATCTCTTTTCCTATTTTTCTTTCCAACTTAGTATACGTGACATATCGTAAGTCTTATTATTAATCTATACACCTACACAACATATTTCATATCTTAATTATCTTATTTAAACAACCTGTGCCAGGATTGCTGCTCGAGAGGTCCACGTGTAGATAATCACCTAACCTCCATATCATAACATAAACCACCATTCAGCCAGATGAGGTTACCGACATAGTAACTACAATATTCCCTTAGTTTTAGACAAAACTATAATGTCCTAAAGACCCGTCTTGGCTGCAGACATTGGACCACGGTGGCTCGTAAGGTATGACACGTATAGAACTTAATACATGTTTAGCTGGCCTTAACAACGTGTCTTAACATATCATATTATTATTCGATTCTGAGCATAGGTCTCCGCCCCGATTTCATATTTGCATGGGCTTAAGTACCCACTTTCTTAACATCTCGTATCTTAGCATATTTATATTTCATCTTTTCTTAAACTTAATTAAAATAGGCCAAGGTGCGATAGGCTTCACTAAATCATGCTTTTCAAGGACAGATTCTGTAGTAACCTGAATGTACTTCGTGTGGCATCCCATACTACCATAGAGGGTTACATCCATACATGGACGCCTACATTTCATGTTCCACATGACCGTGAAGAAACCTTACCATGACGAAGGCTTATATCATATATATGTCATATCTTAATTCTTGACCTAACATGTTCATGCCCTAACGTAGTTTTTCTATATGATGCATGTCATATGATGATGGTGCAGTATATATCGGAAAGAAACTAAGAATATATCATGAGCATTGGTATACATAAAGAAAATTAACATAAGACACAAAAAATATGAAGCATTGAGTGCAAACAAGGAAAAAGAATTATTTCAATATGCTTACTTTAAGATTAAATCTAAATACTCTTTATTGGGGTTCGTTGTGTCTAAAGTGCTCGATGGTTTAATCGGTATAGTGATCGGACATGTTTTAGACCTTAATGAGACACACATGTCCATACGAGTCACGGGAGCCTTAAAAGAGGTTACTCACTGCTAATTGGTAATTAGATATATTACTGTAATAGAACTCTCTTCCTATTTTCTCTCACTATGAAATGTGAAAATGAGACTTACTCATTATTCATAAGATATACAGAGAATTAGAGATTGGTTATCATCTCATCTTCCACACCAAGGTTTAAAGTTAGACAATGGTATTACTATTTACACTCCATACAACTGTGATCTTACCCCATCTCCTTGGCATGTATTGATCGAAGATCGTTTTTCATCTTAACCTTTCACATGACAAATGTTGAGATCATGAGCACTATCAATCGGTTAGTTTTCTATTTCACAAGGCACACATCACAAAAAGTGCCCCTAAAATATGGTATCGCGAAACATTATTTTATTATATATATATATATATAGACGATATCTATGTGTAACATCGTTTGAACCATCTGATTTAAAGGCTATGATGTAAAGATCTTTGGTGTCAAAGATTAGCCGAAAACATGTCCTTATCATCTAATTCAATCCAGTCAAAGCCTATCTAATTTTAGAGTAAACGATTGAACGACTCTACTAATAACTTTTACCATAAATAATAAAATTAAAACTTCCAACCCATCCTCATCCTAGTTTTATCTCATTATTATCCAAAGTTTCTAATTATAAATAAATCAGGTTATTGAGTCATCACTGACATCATGAGATTAGGCTTATAAAAGAGCCTCTTACCAATAGGGGTTCACAGGGATCGTGGTCCATCTAAATGTGTAAGTCATATATTGATTATAGCAAATGGCCAATAGAAGGATAGGTTCCCATGAACTCCAAACTCTTATATGTCTGTGAAGAGAATCTATCCTAGAATGTTCATCCAATTCAATTGACGATAGTATAAGAGATATCTTATTTAGATGCGCTACAATAGTGGGCTCTCGCGAGTCTATCGCGACGATGTGCTCGTTGGTAAAATTAGAGTCGCCACCCTGAGCTTTTGGTGTCCCGAAAAACCTAAATCAATATTATAAGCGCTGAAGTGCTAAAAATATGACTTTGAATCCGGTCTACGTCAAAGGCTCTTGGGTAGGGGCTTCAGTTATCAATCGGGAAGGTGTTAGGCACTCGATCAACTCCCTCGTAAGCGGTCTCTACTTATAGCCAAAAAGAAAAGATAAAAAAAATAAAATAGCACTTTCTCTTTCCCGAGGGCACTCCGATCCTATTTACGCTCCCCACAATCACCTAGATTTCGGTGGCATAACAGCATAAATTCAAGGATAGAGGAAACGCAAAGAAGGTAGAGGAATAGAGGGGAGAGTCGGAGCTCTCAGGCCTTTGTAGCACCGCTGTGGCTCTTCGAGTGAGGACGCTTCATTGAGATTCTGATAGCAAACGGGTGGTTGGATGGGTTCTAAACTCTAAGGCTAGGACGCTAGAGGGTAGGAGAGGAGGACTAAGGCCTAGTTCCTACCAAAATCGAGAGATTGATGATGGAAAATGGGATTCAATGGGATGAACTCAGTTCTAGAATTTATATGGGATTGGTGCACTAAAGGGGAAAAGGACTCTCTTAATCTTTTCTCTCTTTTAGAAATTTTTTCAAGCTTTTAATCCAAGGGGGGGTGCCTCTCTATTTATAGAGAAAGAGAGGGTTAGGGGGGTACTTAAGAGCTAATTAGATTTAGCAATTAGATAATCCTCAATCAAAGATTTTTTAGGTTTTTAAGATGGTAGATATGTGTGAGAATGGGTTCAATGGTAGATGATAGGGTGAGGGTTCAAATGACTAGAGGGTTGCAAATAGGGTAAATCAAGGTTCAGCAGTCCTACAGACCTGGGATAGTCAACAAGTCAAACCCCAAAAGCCATTTTCGAGCAAAAACTCACAGTTACTGTAGCTAAGCCCGGCGTGTGTATTACACCCGCTAAGCATAGCTACAGTGCTCAAGAAGAAGCCGGAGGTTCAGAACCCGCCCTGGAACCCACAAAAAGACCAGATTTTTCTTAGCATGTGTATTAGACATGCTAGGCTAAAATTTTCCAAAATTTTCCTAACGTGTCTAATACACACGCTAGGCAAAATTCTGCCAAAATTGGCCTAGCGTGTATATTATACACGCTAGGCAAAATACTTACATTTTTGCCCAATTTGTAAATCACCGTAATTTTTTATATACAACTCCGATTGAGAAGATTCTTGGCTCATTGAAAAGCTGGGAAAGTCATCTTTCCAATGGTATATAATTCTGCTCCAGTAGAGATTTGTGTAAACATTGATACTCTTCTTTCCAACCACTACTCAGGAAGGTTTGAGACTAGTCCGAGAAGGGTTCTAATAGGTTGGGGTTGATTCCTATGGGTCGGGGATTGGTTTCTAAGGCTTTGAGTTAAGTTATAAGGGTTTGGTCTAGGTTCTAAGGGTTCGAGAAGGGCTTTCGGAAGCTCGGGGAGGGGGGTGTATGCCCCTCTCGCAGTATATGTCGATCGAGCCATGGGCCAAATTTGGATGTCTACAGATGCCCATCTTTGGTATTCGATCACTAATGATCGAATGCCAAAGACAAGAGACATTCGAAGAGACCCAAGGTAATGCTGATGGGTCTACTGTATTCAAAATAAACCTCAAACATCAATTGGTAATATGGTGAGTAAACGAAAGCTCTGTATGTCGAGAAAAACGTTTGTTCCTCAAGGCTATCGGTCCCCAAGCACTTAGTGACATTACTGGGCATAACCGAGATGGAGCGAGTTGAAAAAGCCTAATATGCTAGAAAAAATGTCCACTTCTCGAGATGATTAAAGATGTTTGATATTCAAGTTTTATTCAAAATAAAATAGCTCCGTGAATGAGAGGGTGATCGACCCATACTTAAAGATAGGCACGAAGTAAGTACGTGAAGATCTACAACTTGTGTCCAATCGTATGAGGCATTGATTGCCCTATTTGACCAGCCATGAGTGCCCCTGTATGAAGTAGGGTTTGAGGTCTTTGGGTGAACCCATTGATCCCGAAGTTAATTTAGCATGACTACCCAAGCAGAGCGAATTGATTTCGTAATGCTTTTTGGGAGTACATGCTGCTATTTTTGATAGTGTGTCCTGGACCAACATGACCTAGAATACCTAACTTCAAATAATACTGGACAGATTCAGCCAAAATTGGGTGCCTACCGAAGGAGGCACTCAATTTTGGGTCTCAGTCAATGATGATCTCACAAATGAATAATTATGTAAAAACATGCATACAGCAGGGGAAAATAAAAATAAAGGGGAATGGAAGTCCTAACTCAGAACCCGTCCGGGTACTATTTATGGGAACAAACGTCCATCCAACAGATATCCAGACGCATGGCATACACTTGTAGACACCCAAATTCGGCCCAAGGCCCGATCAATCTGTACTCCGAAAGAGGTGTATCCCTGTGCTTCCGATGACACCCGTGAACCCTTAGGAATCTACCCTGAACTCTTAAGAATCTACCCAAACCCTTTAGAACCATTCCCCCAACCCTTACAGATCACCCCTAAAACCCTAGGATCCCTTCCCAGACCTAACTTAAACCCTTCTGGCAGTTGATGGGAGGAGAGCTACAGAACTTTACACATACTACTACCAAGGATAAGCCATATACCATTGGAAAGAGGACTTCTCCAGCTTTACAACAAGCCAAAGATCACCCAATTTGGAGCTACGGTTCAAAAGTTATGACCGTTTGAAGTTTCACATAAAATTATATAATTTTGCTCAGGCGTGTATATTACATACGCCCAGCCAATTTGGCCCCAGATTGGTCAGGCGTATATATTATATACGCCTGCCTTTTTTGAGGGAAATTTGGCCGAGCGTATATAATATATACGCCCAGTATAGGTGGGACCCACCACGGGCTTCATCTTCCCAAAGCTCCCCTATTTTTTGTGAAAATCACTGTTCCTAAACTGGGCGTATATAATATATCGCCTGACTTAATGTAGCGAATCGCCATCGAGCTGCTCGAAATTCCTTCATCTGGTTTGTCCCTTTGACCATCCCCTTGGTTAAGGTGGGTGTCTTGAGGTTGGTTGCACCCCCTTTGAGCTTATTAGCAACCCTTAAGTCACCCATGGTCTCACCCCATCATTCGCCATTAAAATCAGTTTTCCAAAACCTAGGACCTTGAAAACCTAGAAAACCTTAGATGGGGGATTACCTAATTGCTAAACCAATTAGCTCTTAAGTAAGCCCCTAACCCTTCGCTTCTCTATAAATAGAGAGGTCCCCCTCTTCCCAAAGGGTTGAATTTTTGTTGAAAGATTAGAGAGTGCTTAAGAGAGAACCCTAGTGAGAGAAAATGCCAATATTTTTCCAGAATTCCAGCATGCATATTTCATCTATTTCAGTCCATTTCCACCATTAGATCATTCCCTTTAGCTAAAGTCTAGCCTTTAGCCTTACCCTACACTTCCTATTTTATCGAATCCTAGTGTTAGAATCCATTTCCATACTGTTTAAGCCATCGAAAGCACGCCAAAGCGAAGATCTTCCATGGTGCAACAAGGGCCCGTGAGCTCCGACTCACCCCTCTCTTCCTCAACCTTTTCGGTGTCTCCTCCATCCAAGGATTCAAGCTGTTACGCCGCTGAAATCTCGGTTTGGCTCAAAGCTTGATAGGTCCATATTGCCTTCGGACAAGGGGAAACTCTGCCCATTTATTTTTTATTTTGGCCATAGATAGAGACCGCTACGTGCGGGTTGATCGGGTGCCTAAACCCTTCCCGATCGATAACCGAAGCCCCTACCCTAGAGCCTTTGGGAAAGACCGGTAAATCAGAGTCATATTTAGCACTTCGGTGCTCAAAATATTAATTTGAAGGTTTTCCGGGTCACCAAAAGCTCCGGGTGGCGACTCTACATTTCATTAATAGTGAGCGCATCGCCGCGACAGGTTGGAGAGGATCCATGGTCGCACAGATGGCGACTCTACTGGGGATATCACCCTAGCGCTTCCCCTCTTGTTGGCCTTTCTTTTTTTATTACTAACCATTGCTATTTTTTCTTATTTTCTGCTGTCTTTTTCTATATTTTTGTTGTTTTTTACTAACGTACTCACCCCTACGATTCAGTCCTTTAAGTGCCTTAGCCGATTGGTGGGCCTACCTGCGCCTTTAAATTCCTGTTTTTCCGATCCTTTTCATTTAAGCCACCTTAGCCGTTTGGCGGGCCCGCTCGCATTTACTTTTACGTCATTTAAATTTCAGTCATTTACGAGCCTTAGCCGTTTGGCAGGCCTACGTGCGCTTTTCATTTCAGTCATCATATCTCACCATTGAACGCCGGCCCGTTGAGGCGGCACGGGCTTGTCATCCCCGACCCGATTTTGGACTTAATTTCACTCCCCTATAAAAATTTGAAATTAAAAGTGAACCAACAGTGTGGGGACATAATTGAACTTATTTTTGCACTTTTGGGTAGTTTTTGGGGGGTTTAGGCGCAGATATAATTTACCCGGTTCCCAGTAAGGCGGCAGCCCTAGTGGTGATGATCCTGAAAAGAACCACCCCTTCCAGTACCTGAGAAGGCGCTTGCGCCGGAGGTATATCGGTTGGGTTGCCAATTCCAATCAAGCCGTAAAACCCGCTTTGGTGAGAGCGTTAGACAACCCAAAATTCAGCCATGTATCCCTAGGAAGTGGAAAGGAGGGACCCGATAACGTACACAGCAGTCCCCGGGAGCATCCCTCCCAGGAAACCAGTTCAAAGACCCACATTCGGGCTTGCTGTTCACTGTCAAAATTAATTGACAGAACTGTTTTTGCCAGGCGTATATATTATACGCCCAGCCAAAATCCCTAGAAAATAGCCAGGCGTATATAATATATATGCCCAGCCAAAATCTGCATTTTTTTGGTTGGGCGTGCATAATATATACGCCCAGTATATATTGGGTCACAACAGCCCGATCTGAGGCCCAATCCACCACCCCAGTTCCTCGATTAGCGGTATTAGTGCCCGCAGTAGCCTCCCACATTTTATAACACCCAACATGCCCCCGCCCAGTCAAAGGAAGGCGACTTCTTATTGATTTGCTCCGGGGCATCGGGGCATTTGCGTGGATTCCCTCGCCTTCAATAGAATGAAAGGGTTCCCTTTCGCTTCTTCCGAAGTGTGTTGGATCCCGTCGTGGGACCTACTAAAGGTACATAGACCACCCGAGACGGGAATTGACCTTGGGCACCAGGTCATCATTCATCTAGGTAGAGGGGAGTTAATTTCCATTTAAAAAAAAAAAAAAAGAAGAAAAAAAAAATCCTCATCTTCAAAAAAAACAAAACAAATCACCTTCAAAAACCAAAACAATCATTTTCCAAAAAAAAAAAAAAAAAAAAAAACAAAAAAACAAAAAAAAACACAAAAGAAAAACAATCAAAAAATATATTTTGGCGTGACCGTCACTACGGCAACCTCAAACCCGGCCCGTAGAAGACCAGGAAGGTATTCGGCCCTTATCCAAGACATCGATACAACACTCGTCAGCGGGTCATGTCAAGAGCCGATACATCCCCACCGTCATCCCCATCCCATTCCCATGTAGGAGAAGACCCAATCCCCGACACCTTCGCCCAAACCGGGTTCGATATCACGAGTCCCTTTGGGGCACCCGTGTTCACATCCACCCCATCCCCCTCCCTCACATTCTCCCAACATACCCCCTTTTCATCTCCTACTGAAACCCCTCATTTTCCAACTGATCCATACATCCCCATCTCCCATCCATACACCCTTACCGCACCCCCATACTGCCAAAGGCCCCATAGGGAGCCCCATCCCCCGCCTACTTCCCGCGTCCCATCCATCTCATCATCCATGACCCCTACATCCCACACCCCCTCCACCTCATCTCACATGCCATTCCCTCCACATGGCCCATCCACATCCCAACATACCCCCCCATTTACCCAGGTCATGCCCAACTTTTCCCAAGGTATGACCAATAACCCACCACCTTCCATAGCCATACATCCATACCCCCCAAGCACAATCACCCATACCCCCCATACCTGGGTCATGCCCAATTTCTCCCAATCCCCTCCATCCTTCAGTGAGCCATCACCCCCCAATCTCACACCTGAATCCATGCCCTCAATGGAGGACATGAGAACAATGTACGCCCTGTGGGCTGCTTCTCGGAACCCTATATCTCAAACCCTGCATCCAAATCTCCAAAACCTCCATACCCCATTCCCTGCTAACCATGCCCAACCACCCATCGTCCATACCTCCCAAAATCCCCCACCTCAATTCCAGGCCCAAACCCACACAAATCCATGGGCCCCAGCCCAAACACCTCTAGAGCCATGGGCCCAAGCCCAAGTCCATCAGACCCAGGCCCAGGCCCAAAATCCTCAAAGCCCATGGACCCAAGCCCATGCCCAGAACCCTCAAAGCCCATGGGCCCAAGCCCAAACCCATCAGACTCGGGCCCAAGCCCATCAAGCCCAGGCCCAAAACCCTCAAAACCCATGAGCTCAAGCCCAAGCCCATCAGACTCAGGCCCAAGACCCTCAAAACCCATGGGCCCAAGCCCAAGCCCATCAGACCCAGGCACAGGCCCAAAACCCTAAAAGCCCATGGCCCAAGCCTAAGCCCATCAGACCCGAGCCCAAGTCCAAGCCCCCTAGGGCCGTTGGACCCAAACCTATCAAGCCCAAGCCCAGGGTCCATGGACCCAAACCCAACCCCCTCATGGCCCATAAACCAAACCCAACAAGGCCCATTAGCCCAAAGTCATACTAATCCCCACACCCAAGCCCAAGGCCCATCAATCCAAGCCCTCCAAAACCATCAAGCCCAAATCCCTCAAACCCAAGGCCCATCCACCCACGTTCATCAAGGCCCATTCACTAACCCCATACCCCCCCACCAGTACTCTTCATTCACCTATACCCCTTACGCCCCCATCCCGCATCCAACAGGAAATCCAATCCATCCCATTCCTCAAACCCACAACATCCCACCACCTCAACCACACCCCCCTCACCCCCAGAATATGCAACCAGCTCAGCACATCATTTATCCACAAACCGCTCATCCATTTATCCCTTCTCATCCCCTACAAACCATATGGCCCCACCAGGTCATCCAACCCCTCAAGTCCAAATAGCAGAACTTGCCCCTCACCAATACCATGACCAACAGTACGAGGAGGATGAGATCCGCAACAATGGAAGAGTTTCCAGCTTCAACCCTCCCGGGCCCACCATCACACCTAGGGTCGAACAAAATCAGGGGGAAGCAGTCCCCGCTACAGCCTCAAAAGAACCAGAACAATTGAAAGAACAAATAGAGAGAATAAAGAGAATACAGAAGTAGCTAATGAAGATGGGAGGAGTAGAACTGCACTCAACAGACTTTTCAGACTTATGTCTATTCTCTGATGTCCCCCTGCCACAGAAATTCAAGATGCCATTGTTCGATAAGTATAATGGCATTGGCAACCCCATCGCCCACTTAAAATCTTACTGTGGGGATATGTGCCAGTATGGTGGAGATGAACAACTCCTCATCAAAGTGTTCCAAAAAAGTCTAACGGGCCCAGCTCTGAGATGGTTCACATCCCTGGAGCCATCTATGATAAAAACTTGGAAGGATCCGACACACTTATTCCAAGAACAATATGTCTATAACATGGACATAGAGCCAAGGAAGTCAGATTTGGCCCGTCTAAAGTAAAGACATGATGAAACATTCAGTACTTACTTGGGAAGGTGGAGGGCATTGGCCGCTCAGGTAACTCACCGGATTCCCGATGATGAGCAGATCGAATTGATAACCAAGGGAGCCCTCCCAGTCATCGCAGATTTTTTAGTATACCAGCAGCAGTCTAGTTTTGCTGATCTGGTCCGAAATGCCAATCATTGCGAAGACGCCATTAGAGAGGGCAGGTTAGGAAGGAATGTAGCCATCGGGGCCACTGGGGTTCGAAAAGCTGTCGAACCAAGAATTGAAAGAAGACCGATGAAGTATGTAACATTGTTTACCCCGTGCCAATACCAATGCCCCCTGCCATACCTTCAGTTACACAACCACCACCGGCCCGTTTCGAGCAAGCACCAAGGCCAAACAATGGACCAAGAGCCCTATTTACCCAGGAGCAGATGAAAGCACGATTTGAACGAGTGTTCACGCCATTGGGGCAATCTTTGAGTGTCTTATTGCCAGTATTGCTATAGAAGGGTTTGGTCAGTCTGCTTCAGCCTCGCCCACCACCCCATCCCATCCCAAGAAACTATGACCCGAATCTGCATTGCAATTCCCACCAGGGACCGGGTCACCCTATGGATCGGTGCTTCCCCCTAAAGCACACAGTCTAAGATCTGATAGAGGCAGGGAAAATTGTTCTCCCACCACTTTCCCAAGGGCAGAACCAGAATATCCATCAAGCCCCTCTGCCACCGCACCCAGGAGGCCCCAGGCCTAACATTCATTGGATAGAGGAGGAAGAAGCAGAGTTTGACCCTTCGGATTATATCGGTAATCAGGAGGAGTTTTCATTCCCCGGGATGAACGAAGATGAACTCTTTGTTGGGGTGATCGAGCCGTTGTATTTGGCTGATTACTTTTCCACCCCGGCATACCAAGAGGAGCCCTTAGATTTAGGGCAGTATTTTTCCACTCCTGCTCCCGCCTATCAAATCCAAATGGGTACAGCCCCGCCGCAGTCATACACATATCCACCCCACGCCCAATTTACCCCTTATGCCTCTCCGTCACACCTAAATCACCCCACCCAATACACTACTCCGCCATCCCCATATTATCCTACCCCATACACACTCTCAAATCTCTCCATCCAATACACTACTCCACCATCCCCATGTTATCCCATTCCATACACACCTTCAAACCCCACCACCCAATATACCATCCCACCATCCCTAAATCACCCCGCTCCATGCACAACTCCATCATCCCCAATCTACCCCATTTCATCCACAAACTGATCATCACCCCACCATGCCACCTCCTACACAAACCCTTCATATTCATATCCCCACAATCCACCCACTACCCCGCCATATCCCAACCATCCCGCTCCATGCACAACTTCACTGTCCCCAATTTACCCCACTTCATCCACGAACCCATCATCATCCCACCATGCCACCCCACACACAAATCCTTCATATCTCTATCCACCCGCACCTCAGACGTCTCCCCATCCCTCCATCCTAGTCACACTCCCACCATCCCTTCGTTATTTTGGCCCCAATTCAACTCCACCACCACCCAAGCAAGCAACCCTTCACCCAATCCCCTTACCACCCACTCCCAATCACCACTGGTCTTACCAAGCCTGTAATACACATACACAAGCCCCCGCACCCACAAATCTAACCTCACCAATTCCCGCCACTACCATTCCGCCCCCTATTGGAGTCAACTTGGTGGGACCCCAGAAACCGGTGTACCCGACCTAATCCTCCCCAGAATCACTATACACGCCCTTCCTCATCTCGAAACCTGCCTATGACCCGCATTAGGTGTCGTTAAGCTATGAACAAGCGGACATGAATGCCAATTGCAACCAAGAGGAGGCTATTGAATTTATTATCAGGTCGGGTTGGATTTCCACACTGCCGGAAGCATCAGGGGCCGTCAGAGGAGAAGAGAAGAAGAAAGAACAGGCCGCAGGGAATCCCTTTGAAAAAATGGCCAGAGAACACATACTGGAGACACAGCTCATGAGGACACCCACACATATTACTGTGTGGGATTTGTTAATCACGTCCCCGCTCCACTTCCAAGCCTTAATGGGAGCACTCAAGGACGCACATGCCTCCACCCACGTAACTCCAGATGAAGTAGGAGAAATAATAGGGCAAGTGTTGGCCCCAAATTTCATCTCATTCACTGATGCAGACCTACCGACCGAGGGGAATGACCACTCTAAGCCCCTAAATATAACAGTAGAAATAGGAAACCTGGTGGTGCCGTTGGTCTTAATAGACAATGGGTCGGCGCTGAACATGTGCCCTCTAAGGACGACAATCAAAATCGGCGCGAACCCCGACACCTTTCGGCCATCCATATCAAGCGCCAGGAGATTCGATAACACCAGAAGAGAAATCATAGGATAAGTAGACCTCGACCTGATCCTCGGGCCGCAAACCTTCACCACCCCCTTTCAGGTAATGGACATTAAGTCTACTTTCAATCTACTATTGGGTCGGCCATGGATACATAAGCTCGGAGCAATACCGTCGACTCTACACAAAAAACTTTGATTTATTTCAGAGGGAAAGATCTTCACCATCTTGGGTAAGAGTAAAGAAGACAGAGAAAGAAGCACTCTGCATATTGAAAATCCAAAAGTGCTAAATATACCGCACACAGCAGATGATGCCGATCTCCACCAATTCGAGTATGACTTCTCGGTCGTTACACTCGGGCCAATTGAAAAAACTCCTAACAAAACTGGAGGAGGAATGGATGCAGCTGTGTTCATGCTCCACAAATGGGGCCACCAGAAAGGAAAGGGGCTGGGCCCCCGCCTTCAAGGGAGAAGAAACCCCGTCAGGGCCAAGGGGCAGCAAACCAAATTTGGCCTAGGCTACAGGCCCGATGAAGAAGAGGTCAGAGAGGCCAAAGAAAAGATGAGGGCCGCAGCAGTCGCCAGGGCCAGGGGAATCAACCTGGAAGAAGAAACTCCCGCCCGACCCCACATCCGTGAAACCTTTGTGAGCGCCGGGGTAGTGAAAATTGATCTGAATGGGGAGACAAGGCTAACCCCACATAAGCCTACTTCAATCCACCCCACCAATCCCTACATCATTCCCCCAAATTTTGAGATGGACTTAGCCGCCCTTCCCTTATTTGAGGAAGAAGTCCCCCGGTCCACCCATCACTCTAGCACCAACCACTCTGGGCCCATCCTAACCATGGAGGACAGGGTCCCAGAGGATCCCTCTGTAAATATGCTGAGGGAGGAACTGCAAGAGCCTACTGATGCCGCTACCAACCGAAGAGGTAAAGGCCAAGCCTCGTAGGTGAGTAACTAGGCATCCTTGCCCCAACTCTTGGGAGCCGCTAAATATCATGAAAATGGCACCGACTCTCTAAAAAAAAATAACCTGTAAAAAGTGAGGTTAGCCTCTGGAACACTCTGCCCTGTATATATAGAGATCCACCTCGCCAGGGGCTGACCTCCGAAAAAATGCAAAAAACTATAAAAATAGAAAAAATACCAATTCCAAAAATATTGTCCTTTAAAATTCCCAATAAAATTAAAATTGATGTCGTGATACCCGTCCCACGTGAAGCCAACCCCTTTCCTGTAGAAATACAGGAAGAGGTAGGTGTCACGAGTCTGGACGAGGAAGGTCAAATCGATGAGCTCCCCAATGAGCTCCTCAAACAATTTGCCAATTTTGAGCATGGCCCTACCCTGATCGTCGAAGAGATGAAGGACGTTAATTTGAGCACCAGAGAGGCCCCTAGGATCACCAAAATCGGAACATCGCTGTCCCCTGTGGAGAGGAAAAGTATGATAGACTTCCTTCGGCCATACCAAGACGTCTTCGCATGGTCGTATGAAGATATGCCTGGTTTAGATACCGATCTGGTTGAGCATGAGTTGCCACTCTACCCCGATGTTAAGCCAGTTAAACAAAAGTTGAGACGTCTCTGACCTGAATGAATGTTGAAGGTGAAGGACAAGGTCATTAAGCAGTATGATGCACGGTTTCTCATGGTATCCAAATACCCACAATGGCTGGCCAATATCGTCCCCGTACCGAAGAAGGATGGAAAGGTCCGCATGTGTATCGATTTCCGCAATTTGAACAAGGCGAGCCTAAAGGATGATTTCCCACTACCACATATCGATATCTTGGTCGATAACACTGCTAAGCACGGGATGCTCTCATTTATGGACGGGTTCTCGGGCTACAATCAGATTAAGATGGCAGAGGTTGATCACGAGAAGACAATGTTCATTACCCCCTGGGGAACCTTTTGCTAACGAGTAATGCCATTCGGGGTCAAGAATGCTGGGGCAACCTACCAAAGAGCAATGACGACCCTGTTCCACGACATGATGCACCGAGAAATTGAAGTGTATGTCGACGACATGATTGCCAAGTCACCAGAAAGGGATGACCACTTAATAAATCTTCAAAAACTATTCGAAAAGTTGAGAAAGTACAAGTTGCGGTTGAACTCCCAGAAGTGCGCGTTCGGCGCTATGTCTGGAAAGCTGTTGGGCTTTATCGTCAGCAGGAGAGGGATTGAGGTCAATTTGACCAAGATCAAGGCCATCACAGAAATGCCATCACCATCTACAGAGAAGGAAGTCAGAGGGTTTTTAGGCAAAATCCAGTACATCAGCCGGTTCATTGCACAGTTAACTCCGATATGTGCACCAATCTTGAAGCTACTGAGAAAGGACTCACCGGTTGAGTGGAATGATGACTGCCAAGCTGCATTTGATAAGATTAAAGGTTACCTCCTAAATCCTCCGGTATTGGTACCGCCTATACCTGATAGACCCCTGATAATGTACCTGTCCACGACAGAGTTTTCCATGGGTTGTGTGTTAGGACAGCATGATGAGACAGGAAGAAGAGAGCAGGCCATTTACTACCTGAGTAAAAAATTCACTGACTATGAGACGCGCTACTCTCATCTGGAAAAAGCATGCATGGTGCTCGTGTGGGCTACTCAAAGACTTCGACACTACCTATTATCCCAAGTCGTTCTACTTCTAGCACAGATGGATCTGTTGAAGTACCTGTTCGAGAAACCTGCTCTCACTGGTCAAACTACACAATGGCAACTACTCCTATCCGAATTTGACATTACCTATGTCACCCAGAAATCAATCAAGGGGCAGGCACTCACTGATCATCTTGCTGAGAACCCTTTGCCGGACTATGAGCCTCTAAGGACCGAATTCCCTAATGAGGACATTCTATTCATGACTGACGAGGATACAGAGGAAGCAAAGGACTCCTGGGTAATGCACTTTGATGGAGCATCGCATGTTGAAGGCCAAGGAGTTGGCGCCATTCTTATCTCGTCAAGAGGATCACATATACCCATCTCAATCAAATTGAACTTCCCATGCACCAACAATATGGCCGAGTATGAGGCCTGTACAGCTGGTTTACAAGCGGCCCTCGATCTAAATATAACTCACCTCAGGGTCTTTAGATATTCACATTTAATTATATACCAGACCAACAGAGATTGGAAGACCAAGGATGAGAAGCTGATCCCATACCATGAGCATTTGGAGGATCTGATAGTCTTCTTTGAAGAGGTCACCTTCTCCTATATACCATGAGTAAGGAATCGGTTTGCTGACGCCATGGCTACTCTAGCCTCTATGGTTGAGATTCCATACGGAGTTGTGATGAAGCCGATCATGATAGAACAGAGGAACGAACCGGCTTTCTGTCACCTAATCGAGGGACCTACGGAGGTAGACGATGAACCACCTTGGTTCTCAGACATCAAGAATTTCCTCGAAACCCGAACTATCCCAGAAGGAACATCGAAGGTAGACAGACGCACCATCCAGCGATTGGCAACGAACTACGTCATCTACGATGATCTCTTGTACAGACGGTCTCACGACAATATTCTGCTCCGATGCCTAACCCGAAAAGAAGCGGTTGAGATCATGAAGGAGATCCATGAAGGAGTCTGCGGGGCACACGTTAATGGACACATGCTTGCGAAAAAATTCTAAGGCAAGGATATTTTTGGACCACATTGGAGACTGATTGTTGCAAACATGTGCAGAAGTGCTACAAATGCCAAGAGCACTCCAGTTTAATATATGCTCCGGCCATTAACTTGCACAGCATGGCTACTCCGTGGCCGTTCGCCACCTGGGGTTTCGACGTCATCGGCAAGATCAATCCTAAGGCTTCCAACAGACATCAGTTCATCCTCGTCGCGGTATAATATTTTACGAAGTGGGTAGAGGCAGCCTCCTATATGAGCATTAAGGCTAGTCATGTTGAGAAGTTCATCAAGAACAACATCATTTACAGATTCGGCGTACCCAAAGATATCATCACTGATAATGGCACTAATTTCGCCAATAGGCGCATCCGAGCCTTGTGTGAGGAATTCCAGATCAAGCATCATCGATCATCCCCATACAGGCCGCAGACGAACGGAGCCGTAGAAGCAGCCAACAAAACTCTGATTCGCTACCTAGAGAAGATGGTAGTCACTTACAGAGATTGGAGTGAGCAGTTATCCTTCACACTATGGGCCTATAGAACGTCTATCTGTACCGCTACAGGGGTAACACCATTCTCGCTTGTATACGGAACCGAGGCCATGCTACCCGTTGAGGTCAAAGTACCGTCACTCAGTATCCTTTTGGAGTCCCATCTACCTGAGGCCGAGAAGGAAAGAGCCCGTTTTGAGCAGCTGGATTTAATTGATGAGAAAAGACTCCTAGCCTTGTGCCACACCCAGATCTATCAGAGAAGAATTGCACGTGCTTACAATAAGCGTGTCCGTAGTCGAGATCTGAAGATAGGAGACACTGTGTTGAAGAAGATTTTCCCGTCTCTCCACGCTAATCCGAGAGGGAAGTTTAGGCCGAATTGGGAAGGACCCTACGTCGTCCAAGAGGTTTTGCTAGGATACGCCGTTCGCCTCGCCACCATGGACGGAGACTGCTTTCCTGAGCCCATCAACGCTGGATACCTCCACAGGTTCTATCATAGGTCTTGAGGCAAGGTAAGTTTTGATAAAAGTAGATGCGTGACTGCTTAAGGACCCCATAGAAGAGGCCATCATTTCAAAGACAAGTAGCCCAAAAGAAATATTCCCTGAAAACCTTCACCCTTTTTGCTACACACGTCAGGCCAATAACCATTTCTTTCATATACCCCTCCCAAAATTCCGGAAAAAGAGAAAAGAGAAAAGAGGAAAAATCCAAACCAAAAAAAAGAAAAAAGAAAGAAGAAAGCAAAACCCCCCCCAAAAAGAAGGGGGGACCAACAAAAAAAAGAAGAAAGAAAAAGAGAAATGACTGAGGCATGTACCATAAAAAAGGCCTTTGGAAAGAAAGAGGAGTCACCAAATCTAGAATTCACTCAAAACTTTGATCCAAATCCCCAGAAAAAACCCAACCTGTTTGAACCCCGGCCACATTACAACCCGGAAGAAAGCCCTCTTTAAGGTCCACAAGCGGTCATAGCATCTATTGCATCAGAACAAGCTGAGTTAACAAACCACACAGAACTTCATTCAGCCGGCTATGATGGAGTCGACGTCCATGTCGAGGCCTTCTAGTTCTAAAAAAGAAAAAGAAAAAAAAGAGAAAAAAAAAGAAGTTAATTTGAGTTCAAAGCAAGATGGACGTGGTGAAAACCCGCAAGGGCGCCACGGGTAAAAACAGCGAACTCACGCGGACCAGGTGAAAACCTGAAAGGGCACCTGGGGTAAGAGAGCGAACCCATGGACGTAGTGAAAACCCGAAAGGGCGCTACGGGTAAAAACAGGGATGGCGGGCATAGCGAAAACCCGTCTTGGGTGCTATGAGCAAAAATGTCAAGAAAAAAGAGATTAGGAGAACCCCTTGAGCCCCTTGCCCCCCTTTGATGGGCCACTCATGTTAATAATTGGATCGGATCTTGATCAAGTATGTCCTCTACCACAAGGCCCCAATGACCAAAGGAAAGATGTAAGACTAGACCAATCCCAGGGAAGCTGACCTTCCCATGTTTAAAGGAAAAACCTGTACCTCATGAACAGGGTTTGACCATGCTAAAAAAAAAAAGAGAGGGAGAGGGGGACCCACTGGTTTGCCCTCGTAATTACCGACATCGCAAAAAGATTCCAAATTTTCAAAAAAGATAATAGATTTTCCTTTCCCACAAAAAGCCCCACACTGTGGAGGAGAAAATTTCAAAAAAGATAATAGATTTTCCTTTCCCATAAAAGCCCCACACTGTGGAGGAGAAAATTTCCAAAAAGATAATAAATTTTCCTTTCCCATAAAAAGCCCCACACTGTGGAGGAGAAAAATTTCAAAAAAGGATTTCCCTTTTCCATCAAAAGCCCTACACTGTAGGAGAAAATTTTGAAAAAAGAGATGATAGACTTTCCTCTTCCATGAAAAGCCTTACGTTGCGAGATGTATGAAAGAAAAAGTCAAAAAAATGAGAAATATATGTATGTATAGATTTCATTCCATTTCTTACAGTATTACGTGCGGAGTGTCACGTCCCAAAAAGATAACGACATGATACACTTCCTATTAGCACGCTTCAAAGCACTAATCTCTGCAAGTAGGGAGTTCTCGCGAGCATTTCGATCAGACATCCACTTACCATGAAGACTCTTTTGCCGTCTCCGAAAAGCGTCAGCTGCGCTGCGAGACTTAGTCAAAATCCCAGTCAATCGAAGAACCTCACTCTCAGCTGTCGCAGCTCTCGCTTCTGCAGTCTCAGCTCTGACTCTTTCTTTCTCCAAAGCCTCGATCAAAGCCAGCCTCTCTACAAAGAGAGACTCGATCCTAGTCCGGAGACTCATCTCCTTATATGGCCAAGGCCTCGTCTCTATCACACCTATCGAAACTGGGTTGGGGGCAGGTAATTCCTCTGATACCAGCCAAACCTCGTAATCAGGAGAGATGATGCCCCCCTGAACTAAGCTGCATATGTGCGCCGATTGGCGGGTCTCCCAGAGGGTGGCTATGCGGTCGAGATCACTGAGAGAACCCCGAGAAAATATCAGAGAGCACAAAGGTGGCCTCACAGAGCATGGCACATGTTGAGTATACCCGAACTGACGAAGCACCCGAGATGGGAAATAATATGTGCTACCAGTCAACCCCAATAGTGTGATACCCTCACAATCCCGAGAGCGGACAATCGGAAAGGTGCCGTCCAACCAGGGAAAGCTGCCAGATCAACGCCGCATCTGATAGCCACTACTCAGCTCCTCGGCGCTCCCATGAGGCAATCTCGAGCACCGGATCAGAAAGCCCCGAGCCACATCCCCTCTTATCAAGCACAATCTCGGCATAGACCCCATGATAGCCAAATGCTCTCCTAGCCAAATCTGAACAAGGAGCGGGCTCCCGCTGAGAATCCCAACCCGGCCCGAGGCCGAGGCATCCAAGCCCCGATACATCTCAGCCAAGACTAGGTGCACCAATGAGCGGCCTCCCTCCAACTCAGTCAAGACATCGCACAACCCAAGGGAAAAGGTCTCGCCCCCAGTAAAGAAGAGAACTTCCGACAGCAAATAAAGGGCAAAGGCCTTTACATTGAAGGGATCTCGAATGGGCAACTTCCGAAGACTCGAGTCGCCAAAAAGTTCTCTCAAGAATTTCACCGAACACCTGGTGGGCCCTCCGGCGAAACATTTCTCATACCCACCCTTTTTTAATCCAAGAACCGCGTGGACCGCCTTTGTATACCCCGGTTTGGGCACCACTTTAGCAAGGCCTCGATGCATCTTCAAGCCAGTAATAGAGGCCAGCTCTTCCAAGGTTGGGGTCACCTCACCACCCAAAGACATGGGCCCTATGGTCCCACGACGCCAAAGCCGCCTGCAGCAGGTTGGGCAACAGAGGAATAGCAAGGAGAGAGGAAAGGCGGGATAACCCGAGGCAATTCAGAATAGCGAGCTCGCTCTCAGCCAAGCTATCATGCCATTTTTACAAAAAACTGGGCCCCGAGTCCAAACAGGGAAGTATAGTAGCCCCCGTATAAGAACTTAGGCCCCTTTTCGAAGGCAGGTCCATGGACGTACAAAGATGTTCATTATAAAATCAGTCAATATATGGCGATGGACCCGCTAGAAAAAAGAAAGGAAAGGAAAATATAAAAGGAAGGGCAAAAAGGCCAAACCAAGATGGAGGAAGAGAAGCTAAGCCCAGGAAAATAGCGATATATATTATATACGCCAAGGCAAAAGTTTAAAACATTTTGCCGTATATATAATATATCGCTCGCCATTTTTCTATGGATTTGCCGTATATATATATATACTCACTATATATTCTGAACATTTGCCAGGCGTATATAATATATACACCCAGTTTAAAGCCAGGGCTGGCAAGGCCCCCTCTCACAGTGGTCCATTTTTGTTCCCCAAGGATGAACTTATTTTTGTATGGCCCACTTTTTCATCTCGGGGCAGCCCACAGGAATGCATGCTTACACCCCCATGGGGAGCCCTCGGATGACGCACTATCCATAGGTGATATACGAAGAATCGCTTGCGGGATCACCCCCATCATTGGATGGGTGCCAGCTCGTTTCAGGCCAAAGAAAAGAAAACCATCAAAGCAAAGAGATGAAACAGTCATATAAAGCATAAAAATTATAAAACCATCCAAAAATTGTTGTCGTTTAAAAATTATTACATGTCCCCCAAATAAACCAAAAGTTTAAATTGTTTCATTGTGCCAAATTTTTAGAAAATAAATTTAGTCCTGGGCAGCCCCCTTCGACTTCTTCCGGCGCCGGCTCGCTCTTTGAAAAGTACGAGTCTCCCCCACCCGAGTCCACGCCTGAGAAATACGGCTAAGCAGAGAACGCGACTCCTTTTCACGGGCATGCTGCAGGAACACACCAAAAGCCATGAGGTAGAGAAACAGGTGGAAAGTAAACAAGAAAATGACTAGGTTGGGTCAGTATTCACTCACCACCTCGGTCTCCCTAAGCCCAACAAGGTTACGATAATATTCGGCTTGACTCACTGCCGACTCATAATCCTGGCCAGTAAGAAAAAGAGGTGTTAGTCACGCAGGTCATCAGCATAATTCAAAGGGAAAGAGAACAAAGCAACAAGGTAGAGATTACCCCAGGGATCAGCTCAGGAGGTGGGACCTGAATAGCTTCAGTAGAGATACGTGCCTTCTCGGCCACGTCGGCACACACGCGCGACAAGAAAGCATCGTCCAAATGCTTGAAAGTCCCCTGGACCTTGACCGGCGAACTACCAGAAGCACCAGCACTAGAAGGGTCAGAGGGTCCTGCACCTGAGGCCGCACCAGAAGCACCAGCACCGGAAGGATCGGAGGGTCTAGCACCTGTAGCATCATAAGGAGCAGCCGCCTCATCCCCCTCATCTGAGTCGTCGCCCTACTCAAACTGTAGAGAGAAACATTTTATCATTTAAAGTGGTAGGGCAATCAAAGTAGTCACAAGGAGGCTGCTAAATAAAAAGAGAAAAGGGCATTACCTGAGATCGCGGCCTGCCAGAAGCTAAAAAGTTAGCACCAGGCACGAAGCGGGGCAGCAGGATATGATAGGGTAGAGAATCGTACCACGTCTGATACCCCCAGGTAAAAGAAGGTCATCAATAGGAACCCCATGGTGAAGAAAGTGAGCAGTAAGCTCATCAATGGAGCCTTCCGGAGCCAACACATCGGCGGGAGGAGCTTGGGGCACGACAAAGAGAGGACGATACTGATGAACCACTCTCTCTCTTAAATAGTAGGCCCTAGTCCAGGACCCGTAGAGGAAGATGATGTGACGGTCCAGCAAAAAGCGAGAAGGGCCCATCGAAGCCAAGTTCCAGAAGGGAGATCCTATGTAGGGGTCAAGGATGATCTGCAAAAGAAGAGAGAGTAGAGAAAGGAGACACACATTTGGTCAAAACCCATAGCACACAAGAGCTGTCAAAGTTATAAAAAGGGAATTATTTTACCTACTCTGGAATCAACAGGTAGAACTGAGAGCGTAGCCCTAACTCCAAATGCTTCATACCTACATCCCGACGGCGGCTCACATGCCAGTTACTCATGAGGGGGAACGTAGCAACTTCAAACTAAAGCAGAGGGTGACCCGGTTGGAAATGGAGATACCCCCAAATCTGAGAAAGCAAGCAGATAAAGACAGGTATGCCATAAAATAAAATTGGACAAGCTAAAACCAAAGGGTAAAATACCTCAATTGCAGGCCAGAAACCCACAATGGAGCTAGACTCCCCAAGAACGGCTCGCTTTAGACTGGACATGAGCACCGCATAGCCAGTGCCGCCCCAATCGAACCGATACACGGTTTCCCAGTTCACCATAAGGCTGAGTAGGGACAACGAGACTCGCCCTCCGCTGGTGTTGGAGAGGAGAGTCTTACCCAGGAGGAACAACAGAGCAATGCGGGCCAGCATATGTGCGCGTGCGGGCTCTAGGTAAATGGCCATGTTGGGCTGGGCCTGATCCACTAACTCATGAGGCTCAAACTAATCAACCAGCCAGGATAGCTTGACCTCAGAACCTCGAATATTCCCAAAGGTCGGGTAGGATCCTATCAGTCGAATCACCTCCTCCTTACCCGGTGTACGGTTAGGTATCACGGGCACCCCTCCAATACGGACCCCAGTGATCATAGACCAGTCCGCAGGTGTAAAGGCCATTTCTGCCATAGCCATGTGAAATGTCATGGTCTCGAGGCGAAAACGCTCTATCAGAGCCTTCAAATAGGCCGTATCGGCTCTCACGGTGGGACACGAAATGAAATCCTCGAAATCGGCATCGGTGAGCAGGTCCTTCACCACTGGGGGAAGCTAAAGCACGAGACGCTGGAGGTTAAACCAACCGCCTCAGAACATAATGTACGGTAGGGGCTGCAAATAGAAGGCATCAGTCAGATAGGGGCAAGGTGGTATAATGAAGACATCAAAGGAAAACAAAAGCGAAAAAGGGGGGGGGCCTCATCTGTTTACCTAACCGACAATCCCAAAGTTGGGCATGTGGGTGTGCTGGCAGTAGAGGAGGCCAATGTGGGCTGCCTCGCCTTGCATTTCATACCAAGGCTGGGAGGAGCACTGAGACACGATGAACTGTTGTTGAGAACTGGAAAATACCATTTTTCACCCCTTAATCTGGGCCTTGATAGACCCTTGAGAGAACTAAATAAGTGTTTTAAGTGCCTATGTTGCAGCTAACAATAAAGACAGGCTTAACCATAAAAGCAGCTTAAAAGTGCCAAAAAGATGACAATCCATGTCAGTCCAAAGAAAGGAAGTGAAGAAACAACCTCATCAGCTATTGAAAGGTCTAAAGTAAAGAGGCAAAGACCTGTAGGCGAAGCAGGGAACAATTCGAACAGAGAAATGCACTACAGAGTTCTTTTCGCAAAGAACCTGCACTTTTCGTAAAGAACCTTGAACTCTGCGAAAAGGACTAAAACTGTGCCTAGCTTTCAAGAGCATCCGAACTCCTCAAGAGAAGAATGAACTTTCTGAAAAGGTCCCCAAGCTTTGAATAGATCTCCGTGGTTACGCTTCTTTGAAAAGGTCTCCAATCTGTGCGAAAAGAGCTTCAGAAGTCACAGCACTTTGTGAAAAGACCCTTAAGCTCTGCGAAAAGGTATTCTGGAGATTCGCCGCTTAACAAGGGCAATTCAATCTGTACAGCGTCCCAATGCGTTTTAAAACCCAGGGACATTCCGAAAGATTCTGAGCATGAACCAAAGGCATATTCCACCCCATGTGAACACCCAAAGATGAAATTACTTGGCGGGAACTTCTAGAAGCTCAAACAGATTTTTAAATTACATAACAGAATTGATGCCTCTGTTTCCTGATTGGCTGAACCCGATCAAGCATTTCTGATTGGCCATAATAGATCTGGATCCTGGTGCTCGACTCCTATTGGTTGATACAGCTCTATCCAATTCTGATTGGTTGATACACATCTGAGCTGGCTTAGGGAAAACTATAAATAGACGAACCATTTGCCAAATTTGGGCATCCAGATTTTGAGTTTCATTTCTAATCCCCCATTTCCCAGCCAGACAGCTTGTCTGTAATCCTTGTAATAGCCTACTTTGTACTTGCATTTGAGAGCTGTGAGACATTTCTGTAATTCAAAAGAGAGTTGTATTCAAGACTACAAATCTGAGAGCTGTTTAAGCTGCGCTCTGTAATTGTAACGGTGGATTTGAAAAGGTTGCTGTAAACTATGCATTCTCCATTGGACTCATGTCAAGGGTTCCCTCTGATCTCCTCAGTACATTAGACTCCTTTAGATTCATTGTTTTGCATGCAATTTCCCTTGATTCATTAATCCTGTGAGAATTAGTGTTGGTAACCTAATCTCTCACGGCATTTGTAGTGATGCTTCTTGTTCTAAACTAAGGCTTTGAATTAAAGACTGTTGGATGGTTTGTGGCCATTAAAGTGGACAGACCTTAGCCATAAGCTTAAACCTAATCCTTAAATTAGATTTATCTCTCTTACATCTGTGCTTGTAGCCAGATGAAGATTGGATCACCTCTGTTGAGCTGCAGTTATTCTCATTAGATTTCAAGGGCCAAATCAAAGTTAGATATTACTTCTCCATTTTTTGTATAAGTTTACCTCAAACGTTTCCCCAACTCAGATCTGGATCACTTAGTTTAATTTTTACTTTTATCATTTAGTTAATGTGACAAATTCAACCTCCCATCTTATGTGCTTTGTAGATAGGATCAGAGGTCAGATCTGGTAGCTCAGATCTGGAGGTTTATCTTAAATTTTAAATCAATTCCCTGTGGACGATCTTTTACTCACTTACATTTAAAACTTGCTACAATTGGCCCTGATCTTGCAGGCTAATTCGCTTCTATCTGTGCTGATATTTCTTTACTCTTTTTAATATTCTAGATGATTTGCAAACTGTTTTTTCAAAACACAAATAAATCATGCACACTTAGAACAACAACAAGTTTTTGGCGCCGCTGCCGGGGAATAGATTTTAAAATTGGTAGACCTAAGTTTTTCAATTTTGTAGATTTGATTTTCATTTTAATTTTTGCTTTAAACCTGCACTTTGCATTCCAAGTGCTTGATTAAATGTCTCGCAGCTTTTGTATAGAATACATGCTTTTCTTGCAGAAATTTTTTTTTTTTGAGTTTTATTCTTTTGCCTTCTAGTTATTTGAATAAATGCTACCGCCACCTTTTTGTCTTTTTGTCAAATTTGAGGGAACACGAGTTTTCTTTTATTTTGTCAATATACTTAAATAAGGTCTCGCGCTTTTGGATTTTGCAGATCTGAGTAGTCCAACAAGGAGCATCTGGACTAAAGTCGGAGCAGATCTGCTTGAGTTTGCATCCTTCTCCTTTGCATTCATTTTCTATTTTTAAATTCTTGAGAACTAGCTCATTGTGTTTAATGTTTGTTTTGATTATAATTTCATTGCCTTTTAGGCATGCCGATTTTTTACAAAACCAAATACAAAATAAAAGAAAATGAAAACACGAATAGAAAATCTTTGAGTTGTTTCTCATTATTTTCAAGAAGAGTAAATAAGGGCTCTTGTTGAGCTCGATCAAAACAAGTAAAAAAAAATAGAAAATTATAAAACAAAAAATATATATATATCTTAGGATGTGTTTTTTCCATTTGCATCCACTTTTCCCATCTGGACTCTTTGAGATCATTTTTTTTTTTTTTTTTTTTTAGAATCATGTAGGATAATGAGTAGTGAATCATAGGCTGTTTTGAATATTCAATGGACCCACTAATTTTATTTTCCTTCAGATTTCTTCATCATAAAGGGTCTCAAAGTGTGTGAACCCCTGCTTTTAATATGTGCTCCCATGCTTCATTATTTTTTTTTCATACACATCATCAACAAAGGGTCAATCTTATGAATCTTGCTTTTCACTTTGTATTCCTGCTAATCATTTTTATAATCACTTAGATTCATAAGTATCTAAGGCTTTTGGGTTTGTTTCTTTGGGCTTAGGATATATCATTTGGCATTAGATTTTCTTTTAGGAATTTTAGTTTCAAATTCTATTTTTAGATGTTGATTTTTTTCTTTCTTAGGTTAATGTGTCCTCGTTTCTTGATTTTCGTCATTTTACGTGAGTATAGTTAGTTTATAACTTTGTTTTCCTATTTTGCATTCACAAATTCTGTTTTTTGTATCAACACTTTTCTTTTTCTTTTTAACTTTGTATTCGGTCCCTTACCTTGTTTTCTTGTTTCTCATTATTAGCATTAGTTTTCTTCCATTTGCATAGTAATCCTTCTATTTGTTAGATTTTATTTAGCAGTTCTAGCGTTGTTTTGTTGATTTTCTTGCATTTGTATATCATGTTTTCCATTTCCTTGCTCATATCTTCGCTTTTACATTTTTATTTTCTCACGCATATAGTTTAGATTTTTCTGTTCTTAGTTTTTCTTTCTTCTTCTTTACCTCACGCCCCTAGTCTCTCATTGTCTAGAACATTGAGGACAATGTTCATCTTAGGTTTGGGGTATGGCAGGTATGCCAATAAAATAAGTTAATGCTTGATGACTTATGATCAGTAATTTTGAAAATAAAGTAATCTCACACCTATTTTTTTTTTTAAAATGAGGAAGTTAAAACTTTTTAAAATTAATTTCTAGTATAATTCAAATACTTTCATGAAGTGAATGTCAGAAAATTTCCAAAATAAAAATTGATGTTTTAGTAAACCTAAAAAGAGAGAAAACAGTGATGATATACCTCAAGAATTTGATAGAAAACCACACCCAGTGAGATTTGGGCCTGCTGAAATGTATTCTTTGGAGGTATGAATTGGCAAATTTTTTTGCTCTAGGGACTGTTTGAATCTGCTTGTTATCACTAGAAGTTACACATATCCAAGTTCAAATAGCTTGACAGCAATCATGATATTAAAGACATGATGTAAGGCCTCCTTTTGGACAGTTTGAACTTCAAAAAGCCCAACCTTTTGAAACTGCCCTTGATACACACCAATTGAGCTTTATAAATCCAAGATTTCTTTGAAACCTCATCAACCTCATTTAGCCTAACCCTCACCGAGAATTCAAGGTAAAGGAAAGAAAGTCAAGAAAGGTGAGTTGGGTAATGCAGGTAAAAAGAAAAGAAAAATAATTGAAGGCAATGATGTATCACAGAAGAAATGTGGCATTCAGTCAATGTTGATTTAAAAAAAAAAAAAAAAAAGAAGGCATTTCATTGGAAGTTTGAAAAGAAAGAGAAAAGATGGCCACTTTGGCTCAAAATTCAAAGAAGAAGATGAAATTGTCGAATTGAAGAAGGTGTGTCTATCACCTCCTTACCTTGTTGACTTCTCAATTTTGAACTCCATTCCACCCTTTATTCTTGATAAATTTCACCCATAAGCCACATTACAACCCAAGTTAAAGTCCTTCTCGATCAATGATGGATTGAGCTGTCACATGGAGATAAGGATTTGTGTAATCTATGGTGAAAAAAGTAGTAAATTCAAATCGAAAAGCAATGCCTATGCTCTGCTACATTCCTATTTGAGGACTGTAATTGCTCTTGAGCTGTGTGAAATAGTGCAACCCTCATATTTGTATGGTGAGTGAAAACCTTGGTGAGAGTTGAGTTTGAAATCAAATTATTTGGGGTAATATCAAAACTGAATTTTCAAATAGAAGGCAAGCTTTTCATTGATTTTTCTTGTAACAACTTTTTGACACCAAATGAGTGAATGGTAAAGGAATTACAGTAGAATTTTAGTTTTGAACTGATTTTTTCTTGAAAATCTTCTTACAACCTGACTAATACAGGTGTGAATAATCTGATTGGATGAAAGTTTGCTTTAACAGAACTGCATTGATCTTAACTGATTTATTGGAGAAGTTTGTGGGTACCTTCACTGAAAACCCTCAGGAGACTTCACTCCTCCACTAGGGATCACCTAGGGGTTTAAAAGGCTTGTTGCATATGCTAAATGCAACTGTGCTCCCTACAAAAATGGCTTTTCATTCTATTTTTAAATTTTGTCTTTGCTCAGGGACTAACAAAGCTTAGGTTTGGGGGTGTGTTGAGAACTGGAAAATACCATTTTTCACCCCTTAATCTGGGCCTTGATAGACCCTTGAGAGAATTAAATAAGTGTTTTAAGTGCCTATGTTGCAGCTAACAATAAAGACAGGCTTAACCATAAAAGCAACTTAAAAGTGCCAAAAAGATGACAATCCATGTCAGTCCAAAGAAAGGAAGTGAAGAAACAACCTCATCAGCTATTGAAAGGTCTAAAGTAACGAGGCAAAGACCAGAGCTAAGCAGGAACAATTGAACAGAGAATGCACTACTGAGTTCTTTTAAAGAACCTGCACTTTTCAGTAAAGAACCTTGAACTCTGCGAAAAGGACTAAAACTTCGCATAGCTTTCAAGAGCATCCAACTCGAACTCCTCAAGAGAAGAATAAACTTTATGAAAAGGTCCCCAAGCTTTGCGAATAGATCTCCGTGGTTACGCTTCTTCTAAAAGGTCTCCAATCTGCGAAAAGAGCTTCGAAGTCACAACACTTTGCGAAAAGACCTTAAGCTCGCGAAAAGGTATTCTGGAGATTCGCCCCTTTAACAAGGGCAATTCAGTAATCTGTTGTACGCGTCCCAATGCGTTTTAAAACCCAGGACATTAGAAGATTGAGCATGAACCAAAGGCATATTCCACCCATGAACACCCAAAGATGAAATTACTTGGCGGAACTTCTAGAAGCTCAAACAGATTTTAAATTACATAATGTAATTGATGCCTCTGCTTTCTGATTAACCCGATCAAGCATTTCGATTGGCCATAATAGATCTGGATCCCGGTGCTCGACTCCTATTGGTTGATATGATCTATCCAATTCGATTGGTTGATACACATCGAGCCGGACTTAGGGAAAACTATAAATAGATAACCATTTGCCAAATTTGGGTATCCAGATTTTTAGTTTCATTTCTAATCCCCCATTTCCCAGCCAGACAGCTTGTCTGTAATCCTTGTAATAGCCTACTTTGTACTTGCATTTGAGAGCTGTGAGACATTTCTGTAATTCAAAAGAGAGTTGTATTCAAGACTACAAATCGAGAGTCTTAAGCCGCTCTCAGAATTGTAATGGATTTGAAAGGTTGTCAGAACTATGCATTCTCCATTGGACTCATGTCAAGGGTTCCCTCTGATCTCCTCAGTACATTAGACTCCTTTAGATTCATTGTTTTGCATGCAATTTCCCTTGATTCATTAATCCTGTGAAAATTAGTGTTGGTAACCTAATCTCTCACGGCATTTGTAGTGATGCTTCTTGTTCTAAACTAAGGCTTTGAATTAAAGACTGTTGGATGGTTTGTGGCCATTAAAGTGGACAGACCTTAGCCATAAGCTTAAACCTAATCCTTAAATTAGATTTATCTCTCTTACATCTGTGCTTGTAGCCAGATGAAGGTTGGATCACCTCTGTTGAGCTGTAGTTATTCTCGTTAGATTTCAAGGGCCAAATCAAAGTTAGATATTACTTCTCCATTTTTTGTATAAGTTTACCTCAAACGTTTCCCCAACTCAGATCTGGATCACTTAGTTTAATTTTTACTTTTATCATTTAGTTAATGTGACAAATTCAACCTCCCATCTTATGTGCTTTGTAGATAGGATCAGAGGTCAGATCTGGTAGCTCAGATCTGGAGGTTTATCTTAAATTTTAAATCAATTCCCTGTGGACGATCTTTTACTCACTTACATTTAAAACTTTCTACAATTGGCCCTGATCTTGCAGGCTAATTCGCTTCTATCTGTGCTAATATTTCTTTACTCTTTTTAATATTCTAGATTCATTATAGCTTAGCAGTTGCAAACCTGTTTTCAAAACACAAATAAATCATGCACACTTAGAACAACAACTGTTCCCCATGGGGACCGTAGGCCATCTCCGGCCCTCGGCCCTTCTTGCTGATCATGCCCTTCGTCACCGGACATCCTGAAAATATGAGATGCATCGGAATATGAGAAGATTGCCAACACAAAAAAGAAAAGAAAGAACATGCACTAATCCAGAGAAAAAAAAAATTTCAAAAAAAAGGGGGGGGGGGGGGGTGTGTGTGTACTAATCCATCCAAAAAAATGCGTGTGTGCTAACCCAAAAAAAAAAGTGTGTGTACTAATCCATCCAAAAAAATGTGTGTGTACTAATCCATAAATAAAAAAAAATGTGTGTGTACTAATCCATCCAAAAAAATGTGTGTGTGCTAACCCAAAAAAAAAAAGTGTGTGTGTACTAATCCATAAATATATAAAAAAAATGTGTGTGTGTGCTAACCCATTAACAAAATATGTGTACGTACTAATCCAAAAAATGTGTGTATAAATGTACTAACCCATCAACAAGCAAAAAAAAAGAAGAAAAAAAAAAGAATGTGTGTATACTAATCCACTAAACCAAAATATATATATATATATATACGTATATTAATATATGTATGCGCTAATCCCAAAAAAAAAATGCACCAATCCATCAAATAAAATGCACTAACCCATCAAAAACAAAAAAGAGAAGAAATAAAACAAAATGAATGAATGATGGATGGAAAATAGGCCTAGGGAATCAAGCATTTCAAAAAGCAAAAAACAAAAAAAGGGGAAAAATAACAAAAACAAAAAAGAGAAAAGGAAAATAGGCATCACAGAGCATTTCACTATAAAGAAAAAAAAGAAAAAGAGAAGCATCAAGCAACAATATTATCAAAAATCAAAGGAAAAAGGAGGAAGGGTAATGATTACCTTCAATAGAAAAGAAAAACAAATATTGGCAGAGGATAAATGTCTTTTGATCTACACCCGCAACCCCCTGCAATAGAACTCAAGCCAAATCAAATGCAAAAACCCTAGGGGGCTGTCCCGAACTCAAGAAGGAAGGAGGGAGAAAGATAGAATTTGAAAAGGGGGGCCCCTTTTGTGCTCGGGCTCGGGCAGTTTTGTAACTGCTAGATTTTTTAGACAAGCGTATATAATATATACGCCCGACCATTTTCGCCAGATTTTTGTCAGGCGTATATAATATATACGCCCGACCAAAAATGGTAGCTTTTTTAACTACCCGACCATTTTCGATTTTGAGGCTCGACGGACCCCCTTGAATGCTACGGACCATGACCCGGACCCCCCTTAGAGGCCCACGTATCATCGGGCAAGGGTGCACGCATCCCCAAAATGGCCCTTCGAGTTCCCTTCGATTGGCCCAAAGGGACCGTGTTACAATAAACAGATCTAGATCTGTAGGTGCCCACAAAATAAATAAAAAAAGAAAAAAAGAGAAGAAAGAAAATGCTGAAAGTGACACTAGTTCTCAAAAGAGCGCTGCGATGACCATTTGCACTACTCTGAGAACCGTATTAAATCAATTCGGACTGCTCTGGTCCACCCGAAAGTTCTCAAACCCCGTCTTGCACAGGGACACCCCATAGCCTGATTCGGCAGGCAAATAAACTTATCCATCACCGGTCACTCCTAGGAACATGCACCTAGCCCTAGATCTTCTCCCAAAAGTCGAGTCCTGATCGGGCAGGCAAACCAAGGACCCATCACCGGAATGCACACGTCCCTAAGGTATATCAACATGGCAAGTTAACTCGCCTAAGGATACGTGCAGAAATAAAAGCAGTTTGAGCATGCACAGAGTCTCAAACTGACATGGAAAAAAAAGGAGAAAAAGAAAAAGAAAAAAAAGAAAAAAATAGAAGAAATAACAACCTGTTGTTACATAGTGAAAACCCTGAGTAGTTTGACCCCATCTTCCAAGCATCAGCTCTGATCATCCACCTACGGATCTATGCTGACCAAGAGTATACCTGACTTCAGACCATTCAAAAAATCTATTGTCAGTTGAAACTAACCCGTCAAAAATGAAATTACAACCGACCAAACAATGTGCAAACATACAAACCGAAGGGCTCTTTCCCTTTTATTTCCTTTTACAGTGCTTAAAACTTATAGGCGCGGTGTCTCATTGAATGTAATGCACTTAAGGGGTATCCGCAGGATGGTCCTTTGTCCTCGTAAATTATACCTTAGGGTTGAGGCTTCCGTTCGCGCCTATTTTGCTGCTTAACGCCCCTGATGGGTGTCTGTCTGTGCATAGTTAGTAAGATGTGATTTCATTAGGGCTGGAGGCTAGAATTAACCATCTCTCTCAATGGATGTTTTGTTCTAGCTCGATCATTTTTAGCTTTGTCTTGAATTAAGGCACTCCGGTTCATGTGGATCAGGAGCACCTCACCACTGGAACGTGCACATCCCCAAAGTGTGCCTATCCCTGGCATAGCACATGCCCTCTTAAAAGCGTATCAACTAGCATTTGATCCACTTAAAGAGTTGTGTAAGAATAAAATTATCAGAGGTCCTTGAGCTTTGCTTAGAGGCCTCGAAACAAAAGAAAAGGAAACACAAAAAAAATTCTTACTCCAAAATTGGGTATGCATTCCCAAGAAGTGTTGCGACATCAATATTCGCCTCACTCAGGTAAAGCATGCTAAAATAACTTCGAGGTTGATGGGTTCGCCCAAAGACTCTGAGCCTTACCTAGGTAAGGGCACCCGTGGCCAATCCAATGGAGCTGTCAATATCCCATAGGATTGGACACAGTTTGTAGGCCTTCGCTTTGTGTGCTTTGCATCGATCCCGAGGCATAGATCAATCATCCCGTTTCATGGAGCTGTCTGGTTCAGATTAATACTCGACATCATAAATCTATAATTTCCCTTAGGAAGTGGATGATATCCCGGCTAGCGGGCTTACACTTTTTGTGATCATCGCAGTTATGCCCAGTAATGTCGCAATGCGCTTGGGGACTGTTAGCTTTGAGGTACGGACGATATCCCGAAATGAGAGGGCTTACGTACACTCACCATCACCATGGATGTTTGAGAATTGACTTGAACCAGGCAGACCCATCAAACGCGCCTTGGACCTCTTCGAATGTCTTTTGTCTTTGGCATCTGATCATTAGTGATCGAATACCAAAGAGGGGCATCTGTAGACACCCAAATTCGGCCCAAGGCCCGATCAATCTGTACTCCGAAGGAGATGTATCCCTGTGCTTTCGATGGCACCCCTGAACCCTTAGGAATCTAACTTGAACCCTTAGGAATCTACCCAAACCCTTTAGAACCATTCCCCCAACCCTTAGAGATCACCCCTAAAACCCTAGAATCCCTTCCCAGACCTAACTTAAACCCTTCTGGTAGTTGATGGGAGGAGAGCTATAGAACTTTACAGAGACCACTACCAAGGATAACCCACATACCATTGGAAAGAGGACTTCTTCAGCTTTTCAACAAGCCAAAGATCATCCAATTTGGAGCTACGGTTCAAACGTTATGGCCGTTTGAAGTTTCACATAAAATCATAGAATTTTGCTCAGGCGTGTATATTACATACGCCTAGCCAATTTGGCCCCAGATTGGCCAGGCGTATATATTATATATGCCTACCTTTTTTGGGGGAAATTTGGCGGGGCGTATATAATATATACGCCCAGTATAGGTGGGACCCACCACGGGCTTCATCTTCCCAAAGCTCCCCTGTTTTTTGTGAAAATCACTGTTCCTAAACTGGGCGTATATAATATATACGCCCAGCTTAGCTACAGTAACTGTCATCAGTTGCTCGAAATTCCTTCATCTGGTTTGACCCTTTGACCATCCCTTTGGTTAAGGTGGGTGTCTTGAGGTTGGTTGCACTCCCTTTGAGCTTATTGGCAACCCTTAAGTCACCCATGGTCTCACCCCATCATCCGCCATTAAAATCAGTTTTCCAAAACCCTAGGACCTTCAAAACCTAGAAAACCTTAGATGGGGTATTACCTAATTGCTAAACCAATTAGCTCTTAAGTAAGCCCCTAACCCTTCCCTTCTCTATAAATAGAGAGGTCCCCCTCTTCCCAAAGGGTTGAATTTTTGTTGAAAGATTAGAGAGTGCTTAAGAGAGAACCCTAGTGAGAGAAAATGCCAATTATTTTCCAGAATTCCAGCATGCATATTTCATCTATTTCAGTCCATTTCCACCATTAGATCATCCCCTTTAGCTAAAGTCTAGCCTTTAGCCTTACCCTACACTTCCTATTTTATCGAATCCTAGTGTTAGAATCCATTTCCATACCATTTAAGCCATCGGAAACACGCCAAAGCGAAGATCTTCCATGGTGCAACAAGGGCCCGTGAGCTCCGGCTCATCCCTCTCTTCCTCTACCTTCTCGGCGTCTCCTCCGTCCAAGGATTCAAACCGTTATGCCGCCGAAATCTCGGTTTGGCTCAAAGCTTGATAGGACCATATTGCCTTCGGGCAAGGGGAAACTCTACCCATTTATTTTTTATTTTGGCCATAGATAGAGACCGCTACGTGTAGGATGATCGGGTGCCTAAATCCTTCCCGATCGATAACCGAAGCCCCTACCCTAGAGCCTTTGGCAAAGACCGGTAAATCAAAGTCATATTTAGCACTTCAGTGCTCAAAATATTGATTTGAAGGTTTCCCGGGTCACCAAAAGCTCCAGGTGGCGACTCTACATTTCATTAATATCGAGCGCATCGCTGCGACGGGTTCGAGAGGATCCATGGTCGCACAAAACTTTACAGGGATACCGTACAAATGCAGGTTTTAAGCCTGCACCCTTGAATGAGCCCTTCGGAATGCATATTTGAACATATTCATTCGATAGGTAATTTTCTTTTTGACAGGTTGGTCTCAACTAACGATTAACCTTTTTCTGAGAAATCTGAAGCTTAAGACCCTTAAGTTCATATGAATCCAAAAACAGAGCACTTAGCACAAAGATTTAGTAGTGGAGTCAACCAGATCGAAACATTGATCGTTTGACCGAGATTGACAACGTTGCTCCTACTTTAAAGTAGGATCCAAAGATCCAAGGTGAACCTTAGACTTAGGACATTAATTTAGCATAGCTCCGTTGCCGATAAAATATTAACATTTCACCGCATTGAAACATGCATGTGCGTAACTGTGTGTGAAAACACAGATTTCTTCTTTTTTTTTTTATTTCAAATGATTTTTTTTCTATTTCAAATGATTTTTTTTCCATTTTTTTCTTTTCTGAATAGACTGACATAAGTGGTGAGATGCCTCTTCTACTCTGCCCATCGTCGAGAGGTTGCCTGCCTCGAGGCTTTGGGTTGATTGATTGTTCCTGCACATTTCTCAAGAAAACGTTAGTCCCTTTTTTATTTATATAAGTAACAAATATGCATCCTAAATAACAGAAGGATAAGAAAATATATTACCTACACTTATTTATTTCTTTCAAGATGTATATATTTTGGATTTTTATTTTTTAAATTTTTTTTTGTTCTTTTTCTTCATTTTGAGATGGAAGTACAATGTGGTGAATATGTACACGGACATAAAAGAGAGTAACAATATGTATATATATTTTTGTATATTTTTTTATTTTTTTTTTACTCTTTTATTTTTCTTCTTTTTTATTTGATCCCTTAACGAAAAGGTAAAGTGACAGGTCCCATTTTGACCATAGTCGAACTAGTTCATGGGGGCGGACCTGAGCGAGGCTTAGAATTTTTACCAAGGTCGGAACGTCTATCCCTTCAAATCGAATTAACCCTTTATCCTTAACTCGGGTCATACGTTTGACGGTGTGATCTAAATATACACCTGATCAAGACCTGATTTGAGCTAACATGAGCGGCCCAGGGAGTAGCTAAATGATTTTTCTTTTGTTTTCAACCTTTTTACTCACAACGCCCAAGATGGGTTTTCGTTATGGCCATCGTTTCCCTTTTTTTTACCAGTAGCACCCTTTCAAGTTTTACTACGTCCATGGGTTTTTATATTTTTACCCCAAGCGCCTGTTCAGGTTTTCACCTAGTCCACCCAAGCTCGTTGTCTTTTACCTGTGGCGCCCTTGCAGGTTTCCACCACGTCCATTTTACTTTAAGCTTGTATATTCTTTTCTTATCTTTTTTTCAAAGGCCACGGCATGGATGTTGACTCCGTCATAGCCGACTGGATGAAATTCATTTGTTATCTCACAGCTTGGCTCGTGCTGACTCAACGGATACTGTGACTGCTCGTAGGCCTTAAAGAGGGCTTTCTTCAGGGATGTATCATGGCCACGGGAAAGGTTAGGAATTTTTAAGGTATTATGGGGTTAAAAGGTTTCCTTGATAGGGTTCCAGTTGCCATAATACACTTCTTCCTTGGAGAATTGTGACTGTACATGCCTCACTTTTTCTTTTCTATTTTTTCTATTTTTTTGCTTTTTTCAGACATCCTCTTTTTGGGATTTTACTTTTCTGATTTTTTGAATTTTTGATAGTAACTCTTTTTCTTCTTTTCTTTTTTTATTGTTTAGTATATACACTTTTTCCGTCTTCTTTTCTGGGGAGGGGTTTATAAAAGAAAGGTCTATGGCTCAATAGGTGTAGCAAAGGGTATGATCATTCAGGGACGCTTTTTGGCTACTTGGCTTTAAAATGATGACCTCTTCTATAGGGTTTTTAAGCAGTCACATATTCATCTTAACAATACTTACCTTGCTGCAGGAGACTAGGAGTAGAATCGTCGGACGTATCCAAAATTGATGGGCTCAGAAAAATGATCTCCATCTATAGTGGCGAGGTGGATCGCGTATCCTGGGAGTATTTCTTAGATGATGTAAGGTCCTTCCTAGTTAGGCTTGAATTTTCCTCTCGGATCGGCGTGGAGGGAAGGGAAGATTTTCTTGAGTACGGTGTCTCCCACTTTCAAATCTCGACTGCGAACACATTTTTTGTAAGCGCGTGAGATTTGCCCTTGATAAACTTTGGTGTGACTTAAGGCTAGAAGGCTTTTCTCGTCTAGCAGGTTCAGCTACTCAAAGCGGGACCTCTCTCTTTCAGCCTCTGGTAGACCAGATTCAATGAGGATGTGGGGTGAAGGTACTTCAATCTCAACTGACAGGAGGCCTCAGTTCCATGCACAAGGGAGAGCGGGGTTGCCCTTGTAGCGGTATGGATTGATGTTCGGTAGGCCCATAAGGAAAATGGTAACATTTCACTCCAGTCGCGGTATGTGACAACCATTTTCACAAGGATACAGATGACTATTTTGTTGGCAGCTTTTACGGACTCATTGGTTTGCGATCGATACAGAGGCAACTCGTGCTCAACCAAATCGGTATCTAAACCAGGCATGTTCTTATATGACCATGCAAAGACATATTGGTATGATCGAAAGAATCAATCATGCTTTTTCTTTCCTCAGAAGATAACGACATTCCGACCTTAGCAATTCTAGGAACCTCCTCGGTACCCAAATTGACATCTTCAGTCTATTCAATGATCAAGGTAGGGCCATGCTCAAAATCGACAAATTGGTTAAGGAGCTCACTGGAACACTCCTCAGAGGGGATCTCCTCGTCCAGACTTATGATTCCTACTTCTTCTAGTATTTTTACAGGAAAGGAGTCGATTTCAGTGGGACGGATTTTTCAGTTAAGGCATCATTTTTCTTGATTTTAGATGAAAATTTTAAAAGATCAATTTTATTTTATTTTGGATTTTTCTTTTTCATCGGAGATGGGCCCTTAGCAATGTGGGTCTTTATATAGACATGGAATTGCCTGCCAAGGAGTTATCTCACTTTTTATTATTATTTTAATTTTTTTATTATTTTTTTTTGGAAGCTGGAACAGTATTTACAGTCGCTTGATGTTTCCAGCGTTAGGGGCAGTGACACAAAATTCCTCACCTATGGTGCCATACCTTTACCTACTCGGATTCTGGAGACTGATTGAGATGGATTTTGGGAGTCAACCTCCATTATGATTATCATTGGCTCATCTTGAACCTGAACCTGACCCTCAAAGTTTAACACTGGTTTGGAATGGATCAGGATGGGTGGCTATATAGGCATGGGTATCTCCTCCGTAAAAAGTGATAATAAGGCGAGGTCTATTTCAACTTTTGGAGGGATGATTTAGGGATTGGTTTGGTGGATGGCCACCTACTTATATGGGATCAACTGTGTTTCCACATTTTGATCGATTTTGATGACCCCAGCGCTCATGAATGTGGTTTGAATGTGAGGTCTCGGGTGGGGTTCATCCTCCAGATCTATCCCCAGAGCTTTTGCAACAACTATGGTTCGGGCCTTCTCCTTGGCTTCCTGAACTTCTTCCTGAGTGGGCTTATAACCTAACCCAAATCTGCCATGTTGGCCGCCTTTCGCTCTGACTGGGTCTCTCTTGCCTTGCAAATGGAGACCCAAACCTTTTTCTTTCTAATAGCCCCACTTTTAGAACATGGTGTTGGTGGGCACTTTTTCTGGGTTCCTCTCGGTCCCCGTTGAATCACTGGCTCCAATTCTATCCAAGTGGACTCTAGCGATGTGTCATTTGAAATAGTGGAGGTAAAAAAAAAAAAAGGGGTTTTCTAGAAAGGTTCCTAGTTTGTTACGATTGTCAGCTACAAATATTTATTGACGCTGTAACACATCAATGATCACGCTTAAGAGCGGGTATGGGTTACTTCTATACTAAATCGTCCGCCTACGAATGTCAGCAATTATGTCTTTTTCTTATAATTTAGATAGTTGAATTTTCCTTTTATTTCCCTTTATGGTTATAGTTCTGGTAAGTTTAGACTTCCCTGATTCTATTGTGAGTTTGGTTGGGTGGTAATCTATTGTAATTTATTTAATTTAATATTCTAGTTCTATTAGGAGTCTAATTAATTTTTACTATTCCTATCCTTATTGGAAGTCTAATTAATTGTCATAATACTACTAAAAGTTCGATTAATTTTAGTCTCCTAATCCCATTAGAAGTCTAATTATGATCAGATCTCCTAATTGTACTAGGAGTGCAAATATGTTGGTTCAAGTGAAACTTTAATTAATTTGAGCACGCTAATTGTACTAGAATTCTAAGTAGAACAAGTATACTAGTTGTATTGAGATTCTAATTAAATCAAGTATAACAGTCTTACTAGAATTATAATCGAAATGGAAAACTAATTTTATTGAAACTCTGATTTAAAGCAAATGAATTAATTGTGACAACCCGGATTTCGGCACCCTAAAACCAGTGCCATCGGCACGACCATCGAGGCCGTGCCCCATATAAATAAGCGAAACACTTGACATATCCAAACAACCATAAGTAAAACATAAACAAAAGAACTAGCACAGAACTAAATCTCTAATTCTACTATAGAATATCAAAAATATGTAACCCAAAAGATTGTTCTAATCCCATGCCTCTGCATGGGCAAAAGAACCAACCCTAACCATCAGTGCCATAACTACAGTCACCCCAGATGATTCGATAAAAGAATATTACATATTACAATATCCTTACAAAACATGGCTGGACATACCAAGCTGAAATTGTCTCTCTCAAAAAACTATCAGAGTACGTAGGGGGTCTTCTAAAACAACCTCTCAGGAGGGGGCTCAGACTCCTCCCCTGGAATGTAATCCGAGTCCTCGAGATCGACGTCAACAGAAATAGCTCCTATCTCGAAACCTGTGATGTATAGTCAAAGGGTGAGCTACATCCTAGCTCAATAGGGAAGATATCTGAACAAGTACATCAATCTTACTCACATACATTTCATGATATAAACAAGCATGATTTCTTCAATATAAAACAATTAGAAAACAATTTGAAATGCAAAAAGGATAAACAAAATGCTTTTGTTACACTACTCATGGCATTTTATACTCACTAATTCTCATGTTTGTAATAAGGCTAGTCTCATGACTTAAATCAATTAACTTAAATAATCTCCGAGCAATATAGCATGGAGCCCCAATGGAATACCCTCCATCGTCGTCTAATCAGACTATTTTTCATGTAACTTGACCCAAGTTCCTTTCTCATAGGCGATGGGCACATAACTCCTATACATCCCTAGGATGTCTACTGGTGTATGGATTGGCCGCTGTACTGGTCGCGGATATCCTGTCGAGTCATCCACGGGTATACAACCGCGTCGATAGGGTATTCTAGAAACCTTAAATCGATTGTGCACTACATATAGTATTCACCGTGTAATTGTGCTAAATACTTAATAATTCATAGCCTGTTCAAAACCCATTCATGGACCTTCACATAACGTGAATCTTTACATCCACCCTACATCCCTGGAATGTCACACATTCAAATGCATCTTTCAGATGCCCAATGTATGTATACATCCCTGGGATGGCTCAATTCTTACACTCATTGATTTCATTATTTATCTGTGTACGCGCACACACCTTAGTTTCATATACCATTTTTAGCATTCTAAATTCAACTCAGCTTTAAACAAACAAGCATCCATATAATATCACTAGATACATGCTCTCATAATCAAGTGTACAAGTTCCGATATTCCCTACCTCACACGCGACTTAAATCCCTAGGGTCCTCCGATCCGAGCTAGTGCTCAACCATCCCTAGATCCGGCTTAACCTAGACCTAGCCAAACACACATAACATATCACTATTGGTGTAAAAACACTGGGGCCTAACCCCAGTCCATAAGCAAAAACTCACCAATTGCTTGAAATTGCCCAAATCGATCGAACAGTTTGGAAAATCAATTGAACGATTTTAATTCATTCGAACGAAATCCCAAAGTCAATCGAATGATTTTATTTTATTCAATCAATTTCCTTAGAAATCCATAACACCTAATTTTTTGTCCCTTAGCAAACCGATCGAACGATTTTAATTTCGTTCACACAGTTTCGCAAATTGATCGAACGATTTAGAAATCATTCGAACGATTTCTTAAAAATCAAAATTTCATTTCATTCCTCATTGGTCAAAATCGATTGAATGAGTACTAATTCCGTTCGATCGATTTTGCCCATTTCTAGTGCAGACCGAGTTCAATCATCCAGAACTCATCTCATCACCATCCAAACCATTCTTCATCTATTTCTCACACCTAATCACTTAGATTTATAACCTAGCAGCTAAAAGTAGTTTAAAATAGTCAAGCTTATCATTTCCAACGATTGAATCTTTTGATCCAAAGCTCTAGCCACACAAGGGTTTCATAAACCCCCAAATCTCGAATCTCCCTTCGATACCAAGCTCAAATCCGTTAGCTTTCCAATCCTAGATCAATCATTCGTATTTAATACACTGTTCTCAATTTCACAACAAAATCACACTCTCATTTACTCTCTCTTAGTTTTCTCAACAACTTAACCAAGGGAAAATAAATTCCCTTTCCCCTCTCTTATGACCTACAATTTGACTTGGGTGTAAAGCATATATAACTAACTAAATGTATATATATATATATAACCCAACTAAGAAACTTCTATTATACATCACTCCACCTCTCACACACAATCTATGCAACTTAAACTAACCAACCTAAGTCAAGCAAGTCAATCTTGACCTGGTCAAACAAGGGACTAGTCGGGTTCGCTTCTCGAGGTGCACTATTTAAGCACAAAATTTCTAGGACGCTACATTTTCCCCACCTTGGGAATTTTTGTCGCCGAAAATTATACTCAAGGGCTCCAACGTCCATAGGAATGGTGGAGTTGAAAACGAAAACCCTAAAAAAAACTGAACAAACAAACTATAACCTATAACACGTGACAACACATCACGACGTATATGTAGGCCAAAACTATTCTCATAATTTCAACCAACATACGACTCAAAGCCCTGCAAGGCAGATACATCATGGCCAATGGCCAAAAATGCGTTGTTGGGCCACGAACAATTTAGGGAAAATACCCCATTCATGCACCTACACAAACAAGCCGTGACATTCCCATCCTGCATAAGTGTAATGGACATTCCACAAATTACACCCAACAGTAGAGAGTAATCTCAGCAAAAGAAAAAACTAGAAAACGGCCCACACAAGGTAGTACACCAGGTGGTACATGGGCCAATCTAGACAACAACAAAAATTTTATGCTTAAACAGTAGCAAGAAGATGCTAACCAACCAAAACCATCTAAACAACAGCCAGAACACAGAATAGTAATTAGGTAGCAATTATATAACTCCCAAAAATAACACACCCAAAATGAGCAATGCGATATTTGAAGCATTGCACACATCAAAGAGGAAAAGATATAAAGCATCACCAAAAAGGGCATGTCACGATCGTTAAGAGATTTTGGGAGGCAAAGCATCACCAAAAAGGGCATGTCACGATCGTTAAGAGATTTTGGGAGGCAACCATGCCACGATCATTCAAAAAGGACATACGTCCAACATACTTGTGTTAAAGAGTTACAATATCCAAAAAAAAAAAAATTTCTTCACAAAACAATTCAACTTGAAACCCAATAAAAACATCTCTCAAGACGCTGCATCTCCTGACTGATCGCCGCCATCACCCTGCTCGCCCGCACCCGAGAACCATGCCTGCGCTGTCGCCATGCGCTAGAGATAGTCGGCGGGGTACATGAAGCGCATCTCCTCGATCTGTAATGCATCGTAGTAATACAATCGTCGGTTGAGGAGGCGGCTATTCTCCGCCATTTGGAGAGTGTTTGCTTCCAAAAGGGCATAAAGATCCGCAATGGTCGACGTAGGAGTGCCCTCGAGTGGTGGTGGTGCTTGCGTCTAGCATGCTGCTGAAGTGGAGCTGGTCTTGAGCATGTGGTTCCGGCTATGGTTGGTCTTCGACTGGTAGTTTCTTAATCAATTTCACGTATGTGCGATTCCAATCAACCATGGTGTATGGTTGGACATTACCCGTTAGTCTTGGTTCATTCTTTGAGAGTGTGCACATGTCATCCCCCGTGTAATCCTTGACCATAAGTGAAATTAGTCGAGCATATGGCATGTCTTTAACTGGTCTCTTAGCGCCCTCTAATATTTTCTTGTGTACATACTTCATCCCCTCAATGGCTACTCGCGGTGCATTAAACCATCGGTCACTGATGGCCGCAAAGAGCGCCATTTGGACTTCACCCACCCGTTCGGTTCTATGTCTTAATGGGTACAAATTGCAATGAATAATTATATCGAGCATCCAAAGCTCACGTGGGAAGTCAACTCGTTTAATCGAGTGACCCGATCCCATCCGGCCATGTGTCATCTCAGCCGCGAAATATTTGTAATCTAAAGGGGTTGGGTAAGGCTCAGCTAAGGCAATGTCCTCATGATTATAAGTGTGGAAACACTACAAGGCATCGGCCACGTCATCGTACGTGAACGTAAAGTGCCTATTGTCTATTTTGGTTCGAAGGATGGTTGGGTCAGTGATCACTTCCATGTTTTGATGGAATAGTCTCATGATTTGGGGGTAGAAACTATCCTTGCATAGGCGGAGTATCTCGATCAAACACGCCGTGGAAATGTAGTTGAAAGCCCAATGTGTTTCATCTCGTTTGGTGAAAATTTTAGGATCTATGATCCACCCCAGCTCAAAATCCTTATCAGCCCACCATTCATTGGGTCGCTCTCGTGGAGGTGGTGGGGGCGGTGCCTTTGTAGGCGGTGCAGAAGAAGAACCTATCGGTGGTTTCTTTGGTGGTGGTTGTGATGAGGAACCCATAGTGGGTTTCTTGGGTGCTGCAGTAGCTATGGCTTGGCGAGTCTTAGGTGGCATTGTAACCACGCATGACAACAAGGGATTTGGGCAAGGGTTTTGCCAAGTTTTTGTTGACCCTAAGGTCCTTGAAGCAGTTTAAATTTCTAATGCCCGAGGAGTTAGAAATTACCTCTTCATGCTTTCAAAGATCGAACCTCGCAAAGCACTGAGTTCAAATGGGGTCGGAAAATCACCTAGTCGGGTGGCACTTCCAAACCCTAAAACCCCCTTTCTAAGAGAAGAAGAAGAAAATGGTAAAGGTGTTGATTTTGAAATGGGAGAAAATGCATGCCATATATATAGGTTCCAAATTCGATCGAACGATTTTAAATTCGTTTGATCGGTTTTCAACTATTAAATGATATCCCCAAATTTCGTTCGATCGGATACTAATTCCGATCGAACGAATTCCATTAGTTAATGTAGCCCCCAAAATTTCGTTCGATCAATTTCTAATTTCGATCGAACGATTTGCTGAACCTCACTTCTAGGCTATTTTTCACTCCACTGGCCCATCCATTTCGTTCGAACGATTTGAAAATTGATCGAACGAGTTCCTGGCAACAGCTTGGACTCCCACTGGCCATTTCATTTCGTTCAAACGATTTCATAATCGATCGTATGATTCTCTAGTAAAACTTCAAGCCTTAACTTCCTGGAATCCTTTAATGAACTAGCTTCTATTCACACTAAAAATGTAATCCTTCATAGCATGATTGATCACGTCATTCATAGATCACCCACATTTGCAAATCCACCAGTTAGGCAGTAGCATATTTACTTACAAACTATGCGTCAATTTTACATCTAGACCTTTATATAGTTCCGTCTAGTCTTACTCACTATACTCAGAATTTTAGAGATCAACACATAAATTTCAATACAGATTAGCTTAGTTTTACACATATCCTTCAAAAATTTGAAAATTCAACTTATAATTACAAGAAAGTTTCGACTTGTGCTCTACACCTCGCACCTATCATCTACTGTTTCTCAAACAAATGGGGGTATAGTTCCTTGATTTCAGCCTGGCGCTCCCAAGTCGCATCTTCGGCTAGATGATTCCCCCACTTGACGAGTACTAAAGGAATGATCTTAGTGCGTAGAGTTTGTTCTTTTTGTTCCAAAATTTGAGTCGCTTCCTCAATCATAGTCATGTCCTCATGCAGCTCAATTGGTTGATCTCCCAAGATGTATGTGGGGTCCTTTACGTACTTCCGAAGCATAGAGACATGAAAGACATTATGTACTCTATCAAACAATGGAGGTAATCCGATGTGATAGGCTACTTCATCGACTTGACCCAAAACTTCAAAAGGTCCAATGTAACAGGGACTTAACTTTCCCTTCTTTCCAAACCTCATAACGCCCTTCATGGGCGATATCTTCACAAATACATGATCGCCAACGGCAAAGTCTAGGCTCATTCTTTTGAAATTGGCATAGCTCTTCTGTCTAATCTAAGTCGATTTAAGCCTCTCTTATCATATGAACCACTATGGCATTATCTTCAAGTAACTCCAGACCCAATATAAATTTCTCACCCGTCTCTTCCCAATTGATAGGCAATCGACATCGCCTTCCATAGAGAGCCTCATACGGCACCATTCCGATGCTCGCTTAAAAACTATTATTGTATGTAAATTCGATCAATGGTAGATGTTGATCCCATGATACTTGCAACTCTAGTATGCATGCCCTGAGCATATCTTCTATCACATGATTTACTCGCTTTGTTTTCCCATCGGTCTGCAGATGGAACGCTGAACTAAAGTCCAATTGAGTGCCCATACCTTCTTGAAACTTCTGCCAAAATTTTGAAGTATATAATGGGTCACGATTAGACACATTACTTCTTGGAGTGCCGTGCAAATGTACGATTTCCTTCATATAGAGTTTCGCAAGTCTTCCTATCGTATACATCGTATTGTAGGGCAACAAGTGAGCCGACTTTATCAGTCTATCTACTGCAACCCAAATAGCGTAGTACTTCTTTGCTGTCCGCGGCATCCCCACGATGAAATCCATCGAGATTGACTCCCATTTCCATTCTGGTATGGGTAGAGGTTGAAATAATCCAGCAGGGTGTTTATGGTCTACCTTCACCTACTGACATGTCAAACATCTTGACATGTGTTTGGCTACATCTCATTTCATACCTCTCCACCAATAGCTCTTCCTCATATCTTGATACATCTTAGGGCTACCAGGTTGGATCGCATATTTTGACTTATGAGCCTCATCTAAAATAGTTTACCGTAGACCGACATCAACTGGAATACAGAGGCGCCCCTTGAATAATAAGAAATCATCCTCCCTTATAGAGAAATCCGATTTGATGCCTTCAATCACCTCTTGTCGAATCTTGACTAACTCCGAGTCTTTCATCTATAGCTCGTGAATGTGTTCAAAAATCCTCAATCTCATCGTAATGTTGGCTAAAAGAGCCCCAGAAGCTTGTACCTCAATTTTTGCATCATACAATGACAGGTCTTCGTATAATTTCCACCTGTGCATTCCCATCACAAGGCTAGCTAACTGAGCCGAACCCTTACTACTCAAGGCATCTGCTACGACATTAGCCTTGCCTGGATAATATTGAATGGAACAATCATAATCTTTGAGAAACTCCATCCACCTTCGTCGCCTCATATTTAGTTCCTTCTGTGTGAATAAGTATCTGAGGCTCTTATGGTCAGCGAATATCTTAAAGGTCTCCCCATATAAATAGTGTCTCCATATCTTCAATGCGAATATGACCGCTGCCAGTTTTAGGTCATGTGTCAGGTAATTCATCTCGTGGTCTTTCAGCTGCCTCGACCCATAAGCAATCATCTTCTTGTATTGGTTGAGTACACAGCTTAAACCATTATGAGTTCTTGGAAGCTCTTTTCTCACGTTTCAGTCCATTCGAATCTCACATCCTTCCGTGTGAGCCTCGTCAACGGTCCCGATATTTTTGAAAATCCCTCTACCATATGCCTATAATACCCAGCAAGACCAAGGAAACTACAAATATCTGTCACCGTCTTTGGTTGTTCCCATTGCACCATGACCTCAATCTTAGCTGGATCCACCGTGACACTCTCCTTTGAGACGACATGTCCCAAAAAGCTAACTTTCTCTAACTAAAACTCGCACTTACTGAGCTTGGCGTACAGTTGGTGTTCATGTAGAGTTTGCAGAGTGGTTCTCAAGTGTTCTTCATGTTCCTTCTTCAACTTAGAGTATATTAGAATATCGTTGACGAATACCATGATGCAAGAGTCTAGGTGTGGTTTAAACACCTGATTCATCAATTCCATAAATGATGCCAATGCATTCGTCAAACCAAACGGCATCACTAAGGACTCATAGTGTTCGTAGGGCGTCCTGAACGCTGTCTTCTGGATGTCCTCCGCCTTAACTCTCAGCTGATGGTATCCAGATCTCAGATCGATCTTGGAGAAATACCTTGCTCCTTGTAGCGGATCAAACAAATTATCAATCCTAGGCAATGGATATCGATTCTTGATAGTTAGTTTATTTAATTGTCGATAGTCGATGCATAGCCTCATCGATCCATCCTTCTTCTTGACAAACAAGATCAGCGCACCCCAAGGAGACACACTCGGTCTTACAAACCTCTTGTCGAAGAGCTCTTGTAATGGCTCTTTCAATTCCTTCAACTCAGCCGAAGCCATTCTATATGGTGCCTTGGAAACTGGCTTCGTTCCAGGTGCTAAGTCGATAACGAATTCCACCTCTCTATCCGGAGGTAGTCCTGGTAATTTTTCTAGAAAGATGTCGTCGAACTCACATGCAACTGCGATCTCAGAAATAACATTCTTCCCTTCCTTGTCATCTTTCAAAAATGTCAAGTAACCACTGCATCCATTTCTGATCAAACGTTCGGCTTTGATGGCGGACACAAGTGGCAAAAACTTTGTTCTCACCCCTACGAATCGGAATGATCTTCTTGTATTCGGCCTAAAGATGACAACTTTGTTATTATAATTAACTGTTGCACAATGTTGTGACAACCAGTCCATGCCAAGGATCACGTCGAATCATTGCATGCCCAACAAAACTAAATTTGTTGGTAGTTTAAAGACATCCCCATCTCTAATGGTCACTATCACCGACCTACCGACCAAGTCTGTATCTATTACTTCTCCAGTCGGAATAGACACTGCCAAGATAAAATCCAAAACCTCTGGTTTAACCTTCAACTTCCTTGTAAATCGAGGAGTGACAAATGAATGAGTAGACCCTGGGTCTATCAATACTCCAGCCATGTACGCTACATCACTCCCCTTCCCATACACTTGTAAAGTACCTATAAAGCATACACATTTTAGCATTCCACTCATGCCACATATCAAAGCATGACATCAATTAGATCAACTAATCTTACAAATATAATCTATATAGATACACCTTCTCTATATAAAAAAAAGAAATTTTCAATATGGGATTGATGCACCAAAGGGGAAAAGAACTCTCTTAATCTTTTCTCTCTTTTGGAAATTTTTTCAAGCTTTTAAACCAAGGGGGGTGCCTCTCTATTTATAGAGAAAGAGAGGGTTAGGGGGGGTACTTAAGAGCTAATTAGGTTTAGCAATTAGGTAATCCTAAATTAAAGATTTTTTAGGTTTTTAAGGTGGTAGATATGTGTGAGAATGGGTTCAATGGTAGATGATAGGGTGAGGGTTCAAATGACTAGAGGGTTGCAAATAGGATAAATGAGGGTGCAACAGTCCTAAAGAAACACGCCCTATATATTGGGATAGTCAACAAGTCAAATCCCAAAAGCCAATTTCGAGCAAAAACTCCCAGTTACTGTAGCTAAGCTTGGCGTGTGTATTACACCCGCTAAGCATAGCTACAATGCTCAAGAAGAGGCCAGAGGTTCAGAAGCCGCCCTGCAGCCCACAAAAAGACTAGATTTTTCCTCGCGTGTGTATTAGACATGCTAGGCTAAAATTTGCCAAAATTTTCCTAACGTGTTTAATACACACGCTAGGCAAAATTCTGCCAAAATTGGCCTAGCGTGTATATTATACACGCTAGACAAAGTACTTACATTTTTGCCCAATTTGTAAATCGTCGTAACTTTTGATATACAACTCCGATTGAGACGATTCTTGGCTCATTGGAAAGCTGGGAAAGTCCTCTTTCTAATGGTATATAATTTTACTCTAGCCAACCACTACTCAGGAAGGTTTGAGACTAGTTCGAGAAGGGTTCTAATAGGTTGGGGTTGATTCCTATGGGTCGGGGATTGGTTTATAAGGGTTTGAGTTAAGTTCTAAGGGATTGGTCTAGGTTCTAAGGGTTCAAGAAGGGCTTTCGGAAGCTCAGGGGGGGGGGGGTACGCCCCTCTCGCAATATATGTTGATCGAGCCTTGGGCCAAATTTGGGTGTCTACAGATGCCTCTCTTTGGTATCCGATCACTAATGATCGAATGCCAAAGACAAGAGACATTTGAAGAGACCTAAGGTAATGCTGATGGGGCTACTGTATTCAAAATAAACCTCAAACATCAATTTGTAATATGGTGAGTAAACGGAAGCCCTGTATGTAGAGAAAAATGTTCGTTCCTCAAGGCTATCGGTCCCCAAGCGCTTAACAACATTACTGCGCATAACCGAGATGGAGCGAGTTGAAAAAGCACAATATGCTGAAAAAAATGCCCACTTCTCGAGATGATTGAAGATGTTTTATGTTCAAGTTTTATTCTAAATAAAATTGCTCCATGAGTGAGAGGGTGATCGACCCATACATAAAGATAGGCATGAAGCAAGTATGCGAAGATCTACGGCTTGTGTCCAATTGTATGAGGCATTGATTTCCCTATTTGACCAGCCATGAGTGCCCCTGCATGAAGCAGGGTTCGAGGTCTTTGGGTGAACCCATTGATCCCGAAGTTAATTTAGCATGACTACCCGAGCAGAGCGAATTGATGTCGTAATGCTTTTTAGGAGTACATGCTGTTATTTTTGATAGTGTGTCCTTGATTAACATGACCTAGAGTACTAACTTCAAATAATACTGGACAGATCTGGCCAAAATGGCCAAAATTGGGTGCCTACCGAAGGAGGCACTCAATTTTGGGTTTCAGTCAATGATGATCTCACAAACGAATAATTATGCAAAAGCATGCATACATCAGGGGAAAATAAAAACAAAGGGGAATGGAGGTCCTAACCTAGAACCTGTCCGGGTACTATTTATGGGAATAAATGTCCATCCAACGGATATCCAGACGCATGGCATACACTTTACAGGGATACCGTACAAATGCAAGTTTTAAGCCTATACCCTAGAATGAGCCCTTCGGAATGCATATTTGAACAGATTCGTTTGATATGTAATTTTCTTTTTGACAGGTTGGTCTCAACTAACGATTAACCTTTTTCTGAGAAATCTGAAGCTTAAGACACTTAAGTTCATATGAATCCATAAACAGAGCGCTTAGCACAAAGATTTAGTAGTGGAGTCAACCCGATCGAAACATTGATCGTTTGACCGAGATTGACACCGTTGCTCCTACTTTAAAGTAGGATCCAAAGATCCAAGGTGAACCTTAGACTTAAGACATTAATTTACCATAGCTCCGTTGCCGATAAAATATTAACATTTCACCGCATTGAAACACGCATGTGCATAACTGTGTGTGAAAACACAGATTTCTTTTTTTTTCTATTTCAAATGATTGTTTTTCCATTTTTTTCTTTTTTGAATAGACTGACATAAGTGGTGAGATGCCTCTTATACTCTGCCCATCATCGACAGGTTGCCTACCTCGAGGCTTTGGGTTGATTGATTGTTCCTGCACATTTCTCAAGAAAACGTCAGTCCCTTTTTTATTTATATAAGTAACAAATATGCATCCTAAATAACAGAAGGATAAGCAAACATTTTACCTACACTTATTTATTTCTTTCAAGATGTATATATTTGGATTTTTATTTTTAAAAATATTTTTTGTTCTTTTTCTTCATTTTGAGATGGAAGTACAATGTGGTGAATATGTACATGGACATAAAAGAGAGTAAAAATATGTATATATATATTTGTATATTTTTTCAATTTTTTTTTTGTTCTTTTATTTTTCTTCTTTTTTGTTTGATCCCTTAACGAAAAGGTGAAGTGACAGGTCCCATTTTGACCATAGTCGAACTCGTTCATGGGGGCAGACCTGAGTAAGGTTCAGAATTTTTACCAAGGTTGAAACGTCTATCCCTTCAAATTGAATTAACCCTTTATCCTTACCTTGGGTCATACGTTTGACGGTGTGATCTAAAGATACACCTGATCAAGACCTAATTTGAGCTAACATGAGCGGCCCAGGTGAGGATCAGATGGCTTGAAATTGTAACTAAGGGAGTAGCTAAATAATTTTTCTTTTGTTTTCAACCTTTTTACTCACAATGCCCAAGATGGGTTTTCGTTATGGCCGTCGTTTCCCTTTTTTTTACCCGTAGCACCCTTTCAGGTTTTCACTATGTCCATGGGTTTTTATATTTTTACCCCAGGCGCCTTTTCAGGTTTTCACCTAGTGCGCCGAAACTCGTTGTTTTTTACCCGTGGCACCCTTGTGGGTTTTCACCACGTCCATTTTACTTTCAGCTTGTATATTCTTTTCTTTTCTTTTTTTCAAAGGCCACAACATGGATGTTGACTCCATCATAGCCAACTGGATGAAATTCATTTGTTATCTCCCAGCTTGGCTCGTGCTGACTCAACGGATACTGTGACTACTCGTAGGCCTTAAAGAGGGCTTTCTTCAGGGATGCATCGTAGCCACAGGAAAGGTTAGGAATTTTTAAGGTATTTTGGGGTTAAAAGGTTTCCTTGATAGGGTTCCAGTTGCCATAATACACTTCTTCCTTGGAGAATTTTGACTGTACATGCCTCACTTTTTGTTTTTTATTTTTTCTATTTTTTGCTTTTTTCAGACATCCTCTTTTTGGGATTTTGCTTTTCTGATTTTTTGGATTTTTGATAGTAACTCTTTTTCTTCTTCTTTTTTTTTTTTTTTTAGTATATACACTTTTTCCGTCTTCTTTTCTTGGGAGGGGTTTATAAAAGAAAAGGCCTATGGCTCAACAGGTGTAGCAAAGAGTATGATCATTCAGGGATGCTTTTTGGCTACTTGGCTTTGAAATGATGACCACTTCTATAGGGTTCTTAAGCAGTCACATATTCATCTTAACAATACTTACCTTTTTGCAGGAGACTAGGAGTAGAATAGTCGGACATATCCAGCATTAATGAGCTCAGAAAAATGATCTCCATCTATAGTGGCGAGGTGGATCGCGTATCCTGGGAGTATTTCTCGGATGACGTAAGGTCCTTCCCAGTTAGGCTTGAATTTTCTTCTCGGATCAGCGTGGAGGGAAGGGAAGATTTTCTTGAGTACGGTGTCTCCCACTTTCAAATCTCGACCGTGAACACATTTTTTGTAAGCGCATGAGATCCGCCCTTGATAAACTTTGGTGTGACAGAAGGCTAGGAGGTTTTTCTCGTCTAGCAGGTGCAGCTACTCAAAGCGGGACCTCTCTCTTTCAGCCTCTGGTAGACCAGATTCAATTAGGATGCAGAGTGAAGGTACTTCAATCTCAACTGGCAGGAGGCCTCAGTTCCATACACAAGGGAGAATGGGGTTGCCCTTGTAGCAAAACGGATTGATGTTCGGTAGGCCCATAATGAAAATGGTAACATTTCACTCCAGTCGCGGTGTGTGACAACCATTTTCTCAAGGATACGGATGACTATTTTGTTGGCAGCTTTTACGGACTCATTGGTTTGGGATCGATATAGAGGCAACTCGTGCTCAACCAAATCGGTATCTAAACCAGGCATGTCCTCATATTATCATGCAAAGACATCTTGGTATGATCGAAGGAAATCAATCATGCTTTTTCTTTCCTCAGGAGACAACGACATTCCGATCTTAGTGATTCTAGGAACCTCCTCGGTACCTAAATTAACATCTTCAGTCTATTCAATGATTAGGGTAGGGCCATGCTTAAAATCGACAAATTGGTCAAGGAGCTCACTAGAACGCTCCTCAGAGGGGATCTCCTCGTCCAGACTCATGATTCCTACCTCTTCTGGTATTTTTACAGGAAAGGAGTCGATTTTAGCGGGACGGATTTTTCAGTTAAGGCATCATTTTTCTTGATTTTAAAGGAAATTTTTAAAAGATAAATTTTATTTTATTTTAGATTTTTCTTTTTCATCGGAGATGGGCCCTTAGCAATGTGGGTCTTTATATAGATATGAAATTTCCTGCCAAGGACTCATCTCACTTTTTATTATTATTTTATTTTTTTTATTATTTTTTTTGGGAAGTTAGAACCATATTTACAGTCACTCGATGTTTCCAGGGTTACGGGCAGTGTTGCCAAATTCCTCACCTATGGTGCCATACCTTTACCTGCTCTGATGGTGGAGACTGATTGAGATGGATTTTGGGAGTCAACCTCCATTATGTTTATCATTGGCTCATCTTGAACCTGACCCTCAAAGGTTAACACTGGTTTGGAATGGATCAGGATGGGTGGCTGTATAGGCATGGGTATCTCCTCCGTAAAAAGTGGTAATAAGGCAAGGTCTATTTCAACTTTTGGGGGGATGATTTAGGGATTGGTTTGGTGGACGGCCACCTGCTTATATGGGATCAGCCGTGTTGCCCCATTTTGGTCGATTTTGATGACCTGCGCTCACGAATGTTGTTTGAATGTGAGGTATCGGGTGGGGTTCATCCTCCAGATTCATCCCCCGGGCTTTTGCAACAACTACGGTTTTAGCCTTCTCCTTGGCTTCCTAAACTTCTTCCTTAGTGGGCTTGTAACCTATCCCAAATCTGACATGTTGGCCGCGTTTTGCTCTGACTGGGTCTCTCCTGCCTTGCAAATGGGGACCCAAACCTTTTCCTTTATGATAGTCCCACTTTTAGAGTATGGTGTTGGTGCATGCTTTTTCTGGGTTCCTCTCGGTCCCTGTTGAATCACTAGCCCCAATTCTATCCAAGTGGACTCTAGCGATGTGTCGTTTGGAATAGTGGAGGTAAAAAAAATTAAAGGGGTTTTCTAGAAAGGTTCCTAGTTTGTTGCGATTGTCACCTGCAGATATTTATCGACGTTGTAACACATCAATGATCACGCTTAAGAACGGGTATAGGTTACTTCTATACTGAATCGTCCACCTGCGAATGTCAGCAATTATGTCTTTTTCTTATAATTTAGATAGTTGAATTTTCCTTTTATTTCCCTTTATGGTTATAGTTCTGGTAAGTTTAGACTTCCCTGATTCTATTGTGAGTTTGGTTGGGTGGTAATCTATTGTAATTTATTTAATTTAATATTCTAGTTCTATTAGGAGTCTAATTAATTTTTACTATTCCTATCCTTATTGGAAGTCTAATTAATTGTCATAATACTACTAAAAGTTCGATTAATTTTAGTCTCCTAATCCCATTAGAAGTCTAATTATGATCAGATCTCCTAATTGTACTAGGAGTGCAAATATGTTGGTTCAAGTGAAACTTTAATTAATTTGAGCACGCTAATTGTACTAGAATTCTAAGTAGAACAAGTATACTAGTTGTATTGAGATTCTAATTAAATCAAGTATAACAGTCTTACTAGAATTATAATCGAAATGGAAAACTAATTTTATTGAAACTCTGATTTAAAGCAAATGAATTAATTGTGACAACCCGGATTTCGGCACCCTAAAACCAGTGCCATCGGCACGACCATCGAGGCCGTGCCCCATATAAATAAGCGAAACACTTGACATATCCAAACAACCATAAGTAAAACATAAACAAAAGAACTAGCACAGAACTAAATCTCTAATTCTACTATAGAATATCAAAAATATGTAACCCAAAAGATTGTTCTAATCCCATGCCTCTGCATGGGCAAAAGAACCAACCCTAACCATCAGTGCCATAACTACAGTCACCCCAGATGATTCGATAAAAGAATATTACATATTACAATATCCTTACAAAACATGGCTGGACATACCAAGCTGAAATTGTCTCTCTCAAAAAACTATCAGAGTACGTAGGGGGTCTTCTAAAACAACCTCTCAGGAGGGGGCTCAGACTCCTCCCCTGGAATGTAATCCGAGTCCTCGAGATCGACGTCAACAGAAATAGCTCCTATCTCGAAACCTGTGATGTATAGTCAAAGGGTGAGCTACATCCTAGCTCAATAGGGAAGATATCTGAACAAGTACATCAATCTTACTCACATACATTTCATGATATAAACAAGCATGATTTCTTCAATATAAAACAATTAGAAAACAATTTGAAATGCAAAAAGGATAAACAAAATGCTTTTGTTACACTACTCATGGCATTTTATACTCACTAATACTCATATTTGTAATAAGGCTAGTCTCATGAGTTAAATCAATTAACTTAAATAATCTCTGAGCAATATAGCATGGAGCCCCAATGGAATACCCTCCATCGTCGTCCAATCAGACTATTTTTCATGTAACTTGACCAAGTCCCTTTCTCATAGGCGATGGGCACATAACTCCTACACATCGCTAGGATGTCTACTGGTGTACGTATTGGCCGCTGTACTGGTCACAGATATCCTATCGAGTCAGTCACGGGTATATAGCCGCGTCGGTAGGGTATTCTACAAACCTTAAATCGATTGTGCACTACATATAGTTATTCACTATGTAATTGTGCTAAATACTTAATATTTCATAGCCTGTTCAAAACCCATCCATGGACCTTCACATAACGTGGATCTTTACATCCACCCCTACATCCCTGGGATGTCACACATTCAAATGCATCTTTTAGATGCCCAATGCATGTATACATCCCAGGGATGGCTCAATTCTTACACTCATTGACTTCATTATTTATCTTTGTACGCGCACACACCTTAGTTTAATATACGATTTTTACCATTTTAAATTCAACTCAGCTTTAAACAAACATGCATCCATATAATATCACTAGATACATGCTCTCGTAATCAAGTGTACAAGTTCCAATATTCCCTACCTCACACATGACTTAAATCCATGGGTTCTCCGATCCGAGCTAGTACTCAACCATCCCTAGGTCCGGCTTATCCTAGACCTGGCCAAACACACATAACATATCACTATTGGTGTAAAAACACTGGGGCCTAACCCCATGTATGAACAATCCATAAGCAAAAACTCACCAATTGCTTGAAATTGTCCAAACCGATTGAATGATTTTAAATCGATCGAATGATTTTAATTCATTCAAACGAAATCCCAAAGTCGATCGAATGATTTTATTTTGTTCAATCGATTTCCTCATAAATCTATAACACCTAATTTTTTACCCCTAAGCAATCCGATCGAACGATTTTAATTTCGTTCACACAGTTTCACAAATTGATCGAACAATTTAGAAATCATTTGAACGATTTCTTAAAAATTAAAATTTCATTTCATTCCTCATTGGCCAAAATCGATTGAACGAGTACTAATTCCGTTCGATCAATTTTGGCCATTTCCAGTGCAGATCGGGTTCTATCATCCAGAACTCATCTCATCACCATCCAAACCGTTCTTCATCTATTTCTCACACCTAATCACTTAGATTTATAACCTAGCAGCTATAACTAGTTTAAAATAGTCAAGCTTACCATTTCCAATTATTGAATCCTTTGATCCAAAGCTCTAGCCACACAAGGGTTTCATAAAGCCCCAAATCTCGAATCTCCCTTCGATACCTAGCTCAAATCTATTAACATTTTGATCCTAGATCAATCATTCGTATTTAATACACAGTTCTCAATTTCACAACAAAATCACAATCTCATTTACTCTCTCTTAGTTCTCTCAACAACTTATCCAAGGGAAAATAAATTCCCTTTCCCCTCTCTAAACCTATAATTTGACTTGGGTGTAAACCATATATAACTAACTAAATGTATATATATATATAACCCAACTAAGAAACTTCTATTATACACCACTCCACCTCTCACACACAATCTATGCAACTTAAACTAACCAAACTAAGTCAAGCAAGTCAATGTTGACCCAATCAATCAAGGGACTAGTTGGGTTCGCTTCACGAGGCACACTATTTAAGCACAAAATTTTTGGGATGTTACATTTTCCCCACCTTGGGAATTTTCGTCGCCGAAAATTATACTCAAGGGCTCCAACGTCCATAGGAATGGTGGAGTTGAAAATGAAAACCCTAAAAAAAATTGAACAAAGCAACTATAACCTGTAACACGTGACAACACATCACGACGTATATGTAGGCCAAAACTGTTCTCATAATTTCAACCAACATATGACTCAAAGCCCTGCAAGGCAGATACATCATGGCCAATGGCCAACAATGCGTTGTTGGGCCACGAACAATTTAGGGAAAATACCCCCATTCATGCACCTGCACAAACAAGCTGTGACATTCCCATCCTGCATAAGTGTAATGGACATTCCACAGATTACACACCCAACAGTAGAGAGTAGTCTTAGCAAAAGAAAAAACTAGAAAATGGCCCACACAAGGTAGTACACCAGGTGGAACATGGGCCAATCTAGACAACAACAAAAATTTTATGCTTAAACAGTAGCAAGAAGATGCTAACGAACCAAAACCATCTAAACAATAGCCAGAACGCAGAACAGTAATTAGGTAGCAATTATATAACTCCCAAAAATAACACACCCAAAATGAGCAATGCGATATCGGAAGCATTGCACACATCAAAGAGGAAAAGATATAAAGCATCATAAAAAAGGACATGTCACGATTGTTAACAGATTTTGGGTGGCAACCATGCCACGATCATTCAAAAAGGACATACGTCCAACATACCTGTGTTAAAGAGTTACAATATCAGAAAAAAAAAATTTCTTCACAAAACCATTCAACTTGAAACCCAATAAAAACATCTCTCAAGATGCTGCGTCTCCCGACTGATCGCCACCATCACCCTGCTCTCCCGCACCCGAAGTCGACGCACCCGGGAACCATGCCTGCGCTGCCGCCATGCACTGGAGATAGTCGGCGAGGTACATGAAGCGCATCTCCTCGGTGTGCAATGCATTGTAGTAATACAATCGTCGGTTGAGGAGGCGGTTATTCTCAGCCATTTGGCAAGTGTTTGCTTCCAAAAGGGCATAAAGATCTGCAATGGTCGGTGTAGGAGCGCCCTCAGGTGGTGGTGGTGCTTGAGTCCTAGCGCGCTCATCATCGTCAAGGAAAAGTAGCTCAGATAGGAGCATCATGTGGTGGCTGGTCTTGAGCTTGTGGTTCAGGCTATGGTTGGTCTTCGACTGGTAGTTTCTTAATCAATTTCACGTATGTGCGATTCCAATCAACCATGGTGTATGGTTGGACATTACCCGTTAGTCTTTGTTCATTCTTTGAGAGTGTGTACATGTCATCCCCCGCGTAATCCTTGACCATAAGTGAAATTAGTCAAGCATATGGCATGTCTTTAACTAGTTTCTTAGCGCCCTCTAACATTTTCTTGCGTACATACTTCATCTCCTCAATGGCTACTCACAGTGCGTTAAACCATCGGCCACTGAAGGCCACAAAGAGCGCCATTTGGACTTCACCCACCCGTTCGGTTCTATGTCTTAATGGGTACAAATTGCAATGAATAATTATATCGAGCATCCAAAGCTCACATGGCAAGTCAACTCTTTTAATCGAGTGACCCGATCCCATCTGACCATGTGTCATCTCAGCCACGACATATTTGTAATCTAAAGGGGTTGGGTAAGGCTCAGCTAAGGCAATGTCCTCATGATTATAAGTGTGGAAACACTCCAAGGCATCGGCCATGTCATTGTACGTGAATGTATAGTGCCTATTGTCTATTTTGGTTCGAAGGATGGTTGGGTCAGTGATCACTTCCATGTTATGATAGAATAGTCTCATGATTTGGGGGTAGAAACTATCCTTGCACGGGCGGAGTATCTCGGTCAAACCCGCCGTGGAAATGTAGTTGAAAGCCCAATGTGTTTCGTCTCGTTTGGCAAAAAATTTAGGATCTTTGAACCACTCAGGCTCAAAATTCTTATCAGCCCACCATTCATTGGGTCGCTCTCATGGAGGTGGTGGGGGCGGTGCCTGTGTAGGCGGTGCAGAAGAAGAATTCGTCGGTGGTTTCTTCAGTGGTGGTTGTGATGAGGAACCCGTAGGTGGCATTGTAACCACGCATGACAACAAGAGATTTGGGCAAGGGTTTTGCCAAGTTTTTGTTAACCCTAAGGTCCTTGAAGCAATTTAAATTTCTAATGCCCGGGGAGTTAGAAATTACCTCTTCACACTTCCAAAGATTGAACCTCGTGAAGTTCCGAGTTCAAATGGTGCCGGAAAATCACCTAGTCGGGTGGCACTTCCAAACCCTAGAACCCCCTTTCTAAGAGAAGAAGAAGAAAATGGTAAAGGTGTTGATTTTGAAATGGGAGAAAATGCATGCCATATATGTAGGTTCCAAATTCGATCGAATGATTTTAAATTCGTTCAATCGGTTTTCAACTATTAAATGAAATCCCCAAATTTCGTTTGATCGGATACTAATTCCAATCGAACGAATTCAATTAGTTAATGTAGCCCCCAAAATTTCGTTCGATGAATTTCTACTTTCGATCGAACGATTTGCTAAACCTCACTTCTAGGCTATTTTTCACTCCACTGGCCCATCCATTTCGTTCGAACGATTTGAAAATCGATCGAACGAGTTCCTGGCAACAACTTGGGCTCCCACTGGCCATTCCATTTCGTTCGAACAATTTGAAAATTGATCGTATGATTCTCTGGCAAAACTTCAGGCCTTAATTTCTTGAAATCCTTTAATGAACTAGCTTCTATTCACACTAAAAATGTAATCCTTCATAGCGTGATTGATCACGTCATTCATAGATCACCCACATTTGCAAATCCACCAGTTAGGCAGTAGCTTATTTACTTATAAACTATGCATCAATTTTACATCTAGACCTTTATATAGTTCCATCTAGTCTTACTCACTATACTTAGAATTTTAGAGATCAACACATAAATTTCAATACAGCTTAGCTTGGTTTTACACATATCCTTCAAAAATTTGAAAATTCAACTTATAATTACAAGAAAGTTCTGACTTGTGCTCTACACCTCGCACATATCATCTACTGTTTCTCAAACAAATGGGGGTATAGTTCCTTGATTTCAGCCTCGTGCTCCAAAGTCGCTTCTTCGGCTGGATGATTCCCCCACTTGACGAGTACTAAAGGAATGATCTTAGTGCGTAGAGTTTGTTCTTTTTGGTCCAAAATTTGAGTCACTTCCTCAATCATAGTCACGCCCTCATGCAACTCGATTGGTTGATCTCCCAAGATGTATGTGGGGTCCTTTACGTACTTCTGGAGCATAGAGACATGAGAGACATTGTGTACTCTATCAAACAACGGAGGCAATCCGATGCGGTAGGCTACTTCATCGATTTGACCCAAAACTTCAAAAGGTCCAATGTAACAGGGACTTAACTTCCCTTCTTTCCAAACCTCATAATGCCCTTCATGGGCGATATCTTCACAAATACATGATCGCCAACGGCAAAGTCTAGGCTCATTCTTTTGACATTGGCATAGGTATTTTGTCTACTCTAAGTCGATTTAAGCCTCTCTCTTATCATACGAACCACTATGGCGTTATCTTCAAGTAACTCTAGACCCAATATAAATTTCTCACACGTCTCTTCCCAATTGATAGGCAATCGACATCGCCTTCCATAGAGAGCCTCATACGGCACCATTCCGATGCTCGCTTAAAAACTATTATTGTATGTAAATTCGATCAATGGCAGATATTGATCCCATGATCCTTGCAACTCTAGTATACACGCCCTGAGCATATCTTCTGTCACTTGATTTACTCGCTCTGTTTGCCCATCGGTCTATGGATGGAACTCCGAACTATAGTCCAATCGAGTGCCCATACCTTCTTGAAACTTCTGCCAAAATTTTGAAGTATATAATGGGTCACGATCAGACACATTACTTCATGGAGTGCCGTGCAAATGTATGATTTCCTTCATATAGAGTTTCGCGAGTCTTCCTACTGTATACATAGTGTTGTAGGGCAATAAGTGAGTCGACTTTATCAGTCTATCTACTACAACCCAAATAGCGTTGTACTTCTTTGCTGTCCGCGACATCCCCACGATGAAATCCATGGAGATTGACTCCCATTTCCATTTCGGTATGGGTAGAGGTTGCAATAATCCAGCAGGGTGTTTATGGTTTACCTTCACATGCTGACATGTCAAACATCTTGACACGTGTTCGGCTACATCTCATTTCAGACCTCTCCACCAATAGCTCTTCCTCATATCTTGATACTTCTCGGTGATACCAGGTTGGATCGCATATATTGACTTGTGAGCCTCATCTAAAATAGCTTACCGTAGACCGGCATCAACTGGAATAAAGAGGCGTCCCTTGAATAATAAGGAGTCATCCTCCCTTATAGAGAAATCTGATTTGGTGCCTCCAATCACCTCTTGTCGAATCTTGACTAACTTCGAGTCTTTCATCTATAGCTCGTGAATGTGTTCAAAAATCCTCAATCTCACCGTAATGTTGGCTAAAAGAGCCCCAGAAGCTTGTACCTCAATTTTTGCATCATACAATGACAAGTCTTCGAATAATTTCCACCTGTGCATTCCCATCACAAGGCTAGCTAACTAAGCCGAACCCTTACGACTCAAGGCATCTACTACGACATTAGCCTTGCCTGGATAATATTGAATGGAACAATCATAATCTTTAAGAAACTCCATCCACCTTTGTTGCCTCATATTTAGTTCTTTCTGTGTGAATAAGTATCTGAGGCTTTGATGGTCAGTGAAGATCTCAAAGGTATCCCCATATAAATAGTGTCTCCAAATATTCAATGCGAATATGACCACTACCAGTTCTAGGTCATGTGTCGGGTAACTCTTCTCGTGGTCCTTCAGCTGCCTCGACCCATAAGCAATCACATTCTTATATTGGTTGAGTACACAGCCTAAACCATTATGAGAAGCATCGCTATAAACCGTAAAGCCTCCACTGCTTGAAGGAAATGCTAGTAATGGAGCTGAAGTGAGCCTCTTCTTGATTTTTGGAAGCTCTTTTTGTACGTTTCAGTCCACTTGAATCTCACATCCTTCCGTGTGAGCCTCGTCAGTAGTCTCGATGTTTTTTAAAATCCCTCTACCATATGCCTATAATACCAAGCTAGACCAAGGAAACTATGAATATCTGTCATCGTCTTTGGTTGTTCCCATTGCACCACGGCCTGGATCTTAGCTGGATCCACCGTGACACTATCTTTTGAGATGACATGTCCCAAAAAGCTAACTTTCTCTAACCAAAACTTGCACTTATTGAGCTTGGCGTACAGTTGGCGTTCACGTAGAGTTTGTAGAGCAATTCTCAAGTGTTCTTCATGTTCCTTCTTTGACTTAGAGTATATCAGAATATCGTCGACGAATACAATGATGCAGGAGTCCAGGTGTAGTTTAAACACCTGATTCATCAAATCCATAAATGATGCCAGTGCATTCGTCGAACCAAACGGCATCACTAAGGACTCGTAGTGTTCGTAGCGCGTCTTGAACGCTGTCTTCTGGATGTCTTCCGCCTTAACTCTCAACTGATGGTATCCAGATCTCAGATCGATCTTGGAGATGTACCTTCCTCCTTATAGCTGATCAAACAAATTATCAATCCTAGGCAATGGATATCGATTCTTGATAGTTAGTTTATTTAACTGTCAATGGTCGATGCATAGCCTCATCGATCCATGCTTCTTCATGACAAATAAGATAAGCGCACCCCAAGGAGACACACTCGGTCTTACAAACCTCTTGTCTAAGAGCTCTTGTAACTGCTCTTTTAATTCCTTCAACTCAGTCGAAGCCATTCTATATGGTGCCTTGGAAACCTACTCCGTTTCAGGTGCCAAGTTGATAAGGAACTCCACCTCTCTATCCGAAGGTAGTCCTGGTAATTTTTCTGGAAAGACGTCGTAGAACTCACATGCAATTGCGATCTCAGAAATAACATTCTTCCCTTCCTTGTCATCTTTCAAAAATTCCAAGTAACCACTGCATCCATTTCTTATCAAACGTTCGGCTTTGATGGCGGACACAAGTGGCAGAATCTTTGTTCTCACCCCTACGAATCAGAATGATCTTCTTGTATTCAGCCTAAAGATGACAACTTTGTTATTACAATCAACCGTTGCACAATATTGTGACAACCAGTCCATATCCAAGGATCACATCAAATCCTTGCATGCCTAACAAAACTAAATTTGCTGGTAGTTCAAAGACATCCCCATCTCTAATGGTCACTGTCACCGACCTACAGACCAAGTCTATATCTATTACTTCTCCGGTCGGAATAGACACTACCAAGACAAAATCCAAAACCTCTGGTTTAACCTTCATCTTCCTTGTAAATCGAGGAGTGACAAATGAATGAGTAAACCCTGGGTCTATCAATACTCTAGCCACGTATGCTACATCACTCCCCTTCCCATACACTTGTAAAGTACCTATAAAGCATACACATTTTAGCATTCCACTCATGCCACAGGTCAAAGCATGAGATCAATTAGATCAACTAATCTTACAAATATAATCTATATAGATACACCTCTATCTAAAAAAAAAAAAATTTCAATACATTTGATACAATGTATAAATTAAACCAAATAAAGTCTCACCTTGTATGATATCATTGGGGTTCTGAGCCTCCTGAGCCATAACTGCATCGGCCCTTCCTTGTACAACCGACTTCTTTGCTTGGATCGGTCTTGGTGTAGAAGCAGAAGCTGTTCTTCCCTTGTTCAGCTCCGGATTATCCCGAATTATGTGGCCTATCTTTCCACATTTGTAGCATGCCACCATTCCCCGTCTACAGTCAACTATTCTGTGAGACTTGCCACACTTGGCACAAGTCTCATTTAGTGTATAAGAGGCTGCTCGTGAGGAGCCTTGAGTAGCGGACACTCAGGTGGTTGCAATAGAGCTCTCATATCAGATCGGCCTCACCAGGGTGGATACAGGTGGCCTAGAAAATTTTCTATACGCAATTTGTCTAGGGACCGGAGCTGGTGCCATAAGCCTCTGGTTTTTATTCCCTGAGTCATACTCACCCACTCTCCCTTGAATTGGGCTACCTTTATCCTGTTTCTCCCTCCATTTGTACATGTTATTAATAACCCTTTCAGCCACGATCACTTTTCCCATCACGTCCGCATAGTTTTCAAGTGAAAAAACAAAACTCTCTCACTGATGTTCGACCTCAGACCTTCCTCAAATTTTTTGGCCTTCATTACTTCTGTGGATACTAACTCAAGTGTGAATCGTGATAGGCGTGTAAACTCCACGCCATACTCTCGCACAGTCATGCTTCCTTGCTGCAGATTTGCAAAGTCTCTTCTCATCTGAACGCTCACCTGTTTGGGGAAGTACTCCCTATTGAACTCTCTAACAAAGTCCGCCCAAGTCCATAGACGGTGAGGGTCCTCAACTTCCCTTTTTCTCAATACCGATTTCCACTAGGAATCGACATCTCCCTCAAGCTGGAAGGAGGCCTAGCCTACCTTCTCATCCTCTGTACTCAGCAGCCTATTCAGTAGCTTTTCCATCTAGTTTAACCACTTTTCAGCTTCTAATGGATCTGTCTGCCCGTAGAAGCTAGGAGGTCTCAATCTCCTAAAATCAATGAATGACGAGGGCAACAACGCTGGACGAGATGGTGGTGGTGGCTAATGACTATTGGCATTGTTAGTCGCCAATAGTGCAGTCTGCTTGGCCAGTAACACGGTTTGCTGCGTCTGTTGGGCCATCGCAGCGGCCACAGCTTCCATGGCAAATGCCATATGATCAGTCGCATCACCCTCCTATCTTCCCCATCATGAGGATTCCTTTAGTCTCTACTAGACCCCACACGAATCTCATCTTCACCTCTCAGATTCCTACTTTGGCTACGTCTAGGTCGACCTCTTCCTCTATAAGACATCATGCTCTGCACATGAAACCAAAGTTTCATTACCAGAAGATCCCTACACTCTGACAAAATCCAGGACTTATTAGAAATTCTAAAAAAAATACTCTGATACCAACTGTGACAGCCCGAATTTCAGCACCCTAAAACCCGTACCATCGACATGACCCTCGAGGTCGTGCCCCATATAAATACATGGAACACTTGGTATATCCAAACAACCATAAGTAAAATATAAACAAAAGAACTAGCATATAACTAAATCTCTAATTCTACTATAGAATACCAAAAATATGTAACCCAAAAGATTGTTCTAATCTCATGCCTCTATATGGGCAAAAGAACCAACCCGAACCATCAGTGCCATAACTACGATCACCCCAGATGGTTCGATAAAAGAATATTATATATTATATTATCCTTATAAAATATGGCTAGACATACTAAGTCGAAATTGTCTCTCTCAAATAACTATCAAAGTACGCAAAGGGTCTTCTAAAAGAACCTCTCAGGAGGGGGCTCAGACTCCTCCCCTGGAATGTAATCCGAGTCCTTGAGATCGACATCACCAGAAATAGCCCCTATCTCAGAACCTGTGACATATAGTTAAAGGGTGAGCTACATCCTAGCTCAATAGGGAAGATATCTGAACAAGTACATCAATCTTACTCACATACATTTCATGATATAAACAAGCATGATTTTTTCAATATAAAACAATTAGAAAATAGTTTGAAATGTAAAAAGGATAAATTGAATGCTTTTGTTACACTACTCATGACATCTTATACTCACTAATTTTCATATTTGCAACATGGCTGGTCTCATGACTTAAATCAATTAACTAAAATAATCCCCGAGCAATATAGCATTGAGCCCCGATGGAATACCCTCCATCGTCTTCTAATCAGACTATTTTTTATGTAATGGGCACATAACTCCAATACATCCCTAGGATGTCTACTGGTGTACGGATTGGCCGCCGTACCGGTCACGGATATCCTACCGAGTCAATCACGGGTATACCGTCACGTCGATGGGGTATTCTACAAACCTTAAATCGATTATACACTACATATAGTTATTCACCCTGTAATTGTGCTAAATACTTAATAATTCACAGCCTGTTCAAAACCCATTCATGGACCTTCACATAACGTGGATCTTTACATCCACCCTACGTCCTTGGGATGTCGCACATTCAAATGCATCTTTCAGATGCCCAATGCATGTATACATCCCTGGGATGGCTCAATTCTTACACTCATTGATTTCATCATTTATCTGTGTACGCCCACACACCTTACTTTCATATACCATTTTTAGCATTTTAAATTCAACTCAGCCTTAAATGAACATGCATCCATATAATATCACTACATACATGCTCTCGTAATCAAGTGTACAAGTTCTGTTATTCCCTACCTCACACACGAGTTAAATCCATGGGTTCTGCAATCCGAGCTAGTACTCAACCATCCCTAGGTCCGGCTTATCCTAGACCTGGCCAAACACACATAACATATCACTATTGGTGTAAAAATACTGGGGTTAGAAGCTTAACCCCATCTATGAATAGTCCATAAGCAAAAACTCACCAATTGCTTGAAATTGTCCAAATCGATCGAATGACTTTAAATTGATCGAACGGTTTGAAAAATCGATCGAACAATTTTATTTCGTTCAATAGATTTCCTTATCGTTCAATCGCTTTCCTCATAAATCCATAACACCTAATTTTTAGTCCCTTAGTAAGCCGATCGAATGATTTTAATTTTATTCGTACAGTTCCACAAATTGATCGAACGATTTAGAAAACATTCGAACAATTTCTTAAAAATCAAAATTTCATTTCATTCCTCATTGGTCAAAATCAATTGAACGAGTACTAATTCTATTCAATCGATTTTGCCCATTTCCAGTGCAGATCGAGTTCTATCATCTTGAACTCATCTCATCACCATCCTTCATCTATTTCTTTCTCACACCTAATCACTTAAATTTATAACCTAGCAACTAAAACTAGTTTAAAATAGTCAAGCTTACCATTTCCAACGGTTGAATCCTCTGATCCAAAGCTCAAGCCACACAAGGGTGTCATAAACCCCCAAATCTCGAATCTCCCTTCGATACCAAGCTCAAATCTGTTAGCTTTCCGATCCTAGATCAATCATTCATATTTAATACACCGTTCTCAATTTCACAACAAAATCACTCTCATTTACTCTCTCTTAGTTTTCTCAACAACTTAACTAAGGGAAAATAAATTCCCTTTCCCCTCTCTTATGACCTACAATTTGACTTGGGTGTAAAGCATATATAACTAACCAAATATATATATATATATATATATATATAACCCAACTAAGCAACTTCTATTATACACCACTCCACCTCTCACAGACAATCTATGCAACTTAAACTAACCAACCTAAGTCAAGCAAGTCAATGTTGACCCGGTCACACAAGCGACTAGTTGGCTCCGCTTCCTGAGGTGCACTATTTAAATCCTAATTAAAGCAAGATATTAACCAATTAAATTCTGATTTAAAGAAATTAATCAATCATACTAAAATCTAATTAACTTAATTAATTAATCATGCTGAAATAAAATAAATCTACTAATTAATTATACTAAAAAGATAAAAAAGCAATTAATTAATTCTAAAATTCTTAAAAATAAAGGGTTTTGGGCCCGCTATGCTAAGGAGGATTGGCCTCATTCCTGAGTACCCTCCGTAAGCTCCCTTGGGCAAATCGGGTGGCTGAGATTAAAGATAAATTAGATTGTAGACTGTAAAATAGTATTTTAGATTTTTCAGAATAATAATTATGAATTAAGTTATGAACTAGATTTATAAAAACTAAAATTAGTATTTAGGACTTTTGGAGATATTAAAATAAGGAATTTAAATTAGAATTTAAATTTTTAGGACTGAATTCGGATTCGAAATCAGAATGTCAAACCGTATGATTAAGGAATGGTTCTAGAATCCAAGGATTAGAGCCAGAAATTAATGATAGGACTGAAAATTAAGATTTTAAAGTGGAATTAAAGCCAAGGGTCGCTAAATTAGACCGTTAGATTAAGGACTAGTTTTGAATTCAGAGAATTAGAACAAGATATTAAATATTTGCGGTCTAAAATAAAGGGTGCTACAATCTCGAACTGAAAATTAAAATCTATGATTAAAACTAAATGAAAAAAAAAAATCCTAGGTCTAAAACTAAGATTTTTACCTAGGATCGGGGCTGCGGAGAGAAATCTAGAAGATTCGATGCTTGAATTTCGAAATCATGACTAGGTTGCTCTATGGGTTTGTCCTCGGCGTTCTCTGGTTTCGAAATCCCAAAAAAATTCGTTCTCTCTTCGAAAATTGCCCAGCCTCTTGGGTGAATTAAGAAGAAAATATTTTATAGGTTTTTCTTCAATTACGCACCCATTTCTAGGTGTTTAACTGAATTACGCGCCAGTTTCCCGGTGCTTAATCTGTTTGAGTCAGTCACCGACTCAGTGAGCGATCGGCTGACTTGCTCAGCGAGTTTCTTAGTCCTAATAGCATTAGGGATAATTGTGTGCTTGTTAGGATGTGTGCAATCTAGTTAAGCGTTTCTGTAGAAGCGCTCAATCAAGGAAACTTAGAGATCAAGGACAGTGAGGGTAGGCTGGGCTTAGGCCAACTTCTCACTGGTGGTTGGGCGTACAATCGATCGCGCATCTAATTGCAGGCGCGTCGTCGAGTCTCAAGATGGTCCGGGAAAGGGAGTTTGGTCTGAAAGGGGGACTGATTGCATTTTTGTAGTCTGGCGTGCAATCAAATTACGCGCACGGTTTTAGGTGCTTAGTTCGAGGTTGTCCAGGTCTGGTCTCTAGTCTGAAATGCAAGGCTATTATTTCAGCTTGTATTCTGACTATATACTATTACTTTAGTATATAGTCTCCCTACATTGGGATCTAAGCCACAGAGCTATTATTTTAGCCTATGGTTATGTACTATTATTTTAGTGCATGGTCCCATGTCAGGGGTATGAGGTCAAAGGTTGATCGAACAAATTCGTATATTCTGAGAGGGCAAAATGGGAGTGTCTTCAGATGCCCCTCTTCGGCGCGCTCTTGCGAAGTAAGAATGCGTCGAAGAAGTAGACACCCCTCATTCGAAGTGTCTTCTCGTTTCTCTTAGGAAATCACAAATGTGAATTGGTGATGCTGATATGACATGCTTGGCTTTCTTATCTATCAGCACAAGCTAAAATGGAGCATTTGAGGGGCAAATGGTAGTTGTTGAAGGACACTTTTCGGGTCTGTGGGTGCATGGCGCATCCCGCCCCATGACGTGAGCAAACAGAGAGATTTTACGCAATCAAGGTATCAGGGCGTCAATCAAATGTCCAAAATAAGGTCTAAGAACTGATAATACTAAAATGAAGTATCACATAATGTCAAAGGCTTTTGCAAGTCATGTCAGACCGGGTGCATCATTGCTTATACCAATGTGCGTTAGGCGTTCTTTTTCCAATAGGCATTTGTATGTTTTTAGATTAAATGTAGTCAATGTTTGGTTTCCTAGGGGAATGGCTGGTAATTGAGGTGGGGGTCTTGTGAGTTGTGCTCAATTGAGTACTGTGCAGTGGCGCGTTCACTCGATTCATCTAGAATCGGCCTCCAAGTTGGGAATTCTAGTCCTAATATGTTTGAAAAAATGATTTTGTGCAGTGGGATATGCGCTTGATTGCGAGTTTAGGGGTTGGCCTGTAAGTTGGGTAATCTAGTCCTAATGTGTCTGAACAAATGATTTTGCGTAGTGGAGTATGCGCTTGATTCAATTCTGTGTAGTAGAATATGCTCTTGATTGCAAGTTCAGGAGTCTTAGGAGTTAAAGGTCAGGTTCAAGTGTAATTTATTGCATGCAGGTGATGGGGCGCTTAATCAATTTTTTTTTATAGCATTTTTGGTATTTAAAGAAAGGTGAGTTGGGTCTATTTATCTTCTTGCTTCATTCTTCTCTTTCTTGCTTTATTTATTTATTTTTGTTTTGTGAAGTAAAGGGGTTTTTTTTTTTAAATAAAGGGGTTTTGAAGATTTGAGGGTTTTGAAAATTCAAAATTTAAGGGATTTTAACTTAAGATCAATTCGGTGGTAAAATGGCAAAAAATGTGGCTTTCGAGATGTCGCTGAGCAGATCCACCAGTATAGGATTTGTGGACCCGACCGTTGTGGTTGTCAAGATGACACTTGGCATGCCGGATACTCCGTCTAACCTTCTGGGCAAATACAAATGATTGTCTCTTATGGGAGGACTACAGTGCTTCACGAGTTGAGAGAGACAGATTTTGAAAACATTTGACTTAATCATAGCTAACTATATATATTTGTAATATCAAGTAATTTAAAAATGGGTAGTACTTACCTGGGGGTGATACTTACCTGGGTTGTGCGTAGCTTATGGCAGGATTGGTGATGTTGTAGTGCCGCAATGGGACTTTGAGAATTTCTCCTCTTCAGGTCTGCTATGGCAGGGCTTGGCAGTTGTGATGTGATGTCTTGTGAGAAATGATGTCACGATAGGACCTAGGGATTTATCTCTTTCTTTGGCAACGTGCTGGGTGAGTCCTGGTGGGATATGGGGATCAATTCGGGAGAGAGAGAGAGGAGCCCTTTGCCTTACCGATGGGAGATGCTAAAGCTTTCCCTCTTTTCATCATACGACGTGGCATATGTTGTCTGAGCTTTCTTTTTTTTGGTTGTAATGTTCACAATGGGATGTCTACTGAGCATAGTTAGAGGTGGCGTGCTCGCATTCTTGGGAGATTTGCGCGATGGAGCGTTGGTGTCTTTCTTTGGCAGATCTTGGGTTATAAAACTAATCACGTTGTGGTTGTGTCGTGATCGGCTTCGTGCTTTTGGCTTTTCGTGATGGGTCATGAGGGTATGATTAATTTATTAGGATAGAACTAGATATTGAGGTGATATCGCATGTGTACACGTTATCGCGACGGAGACGGGTGTTGTCAATGCTTCTTTCTCGTGTAAGGGTAAGCAATGGGATGGGTGAGTAAATCATTTTTTTTGGAACAACTTATGAGGCTACGGGATGGGACAAAAGAATTTTGGCCGTGAAGCAATAAAAGGTATGAGGGTGTAGATTTTTTCCAAAGTCAAGTATTACGTGCCTGTTTTAGGTCGCTCAATTCGATCGTGCGCCGATTTTCAAGGGTGCGATCTCAAGCTTGAGGGGCTGTTTACGTGCGTGGGAGTATGCGTGTGATTGTATTCCGCGTTATAATATAAGTGCGTGATCAGAGCGCCATCAGGTCAGTGTACGGGTGACTTTTCAGATTGCGCGGCAGCAGTGTGTCGTTTGATAGATTTACGCGGTTCATGGAGTGCGCACGATCGGAGCATCGCGTAGTTGGCGGGGGCGATGGCTTATTTGCGCGCTTGGGTGGTAGCGCGTGTTTTGGATTGTGTGAATCGTGCGTGGTGCATGATCGAATTAAAGGCACGTGTCTGAGCGCGTGATTAAGTTCGTACTCTATATATGCGATAGAGCTTTCATTTGTGTTTCATTCTCTAGTTTAGTCTCAAGTTTTGATCCTTTTTTGTATATTTTGTACTCTGAAATTTATGTTTTAGCGATATCGGGCGATCCAACCGTCCGACTGGGATGTCATTTCTTCCTATATTCATTATTTTGCGTGATCTCCGTCCTAAGGTGAAGCTCATGGGTAGCGTTATTCTGAGAATGGGCGGTATTGGGAATGAGTGCACTTGTCTTCACATTGATCCTTTTTAAGGAGTAGTGAAGCCAACATTGAGGAGGCAGCGGTGGAGGAGGTGAAGATAGCGGAAGAGGAGGAGTAAGAAGTGGAGGGATGTGTTTCCCAACTAATGCTCCCTGAAGTCTCCGATTGGACGCTCCAAGCGGAATCTGTTCCTTACTTCGTCTCAGTTTTGAATCCAGTCTTCATTTTAAGTTATAGGTTAATGTTTTAGGTTTTGATTTTGGGTTATAAATTCAGGAGGTATGCTTCGGTGATACTTGTAAAATTTTTGAGTTATGAATAAAGGGGCATTTTTTTATTTCGTCGTGCTTGTTTATTCTTATAAGCTTCATAGTGGATTAGTTAGATTTATCTTATTTGTTTGACTTAGTTTTGATTTTAATTTTTTAGGATTCATTCTGATTTTATTTAGGGCTTATCTCGAGGTTAATTCGCTTTATTGAGCTTGGCTTAGAGGGTTTACTTAGTCCTGTTTGGTTTGTTGGCGGCATTTTTTTTTGTCCTAAACAAGTCAAGGTCTCATTTTAGAGGACTTTTTTTTTTGTTTAAAGTTTTTGTCTAATTTAAGGTTTGATTTTAACTTGAGTTTTAGTATTTTGTTTGATTCAACATGAGGCTTAAAAGGTGTGAGTTTTCAAAGGTTCTAGATGGGTGTTAAATGCTTAAATCCTATTGGTTTATCTAGACTTGGGGAGATTGATATTTCTTAGGGGGTTAAGTGTTGTGTGATTATTGGTTCATCTGAGTCCGTCACGGATTGTGGTCTTTCAAAGGGGGTATTGTGTCGTTTAGATTTAATTGGATTAGAAAGGTTTAAAGGTGTGACCCTTGTCATTTGGTAATTCAGGAGGTATAGTTTATAAATGTGTGAGCTAAAAGTTTTGGATTCTCGTTGTTTAGTTTTGGATTCTCGTTGTTTTGAATTTTATTTCAAGTTTGAGATTAAAAGTTTTGGGGCATTTTTTGTTTTATTTTGGGGCATTTTCTTGTTCATTAATGTCTTTTCTTCCTTTCTTTCTTGTATCCCGGGTGTTGGACCCGAAGAGTTGTGTTTATTGCGTGGATTATTAAGAATGGACGGGATTGGTAATGCAAGGTAGCAGTCGAATTGCTGCCATGCTAAGGGAAGAGAGGAAGATGGGATTTTTGGTTTCCCGAATAAATCCGGATTCGGGCATAATGCTTGAATGTGCGGAATTTAAGTTTCTTGTTTTAAGTTGTATATTTAGAGGGTATGCTCTCAGTGTATTTTATAATTATTTTATTTTTTTGTAAAGAGATTTTGTTTTTTTTATTTCGTTTGTGGCAATTTCTATTTAGCAAATTTTGGTTTATTTGGTAGCTTGCTTCGATTTGTTTTGAGTGTGATGCCTATTTATTTAAATTTGGTCTGATCTTATTTATTTATTTTGATCTGGGGTGTGTTGGGAGCAGTTTTTGGTTTAGTTTTGCTTAGGTTCAAGTGCATAAATGATGTGGGGCACTTTTTTTTAGTTTAGTTTAGTCTTAGTTGGAGTGTGTAAGTGATGGGGGCATTTTTTCATTTTTTTTTGTTTAGTTTGGTCTTAGTTGAAGTATATAAATGATGTTGGGGGGAATTTTTAGGCCTATGAACGTGCTGTCCAGGGCATTTTTTTTCTTCTTTGTATTTCTGTTTCTGGAGAATTACGCGCTTCACTCCGATCACATAAATTAATTGCGCGCCAGAGGGTGAATGCGCGTTCAAAGTATCAGAACGTCGTTAAGCACCAGTTTTTGGTTGTTTGACCGATTTAAATGCATGGTATCGGACGGGTCATTAGGGCGATGGTTGGTCACTATACGGGAGACCATTGGCATTCACCTGCCACTATGTGGACGCTTGAAGCGATTACGCGCTTAATAGGCTACACGAAACCAGATGGTCGGATTAGTTTAAGCGGGCGACAATTAGTTTGCGCGCTTAAGACCGGTCGTGTGATCTGAAATAACCGCGAGAACAGTCGTGCGTGATTCGATTGCGTGCGTGAGTGTACGCGTGCGATTTGGATAGGTTTTTATATAGTTCAAAATATTTCATTTTCGTCGCACGATCCGTTTTAGTCTTCGATTCTCTGTTTCCTTGTTACTTTGTGCTTGAATTTTCATGTTTTCGTGATATTTCATGATCCGGTCGTCCGTTTCGGGCACCGTTTCTTTTATTTTCTTTATTTTTTGTTTCTTTTATTTTCTTTATTTTTTCTAGCTCTTTGTTCTAGAATGGAGTCTGAGGGTGGTAGTAGGCACGATATTACTATTTCTAAATTAGAGAGGATGTTAGGGGCGGAGATAGGTGAGACTTCTGAGGCTCGGGCCGACATCGTCGGGGAGGTGGATGTTGGGGAGGTGGTTAGAGAGGAGGTACTTGCGGTTGACCAGTCGGGGGTCAGGGAGGAGGAGCTTGAGATTGAGCAAGGAGTCACTGAGGATTAGGGTGAGAGGGTCGAGAGTGAGAGAGCTGAGGGTGCGGTTGAGGATGAGAGGGCTGAGGGTGAGAGGTAGAGGCCAGCTTACGATCTGAGATTGATCGATTGGTAAGTGTCTTTATAAATATAATTTAGCATTGTGAGCTTGTCAACTGATGTGTTTATTATTATTCGTAGAGAGCCAAGCTCACTGCTAGAGGTTCCGTTCCAGCATTTGATCCATCTTCAGTTGCTTCTTCCAGTCGGGAGGATCCAGCGATGGCTCAGCTTTGGGCTGAGCTAGATCATTAGGTAAGTTCCATTCAATCTTTTATCTTGTTTATGTCATTACATTAGTTTGTTGGGTGTCATTGTCTTGAGTGGGTGGAGAGGATCCACACCTCTCGAGTGGTACGGCAGCTGGGGCTCGCTTAGGGAGTCCCTCCAGAGATTCGCCACAGAGTGGCGAAGAGGATGACAGACCCTCCTAGCTAAAATGTCACAGAGTGGATGGTGCTTCAGATAGCAGATTTTAGAGCTGGGCGACTAGGGTTACTGGGGCACATGACGAGGCGGACGCCCGGGAGCATGTGCGGTGGTTTAGTGCATTGGGTGGAAGGCGCCTCTCCACACGTCCCTTCCACGGGAGTGGCTCTTTCGCAATCGGTGGGTTGGAGTTGGTGTCAGTTTTGAGGGAGAGGTTGGTTGTGTTGGAGCAGGGACATCTGACCGCGAGCGTGCGGGGGGCATTAGATTCTCTCCATAGGGCGATGGAGGGGATGAGGAGATGTTGCACTCCTTAGCCTCCTCGGCTGCTCAGGCTGGGGCAGCGGAGGATGAGTTGAGGGCTCAGCTAGCGGTGACTTGACGGCTCCTGGTGAGTTAATTTAGGGTTTTTTTTTTCTTTTATGTGGATTTGGTCTTCTGGTCGTTCTGATATGGTTGTGGTGTCTCATTTTATTTTATTTTGGACAGTCTGTGAGGGAGGATGAGGTTGCTCGTTAGACAGCGATGATCGAGTTGTTACGCGAACAGTAGCATGCCGACCGAGAGGTGGAGGCTAGCTTACAATCTGAGATTGATCGATTGGTAAGTGTCTCTATAAATATAATTTTGTTAATTGTTAGCATTGTGAGCTTGCCAACTGATGAGTTTATGATTATTCGTAGAGAGCGGAGCTCACTGCTGGAGGTCCCGTTCGGGCATTTGATCCATCTTCAGTTGCTTCCTCCAGTCGGGAGGATCCAGTGATGGCTCAGCTTCAGGCCGAGCTAGATCATTGGGTAAGTTCCATTCAATCTTTTATCTTGTTTGTGTTATTTCATTAGTTTGTTGGGTGTCATTGTTTCGCTTTCTTAGTAGCTTACTAATATCACGCGGTATTTCAGCGTCGGGTTGTCGAGGATCTTCAGGTGAGGGAGGCGACTGCTGCCTCTCTGCACCTAGAGAGTCAGGTATAGTTTTTTTTAGTGTGACATAATTCTATTTCAGTTATTTCATCTTTATTTTGTTCTGACATGTCTTGTTTTGGTTTCTTTGGTTCTTTGTGCAGGCTGTTCCGGACTCCGCTCCTGAGGCTCACCCTCAGGAGTCTGTTCCTATCCCTACTCAGGTATGTTTTAGTTATTATGTTCATAGTTTATTTATCATTATAATATTTTTCTGATGTATTTATTTATTCTTGTTGCAGCCGCCTATGTTCCTTATTCCTTCTGTGCCTCCTGCTGATCCAATGAATGCAGAGACGGTTGGGTGACTTCTAAAGGAGAGGTTAGATCTGGTATAATTCTTTCCTTTTCAAAGTTTCTTATTTTATTCATGTATATATATATATATATATTAGTTTTCTTTTCACTTGGTGTGGTTATGCAGGTCCGTCAGCTTGAGGAGGCGCGTCTAGAGGTGGCGCGAGCGCGCGCTACTCCCGAGGAGAGATGAGTCCGTGGGGAGATGCAGAGTCTAAAGGACCTGGTCATTAAGATGATGGTCACATAGAGGACTAAGATCGAGGCGTTAGAGGCGGCACATCGAACAACGCGGGCGGAGATGCAGGTGATCCTAAATTGGTTGCAGTATCGTCTGACAAGGATTGAGTGAGGGGTGCGTAGGTTGGTCAGTCAGCTTGATGGCTCGGAGTCGAGGGCCACGGGTTCCTCGACTGGGCAGTCTCGACACACGTCACATGATCGTGTCAGGGATGATGCTCGTAGGGATTCGACCGTTCATGATATTCTTGCAGGGTATCCTCCTAGTTCTCAATCGAGGTGGTCTGTTAGCCAGACGAGTGAGGGGAGCTCTATAGATGACCGATCTATGAACCTCTGAGCTGATGATACCAGGGACAGCAGCGCTCAGCCATCTGAACGGCAGTGTAGGGAGTAGGTGTGTGTGTGTGTTTTTGTATCCATAGCATGTGCGTGTTGTATATATAGGGGGAATGCCCTCGGTGACAAGTAAAAAACAAATGAAAAGATTTTGACATATATATATATATAGAGATTTTTGGTTTAGATGTACCTGATTGACTCCTTTTTCTTTCAGTTACCTCTTATGTCTACTTTTGCTTCTTTTTTTTAGTTGCTTTAGTACCATCGACTGTCATTGGGACTTGGATACTTTCTTACCTGGCCTGGTGACGGTTGAAGGTTGCCTCATATCTGCACATGTGAAAGTAATGATGTCAGTAGTTTTGTTCTCACCGTTGGTAGTTGTCAAGGGGGGTAAGTGTCTCAGACCGGAGTCTGATAGCAAAAGATGAATATGTGCTCTTTTTTTCTTTTCTTTTCTTTTTCTCTTTTTCTCTTTCTTTTTTTCTTTTTCAGAAAATGAAATTAATGCAACAGGGAAGGAAAATAGCTAAGATAGAAATGAAACAATAAAAATAAAAATGTCCCAGTGTAGGAGCATGGTATGATTGACAGTATGATATTTTCGGTAGCATTTTCCAGATGGTAACTTCGTCGTTCCTTATCTTCTTTGTGAACAAGCCGACATTTCTGATATGATTTTTTTTGTAATCCAAAAAAATGCCTCAGCGTCAAGATGCAATGGAACTTTTCTGGGTTTCGAGATAAGCATTTTGGGTCTATAAGCATCATGAGTATTTGGTGAGTTAGTTTTGAAGAAAAGTTGACCGGTACTGTCATCGAATCGGGGAGGTCTCTTTGATTAGGTCAGTTGTATACGGGTGTCTATCTCAGGGTGGTGGTCATCATATCCTATGGTTATTAGGGAGAAGTGTGGTAGGTATAGTAGGTGATTGCATCAATCATCATTCATCAGTTTTTAGTTTAATTTCTAGGAACATCTTGTAAGGCTTCTGATTTATCGTTCGAAATAAAAATAGAAAAGGGGGGTAAGGCTCAGTGATGCGGGGAATACTTTGTATCTAATGCTTCCCAAAAGGGATAAGTAACAATCTTTTTCTCAGAGGAGATACAGGATGCCATGATCGGCCTCCTTCGTCATATTTCGGTGCCATCAAAACCTCACATTCTATGGTTAGCAGAAGTTTATCCTCCCGCCACCTTACGACGATATCTAGTAGTGTAAGGACATCAGGGGTGCCCTCGCAGCTTGCTTATACACTTCTAGTAGAGTTACCAGAGATGTCCTCACGGCCTGCTTATGCTTCCTTGAGCTCATTGACTTGTTCATTCGTCGTAATGCTGTCACTCAAAATTTTTGATGTATGTATTCTTGAAAGCATCCTGCTAGCGTAAGAATAATGAGTTTTGATTGAACCTAACATCTTCATTTTTTTTTTTTTGCTCTAACATCTCCTCTAATGGCGGGGGAAGGGAAATGAGGATCGGGCGTTACTTATGCTTTTGAAAGAGGTTAGATAAGTCACTAGTCCTTTAATCAGATTGCCCGAGTGAGAAAAGGGGGGTGATAAATTGGAGATCTTAAGGATATTCCGAGAATTGAAGGTGTACGACCAATGAATGGGTCGTGACGACTACAGGGGTGATAAGTATAAGTATTTATCCACGGGATGTGACGATCATAGGGCTAAGGGTAATATTTTCTAAGGTACATGGCGTTCCAAGGGCTAGGGAGTTCTTCCCCGTCACTGTTTGCCAATTTGTAGGCATTTCCAGGGTATGAGGTTGTAATGACATATGGGCCTTCCCAGTTCGGTTTCAGTTTTCCTTTCGGATGGGCATGCTTGGAAGGCATGATTTTCTTCAAGACTGATTCTCTAATATTAAAGGTTCGTTCAAGAACTTTCTTATCGTAAGCCCTGGCCACTCTCCTCTAATATACCTGAGCATGATCAGCTGCCCTTAGACTTCTTTCATCGAGCTACTCTAGCTGCGTGAGTAGGGAAATTCTCCTCTCGTCTAAGAATAGCTCATTATCGAGTTAAATCCATAAGGATGGTACTTGTATCTCATATGGTAGGACTGCCTCCATCCCGTAGGTAAGGAGGTAGGGAGTTTGGCCAGTGGTCGTACGAATAGAGGTCCTATAGGCCCAGAGTTCTTCTGGTAGTCGTTCAGGCCAGTCGGCCCCATTGCTTGTTTCTATTTTGTGTTTCAAGATTCAAATCAGCATTTTGTTCGTAGCTTCTGCCTGTTCGTTTCCTTGAGGGTAGAATGGTGATGAGTGGCGTAGATCAATGTCGTACTTCTTACATAATTTCTTCATTTTCTCAGTGATAAATTGTGGTCCGTTGTCAGTGACAAACATCCTGGGTACCACAAACCTGGTGATGATATTTCGAATGATAAACCTTACGAGTGTTGAAACAGTGATTCTGACATAGGATTCAACTTCTGCCCATTTGGTGTAGTATTCGTTCGCCATAAGTATGAACACGTACTTGTGAGTGTTTCCAACGGTGTCTGTGAAAGGTCTAAGGACATCGAAGGCCCACATCGAAAATGACCATGGCGAGGTCATAGTATTCAATGCAACTAATGGAGCTTTGATGAGTGCGGCGTGTTCTTGACTTTGCTTGCAGGATTGGACGTAGAGGTGGTAATTTCTTATCATTATCGCCCAAAAGTAGCCTTGTCGTGTAATTTGATTAGTGAGTCTCTGTCTATTGGAGTGGGCGTCACAGGCACTGGCGTGTGCTTCCCAGATGATGTATTATCCCTTGGCAGGCGTGACACATCGTAGTATTACTCCTTTAGTGAAGGCCTGTTTGTATAATATTTCGTTGAGTATGCAGAGTCGGGTGCATCTATTCCTTATAGTCTTTCATTCAATCTTTGTAGTGTGTGGAGGGACGTGTTGATGTTTCAAAAAGTTTTAGATGTCGAAATACCATGGTTGTCCATCGTCGGTCAGCGATTTTTTAAATCTGAACATAGTGACTTCGGTTTCGGTCTTGACGTTCTTTTCCGGGGTGATTGCTTCTTTTGGTCCTATACTTGTGGGGAGAATGGGTAATTCTCTCTTGACAGTTCATGCTACCTCGTGGGCGGGTACTGTCAGCTTTTCAATGAAGAAGGTTTTGGTATTTTGCCCGATGGGTATTTGGAAGACCGAGGCCAGCGTGGCTAAGGAATCTGCGAGCTCGTTTTCTAATCTAGGGATGTGAGTGAAAGAGATTCTTTCAAATTTCTTTACTAAATATTGACCAGTTTCTAAGTATGTCATTAATCTCCTTTCGTTAGTTTTCCATTCTCCTATGACTTGTGAAATTACTAGTTTAGAATGACCGATTGTTTTTAACTGTTTAACACCTAATTATAGTGCTGCTCGTAGTCTAGCTATAAAGGTTTCATATTCTATTACATTATTAGTGACATGGAAATATAGTTGAAAAGCTTTATGTATGACAACTCCTTATGGGCTTAGGAGGACTATTCCGATGCCTTTTCCTTTGTGATTTAGAGCACCTGTGAAATAAAAGGTCCATGAGGTCTTATCGGGCTCTTCGTTATGAATCGTGAATAGGTCTTCATCGGGGAAATCCGCGTGTATGGGTTCATCACTAGGGAGTGAGAGATCTGCAAGGTAATCAACGATTGCTTGCCCTTTGATCGACTTCTGCGTGACATAAGTGATCGAATTCTTGCAAGAGCATATGCCAGCGAGCGATCTTTCCTAATGTTGTGGGCTTTTCGAATACATACTTCAGAGAGTCCATTAGACTAGTACTATTATTTTATGTAATCCAAAGTAGTGTCGTAATTTAGTAGAGGCCCACACCATGGCGAGGCAAGTCTTTTCCATGGAGGTGTATTTTTATTCGTATTCGACCATTGTCCTACTGAGGTAGTAGATAGCCTTCTCTCTCATGCCATCTTCTTTATATTATCCCAGAATTACTCCCATTGCTTTATCGTTCACTGAGAGGTATAGAATTAGGGGTCTTACGGGAACTAGTGGTGATAGTATTGGCGAGTTAAGGAGGTACTTCTTGATGTTATCGAAGGCTTGCTAACACTAATCATCCTATTTGTACTCAGTTCCTCCTTTAAGTAGTCTATAGAAAGGATCGCATTTGTTCAAATGCTGGGATATAAATCTTTTGATGAATTGCAATCTTTCTATCAGGCCTCGTAATTCTTTGATATTACTGGGAGGCGACATCACGAGGATGGCTCTGACCTTTATAGGGTCAACCTCGATCCCTCGCTTGCTAACTATGAAACCAAGTAATTTTTCGGAAGTGACCTCGAACACACATTTCTTTGGGTTCATTTAAAGCTGATATTTCTTAGCTCTTTATAACACTAGTCAGAGTGCTTCAACATGTCCTACTCGCGTTTGGGACTTCACTAATATGTCATCGACGTAGACTTCTACACACTTATATATCATGTCTTGAAAGATAGCCATCATGGCACATTGATACATGGCTCCTGTGCTCTTGAACCCAAAAAGCATAATGATATAACAGTATGTTCCCCATGGTGTGGTGAAGGAAGTCTTCTCTTGGTCGGACTCTGGTAATTTGATCTGATTACATCCAGAAAAATTGTCCATAAAGGATAGCATCTCATGTCCAGCGGTGTTGTCAACTAGAGTGTCATTGTGTGGAAGTGGGAAGTCATCTTTTTGGCATGCCTAGTTGAGATTTCGGAAGCCGATGCAAACCCGTACTCTGCTGTCTTTCTTGGAGACAAGTATAATGTTGGCGACCCACTTAGGAAAAGAACGACTCGGATAAATTTGGCTTTGTGTAACTTGTCGACTTCCTCTTCGACTTGGAGGGCTGTTTGTGGGTGCATCTTACAGAGTTTCTGCTTAACAGGCTTTGCATCGGGTTCTAAGAGGAGGCGATATTTTTTCAAACTTGGGTCTAAATCGGGCATGTCCTCGTAGGATCATGCAAAGGAATCAAGGTGTTCTTACAGGACTTGTGCAATTTATTGGCGTTCCTTGGAGTTAAGCGTTATGCTAATCAGTAGCTTCTTAGGTTTCTCTTCAGTGCCAAAGTTAAGTTCTTCTATGGGTTCCGCGATAGCTTGAGTTTGCTCATCGAAACACTTAATAGCCCTTTGGAAGTTTGATGCCTCCTTGACAACGGGTGCTCTTTATTTGTCCTCGGTAAGTTCGTATACTACGAAATTACTACACTGAGGGTCTGAGTTTGTGAAAGGTAACCCTTCGTCGGCGCAATCTATGCCTGAGAGATCATCGATAAGGTGAAGGTCAAGACTATTGATTCTTCTCTCAAAGTCACGAAGTATCTCGTTCGGTATGATCACTGGCTTATTGTCTAGTTGGGATGCTTTACCTTTGGAGAAAAGTCTCATTGTTAGCCACAAATTTAGTTCGAGAGTAAGAGTTCCCTTTCTTTTCTGGGGTTTTCTGATTTTTTTAGACTTAGTATTTATGAATTTTTAAGGTTTTCTATTTTTTCTATTTTTTTTATTTTTGATAATAAATATGGTACACGGTCGGTCGCCTCAAGGGGCTCCAGGAGAACTGCTTCCTCTAGTTGAGGGAGCGAGACGGCTACTAGAGCCGTTCGGGTGATTCTTCAAGAAATGCGAATTTGTTGTGAATTTGGCATTTTTTTTTTAGAGTCCTCGTTTGATGAGATATTTTGAATGAGTGAAGCTAGTAACAGCGACACTATCACTTGGATTTCTTCTGCCACATTGGCCGCCTCTTCTTCGAAGAAGCTCTGAAGATTATAGTCAATTGAGCTATCATCCTCTGGGCCGTAAGAATGTTGTTCTTCCCATCGAGGGGGATCTCCTAAAGGATCCTCAGGGGTAGCGAGTTCTTTTTCTTGATCTTCATAATATGTTAGGATGAGCGTGCATGCTCGACAGTGAGATTAATAATGGTGAAGAATGCAGGGAGATTCTGAAGGACATTCCCACCTTTCAAAGTTAGAGTCGAAGACGACATCAAATTCATCTTCTTGATCTGATAGTGCTTGAAGTCCTAGGTTGGCTCGCTCCACTAAATCGAGTGTCGGGAGGTCTATCCAGTAGTACTCATCGTCACTCGGGGTGGTTGCCATTCTTCCTCGAGAGATTTCCAGAATATTTAGAGTTGTGACGAATTTGGGGGTGTAGAAGTGTCAAGTTCAAGTTCTTCTTCAAAGTCTAGTGTTTCCCCTTAGGTAAACCAAATGACCGTTGGGATTTTCTGTTTCTTGTGCCGGTGGCTGAGCTGGTAGGTCATTACTTATTTCCTTTGTCATGAGGTTGGAGTGATTTGATTCTTCCATTGCAGAGTGCCGAATCCAACTAGTGAAACATTCTAATATGCTGGTGCATGGCCTACAGCGGGGTTGGTATGGGTAAGCGATACAAGGGGAGTCCTAAGGGAATTCCCATCCCTCAAGGCCAAGGCCAAGGCGGATGCTATACGAGTTAGTATTTTCTTGTTGAGTATCATCTCTTTCCCATGTTAAGCATAAGTGCTCTTCACTATCTTACAAGGCTGCTATGTGAAAATCTTCGTCGTCAGTGGATTCCCAATCTTCCACTCATGGGTCGAGTTCTGGAGGTTCTTCTCTCCTCTCTTCTACAAATTCCTTAGTGTCAAATATGGGCTTGACTCCTTCGAGCGGTTTATCAATATCGTCATTTAAATTGATAAAATCATTGAACGCTTTAGTCATTCACTCAATTTCCACGTCTTGGGATCTAATGAAGGACACTTCCTTATGCTTTGGCACATCTACTTTCTCAGTTGTCCCATAGCCGAAGTGGTCATATAGAGACCATTTTGGTGAGGTAGGGGACAAGATGGCTAGCGGGCCGTCTGATTGGTAACCTAACCCTATGTGCTTACGTATTTACATTGGGACAATGGGTCCTGCACGACCTTGCATATTTTATCGAGTCCGGTGTGGGGAACGTATCTAAGTCGGTACATAAGGTCGCAGTAGGGTTAATGGCATAAAGTTTGGCGAGGTTTGGCCCAACCTCTCTTCTCACTAATTTTTGTTGATGGGTTGGGGGGAAACTAGGAGGATTAGGGGGACGGACTTCCGCAACGATTGTCTCATCAGGGATTCGAGTCTTTTGAATATGACCCGTGTTCAATATGTAATCATAAGCGGTTGGTATGCTTGCCGCGTAATCAATATCCATCTTTTGGAGGGATGTATCAGCATATATACGGATGATGGAATCCTCGTATAGGAATTTGATGCATTCATGGTATGTGGATGCAACGACCTTCATTAACTCTAGCCATTTTCTTCCTAAAATGAGATTGTAGGTACTAGCGAAATTAGAAACATGGAAGGTAACGTCTTTCGTTACAGGTCGGAGGCGAACTTGTAGCTTGATAGTTCCTTTGACAAAGCGACGTGACCTATCATAAGCTATGAGTGACAGTACGGAGGGCCTAACATCCTGCTCCATATATTAGAGTAGTGTTAACATGGTGAGAGGGCAGATATTAAGTCCTGCTCCCATGTCAACGAGTGTGTGGTGCGGAGAATCCTCTAATTATGACTGTAAGTTATATGGGGGTCGCACTCCCGCGGAGTCTCTCTAGGCATGTCTGCGTCTGTAAAAGTGAGCGTCGGAGGTTGCGCCATGACCGAAGTGATTTGATGAAGCTCATCTAGAGTCGTATCCTCATCCACCTTCGTGTCTTCAAGTGTCTTTATCAACAACCGGTGATGATCAGGCGACTTCTTGATGAGTTCTAGTATAGATATCTGGGCGAAATCTTCTAGAAATATAGCAAAAGGTCATATTCTTGCCTTAGCTCGAGCACAGTTTCTTTGCCTGGCCGATGGGCCTTAGGTGCGGGTGGTTGGAATGGTTGAGGTGTAAGAATTGGTGGAGGGATGATGTGAGGTGGGGGAGGCAGGTTAACTTCTCTTTCTCTCATATTCTCCCCTCGTGGTTGTGCGTTCGTAAAATCCTTATTTCGAGGGAAAGGCGGACATGGGAATTTGGTTCCTGATTTGAGAATTGAGCAAGTCGATTGTTGACTGAACCCGGTGCGGCTTGACACAGATGTATTGGTGAAATTGGTGAAATTCGAGGTTGGAACGCGTACCTGAATAGTGCCGCTCTAAGGTGGCAGGTACTGTGTGTAATCTTCCTCTTCTATAATAGCAGAGACTAGCGTCTCGCATGGGTCAGGAGGTTCTTCTGGCTCATTTTCTTCTATATTCAGTAAACACTCAGTCTTTGTTTCATTGTCTCGGCTTGGAGTTTTCCGGGTGAAACTTTCTACCCATACCGCAATTTGTGCTGCAGTTTGGAGAACATGATCTCCATACTTGAGTTCAAAATCGACCAAAGGGAGCGGTAATGGCATTGGTTCAAGATTTGGAGGGGTTGAAGGCTCTTGTGGGTGAGTATGGAGGAATGGTCTCCTCGCCCTAAAGGAATGGACTCGTATCTGAGTGAATTTTGGATAAGAAGGTGGACTCAGTGGGGTGATGCGAGTGATCAGGGCCCAAGGATGCAGGGTGAAGGAGCTCTCGCTGGTGGGGCAAAAGTAGCAGAGGGTTGAATGCGAGTGATTAAGGTGGAAGGTCGGAAGGGGGCTCGACCGGAGAGATCTACGGTGGTGACTTGAGCCAGTGTTGCTTGGTTGTGGTTGGGCATGGGGTTATTAATGATCCCTAAATTTTGTTGAGGTTGGTTCGTGTATTGTTGCTGATTTTGATTTTGCCCGAAGTTTTGTGGGTAAAAATTTTCGTTCCCAAAGTTTTGTCCTTGATTAACAACGGTATTGACCTGTTCGGCTCCTAAGGCTTTCTTATTCTTTTTCAATTTGATTCACTAGAAGAGCTTACATTTGATGTGATTATGGATAGAGCAAGGTCTCTGCCTTTAATGTGTCGCGCTAGTCGGGATACCCGGGAGTGGAGTGCAGTGAAGACGGGGCAATCACTTATGACAAGTACGCTCTTTAACGGTTCTCTAGTGTTATCGTTGATAATGTCTACCAAATCCTTCTCTTTCATTGAGGTGTCAGTCCTAGCAGCGAGTTTTCTCCATCTAGCGATGAAGTCAGTAAATTTTTCATCAGGATCTTGCTTGGCACCATTAGATCGCTGAGATTGACGGTCTCTTGGAACAAGTGTTTGAATTGGTCTAGGAATTGACCGACTAATTCATCGAAGGTCTCTATCTTATAAAGCAAGAGTCCCGCAAATCAATCTAAAGCTTATCCTTCTAATAAGCATTGGAAATAGTGAATGAGAAGTCCTTGATTATCATGTAGGGGTCGACAATCGTTACAAAAGAGGGCTAAGTGATGATTCGGATTTTTCGTGCCATTATATTTAATAAATTTCAGTGGCTTAAATCCTATTGGTAAATTAAACTCGATGACTCGATAAAATTTGTCAAATCTGAATGAGTAACCGGGGCGCTATCTTTTGGAGTGACCTGTGAGCAAATCTTGTCTAAAGAGTCATCATTGAAGAATGTGTGGGCAGGTGGTCTCAATGGTGTGGCGCGGGCCGACACCGTGCTCGGGGTAGGAGGTGGCCTCTCTTGTTGCTCTTGTTCTTCCGAAGATTGTCGTGACCTAATGGTATCGTATGCGGCGGCCAACCCTCGAAGCAATTCTTCGAAGTCATCATTTCCTCTTTGTATTCTTTGAATACTGAGTTTTACGATCTATTGAGTGGTGAGGTTTTGTCCGATGTTACCATCTCTCCCATTATGATTATCATCGGTGTGTGGGCTAGAGGAGGGATTTTCTTGCTCGCCAGCCATGATAATCTCAAGTTGTGGTGGGCTGAAATTATGAAATGGTTCTTCTTCGTACGTGGGATTGTTATGATATCCCCACAACGGTGGGTCTCCTAAACTCACTCTTCGTATACCAAACATCTCAAGTCTTTAATGAAGACTCATATATACATATAAGAGAATCTAAATGATACGATGGAAAGAAAAAATAAAATAGGGAGATAAGATGAAAACTAACTATCTAGAAAAAGAGAGTTTACAAAAGTGTCCCATCGTGATCTCCGATCTGTTGGTGCGCGATTTTTCTGGGTTCCTCTCGGTCCCCATTGAATCAGTGGCTCTAATTCTGTCGAAGTAGACTCTAGCGATGCGGCATTTAAAATAGTGGATGTAAAAAAAAATAAAGGGGTTTTCTAGGAAGGTTCCTAGTTTGTTGTGTTTGTCAGCTGTAGATATTTATCGATGCTGCAACACGTCAATGATCATGCTTAAGAGCAGGTATGGGTTACTTCTATATTGAATCGTCCGCCTGCGAACGTCAGCAGATATGTCTTTTTCTTATAATTTAGATAGTTGAATTTCCCTTTTATTTCCCTTTATGGTTATAGTTCTGGTCAGTTTAGACTTCCCTAATTCTATTGTGAGTTTGGTTGGGTGGTAATCTATTGTAGTTAATTTAATTTAATATTCTAGTTATATTAGGAGTCTAATTAATTTTTACTATTCCTAACCTTATTGGAAGTCTAATTAATTAAGTGTCCTAATACTACTAAAAGTCTGATTAATTTTAGTCTCCTAATCCCATTAGAAGTCTAATTATGATCAGGTCTCCCAATTGTACTAGGAGTTCAAGTATGTTGGTTCTAGTGAAACTTTAATTAATTTGAGCACGCTAATTGTACTAGAATTCAAAGTAGAGCAAGTATGCAAGTTGTATTGGGATTCTAATTAAATCAAGTATAACAGCCTTACTATAATTTTAATCGAAATAGAAAACTAATTTTACTGAAACTCTAATTTAAAGCAAATGAAATTATTTTACTAAAATCTAATTAAAATAAATAAACTGATTTTATTAAAAATCTAATTGAAATAAATAAACTAATTTCATTAAAAATACTAATTAAAGCAATGAATTAACTATACTAATATTCTAATTAAAGCAATGAATTAATCATATTAAATCCTAATTAAAGCAAGATGTTAACCAGTTAAATTCTTATTTAAAGAAATTAATCAATCATACTAAAATCTAATTAACTTAATTAATTAATCATGCTGAAATAAAATAAATCTACTAATTAATTATATTAAAAAGATAAAAAAATAATTAATTAATTCTAAAATTCTAAAAAAAAAGGGTTTTGGGCCCGCTATGCTAAGGAGGATTGGCCTCGTTTCCAAGTAGCCTCCGTAAGGTCCCTTGGGCAAATCGGGTGGTTGAGATTAAAGATAAATTGGATTATAGACTATAAAATAGTATTTTGGATTTTTCGGAATTGATTTCGGAATAATAATTATGAATTAAGTTATGAACTAGAATTATAAAAACTACAATTAGTATTTAGGACTTTTGGAGATATTAAAATAAGGAATTTAAATTTCTAGGATTAAATTCAGATATGAAATCAGAAAGTCAGACCGTATGATTAAGGAATGGTTCTAGAATCGAAGGATTAGGGTCAGAAATTCATGATAGGACTGGAAATTATGATTTTAGAATGGAATTAAAGCCAAGGGTCGACAAATTAGACCGTTGGATTAAGGACTGGCTCTGAATTCAGAGAATTAGAACAAAATATAAAATATTTGCGGTCTAAAGAAAAGGGTGCTACGGTCTCGAACTGAATCTATGATTAAAACTAAAAGAAAAAAAAAATCCTAGGTCTAAAACTAAGATGTTTACCTAGGACCGGGGCTGCGGAGAGAAATCGCGAAGATTTGGCGCTTGAATTTCGAAATCATGAGTAGGTTGCTCTATGGGTTGTCCTCGGATTTGTCGGATTTCGGAATCCTAAAAAAATATGTTCTCTCTTCGAAAATTGCCCAACCTCTCGGGCGAATTAAGAAGAAAATCTTTTATAGATTTTTCTTCAATTATGCGCCCTTTTCCAGGCATTTAACTGAATTAAGCACCAGTTTCTTGACGCTTAATCACTTTGAGTCGGTCACGGACTCAGTGAGCAACCGACTAACTTGCTCAGCGAGTTTCCTAGTCCTAATAGTGTTAAGGCTAATTCCGCGCTTGTTAGGACATACACAATCCAATTAAGCGTTTCTTTAGAAGCGCTCAATCAAGGAAACTTTGGGATCAAGGACAGTGAGGCTAGGCCGGGCTTAGGCCAATTGTACCGGTGGTTTGGTAACTGACATCGATCATTTGATTTCAAAGGCAGATCGAGTCTCGAGATGGTCTGGAAAAGGGAGTTTGGACTGAAAGGGGAACTGATTGCAAGTTATGAACTAGAATTATAAAAACTAAAACTAATATTTAGGACTTTTGGAGATATTAAAATAAGGAATTTAAATTAGAATTTAAATTTCTAGGATTGAATTCAGATCCACAATCAGAAAGTCAGACCGTATGATTAAGGAATGGTTCTAGAATCGAAGGATTAGAGTCATAAATTAATGATAGGACTGGAAATTATGATTTTAGAACGGAATTAAAGCCAAGGATCGATAAGTTAGACCGTCGGATTAAGGACTGGCTCTGAATTCGGAGAATTAGAACAAGATATAAAATATTTGCGGTCTAAAAAAAAGGGTCCTACGGTCTTGAACTGAAAATTAAAATCTATGATTAAAACTAAAAGAAAAAATAAATCCTAGGTCTAAAACTAAGATTTTTATCTAGGACCAGAGCTGCGGAGAGAAATTTTGAAGATTCGATGCTTGAATTTCGAAATCATGACTAGGTTTCTCTATGAGTTTGTCCTCGGAGTTCTTTGGTTTCAGAATCCCAAAAAAATCCTTTCTCTCTTCAAAAATTGCCCAGCCTCTCGGGAGAATTAAGAAGAAAATCTTTTATAGATTTTTCTTCAATTACGCGCCCTTTTCCCGACGCTTAATTAGACACCAATTTCCCGACGCTTAATTGCTTTGAGTCGGTCACAGACTCAGTGAGCGACCGACTGACTTGCTCGGTGAGTTTCCTAGTCCTAATAGTGTTAGGGCTAATTACGTGCTTGTTAGGATGTGCGCAATCCAATTAAGTGTTTTTTCAGAAGCGTTCAATCAAGGAAACTTAGGGATAAGGATAGTGAGGCTAGGCCAGGCTTAGGCCAATTGTGCGCTAGTGGTCGGGTGCGCAATCCGATCATGTGTTTAATTTCAGGCGCGTTATCGAGTCTCTAGATGGTCTGGGAAAGGAATTTAGTCTAAAAGGGGGACTGATTGCGCATTTGTGGTCTGAAGTGAAATTGAATTACGCGCGAGGTTTCAGGCGCTTAATTCGAGGTTGTCCGGGTCTGGTCTCCAGTCTAAATGCAAGGCTATTGTTTGAGCCTGCATTCTGACTATATACTATTGCTTTAGTATATAATCTCCTTGTATTGGGATCTGAGCTACAGAGCTATTATTTCAACCTGTGTTCAGCCATATACTATTGTTTCAGTGCATGGTCTCACGTCGGGGGTATGAGGTCAAAGGTTGACTGAACAAATTCATATATTTCGAGAGGGTAAAATGGGGATGTCTACAGATGCCCCTCTTTGGCGAGCTCTTGCAAAGTAAGAACGCGTCGAAGAAGTAGACACCCCTCATTATAGGTGTCTTCTCGTTTCTCTTGGAAAATCATAAATGTAAATTGGTGATGCTGGCATGACATGCTTGGCTTTCTTATCTATCAGCGTAAGCTAAAATAGAGCATTTGAGGGGCAAATGATAGCTGTCGAAAGGCACATTTCGGGTCTATGGATGCATGACGCATCCCGCCGCATGGCGTGGGCAAACAGAGGGATTTTATGTAATCGAGGTACCAGGGCTTCAATCAAATGTCCAAAACAAGGTCCAGGGACCAATAATAATAAAATAAAGTATCATGTAATATCGAAGTCTTTTGCAAGTCATGTCAGACCGGGCGCGTCATTGCTTACACCAATGCATGTCAGGCATTTCTTTTCCAATAGGCATTTATAAGTTTTTAGATTAAATATACTCAATGTTTGAATTCCCAGGGGAATAGCCGATTTGGGCTGGTAATTGAGGTGGGGGTCTTGTGAGGTGTGCTCAATTGAATTCTGCGTAGTGGCGTGTGTGCTTGATTCATCTAGAGTTGGCTTGTAAGTTGAGAATTCTAGTCCTAATGTGTCAGAATAAATGATTCTGCGTAGTGGCGTATGCGCTCGATCCAATTCTGCGTAGTGGGATATGCGCTTGATTGCGAGTTTAGGGGTTGGCCTGTAAGTTGGGTATTCTAGTCCTAATTTGTCTGAACAAACAATTTTGCGCAATGGAGTATGCACTTGATCCAATTCTACGTAGTGGAATATGCGCTTGATTGCAAGTTCAGGGGTCTTAGGAGTTAAAGGTCAGGTTTAAATATAATTTATTGCGTGCGGGTGATGGGGCGCTTAATCAATTTTTTTTTTGCCATTTTTGATATTTGAAGAAAGGTGAGTTGGGTCTATTTATCTTGTTGCTTCGTTCTTCTCTTTCTTCTCTTTTTTTTTGTTTTCGTTTTGTGAAGTAAAGGGTTGTTTTTTTTTAAATAAAGGGGTTTTAATGATTCAAGGGTTTTGAAAATTTAAAATTTTAGGGATTTTAACTTAAGATCAATTTGGTGATAAAATGGCAGAAAATGTGGCTTCCGAGATATCGTTGAGCAGATCCACTGGTATGGGATTTGTGTACCCGACCGCTATTGTTGTTGTCAAGGCGACACTTGGCATGCCGGAGACTCCGTCTAACCTTCTCGGGGAATACTGATGATTGTCTCTTATGGGAGGACTACAGTGATTCGCGAGTTGAGAGAGATGGGTTTTGAAAATATTTGACTTAATCATAGCTAACTATATATATTTGTAATATCGAGTAATTGAAAAATGGGTAGTACTTACCTGGGTTGTGTGTAACTTGTGGCAGGATTGGTGATGTTGTAGTGTCGTGATGGGACTTTGGGAATTTCTCCTCTTCAGGTTTGTTGTGGTAGGGCTTGGTGATTGTGATGTGATGTCTTGGGAGAAATGATGTCGTGATGGGACCTAGGGATTTCTCTCTTTCTTTGTCTGCGTGTTGGTGGAGTCCTAGTGGGACATGGGGATCAATTCGGGAGAGAGAGAGTCCTTTGCCTTAGTGATGGAAGATGTTCAAGCTTCCCCTCTTTTCATCATACGGCGGGCAGGTGCTGTCTGAGCTTTCTTTTTTCAGGTAGTAATGTTCGCGATGGAATGTTGGCTGAGCGTAGTTAACGATGGTGTGCTCTCATTCTTGGGAGATTTTGCGTGATGGGACATTGGTGTCTTTCTTTGGCAGATCTTGGGTTATAAAAGAAATCACATTGTGATTGTGTCGTGATCTGCTTCGCCTTTGGGCGGTTTGCTTTTGGCTTTTCATGATGGATCATGAGGGTATGGGTAATTTATTGTGATGGGACTAGATATTGAGGTGATATCACATGTGTACACATTATCGCGATGGGGATGGGTGCTGTCAATGCTTCCTTCTCGTGTAAGGGTAAGTGATGGGATGGGTGAGTAAGTCTTTTTTTTTTTTGGAACAACTTGTGAGGCTACGCGATGGGACAAAAGAAAGTTCGCCACGATGCGATAAAAGGAATGAGGGTGTTGTTTTCATCCAAAGTCAAGTATTATGCACCTATTTTAGGTCGCTCAATCCGATCGCGAGCCTATTTTCAGGCGTGCAATCTCAGGCTTGAGGGGCTGTTTGCGCATGTGGGAGTATGCGTGTGATTGTATTCCACGTTATAATATAAGAGCGTGATCGGAGCATCACCAAGTTAGTGTACGGGTGACTTATAAGCTTGTGCGATAGCAGTGTGTCATTTAATAGATTTACACGGTTCATGGACTGCGCGTGATCGGAGCATCGCGCAGTTGGTGTGGGCGATGGCTTATTTGCGCGCTTGGGTGGTAGCGCGTGTTTTGGATTGTGTGAATCATGCGTGGCGCTTGATCGAATTACAGGCACGTGAGTTCGTACTCTATATAAGCGATAGAGCTTTCATTAGTGTTTCATTCTCCAGTTTTGTCTCGAGTTTTGACCCTTTTCTGTATATTTTGTATTCTGAAAATTCATGTTTTAGCGATAGCAAGTGATCCAACCGTCCGATTGGGATGTCGTTTCTTCCTATATTCATTATTTCGCATGATCTCCGTCCTGAGGTGATGCTCGTGGGCGGCATTATTCTGAGAATGGGTGGTATTAGGATTGAGTGCACTTGTTTTCACATCGATCCTTTTTAGAGAGTAGTGAAGACAGTGTTGAGGAGGTGGCGGTGGAGGAGGTGAAGATAGCGGAAGAGGAGTAAAAAGTGGAGGGATGTGTTTGTCAACCAGTTCTCCCTGAAGTCTCCGATTGGACGCTCCAAGCAGAATCTGCTCCTTGCTTCATCTCAATTTTGAACCCAGTCTTCATTTTGGGTTGTAGGTTAAAGTTTTAGGTTTTCATTTTGGGTTGGAAATTCTGGAGGTATGCTTCCGGCGATACTTGTAATACTTTTGATTTATGAATAAAGAGGCATTTTTTTGTTTCGTCGTGCTTGTTTATTTATATAAGCTTATTAGCGGATTAGTTAGATTTATCAGATTTGTTTGACTTAGTTTTGGTTTTAATTTTTTAGGATTCATTCCGAATTTATTCAGGGCTTATCTCGAGGTTAATTCGCTTTATTGAGCTTGGCTTAGAGGGTTTACTTATTTCTGTTTTTTTTGTTGGGTGCATTTTTTTTTGTCCAAAACAAGTTAGAGAGTTTTTTTTTTTTTTTAATGTTTTTGTCTGGTTTAAGGTTAGATTTTAACTTGAGTTTTGGTCTTTTGTTTGATTCAACATGAGGCTTAAAAGGTGTGAGTTTTCAAAGGTTCTAGATGGGTGTTAAATGTTTAAATCCTATTGGTTTATCTAGACTTGGGGAGATTGATGTTTCTTATGGGGTTAAGTATTGTGTGATTATTGGTTCATCTGAGTTCATCATGAATTGTGGTCTTTCAAAGGAGGTATTGTGTGGTTTAGATTTTATCGGATTATAAATGTTTAAAGGTGTGACACTTGTCATTTGGAAATTTAGGAGGTATAGTTGATAAATGTATGAGCTAAAAGTTTTGGGCTCTCGTTTTGAATTTTATTTCAAGTTTGGGATTAAAAGTTTTGGGGCATTTAAATTTTATTTTGGGGCATTTTCTTGTTCATTAATGTCTTTTCTTCCTTTGTTTTTTGTATCCCGGGTGTTGGACTCAAAGAGTTGTGTTTATTGTATGGATTATTGAGAATGGACAGGATTGGGAATGCAAGGTAGCAGTCGAATTGCTATCATGCTAAGGGAAGAGCGGAAGATGGGATTTTTGGTTTCCCGAATAAATTTAGATTCGGGCATTGCTTGAACGTGCGGATTTTAAGTTTCTTGTTTTAAATTGTATATTCAGAGGGTATGCCCTCGGTGTATTTTGTAATTATTTTATTCATTTATGAAGAGATTATGTTTTTTTTATTTCATTTGTGGCAATTTCTATTTAGCAAATTTGGTTTATTTGGTAGCTTGCTCGGATTTGTTTTGAGTGTGATGCTTATTTATTTAAATTTGGTCTGATCTTATTTATTTATTTTGATCTAGGGTGTTGTGGGAGTAGTTTTTGGTTTATTTTAGCTTAGGTTCAAGTGCATAAATGATGGGGGGCACTTTTTTTCAGTTTTGTTTGGTCTTAGTTGGAGTGAGTAAGTGATGGGGGCATTTCTTCATTTTTTTTTGTTTAATTTGGTCTTAGTTGAAGTATATAAATAATGTTGGGGGGCATTTTTTCAGTTTGGTTTTAGTTGAAGTGCATAAATGATGTTGGGGGGCATTTTTTTTTTAGTTTGGTTTGGGGTATATCTGTTCTAAGTCAGGAGTATTTCGATTGGTCTTAACAAGAGCGTGGTTTAGGACAATAATTATTGTCGAAAATCACCCAATTTAGGCCTGTGAACGTGCTGCCTTGGGTATTTTTTTTCTTCTTTGTGTTTCTATTTTTGGGGAATTGCGCACTTCACTCTGAGTGCATAAATTAATTGCGAGCCAGAGGGTGAACGCGCGTTCAGAGTAACGGAACATTATTAAACCTCAGTTTTTGGTCGTTTGACCGATTTAAATGCATGGTACGGGGCATGTGATTAGGGCGATGGCTGGTAACTATATGGGTGACCATTGGCATTCTTGTGCCACTGTGTGGACGCTTGAAACGATTAAGCGCTTAATAGGTTGCGCTCAACCAGATGGTCGGGTTAGTTTAAGCGGGCGACGATTAGTTTGAGCGCATAAGACCAGTCTTGTGATCTGAATTAAGCGCGGGAACAGTGGTGCGTGATTCGGTTGCGCGCGTGAGTTTACGTGCGTGATTTGGATAGGTTTTATATATAGTTCAAAATTTTTCATTTTCATCGCACGATATGTTTTAGTTTTCGATTCTCTGTTTCCTTGTCACTTTGTGTTATAATTTTCGTGTTTTAGTGATATTTCATGATTCGATCGTCTGTTTTGGGTACCGTTTCTTTTGTTTTCTTTAGTTTTTTAAGCTCTTTGTTCTAGGATAGAGTCTACGGGTGGTAGTAGGCATGATATTACTATTTCTAAGTTGGAGAGGATGTTAGGGGCGGAGTTCGATGAGACTTCTAAGGCTCGGACCGACGTCGTCGGGGAGGTGGTTAGAGAGGAGGTACTGGCAGTTGACCAGTCCGGGTCAGGGGGGAGGTGCTTTAGATTGAGCAAGGAGTCACTGAGGATGAGGGTGAGAGGGTCGAGGGTGAGAGAGCCGAGGGTGGGGCTGAGGATGAGAGGGCTAAGGGTGAGAGGTACAGGCCAGCTTACGATCTAAAGATTGATCGATTGGTAAGTGTCCTTATAAATATAATTTAGCATTGTTAGCATTGTGAGCTTATCAACTAATGTATTTATTGTTATTTGTAGAGAGCCGAGCTCGCTACTGGAGGTTCCGTTCCTGCATTTGATCCATCTTCAGTTGCTTCCTCCAGTCGGGAGGATCCAGCGATGGCTCAGCTTCGGGCCGAGCTGGATCATTGGGTAAGTTCCATTCAATTTTTTATCTTGTTTGTGTCATTACATAAGTTTGTTGGGTGTCATTGTTTTGAGAGGTTGGAGAGGTTCCACACCTCTCGAGTGGTACGGCAGCTAGGGCTCGCTCAGGGATTCCCTCCAAAAATTTGCCACAGAGTGGCGAAGTGGATGACCGGCCCTCTTGGCTGGAATTTCGCGAAGCGGATAGTGCTTCAAATAGTGGATTTTAGAACTAGAAGGACCAGGGTTACTGGGGTGCGTGACGAGGCGGACGCCCGGGAGCATGTGCGGTGGTTTAGTGCATTGGGTGGTGGGCACCTCTTCACACGTCCCTTCCACTGGAGTGCCTCTTTCGCGATCGGTGGGCCTGAGTCGGCGTCAGCTTTGAGGGAGAGGTTGGCTACGTTGGAGCAAGGCCATCTGACCACGAGCATGCGGGGGGCATTAGACGCTTTCCATAGGGCGATGGAGCGGATGGGGTGTGCTCCTCGTCCGGATGAGGAGATGTTGCACTCCTTAGCCTCCTCAATTGCTCAGGCTAGGGGAGCAGAGGATGAGTTGGGGGCTCGGCTAGCAGAGACTCGACGGCTCCTAATGAGTTAATTTAGTGTTTTTTTTTTCTTTTATGTGGATTTGGTCTTCTGGTCATTTGATATGGTTGTGGGGTCTTGTTTTATTTTATTTTTGAAAGTCTGCAAGGGAGGGTGAGGTTGCTCATCAGACGGTGATGATCGAGTTGTTATGCGGTCAGCAGCAGGCCGGTCGAGAGGTGGAGGCCAGCTTATGATCTGAGATTGATTGATTGGTAAGTGTCTCTATAAATATAATTTTGTTAATTGTTAGCATTGTGAGCTTACCAACTGATGAGTTTATGGTTATTCGTAGAGAGCCGAGCTCGCTGCTGGAGGTCCCGTTCGGGCATTTGATCCATCTTCAGTTGCTTTCTCTAGCTGAGAGGATCCAGCGATGGCTCAACTTTGGGCCGAGCAAGATCATTGGGTATGTTCCATTCAATCTTTTATCTTGTTTATGTTATTGCATTAGTTTGTAGGGTGTCATTATTTCACTTTCTTAGTAGCTTACTAATATCACGCAGTATTTCAGCGTTGGGTTGTCGAAGATCTTCAGGTGAGGGAGGCGACTGTTGCCTCTCTGTGTTCGGAGAGTCAGGTATAGTTTTTTTTTGTGTGGCATAATTCTATTTTAGTTATTTCATCTTCATTTTTTTCTGACATGTCTTGTGTTTGTTTATTTGGTTCTTTGTGTAGGCTGTTCTGGACTCCGCTCCCAAGGCTCCCCATCAGGGGTCTATTCCTATCACTACTCAAGTATGTTTTAGTTATTGTGTTCATAGTTTATTTGTCATTATAATAGTTTTCTGATGTATTTGTTTATTCTTGTTGTAGCCGCCTATGTTCGTTGTTCCTTCTGTGCCTCCTGCTGATCCAGTGACTGCTTAGACGGTTGGGCAACTTCTGAAGGAGAGGTTGGATCTGGTATAATTCTTTCATTTTCAAAGTTTCTTATTTTATTCATATATATATATATATATATATGTATATTAGTTTTCTATTGACTTGGTGTGGTTATGCAGGTCCGTCAGCTTGAGGACGCGCGTCTAGAGGTGGCACGAGCGCGCGCCACCCCCGAGGCGAGACGAGTCCTTGGGGAGACAGAAAGTCGGGAGGACCTGGTCATTGAGATGATGGTCACACAAAGGACTCAGACTGAGGTTTTAGAGGCAGCACGTCGGACGACACAGGCGGAGATACAGGTGATCCTAGATCGGTTGCAGTATCGTTTGACGAGGAGTGAGCGAGGGGTGCGTAGGTTGGTCTGTCAGCTTGATGGCTCGGAGTCGAGGGCCACTGGTTTCTCGGCTGGGCAGTCTCGGCACATGTCACATGATCGTGTCAGGGATGATGCTTGTAGGGATTCGGCCGTTCATGATATTCTTGCGGGGTATCCTCCTCGTTCTGAGGACTCCGAGTGCTGGGATTGTATTTTCAGAAGACCAGTCTGCGAACCTCCGAACTGATGATACCGGGGACAGCAGAGCTCGGCCATCCCAGCTGCAGCGTAGGGAGTAGGTGTGTGTGTGTGTGTTTGTATCCATAGCATGTGTGTGTTGTATATATGGGGGGGATGCCCCCGGTGACAAGTAAAAAGAAATGAAAAGATTTTGACATACATATATATAGAGAGAGATTTTTGTTTTAGATGTACCTTCTTGGCTGCTTTTTCTTTTAGTTACCTCTTGTGTCTACTTTTGCTTTTTTTTTTAGTTGCTTTAACGTCATCGACTATCATTGGGACTTTGATACTTTCTGAGCTGGCCCGATGACAGTTGAAGGTTGCCTCATATCTGCACATGTGAAAGTAATGATGTCAGTAGTTTTGTTCTCCCCCTTGCTAGTTGTCAAGGGGGGTAAGTGTCTCAGACCTGAGCCTGGTAGGAAAAGATGAATATGTGCTCTTTTTTTCTTTTTTTCATTTTTCTCTTTCTTTTTTTCTTTTTCAAAAAATGAAAATAATGCAATAGGAAAAGCAAATAGCCAAGATAGAAATGAAACAATTAAAATAAAAATGCCCCAGTGTAGGAGCGTAATATGATTGGCAATATGGTATCTTCGATAGCACTTTTCGGATAGTAACTTCATCGTTCCTTATCTTCTTTGTGGACAAGCCAGTGTTTCTGATATGATTCTTCTTGTAATAAAAAAAATGCCCCAGTGTCAAGATGCAATGGAGCTTTTCTGGGTTTCGAGATAAGCATTTTGGGTGGGTCTATAAGCAATCATGGATAATTGGTGAGTTAGTTTGAAGAAATGTTGATCGGTACTGTCATCGAATCGGGGAGATCTCTTTGATTAGGTCAGTTGTATACGGGGGTCTATCTCAGGGTGATGGCCATCCTATCATGTGGTTATTAGGGAGAAGTGTGGTAGGTATAGTAGGTGATTGCTTTAGTCATCATTCATCAGTTTTTAGTTTCATTTCTAGGAACATCCTGTAAGGCTTCTGATTTATCATCCGAAATAAAAATAGAAGAGGGGGGTAAGGCTCAGTGATGCGGGGAATACTTTATATCTAATGCTTTCAAAAAGGGATAAGTAACAATCTTTTTCTCAGTGGGATACAGGATGCCATGATCGAGCTCCTTCGTCATGTTTTGATGCCATCAAAACCTCACATTCTATGGTTAGTAGGAGTTTATCCTCCTCCCGCCACCTTATGACGACATCTATTAGTATGGGGACATCAGGGGTGCCCTCGCAGCTTGCTTATACACTTCTAGTAGAGTTACCAGAGATGTCCTCACAGCCTACTTATGCTTCCCTGATCTCATTGACTTGTTCATTCGTCGTAATGCTCTCACTCAAAATTTTTAATGTATGTATTCTTAAAAGCATCCTGCTAGCGTAAGAATAATGAGTTTTGATAGAACCTAACATCTTCATTTTTTTTTGCTCTAACGTCTCCTCCAATGGTGGGGAAAGGGAAATGAGGATCAAGTGTTACTTATGCTTTTGAAAGAGGTTAGATAGGTCACTAGTCCTTTAATCAGATTGCCCGAGTGAGAAAAGGGGGGCAATAAATCAGAGATCTTAAGGATATTTTGAGAATTGAAGGCGTACGACCAATGAATTGGTCGTGATGACTACGGGGGTGATAAGTATCAGTATTTAACCACAGGATGTGACGATCACAGGGCTAAGGGTAATATTTTCTAAGGTACATGGTGTTCCAAGGGCTAGGGAGTTCTTCCCCGTCTCTGTTTACCAGTTTGTAGGCATTTCCAGGGTATGCGGTTGTTATGAAATTTGGGCCTTCCCAGTTCAGTTTCAGTTTTCCTTTCAGATGGGCGTGCTTGGAAGGCATGATATTTTTCAGGACTGATTTCCCAATATTAATGGTTTATTAAGGACTTTCTTATTGTAAGCCCTGACCACTCTTCTCTGATATACTTGAGCGTGACAAACTGCCCTTAGACGTGTTTCATCGAGCTGCTCTAGCTGCGTGAGTAGGGCAATTCTCCTCTCATCTTTGGATAGATCATCATCAAGTTGAATCCATAAGGATGGCACTTGTATCTCATATGGTAGGACTGCCTCCATCCCTTAGGTAAGGAGGTAGGGAGTTTGGTCAGTGGCCGTACGAATAGAGATCTTAGAGGTTCAGAGTGCTTCTAGTTGTCGTTCAGGCCAGTCAGCTCCATTGCTTGTTTCTACTGTGCATTTCAGAATTTGAATCAGCATTTTGTTTGTAGCTTCTACCTGTTCATTGCCTTGTGGGTAGAATGGTGATGAGTGGCGTAGATCAATGTCGTACTTCTTACATAATTTCTTCTTTTTCTCCGTGATAAACTGTGGTCTGTTGTTAGTGACAAACATCCTGGGTACTCTAAACCTGGTGATGATATTTTGAATGATAAACCTTACAAGTGTTGAAGCGGTGATTCTGACACAGGATTCAACTTCTTCCCATTTGGTGTAGTATTCGGTCGTCGTAAGTATGAACGTGTGCTTGTGAGTGTTCCCAATGGTGTTTGTGAAAGGTCTAATGACATCGAAGGCCCACATCGAAAATGGGCATGGCAAGGTCATTGTATTCAATGTAACTAATGGAGTTTTGATGAGTGCGGCATGTTCTTGACATTGCTTGCAGGATTGGACGTAGAGGTGGTAATTTCTGATCATTGTCAGTCAGAAGTAGCTTTATTGTATAACTTGATCAGTGTATCTCTGTCTACCGGAGTGGGCATCGCAGGCACTGGCGTGTGCTTCTCAGATGATGTATTGTCCCTCAATGGTCATGACGCATCGTAGTAGTACTCCTTTAGTGAAGGCCTCTTTGTATAATGTTTCGTCAAGTATGCAGAATCGGGCGCATCGGTTTCTTATAGTCTTTCATTCGATCTTCGTGGCATATGGAGGGATGTGTTGATGTTTCAAGAAGTTCCAAATGTCGAAATACTATGGTTGTCCATTGTCGGTCGGTGATTTTTCAAATCTAAACCTAGTGACTTCAGTTTCGATCTTGACGTGCTTTTTCGAGGTGATTGCTTCTTTTGGTCCTGTACTTGTGGGGAGGATGGGTAACTCTCTCTTGACGGTCCATGCTATATCGTGGGTAGGCACTGTCCACTTTTCAATGAAGAAGGTTTTGGTATATTACCCGATGGGTATTTGGATGATCAAGGCTAGCGTGGCTAAGGAATCTGCGAGCTCATTTTCTAATTTAGGGATGTGCGTAAAAGAGATTCTTTTAAATTTCTTTACTAAATATTGAGCGGTTTCTAGGTAAACCAATAATTTCCTTTCCTTAGTTTTCTATTCTCCTATGACTTGTGAAATTACTAGATTGGAATCACCGATAGTTTTTAACTGTTTAATACCTAATTTTAGTGTTGCTCGTAGTCCAGCTACAAAGGCTTCGTATTCTGTGACATTATTAGTGACAGGAAAATCTAGTTGAAAAGCTTTAGGTATGGCAACTCCTTCTGGACTTAGGAGGACTATCTCGATGCCTTTTCCTTTGTGATTTAGAGCACCATCAAAATAAAGGGTCCATGAGGTCTTATCGGGCTCTTCATTATGAATCATGAATAGGTCTTCATTAGGGAAATTTGCACGTATGGGTTCACCACTAGGGAGTGGGAGATCTGCAAGGTAATAGCGATTGCTTGCCCTTTGATCGACTTCTGCGTGACATAAGTGATATTGAATTCTTGCAAGAGCATATGCTAGCTAGCGATCTTTTCTGATGTTGTGACCTTTTCGAATACGTACTTCAGAGGGACCATTCGAGCTAGTACTAGCATTTTATGTGCTTTGAAGTAGTGTCATAATTTGGTAGAGGCTCACACCAATGCGAGGCAAGTCTTCTCCATGGAGGTGTATTTTCATTCGTATTCAACAATCGTCCTACTGAGGTAGTAGATAGCCTTCTCTCTCTTGTCGTCTTCTTCATATTGTCCCAGAATTACTCCCATTGCTTTATCGTTCGCTGAGAGGTATAAAATTAGGGGTCTTCTGGGAACTGGTAGTGATAGTATGAACAGGTTAAGCAGGTACTTCTTGATGTTATCGAAGGCTTGCTGACACTGATCATCCCATTTGTACTCAATTCCTCTTTTAAGTAGTCTGTAGAAAGGATCACATCTGCCTGAATGCTGGATATAAATCTTCTGATGAATTACAATCTTCCTATCAGGCCTCGTAATTCTTTGATATTACTAAGAGGCGACATCTCGAGGATGGCTCTGACCTTTGCAGGGTCAACCTCGATCCCTCGCTTGGTAACTATGAAACCAAGTAATTTTTTAAAAGTGACCTCGAAGACACATTTCTTTGGGTTCATTTTTAGCTGATATTTCTTGGCTCTTTGTAACACTAGTCGGAGCGCTTCAACATGTCCTACTTGCATTTGGGACTTCACTAATATATCATCGACGTAGACTTCTACACACTTATATATCATATCATGAAAGATAGCCATCATGACGCGTTGATACGTGGCTCCAGCGTTCTTGAGCCCAAAAGGCATAATGACATAACAGTATGTTCCCGATGGTGTGGTGAAGGAAGTCTTCTCTTGGTCAGATTCTGCTAATTTGATCTGATTATATAAAAAAAAATCATCCATAAAGGATATCATCTCTTATCCAGCGGTGTTGTCAACTAGAGTGTCAATGTGTGGAGGTGGGAATTCATCTTTCAGAAGTTGATGCAAACCCATACTCTATCATCTTTCTTGGCGATAGGTACAATGTTGGCAACCCACTTAGGCTAAAGAACGACTCGGATAAATTTTGCTTTATGTAACTTGTCGACTTCCTCTTTGACTTGGAGGGCAGTTTGTGGGTGCATCCTGTGGAGTTTCTGCTTAACAGGCTTTGCATCGGGTTCTAAGACGAGGTGATGTTCTACCAAACTTGGGTCTGAACCGGGCATGTCCTCGTAGGACCATACGAAGGAATCGAGGTGTTTTTACAAGACTTGTGCAATTTGTTGGCGTTCCTTTGAGTTAAGCGTTGCGCTAATCAGTAGCTTCTTGGGTTTCTCTTCAGTGCCAAAGTTAAGTTCTTCTATGGGTTCCACGGCAGCTTGGGTTTGCTCATCAAAACACTTGATAACCCGTTGGAAGTCCGGTGCCTCCTTGGCAATTGGTGCATTTACTTCATCCTCGATAAGTTCGTATACTCTGAAATTACTACATTGGGGGTCTGAGTTTGCAAAAGGTAACCCATCATCGGCACAATCTATGACTGAGAGATCTTCAGTAAGGTGAAGGTCAAGACTATTAATTCTTCTCTCAAAGTCATGAAGTATCTCGTCCAGTATGATCACTAGCTTATTGTCTAGCCATGATGCTTTACGTCCTCGTGCAGGGAATGAGATAGAAACCCTAAGAGAAAAGTCTCCTTGTTGGCCAAAAATTTGGTTCGGGACGAAGAGGTCCCTTTCTTTTCTGGGGTCTTCTGATTTTTTAGGATTTTATATTTTTAAATTTTTAGGGTTTTCTATTTTTTCTATTTTTTTTTTTGATAATAAATATGGTACAGGGTCAGTCGCCTAAAGGGGCACCAGGAGAATTGCCTCCTCTAATTGAGGGAGCGAGACGGCTACTGGTACCGTTTAGGGATTCTTCGGGAAATGCAGATTTGTTGTAAATTTGGCATTTTTTTTTGGAGTCCTCATCTGATGAGATCTTTTGAATGAGTGAAGCTAGTTACAGCGACACTCTCTCTTGGATTTCTTCTGCCACATTGATTGCCTCTTCTTCGAAGAAGCTCTGAAGATCGTAGTCAATTGTATCATCCTCTGGGCCGTAAGAATATTATTCTTCCCACCGAGGGGGATCTCCCAAAGGATCCTCAGTTCTACACCCCCAGAGTCGAAGACGGCATCGAATTCATCATCTTGATTTGATAGTGCTTGAAGCCCTAGGTTGGCTCGTTCCGCTAACTTGAATGTCGAGAGGTCTATCCAGTAGTCCCCGTCATCACTCGAGGGAGGTTGCCATTCTTCCTCAAGAGATTTCTAGAATATTTTGAGTTGTGGCGAATCTGGGGGTGTAGAACTGTCTAGTTCAAGTACCTCTTCAAAGCCTATGAGGGTGAGGCAAGTGTTTACCCCTAGGTCAACCAAATTACCGTTGGGATTTTCTGCTTCTTGTGCCGGTGGCCGAGCTGGTAAGTCATTACTTATTTCCATTGTCACAAGGTTGGAGTGATTCGATTCTTCCATCACAGAGTGTCGAATCCAACTAGTGAAGCGTTCTAATATACTGATGCATGCCCTACAGCGGGGTTGGTATGGGTAATCGATACAAGGGGAGTCCCAAGGGCATTCCCATCCCTCAAGGCCAAGGCCAAGGCAGATTCTTTTTGAGTTAGTATTTTCTTGTGGAGTATCATCTCTTTCCCATGTTAAGCATAAGTTGTCTTCACTATCTTGCGAGGCTGCTATGTGAAAATCTTCATCGCTAGTGGCTTCCCAATCTTCCACTCGTGGGTTGAGTTCTGGAGGCTCTTCTCTCCTCTCTTCTACAAATTCCTTAGTGTCAAACAAAGGATTGACTCCTTCGAGCGATTTATCAATATTGTCATTTAAATTGGTTAAATCATTAAACGCTTTAGTCATTCACTCAATTTCCACTTCTTGGGATCTAATGAAGGACACTTCCTTATGCTTTTGCACATCTGCTTTCTCAGTGGTCCCATAGGCGAAGTGGTCATATAGAGACCATTTTGGTGAGGTAGGGGACAAGTCAGCTTGTGGGCCGTCCGATTGGTAACCTGACCCTATGTGCTTACATATTTGCATTGGGACAACGAGTCTTGCATGACCTTGCTTATTTTTTCTGTGTTCGGTGTGGGGAACGTATCCAAGTCGGTACATAAGGTCCCACCCTTTTGTCACGGTAGGGTTAATGGCATAAAGTTTAGCGAGGTCTAGGCCAACCTCTCTGCTCATTAATTTTTGTTGACACGTTGAGGGGTAGGGGGACGGACTTCCGCAATGATTGTCTCATCAGGGATTTGAGTCTTTTGAATATTACCCGTGTACAACACGTAATCGTGAGAAGTTGGTATGCTTGCCACATAATCAGTATCCATCTCTTGGAGGGGTGCATCAGCGTATATATGGATGATGGAATCCTCGTATGGGAATTTTACGCATTTATGGTATATGGATGCAACAGCCTTCATTGACTCTAGCAATTTTCTTCCTAAAATGAGATTATAGGTACTAGCAGAATTTGAAATATGGAAGGAAGGTAACGTCTTTCGTTACAGGTCCGAGGCGAACCTATAGCTTGATAGTTCCTTTGATAAAGCGACGTGACCCATCATAAACTATGAGTGACAGTGCGGAGGGCCTGACATCCTGCTCCATTTATTCGAGCATTTTTGACATAGTGAGAGGGCAGATGTAAGTCCTGCTCCCGTGTCAACGAGTGAGTGTGATACGGAGAATCCTCTAATTATGATCGTAAGATATATGGGGGTCGCACTCTCGTGGAGTGACTTTTTAGGCATGTCTGCGTCTGTAAAAGTGAGTGCCGGAGGTTGCGCCATGATCGAAGTGATTTGATGAAGCTCATCTAGGTTCGTATCCTTATCCACTTGCGTGTCTTCAAGTGTCCTTATCAACAACCTGTGATGATCAGGCGACTTCTTGATGAGTTATAGTATGGATATCTGGGCCGGAATCTTCTGGAGATGCTGTAGAAGGTAGTATTCTTGCCCTGACTCGAGCGCAGTTTCTTTGCCTGGCCGATGGGCCTTAGGTGTAGGTGGTTGGAATGGTTGAGGTGCCGGAATTGGTGGAGGGATGATGTGAGGTGGGGGAGGCAGGTTAAATTCTCTTTCTCTCACATTCTCCTGTGGTCGTTGTGTGTTCATGAAATCCTTATTTTGAGGGAAAGGTGGAGGTGGGTAATTGGTTCCTGATTTGAGAATCGGGCAAGTCGGTTGTTGACCGAACTCGGAGCTGCTTGACATGGATGTAGTGGTGAAATAGGTAAAATTCGATGTTGGAACGCATACCTGAATGGTGCCGCTCCAAGGTGGCAGGTACTGTGTATAATCTTCCTCTTCTATGCAAGCAGAGACCAGCATCTCGCACGAGTCAGGATGTTCTTCTGGCTCATTTTCTTCTACATTTAGTAAACACTCTGTCTTTATTTCATTATCTCGGCTAGGAGTTTTTTAGGTGACACTTTCTACCCATGCAGCAATTTGCGCTATAGTTTGAAGAACATGATCTCTATACTCGGGTTCAGAATCAGACAAAGGGAGCGGTAATGGCGTTGATTCAAGATTTGGAGGGGTTGAAGGCTCTAGTGGGTGACTACAGAGGAATGGTCTCCTAGCCCTAAAGGAATGGACTCGTATCTGAGTGAATTTTAGATAAGGAGGTGGAATCCACGGGGAGATGCGAGTGATCAGGGCCAAGGGATGCGGGGGTGAAGGAGCTCTCACTGGTGGGGTAAAAGTAACAGAGGGTTGAATGCGAGTGATTAAGGTGGAAGGTTGGAAGGGGACTTGACCGGAGAGATCTATGGTGATGACCTGAGCCGGTGTTGCTTGGTTGTGGTTGGGCATGGGGTTATTAATGATCCCTAAATTTTGTTGAGGTTGGTTATTATTAGGTTTAACGTTCCTAAGTGCTTCTCAATTGATCTGACTTCGGTCATTAATGTCATACATTACGTCCCTGAGGACCCAGCAATCCTTTAGACTGGGTCTCGTGTATCGATGGAAGGTACAATACTTACTATAGTCTAGATTTGTAGGCCATGGGCGACTTTTTCCTTGCGAAAATCGAAGGAGATTCTGAGTGTTAAGGAGATGGAAGATGTTGGGAATCGTATCCGGTAAAGGGGGATAGTGTTCTCGCCTTAGCTGGTAGGGGCCTCTGGCTGGGTTAAATTTTTACGGTGGGGGCACACTATTGTAATTCGGCCCATGGGCCAGTCGATTTTGCATCGTGTTCTGATTCTGGTAAGTATTGGGATATTGATTTATATTCTGATACTGGCCCTAATTCTGATTCTAGCTTTGGTTTTGGTTTGCATATCCTTGTTGATTAGTGCTTTAGTTTTGGTTCATGTATCATTGCTGATTTTGTTTTTGCCCGAAGTTTTATGGGTGGAAATTTCTGTTCCCAGAGTTTTGTCCCTGATTAACAACAGTATTGACCTGTTCGATTCCTAAGGCTTTCTTATTGTTTTTCAATTTTGATTCACTAGAAGAGCTTACTTTTTATGTGACTATGGATAGAGCAAGGTCTCTGCCTTTAATGTATCGCGCTAGTCGGGATGCTCGAGAGTGGAGTGCAGTGAAGTCGAGGCAATCACTTATGATAAGTGCGCTCTTTAATGGTTCTCTAGTGTTATCGATGATAATGTCTACCGAATCCTTCTCTTTTATTGAGGTGCCAATCCTAGCAGCGAGTTTTCTCTATCTGGCAATGAAGTCGGTAAATTCTTCTTCTGGTCCTTGCTTGGCTGCCATTAGATCACTGAGACTGGCTGTCTCTTGGATCAAGTGTTTGTATTGGTCTAGGAATTGACCGACTAATTCATCCAAGGTCTCTATCTTATAAGGCGGGAGTCCCACGAACCAATCTAAAGCTTATCCTTCTAATAAGCATTGAAAATAGTGAATGAGAAGTCCTTGATTATCACGTATGGGTCGGCAATCATTATAAAAGAGGGCTAAGTGATGATTTGGATTTCCCGTGCCATTATATTTTGTAAATTTTGGTGGCTTAAATCCTATTGGTAAATTAAACTCGACGTCCCGACAAAATTTATCGAATCCGAATGAGTGATCGGGGCACTCTCTTTTGGCCATGTACTCATTGAGCATTTTAGGGAGATCTTCGATTTTGATGGTGCTATCTTTTGGAGCAACCCGTGAGTAAACCTTGTCTAAAGAATCATCGTTGAAGAATGTGTGGGCAGGTCGTCTCAATGGTGTGGCGCAGGCCGACACCGTGCTTGGGGTAGGAGGTGGCCACTCTTGTCGCTCTTATTCTTCTGAAAATTGTCGTGACCTAACGGTTTCCTATGCGGCGGCCAACCCTCGAAGAAATTCTTAGGAGTTGTCATCTCCTCTTTGTATTCTTTGAATACTAAGTTCTACGATCTGTTGAGCGGTAAAGTTTTATCCGATGTTACCATCTCTCCCATTATGATTATCACCGGTGTGGGGTAGAGAAGGGATTTTCTTGCTCGCCAGCCAGGTTAATCTCAGGTTGTGGTGGGCTGGAATTATGAAATGATTCTTCTTCGTACGTGGGGTTGTTATGATATCCCCACAACGGTGGGTCTCCTAAACTCACTCTTTGTATACCAGACATCTCGAGTCTTTGAAGAAGACTCATATATATATATATAAGGGAATCTAAATGACACGATGGAAAGAACAAATAAAATAGAGAGAAAAGATGAAAACAATCTAGAAAAAGAGAGTTTGCAAAAGTGTCCCATCGCGATCGCCAGTCAGTTGGTGCACGCTTTTTCTGGGTTCCTCTCGGTCCCTGTTGAATCAGTGGCTCCAATTCTGTCAAAGTGGACTCTAGCGATGCGGCGTTTGAAATAGTGGAGGTAAAAAAAAATAAAGGGGTTGGGTGGTAATCTATTGTAGTTTATTTAATTTAATATTCTAGTTCTATCAGGAGTCTAATTAATATTTACTATTCCTATCCTTATTGGAAGTCTAATTAATTAAGTGTCCTAATACTACTAAAAGTCCGATTAATTTTAGTCTCCTAATCCCATTAGAAGTATAATTATGATCATGTCTCCTAATTGTACTAGGAGTTCAAGTATGTTGGTTCTAGTGAAACTTTAATTAATTTGAGCACGCTAATTATACTAGAATTCTAAGTAGAGCAAATATGGTAATTGTATTGGGATTCTAATTAAATCAAGTATAACAGTCTTATTAGAATTCTAATCAAAATAGCAAACTAATTTTATTGAAACTCTGATTTAAAGCAAATGAATTGATTTTACTAAAATCTAATTAACACAAATAAACTAATTTTATGAAAAATATAATTGAAATAAATAAACTAATTTTATTCAAAATTCTAATTAAAGCAATGAATTAGTCATATTAAATCCTAATTAAAGCAAGATATTAACCAATTAAATTCTGATTTAAAGAAATTAATCTATCATACTAAAATCTAATTAACTTTATTAATTAATCATGCTGGAATAAAATAAATCTACTAATTAATTATACTAAAAAGATAAAAAAGCAATTAATTAATTCTAAAATTCTTTAAAAAAAAGGTTTTGGGCCCGCTAGCTAAGGAGGATTGGTCTCGTTCCCGAGTACCCTCCGTAAGCTCCCTTGGGCAAATCGGGTAGCTGAGATTAAAGATAAATTGGATTGTAGACTGTAAAATAGTATTTTGGATTTTTCGGAATTGATTTTGGAATAATAATTATGAATTAAGTTATGAACTAGAATTATAAAAATTAAAATTAATATTTAGGACTTTTGGAGATATTAAAATAAGGAATTTAAATTAGAATTTAAATTTCTAGGACTGAATTCGGATCCGAAATCAGAAAGTCAGACCGTATGATTAAGGAATGATTCTAAAATCAAAGGATTAGAGCCAGAAATTAATGATAGGACTGAAAATTAAGATTTTAGAACATAATTAAAGCCAAGGGTCGATAAATTAGACCGTCGGATTAAGGACCGGTTCTGAATTCAGAGAATTAAAACAAGATATAAAATATTTGCGATCTAAAAAAAAGGGTGCTACGGTCTTCAACTGAAAATTAAAATCTATGATTAAAACTAAAAGAAAATAAAAATCCTAGGTCTAAAACTAAGATTTTTACCTAGGACCGAGGCTGCGGAGAGAAATCTCGAAGATTCGGCGCTTGAATTTTGAAATTATGACTAGGTTGCTCTATGGGTTTGTCCTCAAAGTTCTCTGGTTTTGGAATCCCAAAAAGATTCGTTCTCTCTTCGAAAATTGCCCAGCCTCTCGGGTTAATTAAGAAGAAAATATTTTATAGATTTTTCTTCAATTACGCGCCCTTTTTCAGGCGTTTAACTGAATTACGCACCAGTTTCCTGATGCTTAATCACTTTGAGTCGGTCACCAACTCAGTGAGCGACCGGCTGACTTGCTCAACAAGTTTCCTAGTCCTAATAGCGTTAGAGCTAATTGTGCGCTTGTTAGGACGTGCGCAATCCAATTAAGCATTTCTTCAGATGCGCTCAATCAAGAAAACTTAGGGATCAAGGACAGTGAGGCAAGGCCGGGCTGAGGCCAATTGTGCGCTGATGGTCGGGCGTGTAATCCAATCGCGCGTATGATTTCAGGTGCGTGATCGAGTCTTGAGATGATCTGGGAAAGGGAGTTTAGTCTGAAAGGGAGACTGATTGCGCGTTTGTGGTATGGCGTGCAATCAAATTATGCGCGAGGTTTCAGGAGTTTAATTTTGGGTTGTCCAGGTCTGGTCTCTAGTCTGAAATGCAAGGCTATTGTTTCAGCCTGCATTCGGACTATATACTATTGCTTTAATATATAGTCTCCCTACATTCGGATCTGTGCCACAGAGCTATTGTTTCTGATAGTGTTCAGCCATGTACTATTATTTCAGTGCATGGTCCCACATCAGGAGTATGAGGTCAAAGGTTGATCAAACAAATTCGTATATTTCGAGAGGGCAAAATGGGTGTGTCTATAGATGTCCCTCTTCGGCGCGCTCTCACGAAGTAAGAACGCGTCGAAGAAGTAGACACCCCTCATTCGAGGTGTCTTCTCGTTTCTCTTGAGAAATCACAAATGTAAATTGGTGATGCTGACATGACATATTTTGCTTTTTTATATATCAGTGTAAGCTAAAATGGAGCATTTGAGGGATAAATGGAAGCTATCGAAGGGCACATTCCGTGTCTATGGGTGCATGGCACATCCCTTCGTATGACACGGGCAAACAGAGGGATTTTACGCAATCGAGGTATCGGGGCGTCAATCAAATGTCCAAAATAAGGTCCAGGGATCGATAATAATAAAATAAAGTATCATATAATATCGAAGGCCATTGCAAGTCATGTCAGACCGGGCGCGTCATTGCTTACACCAATGCGCGTCAGGCGTTCCTTTTCCAATAAGCATTTGTAAGTTTTTAGATTAAATATACTCAATGTTTGGTTTCCCAGGGGAATGGCTGGTTTGGGCTGGTAATTGAGGTGGGGGTTTTGTGAGGTGTGCTCAATTGAATTCTGCACAGTGGTGCGTGCACTTGATTCATCTGGAGCCGGTCTCTAAGTTGGGAATTCTAGTCCTAATGTGTCTGAACAAATGATTCTATGTAGTGGCTTATGTGCTCGATCCAATTCTGCATAGTGGGATATGCGCTTGATTGATAGTTTAGGGGTTGGCCTGTAAGTTGGGTATTCTAGTCCTAATGTGTCTGAACAAATCATTCTGTGTAGTGGAGTAGGCGCTTGATCCAATTTTGTGTAGTGGAATATGCGCTTGATTGCAAGTTCAGGGGTCTTAGGAGTTAAAGGTTAGGTTAAAGTGTAATTTATTGCGTGCAGGTGATGGGGCGCTTAATCAATTTTTTTTTTGGTATTTATGGTATTTAAAGAAAGGTGAGTTGGGTCTATTTATCTTGTTGCTTCGTTCTTCTCTTTCTTCTCTTTTTTTTATTTTTGTTTTGTGAAGTAAAGAGTTGTTGTTTTTTTAAATAAAGGGGTTTTAAAGATTCAAGGGTTTTGAAATTTTGAAATGTTAAAGATTTTAACTTAAGATCAATTCTGTGGTAAAACGACAGAAAATGTGGCTTCGAGATGTCACTGAGCAGATCCATCGGTACAGGATTTGTGGACTCAACCATTATTGTGGTTGTCAAGATGACACTCGGCATGCCGGATACTCCGTCTAACCTTCTCGGTGAATACTAATGATTGTCTCTTATGGGAGGACTATAGTGATTCGTGAGTTGAGAGTAACTAGTTTTGAAAATATTTGACTTAATCACAGCTAACTATATATATTTGCAATATCGAGTAATTGAAAAATGGGTAGTACTTACCTGGGGGTGATACTTACCTGGGTTGTGCGTAGTATGTGGCAAGATTGGTGATGTTGAAGTGTCGCGATGGGACTTTGGAAATTTCTCCTCTTCAGGCCTGCAGTGGCAGGGTTTGGCAGTTGTGATGTGATGTCTTGGGAGAAATGATGTCACGATGGGACTTGGGCATTTCTCTCTTTCTTTGGTTGCATGCTGGGTGAGTCCTAATGACACGTGGGGACCAATTCGGGAGAGAGAGAAAGAGCCCTTTGCCTTAGCGATGGGAGACACTCAAGGCGTCCCTCTTTTCATCATACGGCATGGCATGTGCTGTCTGAGCTTTCTTTTTTAAGGTAGTGATGTCCGCGATGGGTTGTCGAACTGAGCGTAGTTAGTGGTGGTGTGCTCGCTTTCTCGGGAGATTTGCGCGATGGAACATTAGTGTCTTTCTTTGGCAGATCGTGGGTTATAAAAGAAATCACGTTGTGGTTGTGTCGTAATCAGCTTTGTCTTTGGGCGGTTTGCTATTGGCTTTTTGCGATGGGTCATGAGAGAATGGTTAATTTATTGCGATTGGAATAGATATTGAGGTGATAACGTATGTGTACACGTTATCACAATGGGGACGGGTGCTGTCAATGCTTCCTTCTCGTGCAAGAGTAAGCGATGGGATGGGTGAGTAAGTCTTTTTTTTTTTGGAACAACTTGTGAGGCTACGCGATGGGAAAAAATAATTTTGGCTGCGATGCGATAAAAAGTATGAGGGTGTAGATTTCATCCAAAGTCAAGTATTGTGTGCCTATTTTAGGTCGCTCAATCTGATCGCACGCTTATTTTCAGGCGTGTGATCTTAGGCTTGAGGGGTTGTTTACGCGTGTGGGAGTATGCGTGTTATTGTATTCCATGTTATAATATAAGCGCATGATCGGAGCGTCACCAGGTCAGTGTACGGGTGACTTTTCAGCATGAGCGATAGCAGTGTGTCATTTGATAGATTTATGCAGTTCATGGAGTGCGCGCGATCGGAGCGTCACGCAGTTGGCGCGACCGATGGCTTATTTGTGCGCTTGGGTGGTAGCATGTGTTCTGGATTGTGCAAATCGTGCGTGACGCACGATCGAATTAAAAGCACGTGTCTGAGCGCGTGATTAAGTCCGTACTCTATATAAGCGATAGAGCTTTCATTTTTGTTTCATTCTCTGGTTTAGTCTCCAGTTTTGACCCTTTTCTTACACTTTGTGTTCTGAAATTCATGTTTTAGCGATATCGGGTGATCCAACCGTCCAATTGGGATGTCGTTTCTTCTTATATTCGTTACTTCGCGAGATCTCCGTCCTGAGGTGATGCTCGTGGGCGGCGTTATTCTGAGAATGGGTTTTATTGGGAATGAGTGCGCTAGTCTTCACGTCGATCCTTTTTAGGGAGTAGTGAAGGCAGCGGTGGAGGATGTGAATATAGAGAAAGAGGAAGAGTAAAAAGTGGAGAGATGTATTTTCCAACCAATGCTCCATGAAGTCTCCGATTGGACGCTCCTAGCAGAATCTGCTCCTCGCTTCATCTCAGTTTTAAACCCAGTCTTCGTTTTGAGTTGTAGGTTAATGTTTTAGGTTTTTGTTTTGGGTTATAAATTCAGGAGGTATTCTTCCGGTGATACTTGTAAAACTTTTGAGTTATGAATAAAGGAGCATTTTTTTGTTTCGTCGTGCTTGTTTATTCGTATAAGCTTATTAACGGATTAGTTAGATTTATCTTATTTGTTTGACTTAGTTTTGGTTTTAATTATTTAGGATTCATTTCAAATTTATTCAGGGCTTTTCCCAAGGTTAATTTGCTTTATTGAGCATGGTTTAGAGGCTTTACTTGGTTCTGTTTGGTTTATTGGGGGTAATTTTTTTGGTCCTAAACAAGTCAGGGTCTCATTTTAGAAAACTTTTTTTTTATTTAAAGTTTTTGTCTGGTTTAAGGTTTGATTTTAACTTGAGTTTTGTTCTTTTGTTTGATTCAACATGAGGCTTAAAAGGTGTGAGTTTTCAAAGGTTCTAGATGGGTGTTAAATGTTTAAATCCTATTGGTTTATCTAAACTTGGGGAGATTGAGGTTTCTTAGGGCGTTAAGTGTTGTGTAATTATTGGTTCATCTGAGTTCATCACGGATTATGGTCTTTCAAAGGGGGTATTGTGTGGTTTAGATTTAATCGGATTAGAAAGGTTTAAAGGTGTGACACTTGTCATTTGGTAATTCAGGAGGTATAGTTTATAAATGTGTGAGCTAAAAGTTTTAGGTTCTCGTTGTTTTGAATTTTATTTCAAGTTTGGGATTAAAAGCTTTTGGGCATTTTTCATTTTATTTTGGGGCATTTTCTTGTTCATTAATGTCTTTTCTTCCTTTCTTTTTTGTATCCCGGGTGTTGGACTCGAAGAGTTGTGTTTATTGTGTGGATTATTGAGAACGGATGGGATTGGGAATGGAAGGAAGAAGTCGAATTGCTGCCATGCTAAGGGAAGAGGGGAAGATGAGATTTTTGGTTTCCTAAATTAATTCGGATTCGGGCATTGCCTGAACGTGCAGATTTTATGTTTCTTATTGTATGTTGTATATTCAAAGGGTATGCCCTCGGTGTATTTTGTAATTATTTTATTTATTTTTGAAGAGATTATATTTTTTTTATTTCGTTTGTGGCAATTTTTATTTAGCAAATTTTGGTTTATTTGGTAGCTTGCTTCGATTTGTTTTGAGTGTGTTGCTTATTTATCTAAATTTGGTCTGATCTTATTTATTTATTTTGATCTGAGGTGTTCTGAGAGCAGTTTTTGGTTTAGTTTAGCTTAGGTTCAAGTGCATAAATGATGGGGGGCACTTTTTTATAGTTTGGATGGGTCTTAGATGGAGTGTGTAAGTGATGGGGGCATTTCTTCATTTTTTTTTTGTTTAGTTTGGTCTTAGTTGAAGTATATAAATGATATTTAGTTTGGTTTTAGTTGAAGTGCACAAATGATGTTGGGAGGCATTTTTTTTTAGTTTGGTTTGGGCTATATATGTTCTAAGTCAGAAGTATTTGTATTGGTCTTAACAAGAGCGTGGTTTAGGCCAATAATTACTGTCGGAAATCATCCAATTTAGGCCTGTGAACGTGCTGTCCTGGGCATTTTTTTTCTTCTTTGTGTTTCTATTTCTGGGAAATTGCGCGCTTCACTCCGAGCGCATAAATTAATTGTGCGCCAGAGGGTGAACGCTCGTTCAGAGTATCGGAATGTCGTTAAGCGCCAGTTTTCAGTCGTTTGATCGATTTAAACGCATGGTACCGGGTGCGTGATTAGGGCGATGGCTGGTCACTGTATGGGTAACCTTTGGCATTCACATGCCACTGTGTGGACTCTTGAAGTGATTACTCGCTTAATAGGCTGCGTGCAACCAGATGGTCGGGTTAGTTTAAGCGAGCGACGATTAGTTTGCGCGTTTAAGACCGGTCGTGTGATCCGAATTTAGCGTGGGAACAGTGGTGCGTGATTCGGTTGCGCGCGTGAGTTTACGCACGCGATTTGGGTAGGTTCTATGTATAGTTCAAAATTTTTCATTTTTGTCGCACGATACGTTTTAGTCTTCAATTCTTTGTTTTCTTGTTTCTTTATGCTCTAATTTTTGTGTTTTCGTGATATTTCATGATCCGATCGTCCGTTTCGGGCACCGTTTCTTTCATTTTCTTTAGTTTTTCGAGTTCTTTGTTCTAGGATGGAGTCTGAGGGTGGTAGTAGGCATTATATTACTGTTTATAAATTGGAGAGGATGTTAGGGGTGGAGATATGTGAGACTTCTGAGGCTCGAACCGACGTCGTCGGGGAGGTGGTTAGAGAGGAGGTACTGGCGGTTGACCAGTTGGGGGTTAGGGAGGAGGTGCTTGAGATTGAGTAGAGAGTCGCTGAGGATGACGGTGAGAGGGTCGAGGATGAGAGAGCTAAGGGAGTGCCTGAGGATGAGAGGGCTGAGGGTGAGAGGTAGAGGCTAGCTTACGATATGAGCTTGATCGATTGGTAAGTGTCTTTATAAATATAATTTAGCATTGTTAGCATTGTGAGCTTATCAATTGATGTGTTTATTGTTATTCGTAGAAGGCCGAGCTTGCTGCTGGAGGTTCCATTCCGGCATTTGATCCATCTTCAGTTGGTTACTCCAGCCGAGAGGATCCAGCGATGGCTCAGCTTTGGGCCGAGCTAGATCATTGGGTAAGTTCCATTCAATCTTTTATCTTGTCTTTGTCATTGCATTAGTTTGTTTGGTGTAATTGTTTTGAGAGGGTGGAGAGGATCCACAATTCTTGAGTGGTACGGCAGCTGGGGCTTTCTCAGGGAGTCCCTACAGAGATTCACCACAGAGTGGCGAAGAGGATGACCTGCCCTCCTGACCAGAATTTTGCGGAGTGGATGGCGCTTCAGATAGTGGATTTTAGAGCTAGGGGGACCAGGGTTACTGGGGTGCATGACCAGGCAGACGCTCGGGAGCATGCGCGGTGGTTTAGTGCATTAGGTGGCGGGCTCCTCTTCACACTTCCCTTCCATGGGAGTGGCTCTTTCGCGATCGGTGGGCCAGAGTCGACGTCAGCTTTGAGGGAGATTTTGGTAGCGTTGGAGCAGGGCCATCTGACTGCAGTGTGCGGGGGGAATTAGACGGTATCCATAGGGTGATGGAGCGGATGGGGTGTGCTCCTCGTCCGAATGAGGAGATACTGCACTCCTTAGCCTCCTCGATTGCTCAGGCTAGGGTAGCGGAGGATGAGTTGGGGGCTCGGCTAGCGGAGACTCGATGACTCCTGATGAGTTAATTTAGGGTTTTTTTTTCTTTTATGTGGATTCAGTCTTCTGGTCGTTCTGATATGGCTGTGGTGTCCCATTTTATTTTATTTTGGACAGTCTGCGAGGGAGGGTGAGGTTGCTCATTAGACCGCGATGATCGAGTTGTTACGCGGTCAGTAGCAGGCCGGTCAAGAAGTGGAGGCCAGCTTACGATCTGAATGATCGATTGGTAAGTGTCTTTATAAATATAATTTTGTTAATTGTTACCATTGTGAGCTTGCCAAGTGATGAGTTTATGCCTATTCGTAGAGTGCTGAGCTCACTGCTGGAGGTCCCGTTCGAGCATTTGATCCATCTTCAGTTGCTTCCTCCAGTCGGGAGGATCCAGCAATGGCTCAGCTTCGAGCCGAGCTAGATCATTGGGTAAGTTCGATTCAATCTTTTATCTTATTTTTGTTATTGCATTAGTTTGTTGGGTGTCATTGTTTCACTTTCTTAGTTGCTTACTAGTATCACGTGGTATTTCAGCGTCGGGTTGCCGAGGATCATCAGGTGAGGGTGGCGACTGCTGCCTCTCTGCGCTCGGAGATGCAGGTATAGTTTTTTTTGGTGTGGTATAATTCTATTTTGGTTTTCTCATCTTTAATTTGTTCTAACATGTCTTGTGTTGGTTTGTTTGGTTCTTTGTGCAGGCTGTTCCGGACTCCACTCCTGAGGCTCCCCCTCAGAAGTCTGTTCCTATCCCTACTCAGGTATGTTTTAGTTATTATGTTTGTAGTTTATATGTCATTATAATATTTTCTGATGTATTTGTTTGTTCTTGTTGCAGTCGCATACGATCGTTGTTCCTTCTGTGCCTCCTGTTGATCCAGTGACTGCTGAGATGGTTGGGCGATATCTGGAGGAGAGGTTGCATCTGGTATAATTCTTTCCTTTTCAAAGTTTCTTATTTTGTTCATGTATATATATTAGTTTTCTTTTAACTTGGTGTGGTTATGCAGTTCCGTCAGCTTGAGGGGGCGCGTCTAGAGGTGGCGCGAGCACGCGCCACTCCCGAGGCGAGACGAGTCCTTGGGGAGACGCAAAGTCTGAAGGACCTGGTCATTAAGATGATGGTCACACAAAGAACTCAGACCGATACGTTAGAGGCAGCACGTCGGACGACGGGGGCGGAGAAGTAGCTTATCCTAGATCAGTTATAATATCGTCTAGCGAGGAGTGAGCGAGGGGTGCGTAGGTTGGTCAGTCAGCTTCATGGCTCGGAGTCGAGGGCCACGGGTTCCTTGGCTGGGCAGTCTCGGCACACGTCACATGATCGTGTCAGGGATGATGCTCGTAGGGATTCAGCCGTTCGTGATATTCTTGTGGGGTGTCCTCCTCATTCTCGATCGAGGCGGTCTGTTAGCCAGACGAGTGAGAGGGGCTCTGTAGCAGGGCCTCATCGTTTAGAGGTTTTGAGGACTCTAGGGGCCAGGATTGTATTTTTAGAGGACCAGTCTACGAACCTCCGAGCTGATGATACCGGGGATAGGAGCATTCGGCCATCCCAGGGTAGCGTAGGGAGTAGGTGTGTGTGTGTGTGTGTGTTTCTGTATCCATAGCAAGTGTGTGTTGTATATATAGGGGGGATGCCCCAGTGACAAGTAAAAAAGAAATGAAAAGATTTTAACATATATATATATATATATATAGTGAGAGAGAGATTTTTGGTTTAGATGTACCTTATTGGCTCCTTTTTCTTTTAGTTAACTCTTGCGTTTACTTTTACTTCTTTTTTTTTAGTTTCTTTAGCGCCATTGACCGTCATTGGGAGTTGGATGCTTCCTAAGCTGGCCCGGTGACGGTTGAAGGTTGCCTCATATCTGAACATGTAAAAGTAATGATGCCAGTAGTTTTGTTCTCCCCCTTGCTAGTTGTCAAGGGGGATAAGTGTCTCAAATCGGAGTCTAGTAGCAAAAGATGAATATGTGCTCTTTTTTTCTTTTTTTTCTTTTCTTTTTTCTTTTTCTCTTTCTTTTTTTCTTTTTTAGAAAATGAAAATAATGCAACAGGGACAAGCTGGCATTTCTGATATGATTCTTCATGTAATCCAAAAAAATGCCCCAGCGTCAAGATGCAATGGAGCTTTTCTGGGTTTCGAGATAAGCATTTTGGGTCTATAAGCAAGCATGGGTATTTGGTGAGTTAGTTTTGAAGAAGCGTTGACCGATACTGTCATCGAATCGGGGAGGTCTCGTTGATTAGGTTAGCTGTATACGGGGGTCTACCTCAAGGTGGTGGTCATCCTATCCCGTGGTTATTAAGGAGAAGTGTGGTATGTATAGTAGGTGATTACATCAGTCATCATTCATCAATTTTCCGTTTCATTTCTAGGAACATCCTATAAGGCTTCTGATTTATCGTCCGAAATAAAAATAGAAGAGAGGAGTAAGGCTCAGTGATGCGAGGAATAGTTTGTATCTAATACTTCCCAAAAGGGATAAGTAACAATCTTTTTCTCAGAGGGGATACAGGATGCCATGATCGAACTCCTTTGTCATATTTCGGTGCCATCAAAACCTCACATTCTATGGTTAGCAGGAGTTTATCCTCCTCCTGCCACCTTACGACGACATCTAGTAGTATGGGGACATCAGGGGTGACCTCGCAGCTTGCTTTTACACTTCTAGTAGAGTTACCAGAGATGTCCTCACGGCCTACTTATGCTTCCCTGAGCTCATTGACTTGTTCATTCGTCGTAATGCTCTCACTCAAAATTTTTTATGTATGCATTCTTGAAAGTGTCCTGCTAACATAAGAATAATGAATTTTGATTGAACCTAACATTTTCATTTTTTTTTGCTCTAACGTCTCCTCCAATGGCAAGAGAAGGGAAATGAGGATCAGGTGTTGCTTATGCTTTTAAAAGAGGTTAGATAGGTCACTAGTCTTTAATCAGATTGCCTGAGTGAGAAAAGGGGGCGATAAATCAGGGATCTTAAGGATATTCTAAAAATTGAAGGCGTACGACCATTGAATGGGTCGTGACGACTACGGGGGTGATAAGTATAAGTATTTAACCATGGGATGTGACGATCACAGGTCTAAGGATAATATTTTCTAAGGTACATGGCGTTCCAAAAGCTAGGGAGTTCTTCCCATCTCTGTTCGCCAGTTTGTAGGTATTTCAAGGGTATGCAATTATTATGACATATGGGCATTCCCAGTTCGAGTTTAGTTTTCCTTTCAGATGGGTGTGCTTGGAAGGCATGATTTTCTTCAGAACTGATTCCCCAATATTAAAGGTTCGTTCAAGGACTTTCTTATAGTAAACCCTGACCACTCTCCTCTGATATACTTGAGCATGGCCAGCTGCCCGTAGACGTGATTTATCGAGATGGTCTAGCTGCGTGAGTAGGGCAATTCTCCTCTCATCTAAGGATAGCTTATCATCGAGTTTAATCCGTAAGGATGATACTTGTATCTCATATGGTAGGACTGCCTCCATCCCGTAGGTAAGGAGGTAGGGAGTTTGGCCAGTGGCCATACGAATAGAGGTCCTATAAGCCCAGAGTGCTTCTGGTAGTTGTTCAGGCCAGTCGACTGCATTGCTTGTTTCTATAGTGCGTTTTAGGATTTGAATCAGCGTTTTGTTCGTAGTTTCTGCCTGTCCATTGCCTTGAGGGTAGAAAGGTGATGAGTGGCATAGATCAATGTCGTACTTCTTACATAATATCTTCATTTTCTCCGTGATAAATTGTGGTCTGTTGTTAGTGACAAACATCCAGGGTACTCCAAACCTAGTGATGATATTCCAAATGATAAACCTTATGAGTATTGAAGCGGTGATTCTGACATAGGATTCAACTTCTGTCTAGTTGGTGTAGTATTCGGTCGCCATAAGTATAAACGCGTGCTTGTGAGTATTCCCAACAGTGTCTGTGAAAGGTCTAATGACATCGAAGGCCCACATCAAAAACGGCCATGGCGAGGTCATATTATTCAATGCAACAGATGGAGCTTTGATGAGTGCGGCATGTTCTTGACATTGCTTGCAGGATTGGACATAGAGGTTATAATTTCTTATCATCATTTATCGGGCCAGCCTTATCGTAACTTGATCAGTCTCGCTATCATCGAGTGGGCGCCGCAGTAATCGACGCAGTGCTTCTCAGATGATGTATTATCCTCTGGCGGCATTGTAGTAGTACTCTTTTAGTGAAGGCCTCTTTGTATAATGTTTTGTCGAGTATGTAGAATCGGGCGCATCGATTTCTTATAGTCTTTCATTCAATCTTTGTAGCGTATGAAGGGACATGTTGATGTTTCAAGAAGTTTGAGATATCAAAATACCATGGTTGTCCATCGTCGATCGGTGATTTTTCAAATCTGAACATAGCGACTTCGATTTCTGTCATGACATGCTTTTCGGGGTGGGTGATTGCTTCTTTTGGTCCTGTACTTGTGGGGAGGATGGGTAATTCGATCTTGACGGTCCACCCTACCTCGTGGGCAGGCACTGTCAGCTTTTCAATGAAGAAGGTTTTGGTATTTTGCCCGATGGGTATTTGGATGACCGAGGCTAACATGGCTAGGAAATCTGCGAGCTCATTTTCTAATCTAGGGATGTGCGTGAAAGAGATTCTTTCAAATTTCTTTACTAAATATGGAGCAATTTTTAGGTATGCCATTAATCTCCTTTCCTTTGTTTTCCATTCTCCTATGACTTGTGAAATTACTAGTTTGGAATCATCGATGGTTTTTAACTGTTTAACACCTAATTATAGTGTTGCTCGTAGTCCAGCCATAAAGGGTTCGTATTCTATGATATTATTAGTGACAGGAAAATCTAGTTGAAAAGCTTTAGGTATGACAACTCCTTCTGAGCTTAGGAGGACTATCCCGATTCTTTTTCCTTTGTGATTTAGAGCTCCTTCGAAATAAAGGGTCCATGAGGTCTTATCGGGCTCTTCGTTATGAATCGTGAATAGATCTTCATCGGGGAATTGCGCATGTATGGGTTCATCACTAGAGAGTGGGAGATCTATAAGGTAATCAGCGATTGCTTGCCCTTTGATCGATTTCTGCTTGATATAAGTGATATCGAATTCTTGCAAGAGCATATGTCAGTGAGCGATGTTTCTTGATATTATGGGTTTTTCGAATACGTACTTCAGAGGGTCCATTAGGGCTAGTACTGGTATTTTATGTGCTCCGAAGTAGTGTCGTAATTTGTTAGAGGCCCACACCAATACGAGGCAAGTCTCCTCCATGGAGGTGTATTTTCGTTTATATTCGACCATCATTCTATTGAGGTAGTAGATAGCCTTCTCTCTCTTGCTGTCTTCTTCCTATTGTCTCAGAATTACTCCCATTCCTTTATCGTTCGCTAAGAGGTTTAGAATTAGTGGTCTTCTGGGAACTGGTGGCAATAGTATCGGTGGGTTAAGGAGGTACTTCTTGATGTTATCGAATGCTTGCTGACACTGATCATCCCATTTGTACTCAGTTCCTCCTTTAAGTAGTCTGTAGAAAGGATCACATCTGTCCGAATAGTGGGATATAAATCTTCTGATGAATTAAAATCTTCCTATCAGGCCTCGTAATTCTTTGATATTACTGTGAGGCGACATCTCGAGGATGGCTCTGACCTTTGTAGGGTCAACCTCGATCCCTCACTTGCTAACTATGAAACCAAGTAATTTTTCGGAAGTGACCTCGAAAATATATTTCTTTGGGTTCATTTTTAGCTGATATTTCTTGGCTCTTTGTAACACTAGTCGAAGCGCGTCAACATGTTCTACTCACGTTTGGGACTTTACTAATATGTCATTGATGTAGACTTCTACACACTTATGCATCATGTCGTGAAATATAGCCATCATGACGCGTTGATAAGTGACTCCTACATTCTTGAGCCTAAAAGGTGTAACGACATAATAGTATGTTCCCCATGGTGTGGTGAAGGAAGTCTTCGCTTGGTCGGATTCTACTAATTTGATCTAATTATATCCAGAAAAACCATCCATAAAGGATAGCATCTCATGTCCAGCGGTGTTGTCAACTAGAGTATCAATGTGTGAAAGTGGGAAGTCATCTTTTGGGTATGCCTTATTGAGATTTCGGAAGTCAATGCAAACCCATACTCTACCATCATTCTTGGCGACAAGTATAATGTTGGTGATCCACTTAGGATAAAGAACGACTCGGATAAATTTAGCTTTGTGTAACTTGTCGACTTCCTCATTGACTTGGAGGGCAGTTTGTGGGTGCATCTTGTGGAGTTTTTGCTTAACAGGCTTTGCATCGGGTTCTAAGATGAGGCGATGTCCTACCAAACTTGGGTCTAAATAGGGCATGTCCTCATAGGACCATGCGAAGGAATCGAGGTGTTCTTATAGGACTTGTGCAATTTGTTGGTGTTCCTTGGAGTTAAGCGTTGCTCTAATCAATAGCTTCTTGGGTTTGCTCATCGAAATGCTTGATAACTCATTGGAAGTCCGGTGCCCCCTCGCAACTGGTGCTCTTTCTTCATCCTCGGTAAGTTCGTATACTCTGAAATTGCTACACTGGGGGTCTGAGTTTGCGAAAGGTAACCCATCATCGGCACAATCTATGACTGAGAGATCTTCGGTAAGGTGAAGGTCAAGACTACTAATTCTTCTCTCAAAGTCACGAAGTATCTCGTCCGGTATGATCACTGGCTTATTGTCTAGCCAGGATGCTTTACGTCCTTGTGCAGGGAATGAGATAGAAACCCTAGGAGAAAAGTCTCCTTGTTGGCCACAAATTTGGTTCGGGACGAAGAGTTCCCTTTCTTTTCTGGGGTTTTCTGATTTTTTAGGATTTTATATTTTTGAATTTTTAGGGTTTTCTATTTTTTCTATTTTTTTGATTTTTGATAATAAATATGGTACAGGGTTGGCCACCTCAAGGGGCACCAGGAGAATTGCTTCCTCTAGTTGAGGGAGCGAGCCGACTGCTGGAGCCGTTAGGGCGATTCTTCGAGAAATGCAGATTTATTGTGAATTTGGCATTTATTTTTGGAGTCCTTATCTGATGAGATCTTTTGAATGAGTGAAGCTAGAGACTCCAACACTATCACTTAGATTTCTTCTGCCACATTGATCGCCTCTTCTTCGAAGAAGCTCTGAAGATCGTTGTCAATTGAACTATCATCCTCTGGGCCATAAGAATGATGTTCTTCCCACTAAGGGGGATCTTCCAAAGGATCTTCAATGGTAGCGAGTTCATTTCCTTGATCTTCATAATATGTTAGGATGAGCTTGCATGCTCGACAGCGAGGTTAATAATGGTGAAGAATGCAGGGGGATTCCCAAGGACATTCCCACCCTTCTACGTTAGAGTCGAAGATGACATCGAATTCATCTTCTTGATCTGCTAGTGCTTGAAGTCCTAGGTTGGCTCACTCTGCTAACTCGAGGGTCGGGAGGTCTATCCAGTAGTCCTCGTCATCACTCAGGGGAGGTTGTCATTCTTCCTCAAGAGATTTCCAGAATATTCAGAGTTGTGGCGAATCTGGGGGCGTAAAAGTCTCTAGTTCAAGTTCCTCTTCAAAGTCTATGTGGGTGACAGGAGTGTTTCTCCCTAGGTCAACCAGATGTCCGTTGGGATTTTTTGCTTCTTGTGCTGGTGATCGAGCCAGTAGGAAATTACTTATTTTCGTTGTCATGAGGTTGGAGTGATTCAATTCTTCCATCGTAGAGTGTCGAATCCAACTAGTGAAGCATTCTAATATGCTGTGCATGCCCTGCAGCGGGGTTGGTATGGGTAAGTGATACAAGGGGAGTCCCAAGGGCATTCCCATCCCTCAAGGCCAAGGCCGAGGTGGATGCTATACGATTTAGTATTTTCTTGTGGAATATCATCTCTTTCCCATGTTACGCGTAAGTCCTCTTCACTATCTTGTAAGGCTACTATGTTAAAATCTTCGTCGTCAGTGGATTCTCAATCTTCCACTCGTGGATTGAGTTCTAGAGGTTCTTCTCTCGTCTCTTCTACAAATTCCTTAGTGTCAAACATCGGCTTGTCTCCTTCGAGCGATTTATCAATATCATCATTTAAATTGGTTAAATCATTGAACGCTTTAGTCATTCGCGTAATTTCCACTTCTTGGGATGTAATGAAGGACACTTCCTTATGCTTTGGCACATCTGCTTTCTCAGTGTCCCATAGGAAATGTTGTCATATAGAGACCATTTTGGTGAGGTAGAGGACAAGTTGGCTGACAGGCCGTCCGATTGGTAACCTAACCTGATGTGCTTACATATTTGCGTTGGGACAACGGGTCCTGCACGACCTTGTATATTTTTACCGAGTTCGGTGTGGGGAACGTATCCAAGTCGATACATAAGGTCCCACCCTTTTTTCGTGGTAGGGTTAATAGCATAAAGTTTGGCGAGGTCTGGGCCAACCTCACTTCTCACTAATTTTTGTTGACGCGTTGGAGGGAATTTAGGAGGGGTAGGGGGACGGACTTCCACAGCGGTTGTCTCATCAGGGATTCGATTCTTTTGAATATGACCCATGTTCATAAAGTAATCGTGAGCGGTTGGTATGCTTGTCGCGTAATCAGTATCCATCTCTTGGAGGGGTGCATCAACATATATACGAATGATAGAATCCTCGTATAGGAATTTGACGCATTGATGGTATGTGGATGCGACGGCCTTCATTGACTCCAGCCATTTTCTTCCTAAAATGAGATTGTAGGTACTAGCAGAATCAAAAACATGGAAGTTAACATCTTTCGTTATAGGTCCGAGGCGAACCTGTTGCTTGATAGTTCCTTTGATGAAGTGACGCGACCCATCATTAGCTATGAGTGACAGTGCGGTGGGCCTGACATCCTGCTCCATATGTTCGAGCATTTTAACGTGGTGAGAGGGTAGATGTTAAGTCCTGCTCCCGTGTCAACAAATGTGTGTGGTACGGAGATTCCTCTAATTATATCCATAAGATATACGGAGAATCCTCTAATTTGTCCTTGATTAACAACGATATTGACCTGTTTGGCTCCTAAGGCTTTCTTATTATTTTTTTATTTTGATTCACTAGAAGAGCTTAGTTTCTATGTGACTATGGATAGAGCAAGGTCTCTGCCTTTAATGTGTCGTGCTAGTCAGGATGCCCAGGAGTGGAGAGCAGTGAAGTCGGGGATATCACTTATGATAAGTGCGCTCTTTAACTGTTCTCTAGTATTATCGATGATAATGTCTACTGAATCCTTCTCTTTCATTGAGGTGTCGGTCCTAGCAGCAAATTTTCTCCATCTGGAGACGAAGTCGGTAAATTCTTCATCAGATCCTTGCTTGGCTGCCATTAAATCGCTGAGACTGACAGTCTCTTGGATCAAGTATTTATATTGGTCTGAGAATTAACCGACAAATTCATCGAAGGTCTCTATCCTATAAAGCGGGAGTCCCGCGAACCAATCTAAAGATTATCCTTCTAATAAGCGTTGGAAATAGTGAATGAGAAGTCCTTGATTATTACATATGGGTCGACAATCATTACAAAAGAGGGCTAAGTGATGATTCAAATTTCTCGTGACATTATATTTAGTAAATTTCGATGGCTTAAATTCTATAGGTAAATTAAACTCGACGTCCCGGCATAATTTGTCGAATTTGAATGAGTGATCGGGGCACTCTCTTTTAGCCATGTACTCATCGAGCATTTTAGGGAGATCTTCGATTTTAGTGGTGCTATCTTTTAGAGCAACCCGTGAGCAAACCTTATCTAAAGAGTCATCGTTGAAGAATGTGTGGGTAGGTGGTCTTAATGGTGTGGCACGGGCCGACACCATGCTTAGGGTAGAAGGTGGCCTCTCTTGTCGCTCTTGTTCTTCTGAAAAGTATTGTGACCTAATGGTTTTGTATGCGGCAGCCAACCCTCGAAGTAATTCTTTGGAATCGTCATCTCCTCTATGTATTCTTTGAATACTGAGTTCTATGATCTGTTGAGCGGTAAGGGTTTGTTTGATGTTACCATCTCTTTCATTATGATTATCACCGGTGTGTGGGGTAGAGAAGTGATTTTCTTGCTCACCAACCATGTTAATCTCAAGTTGTTGTGGGCTGGAATTGTGAAATAGTTCCTCTTTGTATGTGGGGTTGTTATAATATCCCCACAACGACGGGTCTCCTAAACTCACTCTTCATATACCAGATATCTCGAGTCTTTGATGAAGACTCATATATATATAAAAGGGAATCTAAATGACACGATGGAAAGAAAAAATAAATTAGGGAGATAAGATGAAAACTAACTATCTAGAAAAAGAGAGTTTGCAAAAGTGTCCCATCGAGATCGCTAGTTTGTTGGTGCACACTTTTTCTGGGTTCCTCTCGGTCCCCGTTGAATCATTGGCACCAATTCTTTCCAAGTGAACTCTAGCGATGCAGCGTTTGGAATAGTGGAGGTAAAGAAAAATAAAAGGGTTTTCTAGGAAGGTTCCTAGTTTGTTGAGATCGCCAGCTGCAGATATTTATCGACGCTGCAACACGTCAATGATCACGCTTAAGAGTGGGTATGGATTACTTCTATACTGAATCGTCCGCTGCGAACGTCAGCAGCTATGTCTTTTTCTTATAATTTAGATAGTTGAATTTCCCTTTTATTTCCCTTTATGGTTATAGTTTTGGTCAGTTTAGACTTCCCTGATTCTATTGTGAGTATGGTTGGGTGGTAATCTATTGTAATTTATTTAATTTAATATTCTAGTTCTATCAGGAGTCTAATTAATTTTTACTATTCCTATCCTTATTGGAAGTCTAATTAATTAAGTGTCCTAATACTACTAAAAGTTCGATTAATTTTAGTCTCCTAATCCCATTAGAAGTCTAATTATGATCAGGTCTCCTGATTGTACTAGGAGTGCAAGTATGTTGGTTCTAGGGAAACTTTAATTAATTTGAGCACGCTAATTGTACTAGAATTCTAAGTAGAGAAATTATGCTAGTTGTATTGGGATTCTAATTAATTCAAGTATAACAGCCTTACTAGAATTCTAATCGAAATAGAAAACTAATTTTACTGTAACTCTAATTTAAATTAAATGAATTAATTTTACTAAAATCTACTTAAAACAAATAAACTGATTTTATTAAAAATCTAATTGAAATAAATAAACTAATTTTATTAAATATTCTAATTAAAGCATTGAATTAACTATACTAAAAATCTAATTAAAGCAACGAATTAATCATATTAAATCCTAATTAAAGCAAGATGTTAACCAATTAAATTCTGATTTAAAGAAATTAATCAATCATACTAAAATCTAATGAACTTAATTAATTAATCATGCTAAAATAAAATAAATCTACTAATTAATTATACTAAAAGATAAAAATGCAATTAATTAATTCTAAAATTCTATTAAAAAAAGGGTTTTGGGCCCGCTATGCTAAGGAGGATTGGCCTCATTCTCGAGTATCCTCCGTAAACTCCCTTGGGAAAATCGGGTGGCTGAGATTAAAGATAAATTGGATTGTAGACTGTAAAATAGTATTTTGGATTTTTTGGATTTGATTTCGGAATAATAATTATGAATTAAATTATGAACTAGAATTTAAAAACTAAAATTAATATTTAGGACTTTTGGAGATATTAAAATAAGGAATTTAAATTAGAATTTAAATTTCTAGGACTGAATTCGGATTCGAAATCTGAAAGTCAGACCATATGATTAAGGAATGATTTTAGAATCGAAGGATTAGAGCCAGAAATTAATGATAGGTATGGAAATTAAGACTCTAGAACGGAATTAAAACCAAGGGTCGATAAATTAGACCATCGGATTAAGGATTGGTTCTGAATTCAGAGAATTAGAACAAGATATAAAATATTTGTGGTCTAAAGGAAAGGGTGCTATGGTTTCAAACTAAAAATTAAAATCGATGATTAAAATTAAAAGAAAAAAAAAAATCCTAGGTCTAAAACTAAGATTTTTACCTAGGACCGGGGCTGCGGAGAGAAATCTCGAAGATTCGACGCTTGAATTTCGAAATCATGACTAGGTTGCTCTATGGGTTTGTCCTCGAAAGTTCTTTGGTTTTGGAATCCCAAAAAAATTAGTTCTCTCTTCGAAAATTGCCCAGCCTCTCGGGCGAATTAAGAAGAAAATCTTTTATAGATTTTTCTTCAATTATGCACCCTTGTCTAGGCATTAACTGAATTACGGGCCAGTTTCTCGATGCTTAATCTCTTCGAGTCGATCACCGACTCAGTGAGCGACCGGCTGACTTGCTCCGCGAGTTTCCTAGTCCTAATAGCATTAGGGCTAATTACTCGCTTGTTAGGACGTGCGCAATCCAATTATGCATTTCTTCATGAGCGCTCAATCAAGGAAACTTAGGGATCAAGGACAGTGAGGCTAGGCCGAGCTGAGGCCAATTGGATGCTGGTGGTCAGGTGTGCACTCCGATCGCTCGTCTAATTTCAGGCGCGTGATCGCATCTCGAGATGGTCTAGGAAAGGGAGTTTGGTCTGGGAGGGAGACTGATTGCGTGTTTGTGGTCTGGCGTGCAATCGAATTACGCCTGGGGTTTTAGGCGCTTAATTCGAGGTTGTCCGAGTCTGGTCTTTAGTCTGAAATGAAAGGCTATTATTTCAGCCTGCTTTCTGACTATATACTATTGCTTTAGTATATAGTCTCCCTACATTGGGATCTAAGCCACAGAGCTATTATTTCAGTCTATGTAGTCATGTACTATTATTTCAGTGCATGATCCCACGTCGGGGGTATGAGGTCAAAGGTTGACTGAATAAATTCGTATATTCCAAGAGGGCAAAATGGGGGTGTCTACAGATGCCCCTCTTTGGCGCGCTCTTGCGAAGTAAGAACGCATCGAAGAAGAAGGCACCCCTCATTCAAGGTGTCTTCTCATTTCTCTTGAGAAATCTCAAATATAAATTGGTAAAGCTGACATGACATGCTTGGCTTTCTTATGAATCTGCGTAAGCTAAAATGGAGCATTTGAGGGGCAAATGGTAGCTATCGAAGGGCACATTCCGGGTCTGTGGTACATGGCGCATCCTGTCGCATGGTGCAGACAAACAGAGGGAGTTTTTATAAACAAGGTACCGGGGAATCAATCAAATGTCCAAAATAAGGTCCAGGGACCGATAATAATAAAATGAAGTCACATGTAATATCAATGGCTTTTGTAAGTCAGGTCAGACTGGGTGCGTCATTGCTTACACCAATGCGCATCAGGCGTTCCTTTTCTAATAGGCAATTGTATGTTTTTAGATTAAATATACTCAATATTTGGTTTCCCAAGGGAATGGCCGATTTGGGCTAGTAATTGAGGTGAGGGGGGTCTTCTGAGGTGTGCTCAATTGAATTCTGTGCAGTGGCGCATGCGCTTGATTCATCTGGAGTCGGCCTCTAAGTTGGGAATTCTAGTCTTAATGTGTCTGAATAAATGATTCTGTGTAGTGGCGTATGCGCTCAATCCAATTCTGCGCTATGCGATTGATTGCAAGTCAGGGGTTGGCTTGTAAGTTGGGTATTCTAGTCCTAATGTGTCTGAATAAATAATTCTACACAGTGGAGTATGCACTCAATCCAATTCTGCACAGTGGAATATGCGCTTGATTGCAAGTTCAGGGGAGTTAAAGGTCAGGTTCAATGTAATTTATTGCGTGCTGGTGATGGGGCGCTTAATCAATTTTTTTTTGACATTTTTGGTATTTAAAGAAAGGTGAGTTGGGTCTATTTATCTTGTTGCTTCGTTCTTCTCTTTGTTCTCTTTTTTTTTTTGTTTTTGTTTTGTGAAGTAAAGGTTTTCTTTTTTTTAAATATAAGGGTTTTGAAGATTCGAGGGTTTTGAAAATTTAAAATTTTAGGGATTTTAACTTAAGATCAATTTGGAGGTAAAATGACAAAAAATGTGGCTTCCAAGATGTCGCTGAGTAGATCCACCGGTACAGAATTTGTGGACCCAACCGTTGTTGTGGTTGTCAAGACGACACTTGGTATGTCGGATACTCCGTCTAACCTTCTCGGTGAATACTGATGATTGTCTCTTATGGGAGGACTACAGTGATTTGCGAGTTGAGAGAGACGGGTTTTGAAAACATTTGACTTAATCATAGCTAACTAAATATATTTGCTATATAGACTAATTAAAAAATGGGTAGTACTTACCTGGGGGTGATACTTACCTGGGTTGTGCGTAACTTGTGGCAGGATTGGTGATGTTGTAGTGTCGCGATGGGACTTTGGGTATTTCTCCTCTTCAGGTCTACTGTGGTAGGGCTTGGCAGTTGTGATGTGGTGTCTTGGGAGAAATGATGTCGTGATGGAACCTGAGGATTTCTCTCTTTCTTTGGCTGCGTGCTGAGTGAGTCCTGGTGGGATGTGGGGATCAATTCAGGAGAGAGAGAGAGAGAGCCCTTTGCCTTAGCGATGGGAGACGCTCAAGCTTTCCCTCTTTTCATCATACGGTGTGACATGTGCTGTCTGAGCTTTCTTTTTTCAGGTAGTGATGTCTGCGATGGGATGTCGACTGAGCGTAGTTAGCGGTGGCGTGCTCGCGTTCTCGGGAGATTTGCGCGATGGGACATTGGTGTCTTTCTTTGATAGATCTTGGGTTATAAAAGAAATCACGTTGTGGTTGTGTCGTGATCGGCTTCGTCTTTGGGCAGTTTGCTTTTTGGCCTTTCGCGATGGATCATGAGGGTATGGTTAATTTATTGCGATGGGAATAGATACTGAGGTGATATCGCATGTGTCTACGTCATCGCGATGGGGATGGGTGCTGTCAATGCTTCCTTCTCGTGTAAGGGTAAGCGATGGGATGGGTGAGTAAGTCTTTTTTTTTTTTTTGAACAGCTTCTGAGGCTACGTGATGGGACAAAAGAATTTTGGCCGCGATGCGATAAAATGTATGAGGGTGTAGATTTCGTCTAAAATCAAGTATTGCGTGCTTGTTTTAGGTCGCTCAATCTGATCGCGTGCCTATTTTCAGGCGTGCGATCTCAGGCTTGAGGGGCTGTTTACGCATGTGGGAGTATGCGTGTGATTGTATTCCACGTTATAATATAAGCGCGTGATCAAAGCGTCACCAGGTCAGTGTACGGGTGACTTTTCAGGTTGCATGACAGCAGTGTATCGTTTGATAGATTTACGTGGTTAATGGAGTGCACGTGATTGAAGCATCGCGCAGTTGGCATGGGTGATGGCTTATGTGCGCGCTTGGGTGGTAGCATGTGTTTTGGATTGTGCGAATCGTGTGTGGCGCGTGATCGAATTAAAGGCACGTGTCTGAGTGCGTGATGAAGTTCGTACTCTATATAAGCGATAGAGCTTTCATTTATATTTTGCGTGACCCAATCGTCCGATTGGGATGTCATTTTTTCCTGTATTCATTATTTTGCGTGATCTCCGCCCTGAGGTGATACTCATGGGCGACATTATTCTGAGAATGGGTGGTATTGGGAATGAGTGCGCTTGTCTTCACATCGATTCTTTTTAGGGAGTAGTGAAGGCAGCGTTGAGGAGGCGACGGTGGAGGAGGTTAAGATAGTGGAAGAGGAGCAAAAAGTGGAGGGATGTGTGCTCCCTGAAGTCTCCGATTGGACGCTCCAAGCAAAATATGCTCCTCTCTTCGTCTCAATTTTCAATCCAATCTTCGTTTTGGGTTGTAGGTTAAAATTTTAGGTTTTCATTTTGGATTGAAAATTCAGGAGGTATGCTTCCGGTGATAGTTGTAAAACTTTTGAGTTATGAATAAAGGGGCAATTTTTTGTTTCGTCGTGCTTGTTTATTCATATAAGCTTATTAGCGGAATAGTTAAATTTATCTGATTTGTTTAACTTAATTTTGGTTTTAATTTTTTAGGATTCATTTTGAATTTATTCAGGGCTTATCCTGAGGTTAATTTGCTTTATTGAGCTTAGTTTAGAGGGTTTACTTGGTTCTATTTGGTTTGTTGGGGGCAATTTTTTTGGTCCTAAACAAGTCAGGGTCTTATTTTAGAGAGCTTTTTATTTTTTTAAGTTTTTGTCTGGTTTAAGGTTTGATTTTAACTTGAGTTTTGGTCTTTTGTTTGATTCAACATGAGGCTTAAAAGGTATGAGTTTTCAAAGGCTCTAGATGGGTGTTAAATGTTTAAAACCTATTGGTTTATCCAGGGTTGGGAAGATTGATGTTTCATAGGGGGTTAAGTGTTGTGTGATTATTGGTTCATATGAGTCTGTCATGGATTGTGGTCTTTCAAAGGGGGTATTGTGTGGTTTAGGTTTAATCGGATTAGAAAGGTTTAAAGGTGTGACACTTGTCATTTGGTAATTTAGGAGGTATAGTTTACAAATGTGTGAGCTAAAAGTTTTGGGTTCTCGTTATTTTGAATTTTATTTCAAGTTTGGGATAAAAAGTTTCGGGGCATTTTTTGTTTTGTTTTAGGGCATTTTCTTATTCATTAATTTCTTTTCTTCCTTTCTTGTTTGTATCTCGGGTGCTGGACCCGAAGAGTTGTGTTTATTGCGTGGATTATTGAGAATGGACGGGATTGAGAATGCAAGATAGCAGTCGAATTGCTGTCATGCTAGGGGAAGAGGGGAAGATGGGATTTTTGATCTCCCGAATAAATTCGGATTCGGGCATTGCCTGAACATGCGGATTTTAAGTTTCTTGTTTTAAGTTGTATATTCTGAAGGTAAGCCCTCGGTGTATTTTGTAATTATTTTATTTATTTATGAAGAGATTATGTTTTTTTATTTCGTTTGTGGCAATTTCTATTTAGCAAATTTTGATTTATTTGGTAGCTTGCTTCAATTTGTTTTGAGTGTGATGCTTATTTATTTAACTTTGGTCTGTTCTTATTTATTTATTTTGATCTGGGGTGTTCTGGGAGCAATTTTTGATTTAGTTTAGCTTGGGTTCAAGTGCATAAATGATGGGGGACACTTTTTTTTAGTTTAGTTTGGTCTTAGTTGGAGTGTGTAAGTGATGGGGGCATTTCTTCATTTTTTTTGTGTAGTTTGGTCTTAGTTGAAGTATATAAATGATGTTGGGGGGCATTTTTTAAGTTTGGTTTTAGTTGAAGTACATAAATGATGTTGGAGGGCATTTTTTTCAGTTTGGTTAGGGGTATATATGTTCTAAGTCAGAAGTATTGGGATTGGTCTTAACAAGAGCGTGGTTTAGGTCAATAATTAGTGTCGAAAATCACCCAATTTAGGCTTGTGAACGTGTTGTCCTAGGCATTTTTCTTCTTCTTTGTGTTTCTATTTCTGGGGAATTACGCGCTTCACTCCGAGCGCATATATTAATTGCGCGCCAGTGGGTGAAGGCTCGTTCAGAGTATCGAAATATCATTAAGCACTAGTTTTTGATCGTTTGATCGATTTAAACGCATGGTACTGGATGTGTGATTAGGGCGATGGCTGGTCACTGTACGAGTAACCATTGGCATTCACGCGCCACTGTATTGACGCTTAAAGCGATTACATGCTTAATAGGCTGCGCGCAACCAGATGGTCGGGTTAGTTTAAGAAGGTGACGATTAGTTTGCGCGCTTAAGACCAATCGTGTGATCTTAATTAAGCACGGGAACAGTGGTACGTGATTCGGTTGCACGCATGAGTTTATGCCCGCGATTTGGATAGGTTCTATATATAGTTCAAAATTTTTCATTTTCGTCGCACGATCCGTTTTAGTCTTCAATTCTCTGTTTCCTTGTTTCTTTGTGCTCTAATTTTCATGTTTTCATAATATTTCGTGATCCGATTGTCCGTTTCGGGCACCGTTTCTTTCATTTTCTTTAGTTTTTTTAGCTCTTTATTCTAGGATGGAGTCTGAGGGTGGTACTAAGCACAACATTACTGCTTCTAAGTTGGAGAGGATGCTAGGGGCAGAGATAGGTGAGATTTCGGAGGCTCGGACTGATGTCGTCGGGGAGGTGGATGTTGGGGAGGTGGTTAGAGAGGAGGTACAGACCGTTGACCAGTCGGGGGTCAAGGAGGAGGTGCTTGAGATTGAGCAGGGAGTTGCTGAGGATGAGGGCGAGAGGGTAGAGGGTGAGAGAGATGAGGGTGCGGCTGAGGATGAGAGGGCTGAGGGTGAGAGGTAGAGGCCAGCTTACGATCTAAGATTGATTGATTGGTAAGTATCTTTATCAATATAATTTTACATTGTTAGCATTGTGAGCTTGCCAACTGATGTATTTATTGTTATTTGTAAAGAGCCGAGCTCACTGCTAGAGGTTTCGTTCTGGCATTTGATCCATCTTCAGTTGCTTCCTCCAGTCGGGAGGATCTAGCGATGGCTCAGCTTCGGGCCGAACTAGATCATTGGGTAAGTTCCATTCAATGTTTTATCTTGTTTGTGTCATTACATTAGTTTGTTGGGTGTCATTATTTTGAGTGGGTAGAGAGGATCCACACCTCTTTAGTGGTACGGTAGCTGGGGCTCGCTCAGGGAGTCCCTCCAAAGATTCGCCACAGAGTGGAAAAGAGGATGACTGGCCCTCCTGGCTAGAATTTTACAGAGCAGATGGCGCTTCAAATAACAGATTTTAGAGTTGGGGGACCAAGGTTACTGGGGCGCGTGATGAGGCGGACGCCCGGGAGCATGTGCAGTGGTTTAGTGCATTGGGTGGCAGGCGCCTCTTCACACGTCCCTTCCACGGGAGTGGATCTTCCGCGATTAGTGGGCCGGAGTCGACGCTAGCTTTGAGGGAGAGGTTGGCAACGTTGGAGCAGGGCCATCTGACCGCGAGCGTGTGGGGGGCATTAGACGCTCTCCATATGGAAATGGAGCGGATGGGGTGTGCTCCTCGTCCAGATGAGGAGATGTTGCACTCCTTAGCCTCCTCGGTTGCTCAGGCTAGGGAAGCGGAGGATGAGTTGGGAGCTCAACTAGCAAAGACTCGACGGCTCCTGGTGAGTTAATTTAGGGTTTTTTTTTTCTTTTATGTGGATTCGGTCTTCTGGTCGCTCTAATATGGCTGTGGTGTCTCATTTTATTTTATTTTGGACGATCTACGAGAGAGGGTGAGGTTGCTCGTCAGACGGTGATGATCGAGTTGTTACGCAGTCAGTAGCAGGTCGGTCGAGAGGTGGAGGCCAGCTTACGATCTGAGATTGATCGATTAGTAAGTGTCTTTATCAAGATAATTTTGTTAATCATTAGCATTGTGAGCTTGCCAACTGATGAGTTTATGGTTATTTGTAGAGAGTCGAGCTCGCTGCTAGAGGTCCTGTTTGGGCATTTGATCCATCTTCAGTTGCTTCCTCCAGTCGGGAGGATTCAGCAATGGCTCACCTTCGGGCCGAGCTAGATCATTGAGTAAGTTCCATTTAATCTTTTATCTTATTTGTATTATTGCATTAGTTTGTTGGGTGTTATTTTTTCGCTTTCTTAGTAGCTTACTAATATCACGCAGTATTTTAGCGTCGAGTTGCCGAGGATCTTCAGGTGTGGGTGGCGATTGTTGTCTCTTTGTGCCCGAAGAGTCATGTATAGTTTTTTTTTGTATGACGTAATTTTGTTTCGGTTATTTCATCTTTATTTTATTCTGACATGTCTTGTGTTGGTTTATTTGGTTCTTTGTGAAGGCTGTTCCGGACTCCGCTCCCGAGGCTCCCCTTCAGGAGTCTGTTCCTATCCCTACTCAGGTATGTTTTAGTTATTATGATTGTAGTTTATTTGTCATTATAATATTTTTCTGATGTATTTGTTTGTTCTTGTTGCAGCCGCCAACGTTCGTTGTTCCTTCTTCTGTGCCTCCTGCTGATTCAGTGACTGCTGAGATGGTTGGGCGACTTCTGGAGGAGAGGTTGGATCTGGTATAATTCTTTCCTTTTCAAAGTTTCTTATTTTATTCATGTATATATATTAGTTTTCTTTTGACTTGGTGTGGTTATGCAGGTCTCTTAGCTTGAGGAGGCACGTCTAGACGTTGCACGAGCGTGCACCACTCCCAAGGCGACCCGAGTCCTTGGGAGACACAAAATTGGGAGGACCTGGTCATTGAGATGGTGGTCACACAGAGGACTCAGATCGAGGCGTTAGAGGCGGCACGTCAGACGACGCAGGCAAAGATGCAGGTGATCCTAGATCGGTTGCAGTATCGTCTGACAAGGAGTGAGTGAGGGGTGCGTAGGTTGGTCAGTCAACTTGATGGCTAGGAGTCGAGGGCCACGGCTTCCTCGACTAGGCAGTCTCGGCACATGTCACATGATCATGTCCGGGATGATGCTTGTAGGGATTCGGCCGTTCGTGATATTCTTGCGGGGTATCCTCCTCATTTTCGATTGTGGCAGTCTGTTAGCCAGATGAGTGAGGGGGGCTCTGTAGCAAGGCCTCGTCGTTTAGAGGTTCCAAGGACTCCGGGTGCTGGGATTGTATTTTCAGAAGAGCAGTCTATGGACCTCCGAGCTGATGATACCGGGGACGGCGGCGCTCGGCCATCCCAGCTGCAGGGTAGGGAGTAGGTGTGTGTGTGTGTGTGTGTGTTTTTGTATCCATAGCATGTGTGTGTTGTGTATATAAGGGGGATGTCCTCGGTGACAAGTAAAAAAGAAATGAAAAGATTTTGACATATATATATATATATATGGAGATTTTTGGTTTAGATGTTCTTGATTGGCTCCTTTTTCTTTTAGTTACTTCTTGCGTCTACTTTTGCTTCTTCTTTTTTAGTTGCTTTAGCGCCATCAACCGTCATTGGGACTTGGATGCTTCCTGGGCTGGCCCAGTGATGGTTGAAGGTTGCCTCATATCTGCAATGTGAAAGTAATGTTGTCAGTAGTTTTGTTCTCCCCCTTGCTAATTGTCAAGGGGGGTATCTCAGACCGGAGTCTGGTAGCAAAAGATGAATATGTACTCTTTTTTTTCTTTTTCTCTTTCTTTTTTTCTTTTTTATAAAATGAAAATAATACAACAGGGGAAGCAAATAGCTAAGATAGAAACGAAACAATAAAAATAAAAAAGCCCCAGTGTAGGACCGTGGTATGATTGGTAGTATGGTATCTTCGGTAGCACTTTCCGGATGATAACTTCATTGATCCTTATCTTCTTTGAGGACAAGCCGACATTACTGATATGATTCTTCTTGTAATCCAAAAAAATGCCCCAGCGTTAATATGCAATGGAGCTTTTCTAGGTTTCGAGATAAGCATTTTGGGTCTATAAGCAGGCATGGGTATTTGGTGAGTTACTTTTGAAGAAAAGTTGACCGGTACTATCATCGAATCGGGGAGGTCTCTTTGATTAGGTAAGTTGTATACGGGGTCTATCTCAGGCTGGTGGTCATCCTATCCCGTGGTTATTAGGGAGAGGTGTGGTAGGTATAGTACGTGATTGCATCAGTTATCATTCAACAGTTTTTAGTTTTATTTCTAGGAACATCCTGTAAGGCTTCTAATTTATCGTCCGAAATAAAAATAGAAGAGGGGGGTAAGGCTCAGTTATTCGGGGAATAGTTTATATCTAATGCTTCCCAAAAGGGATAAGTAACAATCCTTTTCTCAGAGGGTATACAGGATGCCATGATCAAGCTCCTTCGTCATGTTTCGATGCCATCAAAACCTCACATTATATGGTTAGCAGGAGTTTATCCTCCTCCCGCCACCTTATGATGACATCTAGTAGTATGGGGACATTAGGGTGTTGTCGCAGCTTGCTTATATATTTTTAGTAGAGTTACCAGAGATGTCCTCACGGCCTGCTTATATTTTCCTGAGCTTATTGACTTGTTCATTCGTCGTAATGCTCTCACTCAAAATTTTCGATGTATATATTCTTGAAAGCGTCCTGCTAGCGTAAGAATAATGAGTTTTGATTGAACCTAATATCTTTATTTTTTTTTATTCTAACGTCTCCTCCAATGGTGGGGGAAGGAAAATGAGGATCGGGTGTTACTTATACTTTTGAAAGAGGTTAGATAGGTCTCTAGTCTTTTAATCAGATTACCCAAGTGAGAAAAGGGGGGCGATAAATCGGAGATCTTAAGGATATTCTGAGAATTGAAGGCGTTCGACCAATAAATGAGTCGTGATGACTATAGGGGTGAGAAGTATAAGTATTTAACCACGAGATGTGATGATCACAGGGCTAAGGATAATATTTTCTAAGGTACATGGTGTTCCAAAGGCTAGGGAGTTCTTCCCCATCTCTGTTTGCCAGCTTGTAAGCATTTCCAGGGTATGCGGTTATTATGACATATGGGCCTTCTCAGTTCGATTTTAGTTTTCCTTTCGGATGGGCGTGCCTAGAAGGCATGATTTTCTTCAGGACTTATTCCCTAATATTAAAGGTTCGTTCAAGGACTTTCTTATCGTAAGCCCTGACCACTCTCCTCTAATATACCTGAGCGTGATCAGCTGCCCTTAGACGTGTTTCATCGAGCTACTCTAGCTGCGTGAGTAGGGCAGTTCTCCTCTCATCTAAGGATAGCTCATCATCGAGTTTAATCCATAAGGATGATACTTGTATCTCATATGGTAAGGCGGCCTCTATCCCGTAGGTAAGGAGGTAGGGAGTTTGGCCAGTGGCCATACGAATAGAGGTCCTATAGGCCCAGAGTGCTTCTGGTAGTTATTCAAGTCAGTTAGCTCCATTGCTTATTTCTATTGTGTGTTTTAGGATTCAAATCAGTGTTTTGTTCGTAGCTTCTGCCTGTCCATTGCCTTGAGGGTAGAATGGTGATGAGTGGCATAGATCAATGTCGTACTTCTTACATAATTTCTTTATTTTCTCCGCGATAAACTGTGGTCCGTTGTCAGTGACAAACATCCTGGGTACTCCAAACCTAGTGATGATATTCCGAATGATAAACCTTACGAGTGTTGAAGCGGTGATTCTGACATAGGATTCAGCTTCTGCCCATTTGGTATAGTATTTGGTTGCCATAAGTATGAACGCGTGCTTGTAAGTGTTCCCAACGGTGTCTATGAAAGCTCTAATGATATCGAAAGCTCACATCGAAAATGGCCATGGCGAGGTCATAGTATTCAATGCAACTGATGGAGCTTTGATGAGTGCGGCGTGTTCTTGACATTGCTTACAGGATTGGACGTAAAGGTGGTAATTTCTTATCATTGTCGGCCAGAAGTAGCCTTATCGTGTAACTTGATCAAAGAGTCTCTATCTACCGGAGTGGGTGCCGCAGGCACTGGCATGTGCTTCTCTGATGTTGTATTATCCTTCGGCGGTCGTGATGCATCGTAGTAGTACTCCTTTAGTGAAGGCCTCTTTGTATAATATTTTGTCGAGTATGCAGAATTGGGCGCATCGATTCCTTTTAGTCTTTCGTTCGATCTTCGTGGCATATGGAGGGACGTGTTGATGTTTCAAGGAGTTCTAGATGTTGAAATAACATGGTGTCCATCATTGGTTTGTGACTTTTCAACTCTAAATATAGCGACTTCGGTTTCTGTCTTGGCGTACTTTTTTGGGGTGATAGCTTCTTTTGGTCCTGTACTTGTGGGGAGGATGGGTAATTTTCTCTTGACGGTCCATACTACCTCGTGGGTGGGCACTGTCAGCTTTTCAATGAAGAAGGCATTGGTATTTTGCCTAATGGATATTTGGATGACCGAGGCTAGCGTGGCTAAGGAATCTGCGAGCTCGTTTTCTAATGTAGGGATGTGCGTGAAAGAGATTCTTTCAAATTTCTTTACTAAATATTGAGCGGTTTCTAGTTATGCCGTTAATCTCCTTTCCTTAGTTTTCCATTCTCCTATGACTTATGAAATTACTAGTTTTGAATTATCAATGGTTTTTAACTGTTTAACAACTAATTGTAGTGCTGCTCGTAGTCCAGCTATAAAGGCTTCGTATTCTACGATATTATTAGTGACAGGGAAATCTAGTTGAAAAGCTATAGGTATAACAACTCCTTCTAGGCTTAGGAGGACTATCTCGATGCCTTTTCCTTTGTGATTTAGAGCACCATCAAAATAAATGGTCCATGAGGTCTTATCGGGCTCTTCGTTATGAATCTTGAATAGGTCTTCATCGAAGAAATCCATGTGTTTGGGTTCATCACTAGGGAGTGGGAGATTTGCAAGGTAATCAGCGATTGCTTGCCCTTTGATCGACTTTTGCGTGATATAAGTGATATCAAATTCTTGCAAGAGCATATGCCAGCGAGCGATCTTTCCTGATGTTGTGGGCTTTTCGAATACGTACTTCAGAGGGTCCATTCAGGCTAGTACTAGTATTTATGTGCTCCGAAGTAGTGTCATAATTTGGTAGAGGCCCACACCATTGCGCGACAAGTCTTCTCCATGGAGATATATTTTCGTTCATATTCGACCATCGTCCTACTGAGGTAGTAGATAGCCTTCTCTCTCTTACCATCTTCTGCATATTGTCCCAGAATTACTCTCATTGCTTTATCATTCGTTGAGAGGTTTATAATTAGGGGTCTTACGAGAATTGCTGGTGATAGTATTGGCAGGCTAAAGAGGTACTTCTTGATATTATCGAAGGCTTTGTGACTCTGATCATCCCATTTGTACTCAGTTCCTCCTCTTTAAGTAGTCTGTAGAAAGGATCGCATCTGTCCGAATGCTTGGATATAAATCTTCTGATGAATTATAATCTTTCTATCAGGCCTCATAATTCTTTGATATTATTGGGAGGCGACATCTAGAGGATGGCTCTGACCTTTACAGGGTCAACCTTGATCCCGCACTTGCTAATTATGAAACCAAGTAATTTTCTGGAAGTGACCTCGAAGACACATTTCTTTGGATTCATTTTTAGCTGATATTTCTTGACTATTTGTAACACTAGTTGGACCGCTTCAACATGTCCTACTCGCGTTTGGGACTTCACTAATATGTCATTGATGTAGACTTCTACACACTTATGCATCATGTCGTGAAAGATAGCCATCATGACGTGTTGATACATGGCTCCTACGTTCTTGAGCCCAAAAGGCATAACGACATAATAGTATGTTCCCCATGGTTTGGTGAAGGAAGTCTTCTCTTGGTCGGACTCTGCTAGTTTGATCTAATTATATCCAGAAAAATCATCCATAAATGATAGCATCTCATATTTAGCAGTGTTATCAACTACAGTGTTAATGTGTGAAAGTGGGAAGTCTTCTTTTGAGCATGCCTAGGTGAGATTTCAGAAGTCGATGCAAACCCATACTCCGTCATCCTTCTTGGTGACAGGTACAATGTTGGTGACCCACTTAAGGTAAAGAATGACTCAGATAAATTTGGCTTTGTGTAACTTGTCGACTTCCTCTTTGACTTGGTGGGCAGTTTGTGGGTGCATCGTGCGGAGTTTTTGCTTAACAGGCTTTGTATCGGGTTCTAAGAAGAGGCGATGTTCTACCAAACTTGGGTCTAAATCAGGCATATCCTCATAGGACCATGCGAAGGAATCGAGGTGTTCTTGCAGGGCTTATGCAATTTGTTGGCGTTCCTTGGAGTTAAGCGTTACGCTAATCAGTAGCTTCTTGGCTTTCTCTTAAGTGCCAAAGTTAAGTTCTTCTGTGGGTTCCACGGTAGCTTGGGTTTGCTCATCGAAAGGGTTGATAACCCTTTGGAAGTCCGGTGCCTCCTCAGCAACTGAGGCTCTTTCTTCGTCCTCGGTAAGTTCGTATAATGTTAAGTTCCTCTTCAAAGTCTATGAGGGTGACACGAGTGTTTCCCCCTAGGTCAACCAGATGATCGTTGGGTTTTTTTGCTTCTTGTGTCGGTGGCCGAGCTAGTAGGTCATTACTTATTTCCATTGTCACGAGGTTGGAGTGATTCGATTCTTCCATCGCAGAGTGTCAAATCCAACTAGTGAAGCATTCTAATATGCTGGTGCATGCCCTATAGCGAGATTGGTATGGGTAAGCGATACAAGGGGAGTCCCAAGGGCATTCCCATCCCTCAAGGCCAAGTCCGAGGCGGATGCTATACAAGTTAGTATTTTCTTGTGGAGTATCATCTCTTTCCCATGTTAAGTGTAAGTGCTCTTCACTATCATCGTCAGTGGATTCCCAATCTTCCACTCGTGGGTCGAGTTCTGAAGGTTCTTCTCTCCTCTCTTCTATAAATTTCTTAATGTCAAACATAGGCTTGACTCCTTCGAACGGTTTATCAATATCGTCATTTAAATTAGTTAAATTATTGAACGCTTTAATCATTCGCTCAATTTCTACTTCTTGAGATCTAATGAAGGATACTTCCTTATGCTTTGGCACATCTGCTTTCTCAGTGGTCCCATAGGCGAAGTGGTCATATAGAGATCATTTTGGTGAGGTAGGGGACAAGTCGGCTTGCGGGCCGTCTGATTGGTAACCTAACCCTATGTGCTTACGTATTTGCGTTGGGACAACAGGTCCTGCACGGCCTTGCTTATTTTTATTGAGTCCGGTGTGGGGAACGTATCCAAGTCGGTACATAAGGTCCCACCCTTTTATTGCAGTAGGGTTAATGGCATAAAGTTTGGCGAGGTTTGGGCAAACCACTCTTCTCACTAATTTTTATTGACACGTTGGGGGAAACTAGGAGTAGGGGGACGGATTTCCGCAACAGTTGTCTCATCAGGGATTCAAATCTTTTGAATATGACCTGTGTTCAACACGTAATCGTGAGCGGTTGGTATGCTTGCCGCGTAATTAGTATCCATCTCTTGGAGGGGTGCATCAGCATATATACGAACGATGGAATCCTCATATGAGAATTTGACGCATTGATGGTATGTGGATGCGATGGCCTTCATTGACTCTAGCCATTTTCTTCCTAAAATGAGATTGTAGGTACTAGTGGAATCAGAAATATGTAAGGTAACGTCTTTCATTACAGGTCCGAGGAGAACCTATAGCTTGATTGTTCCTTTTACAAAGCAACGCGACCCATCATAAGCTATGAGTGACAGTGCGGAGGGCCTGACATCCTGCTCTGTGTATTCGAGCATTTTTAATGTGGTGAGAGGGCAAATGTTAAGTCCTGCTCCAGTGTCAACGAGTGTGTGTGGTACGGAGAATCCTCTAATTATGACCGTAAGATATATGGTGGCCGCACTCCTGTGGAGTGACTCTTTAGGCATGTCTGCGTCTATAAAAGTGAGCGTCGAAGGTTACGCCATGACCGAAGTGATTTGATGAAGCTCAGCTAGGGTTACATCCTCATCCACTTGCGTGTCTTCATGTGTCCTTATCAACAACCGGTGATGATTAGGTGACTTCTTGATGAATTATAGTATGGATATCTGGGCTGAAATCTTTAGGAGATACTGTAGAAAGTTGTATTCTTGCCCTGGCTCGAGCGCAGTTTCTTTGCCTGGCCGATGGGCCTTAGGTGCAGGTGGTTGGAATGGTTGAGGTGCAGGAATTGGTGTAGGGATGATGTGAGGTGGGGGAGGCAGGTTAACTTCTCTTTCTCTCACATTGTCCTCTGGTGGTTGTGCGTTTGTGAAATCCTTATTTCGAGGAAATGGTGGAGGTGGGTAATTAGATCCTGATTTGAGAATCAGGCAAGTCGGTTGTTGACCGAACCCGACGCAGCTTGACGCGAATGTATTGGTGCAATGGTGAAATTTGAGGTTGAAATGCGTACCTGAATGTTGTCGCTCCGAGGTGGCAGGTACTGTGTGTAATCTTCCTCTTCTATGAAAGCAGAGACTAGCATCTCGCACGGGTCAGGATGTTCTTCTTTCTCATTTTCTTCTACATTCCGTAAACACTCAGTCTTTGTTTCGTTGTCTCGGCTTGGAGTTTTTCGGGTGACACTTTCTACCCATGCAACAATTTTTACTGCAGTTTGGAGAACGTGATCTCCATACTCGAGTTTAGAATTAGACAAAGGGAGCGATAATGGCATTGGTTCGGGATTTGGAGGGGTTGAAGGCTCTCGTGGGTGACTACGGAGGAATGGTCTCCTGGCCCTAAAGGAATGGACTCGTATCAGAGTGAATTTTAGATTAGGAGGTGGACTCGGCGAGGCGCTGCGAGTGATCAGGGCCGAGGGATGTGGGGGTGAAGGAGCTCTCGCTAGTGGGGCGAAAGTAGCAAAGGGTTTAATGCGAGTGATTAAGGTGAAAGGTTGGATGGGGGCTCGATCGGAGAGATCTACGGTGCTGACCTTAGCCAGTGTTGCTTGGTTGTGGTTGGGCATGGGGTTATTAACGATCCCTAAATTTTGTTGAGGTTGGTTATTATTAGGGTTAGGGTTCCTAAGTGCTTCCCAATCGATTGACTTCGGTCATTTATGTCATAGATTATGTCCCTGAGGACCCAGCAGTCCTCTAGGTTATGTCCCGCGTATCGATTGAAGGCACTGTACTTACTATAGTCTAGATTTGTAGGCCATGGGCGAGGTTCTTATGGGAATCAAATGAAATTCTGAGTGTTAAGGAGACGGAAGATGTTAGGAATCGTATCTGGTAAAGGGGGATATTGTTCTCGCCTCTGGCTGGGTTAAAGTTTTATGGTGGGAGCACACTATTGTAATTCGGCCCATGGGCCGGTCGATCTATGTCGTTTTCTAATTCTGGTAGTTATCGGGATAGTGATTTCTATTATGATACTTACCCTAATTCTGGTTCTAGCTTTGGTTTTGGTTTGCATATCTTTATTGATTAGTGCTTTGGTTTTGGTTCGTGTATCGTTGCTGATTTTGATTTTGCCCGAAGTTTCGTAGGTAGAAATTTACGTTCCCAAAATTTTGTCCTTGATTAACAATGGTATTGACTTGTTCGGTTCCTAAGGCTTTCTTATTGTTTTTCAATTTTGATTCACTAGAAGAGCTTAGTTTTGATATGACTATGGATAGAGCAAGGTCTCTGCCTTTAATGTGTCGTGCTAGTCGGGATGCCCGGGAGTGGAGAGCAGTGAAGTCGGGGCAATCACTTATGACAAGTGCGTTCTTTAATGGTTCTTTGATGTCATCGACGATAATGTCTACCGAATTCTTCTCTTTCATTAAGGTGTCGGTCCTAGCAGCGAGTTTTCTCGATCTGACGATGAATTCGGTAAATTCTTCATTAGGTCCTTGCTTGGCTGTCATTAGATCGTTGAGACTGTCTCTTGGATCAAGTGTTTGTATTGGTCTAGGAATTGACCGACTAATTTATCGAAGGTCTCTATCTTATATAGCGGGAGTCCCGCGAACCAATCTAAAACTTATCCTTCTAATGAGCGTTGGAAACAGTGAATAAGAAGTCCTTGATTATCACGTATGGGTGGACAATCGTTATAAAAGAGGGCTAAGTGATGATTCAAATTTCCCGTGCCATTATATTTAGTAAATTTTGGTGGCTTAAATCCTATTGGTAAATTAAACTTGACGTCCCGACAAAATTTGTCAAATCTGAATGAGTGACCGGGGCGCTCTCTTTTGGCAATGTACTCATCGAGCATTTTAAGGAGATCTTCGATTTTAATGGTGCTGTCTTTTGGAGTAACCCGTGAGCAAACCTTGTCTAAAGAGTCATCGTTGATGAATGTGTCGCAGCTGGTCTCAATGGTGTGGCACGGGCCGACACTGTGCTCGGGGTAGGAGGTGGCCTCTCTTGTCGCTCTTGTTCTTCTTAAAATTGCCGTGACCTAATGGTTTCATATGCGACGGCCAACCCTCAAAGCAATTCTTCAGAGTCGTCACCTCCTCTTTGTATTCTTTGAATACTGAGCTCTACGATCAGTTAAGCTGTAAGGTTTTGTCTGATGTTACCATCTCTCCCATTATGATTATCACCGGTGTGTGGGGTAGAGAAGGGATTTTCTTCCTCGACAGCCATGTTAATCTTAGGTTATGGTGGGCTGGAATTGTGAAATGCTTATTCTTCATACGTGGGGTTGTTATGATATTCCCACAACGGTGGGTCTCCTAAACTCACTCTTCGTATACCAGACAACTCGAGTCTTTGACGAAGACTCATATATATATAAAAGGGAATTTAAATGACACGATAGAAAGAAAAAATAAAATAGGGAGATAATATGAAAACTAACTATCAAGAAAAAGAGAGTTTGCAAGAGTGTCCCATTGCGATCGCTAGTCTATTGGTATGCACTTTTTTTAGCTTCCTCTCAATCCCCGTTGAATCAGTGGCACCAATTTTGTCCAAGTGGACTCTAGCGATACGGCATTTGGAATAGTAGAGGTAAAAAAAAATAAAGCGATTTTCTAGGAAGGTTCCTAGTTTGTTGCGATCGCCAGCTGCAGATATTTATCGACGCTGCAACACGTCAATGATCACGCTTAAGAGCGGGTATGGGTTACTTCTATACTGAATCGTCCACCTGTGAACGTCAGCAACTATGTCTTTTTCTCATAATTTAGATAGTTGAATTGCCTTTTTATTTCCCTTTATGGTTATAGTTCTAGTCAGTTTAGACTTCCCTGATTCTATTGTGAGTTTGGTTGGGTAGTAATCTATTGTAGTTTATTTAATTTAATATTCTTGTTCTATTAGGAGTCTAATTAATTTTTACTATTCCTATCCTTATTGGAAGTCTAATTAATTAAGTGTCCTAATACTACTAAAAGTCCGATTAATTTTAGTCTCCTAATCCCATTAGAAGTCTAATTATGATCATGTCTCCTAATTGTACTAGGAGTGCAAGTATGTTGGTTATAGTGAAACTTTAATTAATTTGAACACGCTAATTGTACTAGAATTCTAAGTAGAGCAAGTATGCTAGTTGTATTGGGATTCTAATCAAATCAAGTATAACAGTCTTACTAGAATTCTAATCGAAATAGAAAACTAAGTTTACAGAAACTCTGATTTAAAGCAAATGAATTAATTTTACTAAAGTCTAATTAAAATAAAGAAACTGATTTTATTAAAAATCTAATTGAAATAAATAAACTAATTTTATGAAAAATTCTAATTAAAGCAATGAATTAACCATACTAAAAATCTAATTAAAGCAACGAATTAATCATATTAAATCCTAATTAAAGCAAGAGATTAACCAATTAAATTCTGATTTAAAGAAATTAATCAATCATACTAAAATCTAATTAACTTAATTAATTAATCATGCTAAAATAAAATAAATCTACTAATTAATTATACTAAAAAGATAAAAAAGCAATTAATTAATTCTAAAATTCTTCAAAAAATGGGGTTTTGGGCCCGCTATAGTAAGGAGGATTGGCCTCATTCCCGAGTACCCTTCATAAGCTCCCTTGGGCAAATCGGGTGGCTGAGATTAAAAATAAATTGGATTGTAAACGGTAAAATAGTATTTTGGATTTTTTATAATTGAGTTCGGAATAATAAGTATGAATTAAGTTATGAACTAGAATTATAAAAACTAAAATTAATATTTAGGACTTTTGGGGATATTAAAATAAGGAATTTAAATTAGAATTTAAATTTCTAGGACTGAATTCAGATCCGAAATCAGAAAGTTAGATCGTATGATTAAGGAATGGTTCTAGAATCGAAGGATTAGAGCCAAAAATTAATGATAAGACTGAAAATTAAGATTTTAGAACGGAATTAAAGCCAAGGGTCGATAAATTAGGCTGTCGGATTAAGGACTGGTTCTGAATTCGGAGAATTAGAACTAGATATAAAATATTTGCTGTCTAAAAAAAAGGGTGCTACGGTCTTGAACTAAAAATTAAAATTATGATGATTAAAACTAAAAGAAAAAAAAATCATAGGTCTAAAACTAAAATTTTTACCTAGGACCGGGGCTACGGAGAGAAATCTAGAAAATTCAGCACTTGAATTTTGAAATCATGACTAGGTTTCTCTATGGGTTTGTCCTCAGAGTACTCTGGTTTCGGAATCCCAAAAAAATCTGCTCTCTCTTCAAAAATTGCCCAGCCTCTCGGGCGAATTAAGAAGAAAATCGTTTATAGATTTTTCTTCAATTATGCTCCCTTTTCCTGGCGTTTAAATGAATTACGTGCATTTCTTGGCCTTAATTCACTTTGAGTGTCGATTCCTAATAGTGTTAGGGCTAATTGCGCGTTTGTTAGGACGTGCGCAATCCAATTAAGTGTTTCTTCAGAAGCGCTCAATCAAGAAAACTTAGGGATCAAGGACAGTGAGGCTAGGCCGGGCTTAGGCCAATTGCGCACTGGTGGTTGGGTGTGCAATCCGATCGCGCGTCTGATTTCAGGCGCGTGATCGAGTCTCGAGATGGTTTGGGAGAGGAAGTCGGGTCTGAAAGGAGGACTAATTACCCGTTTGTGGTCTGGCGTGCAATCAAATTACACGTGGGGTTTCAGGCGCTTAATTCGAGGATGTTCGGGTCTCTAGTCTGAAATGAAAGGCTATTGTTTCAGCCTGCATTCTGACTATATACTATTGCTTTAGTATATAGTCTCCCTACATTGGGATCTGAGTCACAAAGCTATTGTTTCATCCTATGTTCAGCCATGTACTATTGTTTCAGTGCATGGTCCTACGTCGGGGGTATGAGGTCAAAGGTTGACCGAATAAATTCGTATATTTCGAGAGGGCAAAATGGGAGTGTCTACAGATGCCCCTCTTTGGCGTGCTCTTACGAAGTAAGAACGCGTCGAAGATGTAGACACCCCTCATTCGAGGTGTCTTCTTGTTTCTCTTTGAAAATTATAAATGTGAATTGGTGATGTTGACATGACATGCTTGGATTTCTTATCTATCAGCGCAATCTAAAATGGAGCATTTGAGGGGCAAATGATAGCTGTCCAAGGGCACATTCCGGGTCTGTGGTGCATAGCGCATCCCGCCGCATGGCACGGGCAAACAGAGGGATTTTATGTAAATGAGGTACTGGGGCATCAATCAAATGTCCAAAATATGGTCCAGGGACCGATAATAATAAAATGAAGTATCATGTAATATCGAAGGCTTTTGCAAGTCATGTTAGACCGAGCGTATCATTGCTTACACCAATGCACGTCAGGCATTCCTTTTCCAATAGCCATTTGTATGTTTTTAGATTAAATATACTCAATGTTTGGTTTCCAATGGGAATGCCTGGTTTGGGCTAGTAATTGAGGTGGGGCGGTCTTGTGAAGTGTGCTCAATTGAATTCTGCGCAGTGGCGCATGCGCTTGATTCATCTGGAGTCGGCCTCTAAGTTAGGAATTCTAGTCTGAATAAACGATTCTGCGTAGTGGCATATGCACTCGATCTAATTCTGTGCAGTGGGATATGCGCTTGATTGCAAGTTCGAGGGTTGGCCTGTAAGTTTGTATTCTAGTCCTAATGTGTCTGAACAAATGATTCTGTGCAGTGGAGTATGCGCTTGATCTAATTATGCGCAGTGGAATATGCGCTTGATTGCAAGTTCAAGGGTCTTAAGAGTTAAAGGTCAGGTTCAAGTATAATTTATTGCATGCGGGTGATGGGGCGTTTAATCAGTTTTTTTTTTTGACATTTTGGTATTTAAAGAAAGGTGAGTTGGATCTATTTATCTTGTTGCTTCGTTCTTCTCTTTCTTCTCTTTTTGTTTTTGTTTTATGAAGTAAAGGGTTTTTTTTTTCTAAATAAAAGGGTTTTGAAGATTCAAGGGTTTTGAAAATTTAAAATTTTAGAGATTTTAACTTAAGATCAATTTGGTGGTAAAACGGTGAAAAATGTGGCTTCCGAGATGTCGCTAAGCAGATCCACCGATACGGGATTTGTGGACCCAACCGTTATTGTGGTTGTTAAGATGACACTTGGTATGTCGGATACTCCGTCTAACCGTCTCGGTGAATACTGATGATTGTCTCTTATGGGAGGACTACAGTGATTCGCGAGTTGAGAGAGACCGGTTTTGAAAATATTTGACTTAATCATAGCTAACAATATATATTTACAATATCAGTAATTGAAAAATGGGTAGTACTTACCTGGGGGTGATATTTACCTGGGTTGTGCATAGCTTGTGGCAGGATTGGTGATGTTGTAGTGTCGCGATGGGACTTTGGAAATTTCTCCTCTTTAGGTCTGCTGTGGCTGGGCTTGGCAGTTGTGATGTAATGTCTTTGGAGAAATGATGTCACGATGGGACCTGGGGATTTCTCTCTTTCTTTGGTTGGGTGTTGGGTGAGTCCTGGTGGGACGTGGGGATCAATTCGGGAGAGTGAGAGAGCCCTTTGCCTTAGCGATGGGAGACGCTCAAGCTTTTCATCTTTTCATCATACGGCGTGGCATGTGCTGTCTGAGCTTTCTTTTTTCAAGTAGTGATGTCCGTGATGAGATGTCGACTGAGTGTAGTTAGCGATGGCGTGCTCGCGTTCTTGAGAGATTTGCGCGATGGGACATTGGTGTCTTTCTTTGATAGATCTTGGGTTATGAAAGAAATCACGTTGTGGTTGTGTCGTGATTGGCTTCGTCTTTGGGCGGTTTGCTTTTGGCATTTCGCGATGGGTCATGAGGGTATGTTTAATTTATTTCGATAGGAATAGATATTGAGGTTATATGGCATCTGTATACGTTATCGCGATGGGGACGAGTGTTGTTAATGCTTCCTTCTCGTGTTAGGGTAAGTGATGGGATGGGTGAGTAAGTCTTTTTTTTTTTTGGAAGATCTTGTGAGGCTACGCGATGGGGCAAAATAATTTTTGCCGCAATGCGATAAAGTATTGCACGCCTGTTTTAGGTCTTTCAATTCGATCGGGTGCCTATTTTCAGGAGTGCAATCTTGCGCTTGAGTGTTATTTACGCATGTGGGAGTATGCGTGTGATTGTATTTCGCGTTATAATATAAGCACGTGATCGAAGCGTCACCAGGTCAGTGTACGGGTGGCTTTTCAAGTTGCGCGCCAGCAGTGTGTCGTTTGATAGATTTACGCGGTTCATGGAGTGCGCGCGATTGGAACATCGCACAGTTGGCGCAGGCGATGGCTTATTTGTGCGATTGGGTGGTAGCGCGTGTTTTCGATTGTGCGAATTATGCGTGGCACGTGATCGAATTAAAGGCACGTGTCTGAGTGCATGATTAAGTCCGTACTCTATATAAGCGATAGAGTTTTTATTTGTGTTTCATTCTCTGGTTTAGTCTCGAGTTTTGACCCTTTTTTGTATATTTTATGTTCTGAAATTTGTGTTTTAGCGATATCGGGCAATCCAACCGTTCGATTGGGATGTTGTTTCTTCCAGTATTCATTATTTTATGTGATCTCTGTCCTAAGGTGATGCTCGTGGGAGACATTATTTTGAGAATGGGCGGTATGGGGAATGAGTGTGCTTGTCTTCACTTTGATCCTTTTTAGGGAGTAGTGAAGGCAGCGTTGAGGAGGAGGCGGTGGAGGAAGTGAAGATAGTGGAAGAGGAGTAAAAAGTGGAGGGATGTGTTTCCCAACTATTGCTCCCTGAAGTCTCCAATTGGACGCTCCAAGCGGAATCTGCTCCTCGCTTCGTCTCAGTTTTGAACCCAGTCTTCATTTTGGGTTGTAGGTTAAAGTTTTAGGTTTTCATTTTGGATTGTAAATTCAAGAGGTATGCTTCCGGTGATACTTGTAAAACTTTTGAGTTTTGAATAAAGGGGAATTTTTTTGTTTCATCGTGCTTGTTTATTCATGTAAGCTTATTAGCGGATTAGTTAGATTTATCTTATTTGTTTGACTTAGTTTTAGTTTTAATTTTTTAGGATTCATTCCGAATTTACTTAGGGCTTATCTCGAGGTTAATTCTCTTTATTGAGCTTGGTTTAGAGGGTTTACTTGGTTCTGTTTGATTTTTTGGGGCATTTTCTTGTTCATTAATGTCTTTTCTTCCTTTCTTTTTTGTATCCCGGGTTTTAGACCCGAAGAATTGTGTCTAATGCGTGGATTATTGAGAATGGACAGGATTGGGAATGCAAGGTAGCAATCGAATTGCTTCCATGCTAAGGGAAGAGGGGAAGATGGGATTTTTGGTTTCCCGAATAAATCTGGATTTGGGCATTGCCGAAACGTGCGGATTTTAAGTTTTTTGTTTGAAGTTGTATATTCAGAGGGTATGCCCTCGGTGTATTTTGTATTTATTTATTTTATTTATGAAGAGATTATGTTTTTTTTATTTCGTTTGTGGCAATTTCTATTTAGCAAATTTTGGTTTATTTGGTAGCTTGCTTCGATTTGTTTTGAGTGTGATGCTTATTTATTTAAATTTTGTCTGATCTTATTTATTTTTTTTGATCTGGGGTGTTCTAGGAGCAGTTTTTGGTTTAGTTTAGCTTAGGTTCATGTGCATAAATGATGGGGGGCACTTTTTTTTAGTTTAGTTTGGTCTTAGTTGGAGTGTGTAAGTGATGGGGGCATTTCTTCATTTTCTTTTATTTAGTTTGGTCTTAGTTGATGTATATAAATGATGTTGGGGGGGCATTTTTTTAGTTTGGTTTTAGTTGGACTGCATAAATGATGTTGGGGGCATTTTTTTTCAGTTTTGTTTGGGGTATATATGTTCTAAGTCAGGAGTACCTGGATTGGTCTTGACAAGAGCGTGGTTTAGGCCAATAATTAGTGTCAGAAATCACCCAATTTTGGCCTGTGAACGTGCTGTCCTAGGAATTTTTTTCCTTCTTTGTGTTTATGTTTCTGGGGAATTGCACGCTTCACTCCGAGCGCATAAATTAATTGCGCGCCAGTGGGTGAACGCACGTTCAGAGTATCGGAACGTCGCTAAGCGCCAGTTTTTGATCGTTTGACCGATTTAAATGTATGGTATCGAACGCGTGATTAGGGTGATGGCTAGTCACTGTACAGGTGACCATTGGCCTTTGCGCGCCACTGTGTGGATGCTTGAAGCGGTTATGCGCAACTAGATGGTCGGGTTAGTTTAAGCGGGTGACAATTAGTTTGTGCACTTAAGACTGGTTGTGTAATCCGAATTAAGCGCGGGAACAATGGTCCGTGATTTGGTTGCGTGTGTGAGTTTACACCCGTGATTTGGATAGGCTCTATATATAGTTTAAAAATTTTTATTGTCGTCGCACGATCCGTTTTAGTCTTCGATTCTTTGCTACCTTGTTTCTTTGTGCTCTAATTTTCATGTTTTTGTGATATTTCGTGATCCAGTCGTCCGTTTTGGGCACCGTTTCTTTCATTTTCTCTAGTTTTTCAAGCTCTTTATTCTAGGATGGAGTCTAGGGGTGGTAGTAGGCACGATATTACTGTTTCTAAGTTGGAGAGGATGTTAGGGGTAGAGATAGGTGAGACTTTTTTATAAATATAATTTAGCATTGTTAGCATTGTGAGCTTGTCAACTGATGTGTTTATTGTTATTCGTAGAGAGCCGAGCTCGCTACTGGAGGTTTCGTTCTGACATTTGATCCATCTTCAGTTGCTTCCTCCAATTGGGAGGATCCAGCGATGGCACAACTTCAGGCTGAGCTAGATCATTAGGTAAGTTCCATTCAATCTTTTATCTTATTTGTGTTGTTGTAGTAGTTTGTTGGGTGTCATTATTTTGAGAGGGTGGAGAGGATCCACACCTTCGTGTATTGGGCTCTCGAGTCAGCTAAGGGTGGAGTCCCTCTGAGATTAGCCATAGAGTGGAAGAGGATGAGCCTCTTTTTGCTGGAGATGGCACTTCAGATAGCGGATTTTAGAGCTGGGGGGACCAAGGTTACTCGGGCGCGTGACGAGGTGGACGCCCGGGAGCATGTGCGGTGGTTTAATGCATTGGGTGGCGAGCGCCTCTTCACACTTCCCTTCCACGGGAGTGGCTCTTCCTGAGTCGTGGCGCCGTCACTTTGAGGAGAGGTTGGCTGCGTTGGGAGGAGTCATCGGCTGGGGAATTACACGCTCTCCATAGGGTGATGGAGCGGATGGGGAGTGCTCCTCGTCCGGATGAGGAGATGCTGCACTCCTTAGCCTCCTCGATTTCTCAAGCTAGGGCAGTGGAGGATGAGTTGGGGGCTCGGCTAGCGGAGACTCGAGGGCTCCTGGTGAGGTAATTTATGGTTTTTTTTTCTTTTATGTGGATTCGATATTCTGATCATTCTGATATGGTTGTAGTGTCTCATTTTATTTTATTTTGGATAGTCTGCGAGGGAGGGTGAGGGTTCTCGTCAGACGGCGATGATCGAATTTTTACGCAGTCAGCAGCAGGCCAGCTGAGAGGTGGAGGCCAGCATACGATCTGAGATTGATCGATTGGTGTCTTTATAAATATATTTTTGTTAATTTTTTGCATTGTGAGCTTGCCAACAGATGAGTTTATGGTTATTCGTAGAGAGCCGAGCTCACTGCTTCAGGTCCCGTTCAGGCATTTGATCCATCTTCAGTTGCTTTCTCCAGTCGGGAGGATCCAGCGATGGCTCAGCTTCGGGCCAAGCTAGATCATTGGGTAAGTTCCATTCAATCTTTTATCTTGTTTGTGTTATTGCATTAGTTTGTTGGGTGTCATTGTTTCGCTTTCTTAGTAGCTTACTAATATCACGTGGTATTTCAGCGTCGGGTAGCTGAGGATCTTCAGGTGAGGGAGGCGATTGCTGCCTCTCTACGCCCGGAGAGTCAAGTATAGTTTTTTTTGGTGTGGCATAATTCTGTTTCGATTATTTCATCTTTATTTTGTTTTGACATGTCTTATGTTGATTTGTTTGGTTCTTTGTGCAGGCTATTTCGAACTCCCCTCCCGAAGCTCCCCCTAAGGAGTCTGTTCCTATCCCTATTAAGGTATGTTTTAGTTATTATGTTTGTAGTTTATTTATCATTATAATATTTTTCTGATGTATTTGTTTATTCTTGTTGCAGTCGCCTACATTGGTTGTTCCCTCTGTGCCTCCTACTGATCCAGTGACTGCTGAGACGGTTGGGCGACTTCTGGAGGAGAGGTTGGATCTGGTATAATTCTTTCCTTTTCAAAGTTTCTTATTTTTTTCATGTATATATATTAGTTTTCTTTTGACTTATTGTGGTTATGCAGGTCTGTCAGCTTGAGGAGGTGCATCTAGAAGTTGCGCGAGCGTGCAGCACTCCCGAGGAGAGACAAGTCCTTGGGGAGACGCAGAGTCAGGAGGACCTGGTCATTGAGATGATGGTCACACAGAGGACTCAGACCGAGGCGTTAAAGGCAGCACGTCGGATGATGCAGGTGGAGATGCAGGGGATCCTAGATCGGTTGCAGTATCGTCTGACGAGGAGTGAGCGAGGGGTGCATAGGTTGGTCAGTCAGCTTGATGGCTCGGAGTCGAGGGCCTTGGGTTCCTTCGCTGGGTTGTCTCGGCATATGTCACATGATCGTGTCAGGAATGATGCTCGTAGGGATTCGGCCATTCGTGATATTCTTGCAGGGTATCCTCCTCATTCTCGATCAAGGCAGTCTGTTTGCCAGACGAGTGAGGGGGGCTTTGTAGCAGGGCCTCGTCGTTTAGAGGTTTCGAGGACTCCGGGTGTCGGGATTATATTTTCAGAGGACCTGTCTATGGACCTCCGAGCTGATGATATCGAGGACAGCAGCACTCGGCCATCCCAGTGGCAGCGTAGGGAGTAGGTGTGTGTGTGTGTGTGTGTGTGTGTGTGTGTTTTTGTGTCCATAGCATGTGTCTGTTGTATATAGGGGGGATGCCCCCGATGACAAGTAAAAAATAAATGAAAATATTTTGACATATATATATATAGAGAGAGATTTTTTGTTTAGATGTACCTGATTGGCTCCTTTTTCTTTTAGTTACCTCTTGCATCTACTTTTGCTTCTTTTTTTTAGTTACTTTAGCGCCATCGACCGTCATTGGGACTTAGATGCTTCCTGAGTTGGCCCAGTGACAGTTGAAGGTTGCCTCATATCTGCACATGTGAAAGTAATGTTGTCAATAGTTTTGTTCTCCCCCTTGCTAGTTGTCAAGGGGGTAAGTGTCTCAGACCGGAGTCTAGGAGCAAAAGATAAATATGTGCTCTTTTTTTTTTTTTCTTTTTCTTTCTTTTTTTCTTTTTCAGAAAATGAAATTAATACAATAGGGAAAGCAAATAGCTAAGATAGAAATGAAACAATAAAAATAAAAATGCCCTAGTGTAGGAGCATGGCATGATTGGCAGTATGGTATCTTCGGTAGCACTTTCCGGATGGTAACTTCGTCGTTCCTTATCTTCTTTGTGAACAAGCCGGCGTTTCTGATATGATTCTTCTTGTAATCCAAAAAAATGCCCCAACGTCAAGAATCAATGGAGCTTTTCTGGGTTTCGAGATAAGCATTTTGGGTCTATAAGCAATCATGGGTATTTGGTGAGTTAGTTTTGAAGAAAAGTTGACCAGTATTGTTATTAAACTGGGGAGGTCTCTTTGATTGGGTCAGTTGAATACGGGGGTCTATCTCAGAGTGGTGGTCATCCTATCCCATGGTTATTAGGGACAAGTGTGGTAGCTATAGTAGGTGATTGCATCAGTCATCATTCATCAATTTCAGTTTCATTTCTAGGAACATCCTGTAAGGCTTCTGATTTATTGTACGAAATAAAAATAGAAGAGGGGGGTAAGGCTCAGTGATGCGGGGAATAGTTTATATCTAATGCTTCCCAAAAGGGATAAGTAATAATCTTTTTCTCAGAGGGGATAAAGGATGCCATGATCGAGCTCCGTCGTCATGTTTTGGTGCCATCAAAACCTCACATTCTGTGATTAGCAGGAGTTTATCCTCCTCCCGCCACCTTACGATGACATTTAGTAGTATGGGGACATCAGGGGTGCTCTTGCAGCTTGCTTATACACTTCTAGTAGAGTTATCAGAGATATCCTCACGGCCTGCTTATGCTTTCCTGAGCTCATTGACTTGTTCATTCGTCGTAATGCTCTCACTCAAAATTTTCGATGTATGTATTCTTGAAAGTGTCTTACTAGCATAAGAATAATGAGTTTTGATTGAACCTAACATCTTCATTTTTTTTTTGCTCTAACGTCTCCTCTAATGGCGGGGGAAGGAAAATGATGATCAGGTGTTACTTATGCTTTTGAAAGAAGTTAGATAGGTCACTAGTCCTTTAATCAGATTGCCCGAGTGAGAAAAGGGGAGCGATAAATCGGAGATCTTAAGGATATTATGAGAATTGAAGGCATACGAACAATGAATGGGTCGTGACGACTACGGGGGTGAAAAGTATAAGTATTTAATCACGGGATGTGACGATCACAGGGCTAAGGGTAATATTTTCTAAGGTACATGGCGTTCCAAGGGCTAGGGAGTTCTTCCTTATCTTTGTTCGCTTGTTTATAGGCATTTTCAGGGTATGCGGTTGTTATGACATATGGGCCTTCGTAGTTCGATTTCAGTTTTCCTTTTGGATGGGCGTTCTTGGAAGGCATGATTTTCTTCAGGACGGATTCCTCAATATTAAAGGTTCGTTCAAGGACTTTCTTACCGAAAGCCCTGGCCACTCTCCTCTGATATACCTGAGGGTGATCAGCTACCCTTAGACGTGTTTCATCGAGCTGCTCTAGCTATGTGAGTAGGGCAATTCTCCTGTCATCTAAGGATAGCTCATCATCGAGTTGAATCTGTAAGGATGGTACTTGTATCTCATATGGTAGGACTGCCTCCATCCCGTAGGTAAGGAGGTAGGGAGTTTGGCCAGTGGCCGTACGAATAGAGGTCCTATAGGCCCAGAGTACTTCTAGTAGTCATTCAGGCTAGTCGGCTCCATTGCTTGTTTCTACTATGTGTTTTAGGATTCGAATCAACATTTTATTCGTAGCTTCTGCCTGTCCATTGCCTTGAGGGTAGAACGGTGATGAGTGGCATAGATCAATGTCATACTTCTTACATAATTTCTTCATTTCTTTGCGATAAATTGTGGTCCGTTGTCAGTGAAAAACACCCTGGGTACTCCAAACCTAGTGATGATATTCCAAACGATAAACCTTACGAGCGTTGACCGATAATTCTGACATAGGATTCAGTTCTACCCATTTGGTGAAGTATTCGGTCACCGTAAGTATGAATGCTTGCTTGAGTGTTCCCAACGGTGTCTATGAAAGGTCAAATGACATCAAAGGCCCACATCAAAAATGGCCATGGCGAGGTCATAGTATTTAATGGACATCAAAGGCCCACACCCTGGGTACTCCATTGCTTGTTTCTACTATGAGTGTGGCATGTTCTTGACATTTCTTACAAGATTGGACATAGAGGTGGTAATTTCTGATCATTGTCAGCCAGAAGTAGCCTTGTCGTGTTACTTGGTCAACGAGTCTCTGTCTATCGGAGTGGACGCCACAGGCACTAGCATATGTTTCTTAGATGATGTATTATCCTTCGGCGGTCGTGACGCATCGTAGTAGTACTCATTTAGTGAAGGCCTCTTTGTATAATGTTTCGTCGAGTATGTAGAATCGGGCGCATTGGTTCCTTATAGTCTTTCATTTGATCTTTGTGGTGTATGGAGGGACGTGTTGATGTTTTAAGAAGTTCCAGTTATCAAAATACCATGGTTGTCCATCGTCGATCGGTGATTTTTCAAATCTGAACATAGCGACTTTAGTTTCTGTCTTGACGTGCTTTTTTCGGGTGATAGCTTCTTTTGGTCCTGTACGTGTGGGGAGGATGGGTAATTCTCTCTTGACAGTCTATGCTACCTCGTGGGCGGACACTGTCAACTTTTCAATGAATAAGGTTTTGGTATTTTGCCCGATGGGTATTTAGATGACTGAGGCTAGTGTGGCTAAGGAATCTGCGAGCTCGTTTTCTAATCTAGGGATGTGCGTGAAAGAGATTCTTTCAAATTATTTTACTAAATATTGAGCGGTTTCTAGGTATACCATTAATCTCCTTTTGTTAGTTTTCCACTCTCCTATGACTTGTGAAATTGCTAGTTTGAAATCACCGATGGTTTTTAACTGTTTAACACCTAATTGTAGTGTTGCACGTAGTCCAGCTATAAAGGCTTCATATTCTGTGACATTATTAGTTACAGGAAAATCTAGTTGAAAAGCTTTAGCTATGACAACTCCTTCAGAGGACTATCTCGATATCTTTCCCTTCGTGATTTAGAGCACCGTCGAAATAAAGGGTCCATGAGGTCTTATCGAGCTCTTCGTTATGAATCGTGAATATGTCTTCATTGGGGAGATCTATATGTATGGGTTCATCACTAGGGAGTGGGAGATCTGCAAGGTAATCAGCGATTGCTTGCCCTATGATCGACTTCTGCTTGACATAAGTGATATCAAATTCTTGCAAGAGTATATGCCAGCGAGCGATTTGTCTTGATGTTGTGGGCTTTTCGAATACGTACTAAAGAGAGTCCATTAGGGCTAGTACTAGTATTTTATGTGCTTCGAAGTAGTGTCATAATTTTTTAGAGGCCCACACCAATGCGAGGCAAGTCTTCTCTATGGGTGTATTTTCGTTTGTATTCGACCATCGTCCTACTAAGGTAGTAGATAGTCTTCTCTCTCTTGCCGTCTTCTTCATATTATCCCAGAATTACTCCCATTGCTTTTTCGCTCGCTGAAAGGTATAGAATTAGGGGTCTTTCAGGATCTGGTGATGATAGTATTGGCGGGTTAAGGAGGTACTTCTTGATGTTATTGAAGGCTTGTTGACACTGATCATCCCATTGGTACTCAATTCCTCCTTTAAGTAGTCTGTAGAAAGGATTACATTTGTCCGAATTCTAAGATATAAATCTTCTGATGAATTATAATCTTCCTACCAGGCCTCGTAATTCTTTGATATTATTGGGAGGCCACATCTCAAGGATGGCTCTGACCTTTGCAGGGTCAACCTCGATCCCTCGCTTGCTAACTATGAAACTAAGTAATTTTTCGGAAGTAACCCCGAAGACACATTTCTTTGAGTTCATTTTTAGCTGATATTTCTTAGCTCTTTGTAACACTAGTCGGAGCGCTTCAGCATGTCCTACTCGCATTCGGGACTTTACTAATATTTCATTGACGTAGACTTCTACACACTTATGCATCATGTTGTGAAAGATAGCCATTATGGCACGTTGATACGTGGCTCATGCGTTCTTGAGCCCAAAAGGAATAACGACATAACAGTATGTTTCCCATGGTATGGTGAAGGAAGTCTTCTCTTGGTCAGACTCTCTTAATTTGATCTGATTATATCCAGAAAAACCATCCATAAAGGATAGCATCTCATGTCCAGCAGTAATGTCAACTAGAGTGTCAATGTATGGAAGTGGGAAGTCATCTTTTGGGCATGCCTGGTTGAGATTTCGGAAATCGATGCAAACCCATACTCTTTCATCTTTCTTTGCGACAGGTACAATGTTGGAGACCCAGTTAGGGTAAAGAACGACTTGGATAAATTTGGCTTCGTGTAACTTATCGACTTCCTCTTTGACTTGGAGGGTAGTTTGTGGGTGCATCTTGCAGAGTTTCTACTTAACAGGCTTTACATCGAGTTCTCAGACGAGGCGATATTCTACCAAACTTGGGTCTAAACTGGGCATGTCCTTGTAGGACCATGCGAAGGAATCGAGGTGTTCTTGCAAGACTTGTGCAAGTTATTGGTGTTCCTTGAAGTTAAGCATTTCGCTAATCAGTAGCTTCTTGGGTTTCTCTTCAGTATCAAAGTTAAGTTCTTCTGTGGGTTCTGCGGCACCTTGTGTGTGCTCATCGCAACTCTTGATAACCCACTGGAAGTTCAGTACCTCCTCGACATCTAGTTCTCTTTCTTCATCCTCGGTAAGTTCGTATATTGTGAAATTGCTACACTGGGGGTCTGAGTTTACGAAAGGTAACCCTTCATTGGCGTAATCTATGACTGAGAGATCTTCGGTAAGGTGAAGGTCAAGACTACTGATTCTTCTCTTAAAGTCACGAAGTATCTCGTTCGGTATGATCACTGGCTTATTGTCTAGCCGGGATGCTTTACGTCCTCGTGCGGGGAATGGGATAGAAACCCTAGGCGAAAAATCTCCTTGTTAGCCACAAATTTGGTTCGAGACGAAGAGTTCCCTTTCTTTTCTGGGGTTTTCTAATTTTTTTAGATATTGTATTTATGAATTTTTAGGGTTTTCTGTTTTTTCTATTTTTTTATTTTTGATAATAAATATGGTACATGGTCGGTCGCCTCAAGGGTCGCCAGGAGAATTGCTTCTTCTAGTTGAGGGAGCAAGACGGCTGCTGGAGCCGTTCGGGCGATTCTTTGGGAAATATAAATTTGTTATGAATTTGGCCTTTTTTTTTTTGGAGTCCTCATCTGATGAGATCTTTTGATTGATCGAAGCTGGTGACAGCGACACTATCGCTTGCATTTCTTCTGCCACATTAATAGCCCTTCTTCAAAGAAGCTCTGAAGATCATAGTTAATTGAACTATCATCCTCTAGGTCGTAAGAATGTTATTTTTTCCTTCGAGGGGGATCTCCCAAAGGATCCTCAGGGGTAGCGAGTTCTTTTCCTTGATCTTTATAATATGTTAGGATGAGCGCGCATGCTCGACAGCGAGGTTGATAATGGTGAAGAATGCAAGGAGATTCCCAAGGACATTCCCACCCTTCTAAGTTAGAGTCAAAGATGGCATCAAATTCATCTTCTTGATCTGATAGGGCTTGAAGTCCTAGGTTGGCTCGCTCCGGTAACTCGAGTGCCGGGAGGTCTATCCAGTAGTCCTCGTCATCACTCGGGGGTGTTTGTCATTCTTCCTCAAGAGATTTCTAGAATATTTGGAGTTGTGGTAAATTTGGGGGCGTAGAAGTGTCTAGTTCAAGTTCCTCTTCAAAGTCTATGAGTGTGACCTGAGTGTTTCCCCCTAGGTCAACCAAATAACTATTGGGATTTTCTGCTTCTTGTACCGGTGGCCGAGTTAGTAGGTCATTACTGATTTCTGTTGTCATGAGGTTGGAGTAATTCGATTCTTCCATCGCAGAATGTCGAATCCTACTAGTGAAGCGTTCTAATATGCTGGTACATGCCCTACAGCGGGGTTGGTATGGGTAAGCGATACAAGGGGAGTCCCAAGGGTATTCCCATCCCTCAAGGCCAAGGCTAAGGCGGATGTTATACGAGTTAGTATTTTTTTGTGGAGTATCATCTCTTTCCCATGTTACGCGTAACTACTCTTCACTATCTTGCAAGGCTGCTATGTAAAAATCTTTGTCATTAGTGGATTCTCAATCTTCCACTCGTGAGTCGAGTTCTAGAGGTTCTTCTCTCATCTCTTCTACAAATTCCTTAGTGTCAAACATGGGCTTGACTCCTTCGAGTGGTTTATCAATATCGTCCTTTAAATTGGTTAAATCATTGAACGCTTTAGTCATTCGCTCAATTTCTACTTCTTGGGATCTAATGAAGGATACTTTCTTATGCTTTGGCACATCTGCTTTCTCAGTAGTCCCATAGGCGAAGTGGTCATATAGAGACCATTTTGGTTAGGTAGGAGACAAGTCGGCTTGCGGGCCGTCCGATTGGTAACCTAACCCTATGTGCTTACGTATTTGTGTTGGGACAATGGATCTTGTACGACCTTGCTTATTTTTACCGAGTCCGATGTGGGGAATGTATCCAAGTCAGTACATAAGGTCCCACCCTTTTGTCATGGTAGGGTTAAAGGCATAAAGTTTGGCGAGGTCTGGGCCAACCAATCATCTCACAAATTTTTGTTGACACGTTGGGGGGAAACTAGGGGGGGTAGGGGGATGGACTTCCACAATGGTTGTCTCATCAGGGATTCGAGTCTTTTGAATATGACCTATATTCAAAACATAATCGTGAGTAGTTGGTATGCTTGTCGTGTAATCATTATCCATCTCTTGGAGGGGTGTATTAGTGTATATACGGATGATAGAATCCTAGTATGAGAATTTGACGCATTGATGGTATGTGGATGCGACGGCCTTCATTGACTCTAGCCATTTCTTTCCAAAAATGAGATTGTAGGTACTAGTGGAATTAGAAACATGGAAGGTAACGTCTTTCGTTATAGGTTTGAGCCAAACTAATAGCTTGATAGTTCATTTGACAAAGTGACGTGATCCATCATAAGCTATGAGTGACAGTGCGGAGGGCCTGACATCCTGCTCTGTGTATTCGAGCATTTTTAACGTGGTGAGAGGATAGATGTTAAGTCATGCTCCCATGTCAACGAGTGTGTGTGGTATGGAGAATCCTCTAATTATGACCGTAAGATATATGGAGGCCACACTCCTGCTGAGTGACTCTTTAGGCATGTCTGCGTTTGTAAAAGTGAGTGCCAGAGGTTGCGCCATGACCGAAGTGATTTGATGAAGCTCATCTAGGGTCGTATCCTCATCCACTTGTGTGCCTTCAAGTGTCCTTATCAACGACCGGTGATGATCAGGTGACTTCTTAATGAGTTCTAGTATGGATATCTGGGCCAGAATCTTCTAGAGATGCTGCAGAAGGTCGTATTCTTGCCCTGGCTCGAGTGTAGGTTTTTTGCTTGACCGATGGGCCTTAGGTGCAGGTGGTTGGAATGGTTGAGGTGTAGGAATTGGTGGGGGGATGATGTGAGCTAGGGGAGGCAGGTTAACTTCTCTTTCTCTCACATTCCCCTCTGGTGGTTGTGCATTCGTGAAATCCTTATTTCGAGGGAAAGGCAGAAGTGGGTAATTGGTTCCTGATTTGAGAATCGGGCATGTCGGTTGTTGACCGACCTCGGCGCGACTTGATACGAATGTATTGGTGAAATGGGTGAAATTCGAGGTTGGAACGCATACCTAAATGGTGCCGCTCCAAGGTGGCAGGTATTGTGTGTAATATTACTCTTCTATGAAAGCAGAGACCAACGTCTCGCATGGGTCAGGATGTTCTTCTGGCTCATTTTCTTCTACGTTCAGTAAACACTCATTCTTTGTTTCGTTGTCTCGGCTTGGAGATTTTTAGGTGACACTTTCTACCCATGCAGCAATTTGTGCTGCAGTTTGGAGAATGTGATCTCTATATTCAGGTTCAGAATCGGACAAGGGGAGCGGTAATGGTGTTGGTTCGGGATTTGGAGGGGTTGAAGGCTCTGGTGGGTGACTACGGAGGAATGGTCTCCTAGCCCTAAAAGAATGGACTCGTATCTGAGTGAATTTTGGATAAGGAGGTGGACTCGGTGGGGCGATGCGAGTAATCAAGGTCGAGTGATGCGGGGGTGAAGGAGCTCTCGCTGGGGAGCGAAAGTAGCAGAGGATTGAATGCGAGTGATTAAGGTGGAAGGTTGGAAGGGGGCTCGACCGGAGAGATCTACGGTGGTGACCTGAGCCGGTGCTGCTTAGTTTTGGTTGGGCATGGGGTTATTAACGATCCCTAAATTTTGTTGAGGTGGTTATTATTAGGGTTAGGGTTCCTAACTGCTTCCCAATCGTTCTGACTTCGGTCATTCATGTCATAGATTATGTCCGTAAAGACCCAGCAGTCCTCTAGGTTGTGTCCTGCATATCGATGGAAGGCACAGTACTTACTATAGTCTAGATTTGTAGGCCATGGGCGAGGTTTCTCTTGCAGGAATCAGAGGAGATTCTAAGCGTTAAGGAGATGAAAGATGTTAGGAATCGTATCCGGTAAAGGGGGATAGTGTTCTCGCCTTGGGTGTAGGGGCCTCTGGCTGGGTTAAAGTTTTATAGTGGGGGCACATTATTGTAATTCAGCCCGTGGGTCGGTCGATTCTGTGTCATGTTCTGATTTTGGTAGGTATCGGGATATTGATTTCTATTTTGATGTTGGCCCTGATTCGAGTTCTGGCTTTGGTTTTGGTTTGCATATCTTTGTTGATTAGTGCTTTGATTTTGGTTCGTATATCATTGCTGATTTTGATTTTGCCTGAAGTTTCGTGGGTGGAAAATTTCGTTCCCAGAGTTTTATCCTTGATTAATAACGGTATTGACCTGTTCGGTTCCTAAGGCTTTCTTATTATTTTTCGATTTGGTTTCACTAGAAGATCTTACTTTTGATGTGACTATGGATAGAGCAAGGTCTCCGCCTTTAATGTGTGGCGTTAGTCGGGATGCCTGAGAGTGGAGTGCAGTGAAGTCGAGACAATCACTTCTGACAAGTGCGCTCTTTAACGGTTCTCTAGTGTTATCAATAATAATGTCTACCGAATACTTCTCTTTCATTGAGGTGTCGGTCCTAGCAGCGAGTTTTCTCCATCTGACAACGAAGTTGGTAAATTCTTCATCAGGTCCTTGCTTGGCTGTCATTAGATCGCTGAGACTGACTGTCTCTTGGATCAAGTGCTTATATTGGTGTAGGAATTAATCGACTAATTCATCGAAGGTCTCTATCTCATAAAGTGCGAGTCCCGCGAACTAATCTAAAGCTTCTCCTTCTAATGAGCATTGGAAATAGTGAATGAGAAGTCCTTTATTAGCATGTATGGGTTGGCAATCATTACAAAAGAGGGCTAAGTGATGATTCCGATTTCCCGTGCCATTATATTTAGTAAATTTCGGTGGCTTAAATCCTATTGGTAAATTAAACACGACATCCCAACAAAATTTGTCGAATTCGAATGAGTGACCGGGGCGCTCTCTTTTTGCCATATACTCATCGAGCATTTTAGGGAGATCTTTGATTTTAATGGTGCTGTCTTTTGGAGCGACCCGTGAGAAATGCTTTTCTAAAGAGTCATCGTTGAAGAATGTGTGGGCAGGTGGTCTCAATGGTGTGGCGCAAGCCAACACCGTGCTCGGGGTAGGAGGTGGCCTTTCCTGTCGCTCTTGTTCTTCTGAAAATTCTTGTGACCTAATGATTTCGTTTGCGACAGCCAACCCTCGAAGCAATTCTTCGGAGTCGTCATCTCCTCTTTGTATTCTTTGAATACTGAGTTCTACGATCTGTTGGGCGATAAGGTTTTTTTCGATGTTACCATCCCTCCCATTATGATTATCACCGGTGTGTGGGGTAGAGAAGAGATTTTCTTTCTCGCCAGCCATGTTAATCTTAGGTTGTGGTGGGCTGGAATTGTAAAATGGTTCTTCTTCGTACGTGGGGTTGTTATGATATCCTCACAATGGTGGGTCTCCTAAACTCATTCTTCGTATACTAGACATCTCGAGTCTTTGACGAAAACTCATATATATATAAAAGAGAATCTAAATGACCCGATGAAAACAAAAAATAAAATAGGGAAATAAGATGAAAACTAACTATCTAGAAAAAGAGAGTTTACAAAAAGTGTTTCATCGCGATCACCAGCTGCAGATATTTATCGACGCTGTAACACGTCAATGATCACGCTTAAGAGCGGGTATGGGTTTACTTCTATACTGAATTGTCCGCTTGCGAACGTCAACAGCTATGCCTTTTTCTTATAATTTAGATAGTTGAATTTCCCTTTTATTTCCCTTTATGGTTATAGTTCTGGTCAGTTTAGACTTCCGTGATTCTATTGTGAGTTTGGTTGGGTGGCAATCTATTGTAGTTTATTTAATTTAATATTCTAGTTCTATTAGGAGTCTAATTAATTTTTACTATTCCTATCCTTATTGGAAGTCTAATTAATTAAGTGTCCTAATACTACTAAAAGTTCGATTAATTTTAGTCTCCTAATCCCATTAGATGTTTAATTATGATTAGGTCTCCTAATTGTACTAGGAGTGCAAGTATGTTGGTTCTAGTGAAATTTTAATTAATTTGAGCACGCTAATTTTTCTAGAATTCTAAGTAGAGCAAGTATGCTAGTTGTATTGGGATTCTTATTAAATCAAGTATAACAGTCTTACTAGAATTCTAATCGAAATAGAAAACTAATTTTATTGAAACTCTGATTTAAAGAAAATGAATTAATTTTACTAAAATCTAATTAAAACAAATAAACGATTTTATTAAAAGTTTAATTGAAATAAATAAACTAATTTTATTCAAAATTCTAATTAAGGCAATGAATTAACTATACTAAAAATCTAATTAAAGCAACGAATTAATCATATTAAATCCTAATTAAAGCAAGATATTAACCAATTAAATTTTGATTTAAAAAAATTAATCAATCATACTAAAATCTAATTAACTTAATTAATTAATCATGCTGAAATAAAATAAATCTACTAATTAATTATACTAAAAAGATAAAAAAGTAATTAATTAATTCTAAAATTAAAAAAAAAAAAAGGTTTTGGGCCCGCTAAGTCAAGGAGGATTGGCCTCGCTCCCGAGTACCCTCCGTAAGCTCCCTTGGGAAAATCGGGTGGCTGAGATTAAAGTTAAATTGGATTGTAGACTGTAAAATAGTATTTTAGATTTTTCGGAATTGATTTCGGAATAATAATTATGAATTAAGTTATAAACTAGAATTATAAAAACTAAAATTAATATTTAGAACTTTTGGAGATATTAAAATAAGGAATTTAAATTAGAATTTAAATTTCTAGGACTGAATTCAAATCCGAAATCAGGAAGTCAGATCGTATGATTAAGGGCTGGTTCTAGAATCGAAGGATTAGAATCAGAAATTAATGATAGGACAGGAAATTAAGATTTTAGAACGGAATTAAAGCCATAGGTCGATAAATTAGACCGTCGGATTAAGGACTGGTATAAAATATTTGCAGTCTAAAAAAAAGGGTGCTACAATCTCGAATTGAAAATAAAAATCTACGATTAAAACTAAAAGAAAAAAAAAAATCCTAGGTCTAAAACTAAGATTTTTACCTTGGAGCGGGGCTACGGAGAGAAATCTCGAAGATTCGGCACTTGAATTTTGAAATCATGACTAGGTTGCTCTATGCGTTTGTCCTCAGAGTTTTCTGGTTTCGAAATCCCAAAAAAATCTGTTTGCTCTTCGAAAATTGCCTAGCCTCTCGAGCTAATTAAGAAGTAAATCTTTTATAGATTTTTCATCAATTACACGCCCTTTTTCAGGCGTTTAACTGAATTATGCGCCAGTTTCTCGGCACTTAATCGCTTTGAGTCGGTCACCAACTCAGTGAGCGACCGGCTGACTTACTCAGTGAGTTTTCTAGTCCTAATAGCGTTAGGGCTAATTACACACTTGTTAGGACGTGCACAATCCAATTAAGTGTTTCTTCAGAAGCGCTCAATCGAGGAAACTTAGGGATCAAGGACAGTGAGACTAGGCCGGGCTTAGGCCAATTGCGCACTAGTGGCTGGGCGTGCAATCCGATCGTGCGTCTGATTTCAGGCACGTGATCGAGTCTCGAGATGGTCTGGGAAAGGGAGTTTGGTCTAAAAGGGGGACTGATTGTGCGTTTGTTGTCTAGCGTGCAATCGAATTACGTCTTGAGGGTTTGGGCATAATTGGGATTGTTGATCTGGTCTCTAATGCGAAATGTAAGGCTATTCTTTGACCTACATTGAGCTATATACTATTAATGATATATAGTCTCTCTACATTGGGAATTGAGCCATAGAGCTATTATTTCAGCCTGTGTACAACCATGTACTATTATTTCAGTGCATGGTCCCACTTCGGGGGTATGAGGTCAAAGGCTAACCGAACAAATTCGTATATTCTGAGAGGGCAAAATGGGGGTGTGTACACACGGCCACTGCTATAGTCATTCCACTTCTGGTTTTTCTGGTGACCTCTCTGATAGGTTCTAGCACCAATGTTGACACATCATACTAGAAGCTGTGGAGATCTATGTCTTCAGCTGTATGGGGTACATCCAACACCTTGAGATTTTTGATGTTATGGGTCATCTTCTCTCCTTCTTCTCGTCCCTCACCTTTGATGGTAATAACTTTCTCTTTGAGGATGAATTTGAGCAGCTGGTGTAGAGTGGAGGGCACTGCCCCGATTTCATGTAGCCACGAGCGTCCTAGTAGTAGGTTGAAGGAGGACTTAATGTCCATGACTTGAAATGGGATTGAGAAGGTCATTGGCCCAATGGTGAGCTCAAGATCGACTTCTCCTATCACCTCCCTCCTGGTATTATCAAACCCTCTTGCACTTGGTCTGGCTGGTCTGAATGTGGAGGGATCAACCCCTATTTTGGTAGCAGTTCTGAGCGAGCATACATTCAATGTCGAACCATTGTCTATCAGCACCAAAGGGATTATTAAGTCCTTTGATTCCACCGTGATGTTGAGGGGCTTGAAATGATTGCTTCCCTCACTTAGTAGGTCGGCATCTAAAAATGAGATGGCTTTGGGAGCCAACACCTGCCCGATCATTTGCCCTACTTCATCTGGTGAGACCTTGTTAGATACGCGCGCATCTTTCAAAGCTCCCATTAGAGCTTAGAAGTGAAGTGGGGATTTCATTAATAGGTCCAACCGGTAATGTGGGCTGACATTCTCTTCAACTGTGTTTCCAATATATTCTCTCTGCTCATTTTTTCAAAGGGGTTGCACCGCAGTATGTTCTTTCTTCTCTTTCGGCAGAGTTGGTACCGATACCTTAGCTTGTTTGGAAATCCTCCCCGATCGAGTAACAAAATCAACTGTCCCCTCCGTGCGACTACCCACATTGATGACTGTTTGATTGTATGTTACCCACATCGAGTGGGATCCGATGGGGATCATATGTTGGTCCGAGAATTTGAAATGGGGCAGATGGGGGTGCCTGATATGATTGAACCGGTGGGGCTGGTGTGGCAAAATTAGGCCAGATGTGGTTGACTAGTGCAGGAGGCAGTTGGACTGATGATGATGTGCCAAAATCGGGCCAACTATATTGGGCTAGTGCCGGAGATGGGGCAAAATTGGACACCATGTAATTGATCGAGGTTGGTGCCGACCGAATATGCTTGGTATTGCAGGGGTGGAGTAAAACTAGACTGCACATGGGAAACGGGCGCAGGCAAAGGGAAATACATCCTTAAATCCAAAGGTACTGCTTGCGGTATAGGGATAGAGAAATAATCTGTTAAATTTAATGGCTTGATCACCCCTATGATCTCATTCTCATGACTCTGCTTCCCAGGTACTTTAAAATTCCCTCCCTTAGTCATAGATTTAAAGGGATTGAATTTTTTCAACCCTTCCTCCAACATGTTAATAGTGGCCCTTGGGCCCATTTCTCTCTGTGGGTGCGGTAGTAACTGTGCCTGCATGATATTGTGCAGGTTTGCTTGGGGGGGTGCTGGGGGTATGAGCTTCCCTGCCTCTATCAAATCCTCTATCACGTGTTTCAAAGGAAAACACCGATCAATTGGATGTCCCGGCTCTTAATGGAAATTACAATGAGTGCTGGAATCATAATTCTTTGGGATCAGATTTAGTGGGGGTCTTTGTTGAAGCTGAGTAACCAAACCCTTCTTGATCAGCAACGACAAGGGGACATTTAGGAATTGTCCTAAGGGGGTGAATACTCGGTCATATCGGGCCCTTCTCTGCTTAGGGGTCATTTGCCCCCAGGGGACATTGTTTTGCCTTAGAGCCTAATTTGTTGGTGATGGTTGTGTTGTTTGGAACTGAAAGGGAACCATGTTAGTGTTGGGCTGTGTGTTCATTATATTTTATACCTATGCCCCTGCTCCTCCCTCAGTCCTCTGTTTGGTGAATTTTCAGGCCCCACTGGCACTACTGGACACATTCTTACTCAAACGTCCCTCTCTAATTGCGTCCTTACAACGGTTGACATTTCTTATTAAATCAACGAAGCTGGACTATTGTTGGTATACCAAGAAGTCTGAGATGACTGCCAGAGTATTTTTCGAGATTATCTCAATTTGCTCATCATCGGATATTCGGTTTCTCACTTAGGCTTCCAAGGCTCTCCATCGTAATTATTGAAAGAATGCACTTTAAATTTGTGGGGAAGTGGTAATTCCGCAAACAGACACATGTCGGAGAACTCAGTAGCGTGAATTTCATCTCCTCCCATCTTCATCAGTTGCTTTGGTATTTTGTCCATTTGCTTTTTCAGCAATTTAGACTCTTTTGATTATAAGGTAAGGGCTGGTCCTTCATTCTAAATGGCCTGTGGGTGGGTGAATGTGGGTAGTTGTGGATTAAAACTAGCAAATGTACCTGCATAGGCCCCACCATTTCTGACCTCGTCCTCTTCATACTGTGGATCAACATAAGGTGGAGGGGTGAGGTTATCCTATTAGTTCTAAGTGGGCTGGATGAGTGCCTGGTGGGGCCACCGTACATGGGGAAACCTTGGGGATGGGTTTGAGCGGTAGGAGGATGGGTGAATTGGGGATGGTTGATGGTATGGGATAGATTCCCATATTGGGTTGGATGTGAGATATGTGGAAAAATAGGGCCCATGCCGGGTTGGGGGATTAGGAGAGATGGGTGTATTATCTGAGGGGGAATGGGGGCCTGTTGGGTGTAAGTGAATGTGGGATATTGGGAGAATGATGGAGAGTTTGCATACGGGGCTCCTAGGTTTGGGCCTTGATAGGCTTGATTATAGGGAATGGGGCCTTGATGGGCTTGGGCCTGGGGTACTGGACCTTGATAGGTTTGGACCTAGAGCATTGGGCCTTGATGTGCTTCAGGTATTGGGCCTTGATGGGCTTGTGGTTTTGGGACTTGGTGGGCGTGGGATATTGGGCCTTAGTGGGCTTGGGCTATTGGGCCTTGATGGTCTTGAGCTTGGGCTATTGGGCCTTGGTGAGTTAGGGTATAGGGTGTTGAGCCTTGAGGCCCACCCAAATGGCCCCATGATTAATGGGAGCCTTGGATGGTATGGACAATGGGAGGTTGATTAAGATTTTAGGGGAATGAGGTATGTAGATTTTGGAGTGTATGGGATGGGTTTGGAGATGTGTGGGATGGATGGGGGAGGCTTTGAGAGGCCTTGCAAATTGTCTAGGCCCTAACCATTTTATCCATCATAGACATGAGATTGGGTGAGGGGGTGGATGTAGATGATCTATCCGATGAGGAGAGGGTATGGGAAAAATTGGGCATGAACCGGGTAGATGGGGGAAAATTGGTCATGGCTTGGGTAGATGGAAAATTAGGCATGACCTGGGGGGGGTATATGGTGGATTTGGAAAATTGGGCATGGTATGGGTGGATGTGGAAATAATGGGTGTATTTTGGTTAGATGTATGGGAAAAATGGAGTGTATTTGAAGAGGGTATGGAAGGAAAAGTAGGCATGGTTTGGGTGAATGTCGGAAAATTGGGCATGGGAGATGTGGCATATGTTGGGCTAATGTGGATGGGAAATTGGTCGTATGTGGAGTGGATGTGGGAGGAAAATGGGGTGTTTGTTGGATGGATGTTGATGGGGGAAAGTTGGACATGGATTGGGTAAATGAGGGTGTTGGATTTTGGGAAGGTATGAGAAAATGGGGTACGGTTTGGGAAAATGATAGGGAATGAGGTGTTGGATTTTGGGAAAATATGGGAAAATTAGGTATATTAGATGTGGAATAGAAGTGGGATAAGTTTTGGATGGTGGAGGAAGAATGGGGTGGAAAATGTGGTGGGTTTTGAGTGATATGGGAGAGAGGGGGTGAATTTTTGTTTGAGGTGGAGGAGAAGAGGGGTGCACCGAAGGGTTCGATGACGGTAAATGGGGGTTGGGTGAACGGAATGGGGATTTCTTCCATGTGGGAATGAGTTTGAGAACGTGGCAGGGATGAATTGGGATCAGCATAAGCCAGATCAACCACCCACGTCATGGTTTGTTGGTGGGTTGGGTCGGGTTCCTCGGGTGAGGACCAAAAACCTGTCTTCTCCTTCCCCTACGGGATGACGGAGGGTAAGGCGATGCTGTTGTGCCGACACCACAAGCTATCTTTCTTTTTGGGTTTTAATTTTTCAACTCAATTTTTTTTATTTTGATTTTTAGGATAAAGAAAAATGAACCTGTTATGATGAGCTCTGGGACTTTGAACCTTTTATGATGAGTTCTGGGACTTTGAATTCCCGTTTCGGGCGGCGTTCACACCCCAAATATTTTCTACGGCGGGACCCCGACGTGCTTCGAAAGAAATAGAGGAAAACCTTTGTTCTATGTGAGGGCACGGGAATCCACGCGACAACCTGATCCCTCGAAAAAATTCAATAAGAGGGTGACATCTTTTGACCGGCGAGGGTGTATTGGGTGTCGAAGGGTGAAGGATTTATTAGAGGCACTAAACTACTAAGCGGGGGACTTAGGGAAAGTGATAGAAGGCCTTAGATTTGAGCTGCCCAACCCAGAATAGGCTTGGCGTGTGTAGTATATGCGCTTGGTCAAAATTTGAAGATTTTGGCTTAGCATGTGTATTACACACGCTAGGCTAAATCTAAAGAAAGTTGGCTTAGCATGTATAATATACACGCTAGAGCAATTTTGGGAAAAGTTGGCTTAGCGTGTTTATTACACACGCTAGGCAAAAACAGGGTATATAAATGGTCTTGACAGCAGAACAGCAAGCCCGAGATTGGTCTAATTTTTTGGTTTTTAGGAAGCGATGCCTCCGGGGACTGATTTTCCTTGTTATTCCGAGTCCCTCCTTTCCGAACCTAGGGATACAAGGCTGATTTTGGGTAACTTAATGCACTCCCCAAGGGTTTTAAGCTTCGTAACTAGATCGATCACCCACCCGATATACCTCTAGCGCAAGCTCCTTCTCAGATACTGGATGGAGTGGTTGTTTTCAGGATCATTACTACTAGGGGCTGCCGCCGTACTAAGAACCAGGACGTTTGTATCGCTACCTAAATTCCCAACCCTTTAAAAGCTACCCCCGCAAAAATGATTTAATTCCTTAATTCACTTTTAAGGTTCAATTTTTATTTCAAATTTTAAAAGGGAGTTTGTTTATGTTCAAAAACGGGTTGTGATGATCCCGTGCCGCCTCTACGGACCGGCGTCCACTGATGGTATATGATTACGAGAAAATAAAAGCTCATGTAGGCCCGCCAAACGGCTAAGGCGTATAAAATGTTTAAGTAAGCCTGTCAATTGGTTAAGGCATGTAAATACGCAAGTAAGCCTGCCAATCGGCTAGAGCATATAAATGGCCGAAAATAAAATAAAAGTAAGGACAATACGCAAGTAGGCTCGCCAATCGGCTAAGGCTCATAAATGACGGAAAGTAGGGGCAAGTAAAAATTGACGGAATCGTAGGGGTGAGTACAAAAAGAGACAAAAGAGGTTAGTAAGCACAAATTAAATACAAAACAATAGGAGGTCAAATTTCAAGGGGAAGCTCTATAAGCCACTCCCCAGCAGAGTCGCCATCTGTTCAACCGTGGGCTCTCCCGAGTCCGTCGCGATGATGCGCTCATTGGTAAAACTAGAGTCGCCACCCGGAGCTCTTGGAGTCCTGGGAAACCTAAATCAATATTATAAGCACCAAAGTGCTAAAAATATGACTCTAAATCCGGTCTATGCCAAAGGCTCTTGGGTAGGGGCTTCGGTTATCGATCCGAAAGGTGTTAGACACTCGATCAACCCGCTCGTAAGCGGTCTCAACTTATGGCCAAAAGGAAAAGATTAAAAAAATGAAACAACACTTCCTCTTGCCCGAGAGCATTCCGATCCTATTTACGCCCCCCATAATCACCTTGATTTTGGCGGCGTAATGGCGTAAATTCAAGGATAGAGGAAACGCAAAGAAGGTAGAGGAATAGCGAGGAGAGCCGGAGCTATTGGGCCTTGTAGCACCACTGTGGCCCTTCGCGTTAGGGCGCTTCGGTGAGCTTCCGATAGCAAACAGGTTGTGGGATGGGTTATAAACTCTAAGGCTAGGAAGCTAGAGGGTAGGAGAGGAGGACTAAGGCCTAGTTTCTACCAAAATCGGGAGATTGATGATGGAAAATGGGATCCAAAGGGATGAACTCAGTTCTGAAATTTATATGGGATTAGTGTACCAAAGGGGAAAAGGACTCTCTTAATCTTTTCTCTCTTTTAGAATTTTTTTCAAGCCTTTAATCCAAAGGGGGTGCCTCTCTATTTATAGAGAAAGAGAGGGTTAGGGGGGTACTTAAGAGCTAATTAGGTTTAACAATTAGGTAATCCTAAATCTAAGGTTTTTTGAGTTTTTAAGGTGATAGATATGTGTGAGAATGGGTTCAATGGTAGATGATAGGGTAAAGGTTCAAATGACTAGAGGGTTGCAAATAGGGTAAATGAAGGTGCAACAGTCCTAAAGAAACCCACTCTAAACATTGAGATGGTCAGCAAGTCAAACCCCAAAAGCCATTTTCGAGCAAAAACTCACAGTTACTGTAGCTAAGCCTGGCATGTGTATTACACACACTAAGCATAGCTACAGTGCTCAAGAAGAAGTCGGAGGTTCAGAACCCGCCCTGGAGCCCACAAAAAGACCAGATTTTGCCTAGCGTATGTATTAGACACGGTAGGCCAAAATTTTCCTAGCGTGTCTAATACACACACTAGGCAAAATACTTATATTTTTGCCTGATTTTCAAATTTCCATAACATTTGATATACAACTCTGATTTAGGTGTTTCTTAGCTTGTTGGAAAGTTGGGAAAGTCCTATTTCCAATGGTATATAACTCTGCTTCAGTAAAGGTCTGTGTAGACTTTGGCACTACTCTTTCCAACCACTGCTCAAGAAGGTTTGAGACTGGTTCGGAAAGGGTTCTAATAGGTTGGGGTTCATTCATAAGGGTCGGGGATTGGTTTCTTGGGTTAAGCTCTAAAGGTTTGGTTTAGGTTCTAAGGGTTCGGGAAGTGCTTTCGAAAGCTCGGGGGGGTACGCTCCTCTCGAAGTATGTGTCGATCGAGCCTTGGGCCAAATTTGGGTGTCTACAGATGTGTGCACAAAAGAATCAAAATCAAACCGATTGTTTTTATTATGGCTATTCCAAACCAAAACTTTTATGCTATGACATACATGATCGTATAAAATGAGTTTAAATTGAAGTATCAAAATTTTGGAAATTATAAAAATGATTAATGTCGGTTAGTATAGCATTTAACTCTTCTTTATCTGTCAATAACAATTACATGTAATTATTTAATTTTTAGTTATTATCAAATTATATGCATATTTACTAGTATTTTAAAAATAACTGAATAATTTAAGATAGATTTAGAGGCACCCACTTGTTGGAGCGTATTTTGAGATGATTAGGACGACCTCAGATTGGCGTAGATTGGATTCAGTGTGTCGATTTGAGTTGAAGTGGATGGCTCTCCAACAGTTTGACAAAAAATTCCTCAACCAGACGTGGTGTCATTTAACCCCATGTTAAACTGTTATTTACAAAATTATGAACTCGAAATCGCTCGTCTGTTCTTCAATCGATTGCCCCTTAAAGATCCCTAGTCCTGAGGGTTTGAAGCTTTTTAAGATGATGATGGGAATGGATTTGAGGCCTAACCGATCTAGCTACAGTAGTGTCCTTTTGGGATGTAGTAATTTGTCTGCATTGGAATTGGGTAAGCAGATTCATCAGTTCATCTGCAAATCTCCATTGCATCTGGACACGACAGTTGAGACCTCATTACTTAGCATGTATTGTAAATGTGGGGATTTAGGAAAGAGAGAGAGAGAGAGCTACTAATGGCATGTGACTGCTTTGAGCATCTAGTCAAAGAAGAGGGGGCGTAGAGAGGGAGAGTTTGGTCCAATTGGGTAGGTATGAAGGAAGAGTCCAATTAATAGAGGCTTCGGCTCGGTGAGAGAGAAAGGAGTGAGAGTTGCTAATTTAATTGGGAGGTTGCTTGATTCACGGTGATATATATATATATATATATATATATATAGAGAGAGAGAGAGAGAGAGAAAGTAGGACGTGAGAGACTCGAATTGGGCAAGGCGTCCCAATAAAAGAAAGAGTCCTGATAGGAACGCAATTGCTTTCTAAAATTAGGGAGAGAGTTTGATTTGGGTGTTGGGCACTAACATTATACGGCAGTGTGTGAGGCATCTAGCACCACGCACACATACATATATAAATATATATGAAAGTGTTGGGGTCTAGGCTTGGAGTCAGCTTCGAGTCCGCGCTTGAGGATTCGAGTCGTGCATGAGTGCATACGACTGCACAAATCATTGTTATTTATTACTATATGATTACATTTATTATTATTATTATCAATATTATTATTTTATATATAAAACACTACGTGGAAAAGGCAAAAAAATCATTGCCTTAAATAGTGGATTTTTTCAAAAACCACTGCCACTGCCCTAACCAGTTGTAAAAAAATTAGTGATTTTTTTTACCACTATACACGACAGTGGTTTATGAACTTCAACAATGACTACGCTTAACTTACGTCGACGATTTTTTATGTAATTTTTTTAAAATAATATTTTTTTATGCTTTTTTTTAATGCAATTTTTTAATCCAATTTCTTTAATGTTTTTTTAATGCAATTATTTTAATGCTTTTTGTTAATGCAATTTTTTAAATGCTCTTTTTTTAATGCTTTTAAAAAATATATATTTTTTAATTCTTTACAAAAAATCATATAAAAAAAAAAGCTATTGATCTCATATTCAACACATCCATTCAACTCAAATGCAAATCATTGAATGTCATTAATAAAAAAAATAGATGCCCAATTCTTTTATTCAAACAAAAGGTTGCATCTCAACCTATGATCCAACCTTTTAAATCAGCAAAACATTTTAAACTCTACATGCTCAATCCTTTTATTCAAACAAAAAGAAGAAGAGAAAGAGAGTTAACAATCTAAAGACTCCATAACCCATTTTTAAAATAAAAGAAAAAAAAATTTAAATTTGCTTCGCCTCTCCTGCCAAATGTCCCAGTCCCCTAGTGATCCGTTTGAGGTGAGCTTCAAATCGGAAAGCTTCCCCTGAAATCAAAAGGACAATATTATTAAACAGAGATATTGATCTTTCCAAAATCCTAGATGTATCTGGTACAATCATGACTATTGTATTCAGTCAATACCTATAGGAGTCTATAAGTATTAGGTTGTCCTAGACATCCACAAATTTTCACATTTTTGACAAATGATCTGTGGTGAATCTTTGCAGAAAATAAAGAAAGAGTTATATAATAATATAGACTGGGATGTTATTACATGTAACAACTATAACCAGGAAGTGATCAAGATAGAATATCAACTGGTGGCAGATACTAAATGGATATCCCAAATGGCTAACGATATTAATACAGACAGGTCTGCACAATTTTATTGAAAAAGGAAAACCAACTCTAGAAAGAGAACTGTAGCAAACCTCCACTCTATGAGGAAAAATCTGAAGAAGAGCTTCAGAATATTCCTCAGTTAGTCTCCTTGATTTGTCTAAAGTAGCCTTGAGTCTCAATGCCCAAATAGTCCTCCCATCCTCATTGCCTGCCCAGTAGAGCCCTAAAAGTCCAAATATGATTAGGTAAGCATCCACACAACCCAAAACAGATTCAGGTGAGCATTAGAGCTATTTATACAAAACCCAAATCAAGGAGGCGTACCTTCTCTTTTAGATAGTCCTTTTTGTTGCCATGCAAGAAGCTCACTCACAATAGCATTGCATTCCTCTGGCTTCCACCCAGAAAGTCCTACCTGGCGTATGCCCATGATAAGGGCATTGAGCATTAAAAGTGATGTTAAGGAGAGATCAGCTGAGTTGATACTGCAATCAATACTGAGATTGGTCGATCACCATTTTTCATGCTTTGTACTATTTGGTTAAATAAATAAGTTGTAAATTCATACTAGTGATTTTCTATCAAACAACATTCTCACTTGATCTTTCATCTCTATTCTTTGTGCCTCTGTTTCTGAAACAGAACAATGTTATAAGCCCATACAGATCATGGTGTAAGAGACTACTAGCATGGCTACAAAGATAACACATCAAAGTACTTTTTAGTCAAATGTCACAACCTTTTAAATCCTTTGGAACAATACAAAGCGGTCTTGAAGTAATTTTTCAAAGGGTCGTGTTTTAATTGGTGTTTATTGGTTGTTGTGGCAGTTATGTTGGCAATTAGCTTGTTCTGTGCACTTAGTTATATCTTGATTCATGGACCGAAAAATTCATTCCAAGAACTAAAGCCTCCTAGTGCATTTCCTGGCTCTCACTGGTATCAAAGATGTATTCAAACCATCATCATATTTTAATTTTTTTGCCTGCAAAGCTGACAGATTTCTTGCTCTTTCAAAAATAAATAGGCCACATATGATACTCAGTACAGTCACATAACTGTATATATGCGCCAATTAAAAGTGTCAAAATTGGGTTGATGGGCTGCTGCTGCAACTAAATTTCAATAGCTTCAATAAAGTTATATCCTTCCAAGATGCATACATATGACAGATTTGGGTAGATCCTGAGTTGCGGCAGAAAGCCGAAGAAACTGCATAAAGACCACACCTCTCTTAAGATTCTGCGCTCATTGTAAAAAACAAGGTTCCAAATGAATTTCCAATACCGGCATGCACCTCTGTTATTTCATGTTCACAATGTAAGTTTTTGAACATTCAAATTACAAATTCTAATTAACGTGGCAAATAACAAAAACTATTATATGTGAACCTCATAACCAGTCAAAGTAAATGATGCAAGTAGTGGGAAACAATTAACAAAGAAAACTGGAACATAGAATATATATATATATATATATATATATATATATATATATATATTGGAAGACAACCCAACGAGTGCCCATCTTAAGAAAATGCTCACGAAACATGTCTTTCTTAGTTTTCTTTCTAAGCAGCAAGGAGAATAATTTCAGATGCAGCCCCAAATTGGAAGCCATGTAGGACATAAATCATAATTCGAACTAGTTCTTACCAAGAAAAGAAGATCAATTGTGGAAATTTTTAGATTGAAAGCAGAAAACAAGAAAAATGGTGACTTGCGACTTATTAATTAGGATCTGAACTAGTAAACGAGTAAAGAGGTATCAGACCTAGCTTTCTGTGATCCCTGCTGCATCGGATAGAGGTCTGAGCTGGAGGAGCCGAAAATCTCCTCAGATCTGATGAGCTAAACCCTAAACCAGATGCCCCGTCAGTTCTCATGGCGTTTAAAAAGGTTTTGGAGGAGAGATACGACACCATCACTGTCAATTCTCAGCGAGATGAATATGTAGGTGTTTTTGGGAGCGGAGAGGACAGTTGTAGTTTGCAGTTTACGTATACATACACAAATCCCACCCACTCACCTACCTTCTTCCTCAGCGAGATGAATTTACAATGAAACAACAGAGGTGCATGCTGGTACTGAGTTGCGGCAGAAAGCTGAAGATGCAACTGGCACAAAGATGACGACAATGAACTCAACTAATCTTTCAAATTAAAAGAGCTCAATTGTTTCATTAGGCTGTGTTTGGATACACAATTGAACTAAATTCCATAAATGATGCGACAGCTAAGTGGAAATATCCAAAGTTAAGATATCTTATGTTATTTTATAATGAATAATTTGCTCCAAACCATAATTACCTCTGTTTTATGCAGGACTTAAAACAAAAAAACAATTGTAAAGATACTAATTATATATACATTTTAGATTGAAAAGAAATTGTGGTAATTCATTTCACTTTGTTGCAGCATCAATTTTGTAATCTAATTCGATTACACGTCCAAACAGAGCCTAAAATACAACTTCGAATGTAGGAGTTGCAGTTATATAAGTTTTAGGAGCTTTACCTTAAATACAGGTTGGCTTGCCTCAGCTGGAGCTTCCCACGTGAGCATCATGTCAAAGGTTAGGCGACGGAAGTTCTTATCAATAAGGTGACCAGTTACTTGCTTCGACAGCGCAAGCGCCCTGAAACAACAGTACTCCAAAAAATTTCTTGCGTACCAAGACGCTTCTTTTATGGAATCAGAAGCCTGCATGTCAAAATTCTTTTGAAGCTCATCCATGGAAATATCTAGAATTCTGCATTGTAGAAGTGAAAAACAGATCCATAAATAAAATAAAAAACCCAACTATCGCAATAAGATCCACATATAAAATATTCACCCAAGACAATCGAATGGCAAGAAAACAAAAAGGGAAAGAGTTGTTGTTCTTCAGATCTGTTTGAAGATGCCGACTTGTGGTTGGTGTTTGATAGGAGATTTTTCCACAAGCGAATGCTTTTTGCATACAGTATGAACTTGGAAAATAAGAATGTCACCTACCAGAATTAGAAGAATTGACTGAGGACAACAACTGATTACCAATTAGTAGTGAGATCTGATGATGGCCTAACTTACAAATCGATGGGGTTGTTGGTATTTAGAGTATGAAAATAATAATAACAATACAAGGAGCTAAAGTAGCATAGCATCAAGGAAATAGCTTGATCAGTGACATGCTAAAATTCAGGACAACCAAAAGGAAAGAGTTTTTTATAAAGCATTTACCTCTAAGCTCACTAAGCTCTTATCACATGTATGGAATGAAAGGAGAAAACGAATCTCCCAAAGACACTACGTAACACAAGGAGGAGAATTGGGTGCCTACACGCTCAGATGGAACTGAAAAAAAAGGATATGACAAAGTTGCTAGTATGTGGGTCTGCAAAACAAAGCAAGAAGGATTAGTCTAAACTGAATCTGTGATGCCTTAAACCTAATATAGATGATGCACTTAATATAGATGATGACGCGAGCAGGAATTCGCATACCGTTGCAGGAATTCACACCATTGTTTAAGATGTAACCCATTGTTTAAGATGTAAATCTCCGATCCCTTTAGATACAGCCAGCGCTCCACACACCATTGCAGGAATACACATATCCACCCTAAAAAAAGATCAATTCTATCAATTTCAATCCACAATATGTTAAAATTCCAACAAAGAAAAGACTGGGATAACAGACATTAAGAAAATGCAGAAACCTATGCAGAACAAAACAGGATTAAAAATAACAAGAAAACATGAAAGTACACAGAGTAGTCTTTGCTGCTGTGGCTCATACAGCCTTGCCATTGTAAAGCTGATATTTAGCAAAGTTTGGAGTTAATTGGGGTCTTTACTTCTCAAGTAAATCTCAGATTAATTGAATTAAAAAGTCTAGCAATTAAGTAGAGCACTAATCGGTGAAGATATATACGAGCTACTAACATCAAATAAACTACATAAGACCAAAAAATGTATGTAGTCTACATCTGAGCTATTCAGATCAAATAAACTACATATAATCAAGAAATATATACATATGTAATGTGAATGTACAAACTGCCAATAATCAAGTAGAGCCCTAAACTATGAATTTATTAGAGCTACTCAAAATCGTATGTACCATATAAAACCAAGAAATATACAAGAGTTTATTAGCAGGATTTTATGTTGGCAGTGTGACAACTCTACATGTGAATTGCTATAAGTGGTCATTAATGCAGCCCTCTGAGATAGGCCATATCCTCAAAACCACAACAATCAGATCTACTGTTGGTGGGTTAATAAAATTATGGGATCGACTTTCCAAACCATGGGCCAAAGATAAAATCCTCACCTTCTTACTTTTGTCCTTCAAGCACAGCCCAAAAAATATGCACATTGGAGAATCAGTACCATTTAATCTAAGCACTTCAATATGAACCCTACCGTAGATATCAACGGTCAATATCAAACTTCCTAGACTGAATAGTTTGAACCATCTAATGAGCATGTTTTTTGGCTGGGCCATCTTAATATATGATGCTCAGCACCACTGGGCCCAAAAGTGGATGGTGAGGGTTTTGTCTTAGGCCAAAGTTGACATCCCATTAACCCTAAAATTACAGCATTGACGCACAAAAAAAGTCCATAGGTCAAATAGTTATATCCTCGGATCATCGCCATTTTTGAGCTACGATCGGACAATTGATCTGATAGATGAGCACACATTAATTTGTAGTTGGAGATGGGGCATCCCGTGCTGTAATTCCTCCAAAGTGAAAACATGGTACTATCCCCAGAATAGCCAAGGAATAAGCACAAAAAAGTGGACTTACAAGCCTCTCAATTCTTTCTTGTTCATCTTCCCATGAAGGCCGGCGATCAGAAGTTAGGGCCTCTGTAATCTCTACTCTGCTCATAATAGCGTGACAATCCCCAGCATTGGAGACAACGAGTTCCCCATTTCTGATCAATGCAGTTGCACAACAGGTTCCGCCTCGAGGTTTTTCCCCCTCCTTGAAAAAATGTTGTTCACAAAATAAGCAAAGATTCCGCGGCAACCAAATAAGCCGATGTCCCGCATATTCACAAAACAAGCTATAGCCAATCTCCTAAAACATCATACTGGACTGTCTGTTCTCGCAATCATCCGCTGCTAGGTTTTATATTTATGAGTAGCTCGTTGACTATTAAATTACTGCTATAATGAGATTAATACTGTTTATTTTTTAATTTTATAAAGTAATTATGCATATTTTTTCCTCAATGACTCAGAAATCTAGGTTTCTATGATTTATGTTCGTTTATTTACTGTAATCAATATATTAAGATCATGGGAAATAACATAATTAAACTAAACAGGCTATCTAATCCCACTACAAAAGTCTAAATCATATTTGAGGAGGCTGCTATCAGGCTCTGTAGTTTTACTATCCTTAGGTGTACTTGGATTGATCACAAATATGACACTCACTGCCATATCTGTTTCGAAGACTGAAGTTTTAGTAGGTTGCAGTTGAGCTCTTGGTCTTAAGATTCTAGATCCAGGGTACTTGTAGATCGAGTTACTAGTTGGGGTGGGAAATATAAACTGATTTGTTTCTTGAATTTCTCATCATTGCCAACAAAATTTTAGGGCTCGAAATTTTTTTTACTGAAGTTATAAAACTTTAGAATTATGAAGAAAATGAAGTACACCCATTGTAGCAGCCATGGATGAAGATCTAGCTGCGATACAAAATTGCTCTAGTGATCCAAATCACTGAAGAGTGCACAACATATGTCAGCATATTAGTGGTTCAGATAATCAATTAAGGATAACAATGGAGGTTATTTTCCCTAATAAATTTGGTTTCAATATTTGAAGTTCAGCTCAGAAATTGGAAAATCCTTCACACTGTTGCATATATAATTAGTGGGCCAAATATGTAGTAACTAGTGATTATTGTTAATAATGTGCAACCTACAGTAATATTTCCTTCTATCAATTCAGTAAAACTTTTTTCCATAAATAGAACAGGATGAAAGTAATTGAAAGAAAAATAATTACTAGGTAAAAAGACTAGGCAAAATTATATTAAATGAAATGAAAATGACAACATAAATTCTCTTCCTTGATAAAGTTGGTTTCTATATCTTAAGTTCAGCTTGGAAATTACAAAATCCTTTGCATTGCAGAATATATGATTTTTTTGATCGGTTTGCTGCATACATGATCGAGCAGATTCACTTCAAATGCAAAATACACACCCTGCAATAAAACAAGCAATAAACACGAAAATAATCCATAAAACAAGCAATAAAACTCCAAAATAATATGAAATTTGAGGAGTCCGATCCCCCAGCCATCGCATTTTCTCCGTTGAGCAATTAAAATAAAATTATTTAATTGTGTCTTTCGAAAATCAAAACCCTAAATAATTGAGAATGCATGAATCGTTCAGTTAGCAAATCAATAAAAATCAGATCTCACCTATGTTTTGATAACATTCATTTTCGGGGAGCTCTGTACATCAAATGAATTCGCTGATTCTCCTCAAATCTCGGATTCAGAATCCCCTAATTTCTCCAATTGTCGAAAAATGTATGATTCCTCATTATTTAACCAAATCTAGGATCGATTCAATTACTATGAAGCTCTATTATCAATATTCTGCCCAAATTCTATACCGCATTCCTGAAATCTGACCTCCCCTTGAGTCCTCTGTTAGATAAAGCAGAGAACAGAAATCCGAAAATGATGAAAAGGGCAAGAGAATTGGACTCGAGGCACGTAATCGTTGTCTTTAAAACGCTATTCGCTCCCTACTCGAGTAAATCTTCGAGTTTGCAAAAGGGTTCCAGCGAGACGTTTCCAAGATACAACGAGCCCAATCTCTTGGATGCGATCCGTTACTTTGCAACAGTAGAGGATTGCCCCAGAAAACTCAATCCGATGGAGTACCACCAAAAGAAGATAGCAAGAGGAATTCTCAAGTTTTATGCAAGGATTCCGATGGATTTCAGAGTGTTTCAATCTGTGTCCTAAGGCCTCCTTATATAGAAATTTCAATATGGTTTGTTGGACCAGCAGGTCATATTTTGACGCAACTCGAGATCTTTCAAAGATCTCAACCGCTACATCCAACGGCTGCATGAAAGGTTGTAACTTTTCGAATTCAAATTCGAACGGTTATACACCTTTATAAGCGGTTATAAAACAGTTGGGTCCAACGGTCAACGTTTGACCAATCCGTTTGGCCCAATAGACCGAATTGACCCGTTGAATAGTGACCCATTAGGCCCGACCCAACCCACGAATAATCTGACCGTTGGATCTGCCTGGTCAAAAATTCAAACCTCTCCTTGCGACGATGCACACGTGCGAAGTGCAAAGTGCGTGCGCGTCTAAAGCGCCAATGTGCCTAAACGCCAATCGCCACGCACGCGCGAACGCGGCGGCTCGCCGCTAGGCACACTCTTCTCTTATTATTGTTAAACAATAATAGAAGGTGAAAGGTTCTATATATAGCCTAGGCACTTTTTATTTTTACCAATGTGAGACTATTCATTTGCATATAAAACTTGAGAATAACTATTGCCTAAAAACCCAACCCAAAACTAAGAAATCAAATAAAATTTTATTTTCTTTAAATTATTAAAATATTTATTATATTAATAATAAATATAACATCCTCCACACCAAAAAAGCTCCAAAAATTTACAAAACCCTAAAAAAATGCATCGGAAAGACTGAAGTTTCTGTCGGAGCACGGATCGAGGTGAAAAATGCTGAAATCTCTATATTGAAGCACGGATCGAAGTGAAAATACTCTGATCTGAGTTGAGAATAGAAGCAAAATCTAAGGATTTTCGAGCTTATTCAATTTCTAGGGAAGAGAAAGGAGAGACTAGCTGAGACGACGAAATGACTTGGAGTTTCTCTTGACGAAATAGCGGAGTTTTTTCTAATATGGTATTTATATTGGGAGAGAGAGAGAAAGATCATGGCCCATCGAGGCGCTGAGATGCATTTGAGAGACTTTTAGAGACAACCTTTCAAGTCATTCATAAAGGTTCCACCCATCTGAAACCCACGGAGACGGTCAAAATCGTCATAATATGTCATTTTATATAGGGAGAAGGCTAAAGGAGTCTCGAATCCAATTATTGGAGACGGATTTCGAAAAGCCGTCTCTAATAAAAGGTTATTCGAAAGCAGTCTCTAATAAAAGGTTATTGGAGACGATTTCTAAAAGCCGTCTCCAATAAATGATTTTTTGTAGTGTCACAAACTCTAATTTTAATTATTAAGACAGAAAATTACGAGTCGAGTATTTGGAGTTTTTGGTTGCACTAATTCCAACATGAAGATGAAAACATAAGCAATGCAGGACATCTGGCATTGGTAAGAGGGAAAGCATCATAACACATTGCGCAGCAAAAGCTTGATTTATATGAAAAGATGATGCATATTGAGGGAGGTACTTGGTAGCAGAGTGAAACATTTCATTTTCGGCAATATTTCGGGGGTGAATTCAGTTCATTATTTAAAAATTGTTAAAATTTTAAAAAATCATTAATTTCAGCAAAATTTCGTCGAAATGAATGAAATTTCAATAATTTTGGAGAAATCACTGAAATTTTGCCAAAAGTTTTGTTCGACCCCTGTTTCCGTTAATTCGGAGAAAATTGTCACTATGCTTAGCAGGCATAATGGCATTAAGAAACCTACCATCAAATCATGCAAAAAAGTCATTTCTAGTAATTTGAATCACAGCCAATTATATATCCTAGTGTTTTCTCCAGTCTGGGAAAACCCAAAATCAATCATAAAATTATCTGAGGCGTTATTTGTTAATGTGTACAAAGAATAAAAATAGGCACATATATAGACATTTCATACATGTGTAAGTGAACTGAAATTATTGCTTTGTAAAAGGGAAATTTACCTAACCGACCCTCTCAGATGTACCTTTTACTGCAGAGACCCTATAGTTTCACCTTTACCCGAATCGACCCGCTGCGCGCCGAGCCGACCATAAGGAGAATAAAAAGTCCATATTACCCCCTTCTCTGACTTTCTTTAACCCAAATACGTTCCCTTTCTCCTCATTTTAATCTGCGCTAAAGAGGTGGTGAAGGTGACGATGTCTTCTGCCTCAGATCTGCTAACTGGAAGAAGAAAACAGAGGTTTGGGAGAAGAAGCTCCGGCATTTTGCCATTTGGAGTTGAGATCCGCTGTAAACTGAAGATCCTGCGCAGTTTCCCATTCCGACGCGAGGTATGTTGAGATCCACTGTAAACCATATTGAATTAATTTTTGGAAAAGGTGAATAGATATCAATTGTAAATAAATGCAAGAGCTGATCGATTGTAAGATATACCTCGATTGATTATCTAATTGTTAGCGATTGCATATTCAATTGCTACCGATTGATTAACCAATCGTCAACGACTTAAACAATCGATATTGATTGGATATCCACTCCTGCATTTATTTGAAATCGGTGCTGATTGGATACTCAATCGTTAGCGATTGGTTATCCAATCGGTAGTGAGTGAATACTCAATCGGGAACGATTGAGTACTCAATCGTTAGCGATTTTATATTCAATCGCTACCGATTGGATAACCAATCGCTAACGATTGAGTATCCAATCGGCACCGATTGAGTATTCAATCGTTCCCGATTGAGTATTCAATCGCTACCGATTGGATATCAGTTGTTTTGCTACCAATTTGTCATATTCATCCGTCTTATGACTCCTTTCTTCTCCTTCTTAAACAGGCGATGTTTGGTGTGGAAATTCCTCTTCTCTGTCACTTTGATGGCCAAATTGTAAACGATGATGGTTTATATCAAGGTGGCCGCCGAAGGGTTATTATAATATCGACGGGTATATCTTATGAACGGTTCAGAAGGCAAATTTCTACTGCCAGTTTTGCGAGAGTAGATGAAACAATTTCCATAAAGTTCTCTATGAAGATAGTGAACACCCCTGTGCTTGCCGACGCTTTGGATTCGGATGATTTGGCCACCCTATTTTTGTTTTATAAATCCAGGTCGGACATTATAAAAGTATTCATCATTAAAGAACCATCCTCCTTCCGATTCGAAGATGAACATGTACCTCTAGGTGGGACTGATTTTATGAGTAACCATTCCTTCCAGCCATATAAGTTTGAGGAAGGACTTATGTATGATACTATTCAGTTAGGTGATGACGGCGATTTTGCGGGAAACATATCCACCATGAAGACGACTATTGATCTAAACCATGCCCCAGTTGAATCATATGATGACCCACTACAAAATATGCATGGGGCACATTGTAGTCAAGAGTTAGACTACACGTCTCTAAGAGTGGGGGATGAAGACGATTTTCATCATATCTTTTTCAGTGGATTCACAAATTGGATGACTCACGAATTATGTTCTACAATGCCATCGATGGGGACTAACGAAGGAGCTCAACCCTATTTCCATACATATAATCACCCCTTCGGTGAAGGGACTAGTCAACCATGTCAAAACCAGTTCGGTGAAGGGCTTAGTCAGCCATGTCATGACCCGTTCCATGAAGGGCCTAGTCAACCACATCAGAACCCCTTCGGTGAAGAAGGATCTAGTGAACCACCTCAAAACACTGCTGGTGAAGAGAACGTCGAAGATAATGATGATGAACCGGATGGGTTTATAAAAGAGGATCCGAATTGTTTTACGAGGGACATTGATAATCCATTAGTAGATGGAGCTTACGAAGTGTCAAAGACATCGGATGAGTCTTCCGATCAAGAGGTGGAAACCGAATATCGAAATTAGACGTTTGAAGTTGGAAAGATCTTCAGAGATAAATAAACATTTCAAAGAGCATTGAAAGAGCACGCAGTGGAGAAAAACTTTCAAATTCGGCCTTTGAAAACCGCTAATTATCGAGTGACAGCCGCATGCTACGAAACCGGTTGTTCATGGCGAATACATGCGTCTAAATTAAATGGGCTCGACACTTTCCAAATCAAGACGCTCAATAGTACTCACACATGTAGGCCCGCGAAGATCGGACCGCACGGTCTCCGTAATGCAACAATCTCGTTCGTAGCTAATTATGTACGGGAGAAACTTATGGAAGGATTCGACTATCCTCCGGTGTCGATAATATTTGATATTGCAAAAGCTTATAATGTGCAAATCTCATATGCTAAGGCTTGGAGGGGGAAAGAACTTGCCCTTAATGATATTAGAGGCAGTTGAGAACGATAATTTGTGGATCTACCAGCCTACGTGAAGGAGATGGAGAGGGTAGATCCTAATGTACGAACATCCTTTCAACTAACACTTGACGGTAAATTTCAAAGATTTTTTTAGAGTTTCGGCCCCTGCATTCATAGCTACCGTAGTACACTTCGTCACACACTGCTTGTAGATGGCACACACCTACGGGGACGTTACGAAGGGATCCTACTTATTGCCTCAGGGCAAGACGGTAATGGCCATATATTACCGTTAGCATTTGCCGTCGTCAAATTAGAAGAAGAGGATACGTGGATGTGGTTTCTTGAACGAGTAGGTGCGTTCGTGATCGGTGAATTTACCGAAGATTTTGTTTTTATCACGGATAGGTCGAAGGGTTTAACTAAGGCGGTCAAGCATATCTTCCCTAACGCACACCACAACTATTGCATGCGACATATGACACAAAATTTGCAACACAAGTATCCAAAGAACAATGTGAAGGGTTTATGGTGGTGCGCCGCGCATGCATATTCAATAGAGAAATTTGATTATTTTATTAACAAAATGAAGGAAGATCCTGCTGATCCTCGGGCCGTAGAGTATATTTTGAAAATAGACCCAAAGTATTGGGCACGCGCACATATGAAAGGAAGGCAATATGATTCTCTGACTACGAATAATGCCGAAAGCTTAAACAGCGTACTAAAGATAGCTCGAGAGAGACCAATTATCGACCTAATCAGAACTACTAGAGAGAAAGTCGCCGACCATTTGTAAAAGTACAGAGAGATATCTAAGAAATGGACCACCATACTCTGTCTAAAAGCAGACGAGCATATGAAGAAGGTACTGCAATGGGCCAGTAGGAAGAGAGCTCAACCATACGGGCGCGATCAATTTCAAGTCAATTCCGAAAATTTCATTCATCACGTGGACTTAAAACACAAGACCTGTACTTGCCGTCATTGGCTTATTCATGGCTTGCCTTGCTCTCATGCCATGGCAGCTATCAATCGGAGAAGTTACGATTACCATAACTTCTGTGAAAAGTGATTTTTTACTGCTTGCTTTAGACAAACATACGACGAACAATGGCTTCCCACCCTCAATAAAAGTCAATGGGCATTCCAAGCTAAGCAACTGCCAGAAAATATGAAAGTAAAACCACCCTATAATTGTCGAAAGCAAGCCGGACGTCCGAGAAAGAGAAGGATAAGGTCTAAGGGTGAAGTTAGGGCCCTACAGTGTGGCAGGTGCAAAGAGTATGGTCATAATCGCCGGAGTTGCACGGCAATTGGTCCCATGGGTTGGTACAGTACAAGAAGTCGGCTAAATTTTCCACTAGATGTAAATTCTCCTAAAAATGTAAAGAAGTGTTGATAGATAGCCCTGGTAAGAATTGGGTTTGAATTGTAACTCCGTTAGGGTTGTATCCAACCTGATTTTCGAATTTAAGGCAAGATTTGTGTACTCTTAAAAATTTTCAAATGTAGACAGTCAATATCGATTGCTTCTACAATCGATATTGATAGCATAATCAATCGACATCGATTGCTTCTGCAATCGATATCGATAGCATAATCAATCGATGTCGATTGCATAATCAATCGATTTTGATTGCATAATCAATCGATATCGATAGCATAATCAATCGACATCGATTGCTTATGCAATCGACATCGATTGCTTCCTCCACCTAATGTTAAGCAGCCCATATAAAATTTTTACATACTTGATATTATAAATTAAAAAAAACATGATTGTTTTACACTTAAAATATAAAATTTTCTTTTACAAATAATCTTTCAAGTTAATACAATTTTAACGTTAGAAATAAACTAGAATGCTACTGCATCAGTAGCAGGTTCTTCATCCATAGCTCTCTCGACTTCTCCATCGACAGTAAATTTAGCGAGGGCTTGTCCAATTTTTGCCCTGATCTGACTCATATTGCCTTAGCTGAAGTCAAATTTCTTCCCCAACATGAAGTACTTTATGTACTTCAAAACAAATACCCCACAGTCCCAACCATTGCTCTGTCGGAACGGATTTGACCTTGCAATCAGAACTTGACCACGGATAGGTCGCAGCTTCCAATGCAGTGGAGTCTCTGTGTACATGTAAAACAACGGGAAGATATTTGGTCTGTTTAGAAAAGTTTAATGTCAGATAATGTTTGATAAGATAAGCTACTTAAGCAGAAAAAATATCAAGAAATATATGTGATCGATTGCCCAAACGATCGACAGCGATTGTATAATTAATCGTTGTCGATCGTGTAATCTATCGTTAGCGATTGTATAATCAATCGCTGTCAATTGTATAATCAATCGTTGTCGATCGTTTTGGCAATCGCTAGCGATTGTATAATCAATCGTCACCGATTGTATAATCAATTGTTATCGATTGTTTAGATAATTTTGAAGGTGTGGACGATTCTTACCAGTATGTTTATTTGTAGAGGATACTTGTCCTTCGAGGGCCTATCCAAAATTGGATCAGCGATCATTACCGATCGTTCTAAAACCTTAACGATCTCAAGGGCCCAGTGCAAAGGAGCGTGGCTATGGACTGGGACAAATATCTGAAATGAATAATATAATATATTAGAGGACACTATGGTGGAAATTATGAACAAAGTTTGCAGAGAGCATAATGTACCGTGTTGCATTGGTGAGCCCACAGATTCCTCCACCTATTGAAGAAGTTTTGGAGCATCTTCTTGCCTGGGTTGGTTTCTTCCTTTAGAGCAGCCCACCGTTCAATTTGCGTGGCCATCGGTTTTTGGTTGAGTTTTTCAGTTTCAACAAAGAATCTGAAATCGTTATAATCCATACCGATATATGACAAACCGGTGGGGCTCATCAGGAAGAACTTATCACCAAGTTCAGGATGAGCAGCGTCATCCATGACTTCTAAAAGTCTTAGATAGGCTCCCATGATCTGAAAAGATAACAAATTTCAGTAAATGCGGAGTCGTTATCGATTATTCAGACAATCGTTAACGATTGTCTAGCTAATCGGTATCGACTGCTCAGACAATCATTAGCGATTGTCTAGCTAATCGGTATCGACTATTCAAACAATCGTTAGCGATTGCGTAGAGAGACGGCATCGACTGTGTACACAATCGTCAGCGATTGTGTAAACAATCGATTTTGTTTATCTGGGCCATCGTTCCATTTCCAAGTCAGTCGTTACTTTTAGATAACTTGAAAAAAAAATAACTTTTTAAATTTAATATGAGAGATTTCATTACTTACAAGATTGTCTAAGTATGCCGTGCCTTCCAGACATTTGAACGTATGCATCCGGAGTGTATAATCACCCACAGAGCTTACGTAGATGCTGCATGAAACATAACGGCCAAGTTTTAATTCAAAATGAAGTAACTAAGTTGTTACTATCACCGAAAAAAGGACAAATTCGTAATATATGTAACTTACTTGGCATCCTTTTCGGGAGCTGTCCAGATGGCATTCATGAACCTCTGCTCATCTATCAGCTCCTCCGTAGGAGGGGGCATCATCACTGTTGGCGGTTTTTTTATTTTTATCGCCTGCTTCTTTAATGTCCTAGGCTTTGAGGCAACTGGTTTAACTTTAATCCTAGGCCTCAGGCGAGCATCTATTGGCTGCTCGGATTGCTCATCAACTGCCGGGCCACCCTTATCATCATCATCGTGGGATTGGTTATCAGCTGCTGCCAAATCCTCTTGGGCGGGAGGAGCTGGTGCCACATCTGCTGATCCCTGGTCGGCTGGACCAGCAAGTTCTAGTCCAATATCGGCAACGAGAGACACTTCCAATAGCAACTTTGAAACAGCACCATCCTAAACATCGAAAGACATAAAATTAATAAATAAGAAAATAGAGAATAGAATGACTTCTAAAAACAATATAAATCGTATTTACATTCGGTACCGATCGCCTAACAATTGCATTTACAAGCGGTACCGATTGCACATACGATCAGTATCGATTGTGAATGAGATCGGTATCGATTGTAAATGAAATTGGTATCGATTGTAAATGCAATCGATAACGCTTGTAAATGCAATCGTTACCGATTGTACATACGATCGGTATCGATTGTACATACGATCGGTATCGATTGTATATGCAATTGTTATCGATTGTAAATACGATCTGTAAACAATCGAATAAATAAAAAATCAAATTAAAGCATACTACACTGCCAATCATACCTTGGGTGTCACCTCCATTATCGTTTGAAGGAGTTCTATAATTTTTTCTTGCTCTTTCGGATCAACTTGTTGAAGTGATCCGCCGTTTGCAATTGAACATCCCTTGAAGTGAGCCGTTCTTCAAAGGAGCTGCATTGTGTCCGGAGGAGCATATTCTCCTCCACCAGCCGCTTATTCCCTTCCACCAATTGGTTAACTAACTCTTCCAAATTGCTGGCTTTTTGGTTGAGTTTCAAGTTATCCATCTCCAAAGCATCAATCCTCCTCAACAACTCTTGATTAGAGGAGGATGGAGTACTGCTGGTTGTCTTCGCGGCGACCCTTTTAGGCCGGTCTAATTGGCCTTGGACCTCATCTGACGAAGAGCCTTCGTCAGACGTTGTTTCGTCCTCAAATTCTTCCTCTTCAATTTCTTTGAGAGGAATATTTCTTTTCTTCTTGGGCCGAAGATCAACTTCCACAGCTTTCTTGACCTCCTCAACCTCTTTCCTCTTCCCCCCAATTTCCCCCCCAATAGCCTTTAAAACCCGCTGATAATCCCTTACGAGTGGTATGTCCAACTCGAAGGTAACAGGTTCGAGGGGAGCGTTAATCTGTTACGAAAAAGGACAGGTTGTAAAATAACATAGAAAAATTTACAGAAATTGAAAAATCACTCTAAATTAAAGACTGCTTAAAGAGTGGGCGATTCCATTCTGATTGATCTCGATTGTGTAGGTAATCGATCCCGATTGTGTAGGTAATCGATCCCGATTGTGTAGGTAATCGATACCGATTGTGTAGGTAATCTATCCCGATTGTGTAGGTAATCGATACCGATTGTGTAGGTAGTCGATCCCGATTGTGTAGATAGTCGATAGCGATTTCTTAATCAATCGTTTCCGACTACGTAGGCAATCGATATCAATTGATTTGGTAATCGGGATCCTTCATATTACTCTTTAAAGTTGTTACAAGTTTACCTTTACATATTTGAATTAGTTAAAACGACATCATACCTTGCTGTCGACCATCTTCGCAAGAGTGTAGCCTTTATTCCTCGTTTAGGGCTTCTCCGCACACTTTAACAATCGGGGGAAAGGTTTTAGCATTGACGTTCTTTGAGGTGAGACATCAGGCAACATCTCATAGGCCCACCACTGAAGTACAAACATACAGCCATAAATATTATATGGCTTAAGGGCTTTATCGTTGTCGGCTGTCTTTCTATTTGCCACGCCCTTCTCTATATACTCTAGCAAGTCTTTGAAGACGTAGAGACCCCATGGGGTTTTTTTGAAATTTTCCACGTCATCAACGAGTTCAACGTGGGCTTCCGACAATTGAAGATGGGACCCGGGAAAAAGGAATGTACATAGAACAAAAATAAGAGCCAATTTGACGAAGTCTTCATCACTTTGCGCTAGCCTCAATCCACTATCAATATGAGACCGCAGAATTTTTCCGGGCGCTAGTCCCGAAAATATTTGTATCGAATTGTTTCCACTTCAGGTGCTTTAATGGAAGGGGAATGCTCTTGGGGTTCAACAACTACAAGGCCCAGAATTAAGGCAACGTCCATCTCCCGAAGATAAACATCTCTCCTCCCGATTCGGAAGTGGTTCTTCTCAACCCAAAAACTTAACATGACATCCACAACATCTCCAGCAAAACTAACACAATCGCTTTCGTTATTATCCCTAACCATCACCAACAAATGATTTTCCACCATCAGCAGCAAATGAATCATCCCTATTATCCCTACCAGCCCCCATATTTCCCAATGTCAAACGACCCACCAGAATTAGATCCTCTTCAGATCTTTTGGGACGAAAAAGAAAATGTTGGCGAAATCGTTATCGATTGTATAGACAATCATTATCGATTGTATAGACAATCGATATTGATCGTATACGCAATCGATAACAATAAAATTTACTTCAAAATGCGCACCGACGAAAGTGGAAGAAAAAAATCAACAGAAATTAATTATTTACTAGCTACTTACAGGTCTGGTAGCTTGAAGATTGAAGAACGGAATGCTAGCGACTGTCGACCGCCTCTCCACTGACTTCGAACGAAAAAGTAGAAAAGTAAAAAGGTAAACAGTGTAGGGTTTGGTGAAGGCGGCTATTTATTACATTGGGGGTAAATCCGGTATTTCCTAAAGGCGGTAGATGGCTCGGCGCGCAGCGGGTCGATTCGGGTAAAGGTGAAACTATAGGGTCTCTGCAGTAAAAGGTACATCTGACAGGGTCGGTCAGGTAAATTTCCCTTTGTAAAATGTAAATACTAAGAAAAAAAAAAGAGAGGATGCCCAAAAAAGTATAAAGAGGAATATATATTTTAAAAAGGCAAGTATAAGAAGGAAAAATGAACCTAAAGAGCTCATTTGAGAACCAACCTTTCTTTTCTCCCATTCAACATCCCACGATTAGCTAGCTATATATATAATCAGTTCCTTTATATATATATATATATATATATATATATATATAAATAAATTAAATAGAGATAGAGAAGGGTATTGCATGCTATTTAGTATTACCTAGTGTTATTTGGCTGTGAAGAAGGGGGGGCAAAGTTGTATATAGTAGAATGATCCAATTGCAGTTTACTTTTGTATAGCATCCAAAGCAAAACTGTGACACCCCGTAAAACCACACGTGTAAGGTCCAGATTGACGGTGTGTCACGGGCCATTGGAACCTTGAACAGGAAGAATCCATGTGGGCACTGGCCGCTTGAGACCCATAAGGACCAATTTTCGACCGAAGGCCTATCTGGACCTTAGCCACAGGTTTTTTTTAAACGAAACCACTTGGGAGCTTGTGTTGGAAACTAAATCCTTTTTGGGCCACTTTCGATGCTTAATTTTAGGGAGGCTAGCTATTTAGACCCAATTGAGACCGTAGTTATGAAGACCCACCAGAAAGATGGAACAGAACATTTGGGCCCATGAGTTGGGAGCCAAAGGATGGATTGTATACAGCTGAGTGACGATGTGCAAGCTATACACCCAATTAGTGTCCTCCCCTATTTTAGCCACATGCACGTAGCCATGTAAATTGTTATTTGCATTGGTTCGGTCGGCTGTGCATGGAAAGGAGAAACTGAAGTGCAGAGGAGAAACCATCCCTTCTTTTTCTCCTTCATTCGATTCAATCTCCTTACAACCCTAAACCTCGGATCCATTCCGGAAAACTCCTCCGTTTCAAGTAGAAATCAAACCCTATAACCTCTGAGCACCGCAACTCTGTAAATCATTCAATCAACGAAAAGGAGTCATGGAATCGGTGTGTCGAAGGCATTGATTCCAACACTGTTGAGCCGTAGAGCTTCACATGTGAGGAAAGCTCGTAGAGGTATCCCTCGTATTGCATGCGTAGTGTTTTAGAGTCTGAATATGTTGCTAGGTAGTAATACTCGAGGCCTCATGCAAGGATTTGAAGGATCGAACGTGTACTAATCACGAAATAGAGAAGCTTTGGGTTTAATCATTGAAACCCTTGCATGAGCTTTGAATTTGGGGATAAATTGTGGGTTAGACTTCACAATGCAGGATTTGTGTGGTGTTTTTGTTTTGTTTTCAAAGAGAAGTCTTGTAGGCGAGTTATAGATCATCCTGAGCATGTTGGTTGTGTTGTAGAACCATCTTGGGAAGCCATAAAGGCCGACCCGAGTTCTAAGTATGAACTATTAAAGACAGCAGTTCTGTGTGGTACGCTCGAGAGTGAATCGCACCGCTCGAGCGGGAAACCACCTGAAGCCCTACGCTCGAGCGAGAATGATAGACTTAAGTCGCTCGGGAAGAAACTGCTCGAGCATGAGCTGGGGATTTACATTGGGAATACACTCGAGCGTGAATTGGGTCATTCGAGTGGGAAAAGACCTGAAGGGTACGCTCGAGCGTGAATTGGGTCGTTCGAGTGGGAAAAGACTTGAAGTGTACGCTCGAGCGGGAATTTCAAGCTATTTTAGCTCTGGTCAAAACCGCTCAAGCAGGACCTGGGAATTGTATCAGAAATAAGCTCGAGCGTGTGTTAAACCGCTCGAGTGAGAGACTTTCTGAAGCGTACGCTCGAGCGGGAATTCTAGGTTTATTTCACTCGGGTTAAAATCGCTCGAGCAGAACTTAGGATTTATACTGGAAACATGCTCGAGCAAGAATAGTATCGCTCGAGCGGGATATATTCTGAAGCCTACGCTCGAGCGTGTTTTGTAGGCTTATTTCACTCGGGTTAAAATCGCTCGAGTGTGAAGCATAGCTGACACTAGGAATCACTCGAGCGGGATTGAGCCATGCTTGAGCATGAACCTCTATTTTAGATATTTCCAATGTATGTACTTGGGACTTGGATAGCATGCATGGGAGTTATATGTGTGGACTAAGACATGTAATATTGGACATCGTGATTCAGGATAAACTCATTGTGGACCAAGGTTTTGAACTCATTTGACCGTGAATCTTTGCACGTGTGATCGACATGAATACAAGTAGGGAAAACACCTTGCCAACTTATATGTTCTCTTGAAGTCATGTTTTATGATGCTATTTTCAAATGGATTAGATGTCGCCATGAACATCATTTACATACTCTCGTAATGATTTATCTTTATATCTCTTGAAACTTGTGAACATGAATATTTGATGTTACATTTGCAGTCATGTCTTGCATGATCTCTTACATGCGTCTCTTGATTTTTCGCGTGTACTTGTCTTGTAGTGTTCTCGCTCGTAAAACTCGTTCTTAACCATGAGTACTTGATCCATGCTTGTTGGTTATGAAATCTGTGAGCATGTGCAATGAGGAGTGGAGCCTCCATGAGAGGGGTGGAGTCCCCAGAGTTACGACCCTCTGTCCGCTACAGATTGCTCAGTTCCCTAATACGGGATGCCTTGCCATGTGACTTGATTTCGAGTGTATCATAGGTAAGGGGAGTGGAGCCTCCATGAGATGGGTGGAGTCCCCGGGGTTACAACCCTATGTCTACTACGGACTGCTAAGTTTCCTAACACGGGATACTTACTATAATGCCATATGATATGCTTTGTCTCGAACTTATGAATCCTTGCCATATATCGTGAATTATCTCAAATCTCAATTATATGCGTTTCTTACTCGTTCCGTTCATATGTTTCAATTCTGTCATGATTATCTCGTCTCGTTGTGTATAGTGTAAGCATGTCTTATTCACCTTCATGATTTGACCAGCTGAAATTTATGAATGTTTTACTTGAACCTGATATATTTTGAATGCAAACATAAGTTTTAACTGCTTTTGATTATGCATCAAGAATATGAATTTGAATGATAAGGTGTGATTTAGCATGACAATTTTCTATATTGAGCTTGGATGAAGCTCACTCCTCAACTATACGTCACAGCTGCAGGTGAGGATGTGGAACGTGATCCGAAAAAGGAGGAAGATCCAAATTATAATCCCAGGGATGAGGAGCAGCTGCCTGAAGGGCATTATCCGTAGTTGGGAGCAGTTTTGGTTTGGGAGAATTTCGTTTTGAGAGAATTTTGACAACAAGGTAAAGAGAATATGTAATTAAATCATATGATATATTTTGACCCACAATTTAGATGAAGGTCGTCCTTCATTGGTGGATGTTTATCTTATATATATATATATATATATATATATATATATATATATATATATGCACATGCAGTAGCTTATCGTGTGAGATTCTTTTTGGTTGCCATTATATCCATGCTTAGCTTTGTCACACTTTTGTGTTGCGCACTTTTCTTCTGCTTATGTGAGCTTACCATTATGCGATGGTTCAATCTTTCCTATTGTTTAATGTGAGGAAAGGTCGAGCTGTCAGGAGGTGATGTTGTACATTGATACCATAACATCACTGTGATTCGGGTCTTGTGTGTGATTCGACGACACAGGTTTTATGATAAGGAAGTCTGGGCCATCACAGGTGGTATCAAAGCGACCTTTTATATTCTTGCGAGCATACAGAGCTGATGATGTAAGATAAGAACAATGACATTAGGTCTAGCTATTAGGTTCAAACATTAAGACCAATGGTCTTTACTTAATCTGACTTGTCGTTTGCGTGGTCATGGCAGGACAAAATGCCTCCATGATGTGGTAGACCAAGGAACGTGAGAGTAGGAGATGCCCCTACTAGGGAGGGATTCATTTCGGGAGTAAATACTATCCCAGTAAATGGCAACAGCAATACACTAAGAGCTAATGAGACCACCACGAACAATAACTGATTCGGATCAGGAGATATTGTTGGGAATGCTCCAGGGGTAATAGTAATTAACAATTGCTTGAGACCATGGGGAACACCATGGCAGTGTTGGCTAAGAGAAGGCAGTTATCTGGCTTTCAAGACTTCCGAAGACTAAGGCCTCCGAGCTTTTTTGGACAAGTCGACTCGATGGAGGCTGAAAAATGGTAAAACTAGATTGAGAAGTTATTACAACGAGTACACTGTACAGAAGAGGAGAAGGTGAGTTGGGCGTCATTCCAACTCGAGGGTGTAGCGGACCCATGGTGGAAATCGCTCGAAAGAACTCGAGCGCCGGAAACACCATGGACTTTGGTGGAATTCACCGAAGTCTTTAATCAGAAGTACTTCTCGACGACCGAGAGACGCCAATTAGAAATTCAATTCGTAAATCTGGTTCAAGGGCAAATGAGTGTCCAGGAATATGAGATGGAGTTTACGCGATTTTCCCGATTTGCACCAGCATTGGTGGCCACTGAGTTAGTCAAGACTCAAAAATTTGAGTACGGACTCAAGCCCGCTATCAAGGGAAGAATATCATTGTTTGAAGCAACCACCTATGAGAGGGTAGTGAGATTGATCCTCATAGCTGAAAAGGACCTTGAGGAGTTATATAAAGCAAGGGATGAGCAAGCGAAGAGCCAAAAGGCACAATACCAAGCAACAAGTGCAGAGTAGGCCAGCAAGAGGCTTAAGTATTTGATGTCGCCATCGTCACAACCAGTTCCTTCGACTTCAGCGAGGCCCTTTGATCAGGCAGTGTTACCGCCTCTGCCACCAAGACCTTTCAACATGACAGGTCTGACGAATGCGAGCGTGTCAAAAGTGCAACTGCAGCTTCTCGTGCAGCTTCCTCCACACCGAAAATGATATGGGCAAAGTGTGGGAAACCCCACAAAATCGATGAATGTTGTAGAGCTATAGGAGCCTATTTCAAGTGTGGCCATATAGGGCACCACATTAGGGATTGCCCAGAGATGAAAGGTATTACAAACACTATCACGCTAGGTCTGAAATCTTTAAGGCCTACGGTGCAAGGCAGAGCCTACGCGGTGACAACGACAAAAGCTCAAGCTAGCAATGATGTCATCCAAGGTATAAGATTCTCTTACATTAGTCAAGCTTAAAATATCATATTTTAGATAAATAAGGTGCATCCATAGAATAATCTCTGCAGTCGTATTACTTAGGTCATGTCATGTCATATCCACAACTAAGTTGATATTACTTATTGAATCTAGGTGTTATCTGTTTGAGCAAAGACTTACATATTTGGCCAAAGAGCTTCCATGTTGATAGACCAAGGGTCTACGCAACCTCTAGACTTTATTCTCACTATCTCGACCCCAACGAGAAGTCCGGTCAATACCGACATCGTTTGATGATCAATAGTCGTCACGATGGCACATTGCCAAACAGAGGTTGATTTCATCCTGCTTGAAATGAAAGGGTTCGAAGCAATCCTCGGCATAGATTGGCTGACTAAATTACGGGCTAAATTAGATTGCCCAAAGAAGATAGTCACTCTCTACCCCAAGAGAGAGAAGCCTTTCAAGTTCATTAGCATCTGACCAGCCAGAGTACCTTTTATATCTGCAATTCGAGCTGAATGATTGGTCAGTAAGGGCCAAGGATACCTTGCGGCCATTCAAGCACAAGAGGACAAGGAGGTTGACATAATCAACATTCCGAAAGCTTGTGAGTTTCCCGACATTTTTCCTGAAGAATTGCCCGGCTTATCGCCTGATAGGGAAGTCGAGTTTACGATAGACTTGGCCCCAGGCACGAAACCCGTATCGAAAGCCCCATATCGAATGGCACCGACCGAGTTGAAGGAATTAAAGGAACAATTACAAGAGCTGCTCGATAAGTGATTTATTAGGCCTAGTGTGTCTCCATGGGGAGCACCAATATTGTTTATTAGGAAGAAAGATGGCTCAATGCGCTTATGAATTGACTACCGGCAATTGAATTAGCGACTATAAAGAACCGGTATACGCTACCAAGAATCGATGACTTATTTGATTAGTTGGAAGGGGCAAAGTTTTTCTCCAAGATAGACTTACGGTTCAGTTACCATCAAATGAAGGTGAAAACTGAAGATGTTCCCAAAATAGCTTTTCGCAAGAGGTATGGTTATTATGAGTTTCTCATAATGCCATTTAGGCTGACAAATGCGCCTGCATCGTTTGTGGATCTTATGAACTATATCTGGACCGGTTTATAATTGTCTTCATCGATGACATTCTCGCATACTCAAAGAAGCGAGAAGAACACGAACAACACTTATGGCTTGCATTGCAAACACTACGAGATTCTCAATTATACGTGAAACTCGGCAAATGTGAATTCTGGTTGCAACAGGTAAGCTTCTTGGGACACATCATCTCGGAGTCGGGTGTAGCGTTTGACCCATCGCAGATAGTGGCCGTGGTGAAATGGGAACAGCCCAGGACAGTTACCGAAGTTCGTAGTTTTTTGGGTTTCGCCGTCTACTATCATAGATTTCGTAGAAGGATTCTCAAAAATAGTGGGACCGCTCACGCAACTCACTTGAAAGAGCACAAAATTTGAGTGGGCCGACGCGTGTGAGAAGAGCTTCCAAGAGCTCAAGAAAAGACTGACCTCCGCACCCGTGCTAATGCTACCATCTGGCACTGGAGGGTTTGTTGTAGTTACCGATGCATCTCACACTAGTCTAAGTTGTGTATTGAATTAACATGAGCGAGTTGCCACCTATGGTTTGAGGCAACTGAAAGATCACGAGAAAAATTACCCCACACATGATCTGGAGCTTGCAACGATCATTTTTGCTTTGAATATATGGAGGCATTACCTCTATGGTGAGACCTTCGAAATTTTTACTGAACACAAGAGCCTCAAATATTTGTTCACACAGAGAGATCTAAATCTGAGGCAGAGAAGGTGGATGGAATTCTTGAAGGACTACGATTGCACCATTCAGTGCCACCCGGGGAAAGTGAATGTCGTAGCGGATGCACTTAGCCAAAAATTGATTGCTCAGTTATCACACCTTATGACCCGAACACAGAGATGGAAATTGTTTGAGGACTTGGCCTCAGGTCTCTCGACATTTGACATGAAGCAATCAGGAACACTTTTGGCTAACATCAAGATCAATTCAACTCTCTTCAAAAGCATCAGAGAAAGCCTGTTGAAAGATTTAGAATCGATGACCATCAGTCAGAGTATAACCACTGGAAATCACCCGGGATTTTCGATTAAGGACGACGGTTCCTTATTATTTAAAGGTCGATTGTGTATACCGGTTGATAGTGAATTGAGACAGGAAATACTAGAAGAAGCCCATAGATCAGCATATGCTATTCATCCGGGTAGCACCAAAATGTATCATGATTTGAAGAAGAACTTTTGGTGGAAGGGAATGAAGAAGGATGTTGTGGAGTATGTAGCAAGATGCCTAGTCTGCCAACAGGTCAAGGTTGACCACAGACACCCTGTTGGGTTACTACAGCCCTTGCCAGTCCCCGAATGGAAATGGGAGGATATTTTGATGGACTTTATATATGGTTTTCCCAGAACTCATAAGGGACAAAATGCCATCTGGGTAGTTATTGATCTATTGACCAAATCAACGCACTTCCTTTCATACAACACACGCTACACTGTAAGCAAACTTGCTGAATTGTATTTGAAGGAGATCGTAAGGCTGCACGGCATACCTTCAAGCATCATCTCAGAGCAGGACCCACTCTATACATCTCAGTTTTAGTAGTGTTTCCAAGGAGGAATGGGTTCTAAACTTGAGTTCAGCTCAGCTTTTCACTGACAAATTGATGGACAAACTGAACGGGTGAACCAAGTAATAGAAGGCATGCTCTTGGCATGTATGCTAGAATTCCAAGGGTCGTGGGATAAGCACCTGCTATTAGTTGAATTCACCTACAACAACAGTTACTAGGTGAGTATCGGCATGGCTCCATTTGAAGCACTATATCGTTGGTGTAAATCTCGGGTCAATTGGGAAGAAGTTGGAGAGGGTGTTCTATTGGGTCTAGAACTCATTGAGAGCACGAATGAAATCGTCCGACTCATTCGAGAATGTTTAAAGGTTGTACAAAGCCGTTAGAAAAGTTATGCCGACCTTAAGAGATCAAATGTGGAATTTCAGGTTGGGGATCACGTCTTCATAAAGATATCACTGACCAAGGGGCGTGATAAGGTATGGCAGACGAGGAAAGCTAAGCCCACAGTACATTGGACCTTTTGAAGTGCTAAGCCACGCTAGTGAGGTAGCCTATCGTATTGCTCTACCACCCCAGCTATCGAGCATTCACAGCGTCTTCCACTTGTCAATGCTAAGAAAGTACGTCATACACACGTCACACGTGCTAGACTACCAGCCTATAGAGGTACAAGAAGACCTGACAATGATTGAGGAACCTATAAAGGTATTGGATCATAAGGAGCAGATTTTAAGGACTAAAAGAACTCTACGATCAATACCCGAATCTGTTTTCCTGAGATTATTTGGCCTTTTGTTGCTGCCAATTATTGAAAAACCGTTTCACTATATGAGGATCCACATGTATGAACAATGTACACCTTATGCTCAAATTAACGAAATTGGCTTTATGGACATTCCACTTTAGTCCAAACTATAGACATTTTAGTTGATGCGAGAACACGTGCATCATCAGCGCAATTATTTTCGTAATAGTCTACTCACACTTATCATGGGATCAGGCCAAGACTTTCAAGAGATATCATGTTCATCGGGGTAGATCCCTAAGATTTATTTGTGTCACAAATTTACATCATCACTTGATCATCAGGCTGCTACAAAATACTGTGCTATATACAAGTAAGGCAATAGTTAATGAAACTAGGACACCGGAAAACACTCAACCTTAAACACTTGTGCTTGAAGCTGGCCCGCTTGAGCGTCAAAATCATGCTCGAGCGTCCACTTAAAACACGCTCGAGCATAACCCATACCGCTCGACTGGCCATCGGATCTATAAATTGGGCCCGAAGCCTATTTGTTCACTCCAGCGAAATTTTAAAACACTCTGACGCTTCATTTTCTCCCTTCCTCCTCTACAAGAAGCTCAAATCCACTCCAAAGGACTTCATTTTGCCATGCGCTTGCCAGATCCCTTTGGATTTCGGCCCTAGCTCCTGCGCATACCTCTATTTTGAGTGGTAAGACCCTAGAAACTCCTTTCTCTTTAAAATTTTCTTGTTTTCCTTCAATCCATGACTTCAAAGAACATAATGGTCTCGAAGCCCTCTAAATCTTCAACCTCAAAGCCCCCATCTTTGAAGAAATCGAAAAATATTCCAGAACCGACCTCGGGACTAGCTCTCGAGCAACCTGCTGCATGGTGGGCTCATAAGACCCTAACACCCAAGTGGTCTTTTACCCAGGATTTCATTGTAGATGAGGATACTAACTCATGGGCGATTAACTGTATTCACCGACCAAAACTTGAGTTCTTGCTCCAACCTTTCCACGTGCACTATTACCCACGATTGGTCCACCTGTTTTACCAAAACATGGACCTCGAAAAAAACCGACCCTGTCGAAGCTTTCACCACTAAAATCGATGACTAAACCTTTCATTTTAACGTCTGGGATGTTGCTGACACCATAGACTATACTATGAACTTTTGTGATAGCTTGGGACTCTACCAGCCACACACCACAAACATCCCAATTCTGGTCATTATGACAAAAATTGCGGATGATGTCCTAGTTGTTAATGGTGCTATCCGCAGAGTCCAATTGCCACCTAAAATTTGGCCGCTTGATGATATTTTTAGGAAGAATTTGTACCCGCTCTAACATGAGCAAGAACGGAGGGGACCCCTGTTACATGCCATGTACTCAGCTTACGGTGAGCGCTGGTTTAATGCGGCTAAAATGATTTTTGACAGCATTGTATATGCCCATGACCACCTACTGAGCACATCCACCAAACCAATAAATTACATGCCATATGCCCACCTCATCTCCCGTATGCTAGAAAACCATGAAGATACTGAAGCCGACGATCCCTATCGAGTGTTGGCTGCTGAGGAAAAATGAATTGACAACGTCCGTCAATGTACGATACGTGATTGGGGTCGGACCTTGAAAACCCTATGGCGCAGTGCTAAGGATCAGCGCCTTCATCAACTACAAGGGGCTTCCCAACAACAACAGGCCTCGGCACAAGACGAACCAGCAGCCGAGGGTGCCCAATAACTCCCAATTAAGCCACCACTTGCCCCGCAAGGTGATGTCCTTACACTCTCCGAATTCAATCGTCAGATGAATATTATCCAACAGCTCCACCACCAAACCCAAACTCAGCTCTCCACTATGCTCCAAGATAACCACATGCTCAACAAGAGGTTGGACTTCGACTAGGAAATCCAGTTGCACCTCATCGAGAAGGCCTACCCATCGGCCCATACACCTTTTGTCGTGCATGCGAGGATGTAAACTTTCGAGTACACGTCGAGACTCACTCAGGGAGCATCCACTCTAGGTGTAGGTCCTTCGACCTCTAGAGCAGCACGTACTGAGCACCAAACCGCTGCTCCGCCTGGTGAGCATAAGATTCAATAACACATTCAGTTATGTTATCTGCTACATTGATTTACTTTTGCACTCTCTCAGGATGAATATGCATTAGTAAGCTATTAGTGAATAATAAGTAGCAGTAGTACATGTTGTTAGTTCAATTCCCACGACTGAAATTCCATGATGACAGAAATTTAATAAAATAGCTAATTGTAGTACTTTCAATATTCTTCATTATTGAAATTTGTATACCTTTGCAATGCTTCTATTGAACATTTTGTATACCTTTGCAATGTCATTGTAGAAGGCTCAATCTTTGAGGATGGAAATTCTTCTAAGGAGGGGAGGATGTGACACCCTGTAAAACCACATGTGTAAGGTCCAGATTGACGGTGTGTCACGGGCCATTGGAACCTTGAACAGGAAGAATCCATGTGGGCACTGGCCGCTTGAGACTGTTGGAATATTTCAGGTGCTGATTGTTATTATAATATGTGTGGGGAAATAAAATCAAATAAAAGGGGGGTGGTGAAGAAGATGAAAACAACACTCTAGAAATAAACACAGTCCTGCAAGATCTAGGGCATGTTGTAGAAAATTTTGAAAGTAAGAGTTTGTCCCACAAGGAGTGAAGATCTGAAACCTCAAGGGCTGTACAGTAGTCTCCAAATCTAGCTACAGATCTATCAACTCTAAACCTAACTAGAAAGCAAGGTAAAGAGAGGGTGTTTATGTGTCACAAAGTTAAACTAACCTAAACACAGAGATAAAACTACAGTTAAAGAAAGGTGAAAAGAAGGATGATGATGTGTGTGGTAAAATAAAATAAAGATAAAAGGTGGAGAAGTAGACAGTTAGGGATAAATCAGTTTTGCAACTTAGTGTTAGGCATGAATCTATAGCAATCCTTTAAATGGCTATAAGCACATCTACAAGGTAGAAGAATCAAACTCAACCCATGTCATTTAGACTCCTCTTAAGGCTATAACCTGTCCACTTAAATGGTCGCAGACTATCCAAGGGAGTTTGTCAAATCACATTGATTAAAACATAAAACTAACCTACTCCAAAGGAATGGATTGATCTTAAGGCTATAATCTGTCTACTTAAATGGTCATAGATTAACCAAGGGATTTCCTCCATTCAATGAATTCAATCAGTCATGAACACCATTGCAGACACTATGCTTGCAAGGCTACAAGCTCATGCATTCATAGGAGCAAATAACCCATAAAAATCTAGTGGAAACCACAAATAATCAGAGGTTGAATGGGGACTTAGACTCAGCTGGTCATTGCTACAAAAGTCCTGCAATGACCCAGCTCACAAGTCTGCAATCTCTACAAAAACTCAGATCTACACTCTGATGATGGTGATGCAAACAGAGTAGAGTTTGGCTCAGCACAATCTCTCACCAGGCTACAAGCTCAAGTGTAGAGAAAGAGAATCCCTCTTAGATCTGTGACAAAGACCTGCCTTAAGGCTATATTCTGTCCACTCAAATTATCACAGACTATCCTAGAGGTTGCCTTACCCACAAATGATGAGATAGAACATGAATATCACTGCTGCCACCATGGTTACAAGGCTACAAGCTCAAGCTTCCATGGGAGCATCAAATCTATAAAATCCTATGTGAGAAACAAAGGTCAAACAAAACTATGCTGGACACATAGAAAAAGTAATAGATTTAATGGATATTAAAAATAACATTACATTGAATCAAGAGAACTTACAATGCTCTGCCCTCAAGGCAGCAGTCTGTGCAAATCCCAAAATAGCTCCCTCTATTTCAAGCAAAACCCATTACAAAACTAACAATAAACTAACCGTTATAGAGAGCTTAGCCAGCAAATGCTAGGATAACGAAGAAGAAAATGAAAAAAGGAAAAGGAAACTAAACCCTAGGTGAGCACAGGAAACCCTAGCTCATACCTCAGGCTATTCCTGGATAAAATTACAAGAGAGATAACAGTTCATTATATAAACAACCCATGAAACCCTAATTTGCATTGGCCAATCCAAAATAAGGATGCTTTGGAGTTGGAGTCGTGGCCTCTTGGTAGCCCTTGGATTGCTTTGAAATGTGTGGGACAGATGGGTACCTCGAGCAATGTACCCTAGAAGGTGTGAAAAGTCCAAACAGTCACTGAACTTTGAAAACAGCAAGCTGAGAAGTTTTGAGCCCAATTCTCGCACAGCTGACTTGAGTGCAGAAGCAGGCTCGCGAGGATGGATTTGCTGTGAAGGGAGCTCATGAGGCTCTGCTCTACTGTGAATGGTGAATCTTGCTCAGATGCAGCTTCAGGTGACGTAGCTTGCTAGGCTGTCGCTAAGATCTCGCGCGGCTGAAATGAAGGCTTTTAAAGATCACGCGGTTCAACAAAGCAAGCTCACGAGCTTTAAAGATAGGGACCTCCAGCTCGCGAAGCTCACATGTAGTGCGACGCCAGCTCGCGAGGATCAAAGTTAAGGAGCTTGCGAGGCTCTAAAAATATGCAGCTTCAGGTCTGTCGACGCTAAGCTGTTGCTAAGCTCCACTCCAGGCTCGCGAAGTCCAAAATCCAGCAACCTAAAGGTTCGCGAGGCTCTAATGAACTGCGTGAGGACTTCACTGGCTCTTAAATGCACAACTCACGAGGTTCCATGCTACAATTATGCTGTAACCCTTACATCTCGACAAGTTCACACACATGCTGCTGCAATGCTGCTTCAACTCTCCAATCATTGCACACACAACTCAAGCAGTTTAAGTGTGATGCTGCAGGTCTGTAATTGCAGCAGCAGCTCATGCGCTCATGCTTGATAATTTAATGCAGCAGCTCCATTGACTTTGGGTTGAACAACTATCTCTCAGCAAGCTTCAAAGGACTCTAATACATGCAAGACAGCCCCACAGATGTGAACCATCCTGGTGCAAGCAATTTAATTCCATCAGCTCCACAAGTGGGCACATAATTCATTCTTCTTAACTTGAAAAAGGAGGATTGCATCATTAAGCTCTTATTTTCCTGCTATCTACACAACACACTTAAAACACATTATTAATATGCTCAAAGGTCCATCAAAGGTAAGGTTAAGGGGTGAAAAGTGGTACTTTTCAGGGCTTAACACACCCCTAAACCTAATCTTTGCTAGTCCTCAAGCAAAGGAAAAATTAAAATAATTATTAAAAACAATAAATGCCACTTTCGTAGGGAGCACAGATGCATTTAGCATATGCACCAAGGCTTTTAAACCCCTAGGTGATCCCTAGTGGAGGAGTGAAGTCTCCTGAGAGTTTCCAGTGAACATACCCACAAACATCACCAATAAAATAGTTAAATATAGTGCAGTGAATGACAAAACAGTTTTTTGATAAATAAAGCATTAGCCCACACCTATTCTTTAAAATCAAAGGAAATTACAACAGTAATGCAGGAAATTAAAACTAAAAATCAACATGTGTATGCATCACCACTATTTAATTAACATTAGAAATATAATGTGCATAAATCAGTACAAAGCTTGCTTCTTATTCAAAAATCAGGTTGGATACAACCCCAATGAAATTAAAATTCAGACTCAATCCTCACCAGGGCTATCTCTCATCAATGAAAATTCAAGGGTGTTCACATTCACAATAGCTCAAGAGCAGTTACAGACCCCAAATGAGAATGTAAGCATGAGCATAGGCATTGCATATAAATTCTTGCATCCTCATGACTTTTCACCATAGATTAGACAACTCCTCATCTCCACCTGAAAGCTCATTTAACTTTGGATCAACAAGATCTTGTGATGGGTAGTAATGTGCTATGGGTGAGGTGTATAAAGAATGAAGGGGGTAGAATGGATCCAAAATTTGCGAAATCAGCAAGGTAAGGAGGTGATTCATGACTTCACATCCTTCAATTCAGCTCAACTTCATCTTCCTTGATATTTTTCATATTCAAAGTGGTCAACTTCTTCTCCTTTTTTGAATTTTCAGATGACGTATTTCTCTTGACTTCTCTCTATTTTTCTCCTTTTATATTTTTATATTTTATATTTTTTTATTTCGTATGAAATGCCACACATACATCACTGCTACACTGTTGTTTTATATTGTTTCTCTTCCACTTCCACCAAATGTTGGACCCAGCTCACCTATCCTCAACTTCCCCTTTACTTTCTGAATTCTCAAAGTGAGGGTCAGGTTGAATCAGGTCAAGAGGTTAAGGTGCAAGTACTCCAGAGTTTATTGAAGAAAAATAAGATTTTCATAGCTCAAAGAGTGTAAGCAAAGGGTAGTTGAATAGGTAGGAAATTTTAAGCTCAAATTATCTAAATGAAGGCTTTACATCATCTCCTTAGTGTCATGAGTGTTGTCAATTAGTTTTGATTTGGAGGTACCTAACTTCTAGTGAAAAAGTGTTGGGTAAATCAGTCCTTAGAGAAAAAAAATGCCAAAAACACTCTTCAAAAGGAATTTGATAGGCCCAAATTTCGCTAGATATGGTCTTCACTTTAACACATGGGATGTATTTTCACCTTTTTCTCTCCTCATAGGTTCACTAAGTACTAATTGAAATTTTTTTCTGATGTTAGCTTATTGGTGGTGCTAAGATTTTAAAAATTTTCAGTTTTAAATTTTCAGCAAAAATTTTCAATTTTCACAAATTTCCTCCTTCTACAAATTAGGTGGGAATTGACTTTATTCAACTCAATATTCTTTTTTTCACACTGCTGCACTAGAGTTAACTATCCTACTAGCAGGCTTACCCTGCCACACCCCCAAACCTAAGTTAAACAGTGTCCTCACTGTTTCATGAAACATGCATAGGGGCAGCAGGGTGTAGGACAGACACACACTAAACTACAGCAAAAAATAAAGAGAAACATAAACTAAAACAATGCAGAAAAGTAAACTAAGAAAGAGAAAAAAGAGAAAATAGCTACAATAACAACTAAGTAAACATGATCTGAGTATGAATCTAAAATGATGGCACAAAAATATCAGCATTAAAAATATACATATGAAAGCATGATTCATACAAAAATCAGATCACACTACACTATATAGATAGAATTTTAAAACACTAAAAACAACTATATTATATATGGTACATAGTACGAGATTAGCTATCAGTGGAAGGACTTGAAAGTGAATCATTTTAGAGGGCTCAACAGAATTTTCAACAAAGATTTGTAGCCTCTGATCATTAACCCTCATGACTCTTCCCAACAGTAAGGCTCATGATCTCAACAGTCCAGATGGGGATAGATGCATGACAGAAAATTAAGACAACCCATCTGGAACTCAGCTAAACTAGAAAGAACTATAATATAAAAATTAAAGGCCATACCTTTGCATTTGCATCAAACCTGAGGTCTTCCAATGTCACAACCCAGATTTTTGAGATCTGTGCATGGCACACTTCGTTGCACATAGGTATATGCGTTTCACAAAGGGACCAAAACACCCAAATACTTAAAGTGTGTACATGGGAAACACACTAGTATATCCCAACTGTGATAAATATAAAAGTGAAGAAGAGAGAAGAGGAGTCCTTACGTAAAACTATTCTAACCTAAATAGAGAGGAGGAGACTATAGAGAAAAAGAAAGGGAAGAAAGGAGCCTGGGAGAACTAGGGTTGCAGAAACTTGGCTCGGCAAGGGAGATCAGAGGTAATGACGGGAGGACGAACCAGGGAGACCGGATAGCCTAGTTGGTTTACAAATCTTAAATCGAACCTGTGCGTGTTTCATCGTCAGAGGTACGTTAAAAATCATATAGATGCCTAGGAATGTTTTAAATAGTAGGAAGGATGTTGCTTTATATAAGATTAAGGTAAAATGAAGGATGGAAACATGATCTCGATCTGATCATGGACAAAAATCGGTGTTTCTCGCTTGAGCGGTCTAAAGAGGCTCGCTCGAGCGAGGATGAACATAGAAAAGAGAGACTCTGGGCTCGCTCGAGCGGTCCCTGAAACTAAAGGGAGGCTCGCTCGAGCGAGGGTCCACATCAAAAATTTAAAAGCTCGATTTAACCGCTCGAGCGATCTCATTTGACCGCTCGAGCGAGGTCAAGAGACCGCTCGCGCGAGGTCAAGTGACCGCTCGAGCGAGGGCTAATGACCGCGCGAGCGAGGTCTGGTGACCACTCAAATATTGGTTTTTCTAAGGAGAGGAACTCGGGTGTCCTACACCCCAAATGACCTTAAACCATCCTAAAGTAAATTCTCTTCTAATGTAGGTTGATGCATTATAACCGCTAAGGACAAGCATGCTTTGAGATTGTTGAGGTAGGGAGTATTCTTGAAACATGTGCATTTTAACTCATATGTAGTAAAGTCTATTTAAATAGTAGTATATACTATAAACTCTCATGATAAGTGTGTGTGTGTAAAGGGTGAAAAAGCATGAGGTCCCCAGGGGACGAAATATAAGGTGGTTAAATCAGAGAAAGTTGAAATAGAAGTATGGGGCATCCCAGGGATGCGTAAGAAACTAAATAGAGAAACAGAAACAATGTGATAAGGCCTAATGTAATATATCTAGCACATTCACGGTGAACAACTATATGTAAAGCACATTGATATTTTTATTATTTAAGGTTGATCAGAATACCCCACCGACGTGGCGGATACCCACGAATCGACTCGGGATATCCGTGATCGGCAATGCCAATCCGTATAGATGTAACACATCCGTGGATGTAGATTGAGAATAGACCCCGCCTATGAGAAAGGGGCTTGGGCGATATTCGGGGATCGCATAATAACTCTAGTTAGGCGGACGAAGGCGGGCATTCCATCGGGGCTCGATGCTATAGTGCTCGAGGATTACTTAAGTTAAGATTTAAGTGATTAGGCCAAGTTCACAAATAAATTCTTAAAGAGATTAAACAAAAACTGTGTTAAGATTGGTTGGGAGTCATTGAATTACTTTTATCCTTCAAATTGTTGTACATAAATATTTCTTGAGAATTTATGTTGTTGGTACTAACATATGTGCGGGAGATAATCTATATGTTCTTTTGTTTTCCCTACGGAGCTAGGATGTAGCTCACCCCCCTTAGACTATACGTCGCAGGTCAAGGACTAACGGCAGCAAGGACTTCGGGTGAAGTAAATCCAAAGGCATCGGTGTCTGTACCCACAGAAGAGTCAGAACCTCCTCCTGAGGAATTCTTCTAGGAAACCCGCTGCATACTTTGATAGTGAGTAGAGAGAGAGTACTGTGTATGGCTCGGTATATCGAGCCTTTTCATTTGAATGTTTTAAATACTGTCACTTGGTAGACCACCTAGGAGGAATGAGTATCATCAAACTTTCGGGTATGTCCTTATGTCCATGAATTGGCATGGAACAAGAACAGCCCGGTAGGATTAATTAACTTATAAGTTCTTATTGTTTGCTTAGGGTATTCGCATGTGCTTCAATCACCGTTTGACTGTATATATATAATGAGGAGTAATGATATGAATGTAAGGCACGGCCCTGAAGGTCGTGCTGATGGCACGGATTTCGGGATGCCGAAATTGGTACATCATCCAACTCAACCAGCTTGTGATTGCATGAGAGAAAGCAGGAGCGACATCCGCTCCACTGGCAAGTGGGAGGCAATAACAAAGTGACAAAAGGTGCCTTAAATGGTTGAGGGCAGTTGTCCAAGTGAAGTGGTGCACACACCCCACTGAGAAGCCCAAAATGAGTACTTTTCAGCACAAAGGTGGGGGCCTCCTCAGTCCATACATCAACAATTTGAGCAAATACCTCAGCCCAAGTCCAGCAGGTTGGGCAAGGTCTCATCCACCATCTCACCAAGGACCGCAACTGTTTAACAAATCTCATTTCCTCCATCATAGCCTTCCCCTTATAAGAAGGAGAATGACCCTTAAAAGTTTGAGAAAATGGCAGATAAGGTACTGCTAGTACTCATCTTTCTAAAAAAATTTTATTTTTTTCTATTTTCTTAAAACTACAGCAGTAATTTCAACAAACACTACAAAGACACAACATACCTAAAAATAGAGAATAAAGAAAAATTCCAAAAATCACACAAAAACTACGATCGACATTTATTCAAATATTATAACTACAAAGAATAAAAACTAAACTCAGATTACTATACTTAGATCAAAACTCCTCAACAGCGGCGCTAAAAACTTGTTGGAATATTTCAGGTGCTGATTATTATTAAAATATGTATGGGAAAATAAAATCAAATAAAAGGGGGGCGGTGAAGGAGATGAAAACAACACTCTAGAAATAAATACAGTCCTGTAAGATCCAAGGCTTGTTATAGCAAGTTTTGAAAGTATGAGTTTGTCCCACAAGGAGTGATGATCTGAAATCTCAAGGGTTGTATAGTAGTCTCCAGATCTAGCTACAAATCTGAAAACTCTAAACCTAACTAGAAAGCAAGGTAAAGAGAGGGTGTTTAAGTGTCACAAAGCTAAACTAACCTAAAAACAGAGATAAAACTACAATTAAAGAAAGGTGTAAAGAAGGATGATGATGTGTGTGGTAAAATAAAGATAAAAGTTGGAGAAGTAGAAAATTAGAGATAAATCGGTTATATAACTTAGTGTTTGTCATGAATCTGTAGCAATCCTTTAGATGGCTATAAGGACATCTACAAGGTAAAGAATCCAACTCAACCCATGTCATTTAGAATGCTTTTAAGGCTATAACCTGTCCACTTAAATGGTCACAGTCTATCCAAGGGAGTTTGCCAAATTGCATTGATTAAATTAGAAAAGTAACCTAATCGAAATGAATGGATTGATCTTAAGGCTATAACCCATAATTAGAGGTTGAATGGGGACTTAGACTCAGCTGGTCATTGCTGCAAAAGGCCTGCAATGACCCAACTCATAAGTCTACAATCTCTACAAAAACTCAAATCTACACACTGATGATGGTGATGCAAATAGAGTAGAGTTTGCCTCAGCACAATCTCTCACCAGGCTACAAGCTCAAGCGCAGAGAAAGAGAATCCCTCTCAGATCTGTGACCAAGACCTGCCTTAAGGCTATAGTTTATCCACTCAAATGCTCACAGACTATCCTAGAGGCTGCCTTACCCACAAATGATGAGATAGAACATAAATATCACTGCTGCCACGATTGTTACGGCGCTATAAGCTCAAGCTTCCATGGAAGCATCAAATCTATAAAATCCTATGTGAGAAACAAAGGTGAAAGAACACTTTGCTCGACACATAGAAAAAGCAGTAGATTTAATAGACATTAAAAATTGTATTACATTGAATAAAGAGAACTTACAATACTCTGCCCTTAAGGCAGCAGTCTATGCAAATCCCAAAATAGCTCCCTCTATTTCAAGCAAAACCCATTACAAAACTGACAATTAACTAACTGTTACATAGAATATAGCCAGCAAATGTTGGGCTAAGGAAGAAGAAAATGGAAAAAGGAAAAGGAAACTAAACCCTAGGTGAGCACAGGAAACCCTAGCTCAGATCTCAAGCTATTCCTGGATAAAATTACAAGAGAGATAACATTTCATTATATAAACAACCCATGAAACCCTAATTTGCATTGGCCAATCCGAAATAAGGATGATTTGGAGTTGGTGGCGTGGCCTCTTGGTAGCCCTTGGATTGCTTTAGAATGTGTGGGACAGATGGATACCACGGGCAGTGTTCCCTAGAAGGTGTGAAAAGTCCAAATAGTCCATGAACTTTGAAAATAGCAAGCTGAGAAGTTCTGAGCTTGAGTCTCGCGCAGCTGACTTGAGTGCAGAAGCAGGCTCGCGAGGATGGATTTGTTGTGAAGGGAACTCGCGAGGCTCTACACTGCTGTGAATGGTGCATCTCACGCAGATGCAGCTTCAGGTGATGTAGCTCACTAGGCTGTCGCTAAGATCTCGCGTGGCTGAAATGAAGGCTTCTAAAGATCATGCTGTTTAACGAAGCAAGCTCGCGAGCTTTAAAGATAGGGAACTCTAGCTCGCGAAGCTCACATGCAGTGCGACTCCAGCTCTCAAGGATCAAAGTTAAGGAGCTTGCGAGGCTCTAAAAGTATGCAGCTTCAGGTTTGTCCTCGTTAACTTGTCACTAGGCTCCACTCTAGGCTCCCGAAGTCTAAAATCTAGCAACCTAAAGGTTTGCGAGGCTCTAATATGTCACATGAGGACTTCATCGCTCTTAATGCACAACTTGCTTGATGTCCCATTTTGCCCTCTCGGAATATACAAATTTGTTCAGTCAACCTTTGACCTCATAACCCTGATATGAGACCATATGAGACCATGTGAGCTTCGCGAGGCTCTACACTGCTGTGAATGGTGCATCTCACGCAGATGCAGCTTCAGGTGATGTAGCTCACTAGGCTGTCGCTAAGATCTCGCGTGGCTGAAATGAAGGCTTCTAAAGATCATGCTGTTTAACGAAGCAAGCTCGCGAGCTTTAAAGATAGGGAACTCTAGCTCGCGAAGCTCACATGCAGTGCGACTCCAGCTCTCAAGGATCAAAGTTAAGGAGCTTGCGAGGCTCTAAAAGTATGCAGCTTCAGGTTTGTCCTCGTTAACTTGTCACTAGGCTCCACTCTAGGCTCCCGAAGTCCAAAATCCAGCAACCTAAAGGTTTGCGAGGCTCTAATATGCTGCGCGAGGACTTCACTGGCTCTTTAATGCACAACTTGCTGTTGACAGTCCCATTTTGCCCTCTCGAAATATACAAATTTGTTCAGTCAACCTTTGACCTCATAACCCTGATATGAGACCATATGAGACCATGTGAGCTTCGCGAGGCTCTACACTGCTGTGAATGGTGCATCTCACGCAGATGCAGCTTCAGGTGATGTAGCTCACTAGGCTGTCGCTAAGATCTCGCGTGGCTGAAATGAAGGCTTCTAAAGATCATGCTGTTTAACGAAGCAAGCTCGCGAGCTTTAAAGATAGGGAACTCTAGCTCGCGAAGCTCACATGCAGTGCAACTCCAGCTCTCAAGGATCAAAGTTAAGGAGCTTGCGAGGCTCTAAAAGTATGCAGCTTCAGGTTTGTCCTCGTTAACTTGTCACTAGGCTCCACTCTAGGCTCCCGAAGTCCAAAATCCAGCAACCTAAAGGTTTGCGAGGCTCTAATATGCTGCGCGAGGACTTCACTGGCTCTTTAATGCACAACTTGTTGTTGACAGTCCCATTTTGCCCTCTCGGAATATACAAATTTGTTCAGTCAACCTTTGACCTCATAACCCTGATATGAGACCATATGCTGAAACAATAGTATATGGCTGGGCACAGGTTGAAATAATAGTGCTGTGGCTTAGGTCCCATACCCCCGACGTGAGAACCATGCACTGAAATAATAGTACATGGCTAAGCACAGGCTGAAACAATAGCTCTGTGGCTCAAATCCCGACGTAGGGAGACTATATACTGAAACAATAGTATATAGTTAGAATGCAAACTGAAACAATAGTCTTACATTTCAGACCCCTAACCCTAATGCGGGACCATATACTGAAATAATAGTATATGGCTGGACACAAGCTGAAACAATAGTTCTGTGGCTCAGGCCCCATACCCTCGACGTGGGAACCATGCACTGAAATAATAGTACATGGTTGAACACAAGCTGAAACAATAGCTCTGTGGCTCAAATCCCAACATAGTTTGACTATATACTGAAATAATTGTATAGAGTCGAAATGCAGGCTGAAACAATAGTCTGGCATTTCAAGCCCGACCTGGACACGGACAGCCCCGAATTAAGTGCCTAAAACCACGTGCTCAATTTGATTCCACGCCAAATCACAAGCGCGCAATCAGTCCCTTCTCAGACCAGACTTCCTTTACCCAGACCAACTTGAGACTCGATCACACGCCTAACACCAGACGCGTGACCGGAATGAGTGCCCGGCCACCGGCATGCAATTGGCCTATGCCCGGCCTAGCCTTACCATCCTTGACCTCTAAGTTTCCTTGATTAAACGCTTTGAGAGTGGCACTTAATTAGATTACGCACTCTAAAATGGGCGCACAATTAGTTCTAGCGCTATTAGGAGTAGGAAACTCGTTGAGCAAGTCAACCAGTCGCTGACTGAGTCGGTGATCGACTCAAAGCGATTAAGCATCGGGAAATTGGCACGCAATTTTATTAAATGCCTAAAACAGGGCAGGGCAAATGTGGTCGCGGATGCTTTGAGTCGAAAGGGTTTGGCTCAATTGGCTAGCCTGATATTGGGAATGCACAGGTGGAAATTGTTTGACGACCTGTCATTGTATGATGCGATGATTGAAGTACAAGCTTCAGGTACTCTGTTGGCCAATATTTCAGTTCGACCGACAATTTTTGAGCACGTACACGAGTTACAGATGAGAGACTCTGAGTTAGTCAAGATTCGAAAAGACGTGGTGGAAGGTACTAGATCGGGCTTCTCTATAAGGGAGGATGGTTCCTTGTTGTTCAGAGGACGCCTCTGTATTCCAACTGATGCCAGTCTAAGACAAACCATTTTGATGAAGCTCACAAGTCTCAGTATGCGATCCATCCTGGCAGTACCAAGATGTATCAAGACATGCGTAAGAACTACTGGTGGAGAGGTCTGAAATACGATGTAGCGGAATACATGTCAAAATGTTTGACGTGCCAACAAGTGAAAGTCGATCATCGACACCCTGCTGGATTATTGCAACCTCTACCCATACTAGAGTGAAAATAGGAGTTGATATCCACGGATTTCATAGTAGGGTTGCCACGGACGGTGAAGAGGCACAACGCTATATGGGTTGTTGTGGATAGGCTGACGAAGTCAGCTCATTTCTTACACTACAATACGATGTATACTATTGGACGGCTCGTGGAACTTTATATGAAGGAGATAGTGCGGTTACACAACATTCCGAGCAGCATTGTATCAGATCGTGACCCATTATATACCTCAAAATTTTGGCAAAAATTTCAAGAAGGTATGGGCACTCGATTGGATTTTAGTACGGTATTTCACCCACAAACTGACGGGCTAACAGAACGAGTGAATCAAGTGGTCGAAGACATGCTCAGGGCGTGTATGCTTGAATTACAAGGCTCGTGGGATCAACATCTACCATTGATCGAATTTGCGATAACAACACTTTTCAAGCAAGCATCGGAATGGCACCGTATGAAGCTCTATATGGGAGACGGTGCCGATCGCCCATCAACTGGGAAGAAACCGGAGAAAAATTTATGTTGGGTCCGGAAATCCTTGAGGACAATGCCATGTTTGTACGGATGATTAGAGATAGGCTTAAAGCAGCCTAGAGCCGGCAGAAGAGCTATGCTGATTTTAAGAGAACAAGCCTTGATTTTGTCATTGGCGATCACGTCTTTGTGAAAGTATCACCCACGAAGGGTGTGATGAGGTTCGGAAAGAAGGGGAAGTTAAGTCCTCATTATATAGGACCCTTTGAAGTTTTGGGTCGAGTGGGTGAAGTAGCCTATCGCATTGGTTTACCTCCAATGTTTAATAGCGTCCACAACATTTTTCACATTTCAATGCTCCGGAAGTATGTAAAGGACCCCACGCACATCTTGGGCAGTCAGCCGATAGAACTACATGAGGATATGACTACAGTTGAGGACGCTACTCAAATTTTGGACCGAAAGGATAAGCCTCTCCGTACTAAAGTCATTCCATTAGTACTCGTCAAGTGGGGTACTCATCCAGTTGACGAAGCCACTTGGGAACGGGAGGCCGAAATCAAAGAATTGTATCCTCATCTGTTTGAGTAGTAGAGTGTGAGTGCTAGTCCTAAAATTTTGTTTTGTAATTCACAGTGGAAACTCAAATTTGTATAAATGAATATATGTGCATTAGTCTTTTTGTTTGGATGGTGTTTCGTATCGATACGTGCTAATATCTTATATTCCGGTCTAAGCGTCCGAGTATTTAGGGTTGAACTGTGAATAAGTTTGCGGCGTTGAGCTGCCACCTTGTTGGTGGAGCTAAATTCAAGTTGATTAGCTCACGCAACAACCATGGATCATGGGATGTGTCAATATACTCTCAATGAAGAAATTCTGAAAATTCGTTCGATCGAAATTAGAACCGTTCGATCGAATTTCTGTAGCCTAAAACCATTAAAGTGTTGCCAGAAAACCATTTGAACGATTTTGAAATTCGTTCGAACGAAATGCACAGATAGTAAGAGTTCCAGCTGTTGCTAGTAACCGTTTGATCGATTTTTCGAATCGATCGAACGAAATACCTTGGCCAGTGAGATGTAAAATGACCTGGAATTTGAAACCGTGAAATCGTTCGATCGATTTCAAAATCGATCGAACGAATATTTTGAGGGCACTTTCACTAAAGAAATTCGTTCGATCGAAATTATATTCGTTCGAACAAATTTTTAGGCTAGCAGTAAATGGTTGGGAACCGATCAAACAAATTTCAATTTGTTCGATCGATTTTGCAAACTATATATATAATTGCATTCGATTTTTCCCATTCGTTCGAAAATCAACAACTCTCTAGTGCTTTCTTTCTCTTGGGGTGAGTTATAGGGTTTGTGCGGGTTGCCGGTGTTCATTGATTCCGCCCATCTTCAAGCTTGGAACTGCAGGCAATCAAACATTTGGATCATCTAGAGGTAACCATTAACCTCTATTTTAATCTTTGCAACCCCATTTCTTCTACGATTTTGTTGAATTAGGACTAAACCCATAAACCCCAACTCATAATTAATCTACAATGCCACCCAAGACTCGCCAAGCCACGGCGAGTGCAGCTCCAAAGAAAACCGTTCCGGGTTCCTCTTCGCAACAGCCACCGAAGAAACCACCTACGGGTTCTTCGTCGGCACCACCTACGCAAGCGCCACCCACACGTGAGCAACCAAACGAGTGGTGGTCTGACAAAGATTTTGAACCCGAGTGGATTATAGACCCGAAGATTTTTGCTAAGCTGGATGAGACCCGGTGGGCCTTTAACTATATTTCTACCGCGGGTTTGACGGGCATCCTTCGCCCTTGTCACGATACTTTTTACCCTAAGATTGTTCAGTTGTTCTATCAGAACATGGAACTGGTTAAGGACTCGAACATCCTCAAAACAAAGATTGATAATCGGCCGTACACATTTACTTTTGATGACGTGGCCAATGCGTTAGAATGTTTTCATACGTATAACCATGAAGATATAGCCCTGGCTGAACCTTTTCCGGCCCCATTGGATTATAAATATGTCGCTGCTCAAATGACCCATGGTTGGATAGGTTCGGGTCGTTTGATTAAATGGGTTGACTTGCCTCGCGAGCTTTTGATGCTCAATTCTGTAATTCAATGTAATTTGTATCCGTTACGCCACAAAACTGAAAGAGTCTGTGAAGTCCAAATGGCACTGTTTTCAGGTTTTAGCGGTCGATGGTTTAACGCATCGAAAATGGTGCTTGAGGGAATGAAATATGCTCGCAAGAAGATGCTTGAGGGCGCCAAGAAACTGATTGATGATATGCCGTATGCCCGACGTATTTCTTTAATGGTCGAGGATTATGTGGGGGATGACACCTATACCCTCTCTGCGAGTGAGCACAAGTTGACAGGTAATGTCCAACCATTCACCATGGTGGATTGGAGCAGAACGTATGTTAAATTGACCAAGAAGCCCTTGGTGGAGGAACCACCACCACCTGAACAACAACCTACGGACCAACCACAAGCCCCTGATCTACCTGCCCATGATACTCCACTTTATGATGAGCCTCCTCGACACTCGGCACCTGAGTACATACCACCAATATGCGTCAGATGGCGGAGAACAATCGTCTTCTCAACCGCCAACTTGATTACTATGACGCATTGCACGCCGAGCAAATGCGTTTCATGTGCCCTGACGATTATCTCCAGCGGATGGAGGCAGCGCAGGCTTGGGTCCAGGATGCTTCGACGTTGAGTACGGGCGCTCGTGGCGGTGACGATGCTCAGCCCGACGTTGGTGCTGGTCCTCCTAGTGATGAGGAGTCTTGAGGGTTCTTTCTGTTTATGAAATACGTATTTATGGGTGTATTTTGGGGCGGGTTCGGAGAAATTTTTTGCAAATTGTAAATGTTTATGACAGGTACTTGGGACTGATGTCCTTTTGAAAAATCGTGGCATGGTTGCCACTCACTGTTATATCTATACTTTTGCTATGTATATTTTTTGTGTTTTCCTATGGTATTAGACATTTGTGGTTTATATTCTATGATTTGATGGTGTGGTTGTTTGTTTGCAACTGAATTCTTGCAGGTTGTGTGTTTACACAGTTACATTATATGCGATGTGTGTGTGTATACGTGTCAGTTCATTATTGTTGAACGTCTATTGTAATCCATCGTTATGTGGTAAGGGTGCACTCCCATCCCGGTGTGTGGGGGGAGGGGGGGGACCCTTGCGTTTCAAATTTTCACGGATGAAAATTCCCAAGGAGGGGAGAATGTAACGTCCCGAAAATTCAATAATTGAACAGTCCATCGCGGTAAGCGGACCAATTGGTCAAACATTTGACCGAGTCAACTTAGGCTTGCTTGACTTAAATAAATTAGTAGGTGATGGATGTATTATGCGAGAGAGATGTGGTGGATACAGGCAAGGGCATGTATGTGCATATATGTTAGTATGTTGTGAGTGCTTAACACACTAACTACGTGTTAAGATTATAAGACCAAGGAGAAAGGAAGAGAAGTTATTTCTCTTATGTGTGTTGGTGAAGAAATCAAGGAGAATAAATAAGAAAGAGAAGAGAATTGTGAAACCTAGAGAGGGGCTTTCAATGCGAGTTTGGGCTCGAAAAGTTAGAGAATCGGGATCGGAATCAAGAGTGTAAGGATTTGGGGTTTGGAAAACCCTAGTGAAGGAGATCCAATCGATCGACTAGGGTAAGAATTGCAAATCTATGTTTTGTTTAAACTATTAGATAGAGAAATTAGAAATTATTGTGTATTAGTTAAAAATGTGATTAAATGAATAGATGATGAAGAGATGAGAAGAAGAGTGTGAGATCTGGAAATGGGTGAAACCGATTGAACGAAATTTCGATTCGTTCAATCGATTTTGAACAAAGAACAAATAAGGAAGAAAGCAGATAAGTTCTTAAGGGAATCGTTCGAACGAATTGTGAAATCATTTGATCGATTCAAATTCTGAATAAACTGATCGATCAATTTAAAAATCGTTCAATCGATTTGTTGGAACCTATGTGAATGAATTACAAATCGTTCAATCGATTTTGGTAACTGACAAAAGCATATTAGAATGACTAATGGTGGGATTCATCGAACGAAATAGAATTTGTTCGATCGATTTTAGAGTTTCGTTCGATCGATTTAAATTTCGTTCGAACGATTCTAAGAATCGTTCAATCGATTTGGATCAAATTCAATTTTTGTTCAGTTTTTGCATACGAATAGTTGTGTATTGGTGTTAAGCTAATAACCCAATGTTCTTACACTGGTAGTGATGAAAGATATGTGTTGGGTCAGGTCTAGTTTGAACCGAACTTTGTGATGGTTGAGTGCTAACAAGGATTAGAGAATCCGAATGTGAAAACGCAAGTGAGGTAGGGAAATATCTGATCTCGTACCCTTAATTACGGTAACATATAGATGATGATATATTATGAATGCATGTTTCCTTATAGTTGAGTTGAATTTTAATGTATTCACTTTCAAAATTAGTTAAAAATGTAAAATGTGAAGTAGTATACCAAGATGTGAAATGTTATGAGAATAGGAATAAGTGAATTAATAAAAAGGGGTCAATCATCCCAGGGATGTTTGTATAAAATGTGCATCAGTAAGTGTGATATCCTAGGGATGTACGGTGAATGCAAGGAACCACAAGTTTGAACATATGTAAATAAGGTTAAACAGGCTGGGAACTTATATTTATTTAGCACGATCACATGGTGAATAACTATATGTAGCACATAATTGATTTAAGGTTTAGAGAATACCCAATCGACGCGGCAGTATATCCGTGACTGACGTGGCAGGATATCCGTGACCGGTACGGCGGCGAATCCGTACACCTGTACACATCCCAGGGATGTATAGTAGTGATGTACCCGTCGCCTATGAGAAATGGACGTGGGTCAAGTTAAATAGTAAAAATAGTTTGATTAGACGACGATGGAGGGTATTCCATCGGGGCTTGATGCTATATTGCTCGGGGATTATTTAAGTTACTGTTTTAAGTCATGGGGCCAACCTTGTTGAAGTCATAAGCATTAATGAATAACTGATGTCATGAATAGAATGCTAAAGGTACTCTGTTATTTTATTGCATCTTTAAATTGTTTAAATCAAAGTACATCGATGATTTCATGCTTTATACATGTTGTTGAATGTATGTGAGTAAGTAAGATTTACCTGATCAGATATTATCCCTATTGAGCTAGGATGTAGCTCACCCCTTTTGACTATACGTCACAGGTTCAGAGTTAGGAGCTGCTACTGGTGAGGTTGATCCCGAGGACTTAGATTACGTTCCGAGGGAAGAGTCTGAGCCTCCACCTGAGAAGTTCTTCTAGAAGTTTTGTTGCGTACTTTGAGAATATGTAAGGGAGAGATTTAAGGCTTGGCACGTCCAGCCATGTTTTGTTCATTTTGTAAGAATTATGATACTTGTAATATTCTTTTGTCGAACCATTTTGGGTGACCGTGATAACGGCACTGATGGTTCGGGTTAGTTCTTTTGTCCATACAGAGGTATGGGATTAGAACTATCTTTTGGTTTAACGTTTTGATGTTGTATATAGTAGAACTGGAGATATGTTCTACATTATACTCTTATTATATTTTCTGTATGATTGGGTTGTGCCAAGTGTTCCGCTTATTATACGGGGCACGGCCTCGAGGGTCAAGCTGATGGCACGAATTTCGGGATGCCAAAATTTGGGCTGTCACAGTTACACTATATTTCTAGTCTCCTAGCATTGGTCGTCAGTCAATTCTAAGATTCTATCAAAATAGATTTAATCTAATCAACAACTTCCTAAAATCTGGGCGTCAATCAAACCTTAGAAAATTAAAGATGAAAAATTAAAACCGTTACAATAATCTGTAAATTCTAACCTAAGTCATCAATTCAAATTAAAACTTGAAGATGTTTACAAAGCAAACAAATCTAAACTAGAAAACAAAGTAAAACATATTCTTCACCCCTCAGCCGCAGTCGTCAATTGCTTCTGAGAAATAACATATATCTACACTAATCTTCAGCACTCAATTGCAGTTGTCAATTGCTTTTGAGAAACCTCTGATATCTAACCTACTCTAATTAGTATACACTACTGATCGAAAGAAAATCTAACCTCAGACGTCAATTGATGTTGAAATTCTTCGATGCTTATTCCTATTCCGAACTCTCTTATTTATAGATCATAAGGAGTCGGTTTACAAAGATCTAATTCTAATAAAATAAACTACTAAAAATACAAGTTTCCTAATATAACTCTAATTCCTAATTTTATCTTTCCTTTGCTGTCGCGGTTGATTTACTTCTAGAACTTTCTTTATTCTTTAGCAATAGAGTCCTTCAAAGTCTTCTTCATCAATTTCCTGAGATCCGTGATTCGCCAGACTTCTAATTCAAGAGATTTTCTATTTTTGGTTCATGGCGATGATAGTTATCACGTGATCAGTAGTAGTGAACTAAGCTTTTTAGAGAATTGCTAATAATGATTTTATGTTCTTTCTTCTTTAGTCAAAAATCGTAAATTACAATTTTCTGCTTTTAATAGGGTTCATAGACGGAAAATCGCAAAGACAATTCTCCAGTTTTGTCATTTTTTATGACTTTGATAGACTTGGCGGACGATTCTCTGAAAAATCGTAAATACTTCTCTTTCTTGATCGGTTTCTTCTATAAATTCGTAAATTACAATTCTATGGCTTTCATAGTGTCTCACTCTGGGAAAATCGTAAATAGCGATTTTTCACTCTTTTCAGTAGGTGGAGCTTCCGTCTTTCAATCTATTATCATTCTTACTGCTTTTTGAGTTGTTTTTGACAAATATTATCACTTTGGCTCTATTTTACTACTCTTCTTTAGTTTATACATATCAACAACTTATTAATAGTAAATTATGGTCTAGCATCACTAAGTTAAGGGTGATAAAATGATAAATTATGTGATTGACATACCCCCAAACTTAAGTTTTGCTAGTCCCTAGCAAACAAAAAAATATTAAATATTTAAAACTATGAATTTAAATGCCACTTTCGTAAAGAGTACGATTACATTTAGCAGATGCAACAAGCCTTTAAACCCCTAGGTGATCCCTAGTGGAAGAGTTATAATCTTCTAAAGGTTTCCAGTGAAGATACCCACAAACTTCATATATTTTTGGGTTTTTCAAAATATTTTTCAAAACTAAAAATTCAAAATATATATACTAAATATTGAATCAATCATTATATGTTTATTTTTTCTAAAAATTTGCCAATCTTTTATCCTTAGCTTCCCATCATCGTAATTATCTTATATCAGAACTCAATAATTTTAATTCGGTGTAGCGTGGAGTGTGTATATCAGTGAAAAGTTTATTCATTATAGATTTTTCTAAGCTGCAGTATTTAGAAAATATTTTCATCCAAACTAACACTTATTGGCATATTCTCAGAAACAATCAAAATTTTCGGCTCTCACAATAATGTAGATATATATGCAAAAATCTGATAATTACTAAACAGAGAAATCTTATAGAAAGGATAATTAATTCTATTTATATAACTTCTTTATTTATTCATAGTATCTATCTCATATATTTCTACTAGACTCATATTTTTGTAAATTGTAAATCTCAAAGGTCTTTCCTTCGGCTTGTAATGGGGCTTTTGGTTTTCAGAAGGTTTCAAGAAAAGGTAAAGAGGATTCAAAAGTTTTCTGAGAATTTAGCTCTTCTATTTCTTTTTCTTCTTCAATTTTTTTTTAGCTTCAGTAAGTATCCTTATTTTGGATATCTTCTTCCCATTTTTTTTCTTTCTTCTTTTTGTAAATCCCATTTTAATAGAATTGTATTTTACGATTGCTTCTTTTTCTTATTTTCTTTTCCTATATTTTCATACTTTTGTATTTCTTTTTTAGTTGTACCCTTTTCAGTAGATCCCTTATCCATTAACTCCTACTCTTTTCATTATCTTTTCTCTCCATTTACATTCTAAATTCTAAGAAACTGTAAGGGTTAAGGATAGAAAGTTTTGGGCAGTACATATGGTTAAGGGTTTATAAAATTTTAGTACAAAGAAATTTAGTCATTAGGCTTCTAATATGGGTTCAAAGGGTAAAATATTATGAAATTTTTAGCTTCTGGCTCTGATTTAACAAAAGATGGCCTTTGGTCATTTTCACGATTTACTAATATAGATGTCTTATTGTTTTGACATACTTGATAGATAGTTCTAAATAGACAAATCATCATATTTATAGAATATTTTAACTCTAAGTTCAGTAATATGAGATTACAAATAGTAGAGAAATTCAATAAAATTTTAGCATGAATAAAAGCAGACTCTCTTTTTCAGAATAGAAGAGAAAAATAGGCTCTATAGCTCACTAGTTATACAATTTTGAAACTATAATCTAAAATAATTATAGTTCAGATCAATCATATAGTTTCAAACATTCATCTGATACAGTGTTCTAGAGATGCTTTACTTGAATTGTAACTATTTTTATTTTAATTTTTTGAACTACTACTATGATGGTTTGCTAAGTATTTCGGATTTTCATATTTTTATTATAATTTGCATATAATGATTAACTGAATTTTTTTTTTTAAGTTTTTGAAAAATTGAAAAAATATAAAAATTATAAACTACTATACTGTGTACTGTATCCCCCCTAAACTTAAATAGGGCAATGTCCTCATTTTATAAAACAGGGGCCATACATAAAAGATATTACCTATTTTATTTACTGCTATGTTAGTAACCGGGTTGATAATTTGTAAAAGAAATAAAAAATCTTTCCTCCAAACTTAGGAGAAAAATACTACCGATTGAAGGAACTACTATGTTAGATGTCAGTAACAATGTTAGTAAAATAATAAAAACATCAAATAAAAAGAAAGGACTTTTTCATATATATGAACTAATTACAGAAATATGGAAAGAAAATTAATTACATCGAAAGAAATTCCTAGGAAAAATCTAGACACACACTAAACTAAGACACTGGCAGCAACGTTCGAGATAAAGGATTCTTCGATAAAGATCGGTCCTCGGCTACTAACTACCTTCAATCAGAGTCTCTCAGCCCTTCCCATCAAAAGGGGCTCCAACCTTTGGAGGATCGCACCCCCTGTCCTCCAAGTCCCGCAAAACAATGCTCATCACATTTGTCTTTTTGGGGAGAAATGTAAGACACTGTGGAAGACCATGGAAAAGTGGGAGGCAAACACCTCGCCGATTCATCTTTTGCTCTTCCTTGCAAAAACTATGTGAAGGGAATGTAGCGCAAGCGAAGGGAGAAGATAAGTAATGGAGAGGGGTGGTGTGGGACGGCTCAACCCACCATCATTATATGAGAGTTTGCATTCGGGGTGGGCTATGATGGTGTAAAGTTTAGAAAGTGGGGAAAGATGGGTTCCTGGTATATAGTTTCGGAATTGGGTTAGGTTTAGGATCAAGGGTAGTTTTAGTGGACGATTAAGCATCTTGAGTGTGTCGCTGGCATTTTAGATCTTCTACTTTTGTTCCGCAGCCAGGAGCTCAGCTCTCTATATTTAGAGAATTTTATCCAGTTGTTTACTGAAATCGTTCAGGTGATGCTCTTCTGTGATGGGGTTTTAGGTATGAAAGATTGAAGACGAAAGAGATGAGATGGTTTATGGATGGGTATGGATTTATAGGAAAATTATTGAACCATCACTTCGAAGTAAATATCGATGTGTAGGTTTCTAGGCTAGGGTGGTTGGGAAGTGGTAGTCTTGAATGCAAAATTTGTATATTTCCCTTATAGCTTTAATGGGTTCTACTCCCCAAGTAACCGATGGGATCGATCACTGGAGTTGGTTGTTCCCTAGAATTGTCATTTGCAATTCTTTATAACGAAATCAAGACGTATTGACGCTCCAAATCGTACTCACTATGATTTGACTCTACGAATCACCCTACAGTCGTAAATCCATACGCTCCTAGGGATTGTAAAATATAGAAAAAGCCTTTATGCTTTTAATGTAGTAAATCATAAAGAACCATTTTCCTAAAGCTACTAATATACAAAAGTCACACATGTTTGCGACGGGTGAGTCGGTAACTCGACGGTTTCAGGAGGAATTCAGTAAAGATTACGGGGAGTTGATGTACCTCCTGTGAAAGTATTACCTCCTGGGTACCAACTGCTGCGGAGAAGGAGTAGTTACTTTCTCTTGTGTTAGCCATCATGTTTAGTTGCTCAGCTTGAGTTTCTAACTATGTAATGGATTCCAAGAGAGTGTTTCGTAACTGCGTTTGAACTCTGCCATGCTACACCTAGCTTTCAGCTACTTGCAACCAAGCTTCCTCATTAACAGTGTGGTCTTGGGCCTTTATGGGGCAAAAAGGAGCAGTGGGATATTTTGGGGCTATATGAGTAGGGCTATGGTTAGGACCACAAGCTTCACCTTGTTCAGATGTTGGGTGTGATTTATACCCACCAGAGATTGAATTTTTCCTTTCCCAAGCTTCAACTTCGGAAGAACTTTCGTCAATGACTTTAAGTTATATAATCTTCCTTGCTTACAAATATACTTATAAAAGGCTCTGAGTCAATTTCACCCAATGCATGGTGTTGCACCGTTTCCTTACTAAGGGTCTCACAGAGTTCCCAAGCATCTATTGCTGTTAAATCACGAAACATACTACCACAGGCAACATCAATTATATGTCGGGTTGCATCGTCAAGTCCTTCATAGAAAGTAAGCACTATTTGCCCTCTCGTGACCCCATGATGAGGACACCTATGCATAAGATTGTTGAGCGATTCCAACTCTCCCAAAGAGGTTCATTCAAAAATTGTTGAAATATTAATATCAGATACCAGATCCGAGTTGCTCTATATGTGGGATAGTATTTCATAAGGAATTACTATTTCAACTCCTCCCAATCAGCTATCGAATTTAGGGGTAAATAGTGTATCCACTGCTTTGCTTCGTCTCGGAGAGAATATGAAAATAGCCTCAAACGGTGCTTGTATCAGGAAAATTCGTGATCCTGATAATATTGTATATTTCTATAAAATTATTTAGATGCAATGAGGGGTCTTCGTTCATCAGCCCGTGAAAGATAGGCAGTATTTGGAATATATTGGGCATGATTTCAAAAAATTTATTACTGGCAGTGTGGGACATGTGAATGCATGAGGATGGAGTAAGCGGTGTCAGTGCATAATATTCTCCCATTATTTTAAGCAAGTTCTGGCCGTTGTCTGTCATGAATTATTTTGATAACAAGACACTCAATTAGAATAATTTTTATATCCAATTTTTGTTTTAAATTTTTTCTATTTTTTAGTTTAGCAAACAGGGAGAGAAATAAATCTAAGTTTCGAAATTCCGTGGCCGACAGAAGCTAGAAGCTTTTAATTCATTACTTCGAATAAACTTGAAAAAGAGTAAGAAGTGATCAAAGAAAATTAAAAATATAAAGAAATATAAAAAGAGAAAAATAAATATTAGTTTCTAAAAGAATAAAAATATTAGATAAAAACTCGAAAAAATTAGATAATTCCACTTCCCCGACAGCGGCGCCAAAAACTTGACTTGTTCTTATTATGGTATATTATATTTATATTAAATTCAAGGCTTAACCTATTGCAAGCACACAATGAAAATCATAGTACTAGCATAGGAACGTTCACACAAGGAAGTTTGTTATCTAATTTCTTTAGTTTGATCCTTTATTCAAATTCTTATCTTTAAAAACTGCTATCTATATTTAAGATCTAATCTATTGGAGAAATATGAATAAAAGAATAATTATTTAAACTAAAGTGCATAAAATAAATCCTAATCCTCCTTCTTTAGATCAAGGTCGTCAATCTTAATCTTCAGCTATCGGATATTTATAAAATTTAAACAGTACCGTTACATTATATTTCTAGTCTTCTAGCATTGGTCGTCAATCAATTCTAAGATCCTATCAATGCAGATTTAATCTAATCAACAGCTTCCTAAAATCTGGGCGTCAATCAAACCTTAGAAATTTGAAGATGGAAAACTAAAATTATTACACTAATCTACAAATTCTAACTTGAGTCGTCAATTCAAATTAAAACTTGAAGATGTTTACGAACCAAATAAATCTAAACTAGAAAAATAAAGTAAAATATATCCTTCACCCCTCAGCCATAGTGATCAATTGCTCCTGAGAAATTACAGATATCTACACTAATCTTCAGCACTCAATTGCCGTCGTCAATTTCTCTTGAGAAACCTCTGATATTTAATTTACTCGAACTAGTATACACTACTGATCGGAAGAAAATTCAACCTCAGGCATCAATTGATGCTGAAATTTTTTAATGCTAATTCCCATGCCGAGCTCTCTTTTTTATAGATCATAAGGAGTCAGTTTACAAGAATCTAATTCTAATAAAATAAACTACTAAAATTACAAGTTTCCTAATATAACTCTAATTCCTAATTTTATCTTTTCTTTTCTGTCGCGGTTGATATGCTTCTTAAACTTTCTTTATTCTTCAGTAACAGAGTCCTTCAAAGTCTTCTTCATCAATGATCTCAGATCCGTGATTCGCCAGACTTCTAATTCAAGAGATTTTCTATTTTTGGTTCATGGCGGTGATAGTTATCACGTGATTAATAGCAGTGAACTAAGCTTTCTATAGAATTACGAATAACGATTTTTTGTTCCTTCTTCTTTAGTGGAAAATCATAAATTATAATTTTCTGCTTTTAATAGGGTTCATAGAGGGAAAATCGTAAAAGACAATTTTTCAGTTTTGTCGTTTTTATGACTTTGATAGACATGGCGGATGATTCTCTGGAAAATCGTAAATACTTCTCTTCCTTAAGTGGTTTCGCCTGTAGAATCGTAAATTACAATTCTTTGACTCTCATAGTCTCTCACTCTGGGAAAATCGTAAATAGCGATTTTTCATTCTTTTCAGTAGGTGGAGCTTCCGTCTTTCAATCTATTGTCATTCTTACTGCTTTTTGAGTTATTTTTGACAAATATTATTATTTTGGCTCTATTTTACTGCTTTTCCTTAATATCTACATATCAACAACTTATTAGAAGCAAACTATGGTCTAGCATTACTAAGTTAAGGGTGATAAAATGGTAAATTATGTGACTGATTAATTGCTAAGGGCCAACATATGTGACAAGAAGAGAACGATTTTATGGACATTATTGTTGTAATTGATACACTAGAAGCTACATATAAATGCATCACTATCATTTTCCCTCCTTCATTTTAATTTATTTGCTTCATATATCGACTATATTTCCTTTTTGGTTGTGTTATTGTAGATCATGTGGAGATCACACCTCCTGAAGAAAGGCTCGTAGAGGAGTGATTTTTTTAAAAAAAATTTCTCTCAAATGTAATATAGAAATTGTAATTAGTTATCTAAAAAGCATGAGTTATTTGCATAGAAAAAAAAAGTAGCTCTATTTGTGTCTGAAAAAATCAACTTATTTCAATCAGACGATGGATCAGATTGGTTTTCTTCCAAATCTCACATGATGGATCTTTAGACCATGGTCCTACCAAGAAATGGTCAATTCATTATTCCACGTGGCAGAGGAATCCCAAAATATTAACTCCAATTTTTTTTCCCCAACATCACGCTCTTAAGTGATTATAGCGTCACATTTTGGGGTTTCTTCAACATGGAAAAAAAAACTGGCCGTTTGATGACCCGCACATGGTCTAAAGATTCATTTTGTCGAAGATTGACACTGAAACTGATCTCCAACGTTTGATTTAAAGCAGTGGTACCTGTGTTCGTGCTTAGTGGATTACTGAAATAGCTTATGTCTGAAACCGAATAAAAACCTATTGACTGCTTGGGATAAGGCGGTGGTGACCATTTTTCACCCTTATGTTGACCCAACGGTTCTTGTGATCATGATCTGACCATTAGACGATCTACTTTTTATTCTCCGTGGCATAGATCCCCCAAAAAATTGCCTTAAAGTCATGTTTAGCATGATGTATGCAATGTGATTTTGGGGCCACTTTTTTGGGATGTATGCCATGTGGGATCAAAACCCGAGTCTGATGGTATACTCCTAGTTTCAAGATCCTTTGTGTGAAAGATTGGAGTCAAAAAACATTCTCCATCGCCTAATTACAAGGAGTCAAATGGTTTTAGTGGTTTTGAAATGCAGGTGTGTCCTTAGTAATCCTAGAGGAGCCAATAAAGGTGCCCTTTAAAGCAGCCAAAAGGGTTTCAACGTGGGTGCTCTCAATTATTTGATAGACACTGTAATAGCCCTAAAATCTCGAACAAGAATTTGACTGTTTCGATATGCGTGCTCGGCACGGGAATCGAGACAGATTTAAAATTTTGAAAAATATATTATTAGAAATAATATTAAGCTGTAGTTAGGTGAATTCACGTGTGAATTCTCACTTTAATACGAGTCTTGAGAGACGTTGATGCGGCGTGATATGCCGTAGCAACCATGTTCGCGCTTCACACCGGAGCCAAACTTGGGAGTAAACAGAAATATCAAGGATATTCTGTTCCTTGGCTTATAGGAGAAGGAAGAGACCTAGAACGATCTCCTCTCAGCTTCTTCCTCTTGTTTCTTGAAACAGAATTCTATAGCTAGGTTTAGTTTTGAGTAGGTTCTTTGAGAAGAGCGGGGTTAGTGATATCTGAGGTTGTGATTTTGTCTGAGATAGGGGGTGGAGAGATCAAATAAAACGCTCCACATCTAGTTCGTGTATGTGTGCGGTCCCTACGTGTTGAAGCGGAACTGATCGTCTGCTTGTTTAAGTCATAGCAGTGATAAACTACGAGAGTCGGATCCGAAACCCTCTTCCGGATCGTTTTGCCGAAACCCCGAAAGGGCCCAAATAAAGGTGAGCCTTTGCATTTAAGAAGGGCAAGATTAAAGCCTTTTATACTATGATTATGAGTGTGTAGATGGTTGTTAGAAACCATTAATGGAAATGGGTTAAAATAGGTTAAATAGGAGACTGCCATTAATGACAGAGAACTGTCATTATTGATCGATCAACACTGGATTGATCGATCAATGAGAGGCATTGATCGATCAATGGGAGGCATTGATCGATCAATTCGTATAAGGCTTAAGTAGGAACAGTGGAGGCAATTGCTTGGAAGTTCTGTGCTCGAGGGGTATTGATCGATCAATTCACTAATTGATCGATCAATTCTAAGGGTTGATCGATCACAGAGAGAGTGATCGATCAATGGTAAAGATTAATCGATTAATAAGGGTATTGATCGATCACTGGTGTGAATTGACCGATCAATAAGGGTATTGATCGATCAATCTGTATAAAGTGACAATGAGAACAGGAAAAGGGAAATTTGAAAATATAGGTTAGTGATCGATCAATGAGGTCATTGATCGATCAATGAGACAAATTGATCGATCAACTAAGCGAGTGATTGATCAATTTTTTCCTCTGTCAAGTGTGAAGAAAAAGGAGCTATTGATTGATCAATTTCAGTATTGATCGATCAATGATAGGAGGTGATCGATCAATAGAGGCTATTGATCGATCAATTAACTCTGTTACTTGTGAGTATTTGGAGCGGATTGATGGATCAATGAAGTCATTGATTGATCAAGGAGGAGGATTGATCAATCAATCAAGGTGTTGATCGATCAATCACCCCAGTTTTTGACCTGTCTGGAATTTGTGAAATTTGAGCTGCTGGACAAAGTGCCAGTTAATGATCTGACATACCTGACACTTAGTATGCTATGTTTATGTTCTAGGGTCGGACCATGATGCCTTAAAAAGCTTTGGATTTGCTTAGAAAAGGTCTGACCTGAGGTAGGGGAATTCAACTGAAATTGCATTTATTCTTGATCTCATGGATTCCAAATGTTCTGCATGTGACTGCATAGTCTGATTTTACTTTCCAGTCATGCTTAGCATATGTGTGACAACTTTGTTATATATCTGACTCCTGTTATCTGACACCTGTCATCTGTCATCTGATTTCTGTTAAGTATAATAAGTCTGCATGTGATTTGAGGTTTAATACTCTGACGAATCCCACCGACTCAGCGGTATATCCGTTTCTGGCACAATCGTGCATCTACTTGTAAATCCTCAGCATAATTGTACTTCGTAGTTGAGGCATTATTGCATTCCTAAAATTATTCATATGAACGATGATGGTCGGGATTACCCATCGGACCAAATCTGGCTACTACATTGTGCAACCGTGGGAATCGTGACGATCCCGTCGCAACGATGCGCTCTTTAACTATAAAAAATATAGAGTCGCCACCCAGAGCTTTCGGTGTCCCGGGATACCTAGTTCATTTTTATGAGCACCGAAGTGCTAAAAATATGACTCTGAATCCGGTCCACACCAAAGGCTCTTGGGTAGGGGCTTCGGTTATCGATCAGGAAGGTGTTAGGCACTCGATCAACCCACTAAATGCAGTCTCTACTTAAGGCCAGGTCTATGTGGGGCTGGTTTATATAGTATATATATATATATATATATATATATATATATATATATATATATATATATATAAGAAAGTAAAATGAGCGGCACTTCTCCTTGCCCGAAGGCACACCGATCCTATTGAGCCCTTCCCGCTTGTCAAAATTTGGGCAGCGTAACGGTTCAATTTTAGGATAGAGGAAAAGCAAATAAGGTAGAGGAATAGAGGGGAGAGCCGGAGCTCTCGGGCCCTTATAGCACCATTGGGGAGCCTTGCGTTGGCTTGCTTCGGTAAGCTTTTTGAAGGCTTGTATGGTATGGAATGGGGTTCTAACTCCTAAGGCTTGAAACTAAGACGTAGAGAAGAAAAGCTAGGGGGTAACACACACCTAACCTAGAGGTTTTTAGTGAAATACTATGGTCTAAAGGGGCTTTTTCAATTCTGGAATTTATATGGGGATGGTGCACCAAAGGGAGAAAGATCTTCTCACTTAAGCTCTTTCTCTCTTAGGTAAAACTCTCAACTCTTAAGCAAGAGGGGTGACTCTCTATTTATAGAGAAAGGGAGGATTAGTGAGGGGTTAAAGTCCTAATTAGATTAGCAATTAGGTAATGGATAATCTAAGGTTTTTATAGTTTTCTAGAGCTTGGAGAAGAGGGATTTGGGTTTAATGGTAGATGATAGGGTGGTGACTTGAATGGCAAAAGGGTGATAACTTAAGCTAATAGGGTAACTAGGGTCCTAAAGAAACACACCCTAGACTTTGGGATGGTCCACAAGTCAAACCCCCAATGTCAATTTTGGCCATTTTTTGAAGGAAAGCCAGGTCCAAACTATTGGAAGTTGAAGACCCGCAGGGGCCCGGCCCGGTTTGCAATTTCCTACACAAATCCGTAATTTTCAAATTGCCATAACTTTTTATGTACAACTCCAAATTAGGCAATTCTTGGCTCGTTGGAAAGCTGGAAAAGTCTACTTTCCAATGGTATAGGCCTTAGGTTGGGAAACTATATATGATAACCTTGGAACTCCTCTTTTCATCAGCTATTTTGGTTAGTTCGAAATTGGCTCTATGGGTCCGGTTTTGCAATATCTCGTAGAAATTTACGATCTTCATTCTGCCATATCTTTTGATATGCAACTCCAAATTAGGCGATTCTTAGCTCGTTGGAAAGCTGGAAAAGTTTACTTTCCAATGGTATATACCTTAGGTTGGGAAACCATCTATAAAAAACTTTAGCACTCCTCTTTCTAACCACTATTCAGGGGGGTTCGAATCATGCCCGAGAAGGGTTCTAATAGGTCTGGGAAGGGTATGGTTAATTCCTAAGGGTTCAAGATTGGTTTCTAAAGATTTGGGGTAGGTTCTTAAGAGATCTAGGGTGATTCCTAAGGGTTTAGGGTGATTCCTAAGGGTTTCATACATGCCATCAAAAGCTCAGAATTATACCTCTCTCCAAAGGTGTTTCGATCGGGCCTTGGGCCAAATTTGGGTGTCTACAAATGCCCCTCTTTGGTATATGATCACTAATGATCGTATGCCAAAGAAAAGAGACATCCGAAGAGGCCCAAGGCATTACTCATAGGTCCGCTGCATTCAGAATGAACTTCAAGCATCAGGTGAGTAACACGGTGAGAAAACGAAAGCCCTGGGGTGCCAGGCTAATCATTCGTTTCTCGAGGTAATCGATTCCCAAGCGCTTAGTGAAATTACTGGGCATAACCGAGGTGGAATGAGTTGTGAGATCCCAATAGCTGGGAAAAATGTTCGTCTCTCGAGTTGCGAAAGCCCGTTAGTCGGGAAAAATGTCCGCTTCTCGAGATAATTTGAAGGTGATTGATGTTCGAGATTCATTATGAATGCAAACAGCTTTGTAAGTAAGAGGGGTGATCGACCTACATTTAAAGATAGGTGTGAAGTAAACATACGTAAGGCTCCACATTTTGCGTCCAATCCTACAAGGCATTTGATGACCTCATTGGATTATTCGCGGGTGCCCCTGCAGAAAGCAGGGTTCGAGATCTTTGGGCGAACCCATCGATCCCAAAGTTTATTTAGCATGACCACCTGAGCGAAGTGAATAGATGCCACAATGCTTTTTAGGAGTACGTGCCATTTTTCAAAGTGTGCCCCAGATCCACATGACTCAGAGTATCCAGTTTTGACTTCCTTGAACAGATCCAGCCAAACATTGGGCACCGCCCAAAAGGGGGCATCCGATCCTGGCCTCTGTTGATAATAATCATAATCATCAATTAACTATGCATAATCATGCACCCATCAGGGGTAATAAGCAACAACAAAGGCGATGGAAGCCCCGACCCGGACCCACTCGGGTATAATTTACGGGGACAAACGACCATCATACGGATACCCAGACGCATGACATACACTTTATAGGGATACTGCTACCCATACAGGTTTTAAGCCTGCAGAAAATAAAAAGGGAAATGAACCCTTCTGAATGCATGATTGCACATAGTTTGATTGACACATAATCTCATTCTCAACAGGTTGGTCTCAACCAACGATTGACCTTTTTCAACGGAGAATCTGAAGCTTAAGACAAGTTCACACGAATCCAAAACAGAGCGCTCATCGCTCAAAAGATTTAGCAGTGGAGTTGACCCAACCGAAACATTGACTGTTTAAGTAGGACTTACACCATTGCTCCTACTTTGAAGTAGGATCCATGGATCCAAGGCGAACCTTTGACCTAGGACATTAATTTTGCACATTTGCGCTGTCGATAAAATATTGACATTTTACCGCATCGAAACACGCATGTGCGTCACATGAAAACATAGATTTCTTTTTCTTTTCGAAATAATTTTCATCATTTTTTTGTTAGACCTGACGTCGATGGTGAGATGTTGTATTTGATTTGTCCATCGCTGAGAAGTTGCCTGCTTCAAGGCTTTGGACCGTGTGATGTTCCTGCACATTCTCGAGAAAACATCAGTCCCTTTTTTGTTTATACATATAAAGAAAATGCATCCTAAACAATAAAAGAAAAAGTAGATTTCTACCTATACTTTTTTATTTTCAAGATATATTTTTTTTGGATTTTTGTTTTTGGAGATTTTTTGTTATTTTTCTTCATTTTTGAGATTGAAATATGATGCTGAAAATATGTACATGGAAATGAGTAGAAACATATACACAGTTTTTGGTGTTTGGATTTTTCTTTATTTATTTATTTTTTTGGCTCTTTTTTATTTTTATTTTTTATGCCTTGATAGTGAGACAGAGTAACGGGTCCCATTTTAAGCATAGTCGAACTCTTTCATGCAGTCGAACCTGAGTGAGTTTCCAGATTTTACCAAGGCCAGAACGTTGATCCCTTTGGATTGAGTAAAACTTTTCTCCTTGCCTCGGGTCATACAATTGACGGTGTGGGTTTCACAAAGACAATTATGGTTGGGACCCGATTCGAAGTAGCATGAGCGGCCCAGTCGGACAATAGGGTATAGGAAGAGTAACAAAAGGGTTCCTCATCAATATTCTCAATCAGTCCAAACCTTTCTTTTTCAATTTTCTCTCTTTTTTTTTTTTTTTTTAATTATTTCCCCCTTTTGTTACCTGTGGCGCCCTTTCGGGTTTTCACCACGTCCATGGGTTTAGCTCTCTTACCCCAAGCGCCCTTTCAGGTTTTCACTTGGTCCGCACAAACTCGTTGTTTTTACCCGTAGCGCCCTTTCAAGTTTTCATCACGTCCATCTTGCTCTGAGCTTGTATTTTTATTTTATTATATATATATTTTATTTTTTTTTCTTTGCTTTTCTTTTTTCAATAGCCACGACATAGACCTTGATTCCATCATAGCCGGCTGGATGGGGTTCTGGTGTCGTCTCACGATTCGGCTCATGTTGACTTAACAGATATTATGATTGCTTGCGAACCTACAAAGAGGGCTTCCTTCAGGGTGTAGCTTGGCCATGGGTTAGGTTAGGATTTGAAGGTATGCTGGGTTAAAAGGATTTCCTTGATACGACTTCAGTTTTCTCGACATACTTTCTTCCTTAGGGGTTTTACTGTAGATGCCCCGTGATTCTTCTATATTTTTTTTGTTCTTTTTGCTTCATTTCAGGCAATCTCATTTTGAGGTTTTGCTTTTTTGATTTCTTTGGATTTTTGTAGTAACTTTATACACATGCATCTTTTCTCTCTCTTTTTTTTTTATATATGTACACGTATATATATATATATATATATATATTTTTTTTTTTTGGGTGGAATGGGTTTATTGAAAGAAAGGCCTAGGCTCAAATGGGGTAGCAAAGGATATTATCATTTTTAGGGATGCTTTTTGGCTACTGTATTTGGAATGATGGGTTCTTTTGGGTAGTTCTTAAGCAGTCACGTTTCTGTTTCACCAATACTTACCTTATCGCGATTGACTAAGAGTAGAACCGTCGGACATATCCAGCATTGATGGGCTCAGGAAGATGATCTCCGTCCATGGCGGCGAGGCGGATGGCGTATCTCGGCAGCACTTCTCGGATGACGTATGGTCCTTCCCAGTTTGGCTTGAATTTTCCCCTTGGATCGGCATGGAGGGATGGGAAGATCTTCTTCAGCACAGTGTCTCCTACCTTCAGATCTCGACCGCGGACACGTTTATTGTAAGTGAATGCGATTCGTCCTTGGTAAACTTGAGTGTGACACAAGGCTAGGAGTCTTTTCTCATCCAGTAAGTTCAGTTGATCAAAGCGTGATCTTTCTCTTTCTGCTTCGGGTAAGCCTGATTCCATAAGGATTCAGAGTGAGGGTACTTCAAACTCCACCGGGAGGACGGCCTCGGTTCCATACGTAAGGGAGAATGGTGTTGCCCCTGTAGCGGTACGGATCGACGTTCGGTAGGCCCACAAAGCAAATGGTAGCATTTCGCTCCAATCTAGATAAGTGACGACCATTTTCTCAAGGATGCAGACGACTATCTTGTTCGCAGCTTCCACGACTCCATTAGTTTGAGGCCGATAAGGGGATGAGCGATGGTGCTTGATCTTGTATTGCTCACAGAAGTCTCAGATGCGCTTATTCGCAAAGTTTGTGCCGTTGTCCGTGATGATATCTTTGGGTACTCCGAATCAACACACATTATGGTTCTTGAGAAACTTCTCAACATGACTGGCCGTGATGTTGGCATATGACGCCGCTTCTACCCACTTGGTGAAGTACTCAATGGCGACGAGGATGAACCGATGTCCGTTTGATGCTTTTGGATTAATCATTCCGACAACGTCATGGCCCCAGGTAGCAAATGGCCAAGGAGTGGTCATGCAGTGAAGATCAATGGTAGGAGCGTGTATCAGACTGGAGTGTTCTTGACACTTGTAGCATTTTTGAACATGTTTACAGCAATCTGATTCCATGGTGGTCCAAAAGTATCCCTGCCGTAGGATTTTCTTGGCGAGCATGTGACCGCTGACGTGGGCTCCGCATACTCCCTCATGGATTTCTTTCATAATGTCGACCGCTTCACTTTCAGTAAGGCACCTGAGTAAGATATTATTGTATGATCGCTTGTAGAGGCATTCCCCTCAAATGACGTAACCTGTCGCTAGACGTTGAATGGTTCGTCGGTCTGTCTTGGATGTACCCTCTGGGAAGGTACGGGTCTCGAGGAAATTCTTGATATCTAAGAACCAAGGTGGCTCATCATCAGGCTTTGTAGGTTCCTCAATCTGGAGTTAGAAGGCTGGCTCATTCCTCTGCTCGATCACGATCAGCTTCATCTCAACACCATAGGGGATTTCAATCATTGACGCCAAACTGCTAATGCGTCGGCAAAGCGATTCCTTATCCGGGGGACGTATGAGAAAGTCACATCTTGGAAGCAAGCTATCAGATCCTCGACGTGTTCATGATAGGGGATCAATTTCTCGTCTTTCGTCTTCCAGTCACCATTCGTCTGACATATGATTAACTGTGAATCGCCAAATACCCGAAGGTGAGTTACATTGAGATCGAGAGCCGCTTGCAGACCAACGGCGCAAGCTTCGTACTAAGCCATATTGTTAGTGCAAGGGAAGTTGAGTTTGATAGAGACCGCTACATGGGATCATTTTGGTGAAATTAGGATGGCGCCAACTCCTTGGCCCTCGACATTTTCTGCCCCGTCAAAGTGCATTACCCATGATTCTTCTGCTTCTTCTGTATCGTCCTCTGTCATGAACAAGATATCTTCATCTGGGAATTCGGTTCTTAACGGCTCATAGTCAGGTAAAGGATTATCAGCAAGATGATCAGCAAGCGCCTGCCCCTTGATAGATTTCTGAGTGACGTACGTGATGCCAAACTCAGATAATAAAAGTTGCCATTGTGCGGTTCGCCCAGTGAGAGCTGGCTTTTCAAACAGGTATTTCAACGGGTCCATTCAGGCCAAGAGCAGAACGGCCTGGGATAGTAAGTAGTGGCAGAGCCTTTGAGTAGCCCATACAAGAGCCAGGCATGCTTTCTCCAGATAAGAATAGCGCGTCTCGTAATTAGTAAACTTCTTGCTCAGATAGTAAATGGCCTGCTCTCTTCTTCCTGTTTCATCGTGCTGCCCCAAGACACATCCCATCGAAACTTCAGTCATGGAGAGATACATCAAGAGTGGTCTCCTTGGCTCAGGTGGTACCAAAACAGGCGGATTAAGGAGGTAGCTTTTGATTTTTTCGAACGCTGCCTGACAATCGTCGTTCCATTCAATGGGAGAATTTTTCCTTAGTAACTTGAAGATCGACGTGCAGATTGGAGTTAGTTGTGTAATGAATCGACTGATATACTATATTCTGCCCAGAAACCCTCTAACCTCTTTCTCGGTGGATGGCAGTGGCATTTCAGTGATGGCTTTAACTTTGATTGGGTCGACCTCGATCCCCCTTCTGCTTACGATGAACCCTAGCAGTTTCCCTGACATAGCACCAAATGCGCACTTCTGTGGATTTAGACGTAGTCGATATTTCCTCAGCCTTTCAAATAGCTTCTGAAGGTTTACCAGATGGTCGCTTTGCTCCGGTGACTTGGCTATCATGTCGTCGACATATACTTCAATCTCTCGTGCATCATGTCAAGAAATAGTGCAGTCATAGCTCTCTGGTACGTTGCACCGGCATTCTTCAGCCCGAATGGCATGACTCAATAGCAAAAGGTTCCCCAGGGGGTAATGAACACTGTCTTCTCGCGATCAACCTCTGCCATTTTGATCTGATTGTATCCTGAGAATCCATCCATAAATGAAAGCATCCCGTGCTTAGCTGTGTTATCAACCAAGATGTTGATGTGTGGCAGTGGGAAATCGTCCTTCGGGCTTGCTCTATTCAAATTATGAAAATTGATACACATGCAAACCTTTCCATCCTTCTTCGACACAGGTATGATATTGGCTAGCCATTGCGGGTATTTGGATACCATGAGAAACCCTGCATCGTATTGCTTAATGACCTCATCTTTGACTTTCAGCATCCATTCGGGTCGGAGACGTCTCAGCTTCTGCTTGACTGACTTCATATCAGGGCAGAGGGGTAACTCATGCTCGACCAAATCAGTATCTAGACCAGGCATGTCCTCGTACGACCAGGCAAAAACATCTTGGTATGACCGAAGGAAGTTGATCATGCTTTTTCTTTCATCTGGAGACAGTGACGTTCCGATTTTAGTTATCCTGGGAACCTCCTCAGTTCCTAGATTGACATCTTCGATCTCTTCGACAATGGGGGTAGGGCCATGCTCAAAGTCGGCAAATCGGTCAAGGAACTCATTGGGGAGCTCCTCGAGGGGGACATCCTCGTCCAGACTCGTGATCCCTACCTCTTCTTATATTTCTACAGGGAAGGGGTTGATTTCACGTGGGACGGGTATTTTGATTAAGGCATCCTTTTGTGAGACATTTTCTAGAATTTTAAATGACAATATTTTTGGACTTTGGATTTTTTCAATATTTTTGGGATTTTATGTTTTTTCCATGTTTTTGAGATTTTTGTTTTCTTCTATGTTTTTGAGATTTTTATTTTCTTCGGAGACGGACCCTTGGCCAGGCGGGTTTGTGTATATACAAGGTATTACCTGCCAAGGGCTTATCTCACTTTTTATAGGTTATTTTTTTTAGGAAACAGGTGCCAAACTTTAGGCCACTTCCTGCTTCCAGAGTTTGGGGCAAAGATGCCCAATTGCGTACCTGAGGGGCCGCTTCTTTACCTATTGGGATGGAGGGTGCTAGTTGATATGCCTCATTGGAGTCAGCCTCCATCATGTTGATCCCCATTTCGGCTGAGATCATGTCTTCAAATGATAACTCGGTTTTGTGGTGATTTACCACCGGGGGGGTTTGTTCAGGTACCGACCGTCGTTCTTCGAAAAGGGACAACGCGGCCAAATCTATCTCCAAGCTGGGAAGGGAGATCTGGGGATTGGTGGGATGGACTGGGGCTTTGGGTTTGTGTGGGGTCAAATGGGTTGCCCCATTTTGATCGATCTTTATGACCCCTACACTGACAAAGGAATCCCTAATGTGTGGCCTAGAGCGAGGTTTCTCTTCTATGTTGGTTCCTCGAGCTCTTGCTGCCGCGACGACCTTGGCTTTTTCTTTGCCCTCTCGGACCTCTTGCTCTGTGTGCTTATATCCTAGCCTGAATCTTACTTTTTGTCCCTTAGCCACAACTAGCTCTCTCCTGCCTTGTAATTTGGGTCCCAGACCCCTTCCTTTCTGATAGCCCCACTTTTGGAGCATCGCCACCGCTACTTCCATTCCACCGTTGGTTGCGGAAGTGATGTTTCTAGGGGGTTCTGGGTCTACAGCCGACACCTCATATTCAAAACTGTGCAGGTCGGTGTCTTCCTCAGTATGTGGCACATCCACTACCATAGGATTTTCAATGTTGTGGGTGGCCTTGTCTTTCTCATCGTGCCCTTCACCAATGATGATGATCACCTTCTGTCCTGATATGAATTTCAATTTTTGATGGAGGGTAGAAGGTATCGCCCCAACCTCATGCAACCATGGGCGTCCTATTAGTAGATTAAAAGAGGATTTGATATCCATCACTTGGAATGGTATGGAAAAGGTCATGGGCCCGATTACGAGCTCAAGGTCAACTTCTCCCATGATCTCCCGCCTTGTGTTATCAAAACCTCGAGCATTCGTCCTTGTTGGCCTCAACATGCAGGGGTCCACCCCAATTTTGGTGGCAGTTCTCAATGGGCACACATTCAATGCAGATCCGTTGTCAATTAAAACTAAGGGAATTATCATGTTCCCGGATTTTACAGTGATGTTGAGAGGTTTAGAATGACTATTTCCCTCCTCTGCCAGGTCCGCATCCGAAAAAGATATGGCATTGGGAGCCATCACTTGACCAATTATCTGCCCAACTTCATCCGGGCTGACTTGAAGTGATACATGAGCATTTTTCAATGCCCCCATTAATGCTTGGAAATGGAGTGGGGATGTCATCAATAAATCCCATACAGTAATATGGGCCGGCATTCTTTTCAGCTGAGTCTCCAGTATATGTTCTCGACTCATCTTCTCAAATGGATTCACAGTGCTCTCTTTCTTCCCCGTGGGTTAGGCTTGTCTTCTTTGCCGCTGCATCGCCGTTGTCTCAGTCTCGAGATCTTCCCCGACTGTAACAAAGTCCACGGCTCTTCTTCGGCTGCCGCCGGCCAAGATTGGTTTGCTCAGTCAGTGGGACTGATGTGGATCATAGGTTGGTCCTAAGAGCTGGAATGGTATGGCTATTGGTGTCCTGAGTGCATGTACTTGATGGCTCGGGAGGGTAGGTAAGACATGGCTTTCCTCCGTGATGGATGGGGGTAGCAAAATTTGGCCGTAGGGGTGGTGAGGTTTAATGGTGGTTGCACCGGGGTAATGGTGTGGGTGTAGGCCATTGATAATTGATGGGTGCAGGCAGAGGGTTGGGGGTTTGATGGGCCATGAGGGAATTGACAGGGGTGGTAGAGTTTGCATGTGATTAAACTGACGATAATGGGGTGGGAGCAGGCCATTGGTAATTTATTGGTGGTGGGGGATTGGGGGTCTGTTGGTTTATTGGGTAATGGATGGGGGTGGTGGAATATGGTTGATACGCTTTCATTTGTACGTAGTTAATGGGAGTGGATGGTGGGAAATAGGCCCTAAGATCTAGGGGTTCAACTGTTAGTGTAGGGGTAAGAAAATAATCTGCCAGATTCAGGGGCTCAATCACCCCAATAGTTCCTTCTCCTAGATTTCTCTGCCTTGGTGCTACAAATATTTCTGGATTACAAATGAAGTCTGACGGATCAAACTCCAATTCTTCTTCAAATTCCTCTACCATCCCTATGGTGGGTCTGGGACTTGCTATTCCGGTAGGGTGTGGTGGTAAAGGCACCTGATGGATATTCGCATGCTGGTTTGCTTGGGTGGGTGCAGGGGGAATGATCTTTCCAACATCGATTAAGTCCTGGACCGCGTGCTTTAATGGGAAGCAGCGATCAGTCGGGTGACCCGGACCCTGATGAAAATTGCAATGAGTATTAGGGTTAAAATTATATGGAATCGGATCGGGAGGAGGTCGTGGTTGGAGAACAATTATTAAACCCTTTTCAAATAATCATGGAAAAAGTACACTCAGGGATTGCCCTAAAGGCGTAAAGACTCGATCATAACGGACTCTCCTCTCCGGGGTCATTTGCATTCCCTGCCCATTCCCTGCTCTTTGAATTGGCCCTGTCCTGACGGGAGCTAGTTGCACTGCTTGGAATTGGAACGGGGCTACATTGTTATTATTGGGCCGAGTGTTCGCAACATTTTGCACCTCTGCCCCTGTCCTCCTGTCGTTCTTCTGCTCAGTAAACCTCCAAACCCCGCTAGGGCCCCCTGAAGCATTCTTACTCAACCGCCCTTCCCTGATGGCATCCTCATAGCGGTTAGCATTCCTCACCAAATCAGTAAAACTGGACTGCAGTTGATATACAAGAAAATCAGAAATCACTGGTAGAGTGTTCTTAGAAATCATCTCTATCTGCTCATCATCCGGTATTCTATTTTAGACTTGAGCTGCCAGTGCTCTCCATCGCCCTAAGTAGTCGCTGAAGGTCTCGTTTGGATTCTGCCTTAAACATGCCAAATCAGACTTGCGTGGTTCAATATCAGTATTATAGACATACTGCTCTTGGAACAAATGCACTCAATCTTTCTATGTTTTCATCATGGATGGTTCAAGAGACGTGAACCACCTCAGGGCCGGTCCGGTCAAGCTTTTCTGAAAGACTTTTATTAGTAGTCTTTCATCCCCCTCGTACTGGCACATGTCCCCGCAATAGGACTTGAGGTGTGCAATCGGGTTGCCTGTTCCATTGTATTTGTCGAATACTGGCATTTTAAATTTGGGGGGTAAGGGGACCTCAGCGAACAAGCATAGGTCTGTGAAGTCTGTGGCGTGGATTTCAGCACCACCCATTTTCATCAACTGTTTTTGTATTTTGTCTAACTGTTCTTTCAGCTGCTCTAACTCTTTTGATACCGGGGTTGCTTTCTCGGCCCTCAGTTGAACTTCACTCTGGGCCACTAGGGGATGGGCAATTATGGGAGGGGGTGGAGGCTGGTCAAAGCCCCAGCATAGGCCCCACTGTTCTTGATCTCGTCCTCTTCATACTGCTGATCGGCGTAATGTGCAGTGAAGACGGGATTCTCAACTTGTTGCTGCATGGGTTGGATGGGAATGACATGAGTAGGGGTTGGATGAGCCCATTGGGGGTGTGGAAAGGCTTGTTGGGTGATGGGAATTTGGTTTTGAAATGGGGTCGGATAGGGCCATTGGGTGTGAGGGAAGGTTTGGGGATGGCCTTGGGGTGCGGGGCCATGGGGGAATTGGGTTTGGGGGATGGCATGGGTTTGACCCGACTGTGAAGGTTGGGCTAGGTGTTGAGGGTATTGTGGAAGGTATGAGTGTGGGGGTTTGGGTTTGGGCCATGAACCCTTAATCATTTTGGGCCATAGGCCATTGATGGGTTTGGGCCAAGGGCCCCTGGTAGGTTTGGGCCATGGGCCCTGGATAGGTTTGGGCCATGGGCCCTTGGTGAGTCTGGCCCAATGGGCCTTGATGGGTTTGGGTCATGGGCCCTTGATGGGTATGGCCCAATGGTCCTTGGTGGGTCTGGGCCATGGGCCCTTGATGGGGTCTAGCCCGATGGGCCTTGTTGGGTCGGGGCCATGGGCCATTGGTGGATTTGGGCCATGGGCCCCTGATGGGTTTGAATTTGATGGGTTTGGCCCAATGGGCCCTGGGGGATATGGGTAATGGGGTTTTGGGACAATGGGCCTTGGGGATGCTGGGTAGTGGGGTATTGGGCCATGGGGCCTTGGAGGTCATGGATGGTGGGGTATTAGGCCATGGGGCCTTGAAATGTGTGGGAAAAGGGGGTTTGGGCCAATGGGCCTTGGGGTATGTGGGAGTTTGGAGGTTGGGCCATTTGGCCTTGGGGTGTATGGATGGTGGGAGGTTGGGCCATGGGGCCTTGGGGTATGTGGGTGATGGGGGTTTGGATGGTGTGGATTATGGGAGGTTGGGCCACGAGGCCTTGGGGAATGTGGGTGATGGGGGTTTGGATGGTGTGGATTATGGTAGGTTGATGGGGGTCATGGGGGAGTGAAGCATGGAGCTTTGCTAAGGTATGAGATGGATTCATGGATGTGGGGTGTGGAGGAGAGATATTTTGGGAAGCCCTCCATGAGGAGTATGCTTAGAACATCTCCTCCATCATGGCCATGGAAAGGGGGTCGGATGTGGATGGTAGATTTAATGGATGATTGGGTATGGATGGGGTAGAGGTGGTGTAAAATTTGGGCATGGCCCCGGTATAATTAGGCATGGCCACGGTAGGTGGGGGTGTATGGGGTGGATGAGGGGATGTATTGGGTATGTTTTGGGATGATGGGGGGCATGATGAGGATGGATGAGGAAAATTGGGCATGGCCTTGGTAAAAATGGGCATGACTCGGATGGATGGAGGATTTTGCGGGGGGTTGGATAGGGTGGAAGTGGTGTATGTGAATGTGGGTGGATCGGGTCTATAGGGGGATGATGGGAATTGGGGCATGGATGTGGATTGAGAAAATGGGTTAGGGTTTTGCATGGGCATGGTTTGGGAAAAGATGGGGAATGGGGGGTTGGACTTTGGATATTTTGGAGGGTAGTGATTGGGAATATGGGGGCGCCGAATGGGCTGGTAACGGTAAAAGGGGGTTGGGTGAGGGGGATGGTGGAAAAGACTTCTCCCGAATAAGAGTGGGTTGGAGAATGTGGCGGGGATGAATCGGGATCGGCGTAAACCGGGTCCACTATCCACGACATTCTTCGGGAGCGGGTCGGGTAAGGGTGCCTTGGATAAGGCCCAAAAATCCTCCTCCTTCTTCCCCTACAAGACGACGGAGGGCAAGATGATGCCGTTGTGCCGGCACCACAAACTAAATATTTTTTAGGTTTTGATTATATATTTTTTTTAATTTTATGAAAACTTTTTGAAAAACAAAGGTTCCGAGGCCTTGGAATTCCCTTTTCGGGTGGCTCTCGTACCTTAATTCAAGACCCACGGCGATGGTTTCGATGCACTTCAGAAGAATCGAAGGAGAACTTCGATCTATTGAAGGCACAAAAATCGAGGCAAACGACTCGATCCCCCGAAATGAGCCAAAAAGAAGTTACCTTCTCTTGACCGGCGGGGGCGTATTGGGTGTCGGAGATGGCGGGACCCAAACAAGGCACTAAGCACACTAATCGGGGAACTTGGGAGGTGAAGAAGGCTACAGATTCGGGCTGCTTAAACCCAGTTTATACTGGGCGTATGTATTATATACGCCTGACCAAAACTAAGTAGATTTGGCTGGGCGTATATATTATATACGCCTAAGTATTTCTGGGGATTTTTGGCTAGGCGTGTTTAATATATACGCCTGGCAAAAATGTTCTTTCAGCTTGGTCTGATAGTGTGCACAGCAAGCCCAAAGTGAGTCTCTTTTTTTTTTTGTGGAAGCTAGGCTTCCGGGAACTGAGCAGTTTTTTATTTTATGATCGATTCTCTCCTCACCACACCTAAGGGGTTTGAGTCCGGTATAACTCGCTAGCGCGTTCCCCAAGGGTTTTAAGCTTTTTGGAATGGAAACCCACCCGATATACCTCCGGCGTGAGCGCCTTCTCAGATACTAGGTGGGTTGGGACTTTTCTGGATCATCACCACTAGGGCTGCCGCCATACTAAGACCCGGGTGTTTGTATGTGTGCCTAAATCCAACCCTTTGAAAATCTATCCTGTAAAAAAAATAAATTAATTAAGCTCTCCAACTTGGTTCAATTTTAATTTTTTCAAAGCTTTTTCTTTTTTTTTTGGAAGTTTTCTTTAGTTCAAAGACCGGGGGTGATGATCCCGTGCCGCCACTACGGGCCGGCGTCCACTGTTAGGATATGAATAATAAAAAAGACGAGGCCAGTCAAGCGACTAGGTGGGAAATATAAAGTGCTGAAATTAAAAAGGTGTTAGTCAAGTGACTAGGCAAAAAGTTGCTGAAATTTAAAGTAGAAACGTAGGGGTGAGTAAAAGAAAGGTGTCAGTCAAGCGACTAGACAAAAATTACTGAAATTTAAAGCGGAATCGTAGGGGTGAGTAAAAAAGGTGCCAGTCAAATGACTAGGCAAAGATTGCTGAAATTTAAAGCAGAATCGTAGGGGTGAGTAAAAAAAGGTGCCAGTCAAGTGACTAGGCAAAGATTACTGAAATTTAAAGCGGAATCGTAGGGGTGAGTAAAATGACATAATCGGAGGGGTGAGTGACAAAAAAACAGCAAAAATAATAAAAAAACAGCAATAAAATGTTAGAAAAAAAAAAGGCCTAGTTCAAAGGGAAGCTCTACTAGCTACTCCCCATCAGAGTCGCCATCTGTGCAACCGTGGGAATCGTGACGATCCCGTCGCAATGATGTGCTCTTTAACTATAAAAAATATAGAGTCGCCACCCGGAGCTTTCGGTGTCCCGGGATACCTAGTTCATTTTTATGAGCACCGAAGTGCTAAAAATATGACTCTGAATCCGGTCCACACCAAAGGCTCTTGGGTAGGGGCTTCGGTTATCAATCGGGAAGGTTTTAGGCACCCGATCAACCCGCTAAATGCGGTCTCTACTTAAGGCCAGGTCTATGTGGGGCTGGTTTATATAGTATATATATATATATATATATAAGAAAGTAAAATGAGTTAACCACCTATAATTGTTGTAAAAACAGGGTGAGCTGACCTATAATTATCTGAAACCGCTTTCACCAGCGGTTTTTGCAGAAATCCTAGTAGTTTTCAGCCGCTGGTAGAAGCCTAACATTTTGTAATGAGAATACAAGAATATTCAAGCCTCACCAAATATAATATCCTCAATTTTTCGAACTAGATATGTTTCGTTAAATGTATGTATCAATTGAGACACCTGAAACTGTTTTGAATTTTCGGACGAATTATTTGGATTTATTCTAGGTCCATTTGAACTTGTTAGACAAAGGCTAACACTTGACTTAGGTGGATTGGGTTCACAAATGAACCAAACCGATTGGCAAACACATGTTGGTGTGTGTGTGCGCTTCACAAGAAGCAATGCCCAAAGACATTAAGTTTGGTAGTGGCTTCCCATTTGCATAACCTTGCAAGGAGTTGAAGAGAAAGAGAAGAGAAGGGATTTTGCCTCACGTGAGCCGCATTGCGCGCCGAAATCTTGAATGAGTTGTTAATCTCCCTCTCAATCTCTTCTTTTGTTTCGATTGGTTACCGTAGGGGAGCGTTGATCTCAGATGCGATCGTGATCTGCGAGCTACACGCCGATCAAACCCTCTTTTGCTATGCTAGAAACGTTTTTCATGGAGAACACCATCTCATGATTTCCTTCGTGCATGGATTTAAAATTGTAGGAGTTAGGAGGAATTGATCTTCGCGTGTGTCACGATCCAACGTCAAGAAGTTGGGTTTTCAAACGCATTGTATGAGTGGGGCGAGAGCGCCGTTAGTTTTGGATCGAAAGGTAAGATCTTGTCGATCATTTATGATTAGTGTTGGAAGTTATTACCATGAATGCTAGGTAATTAATATGGGTTCACATAAATGCTAGTTGATTAATGTGGGTTGAGAAGGATAAAAAAGAAACTGAAAAGGAAATCTCAATTCGAGAAGAATTGAAGAAATCCCTACATTGCTCGCGCGACCTTAAAACTCATGTGTTCGAGTCAAAGTCGCTCGCGTGAGATAAGCTTCAGAATTGGCGTAAAATCAGGTGGGAATAGTCGCTCGGGCGACTAAGAGTGGGCTAGGAGAACTCACTCGCGCGACTGTCTCAGGCTATTTTGATAAGGGATAAGTGAGAACAGTTTCCTGTGCGAGCCCGTGCAACTGGGGTGTGCTGGGGGAAGCCGCTCGCATGACTTTGGGGATCGTGCGCACGATTGAGCCAATTTTGACTAATTTGGATATTTTTGGGAAAATTCTCTGAAACTTTAATAAGTATGTTACTTTAGGCATTGATTCATACCCTTTGGATGCATTGTATTGTAGGTTGTAATTGGATGTGTGCGTAAGGATCTTTACCTCATTTGACGTGAATTGCGTTGTTTCGTGAGCTATGAGGTGGGGAAAATTCAATAACATTATATTTGATGTAATTTGTATAGATAGTGTGAAGTGATAAGACAATTGTGATAAGTTCAATATGCATTTGAATCTTTCAAATAAGCTTTGTACATGAATTCTAACATATGTGATTTGAAATGTGAACGCGATTTGCATATGTGTGTGTGACTTCGAATATGAACTTCTTGTTTGAACCTTGAATTCTATGTTTCCAAAACTAGCTATAAAATAAGCACATTATACGGTATTAAACTATATGTTAGAATTTGCACAATGATTTAAGGTTCATGTGGAACAAATCCCCATCATGTACCAGTATGGCGGGATATTCTTACATTTGCACCGACCAACGGTAAACTTTATCCTCACAAGTTTCCTCATAGCATAAGGGCTTGCACACTTCGAAAATGGTTCGTTGAATGATGATGGTTCGGAGATTTCCATCGATATTTGTGTAGCTCTCAATACTATATTTTGCTTGAGAGACTATTTAAGGTATTATTTTACGTCATGATGAGATTTGAAAAGGCATATAAAATCTGTAAACGATCAAGAGATTTGAAATAAAGAAACAAACTCCAAACTATTGTTTAAATGTTGTTTTCATTTGATTCAAGCATCTTAAAAATTTAATTTTATATGAAATTTGTTTTCAAAATCTGTCATGAAATCTATGCTTTGAAATATGATATGAATGTCGTTGATATTCCCCCTATTGAGCTTAGACTGTTAGCTCACCTCTTAACTATACGTCATAGTTACAAGTGTAGATACGAAATTTAAGGACTTAGGGCATGAGGAAGACCCTGATTACGTTCTTGAAGAAGATTCAGATCTTCCACCAAACGAGTACTTCCCTTAGGGGACATTTGATTATTTTGAAATCTTGTGACTAGGGCTTGGTATGTCCAACCATTCTTTTATTATAGAACTTTGAGATTCATGTAATATTTAGATGTTTCTTGAACCACTATTTAGGTGATGGTTGGCCACCACCGCTGGTTCATTTTGGTTTTGCCACACTTATGAGCTACATAAGGATAGAACCATTATTTTGTCTCGATTCATGCTTATATATAAATGGAGTTTTCTGTTGCTATATGTATATGTCTACTTTTAATTATGTTGTGTGTGTGGATATACCAAGTGTTCCATTTCGGGGATCGTCGTCATTGGCAATCCAACGGTCCGGATTTTGGGGTTAGAAAATTCAGGCTGTCACAGTTGGTATCAGAGCAATGGCTTTAGTAATTTCTGACAAGAACTAGACTTATATTAGGAGTTAAGATTTTGTTAGAATATAGGGACCGTCTATTAATGAAACTTTTATTTCATGATAACAGATCAATTTGTCCACTAGAAGTAGACCGAGAGGTGGTCGTACCCGAAACACCAGGAGTGGGGAAAGAATCACCATTGGTCCAAATAGGATTCCAATTGGTGAGAGAGATCCTCCAGAAGAAGATAATCAAGGAAGAGATGAAAGGGAGAGAATGGCCCAAGCCATGGAGACTGTGGCCAACGCGATGGCACAGCAGGCGGAGTTGATGGCTGTAAACAATGCAAATAGTCATCAGCCTCAGCCTTTGACATTCATAGAGTTCAGGAGGATGCGTCCTCCATGTTTCTCAGGACAGGCTGATCCATTTGAGGTAAAAAAGTGGCTCAATGAGATAGAGAAAATCTTCAGCGTGCTTCCTTGCACTGAGGATGAGAAGGTTAGGTGGGCTGCTTTCAAGTTGGACAGGGAGGCTGACCCGTGGTGGAAATCAATGTTGAGAACTAGAGAACAAGGGAACCCTAATATGTTGTGGACTTGGGAAGACTTCGTGGAGGAATTCAATGAAGAATAATTCCCCAAAGTGGTAAGGAATCAAATGGAGGTTAAGTTTATTAACTTGGAACAAGGTAAAATCTCCGTATGAGAATACGGAATAGAATTTACAGGACTTTTAAGATTTGCATTGAAACATGTGGCCTCGAATACAATGAAGGCCAAGAAGTTCCAATGCGGCTTAAAGCCGAATATTAGTGATAAGGTCTCAATGCTTCAGTTAGAGACATATGCAGGAGTGATGAGCAAGGATCTAGTCGCCGAAGAAGATATTAAAGAGATGTATAAGAGAAGGGATCAATAGAGTCGAGGCAAAGCAAGTCAAGTGCAGTCAAATAACTATGAATCGGCAAACAAGAAGTCGAGGTTCACAGTACCAGCACCATGGCAACTTGCTCTGGGTGTCTACTCAAGATAATTTGTGCCTATGCCTAGTAGATTTTCTCATCCACCAAGTCCTACTATGACAACCAGAGTATCTGTTACACAAGGTCATTCTCGAGCAGTATCATCTACTCCGATAGAAACATGTGCTCGTTGTGAAAAATCGCACAAGATTGCAGATTGTAGACGGAATTCAGGATCATGTTTTAAATGCAGCAAGATGGGGCACATGATAAGAGATTGCCTTGATTTCATAAAGGAAGGGATGACACACTATGTGAAAATGCAAAAAAAACAACATTAACCAATATAAAAGAACCACGGATAAAAACACTTGTAAATAAATCGACACCCTAAAGCAGTTGTCTATTGTGTTGTAGTTACTTTCCCGAGTTTTTTCCATCGGGTTTTGAGAGATTGTAGGAGTAATTTACACCGTCACGCTCCATGCAAAACTAAAAGAGAAGTTACTTTTATTTGCACATATTCAATATTTGAGGGCACCTAAGCTAAACAAATATTGACTGTTTTGAATCAAATGGCAGAGATCATGTTTTACCCCAATGTTTCACAGAATGAATCTTGACATAATGCACTTACTATCAGATGGTGCATTTTAAATTTCATATGACACAAGCTACATGAAAATCACGCTTGAGATTGATATCATGCATGTGTCTTTTATTCAAATTTTTTGGATGCGGTCACCATGGAAATAAAAAATGGACCGTTAGATGGTATTCTCATTATGTCAAAATCTAATGAGTTGAATATGGACCTAAAAAATGATCTCCAACATTTAATTCAAGCCAATCAATGTGTTAGGGCAAAGCTGCCCTCAAAGACTGTGGTTGCAAATAAAAAAGTTTTCTAATTACTTAAACAATCCTAACAAACTCTCCCACTCACTCTCGACCTCTTCGACTCCCAACTTCTCCAACTCTCGACCTCTTCGACGCCCAACTTCTTCAACTCTCTAGTTCTCTTTCTTCCTCCTTCGAATCCTCATCTAGAAATCACGGTGCTCTCTCTCTCTCGTTCTCTCTCCCGCATTAACACTCACTCCGTAGAAGTCAGATTTGTGTGCATTCCATTAACAGGTTAATATAGCATATTTTATTTTTATTTTTAAGGGTTTACTAATATCTTTTTTGTATCTTCTTCTCCCACAAATTTATTTAGGATTTTTTTTGCTCTGATTTATTTTTGTCTTCTTCTCCCCCAAATTTATTTAGGGTTTTTTTTTTCTCTGATTTATTTTCCTATTTTTGTTCTTTGTTTGCATTCCAAGGTCTCTGTTCAAGCCGGCAATCAGTAAATCAAGGTATGTTTTCTCTGCTCTGATTTATTTTCTCATTTTTGTACTTTGTTTGCATTCCAAGGTATGTTTTCTATGATTGAAGGCATTTGATCTCTTAAACACCTTTTAAAATGAACAGGCTTCCATAAAATAGTGGTGATTTCTTTGATAGGTCTCATAAAATTGGATGCATATTCTGAAAAAATAAACGGTATTAATAAACAAGTTTATCTGTAATTGCAGACATTGAGCCAACATCTTGTAGGTCGTCCATTTATTTGAACTTTAAAATGTCATGGATGTTTATTCTCTAAGTCTGTGCATGTCATCAGATCCACTCACTACACAGCTGAAGTGAGAGGGTTCATTGTAATGGCTCATTGCAGACAAACTCTAAATAAACCCAAGAACTATCCAATAAAAAGATACAAGCAAAAATTAACACAAAACCTGAAGAAAATAATGAAAATACATAATAACAATGGAAAGGTAGCAAACGTGGCTATAAAACTTTTGTGGTTGACAATATTGCAACATCAAGGTCGCGGGTTTGAGCTCGGCTTACCTATAAAATAAAAGACTGTGTAGGTTTTCTTCCTGAATTCAGTCACATCCTACTCATGTGACCTACATGGTACCCAATACCTACATATAAATACAAATTTCTAGGGGTTACAATGACCTCGGAAAATCTTACTTAGTTGGAGGGAATCCCATTGAGTGGAGCCCTACATTGATTTAAGAGTCAATAAGTTGATTGAAGATGGGAGACTAGTTAGAGAAACTACCATTTATGAATGGAAAAAAAAGGTGGAATCAGCTCTTGTGAATACTTTGATGCCAACATAGTCATGGACTTTAATTTGTAATTCCTTCCATAACCAATGACAAAACAGGGGTTGGGCATTTAGCTTAACCGGAAGGTGCACACATATGACTAAATCCCATCTTTTCTGACAGAAAAATAAAAAATCTAGAACCTATATAGATAACAATGCACCAAGGACAATATATCATATACACAAATCAATGGTTACTATGCTGATGAACATGATTAAATCTACTCCATAGAAAGACAAGGTCTTCATAATTAGCCTACACCGCAGTTCATGGGAAAGGTTCCTACAATTTTGCTAGAAATTCTTTAGATGCCCTATTTTCGTCATTTTTAGACATTCGTCGCCGATTTCAAGACCAAGTCCCAACTTCCAGAGTACAGAACTTTTGACTTGGGCATTTGTTGTAGTATTATGATTCATGACCTACGCTTGTAGGGTAGTTGAAAAAGTCCACATCCAATTAGAAAAAGTTCATCATCTTGTCATGCTCCTATTTGGGATAATTTTGGCCTTAAATTTTTAGACTTTGTGCATGTTTAGCCGCTCAGTGAACAAGTTAAATAGCAAGTTCATGTAATGTGGTGGAGTGGTGATCAGGTTGGTACTGGTCAGCAAGTTGTCTCACAAGGCCATCTAGTGAAATGCTCTGGGGAGAAAAGGGTGCTGGTCAGTTGAAGGTTTTAGGGCATCTCTTTCCTTCCTAACCCAAAAACAGAAAGGATCTTGAAAATGATTGGTCCTTGTGGGTAAAAAGATTCAAGAAAGTAAATTGGGAACTCAATCCTTTCCAACCTTTGACAAAAGAGGAACTCAAGGGTGCCATGAAAATGGTTAATCCTTGCTAACTGTATAGATCAGCAAGTTGTTGAATTAATGCTAACCTGGTTTACAGTCCACTTTCTGATCTAGGATTGATTTTCAGCTACAACTTGCTTCTTCTAGACATCTTCTAGATAAAGAGTTGTAAAAGGTCAAAGCCATCATGAACTAAAAATTGATGTTTGTAAGTCTTATACTTTGTTTTTTTGTTTTTATCGTTAAAAAGTCTTGAATTTCCAAACAAAAATAGGCTATTTGATTAAGGATCTCTTGCAATTTGCTTTTTGGTGGATAAAATTTCTCTATTAAAAGGTTTGTATGTAGTTTTAGGTTTTTTAATCATTTGGCAACCTAGCCCGATTGCACACATTTCTGCGAAACTAGTTTAGGAGGAATGCCAATGCATTCTTACTACAAATATTGTTCAGTTCTGTAATAGCCTGAAAAATCACGCTAAACTATGACCTCGGGATCCGTGCCCGATCGGTCACAGGTTTGACCAATTAAGAGTTCGATAGTTAGTATAGAGTGTGATGAGTGAATGTGATGTGATGGTTTGTATAGCTATGCGGTGTGTGTTGAAAATCTAAAGTCACATACACCTATTGAGGTGCATGTGCTCAACACACAAGCTAGGGGGGGAGATAAAAGGGTTTAATAGCCCTAAAATCAAGAGTTTGGTGGTTGAGAGAGAAGTAAAGAAGAGAGAGAGAAGAGTAAAGAGAGTGATTAATATAAGGAGTAAATGCTAGTTGAAGAAGGGAGATTCGAGCAATAAACGTCGGATTCGACGCGAGGGATCCGCTAGAAGCAAAGCTGGAACCCTAGCCTTCCAACCACTTGATTTGAAATCAATTTGAGATTTATTCAAGGTAAATTTTTATGAATAAAATGCATAGATCATAGAGGCTAAATTGTAGTTGAAAATGGTTTAAATCATAGGATAATGGTTAAGAGAAATAGAGGAAAAAGTGTGGAAAAAGATTGGGAAGAACAGCTCGAAATGGGCTAAATCTGACAATTTCGATTAATCGAAATTGGGTTTCGATTAATCGAAATTGGCCAGGAAGTTGAAAAGTCAGAGGACCCCGATTTCGATTAATCGAATTTGAGTTCGATTAATCGACTTTGGATTTCGATTAATCGATTTGGGTATCGATTAATCGACTGGGAACCTCCAGTGGACCCAAGGGGGGCTGGAGGAAATGATTTGGAAAAATCGACTAATCGAAATGGGATTTCGATTAATCGATTTCAATTTTCGATTAATCGATTTGGGATCGATTAATCGATTTTAGGAACTCGATTACTCGAATTGAGAATCGACTTGGCTGAACAGAGAATTTCGATTAATCGAATTAGAATTCGATTAATCGAATGAGAATCTCGATTAATCGATTTGAAAATCGATTAATCGATATGGACTTTCGATTAATCGATTTTTGGAATCGATTAATCGAATCAGGTCCGATTAATCGACTTTGGAGTTCGATTAATCGACTGAGATAAATAATGTTGACTTTTGAGTTTGACTTTAAGATTCTTGGAGGGTCTCGGACCTTCTTTATTTCATCCTTAGTGATGTGTTTCACCTGTTATGTGATACCATAGGTGGTACGCGTGAACTAGTGCACAAGGAGCCACGTGGGACCTTGATGCGTTGAGCAAACGAAGACTTGAGGTAGGGAACACCTTGAACATGTACTTTATTTTACAAGAGCATGTATGTAGTGATATAGAAATTAAATTCAAATGTTTTATTGCTTAAGAATTGTAAAAAAGTGTGTGTGTGACATCCATAAGAGGAATTATAATGAGCCATCCCCAGGGGATGATGAAGTGAAGAGATAAGAGCAGCAGGTGTGATGCAAGTGAATGGATACATCCCAGGGATGTATCCAAGATTGAATCATGATTGATAGGGCCTAACTGATATAAGATAGCACACTTACACGGTGAATAACTATATGTAAGGCACCGATATTTTTGTTATTTGAGGTTTGATAGGGTACCCCACCGACGTGGCGGGATATCCACGACTGACACGGCAGGATATCCGTGACCGATACGGCGGCGAAACCGTAGGCCAGTGCGGAGGCTTATCCGTACACAGTAAGCACACCCCAGGGGTGTTGATTGAGACATGTGAAACCCCGCCACCAATCCCCAGGGGAAAGGGGCTTGGGTACTATATTTGTATTCCCAGGGAATACGTTAAAAGTGTCTATATAGATGACGATGAAGGGTATCTCATCGGGGCTCGATGCTATATTGCTCGGGGATTACTTAAGTTGAAAGTTTAAGTTTTGCTTTAGGGCTTTTTAGCATCATTCATGAGTAAATGAAAACATAAGTAATCAACAGTAATGAAATGCTTTTTAACTGCTTTCATCAATAACTGCATAGACACATCATGCATGGCATATCATGGAATATATGTGAGTAATAATTTATATGTTCAACTGTGTTTGTTCCCTATTGAGCTAGGATGTAGCTCACCCTATAGACTATACGTCGCAGGTCCACTACTAGTAGCTGCCGAGGCTTCAGGAGACGTTGACCCCGGTGAGTCGGACCTTGCGGCCGGTGAAGAGTTGGAGCCACCTCCTGAGGACTTCTTCTAGAGGACTCCATTGTGCCACTTTGAGGGCTTTTTGAGAGAGTTTTGTACGGCTTGGTATGTCAAGCTTTGATTTTGTTTAAACCATATATATAAGGAGTTGGGATTATTCTTTTGGGACGAACCATTCGTGATGATTGCTATCATCGATGGTTCGGATCGGTTCTCCATTCATGCAGAGGCATGAGGGTAGAACTGTCTTTTGGGGAGTTGCTTAGTATAGATTTAAATTCAGAAATTTCGTTATTATTCTATTGCATGCTTGATATACCAGTGTTCCGTGCTTAGCTAAGGGGCACGGTCAAGATGATCGTGCTGATGGCACGAGTTTCGGGGTGCCGAAATCCGGGCTGTCACAGTTGGTATCAAAGCCTTTTCTTTTAGCAATTCTGACAATCGTCCTTTTTAGTCAGAACATAGGGGCTTCTGCTAACGAAACTTTAGTTTCAAATGCAGCCGCAAATGTCATCTAGAGAAAGAGGCCGACCAAGGGGAGGTCAACAGAGGAGTCTACGTAGTGGAGATGATTACATCTTTCCTACAAATAGAGTGCCTTTAGAATCTTGAGGCCCTGAAGGCGATAGTAGTAAACGATAATGAGGAGGATCGAGATCGGCAGGATCAAGATCTAAGAGAACAAGAGAGAGTGAGAGAAAGACAAGAAGATAGAGAGGAGCGACAAAGGATGATGCACACTATGGAGCCGCATCCGACTCATGCGTCAAGAGAACAGCAGCCACCTACACCACCTGTAGGACCTGCGTTGCCTGTGCCCTCATCTTTTACAGAATTTAGGAGGATGAGACCTCCTTCATTTTCTGGGCAGGCAGACACAATGGCCGCTGAGAACTGGCTGATGGAGATGGAGAAAGTCTTTAGCGTGCTAACTTGCACGGAAGATGAGAGTGTGAGATGGGCAGCTTATATGTTGGATGGGGAGGCTGGGCCTTGGTGGAAGTCCGTGATACGGACTCGGGCTCAGGAGACCCCAGAGTTGCCTTGGACTTGGGAGGAGTTTGTTGAGGAGTTCAACAAACAATATTTTCCGGAAGTGGTGAGGAACCAGCTTGAGATACAATTTCTACAGTTAGTGCAAGGGAGGATGACAGTGAGAGAATATGGGGTGGAGTTTCTACGACTTGCCCGTTTTGCTCCGGATTACGTCGCTACTGAAGTGATGAAGTCCAAGAGGTTTCAGCAAGGTTTGAAGCCTGAAGTTAGGGGAGGCGTAGCTCCATTTCAGCTAAGGACCTATGAAGAGGTCATGAGTAAGGCATTGGTTGTGGAAGAAGAAAATACAAATAGATATAGACAGAGAGAGCAACAGAGAGGAGGAAATGAACAAGGAAGATCGGGGCACTACGAACCGGTGAACAAAAAGCCGAGGTTCGTAGCCCAAAATCAGAGACCACAGTTCCAAGGGGGTTTCGGGAGACCGGCGCAACAACACCAACAGAGGTTTCCATTACTTGCGTCGGGGAGACCTTTTCGCTATGAGAGCCCTGCCATGTCTACTGGCGCCACTGCCACATGTGGTTCTCAGATCTTTTTCTTCAGACTCTCGAGACTTATTAAAGTGTGGCAAGCCTCATAGGACGGTAGATTGTAGATTGGGAACTAGGGGTTGTTTCCGATGTGGCAAGGTGGGCCACTTGATCAAGGATTGCCCCGAGACGGATAAGAGAAAGGCGGTTTCAGTTGCAGCACCACGACCCATTCAAGCAAGGAAGCCGATCGTTCAGGGGAGAGCCTATGCAGTCACTGCTCAGGAAGCAGGGAACGTGTATGATGTCATCCAAGGTGAGACTCGTTAAAATTAAAGAAAATTTTCATTTCATTAAAATTTTAGATAGAGAAGGAGCATGCATTAGAAATTGTATAGATTCTTTTCTCAATACAAAAAGCTGTATGTGAATTAAGAGCGTAAATTGATGTGTAAATTATTGTATGTATGTATGTATACTATAGGTACTTTAAACATATATGAAAAAGGATGCTTCGGTGGATATGACGCTCGAGTGTTGATAGACCCAGGGTCTACCCACTCATTCGTCACTCCACGTTTCGCCAAGAAGATGAAGATTGTTCCAGAGACGTTGGATTTTGTCCTATCTGTGTCTATTCCAACTGGAGAGTTAGTAGACACGGAGTTAGCTTGCAAATCCATCATTGTAGCAATTTGAGACTTAGAGGTGCATGAATTAGAAGCAAAGTTGATACTGTTAGACATGCAGGGGTTTGATGTGATCCTTGGCATGTGACATTGTGCAACCGTCGATTACAGAACAAGGTGGTCATTTGGACCCAACACAAGAAGATCATTTCGGTTTCAAGGAGTGAGGTCATCTGTACGATCTCAGATGAGGGCGTAGAAATGATCAGAAAGGGTTGCAGTGGATACTTAGCTTTCTTAAAGGAGGACAAGGAAGAAAAGAACGTCATTTCTGAGATAGCAGTTGTGCGAGACTTCGCTGACGTGTTTCCAGAGGAATTGCCTGGATTACCTCCAGAGAGAGAAGTAGAATTCGCCATTGACTTAGCACCAGGAACGGAGCCTATTTCGAAAGCACCTTATAGAATGGCTCCCGCTGAGTTAAAGGAATTGAAGGAACAACTACAAGAACTTATGGACAAGGGGTTTGTTAGACCGAGCGTGTCTCCATGGGGAGCACCGGTCTTGTTTGTCAAGAAGAAGGATGGGTCAATGCGGCTATGCATTGACTATCGACAATTGAACAAACTCACTGTGAAGAACCGCTACCCTTTGCCGAGAATTGACGATCTATTCGACCAACTGCAAGGAGCAAGATATTTTTCCAAGATCGACCTGAGATCTGGGTATCATCAGTTGCGAGTCAAGGCTGAGGACATTCAGAAGACAGCTTTCCGGACACGGTATGGACACTATGAATTCCTTGTGATGCCGTTTGGATTGACAAATGCTCCGGCGTCGTTTATGGATCTGATGAACCGAGTGTTTAAACCACACTTGGACTCCTGCGTCGTAGTGTTTGTTGATGATATACTAATATACTCCAAATCCAAGACGGAACACGAAGAACACTTGAGGATTGCTCTATAGACGCTACGTGAACACCAATTGTACACCAAGCTCAGCAAGTGTGAGTTTTGGTTGGAAGAGGTTAGCTTTTTGGGACATGTTGTCTCAAAGCATGGTGTCACTGTAGATCCAGCAAAGATAGAAGCAGTAGTTAAATGGGAGCAGCCAAAGACAGTGACCGATGTCCGAAGTTTTCTGGGCTTAGCAGGCTATTATCGACGTTTCGTTGAGGGGTTTTCAAAGATATCGGGACCTCTCACAAAGCTGACACGAAAAGATTGAAGATTTGAGTGGAGTGAGGTATGCGAGAAGAGTTTTCAAGAACTCAAAACGAGACTCACTTCGGCTCCAGTGCTAGCGATTCCTTCAGGCAGTGGAGGATACGCCGTGTAAGTAAATACTTCTTGGAAATTTAAAATCAAATTTAATTATTTTACTAATAATTTTTTTGTTCTTTTTTTAATTATCACATGCTAAATATGATATTTCAACAAGTCACAAAAGCATGGTCTTATCGAAAGCTAATACTTCTTGGAAACAGTGAAAACATGACCTGCGCATACACTACGATAAACATTAGACAAATGTGGAACGGAAAAATGATATATCAAATCGTGTGAAGAAAGAAGACTGGGAAAATTTTGTTGATATGTATTTGACGGAACAAGAGCAAGCACGTCGAGAAAAAGGAAAGTCTTCCATGGAAAAGATGAAAAATTCACATACTACTGGTAGACGAGGAGTAGCTAACATGGCAGAGGAATTGGTAATATATATGCAATATTCTATTTGTATATAATTATTTGAAATATTAATATTTACATAAAATTTTTATTGTATAGAAAAAACAGAGTTCTGATGGTAGAGTCATTAGGACACAAATATATATAGCCTCTCATACCAAGAAAGATGGGACTTGTCCTTTTCCCGCTATGAGCAATCAACTAGTAAGACTATTATTTTAGTTCATTTTACTTCAGAATTTTAGTATTGAAATATTTAATTAATATTTATTTTTTGCAGGATGATATTAGAAGAATCATTATGAACAATCCTCTTCTAGGGGATAACGATTTAGATACTGACCCTGTTGCTAAAGTAAATGATGCTCACCTCCCTTTTTTGTTTCTTCTTTTCCTTGTAAGGAATTTATAGTTCTAAAATATTTTATTGCTTAGGTTTGTGGCCGTGAAGGAAGAGGCTGTGCACGGGGCATGGGTAGGGGTGTATCTAAGACTGCTATTCAAGCCTCAGCGCCTTGTAGAGAGAACGCTCAACGGGAGAAGAGAGCACGTGAAAACATTGAATTGAAGTTTGATTTACTTATTCAACAATCTGATGAGGATGTAAGGCACGCAAGACCCTTGAGAAAAAAGTCAATGCATTATCGAGTCAAGATCTCTCTCAAGGAACACATATGTCAGATTCAGGTTCTTCTCCGGTACAAATTTTAATCTCATGAAGGCCCAAATTCCTTTTCAAAATTATAATTTTTTTAATACTAATCAGTTATCATTATTTTCGTAGGCACAACGACATTCATCAGTTCTTCCTGATTCACCAGTGGATCAATCATCCACGCGCTGCTTATTAAAGAATTTCAAGAAAAAACTTGTTACACTGGGACGTATTAATAGAGAGACGACAACATCAACAGATTCATTTAGCATCATAGTAGATGATATTTATGATATCACCGCCGAGTTCTATGCAAGTGAAGGGACATTAGCAGAAATTACAATTGGGGATACAATTATCTGTCCAAAGGGACTTATCCAATTTATATGATTCTTGTTAGGCATAATATAAATTAGATTTATTTGGTTATAGACATTTAATGGATTTGGATGCTTAGTAGTTTTTTTTGAGAATTTTAAGTTTTATGTTTTTTATGATTATTTCAAAATTGAAAGTTGAAAGTTGTAATTAAGGATGATGATTATCAATTTATTTATTTGAAGATGTGAATTTTCTTATGGTGAATTTCGAAATTTATGTATTTTGATGATTATAGATTTCATTAGATTTTAGACGAAAATTATTAAAAAAATGACGTTAAAAAATTATTATTTTTTAAAATTTAAATATTTTAAAAAACATATAAATACAAAAATACGACTGCTCAAAATCGTGGTTGTTTCATGAACGTGATTATTCTAAAGAGAAACGACAGTCATAATATGTCGATTATGGGGGGAATACGTCATGTCTTGTTCAATAAAATGACATAAAAAATAACAGCTCAAAACAGTCGATTGTGGCCGACAGTCGAAGACAGTCGTTATTTTGATGACATAAACGACAGTCTAAATATGTCGTTAAAAAATACTACTGCTTTTTTTAGGACGGCTCACTCGACGGTCAAAACTTGTCGTTGTTTGGGAAAATGACTGTTTTAGACAGTTGTTTTTTTTGCATTTTCACATAGTGACATCAGCTGCCACATAGAGGCCTATACGACCTACGCAACCTACCGTTCAAGGTTGTGCATATGCTATTACTGCCCTGGATGCTCAGACATCCAATGACATCATCCAAGGTATAATTTAAATTGGATTATAAATTCTTACTTTAGTTTCTTTAGTAAATGTCATTATAGTTGTTTGCAAATTATTACAATTCATGAGTACCATTGCACACACTTTTACACTCTAAATTGAGTTGTATATTGACACGTAGGTACCCTACATCTATATCAGAGTAGCAACATTTGCTATCACAAAGCACGGGTATTGATAGATCCTGGTTCTACGCACTGCTTTGAGACCGAATTGAGTGTCATTCTTGAGCCTTTAGATTTTATTTTGGCTGTGTCACATTACGTGAAAATGAGAAAAAAACATCACTGGTATGAAAAGAACAACAATTAGAAGCAGTAATGAAACAATCGATTGCCTAAAGCAGTTGTTTAGTACCTTTAACTGTTGTATTTTGAGAAAAGGATAGGCGGGTAATTGTATATTTTTAAAGGGGTAAACTTGTCCTTTAAAAACATATATGGTATAAATATTAAAAAAAACCCCAAACGTGATTTCAAATCTTAGCTTCTAACTCTCCTTCTTTCTTTCGCTATTATTAAACCCTAGCTACTCCTTTCGGACGATTTTGCTGCATAGAAGAAGAAGACGACATGGGGTTTCTCGCAATGGTGAACTCGTAAATGCATCACAAGCTTCTACTTGTCGCGAGAGCGGTTTATAATCTATCTCGAATTTGAAATATATGGGTTTTTTTTAGTTTCAAAATATAAGGTCTCTTGGGTCTTCCCTCTCAAACCAATGGAAAAATCGCCAATCGTCTCCCTTCTCACTGGCGATGGTGACTGATTTTTAGGGTTTTTAGCTCTGATTTTAACCAGGAAAATAGAGACGGAGAGACGATTATGCTCGCAATCTGTGAAAAGACAAAAACCCTAAAATCAGAGAAGAAGATTTCATTAGATCGATCAAGAAAACCTTTGGCAGGCCAGAGATCTAGGGTTTCTTTTCATCTGTATTCGCAGCACAGATAAGTTTTTACCTGTAAATCTCCTAGCCTTTCATTGGATCCGATTGATTAATCTATAGGGTTTACTTCTGCTTCGTTGAATCTCGTCATTGTTCTTGTTGTTCTACCTGTATTATATATAATGGAGCGGTAGATCCCAAGTTCACGTCACACTTCTATTTTTTTTTTTTTTATGAGTTATCTGGGATTGAATCTGAGATTAATTGTTTCATATATATGGTTTTGTAATTTTGGTAGTAGGTCTGTTGATGAGAAAGATTAATTGTTTGTAGAAAATAGAAACAGGTATGCTTGTCATGGAACTCACAAGTGCCTTACTATTGAAACTATCCATCAGGCTATGTTTATGGTTTGTTGACAAAACTAAAATCATTCTTTGTAATTGTTATAAAATTTCTTATATTTGTATAATTGTATTTCCAGTGAATTACCCCATAATATGATAAATTTTGATATTGTGGGGGTGAAATACTAGGTTACCTTTCTAATTCCCTTGTCTAAAACTTGTTTCCCCTTATTTTTTTGATTAAATTTGATTTCTCATTGGGAGAATGATGGGCTTGATATGTAGATAGAACAGTGGTGGCCAGGTCATCTTCCATGAGCAGGGCACCATTTTGGTGGCTGGTGGTACCATGCATGCATGCAGTTCATGGGTCCATCTTCTAGTTTGCATTAAAATATTATCTCCGTCCCACTTAAGTCACTTGGCATATCTTTTGAGCAATTTAAGTCACGAATGTGGTAGCTCGTGTTGGACCAAAAACTACGTTCATTGGGATATTTGAACTCACCAATCTATACACAATAATATAAACAGCTCTGCATAGTTTTTTAGTATCAAGGGTGACCCAAAACCAACCTGTTAAGGGACTGGATCTGTATTTAGACACAAACCTTATCCTTCTTGAAGTCAGGTTGGATTCAAGTCCAGATCCATGCAATACCAGATCTAGACCAACCCATTAAAAATCAAGTCCGAGTCTGGGTTGAGTCTAGGTTCGAGTCCTTATTTTCTTGCATTTCTTTGTTGTATTTGTTTTTCTCTATCAGTATTATAAAGATATATGATTGAGCAATTGTATAGGGAACAATAGCACAATGCACTACAAAAGTCTTTACTTCTCCCCCATTGACAAGTCACATTATTTGGCAAGCTAATTGATTTGAAGTTGTCCATTTGATAGCACCTCTCTTTTGTCGGACATTATTCCAGAAAACAGTAATGATGGTTTGTCTTTAAACATCATAGCATTTTTCCTAAATTTAGAGGGCTACTAAGTAACAGGAAATTTTTTTGGCAATTACTGGGTGCTTAAAACTCATAATCCTTTGAGTAGTGACAGTATAGGATGTTCCAGGTCGATGAGCATGTACACTGATGAGGCCCATTGATAGAAAATGAATTAAATACATTGTTGTGTGATTTTATTGTATCATTCCTTTAAATAAGAATTTTCTCACAAGCAAACTCAACTATTACATAATGTAATCTTGCAGCATGCAAAAGTAAAACAAGCACTAATATAGGCCACCAAAAAAATTATATATTAAAGGGGTTATAGATTACCTAGTCTCGTTGGGTCCGGGTGATAACACACATATGATTATATATGCATCTATAAATGTGTCAGGTTAGGGTAGGGCATGGGCACTACGTCAAAATCATGATAAAACTACTTTTGTGATATTCAAAAGAACCACTGCTGTAGCAATAGTATAATAATCAACTGTTAAAAATAGCAGTTTAATGCATTAAAGCAGTGGTTTAATTTATTAATCCTAATCCCACGCTATAAGGTATCGTGCCCAACCAAACAACATTAATTCTGTTTTTTACTATTCTGAAGCAGGCTCCTCCCCTCTCTGCCTCTCCTTCGAAACCCTAGCTTCCATCTCCCTCTTCTTCTCTCTAATGAAATCCGACACTGAAATCTTCAAATTCTCAGTGCCCTAAGAAGCCGATCTGGAGAGCGGCGTGGTTCCGGCGACAACGAGAGTCTCGTCGAGGTCGTTGGAGGTTCTGTTTTTGCCGGAAAAGAAGAACAACAGAAGCCCTTCATCATCATCTCTACATCATCCCACTCTTCCATATACTTCAATATCTCACAGTCGAGCAAAGAAGAACTATAGAAGATCTCCTCTGCAAATCCTCAACGCTTGCAAGATCTGAACCTCTTCGATCCTCAACGCTTGCAAGATCTGGAACTCTTCAGATCCTCAACAGAGGGATCACCTTCTTAAACCACTGTTTGAGATTTTCATCGATTACAGGTTAGTGTAAAAAATCAAGGCATTTAATATCTTTGATGTGTTCTATAAACGTACTTTTTAAATTCCTGTTTAATGTGATTTTGAAGTAGATTTTCCCATCGAACGTAATGGATCTGATTTTATTTTTTAGTTTTTATTAATTAGGGTTGTTAGGTCTTTGAAATGTTAGGTTTGAAGATCAGAGTTGTGTTTTAGGGTTTCTGGAAAATTATAAACGGTGGGTTTTTTTCTTAATTTTGCTGTTATACTCTAAATTTGGTAGCCCTTTTGAATTTGAATGAGTTTTTTGGTATCGATTAAGCTTCAAGGTACAATCACCTGATATTTTTGCATGATAATGGATCTGTGTGTTTTAGTTTTTTTTATAATTTTGGAAGAATGGCTCAAATTTTTAGAATTGAATTGCCATTTAGAACAGCTGATGCCTATAATAAGTTGAGCACTAGACCATCTTGTATTGCTGTTATATACAATTTTTTTGTAATTTTTGGGGGCCTCAAATTTGTAGCATCAGAAGGGTCTCGATTTTTAGGTTTTTTTCTTTTATAGGTTCTTTCTTGAGAATGACATTTAATAGAATCGAGCCATTTAAAATAGCAAGATGTCAACATTCAAATTTGTGATTCAAAATCTTAGGTTGTCTTGTTTGGTTCATGGAAACAAGTATTAACTTTGGAAGACCTCTATTTTTTTGCCTCAGAAAGGGTCTCTGATTTTAAGATTTTAAACTTTTAAATAATTTTAAGAGCTCCCAAATTTTGTATTTTCAATTCAATTGCAATTTATTTAATTTTTGGCTCAATGGTCCTTCTTTTATAAATATTTATTAGAAAGGGAATGGCTAAGATTTCTTCAATCACAGCCATTTCATTAAGTTGATGTCAACAATCTCAGATTCTTGACCATCTTAAAATGGTTTCTAGTTGTACAGAGAAGAAACACTACAAAAAATAAGACTATTAGCGGCACCAAAAATTGCCGCTATTAACCAAAAAACTGTGGCTACTAGTCTTGTCGCTATTGAAACATGTTTTTTTGTTGATAATGACAATTTTTTGTGCCGCTAATAGTCTTATTTTTTGTAGTGAAACTCATGTTTCTTTTATGACCTCAGATTATTTGCATCAAAATGGCTCATATTTTTTACTATCTTAGTTTGCTGCTATACACAGACTTGGATGAGATATCAGAGCTATTTATAATGAATCTGATGTCAATAATCCCTTGGTAGTAGCGCATCTTAGTTTGTCGTTGTACACAACCAAAAATTCATCTTTGTTTTTATGACCCGAGTTTTTTGGGCATCAAAATGGGTCTCAAATTACTTAATTTTGGCATCTAGGTGCATCTTTTATACAGATTTCTAGAGAATGGGTCAAATTTATTGAGACTTTGCCCTTTAAAACAACTGATGTCAACAATTTATCCGATTTTAGGAGTCTTTAAGTAACTTTTGTAGACAAGAAAAACTCCTCTTTGTTTTATGGCCTCAGATTCTTTGCATCACAATAAGTCTCAGATTTTAAATATTGCTAATGTTTTGGGAGCTCTCTGTTTTTTTTAAATTGAGTTGCAATTTGTTTTACTTTGGCTTCTAGGTCCATCTTCTGTATAAATGATTTCTTGAGAATGGCTCAGATTTCTTGAATCATAGCCATTTAAAAGAGCTGATGTCAATAATGCAGTTTTTTAAAAAAGGGGCTTAGTTGGCTGTTATACACAGATTAGGATGATATCAAAGCTATTTATAACAGCTCATGTCAACAATTACTTGGTAGTAGGCCATCTATGTTTTTTCATGTAGATTTTTGTTTCTGTTCTTATGTATTGGGCTATGCATGGGTTGTTGGGTAGTCAGTAGTAATCACTGTTGCTTTTGGGGTTTTAATTATATATATGTTTTAGGAGAATGAGATTTTGGCTTGTGGATGTTTTTTCTGGTCAAAGAACTGATTTAATGGTGTTCTAACATGGATTGCAAGTTGTAACCACCAACCATTCTGCTCTTGCAGAGGTAAAAGGAATGAATCTTTCTTTGTTAGCCCAACTTGTTTGTATTCAGCAGGAGCTAGAGAACCTGTGATCAGGTTTCTTGATTTATGGCTTAGCCAAATATTTCTGTTTATCTACTCTATGATTACAAAAATGGGTACTTAACGGATTTCTTGAAAACTTAAGTTGTCTTGTTGATGATTATAATTATGGTTTTCAATATCAGCCGATATGTATGGCGTTAGGCCCCATCTGATACTAATATGCACCCCGAATCTGTATGAGGTCAAATATCGGGTCAAACAGGTCATATATTGGACCATATCGGGTTATATCGGCCTTTATGTATCGGATATAAACTCCCAAACAACCATGGCTCCCATGTTTAGAAATGGCTCCCATGGTTAGAAATGGAAAAGCTATTTTAAATTATAGATAGGAGGGCAAAGGTACACTGCAGGAATATGTTTAATAAAGGGAACAGAGGGGACTCGTAGATCATGGCTTGCTGTGACATTTGACTCTTGCTTTAATACTACCTCTCAAACCCCATTTGATTTCCTTGTTTCTCATGGTATGAAGATCCATCTTCCTTGGCTTGCCAAATTACAGAAAAATGCACTTTTTTTTTTTTTTTTTTCTTCTTTTTTTTTTTATTTTTTGAAGTTCACATAAAGTAGATAATATGACTTTTAATGCCCATCTTTGGTCTAATCCGTCACACCTCCATGTTTAAGGCAAGAACCTCACCTCCACCTTATCCTTTAGTGCGTCTCACATTTTGTGATAGCCCAATGACTCTAATTCAAAAATAAATAAATAAATAAATAAAAATTTCAAGGGAAAGTGAACAAATGGAAATGGCATGTGCAGGAGGTAGATGGAGAAGAAACAGAAGATGAGATAGGAATAAGATTGAGAGAAAATAAAAAGATATGGTGGGGCCTAGCAGACAAACAGTTTTCCCTTTTTTTGGGTAGTTTCATGACGGTAAGTGTCACAACCCCAGATTTTTGAGATGAGTGCACGGCATGCTTTACACATAGGTACATGTGTTTCACAAGGAGACCAAAACGAACCAAAGACACTAAGTGTGTATGTGGGAAACACACTAGCATATCCCTAACTTATAGATATAAAAGTGAAAGAGAGAGAGAGGAACCCTTACGTAATTCTATTCTAACCTAAATAGAGAGAGAAGGAGAATATAGAGAGAAAGAAGAGAAGAGCCTAGTAGAGAACTAGGGTTCGTTGGGACTCAAGTCAACAAAGGAGATTAGAGGAAGAGACTAGAAGAAAGAACCTTAGAGGCCTGTTGGCCTAGTAAAATTTCGAGTCGTGAATCGAACTTGCGCGTGAATCATCGTCAGAGGTATGTTAAAGACATGATAGATGCCTAGGAATGTTTTAAATAGTAGGAAGAATGTTGGCTGAATATTTCTTTTTATGAGATTAAGGTAACATGAAGGAAGGAAGCATGTTCTCGATCCGATCGAGGAACAAAATCATCGTTCCTCGCTAGAGCGGTCTAAAAGGCTCGCTCGAGCGAGGATGAATAGAAGAAAATATAACTCTGGGCTCGCTCGAGCAGTCCCCAAAACTAAAGGGAAGCTCGCTCGAGCGCGGGTCCACAATAATAATTCAAAAGCTCGATTTAACCGCCCGAGCGACCTCGATTTAACCGCTCGAGCGAGGTCAAGAGACCGCTTGAGCGAGGTCAAGTGACCGCTTGAGCGAGGATAAGTGGCCGCGCGAGCGAGGTCTGGTGACCACTCAGATCTTGGTTTTTTTTTTAATATAAGAAACGTGGGGGTCATACACCCCAATGACTTTAGATTGTTCTAAACCTATTTTTGAAATGTAGGTTTGTTGCATTATAACCCTCTACGAGCAGGCGTGCCTTGAGTTTCGTCGAGGTAGGGAATATTCTTGAAACATGTGCATTATCCCGTGAACTCATATGCGTAGTATAATCATTTTAAATAGTCATATATTTCATGAACCCTTATGAAAAGGGTGTGTGTGTGTTACAACGTGAAAATCTTGAGGTCCCCAGGGGACGAAAAATCATGTAGTTTCATCAAAGAGGGGTGCAATAGAAGTATGGGGCATCCCAGGGATGCAGATGAAAACAAACAGAGAAACGAAGGTAATGTGATAAGGCCTAATGTAATATAATTAGCACAATCACGATGAATAACTATATGTAAAGCACATTGATATTTTTATTATTTAAGGTTGATTAGAATACCCCACCGATGTGGCGGGATATCCACGACTGACTCGGCAGGATATCCGTGACCGGTACGGCGGCCAATCCGTACATTTATAACACATCCCAGGGATGTAGATTGAGAATAGACCCGCCACCTATGAGAAAGGGGCTTGGGCAGTATCCCCAGGGGATACGTATAGTAATAACTGTCTAGTTAGACGACGATGGTGGGTATTCCATCGGGGCTCGATGCTATATTGCTCGGGGACTACTTAAGTTAAGATTTAAGTGATTAGGCCAAATTTCACAACTAAACAAATAAGGAGATTAAACGAAACCATGCTAAGTAACGACCAAAATCATTGGGTATTTCCTGTTATTCAAATTGTTGTCCATAAGCGATTACCTTATAATTCCATGCTTGTTAAATTACTGACATATGTGTGAAGGTAGATCTATATGTTCTTTTTGTTTTCCCTACGGAGCTAGGATGTAGCTCACCCCCCTTAGACTATACGTCGCAGGTCCAGGACTAGCGACAGCAAGGACTTCGGAAGAAGCTGATCCAAGGGCTTCGATTTTCGTGCCAAGAGTTTAACCTCCTCCTGAGGAATTCTTCTAGGAAACCCGCTGCATATTTTGAGAGTGAGTTGAGAGAGTGCTATGTATGGCTTGGTATATCAAGCCTCTTTTCTTTTGAATGTTTTAATTTCCATTCCTTGATAGAACGCCTAGGATGAACAGTTATTACCAACCATTTGGGTAAGTTCTTATGTCCATGAAATGGCATGGGACAAGGACTGCCTTGCGACACCTTGATTATTTTATTAAGTTTTGTAGCTATGAGTGCTTCAATTAAAATTTTGGATTGTATATACCAATGTTTCGTAAGGAACCCGGGGCACGGCCTTGAAGGCCGTGCTGATGGCATGGATTTCGGGGTTCCGAAATTCGGGTTATCACAGTTGGTATCAGAGCCTTTTTCTTCCAGGTTCTGACTATCATATCGTCAGAATCTAGGGACTTCTGCTAACGAGATTATGGATTCTCATGCAGACCGTTATGTTTCCTAGAGGGAGAGGCCGACCCAGGGGTGGTCTTGATAGGAATTTACGCAGTAGAGATGGGTTCGTCTCACCTACAAACAGAGTTCCATTGGGAAACAGGGAGATTCCCGAGAGCAGTGGCCAGGGAGGAAACCAAACTCAAGCAGAGGAGCAAGATCTAGATAGACAGGATCGAGATCAGAGGGAACAAGATAGGGTGAGAGAGAGAATGAAGAAGGATGATGCCATGGCACAAAAAGAAATGGCCACAATGGCAGCAAGATACAAGACGTAATCACAACGCGAACACCTACCCTCCAAAGAGGGACTTACACTTGGGCTTCAGATTCACCGAATACGAAGAATGAGACCTCCAACCTGAATGGCCGCCAAAACTGGTTGGGGAAATGGAGAAGGTGTTTAAGCGTCGACATGCACGAGGATGGATGAGAGCGTCCGTTGGGCGGCATATATGTTAGATGGAGAAGCTGGACCTTGGTGGAAATCCATTTCGCGAACAAGAGCACAAGAAACTCCAGATATGCCGTGGACTTGGGACGAATTCGTAGAAGAATTCAATAAACAATACTTTCCTGAAGTTGTGAGGAATCAGATGGAGACCTAATTTCTACAACTAGCACAGGGAAGGATGACCGTGAGAGAGTATGGAGTGGAATTCATGAGACTGGCTCGCTTCGCCCCAGACTACGTAACTTCAGACGTGATGAAAGCGAAGAGGTTCCAACAGGGATTAAGGTCGGACATTTGAGGAGGGGTTGCGCCCTTCCAGCCGAAGACCTATGGAAAAGTAATGAGTAAGGCATTGGTAGTCGAAGAAGAAAACAATAACCGATACCGTCAAAGGGAACCACAAGGTAGAGAAAGCATTGATCCAAGCAGGACGGGGAGTTATGAATCGGTATATAAGAAACCGAGGTTTGTAGCACCGAATCAGAGACAATCATTCCAGATAGGGTATGGGAGAGCTGCACAACAAGCTACCCATCAAGGTTATCCGTTGCTGACATCAGGGAGACCGATGAAGTATCAAGGTCCTGCTTTTTCCAGCAGGGCTACAACTACACAAGGTTTTTTGAGAGCTGCTACTTCATCACCAAGGGAAACTTGTGCTAAATGTGGCAAGCCCCACAAAACAACAGATTGTAGGCAGGGAATGCGAGGCTGTTTCAGGTGTGGCAAGATAGGCCACATGATTAGAGATTCGAGGCGATTAAAGAAAAGACGGCCCAACTTCCATGCCACAACCTATTCAATCTTGAAAGCTTTGTTATTCGAGGAGAGATACTGATTCACCAGAAGCGAGGAGTGTACACGACATTATTCAAGGTGAGATCTCCTTTAAATTAGAGAATTTCGATTGCAATACAACTCTAGATAAAGAATGGGCTTCCATTAGGATAAATATGTAAATACCCATTATTAAACCTAAGAGTGAAATTTTTTTTTATGTATATGTTATATACGTATATGCATGCATTGTAGGTACGTTACAGATTTATGAGAAGGGGTGCTACGTAGCACATGACGACGAAAGGCCGATAGACCTGTGGTCTACCACTCCTTCATCACCCCTAGATTTGCAAAGAAGATGAAGATTGTTCCGGAGACACTGGACTTTGTGCTATCAGTGTCCATTCCAACAGGAGAATTAGTGGACACGGAGTTAGTCTGCAAATCGGTAGTAGTAAGCATTCGGGATCACGTTGTCCACGAATTAGACGCAAATTTAATATGGTTGGACATGCAAGGATTCGATGTAATCCTTGGCATGGATTGGCTGTCCCATCATCAGCGTGCATGGGATTGCAAGGATAAAGTTGTTATTTTCCGTCCTAACACGAGGAGATCATTTCGATTTCAAGGGGAGAGATCGACTCAAGTACCACTCATATCTGCAGTCAGAGCAGAACGTTTAATCAAAAAGGGGTGTAGCGGTTATTTGGCATTTTTGAAAGGAGATAAAGAAGAAAAGAATATTATCTCCGAGATAGCAGTGGTGCGAGAATTCCCAGATGTATTCCCAGAAGAATTGCCAGGATTACCTCCAGAAAGAGAAGTAGAATTTGCAATCGACTTAGCACCAGGAACGGAACCTGTTTCAAAGGCACCCTATAGGATGGCCCCTGCAGAGTTGAAAGAACAATTGCAAGAGCTCATGGACAAGGGATTCATACGACCAAGCGTGTCTCCATGGGGAGCACCAGTGTTGTTCGTGAAAAAGAAAGATGGGTCGATGCGGTTGTGCATCGACTACCGCCAATTGAACAAAGTCACGGTGAAGAATCGATATCCGTTGCCAAGAATAGATGACTTATTCGACCAGTTGCAGGGAGCAAAACATTTTTCCAAGATCGACCTAAGATCTGGTTACCATCAGTTAAGAGTCAGGGCCGAGGACATTCAGAAAACGGCTTTTAGAACACGGTATGGACACTATGAATTTTTAGTGATGCCATTCGGACTGACGAATGCACCGGCTTCGTTTATGGACTTGATGAATCGAGTGTTTAAACCATACCTAGACTCCTGCGTGGTAGTGTTTGTTGATGACATCCTAATCTACTCAAAATCGAAAACGGAGCATGAAGAACACTTACGTGTCGCTCTACGAACCTTGCGTGAACATCAACTGTATGCCAAGCTCAGCAGATGTGAGTTTTGGCTAGAAGAGGTTAGCTTTTTGGGACATGTCGTCTCCAAGGATGGTGTCACAGTAGATCCCGCTAAGATCGAGGCAGTAGTGAACTGGGAGCAACCAAAAACCGTGACAGACATCCGAAGCTTCCTCGGACTGGCAGGTTATTATCGACGCTTCGTAGAAGGTTTTTCAAAGATATCAGGACCTCTTACGAGGCTTACCAGAAAGGACTCAAGATTTGAGTGGAGTGAGGCGTGTGAGAAGAGTTTTCAAGAACTCAAGAAGAGACTCACCTCAGCTCCAGTTTTAGCCATTCCATCGGGCAGTGGAGGATTCGCAGTTTACAGTGATGCTTCGTATAACGGGTTGGGTTGTGTACTAAATCAATATAAAAAGGTAATAGCTTACGGCTCCAGACAGTTGAAAGAGCACGAAAAGAACTACCCAACACACGATTTGGAACTAGCAGCAGTCATATTCGCATTAAAGATATGGCGACATTATTTATACGGAGAAACATTTGAAATTTTCACTGACCATAAGAGCCTCAGATACCTGTTTACACAAAAGGAACTGAATATGAGGCAGCGTAGGTGGATGGAATTCCTCAAAGATTACATTGTTCTATTCTCTGAAGACCATCCAGGCAAAGCTAACGTAGTGGCCGACGCCCTGAGTCGGAAGAGTTCGGCCCAGCTGGCCAGTCTAGTTTCAGGTATACATCGATGGAAGTTGTTGGAGGATCTAGCGTTATGTGGCGCAGACATACGACCACAAGCCACAGGAGCCTTCTTAGCCAACATATCAGTAAAACCAGTGATATTCGAACATATACGAGAATTACAGATGAAGGACCCGATTCTAACAAAGATACACCAAAATGTAACCGAAGGTACTACATCTGAGTTTTCAATCAAGGAAGACAGTTCCTTAATATTCAGAAGCGACTTTGCATTCGGACAATGTCGAATTACTGAACGATTCTTGATGAATCCCACAGGTCAAGCTATGCGATGCCCCCGGGGAGCATGAAGGTGTATGAAGATCGGAAAAAGAGTTGCTGGTGGAGAGGTCTAAAACAAGAGGTGGCGATGTCGTGTCACGATGTTTGGCGATGCCAACAAGTGAAAATCGATCATAGACACCCCGCGGGCCTATTACAGCCCTTACCCATACCGGAATGGAAGTGGGAATCTATCTCAATGGATTTCATAGTCGGTCTACCGCAAACTGCAAGGAGGCATAACGCCATTTGGGTAGTAGTTGATCGACACACTTCTTGCCGACAATGCACGATGTACACGGGAAGATTAGCGTAACTATATATGAAAGAGATCGTCTGGTTACATGGGATTCCAAGTAGCATTGTTTCAGACCGAGACCCATTATATACATCAAAGTTTTGGAGGAAATTCCAAGAAGGAATGGGAACTAGGTTAGATTTTAGTACGGCATTTCACCCACAAACAGACGGACAGACTGAGAGGGTCAACCAAGTCATTGAAGACATGCTCAGGGCATGTATGTTAGAGTTGTAAGGATCATGGGATCAAAATCTACCATTGATTGAGTTCGCTTATAATAATAGTTTTCATTTGAGCATCTAATGGCACCGTATGAAGCCTTGTACGGAAGACGATGTAAGTCGCCAATCAATTGGGAGGAAATTGGCGAGAAATTTGTTTTGGGACCCGAGCTACTTGAAGATAACGCTGCTATTGTCCGCATGATCAGGGAAAGATTAAAGGCGGCTCAAAGCAGACAGAAAAGCTATGCTGACATCAAGCGGACTAGTGTAGACTTTAAAGTGGGTGAGCATGTGTTCGTGAAAGTATCACCGATGAAGGGAGTGATGAGATTTGGGAAGAGAGGGAAACTAAGTCCCCGCTATCTTGGACCGTTTGAAGTTTTGGGTCGAGTGGGAGAAGTAGCCTACCGCATTGGTTTGCCACCATTATTTGATCAGGTACACAAAGAATTCCACGTCGATGCTCGGAAATATCTCAATGACCACGATCACGTCGGCGGCCAATCATTCGAAATGCATGAAGATATGACCATGATTGAAGAGCCGGTAGAAATCTTAGATCGAAAGGAACAGGTGTTGCGAACAAAAGTTATTCCCTTAGTGCTTGTCCGATGGAAGAACCATCCGGCCGAAGAGGCAACATGGGAACGTGAGGCGGATGTTAGAGAACAATATCCCAAATTGTTCGAAATTGCCAACTGAATGGTTTCATTCTTTTGAGAATAGGTGATTACGGGTACTATGAAGGCTATGTATATTTTCCTTTTAAAGATATGTTGACTCCAAACAAGGATTGCACCACGTTGTCGTTGAACTCTTAATTAATGGAACTAGTGATGAGAATTGAAACCGAAAACGAGAAAAGGGTACCAGAGGAATGTTTCTGGTCTCGCTCGAGTGACCACTTATGACCGCTCGAGCGAACTACATAAATTCACACTTCCTCTCGCTTGAGCGATAACTATTCCTCGCTCGAGCGAGGCATTTTGACCGCTCGAGCGACGCATTATAACCGCTCGAGCGAGGCTGCAGTATATGATAATACTAATTCTGTTCTCGCTCGAGCGAGAACTAATGACCGCTCGAGCGAGGCGGAACTATAAATATGGCAGAGGCCAAAGTGCCTGTTCATCTTCAAGCGAAAGGGAGAAGAGACGAGTGGGGGGTTAGGGCAAACGATTTCAAACATTTTCCGTCCGATTCCAACCGGATTTGAACAATCCGATCCGTTAAGACGACTCTCCTAGGTAAAATCTACCTATTCGTAAAATCTTTCCTTCCTTTTTAAGCCTTATTTATACTAAATGGCCTCGAGCCCGAACCCCCAACCTAAGAAACGGATGGCGATTCAGTCGCCACCGGCACGCAACAAAGCGCCCCAAACCTCTCAACCATCATCAAACCTGCCCTCCACTCCAATCACACTGGATGATTGGTGGGGAGCAAAGACTTTTGAAGCCGAATGGGAAATACATCCCTCATGCTTCGGGGATCCGACGTCCACCCAGTGGACATCGGACTTTCTCACCAACAACCATCTCAAGACCTTGCTTACGCCGTTCGGGGATCGATATTACCCGAGGCTAGTGAAATTGTTTTATCAAACCCTTAACATGAAGGTCGATGAGGACGCCATACTCGTTACCATCGATGGTAATGAGCTAATTTTCAGATGTGCCGACATTTCCTCAATCATGAAATGTCCCCACATCTACACCCCTAGCCCACTCATCCTACCACCTTTTTCTGGGAACGTAGATTTCCCAACGATCATCTCCGACATCACTGGCGGCATGTCCGCCTCGGGACAATCTATTACCCGATCACAACTACCGTCGCGCATGTGGCTTTTAGATATTATCTTTAAAAAGAATCTACACCCAACCGGCCATGATCAAAAACGCCGAGATGCGTTTCTGCGAGCCCTACACACCGCATTTCACAATAGGTGGATCAACGCACCTATGGTCATCATAAAAGGCATGGCGCATGCCTACAAAAGAAATGTAAGGGGTGTTGTCCCTCCACCCATCAACCGACATCAGATGCTCGGTTGATTTCCCGACTCTTAGACTCACGGAATGGGAAGGGAGGATTTAGGATCCGGGAGGACGAGTTGTTCCTCACTGATAATGTCGTCCCATACCTCGCCCAAGACTGGAGCCGAAACCTTAAGAGCCTGCAAACTAGTGTCAACAAGAAGAGAGACCGACAGGTCTCCCGATCAGCCACCCATCAAGCACCGGTAGGACCGACCACTTCCTCTACCTTAGTTCCATAGCCCATACCCACTACCGACGTGGGCATGATGAGGGAGATCCTTCAGCAAGGGCGGGAGATCAGGTTACATCAGAGGTTCCAGGAAGCGCTACTTATCGACCGATCTTACATGCCAGAGGTGCCATGAGGGACGCTATTTTTGGAGCGTCAAGCTCCGGCCCGGCTACGAGGAGTGCCACTGCAGGTACCACAGCTGTCACGGTGGACGATGAGGATGAGGATGGCGACGACGACGAGGACGAGGACGACGACGACGACTACGAGGAGGATGAGGACTAGATAGTAACGAAAATTTTGAACACAGTATATTTAATATTTTGAGGCAGTTGTAAAGAGGTGGGTTCTTGGTCAAAATCTTTTCAAACTATCGTGACATGAATGTCACAAAGTTGTTTTTTTGTTGTGAATGATAAATATATATATGGAAGGAGTATAAAGATAATGACCCCTGTCATTTATGTGAAAAAATTTGTTGGCATGGCCAACGCTTGTTGCTGCGAAATGCGACAACCGTTGAATTACTATTTTTGATATGCGAGTCGTATGACAGAAGTGATACCTGTTTAAGAGAATAATATCGATTTTCGAGGACGAAAATCTTATAAGTTGGAGTGATTGTCACAACCCCAGATTTTTGAGATGAGTGCACGACATGCTTTACACATAGGTACATGTGTTTCACAAGGAGACCAAAACGAACCAAAAATACTAAGTGTGTATGTGGGAAACACACTAGCATATCCCTAACTTATAGATATAAAAGTGAAAGAGAGAGAGGAACCCTTACATAATTCTATTCTAACCTAAATAGAGAGAGAAGGAGAATATAGAGAGAAAGAAGAGAAGAGCCTAGTAGAGAACTAGGGTTCGTTGGGACTCAAGTCAGCAAAGGAGATTAGAGGAAGAGACTGGAAGAAAGAACCTTAGAGGCCTGTTGGCCTAGTAAAATTTCGAGTCGTGAATCGAACTTGCGCGTGAATCATCGTCAGAGGTACGTTAAAGACATGATAGATGCCTAGGAATGTTTTAAATTGTAGGAAGAATGTTGGCTGAATATTTCTTTTTATGAGATTAAGGTAACATGAAGGAAGGAAGCATGTTCTCGATCCGATCGAGGAAAAAAATCATCGTTCCTCGCCGGCGGTCTAAAAGCTCGCCGGCGAGGATGAATAGAAGAAAATATAACTCTGGGCTCGCTCGAGCGGTCCCCAAAACTAAAGGGAAGCTCGCTCGAGCGAGGGTCCACAATAATAATTCGAAAGCTCGATTTAACCGCTCGAGCGACCTCGATTTAACCGCTCGAGCGAGGTCAAGAGACCGCTCGAGCGAGGTCAAGTGACCGCTTGAGCGAGGATAAGTGGCCGCGCGAGCGAGGTCTGGTGACCACTCAGATCTTGGTTTTTTTTTTAATATAAGAAACGTGGGGGTCATACACCCCAATGACTTTAGATTGTTCTAAACCTATTTTTGAAATGTAGGTTTGTTGCATTATAACCCTCTACGAGCAGGCGTGCCTTGAGTTTCGTCGAGGTAGGGAATATTCTTGAAACATGTGCATTATCCCGTGAACTCATATGCGTAGTATAATCATTTTAAATAGTCATATATATTTCATGAACCCTTATGATAAGGGTGTGTGTGTGTGTTACAACGTGAAAATCTTGAGGCCCCCAGGGGACGAAAAATCATGTAGTTTCATCAAAGAGGGGTGCAACAGAAGTATGGGGCATCCCAGGGATGCAGATGAAAACAAACAGAGAAACGAAGGTAATGTGATAAGGCCTAATGTAATATAATTAGCACAATCACGGTGAATAACTATATGTAAAGCACATTGATATTTTTATTATTTAAGGTTGATTAGAATACCCCACCGACGTGGCGGGATACCCACGACTGACTCGGCAGGATATCCGTGACCGGTACGGCAGCCAATCCATACATTTATAACACATCCCAGGGATGTAGATTGAGAATAGACCCGCCACCTATGAGAAAGGGGCTTGGGCAGTATCCCCAGGGGATACGTATAGTAATAACTGTCTAGTTAGACGACGATGGTGGGTATTCCATCGGGGCTCGATGCTATATTGCTCGGGGACTACTTAAGTTAAGATTTAAATGATTAGACCAAATTTCACAACTAAACAAATAAGGAGATTAAACGAAACCATGCTAAGTAACGACCAAAATCATTGGGTATTTCCTGTTATTCAAATTGTTGTCCATAAGCGATTACCTTATAATTCCATGCTTGTTAAATTACTGACATATGTGTGAAGGTAGATCTATATGTTCTTTTTGTTTTCCCTACGGAGCTAGGATGTAGCTCACCCCCCTTAGACTATACGTCGCAGGTCCAGGACTAGCGACAGCAAGGACTTCGGAAGAAGCTGATCCAAGGGCTTCGATTTTCGTGCCCACAGAAGAGTCAGAACCTCCTCCTGAGGAATTCTTCTAGGAAACCCGCTGCATATTTTGAGAGTGAGTTGAGAGAGTGCTATGTATGGCTTGGTATATCAAGTCTCTTTTCTTTTGAATGTTTTAATTTCCATTTCTTGATAGAACGCCTAGGATGAACTGTTATTACCAACCATTTGGGTAAGTTCTTATGTCCATGAAATGGCATGGGACAAGGACTGCCTTGCGACACCTTGATTATTTTATTGAGTTTTGTAGCTATGAGTGCTTCAATTAAAATTTTGGATTGTATATACCAATGTTTCGTAAGGAACCCGGGGCACGGCCTTGAAGGCCGTGCTGATGGCACGGATTTCGAGGTTCCGAAATTCGGGCTGTCACGGTAAGAGGACGAGTTACCTTTTATAGTTCATGAACATTACAGCACAAATTACACTTGAAGCCAAGGTGTTATTTTCTGCTATAACATTGATGGAGAGATGCAGTTCACATACTCTTTATTGTTTGAATGAAAGTTTTATCATATTTATTTACTTATTAAGTAATAAATAATATAAGAGAATCGGAGAAATACAACGGCTAGAAGGCTGCACCTAATGCCAAATCACAAGCCATGTGGCATGTGACACTCATAAGTCAGAATAACACCTGTTTTGAGTTGTCCATCCACATGACATGTGGTTAAGAAAAGAAAAAAATTGAGACTTTTTTCGTTCAAAAGATAAGGTGACACCACAAGTGAGTGGCCTTTATTGGTCTATATTGATTTTTTTTAATCACTTTTGCCTAATCCTGTACCAACACTCTGAATTTTTTGGATTGTGTGTAGAACTTCTTTCCTTAAATAGCTAACTTTTTCATCTTGTCCTCCAATTTTATGCTAGTGCTAGCATTACCCAGGCTTATATGACCTTTCCATAGCTGAGGTATTTTTTGTTCATTAGCTGAAGTTCATGGCACCCTACATATCGCGCCTCGCCATCGCTTACTTGCCTCGCCTGAGTCTTGGCAAAATCATAGACAAAATCATGGCACCCTACATATCACCCTATATATATATATTAAATGGTCTCCCACTCGAGTCACTCCGGCCTCTTAGAGCACCGACTAAGTCCCTTCACATGTCTTCACAAGCAAGGTATAAAAAATTGTCCGATATCCCAACCTGTAGCCGTAGCATAGCATCGGCCGATATGTATCGTATCCTCACGAGACGAGACTATTTTTTTTTTCAAATAAATTAGAGATACTACGACACGATCGTAGGTAGTATCGGCCAAGTTGTATCGGTCTTGGGCAAATCGACATTTGAGATCGATACCGATTTTGATACCTTGTTCACATGTACCCTTCAGTAGAGATAAATATTATAAATCCCTCCAAGTAGCCAACAGGGGTGAGATTAGAACATTGAATCTCCCCTTCTTAAGGCATGGTCTTGGCCATTGTGCCAGCCCCTCCCCTCGTTGGTTAATTTCGGCCATATCCGATATATATCAGTCAATATTTACCAGGTTAGGCACCCTATAATATTATATCCATACCCAAATATTAGGTCAAATTGGTCAAATATCAGCCGATATGTATCCAATAGGATACGACGCAATATTGAAAATGTCCTTGGGACAAATTTTTTTATTATTGTAAGTTATATATTTATTTTTTATAATTTTAAAAATAAACAAGAAGTACTTTCATATCAGCTGATTTGGCCGATACATATTTGATACGTATGGGCTTGAGACCTGGCTGATAATGCCGATATGTATCGTCTTTTTTGTTTTCCTTGACGAAGAATATAAGTAAATAGTAAATTAGTCCATGATTGCCAAGACTCAGGGCAAGGGCATGCTAATATGTAGGACTCCATAGACAAAATCATTATTGATCATTCATGATGTTAGCGGAATCATCAAGCCCTGCAGGTGTAAAAGAGTTGATCTAATTACCAATTTGGGTTTGAATTAATTTTGGTTTTTGAAATCCCATCTGGATTCTTAATTTCTTATGCTTTTTTGTTTTAATTTTTGTAGAACGACTTTGCTTTTAGGTCCCCCAGGCTCTGGAAAGACCACTCTGCTGTTATCTTTGGCAGGAAAGCTTGATCCAAAACTACAGGTAAATGCTATTTCTTTTTCCTGAATCCCCTTTCAGTTGTTTAGTTGTAAGGTTATCTTGATCTTCTAAACATAGTAACCAAGTACAGATTTAATAAATGAGTCGGATGATGAGAGTTTGAGGAGGTGGAAGGAGCACCATTTGGGTAGTGTTGATATAGCTACTGTTGGAGGTATTTATCGCGTGAGTCCTAAAGTACTAAAATGCCCCCACACAGTGGCATTGTGGTAAATAAATGAAGGGCAAAAACAGCCCTTTTTGCTTTTGCGGTGGCAAACTTGTAATTTTTTTTATAATTATAAGTTTGCTACCACAAACTTGTAATTATGAAGTTACTTCTTGCATTGCTGTCAAAGTTTCGGGCCAGGCTTTTGGTAGGCACAATTATTATCGACCATAAAACTAGTTCTGAACTCTGCTCCACTACAAATTAGGCCTGGCTTTGATCGGGTACAAATTGGGTTGAGCTACTTAAACTAAACTGACCAACAGGGGTTGGTGCCAATCCTATCTTTTCCCCTTACTAATATTGGGCTTGGCCGGATTGGACTTTTGGTAGGGCTGAACTCTTGCCTGAACATTTGTAAAATTGGGCCAAACTCAGCTCGTCTACAAATCGGACTGGACTTGGCCTGTATACATTTGTAAAATTTAAGCCCAAACCGGGCTGGGATCCAAGCCTCGGCAATTGACAACCCCCTACTTCTTAAGGACAGAACAAGATATGCTTAGAAAGCAAAATAGAACTCTTATTTATTTTCAGGAACATTATAATGTACACTAAAAAGCAATCACTCCAAACTGCAATATTCTGAATGTCGTGACATGCCAAAAACAACAACAGAAATAGCTATGTCAGTGAGATCTTTGAGTGAAGAATCTCCGGCATCACAGTACCCTCAAAGATGCATTCGTTGGATTTCAAATCCTCTCTTTATGAAAACCGATAGTCTTGGATTCAAATCCTCTCTTTATCATAAAATTTTTTTTTTTAAGACAGGAGTTAGATCAACCATTCAATTCGCTTCTCACGTCTGAATCAAATGGAGTTGAACTGTGAACTAATTCGCAATTTATTAGGTGAATGACTGAATTTAGTAACATCTAAGATTGAAAATTGCACTTTATATATCATGAAACAGAGTATGTAAGTCCTACTAGAGCCTCATAACCTGCAGGTTAGAATATAAGGGCATGGATCCCAACCTCTATAAAATTACATATAACAATTGTTCTCTATATCCAACTTTATGACAAATTATAACATGTGAGTTTTAGAGCTCAGTTTAAAAGGAATGTGCTTTGACGAGGATGTATACGATGATAATTGCTCATGAAGGGATTAAGTCAGACTTGATGCTCGAAATCGATTGGTTCGTTTTCCTTTCCTTGCTCAAAGGATGAGGGCTAACTTCTCACTCGCTCCTTTCAGTCTACTTTCTCGAGTCAGGGGCCACGTTTAACTTCGATGGCTGGGACAGGCAGATTCAAAAGGGCAAGTACCCTCAAACCTCAACCTTACTGATAGAAACTTAAAAAAAAAGGTTCATTTCCACTTCCAAACATAGTGATTGGCTGCTACTTAGAGTCCCTTTTTCCTCTATTTCTTATACTTGTTTCAAGTAAATGTTGGAATATACAGCTCATTTATGTACTTATATTTTTTTATATTCATGATGAAAAATGTGATAGAATTGAGAGCGCTTTGTCGTACCCTCTTGGCTGATGTTACATTTCCATTATAGTGTTCTTTGCGAAGATGAACAGCAAGCAGTGGCTGTGAAGAGTTAGTTGCAGCAGATTGCTCGACCCATGTACAGCAACCCGCCTGTTCATGGTGCACTTGTTGTGTCAACAATCCTTAGTGATCCAAACTTGAAGAATTTGTGGCTGAAGGAGGTTAAGGTAATCTGCTCATTAAATTTAGTTATTATCTTGTTTTTTTAGGAAAATGAAACCTAAAAATTTATGATGAATGCCAAGTTAAATAATTTTTTTTTTCATAAAAGGATATTTGTAAAATTCCATAACCAAAATGGTTACCAAAAGCTGGATTTTTTAATCTCTAAAGTATATTAGGCTACAGGTTTCGTTATATCCTAGCTTATATAATAAAGTTTAGCATGAAAACAGAATGATAGCTAAATTATTGGTATTTGATGTGTGAAAAGCATGAAAGACTTTTAAAGAAAAGGCAATTTCCGAAAAACCTGAAATTAGTAAGACTTGATAGATAACTAGTAAGACTGATTGTTTCAACAAAAAAAATTCAGCCAAATTATAGTTCAATGCGTGTAGAATAGATATGCATGCCTTCAAGCTCTTACAGTAACATAGTATCAAAACTTAGGTTCTAAAACCTAGGTGTATCTGCAATTGTGCCATCGGATATTGAAGATTAAATCTAATTTTTTTTAACAAACCTGGTTTATTATAGAGAGGACCTGGGCAAGCGTAAATGTACATTTTACATTTATGAAGACATGTAAATGTTTACATTCCTAGTGATTGGTTAGATACGCTAGGAATTTTTTCTTCAACTCTTCTCTTCGGTGACATTAGGAAATAATGGGTTTTTGTTACTTTGCGCCCACATTTGTAGCTGCTTCACCATTTTACTGTGAAAGCATGTTGTTGGATTGCTGTGATTAAATACATGAGCACTATAGTGATGTGTGGTTTGCAAGGAAGCTGGTTGTATGATGAACCATTTATTTCTTCAGTGTTTGGATGGAAGCTGGTTTGATTGCTGTGATTAAATACATGAGCACTATCTAGTTGCATTTACTTTTAAGTCCCAAAATGAAACTTATGCACACTTATATAATATTATTCTAATATTGCATATTTAGTCTAGAGTTTTCCCTTAGGTATTTCCTTTTGTGGTTATCCTGCAGTCTGATTTTAAAGCTGAGTTATATGCATATTAGATGCTCTCAATTTTATTTATGTAAATGTTTTTCATTAATTCTGATCACACACCAGATGGAAATTGCTTAGTAGTTCAGTTTGATTTCAAGTTTGTCATGCAGTATGCTGCTGATTTACATTGACTATTTGTTATGATTAGAACCAAAATTGTGATGGATGGAGTTATAATCAGACACAATTAAAAGCATGTTATCATTGCCATACACTTTGAACTAGGCTTTGCTGTCTCAAGCTATAGATTAGTGGTGTGGAGCTCTTTGTCTAAGCTGTTAGGCTGTGAAGTTCATTCTCTAGCTCATCTTTTGTTGCCTTTGGATGTACAAGCCATGTGTATCTTAGTCCAACTAGGTCTCAAGCCATCTTTCACTACTTGTGGATCTAGATAATCTTTCTTGAATTGTGTTTGATGGTATTATTATTATGTAAAAAAGATGGTGGAATACCTTTCAGTAAAATCCATATTTACTTTGAAAGGGCATTTTTTTTCATTTGTGGTCTAATGTCTGAAATGGGTTTCTTGATTCATTCAATATGGTCAACAACAATTAACTGCCCAATGCCCATCTGTGCTTGCCCAATTTCAGTTATTTTTTTTTCAATTGCTAAAACCCATGTTTACTTTCAAATGTCAATTTTCATTTGTTGTCGAATATCTGAAATGGGTCTCTTGATTTCATTCAATATAGTCAACAACCGACTGCCCATCTGTTCTTGCCCAATTTCATTTGATCTCGAATTTATGAAATGGGTCTCCTGATTTCATTCAATATATCAACAAGAGACTTCCCATTTGTTCTTACCCAATATCATTTGATCTCGAATTTATGAAATGGGTCTCCTAATACCATTCAATATATTAAAAACAAGTGACTAGCCATCTGTTCTTGCCCAATTTCAGTTATGTTTTTCCCAATCCCAAAAACAATGTTTCCTTTGAAATGTCTATCTTTTTTCAATTAATCATAGAATTTCTGAAATGGGTCTCTTGATTTCATTCAATATAGTCAATGATGAGTTGAAATGGGTCTTTGAAATGGATGCACATATAGCAACAAAAGAACTTGATTTGCAGTACATGAAGGTATGCACTGATTCAAGCATATTAATTTTTATTTTGAAGTTGGGTTTGTCTCTTTCAGCTGTATGGATGTTAAATACTAAAATTGAAGCTGGATTGGTTTCCAAAATAATTTAACGGGTTGTCTAGAGTCTGGACTCTGTGTTTTTAGAAAATGCAACTTGTTTCAGCATCTTCAATGTACTTTCTTAATGCTGTAGCAAGAATGGAGCGAAGTTCATTGCCGCTAATTTACTAAATTTTCATTCAAAAATCGTTTATCAAGAACGCAATGAACTTTTAAAGTGTAGGATTTCATTTTCTCGGTAGATGTTTGAGCTGGATACTTGAATTTCCATTCAAGAAATTTAATGCCAAATGTGGTTTATGAGTTCCCCTTTTGAACTGTACTTGTGCATGGGCCACAAAATTTTCACCAGGGGTCCATAACTGTTCTAACAATATTCAATAATCACTTAGGATAAGTATAAGAAGCATGTATAGTGCTATTTATGAGGTGTTTTGGGTAACCTAGATTACCTTCATGGAGTTGACAGGAGATTCAATTGAGCTGCATTAACACAATACACTAATAGTTTTAACCAATGTTCAAAACTTGCCCAGTCACGTTGAAACTTGGATGACTTGACTCAATTTGGAAGGGCTCCAAGTGCAACTCAGGCCCCGAATTTTATCATAACATATTGAGTTAATGATCTCCTCGTCTGCTGATTTTTCATAAAATCCTTGAGGGTCTACATTAGCTTAGTTGAATCAATCCCAGAAACTTGAAGACCAATTTTCTTGAGTTTTAAATACTCTACTTTTGACTATTGGATGGACTCGGCGATCAGAAATCAGTAAGAATACTTGGCACAAACTTGACGAATTCTGATGAGCATTGAAAATTTGAAAGACTCAGTTGAGTCTCAAAAGATTTAGAAACAGATTTGACATACGTTCATAGACTTCCATGGAAGAAAGACAACAAATTTACTCGGATAAGTAAACTCATTGCTCAACCTTTACCAGTGCAATCTTTTGGGGGCTTTTTCTTTTGAGTGTGATCCTGTTCGTATTGCTTTGACAAAACAGGGTTACATAGTTCTTGTTGTAGAACAGACAGAAACACCTGACCAGCTCGAAATTCTTCACAAAGAGATGGGGTCAAAAGATAAGGTTAGTAGTATATACTTTTGACTCAATCATCAATCATTTCCTTTTTCACTTTATATGTTTGTAGAGATATTTTACTACAACGGGTTTGAGTTAAATTATTTTAAATGCTTCTTTTTATTTTTAAAATTTTTGTGTTACGATTATAAACTTTGCTAGTTACTTTCAGATACTATTTTCTTATTTATATGGGCTTTTTGTAGTATATTGGAATTACACCAGTGTCTGATATTTTCCTCTGTCTTCAAAGGTTGTGAAACGTGAAATATGTGCCGTGGTTACTAAAGGAACACTGACTGAAGGGGAGATGCTGTCTATGAACACTGATGCTGCTGACATGATGCCATTGACCAAAAGGTGCCAGATTTCTGGAAACCAAGAAGATCGTGTAGTTTTGGGTATTTGTGTGGTTGATGTTTCTACTAGCAGGTTTATGCTTGGACAGGTATGGCAGGTTACATATCCTCCTCTCTCTGTGCCTTTAAATTCACCCACCGAATCTGAGTTCACCTACATTGAAAACTCATTGACTGCTTTGAATCAGACGATGGAGATCATTTTTCATCCCAATATTTCACACTATGGATCTTGAGATCATGGACTTACGAATAGACGGTCAGTTTCTGATTTCGTGTGGCATACATCCCAAAAAAGTGGCCTTAACATCACGTGCAACCTGATCTTAAAGTCATTTTTTTGGGATGTGTGCCATGTGAAATAAAAAAACTGACGGTCTGATGGTATGCCCATGATCTCAGGATCCATCGTGTGAAAGATTGAGATGAAAAACGTTCTCCATCATCTGTTTCAACGAAGATTTAGCATGGGTGAACTCAAAGATTCGGTGGAAACACTTCTCATTGTGAACACGCTGTAAATGGTTCAAAGTGCATACCCGATGTCATATCTGAACTTGTGAATGCGGGCGAGAATGGCAACTCTGCTCTATCTGCTTTTGGAGGCTGCCTTTTTTATCTACGGCAAGCTTTCCTGGATAAAAAATTGCTTAGATTTGCTGAGCTTGAGTTGCTTCCATGCTTGTGGTTCTGTAGTACCCATCAAAATTTGTATATGATGCTTGATGCAGCTGCGCCAGGGAATCTCGAGATATTTGAAAACAACAGAAATGGAGGTCCCCTTCAGGTAATCGCAACATATTTACCATACACTTTTCAGTTTTCATTTTTCTGATCCGACTTTCTCCGAAGTTGGTTTCACTTGTCAATGTAGGACCCTGTATTCAAAACTGAATCACTGTGTGACACCTTTTGGGAAAAGGTTACTGAAAAATTGGCTCGCAAGATCATATACCATTCAAAGTCAATTATAGAACGCCAAGAGGCTGTAGCATTTTTTTTTCAAATAAAAAGTTCATATTCATAACATAATTTTCTTTTACTTGATAATTAGAAGTGTAAAATGCAGGGAACTCATGGGGTTAAGATGAAATAGCTTCCATTTATGGTAATTTTGTGTACAGTTATGTTGTTAATTATATATAGGACAACAAGCTATCAACATCATCATACTAAGGTATATAAATTATTGTCAAGCAATTTGAGTACTTTAAGGATTCAATTTTTCCCTTTTTGTTAGTTTAACATGAAGCTTTGTGAACTTTTGGATGGAAGAGAGATTCATTGTCAATGTGAGGTCGTTGTTTAGGGATCAATTTTTCTATGTCCGGTGTCTTTTGTTTTCATGCCATGATGCCTGCTCGTTCCTGTGTAATAATTGTGACAACCATAACCAAGTTTTTCTATGTTTGGGGTGTCTTTTTTCTATGTTTAAAGTAAGTATAAAATAGATTTAAAGTGACAACCAGTATTACATTTTGAAGTTATATATAGACCAGTTTTTAAAAACCAACATTGTTCCCAACTTGTAAAGATTCTGAAAGGCTCCAATTAATGCTTATGTTCCTTGTGCAGGATGCATTCCAAAAGCTGCTGAACAAAGAAGGAAGGAGGGCTGAATGGGAATACCCATTTGCTATAGTTGGGCATCAATGTATCTTTTATGTTGATGCAGATGTTGGATTTACAATCAGGAAAAAAAGACTAGATTAGTGAAAGTTGAATTCCCTCATCTTCTTTTCTTTTCTTCAAGCCTAATTTGTCAGATGTTGGTGCTACTACAGGCCCAACCCCGTGTTTTATGTAGTTAGTTTCAGTTTAGGCTTGGAATAATGGTGATATCAGTGAGCATGTAGCTAGGGTTGTCAATAGGCTGGGTCAGCCTGTTACCTGACCCATTCGACCTAGTTTTTTGAACCCGGGGCAACAGGCACATATACTTGACCCATCGAGTTGGTTGGGCTTGAAGCATCCGACTGACCTTAGGTAATTTGAGAAGCATCCGACTGACCAATAGCTTAAGGTAATTTGAGAAGCATGGTATAGAATTTTTCTTATTTTTCTGTCGGTTTTGTTATTTCTCTGCATATAGGAATTGCTGCAAAGTCAAATGCAACATATGCATCTAGCAATGTGGTGCTCGAAGATATGGGAGTTCATATCTAGCAGCAGGTTAGGTTCTTACTAGCTCAGTTTGTCACTTATATTTTTCATATTTTAGGAAAATGAATTGCATGAGTTAATGCACCATAGCCTAGACTTTAATGATGTTCTTCTTTTGATTTCAGGCGACTGATTTCAAGCTCACCTCAAACGGATCACCAGGGGTCGGGGACACTTGACAATAGAGGCGAAGCAAATTTATTTATTTTTTATTTTGAAAATGGGTCATGGTATTCTGAGATTGTTAACTCTCTTTTTTTTCTTCTTTTTCTTTGAATAAAAGGATTGGACATGTAGAATTTAAAATATTTGGCTAATTTGAAAGGTTGGATCATAGGTTGAAATGAACCATTTTATTTGAATAAAAGAATTGGACATTTATTTTTTTTATTAATGGCATTAAATGATTTGCATTTGAGTTGAATGAATGTGTTTAAATATGAGATTAATAAAAAAAATTTCTTTATATAATTTTTTTAAAGCATTAAAAAAATTGCATTAAAAAAAGCATTAAAAAAAATATAAAAAATTGCATTAAAAAAAACATTAAAAAATTGTATTAAAAAAAGCATAAAAAAAATTGCATAAAAAATCATTGATGTAATTTTTATTTTTTTTTAAAAAGTATTTTTTACAAAAAAGATTTGCATAAAAAAATCATTGCCAAAAGCAATGATTTTTTCTATGACTGTTAAGAGCAGTCGTTATTGAAGTTCATAAACCACTGTCTTGTATAGTGGTAAAAAAAAATCACTCCTTTTTTTATAACTGTTTAGGGTGGTGGTTTTTTTGAAAAAAAACCACTGTGGTTTTTTTGGCTTTTTCACGTAGTGGGGATCGGGTCCAATCATGAGGGACCGAGACCCAATACAAAGATGACTCAGTTTCAAGTCGGCATGGATCCGGACCAAATTCGAGTGACTCAAACCTGATTTCCAAGCGGGACAAAGATTTGGAGCCAATCTGGACATTTGGGTCCAATATCTCAGTCAAATTCAATCATATTGGGTCAAGTTGGGTCCAGGTTGAGCACGTTGGTGTGTGTAGTTACTTAATGTTGTTGGTGTGTAGAGAATTAGTGATGTGTATAGTGTTATGACTGCAATCTTGTAATTTATTCCCTCTCCTTTAATGTAAAGGCTAGTGGGGCTATTTTCTTATCTAAGACCTTTGCCTTCTCACCTCTATTCTTCTTCAGATCCCTTTCTTCTCAATCCTGTCATCTCACACTACAAAAAATAAGATTATGAGCGGCAGTTTTTATAATAAAAAACTGTTGCTATTAGTCCTGTCGCTATAAAAAACTGCCAATATAAGTTTTGCTGCTACTAAAAATTGCCTTAACAGCAAGTGCCACTAAAATATCTTATATTTGTAGTGTCATCACCACAAATAAGCAACTCTAAGTTGGTATCAGAGCTTGAAGACAACTGGACCCGTGTCTTGTTTGTACTTAAACGGAACAAAACTATGATCGATATTTTCATGCTGAGCAAGCTAACCTGTTTGTTTTGTTACCTACAGACAAGCTTGTGGTCTCTACCTCCTGCTCGCTCCAACACACTTCTGTCGATCTGATAAATGAGACAAAGCTGGACAGTGAAATCAAGTCGTGGTTGGCATTTGCTGCACAGAAAGTCGTTGAAGTGAATGCCTTGGCCAAGGCATTGGCTGGTCAAAAGGACGAGGTATGACTTTGCTTTTTTGCATCTCTCACTTAAGTATTTTCATATGCTTCATTTTTATTAGATTTCCTTTCGCATTCTCTATTATTAAATAACATTTCATTTATTTATTTTTTGATCAGTAGCATTTTTTCATTAGGAGCAGCATAGTCCCATATTTTCAATGGAGGTTTCCATCATCTGATTCTTCATTGGACCAATGTGAGAAATCCGCAAATTGTTTCTGTAGTAATCAATCATAAAGTTGTCGGCTGGTTGATATCAATCAATATTGATAGTTATCGGCTGGTACTTGGGAGATTCCAGTACACATATTTATAGGTATCTGCCAAACGGTTAATTGTGGGGCATAAAGTTTATTCCATCAACACTCCATCATTGATAGAGTTTACACTTGGATTAGAGTCTAGATCCAACTGTTTAAGATGTAACCCTTTTCCCTTTCTTACAGTATAGCTTGCATGCATCGATAAATATTGGTAGGATTGCTTGATTTCTGCAGGAACATGTTGAAGGTATACGAAGTTTGATGACCTTAAATTGGATTGGAGAGGAAACCTTGTAGGCATTTGACATTCGCTGCAGATTTTAAACTCCTGTAATGATGGATTTAATCGCAAATATGATTGGTGTCGGGTGTGTATTGAAAAATGGCGTTGATGGGCCTCATTGTGCAGAAATTTGTTTCTTTCATTTGTCTTGGGATGCTCTAAGCCGGTACATATCAGCACACAAAAATTTTCTTACCTGCTATATATACATGTGTGAACTATGCAATGGTCTTTTCCAAACCCAATTCCATCTCTTGTTATCCATTACTTTTTCCCGAACCAAATTCCATGCAGAATTAAACGAGAAATTCCCAGCTTTATTCATCTTCCATATAATTTTATCTGAACTATTTAACGGGGGACTTCCAACGTCATGATCTCTTCCATCACCTCTTCCCCACATTTTTCTTTGATCAAATCAACATTCCACTAACCCTCTTTAATTTCCCAACACATCACAATATCCTTAATAACTGGTATATTAAATTGGTTTAATAGTGGACCGATTCCATTCTAGTTATGTTGTAGCAGCATAGTATATTCCCCACCATTAATTTTCCACACCATGTTTTCAATAGTAACTTTTAACCATGCTCTCAAAGATTTCCATATTTTAGAGTCCAAGGAAGAAGATGGAGCATTATATGTACAATCCTAAGGGAAATATTTGTTGAAGCAAATATTTTATCAGGGAGAGTTTTTCTGTTTATATATATATATATATATATATATATATATATATATATATATATATATATACTAGTGGCCATGCTCGTGCGATGCACATGTAGGACGTTTGTTCAAAAGATGTATAATAAATACAGCCAAAAGACTTAACCATTGGTGATCACTCATAGATGTGTGTCCAAAGGTAAAAATCTGATCGATGGTGATGGATTACTTGTCACACAATGTTTGACCTCTTAGGTTTGTAAGACTTTTTGTCACCATCATGACCCAAAAAACAGTATTGCTCATTTAGGAAATAGTTTTGCCAAGTAATTAAGTTTGACAAATTGGTTTGTCATTATTGGACCCACGGTCGTCCGTAGTACACTCACGGACGTCCGTTGTCATGGACGACCGTGAGTGATTCACGGACGTCCGTGACCCTAAAACATATAAATTTTAGGTAGTTCGGGCAGTTTGGTAACTGATCCGAAAATCTTCATTCTAAAATTTTTTTTGTCCAAAATTTTGTCATTGAGATTACTTTTCATCTTTTGATTTCATTCTTTAATCTCTTTAATGCTTATGGGTCTTTATGATTTCATGTTTGAGAGTGTGAGACTTGTGTGAGACAAGTGAACCTTCGCAAGAAACGTAGGCTGATGGAAATGTTCACTATGGATAATATGATGGAGAAAGGTTGTCATGTTTGGTGATTGGAGTGCTAGGGCATATCATTCCAAAGAAGCACTGTAAAGTTTTTTTTTGTTCATAGTGAATTTCTTTGTGGATCTGAGATAAATCCCGTGGTTTTTGCCTGTGATGGGTTTTCCACGTTAAAAATGTCTTGCGTACTTATTTTGATTGTGTGATGATTGTGAGTAGATTTTAATTGATAAATTTAATAGATTATATTAAAAATCCTAAATATCCCAAATTTTCAATTGGTATCAGAGTCTGGTCACTTGGTAAATTTTAGCAAATTAAGTGTTATGTCTAATTTGGGATATCACGATCTTCCTAGAGAAGGTGCGTCTACTGCTAGACCCCCTCTGTTTGATGGCTCTAATTATCCTTACTGGAAGGCAAGGATGAGAGCATTTTTAAGTTCACTTGATCCTCACATTTGGTATTCTATTGAGGACGGATAGTTGCTACCAACTACGACCTCTGTTGTCGATAATATACCACATACCACTATCAAACCTAGATCTTTATGGACGGATCAGGAATATGATAATCTTGGTTATAATTCCAAGGCCCTTAATGCTTTATTTGGAGCAGTTACTGCTTCTGAGTTTCGTCGAATAAGTACTTGCACCATAGCCAAAGATACATGGAAAATTCTTGAAACCACTTATGAAGGGACTCCTCAAGTAAAGATTTCCAAACTTCAAATGCTCACTTCTCAATTTGAAAATCTTCGCATGGATGACGATGAAAAGTTTTCTGATTTCTATATTCGCTTAAATGATATTGTAAATGGCTCATTTAATTTAGGAGAACCTGTTTCTAATACTAAAAATGTGCGAAAAATTCTAAGGTCTCTACCTAAAAGGTTCAGATCAAAAGTCAATGCTATTGTTGAATCTAAAGATGTTGACAATCTAAACTTAGATGAACTCGTTGGGTCATTACAAACTTATGAATATGAAATTCAAGATAATCATGTCACTAAAAGTGTTGCATTTAAATCATCAAATGTTGAGTCTGATTCTAGCAGTGACTCTGATAAATCAGATGAACTTGCTTTATTTGTTAAAAAATTTAAAAAATTCTATAAAAATAAGAAACAACCTTTTAAAAAATTTGAAAATTCTGAAAAATTTAAATTATTTGAGAAGAAACCTAAAAAGGATTTTCCTGACACTACTCAATGTTTTAAGTGTCATGGTTATGGACATTACGCTAATAAATGTCCTAGTAAGAAAAATGATAAAGGAAAATCCAAAGCCTTGACTGCTTCACATGAGATTGAAATATCAACTGAGTCATCTTCTGATGAATCTGAATCTAGTTCTTATGGGTTTAGAGCTTTTGTTGCTTCTATTATGGAAACTAATAATTCTCAAACTCCTTCTCATACTGAAACTGACTCTATTGATTCAATCTCATCTGCTAATGAAATTGATGGTGATGTATTGGATATGACAAATGCCTACAGTGAACTTTATCAAGAATCAATACATCTAACTAAAGAAAAAATTAAATTAATCAAAGAAGTGACTGAGTTAAAAAACATTATAAGAAATCTCCAAGAGAATGTAAATTGTTTCACTCCAAAATTTATAGAACAAGAAAATAAAGTAAATTCTCTTATTGAAATAAATGAAAATTTAAAAAGGGAACTTGTTTTTATTTCTGAAAAATATTCAAGCATTTACAAGACTAATGAGAAAATGGAAAAATTACTCAGTTTTGGTCAAAGAACAACAGACAAATCAGGTATTGGATATCATCATGTAGTAAATAAAAATCTAAAACCTGATATAACTCATGCTCCAAAATTTGTTAAAGAAATCAAATCACTCTCTACAAATTCTAGACAAAAGGGCAATAAATTCAGATCTTCCAATACTAGATTTTTTAATAGGAGAGTGCCAATCTACTATACTTGTGGATGGGAAGGGCATACTTATGTGTATTGTCCATTTGACTTTGAATACTCTTAATACTATGTTCCTCACTCCCAAACTTTTAAGAAAAATAAAGTCATTTCATTGAGTAGTTCACATAAATATAACAACAAGCATGTGATTCATAACAAATCAAATCTTAAATACAAATGTGTTTGGATTCGGAAATCTGATTTGACTGCTCAGGTTGCTCATATTTCACTAAAAGCAAGTGAATCATCTAAGTGGTTCCTTGATAGTGGCTGTTCTAGGCATATGACTGGTGAGAAATCATTCTTCTCTCATCTTAGTCCATGCTCAGAAGGAAATGTGACTTTCGGTAATGGAAGTTCTTGTAAAATTACTGGAAGAGGAACAATTAATGCTCCTGATTGTCCTAAACTAAAAGAAGTCCTTTATGTTGAAGGACTTAAGGCTAATCTCATTAGTATTAGCCATTTATATGATGATGGGATGAATATTAATTTTTCAAAAAATCTGTGCACTGTTGTTGATTCTAATGGCAAAATTGTTTTGAAGGAATTAGATCTACTGATAACTATTACACTTTTAGCGATCATCTCCAAAATAATTGTCTTATCACTAAAACAAATGAGATCAATATCTGGCATCAGAGGCTTGGTCACATGAATAAAAATTATCTTTACAAATTAACCTCTGATCAACTTGTTAAAGGTTTACCTAAATTAAGTAAACCAGATGGATCTATTTGTAGTGCTTGTCAAATGGGTAAACTGACCCGTGCTCCTCACAAGAAAGTAAATGTTCCTACTTCTTCTAGGATTCTTGAATTAATACATTTTGATCTTGTAGGTCCCATGAGAACAAGTAGTTTAGGAGGTAAGAAATATGTACTTGTTGTGGTTGATGATTTTTCTAGATATACTTGGGTTGCTTTTCTTAGAGAAAAATCTCAAGCTTTTGATGAATTTATTATCATTTCTAAGAGAACTCAAATTGAAAAAAATCTTTCTATAATTCGAATTCGAAGTGATCATGGTAAAGAATTTGAAAATTCATCTTTTGCGAAATATTGTGCATCAAATAGAATAAAGCATGAATTTTCTGCTCCTCAAACACCTCAACAAAATGGTGTGGTTGAGAGGAAAAATAGGGTCCTTCAAGAGATGGCTAGGGTTATGTTAAATGCTAATAATGTGGCTAAAAATCTGTGGGCTGAGGCTGTTAGTACTGCATGTTATATTTCAAATCGAGTATACCTTAGACCAAACACTACTAAGACTCCATATGAAATATGGAATGCTAAAAAACCTCAAGTTAGTTATTTTCGAGTTTTTGGTAGTGCATGTCACATTTTAAGAGATCGTGAATATCTTAGAAAATTTGATGCTAAAACTGACAATGATATTTTTCTTGGTTACTCATTGAACAGCAGAGCTTATAGGGTTTTTAATTTAAGAACTCTTACTGTCATTGAATCAGTTAATGTGGTTGTAGAAGATCAAAAATCAGATTCTTCTTCTGTTTTAAATAGAGATATTGACGATGAAGTTCTTATTGTTCCTATTAATTATGAAAAAATTAGACTTGATAACACTAATTTATCTTCTGACAATGAAAATTCTACACACACTACATCTAATATCACTGAAGATATCAGTGTAGATATTTGACACAACAATATCTCTGAAAATGAGTCTCGACATAGACCTTCCTATGCTCGTGATATGAGAAGTCACCCACCTTCTGCTATCATTGGTGACTTGTCCACTCAACTTCTTACTAGACGAAAATTTAAAAATCTGTCAAACCTTCTTTCTTATGTATGTTACACATCAAATCTTGAACCAAAAAATATTAAAGAAGCTCTTCTTGATGAGCATTGGGTTACTACGATGCAAGAAGAGCTCACTCAATTCAAAAGGAATGATGTGTGGGAACTTGTTTCTAGACCTTCAAACATTAGAATCATCGGTACAAAATGGATTTTTAAAAATAAAACTAATGAAGAAGGTAAAATCATTAGAAACAAAGCAAGATTGGTGGCTCAAGGATACACTCAAGTTGAAGGTATTGATTTTCATGAAACATTTGCTCCTGTAGCTAGGCTTGAGTCCATTCGCATAATCTTAGCAATGGCATGTCATTTAAAATTTAAATTATACCAAATGGATGTAAAGAGTGCATTTTTAAATGATTTTTTGACTGAGGAAGTGTATGTGGAACAACCCGAAGGATTTGAAGATCCACATCATTCTCATGATGTATTTAAACTTAAAAAGGCATTATATGGCTTGAAACAAGCACCTCGTGCTTGGTATGATAGACTCACAAAATACCTAATCACTAATGATTTTAAACGTGGTAGTGTGGATAAAACATTATTTTTGAAAGAAGAATCATCTAATTTAACTGTTGCTCAAATTTATGTTGATGACATTATCTTTGGATCCACATTAGACTTAAATGCTCATAAATTTCAAAGTCTAATGAGCAATGAATTTGAAATGAGTTTATTCTGTGAGTTAAATTGCTTCTTAGGTCTCCAAATAAAACAATGTTCCACTGGCATTTTCATTTCCCAATCTAAATATGCAAAAGAACTTGTTAAGAAATTTGGCTTGGAATCAAGTAAACCTGCCCGCACCCCTATGAGTACGTCAATGAAATTGACAAAAGATGTAAATGGTAAAACTGTAGGGGATACACTTTATAGAAGCATGATAGGTAGTCTTCTCTATCTTACTGCTAGTAGACCGGATATTGCTTACAGTGTGGGTATGTGCACTAGATTTCAGCCCAAAAGTCTCACCTAACTATTCTTAAACGATCATTCGTTATGTTAATGACACTAGAGTTAGGTCTCTGGTATCCTTTCGATACCACATCTCATATCATTGGTTTTTCCGATTCTGATTGGGCCGGTAACTCTGATGATCGTAAAAGCACGAGTGGTGGTTGTTTTTATATCGAAAATTGTCTTATTTCTTGGCTCAGCAAAAAACAAGCTTCAGTTTTTTTATCCACTGCTGAAGCGGAATATATTTCTGCTGGTAATGGGTGCACTCAACTCTTATGGATGAAGCAAATGTTGTCTGACTATGGGATTTCTCAAGGTGTAATGACCTTGTTTTGTGATAACACCAGTGCTATTTGTATTTCTGAAAATCCTGTACAACATTCTAGGACTAAACACATTGATATTCGACACCACTTCATACGTGATTTGGTGGAAGAAAAAATTATTCTCCTGAAGCACATACACACACAATTACAATTAGCAGATATTTTTACAAAACCGTTGGATTTTGATCGATTTGAATTTCTTCGAAAATCCATTGGTTTATGCTTCATCGATTAATCACTATTTCATCACTTGTATATATATTTATATATTTTTTCTTCGCACATATTTTTATATAATTATGTATGATACGTTCTAAAGTTTCATACGTGAACATGTGATAAAATTTTCTAAGAATGCATTTGTATTATTTTGAGTTACACTTAATTGGCTTTTATTCTGTATCATCAAGGTATTTTTTTATTATCGTTAGTATATAAAGGAATTTTTTATTAATAGTCATTGCAACAAGCTTATGTTCTGGGTAAATGTTGAATCTTGGCTTATTTATTCAAATAATGTTCTGTATTCTTCTGATTTTTCTTACAGTTTGCCTTTTCAACTCGAGTTAATAAGCCCGTGGAGTATTCTATACTTAATGCCCTAAGTCAACTGAATTAGGAGTCATTGGCCTAACCCTCACTAAATGAGTTGAATAGAAAGCAAGTAAATTTCAGATTGAATATTCAAATTTTCTTTCACTCTACCTTGTAGCCTAATTGACTTGAGCAAGTAAAATCGTTGGGATTTCTTCAAATCTATTGCCCTAAACTAACTAGTTGGGAGTCAATGTTTTAACGCTCATTAAAAAGGTCTTTTAGAAAGCTTAAAAAGGTGTGAGTATCATTTCTTTTATGGAGAACATTTAAAAAAAAAAAAAAAAGAGTCTCAATATTATTTGGACTATATGTTGTTGTTGCAATTAACTTTGATTTTTAAAATCTTCCTTTGTTAACTATTTTTTTTTGTAATGTAATACATATGATGTGTATAGAAAATAGTGAATTTTAAGCTACTCTTATTGCTTCATATGCATTTTAGGATGTTTTAACTCTTTCACATGAAATTTTATTACGTATTATAAAATTTTCTTTAAAAAAAAAAAAAAAAAAAAAAAAAAAAAAATTTCAAATAAATTTTCGTAAGTGTCACGGACGTCCGTGAATTCCACACGGACGTCCGTATTTACAACCCCAAACTAACAATTTTCTCCCGGCCGTCTGTGAATCACTACGGACGTCCGAATTTCTATAGGTTTTCTGACACTTTACCACGGACGTCCGTGAATCACTCCGGACGTCCGGAATATAAACAGTTTCCAATGTTCGAACGGTCTTTTTGCAGTTATTGCACTTGACAACTGTCATTCATTCACGGACGTCCGTGCATGTCTCTACGGACGTCCGTCGGTTCAATTTCCAAAGTCTATCTAAAGCGGTTAAATTTTGTTCCCACGGATCTCAAGGTCTTACGGATGTCCGTGATCTTCTTACGGACGTCCGTTCAAATTTTTTTATAAACCGGCTTTTTGAACCGTCTTCTTCATTTTTCACTCAAAATTTTTTTTTCACTCTGTGCTTCCCATTTCAACGAAAGATAAAGAATGTCTCTAAATAGGAAAAACTCTAAGAAATCTAAAGGTTCTTCCTCTTCTTCATCGCATGAACTTCAACGTTTTCCTTCTAAAAGCCATGAAGAACGTTTTCAACGTCTATTTCTTACTCGAAATCTCATATTCGAACGGGTTGTTCTTGACAAATTTCTCAGAGTTCATGATATGTATGAGATGTTTGCTTCTCTGGGTTGGCTTTCACTTCTTTCTCTAACGAGCTCGGCTTACACCGATGTGGTTCGGTGTTTTTATGCTAATCTCCTCAACGCCAAGATAGTAGAGAGTAGGATGGAGTGTTAAGCAGTGACTTACATTTTTGGTAAGCAAATCACTTTTTCTCCTTTACTTATCTCTGAAATCTTGGGCATTCCTTTAAATGAAAATGGGTATAGTTATCCTGTAGATGAAAGTCAAATTCAATCACTGTTTAGTCCTTCCACCGTCTATGACTCTGTGTGCAATGTACCGTCTTAACTCACTGGAATTGCATTGCACTATTCTTCCTTGAAAATGAAATTTCAATGGCTTCGCCACGTTCTTTTTGCCACTCTTACACCAAGAGCGGGAAATAAAGATCAAATGCATTGGGACATTATTTATCTAATGTTCCTGTTAGACAAAAATCGTCCTTTGTGTGTATCTTCAATTATTTTTGAATTAATCGTTCAACGCATGAGGGATGATACCTCTAAAATGTCTCTTCCTTTTCCTATAATCATTAGCAAGATTGTTGAGTCTCAAATGACTCTTCCTCCTTTTCTGGCTACTTCTAGAGCCATGACACCATTAGGTAAGTTAAAAAAAATTGGGAAAAGGGTTACACTAGATTTGGACGATGTTGAATTATTAGATGAAACGTCTGATGAGGATGAGGCAGAAGATTTTCCTGCTCAAGAAGATTTTCCTCAAGCGTGCTCACGCTTCCTCCACCAGCTCCTCCAGATTGGGTCAAGAGGGTCATTATTATGACCAACATTTTGATAGGATGCATACTGAGATGCAACATATGCATTCTAAAATTCAAAACTTATCTAATCGGATTGAAACTGGTTTCAATATCTATGGGGAGCAAATTTTTTCGTTACAAATGACAATGATTGACGGTTTTGAAGCGATGATGAATCGTTTTAACAATGTCTTCCCGCCTCCAAGAGCACACTTTCCGCCTCCTGAATGATGTTTATTTTGTTATAATGCTGTAATTCTGACAATATTATTTTGGTTTGAGGATACATTATATTTTCGTAATTTTGAAGAACTTTAGTAAATTTTTTTCTTCTTTTCATGTCTTAATCTTTTCAATTTTAATATGATGTTAAAAGTTTTCTTCATTTGTGCTTAACTTCAGAATTTATATTTGAATGTAGTTTCACTGGTTAAATGTACCCTTTGTCACATTATGATAAAAAGGGGGAGATACTCTTTATATTTCACTTGTGCTATTAATGTGTTCTATGGTTATTTCAACAGGTGAAGAGCTACAACTAAAAGATAAATTTCTAATATAGTGTTAAGGTTACACTTTTACTTGGCAAATAGTTAGGGGGAGCAAATAGAGTTGTAATTTCAGCATTTGCATTCTAGATTGATGTATAGGACTTACAAGAGAAATGAATGTATTGTATTTTCTATTTTTTCAATCCTTGTAAACTTTTTTTTTGTCATGATTGTGACAAAGGGGGAGATTGTAAGACTTTTTGTCACCATCATGACCCAAAAAATAGTATTGCTCCTTTAGGAAATAGTTTTGCCAAGTAATTAAGTTTGACAAATTGGTTTGTCATTATTGGACCCACGGTCGTCCGTAGTACACTCACGGACATCCGTTGTCACGGACGACCGTGAGTGATTCACAGACGTCCGTGACCCTAAAACATATAAATTTTAGGTAGTTCGGGCAGTTTGGTAACTGATCCGAAAATCTTCATTCTAAAATTTTTTTTGTCCAAAATTTTGTCATTGAGATTACTTTTCATCTTTTGATTTCATTCTTTAATCTCTTTGATGTTTATGGGTCTTTATGATTTCATGTTTGAGAGTGTAAGACTTGTGTGAGACAAGTGAACCTTCGCAAGAAACGTAGGTTGATGGAAATGTTCACTATGGATAGTATGATGGAGAAAGGCTGTCATGTTTGGTGATTGGAGTGCTAGAGCATATCATTCGAAAGAAGCACTGTAAAGTTTTTTTTTGTTCATAGTGAATTTCTTTTTGGATCTGAGATAGATCCCGTGGTTTTTGCCTGTGATGGGTTTTCCACGTTAAAAATGTCTTGAGTACTTATTTTGATTGTGTGATGATTATGGGTAGATTTTAATTGATAAATTTAATAGATTATATTAAAAATCCTAAATATCCCAAATTTTCAAGGTTTTTTAAATGAACAAGGATACCCTCACAATGAGTTCAAATGTTCAATAGAAGGTACATAACATGCCAATTTTGTATAAGGAAAGATATATATAATATAAAGATAATAAATTCACAGGACCTCAATTTGATTAACTTTTAAACAGACAATCAATCTCAAACTGACAACCTTGGTTTTGGGCCTTTTGGCACTGAAAATTTTGCACCCCAAATCAGTGAAAGATCAGAAAAGTGAACTTTCAATGATTTATATGCTCAGAAATAGCCGGAGGTTTGACCATTTGGACAAAAGGAGATTGAGCGACACCCTTATCGCTATAACTGGTTGTGTTCTGTGTTGAATCTATCCATGCTGAACTCTGACACTTGTCTGTGACGAATCAGAGTTAACAACACTGATTTTTAGTATACTTTGTAATTTGTTTGCTGCTTAAAATGTTATTATAGTTCAATGAACTTGCATGCTTGTTCTTGGGGGTTCCCACAAGTAGCTCATTCCTCTTATAGGAGGTAAATTTTCTCAAAGTGCTAATACTTTGTATTTTTTTGGTAGGTGTTGAGATATATACAATTAGTGAATACTTTTTTGGGGTCTTATATACAATTAATGTAGATAGGAATTTGAGAAGATGACGGAAAAGACACCAAATAATTTCAGGCTTGACTTTACCGTGAGCAGAGAATAGACAAATGACAAGGGAGGAGAGTTATGAGAGTTACTCAAAAAGGACAACACCTATATCTACATGTGTGGACTGAAAGGAATGGAGAAGGGGATTCATGACATCATGGTGTCTTTGGCTGCAAAAGACGGTAAGGAATAAATAAAATTGATGATGTTGTGGCCTAAATTGCATGGTTAGGAATTGAAATACTAGTCACCTGATTCCTTTTTCTTGGAATTCTCTGTGTTTCAAGGATTGACTGGATTGAATACAAAAGGTAGTTGAAGAAGGGAGGACAATGGAATGTTGAAGTATATTGATGCTTGCTTCTTTATACCACAGTCTCTTCTTTAAAGAATTTGTCCTATAATTTTTCTATGATGTGTAGATAGGTAACTTCCTCTTTTGTTATTTGTATGAATTTTTCAAGTCAACTATATAAGTTTCCTACAAGAGGGACCATATAATGTAGTTGTAGGCAATTTCAAGCTCTTGTATCTACGACTTAAAATGTATCTAACTCTATCCCATTTTTCTGTGCAAGTAACTTATTGTCCATATGCATTGTGGGTAGATACTTCAATTGTGTACTTTTCTCACAGTGTTTCTTAGGATGGATAAATGATTGCTTGATCATAATCACAGATTGATTGTATAAATTGGTCTAAAATGATCTTGTATGTGGGTGTGTCTGGTTATACCCTTAAATAAATGAAGTGGAGTGAAAAGTTAGTAGTGGTCACCTTTAAAAGCAAATATTCCATAAGCTTCTTCTTTATGCACTATGAACTTGGTTTTATCTGAGGTTGAGGCCACTACTAATTTATAGAAGCTCTTAATAAATAGTGCCCACCCATCTAGTGCTATGTTATGGACATGAAGAGGATCAGACCCATCATAGCTAATTACAGGATAATATTCATTTTTTACTAATTAATTTAGAGGCCCATCATAACTAGAATACACTCTAGATTAGCTAATTTTTTCATCACTTGCTTGTGGCTGATTTAGGTAAAGAATAATAGAAAGTTGGGCAACAGAGTAGGAGGGTGAAAAGAAAACATATATTTGGGTTTGCGTGAAGCTTAGGATTTCTGAAATATATATTTTGGTTTCTCAAATTAATGTATGTTTTTTTTTTTTAAATATATTTATAAAAATGACAGCCGAAAACCGTCATTTTTCTTCTCATCTATGACCATCGTTATATGAGAGAAAATTGAAAGTCATAATAGATTGTAAAAAAATTGGTTTGAGTGTTTTTTTTTTAAATTGACATAAAAAATAACAGCTCAAAATCGTCGTTTGTGATCGACAGCAGAAGGCAACCGTTATTTTGATGAAATAAACGATGGTCTAAATATGTCGTTGAAAAATACTACTGCTTTTTCTAGGACAGCTCACTCGACAGTTAAAAACTGTCATTTTTTTGGAAAACAATTATTTTGGGATGTTGTTCTTTTTGCATTTTCACGTAGTGTCAGTTCCTACGAGAAGTGCAGTGAGCACAAATATGTTTTGTCAATCGATTGTCATTTCAGTTGAGGGTCACGAGACAATGGTAGATCTTATCCTATTGGATATGCAAGGATTCGATGAGATCCTTGGCATGAAATGTCTATCCACTTACCATGCAAGTGTTGATTGTCTACAGAAAATAGTTACTTTCCGCCCTCCAAAAGGAAAGTCGGTCCGATTTCGTGTAACGATCCCCAGATTTAGCACTATAGTGATGAGAGTCTGGTCAGGTCATGTGTAAGTTTCCACCAAAACACCCTAAGGACCTCACTAGGTTAGGCCTTAAATCTTAGAAATTGGACTTCAAGCTAGACATAACCATATTAAATTAAACTATTAAACCACCTTATCTGTAATCAGTTTTCTATATACCAGCAGTGGTATATACTTTTGACACTAAGGCCAAAACCATTTGGCTATATCTATACAAGGCCAAGGCCAAAATCGGGTGGGTATTGTATAAATATCCCAGCCCAAGATTCAATTGTAAAATAAACAAACGGCTAGTGGATAAGCCTTTTGTTGGCTTTTCTGGTTTTAGGTTTTGTTTTATCTGTAGTATATACAGCTACCAAGTATGAGTTTTACATGGGAGCCTGCCTCTCCAAGCATATAAGCTGCTTAGCAGCTCGTTGAAGTACACGACTCCAATGAGTCATCGGAAGCCTCCATGTACGCAAAGTCAGTACCAACTCTATAAAACAATCTCTTCTTCGATTGATTCTGTTACAAACATGAAGAACATATGATCAAATTTAACCAACCATTACTCAATAATATCCTCTCATTTCTGATCTGTAGTGAGCTCGGCAAGCACGACCTCAATATACACCACTCACCAAAAAGGTTAGTTGTTTGTTGTTATTGTACAGAATATTTTATGTTAAGAATTGGAGCTCAAGTTGAGAGCAGATCTTTGCACTCTGGAACTTCATTGAAGATAACTTAGATATATATATATATATATATATATATATATATATAGATATATATAGAGATATATATATACAGAAATAGACAAGTATATGTATATATATATATATATATAAGCAAAAGGGAAGAACAACAGATCAAAACCATACAGAAGGAACCCCATCTGCACCTCGGCAAGCCAAAAATATACAGGCTTGCCGCGGTAACCTTATAGGGTTGCCGTGGTAACAAAGCCAGCTGAAGGGCTTGCCGCGGCAACCACTTGAGTGTTGCCGAGGTAACCTTCCCCAGCACAGAATTTTGAGCCGTGTTTGTGCATTCAGACCTTGGATCCAAGAGGGGTTCATATGCTTATCTAATTGGGTCTTGGCGCACTAATAACCATCTATAAATTACGGGCTCATCTATAAACTATGAGTGTTATTAAAAATCAATCCATTTTCTTAGATATGGTGCCACATGAAGCACTTAAACAATTTTGAAGAAATGGATTCGCATGATGTTATAAGATGACTAAAAGTGCATCGACGACAACACGTGTAAGATTCAACATACACAGGTAGGGAATCTGTGTTGGTATTTTAGAATGATATAAGAATGTCACTTAATTTTCATAGAAGCTTTGATAAGTATGCATGTATGCACTGATCAGCATAATAGAAGAAAAATCTGATTTTTTTTGTATTTGAACTGATAAGCTTGATTTGATAGGAAATAAATGGACTTGATTGGCCATTAAACTGATGTTAATATGAGCATCAATAGTATCTAGTACACATTGCATAAATCAGAAATGCATTCTTTTACTAGGCTATGAGCATGACTATGAACATAAATTAGTGTTTATAAATTAATGATATGATATATTGATAGCAGTTAAAGTACGTTACATCATGAAGCATACATGCAAATGCATATCCTTGATGATTCTATGTAATTCAATACTTAGAATTTTGTCAATCTCAATGTTCTTAATACGTTATTGCTCTAGTTAAATCAAGTGATTCCGCTAACTCGGGAGCTTGAGATTCTCGATCGAAGTGATCCCTCTAACTCGGGAGCTTGATAAGTGATCCTGCTAACTCGGGAGCTTGAGATTCTCGATCGAAGTGATCCCTCTAACTCGGGAGCTTGATAAGTGATCCTGCTAACTCGGGAGTTTGACCTTGTTGATTCCCTGTTTTTGCCAGCATGCATTCAGTTTCAGTTTGCCTCTCACACTTGTTATATCATGCATAAATACAGCATGTTATTCATATGTTATTTTATGTTTCTCTATGAAAAAGTGATACCTGTCAATATAAAATAACAATGCAATATTCTCTACTGAGCTTTGGATGATAGCTCATTCCTCGACTTAAATGTCTTAGCTGCAGACCCTGACCCGGAGCACGTAGCTGATCCTACTTACGTGCCTGACGAGGAAGAGGGAGAAGAAGAAGACGACGACGATGAGGAGGACGATTTCGCGGAAGAATTCTTCCCGAAATAGGTTTGTAGCTTGGGATCTGAGGGGATATGGGTTTAAGAAGGAGAGAAATGAGAGAGATACATTTTGTGGTATGTATAAATGATATATGATGGTTTTAGACATATGCTTGGATGCATAGGTTTTCTTTTCACTGTTTAGATGACGGGTGGGCGTCATCGGTGAAAAGCTATACATCAGATCTGACCGTTATTTTGTTTATAGTATTTATAGACTATTTATCAGTTGTTTTTGCCATGTTATATATCTGTCTGAGTTAAAATTCATTGCTTCCGCAATTGTGTTACTTTTAATTAAAGAAATAACACCTTGATGAAAGGATCATATCAGGTGATCCGATGGCGCGGCCTTTCCCAGTTTAGAGACGGGGAAACGTTGGGCTGTCACAGGTGGTATTAGAGCTTCCGGCATTAAGTCATTGGAGACTAAACTCTGAGATATACAAATATGGTAAAATATCTATTAATAGAATAAAGGTAGGAGTTAGATTGAGTTGTATGTCTAATCAAGTTTTTATCTGATTAGGTTAAGATGCCTCCGCGTCGTGGAAGAGGCACGGGTAGACCACCGTTGCCTCATCGCACTGGACTGAATACTATTCCAGTAGCCGGGTACGAGCATGACATTGATTCGGGGAGTGGTGAGAATGCCCATCTGGCTGAAAGTCGAATGACAATGGAGAATGTTGCAGAGCATCCTCCTCCAGAGCAAACTCCACCACTGATACATACTCCACCGATGGGAAGTGTTCATGGTATGGAACAAAATGAGGGACACCATCCGCAGTTGATGGAGACCATGGTCAACACTATGGCCTTGCTTGCTGTTCGACGTCCCGAGGGCTTTACGGACTTTATTCGACTTCGACCACCAAGTTTCTATGGTCAGCATGACCCAATGGAGGCTGAGAAGTGGTTAACGCAGATTGAGAAAGTACTGCAATGAGTCACTTGTACCGAGGAAGAAAAAGTGAGCTGGGTAGCGTACAAACTAGAGAGTGAGGCAGAGCCTTGGTGGCAGTCTGTCAAAAGAACACGGATGCCTGGAGTACCATGGACATGGGCAGAATTCACTGAGGCCTTTAATGAAAAATATTTTCCAGCGCCTGAGAGGTATAAGCTTGAGGTACAGTTTGCAACATTGGTACAAGGGCAGATGACAGTTAGAGAATATGAATCAGAATTTACTCGTCTTTCTCGCTTTGCACCGCTGTTAGTAGCCACTGAGCTGATGAAAACCCAAAAGTTTGAGAGGAGTTTGAAACCTTTGATCAAAGAGCGCATTTCGTTGTTTCAGGCAACGACTTATGCCCACGTGATAAAATTGGCATTGATAGCGGAAACTGATGTGGACACCATATTCAAAAGGAAAGATGAAAAGCAGAAGGCCAGAAAAGGTCCACCACAGTCCTATAGTACGGGTCAAAGTAATAAGCGACCACAATTCCAAGGACAGACAACATTTCAATCGGCTGCGGCAGCATATGCACGGCCTTACAATCCATTGGTATTCTCAGCACCATCAAGGATTCCACGTGTACCGAATCAGTCTTATTCACCAACGGCTCAAAGTACATCTGGGTTTTCTCAAGTACGGCCGATAGGTTCTCTCACGGGATCTTATATAGCGTCATCAGTTGCCTCCAAACAAACTTGCGGGAAATGTGGGAAGGCACACAAGACCGATGAATGTCGTAAAGCTTCTGGTGCGTGTTTTCAATGTGGCAAAATTGGACATCGGATCCTAGAATGTCCAGAAACGGTTGGAATAGCGACAAAAGCAGGACCAATGTTACGATCGGCACGACCTACAATACAAGGCCGAGCTTATGCTATCACTGCAACAGATGCGAGGACTAGCCATGACATCATTCAAGGTATGGCTGTCCATTAATTTTACATTAAAGTTTACAATTAATTATCATTTTAGATAGAGAAGGTGCATATAGTTAACTATGAACATTACATCCTAAATTCCTAGATTGACATATTTATTATTTTAAATATTTGAGATAAATACATAATATAACTAACATTAGTCTATATGCTTTAGGTATCTTACAATTATATCCAAAAGATGCTTATCTGTGTTATAACGCACGAGTCTTGATAGATCCCGGATCTACACATTCGTTTGTCACGCCCCAGTTTGATGAAAAATTAAAGAAGATAGGAGGTACTCTAGAACCTCTCGACTTTATTCTTGACGTTACCCTTCCGACTGGACAATCCCTCACAACTGATAAAGTATACCGGTCGATTATGGTTTCAATCAAGGATTACTGGGGATATGAAGCAGTAGCTGATTTGATCTTGTTACCGATGCAAGGAAACAATGTGATCCTTGGCATGGATTGGTTGTTCACTCACCATGAGAACGTTGACTGTCGCAAGAAGATTATCTCTTTTCGTCCCCAAAAGAAGAGATCAGCTAAATTTTATGGTGTATTGTCAACTAATCTTTCGCTGATATCCGTAATTCGAGCACGACAATTACTTGATGAAGGTGCTCAAGGGTATATTGCTTTCATACAAAGTGATGAACAGAAAGTGAATAAAATGTCACTTTCTGAAGTACCAATCATTTGTGAATTTTCAGATGTGTTTCCTGATGAGCTGCCAGGACTACCACCTGATAGGGAAGTAGAATTTGCTATTGAATTAGCTCCAGGTACCGATCCAGTATCGAAAGCACCATACAGAATGGTGCCGGCAGAGTTGAAAGAGCTTAAGGAACAATTACAAGAGCTTCTTGACAAAGGCTTTATCAGACCGAGTGTCTCCATGGGGCGCACCGGTGTTATTTGTGAAAAAGGACGGTTCAATGAGTCTCTGCATTGATTATCGTCAACTTAATAAACTGACGATCAATAATAGATATCCACTTCCTCGAATCGACGATCTCTTTGATCAGTTACAAGGAGCGCGGTTCTTTTCAAAAATTGACCTACGATCGGGTTATCACCAAATGAAGGTGAAAGGTGAAGACAGCTTTCCGAACACGCTATGGTCATTACGAGTTTCTTGTCATGCCCTTTGGGTTGACCAATGCACCAGCTGCTTTTATGAACTTGATTAATAGAGTCTTCAAACCTTACCTTGATCAGTGTATCGTAGTATTCATCGACGATATACTCATTTATTCCAAGACAAAGACAGAGCATGAAGATCATCTACGTCTGGCATTACAAATACTGAGAGATTTGCAGTTATATGCTAAATTTAGTAAATGTGACTTTTGGTTGAATCAAGTCAGTTTTCTAAGGCATATTATCTCTGAAGCAAGTATCACGGTTGATCCTGCAAAGATTGAAGCTGTAGTACATGGAAGAAGCCACAGATAGTAACCGAGATCAGAAGTTTTCTAGGTCTTGCAGGTTATTATCGACGCTTCGTTGAAGGTTTTTCATGACTTGCTGGACCACTCACGCAGCTCACTCGAAAGAATGTTAAATTCGAGTGGACCGAGGCATGTGAACAAGGTTTCCAAGAATTGAAAAGGAGACTTACTTCTGCACCTATTCTAGCATTACCATCTGGCAGTGGTGGTTTTGTTGTCTTCAGTGATGCCTCATATAGTGGGTTAGGATGTGTGTTGAACCAATGGGAACGTGTAATTGCATATGGTTCTCGTCAGTTGAAGGATCACGAGAAGAACTATACCACTCATGACCTGGAATTGGCAACAGTTATTTTTGCATTGAAAATCTGGAGACACTATTTGTATGGTGAAACCTTCGAGATCTTCACCGATCACAAGAGTCTTAAATACTTCTTCACTCAGAAAGAGTTAAATTTAAGACAAAGAAGGTGGATGGAATTTTTGAAAGACTATGACTGTTTTATTTAGTACCATCCCGGTAAAGCCAATGTTGTAGCTGATGCGCTTAGCCGAAAATCCTCCGCTCAGTTATCTCATCTTGTGACACTATTACAAAGATGGAAACTACTCAATGACATTGTATCATCGAGTGCTACTCTGCGAGCAACGTCAACTGGAGGTTTACTTGCTACAGTAATGATCCGAGCTCCACTATTTGATAGGATCAAAAAGCTCCAGATGTTAGATGCAGAGCTTATTTCCATCCGACAGGGGTACAAAGTGGGCTACAACCAGAATTCACAATAAAGGACGATGGGTCGTTACTATTTCGAGGACGAGTATGTGTACCTGATGATCATGCCTTACGTCAAGAAATCCTCAAAGAAGCTCACAAGTCAGCATATGTTATTCACCCTGGTAGTACGAAGATGTACCAAGATCTTAAACAGACATTCTAGTGGAACGGTCTAAAACGCGATGTAGCAGAATATGTTGCAAAGTGTTTGACCTGTCAGTAAGTCAAGGTCGAGCACAAACATCCTGCTGGTCTGCTACAACCATTGCCTATTCCAGAATGGAAATGAGAAAATATTTCCATGGATTTCATTCTCGGTTTGCCCCGTACTCAGAAGGGTTACAATGCCATTTGGGTAATTGTCGATCGTCTCACCAAATCGGCACATTTCTTACCCTATAGTACGCGATATACAGCATCCAAATTAGCTGAAGTTTATATGAGGGAGATTGTACGATTACATGGGATACCCGTAAGCATCGTGGTAGATCGCGATCCTATATATGCTTCGCGATTTTGGCAAAGGTTCCAAGAAGGTATGGGTTCCAAGTTAGACTTCAGTACAGCATTTCATCCTCAGATTAACGGGCAGACAGAAAGGGTGAACCAAGTGATTGAGGATATGTTAAGGGCTTGTATGCTCGATTTTCAAGGATCATGGGATAAACAATTACCCCTGATCGAATTTGCATACAATAACAGTTTCCAGTCAAACATCGGTATGGCACCATTCGAAGCACTGTATGGATGCCGATGTAAATCTCTGATTAACTGGGAAGAAGCTGGAGAGCGGTTGATTTTAGGCCCTGATCTGATAGAAAGCACCAATGCAGTTGTTCACGTTATTCGGGAATGATTGAAGAGTGCTCAGAGTCGACAAAAGAGTAACACTAATCTCAAAAGAACCAGTGTTGATTTTTAGGTAATAATTAACATTGATAGGTCTTCTATAAATTGACTAAAAGTTCATTATCAGTCTAATGAAATGATTTTCAGATTGGCGAACACATATTTATCAAAATCTCTCCGAAAAAAGGCCTGATGTGGTTTGGGAAACAAGGCAAGTTGAGTCCTCGTTACGTTGGACCATTCCCTATACTAGGCAGAGTAGGAGAAGTAGCGTATCGACTCGCGTTACCTCCGCACCTGGTAGGTTTTCATGACGTATTTCACGTATTGATGCTGAGAAAGTACGTCAGTGATCCGACGCATGTGTTGGATTATCAACCGTTGGACATCCAGGAAGATCTAACGGTGATCGAAGAACCAGGTCAGATTTTGGACCGCAGAGATCAAATTCTGAGAACAAAACGAATTCCACTCGTTTTGATTCAATGGAAGAATCATGAGTCGCATGAAGCTACCTGGGAGCGTGAAGCTGATATTCATGCTCAGTATTCTCGATTATTTACATATGGTACGTACTTCAAATCCATATACACTATAGTTACACTTCGTCAAATAAATTTTAATTGCTTAGATTATAATATTATTGTAAATCGTTTGTAAAGGCACCCTGCACCAGTAAACAAGAAATTATATCCGATATCATATATTAAGTAAATTTTATGGACCTTATGGACCTTGATACAAATAAATTGAAATAACAAAATTTGAGTTAGCATTAGAATTTGATTTGGCATTAAAATCATTATACAAATCAAATTATAAGACTATTCACCATAATTTTACTAAATAATAAAATATTTTAAAAGTTTGAAGCAACGACACCTAAGCACAGGTGTATCCCAAATTACTGCCACATATCAGAAGTGATTATTTCGGGGCCATTGATGGCCAAATATATTATGTTTATAATATTTTTATAAGCTACATTGTAAAATGGGTCAAAATTTCATGAAAATAAAAATTTTTAATAGAGAAAAATACATAAAAAAGGTCAAACTATATTTTTATACAGATCTTGTATCTGTTGAGAACATCTAGTACCAAAAAAATCTGACACCACATATCAGGAGCCCCGAAATCTGGGCCAGCCAACACCTGAACTACCTTGCCACAGCAAGGACTAGTGCTGGCCGCGGCAAGTCAGTTGCGGCGGCAAGCCTTAAGTGTTGCCGCGGCAACTCTGTTAAGATTTAGTGGGTCCGAAACCCACTTCCAAGTATTCTCATTTATTTTATCTGTTAGAAAAGGTACACATTTCGATTTTCTTCAACCTTCCAAGCAAATGACCATGCATACACACCTCCAAATCACGTCCACAGCCGCTACATGTCATTGATCTACTCTAAGAACCTCTCTATTTCCTGATTTTGTTCTGATTTTGGGTAGATTTTTGGTCCTTTGTGAGGTAACAACCAAATCCCTAACTCCATTGTTCTTCCTTATCTTTTTTATAGTAAAATGCCTCCTAAAAACGTTGGAGCCTCTAAACCTTCAATGGCCTCAGCTCAAGCTAAGGGTAAAGGCCCTGCTCCTTCTCACGAACCAATCAATCCACCCATTGAGCATGAACAGCCCATCCCATGGTGGGCTGCGAAAGCCATGGAACCCGAGTGGATCATTGATGATCGACTCTTAACCCCGAATGACCAAACCGCATGGTCTATTCGATACATGGAATAGGTGCAGTTAGGTGCCTTATATCAGCCATTTCACAATCAATTTTATCCTCGTTTAGTCTGATTGTTCAGATATAAAAACTTGATAGTCTCCCCAACTATTGGTCAATTAGAGACCAAAATTGATGATAGAAAATTGTACTTCAATATACGGCACATAGCTCAAGCTATGGACTGTAGTCCTGATTTTGACGTGACCACAAGACTACAAATGCCCAGGCAGCGGGATGTAAAATTCCATCATATCATCATGAAGATGGCTGATGGACAGACCGCTTCCGATCGTAGCCTTGCAATTCGTTGCAGCCAATTACCACAGAAAATGTGGTTCATGGACTGTGTATTTCGATGTAATCTATATCCCATGCAGCATGAAAGAGAGCGCTGAGATGCTCGCTTACAAGCTCTCTATGCCGTCCATGAAGGCCGATGGGTAAATGCCCCTATGGTAGTCTGGGAGGGCATTAAGTACGCCAATGACCATTTACAAAGCAATGCTTCACCCCCCATGCTCTCCTGCCCCTACCCCCGATTGATCTCTCGCATGTTAGAAGGACACTTCGATAGTGTCAATTTAGTTCCCTATCAAATCCCTGTGGGTGAAGAGGTCCGCACTGATAATATGCGGGTCTTTAGCCCTGCTATTTGGCGGAATGTATACCAACGATCATTCCAAGCGGTGAGTAATCGCAAAGCTAAACAAATTCATCGTCCTCCACAAGCCCAACAAGAAATTCCTTCTGTCCCAACCCAAGATACCTCCATTCCTCCTCAACCACAACCCCAAACCAAATCGATCCCTTCAACACAAGGGACTTTTACAAATGCGAATCTTGTCCAACTCATGCGTGAAAACCATGAGCAAACCCTCCTGCAATTCGATAACTTATATTGAAACCATTACATACTCCATCAACGTATCGATTATATTGAAGAAGCGACTAATATCATGATGGAGCATACTTTCTAAACTGCTGCAAACCCTTACATTGGGCGGGCGCGCAACTACGTCTCCCAATACACTCGAAACGCAGCGTTATTGGTTCCGGAGTTCCAGCAAGACTTCCAACAACAAGAAGCTGGACCTTCCTTTGCGAGCCAACAAAAGCCAAACCCCCAGCATGGTAACATATAACCTCACAAGCTTGTTGTTTAAATCGAGTTTATCTTTACCTACATTGTTTATTATGACAAATCGAAAATTTGTTACCTCATATTTTGGTTAATGAATGCGTACGTGTTGTTGTTACTAATAAATTTTAAGTGCAATTTTCTTTGGTTTCGTTTAAATTTTGTCTCGATTAAGGATTAATGATTAATGAGTAATGAGTAGTTCTATTTGGTTTATATAAATCTTAAATGAGATTATATTTGTTGTGTGTAAATGGTAAATGGTTCATTTGAGATTCAATTTTGAGTTTTATCTAATTCTAATCATGTGCCACAGGTAGTAGAAATCAAACCCTTGATGAGTGTTGCTATTCTAATATTACAGTTCTACCTATTATCTATAGATTTTGATTTCGGTCTCATCTGGTTAATTTTAATCTTGTTTTTGTGTCACAATTTTGTTAATAAGCACCACATGTTGTGTAGGCCTTACCACATTTCTATTCATGAATTACGACATTCATCTCTTGCCCTTCGTTGTCTCGATTTATTTTCGAGGACGAAAATTCCTAAAATAGGGGAGAATGTAACGATCCCCAGATTTAGCACTGTAGTGGTGAGAGTCCGGTCAGGTCATGTGTAAGTTTCCACCAAAACACCCTAAGGACCTCACTAGGTTAGGCCTTAAATCTTAGAAATTTGGACTTCAAGCTAGACATAACCATATTAAATTAAACTATTAAACCACCTTATCTCAGAATCGGGTTTTACATAGTGATGGTATATACTTTTGACACTAAAGCCAAAACCATTTGGCTATATCTATACAAGGCCAAGGCCAAAATCGGGTGGGTATTGTATAAATATCCAAGCCCAAGATTCAATTGTAAAATAAACAAATGGCTAGTGGATAAGCCTTTTGTTGACATTTCTAGTTTTGGGTTTTGTTTTTATCTGTAGTATATATAGCTACCAAGTATGAGTTTTACATGGGAGCCTGCCTCTCCAAGCATATAAGCTGCTTAGTAGCTCGTTGAAGTACACGACTCCAATGAATCATCGGAAGCCTCCATGTACGCAAAGTCAGTACCAACTCTATAAAACAGTCTCTTCTTCAATTGATTCTGTTACAAACATGAAGAACATATGATCAAATTTAACCAACCACTACTCAATAATATCCTCTCATTTCTGATCTGTAGGGAGCTCGGCAAGCACGACCTCAATATACACCACTCACCAAAAAGGTTAGTTGTTTGTTGTTATTGTACATAATATTTTATGTTAAGAATTGGAGCTCAAGTTGAGAGCAGATCTTTGCACTCTGGATCTTCATTGAAGATAACATAGATATATATATATATATATATATAGATATATATATATATATATATATATATATATATACAGAAATAGACAAGTATATGTATATATATATAGATGAGAATATATATATATATATATGAGAATATATATATATATATATAATATATATATAAGCAAAAGGGAAGAACAACAGATCAAAACCAAACAGAAGGAACCCATCTGCACCTCGGCAAGCCAAAAATATACAGGCTTGTCGCAGCAACGTTATAGGGTTGCTGCGGCAATAAAGCCAGCTGAAGGGCTTGCCGCGGCAACCACTTGAGTGTTGTCGAGGCAACCTTCCCCAGCACAGAATTTTGAGCCGTGTTTGTGCATTCAGACCTTGGATCCAAGAGGGGTTCATATGTTTATCTAATTGGGTCTTGGCGCACTAATAACCATCTATAAATTACGGGCTCATCCATAAACTACGAGTGTTATTAAAAATCAATCCATTTTCTTAGATATGGTGCCACATGAAGCACTTAAACAATTTTGAAGAAATGGATTCGCATGATGTTATCGGATGACTAAAAGTACATCGACGACAACACATGTAAGATTCAACATACACAGGTAGGGAATCTGTGTTGGTATTTTAGAATGATATAAGAATGTCACTTAATTTTCATAGAAGCTTTGATAAGTATGCATGTATGCACTGATCAGCATAATAGAAGAAAAATCTGATTTTTTTTGTATTTGAACTGATAAACTTGATTTGATAGGAAATAAATGGACTTGATTAGCCATTAAACTGATGTTAATATGAGCATCAATAATATCTAGTACACATTGCATAAATCAGAAAGGCATTCTTTTACTAGGCTATGAGCATGACTATGAACATAAATTAGTGTTTATAAATTAATGATATGATATATTGATAGCAGTTAAAGTACGTTACATCATAAAGCATACATGAAAATGCATATCCTTGATGATTCTACGTAATTCAGTACTCAGAAATTTGTCATTCTCGATGTTCTTAATACATTATTACTCTAGTTAAATCAAGTGATCCCACTAACTCGAGAACTTGAGATTCTCGATGCAAGTGATCCCGCTAACTCGGGAGCTTGAAGTATTCTAGTCCAAGTGATCCCGCTAACTTGGGAGCTTGACAAGTGATCCCGCTAACTCAAGAGCTTGACCTTGTTGATTCCCTGTTTTCGCCAGCATGTATTCAGTTTCAGTTTGCCTCTCACACTTGTTATATCATGCATAAATACAACATATTATTCATATGTTATTTTCTGCTTCTCTATGAAAAAGTGATACCTGTCAATATAAAATAACAATGCAATATTCTATACTGACCTTTGGATGATAGCTCATTCCTCGACTTAAATGTCTTAGTTGCAGACCCTGACCCGGAGCACGTAGCCGATCCTACCTACGTGCCTGACGAAGAAGAGGGAGAAGAAGAAGACGACGATGACAAGGAGGACAATTTCGTGGAAGAATTCTTCCCGAAATAGGTTTGTGCTTGGGACTAAGGGGATATGGGTTTAAGAAGGAGAGGAATGAGAGAGATACATTTTGTGGCATGTATAAATGATATATGATGGTTTTAGACATATGCTTGGATGTATAGGTTTTCTTTTCACTGTTTAGATGACGGGTGGCCGTCATCGGTGAAAAGCTATACATCAGATCTGACCGTTATTTTGTTTATAGTATTTATAGACTATTTATCAGTTGTTTTTGCCATGCTATATATTTGTCTGAGTTAAAATTCATTGCTTCCGCAATTGCGTTACTTTTAATTAAAGAAATAACACCTTGATGAAAGGATCATATCAGGTGATCCGATGGCACGACCTTTCCCAGTTTAGAGACGGGGAAACGTCGGGCTGTTACATTTCGTGATGTCAAGACAAGCATAACACTGTTTATCTCCCCAATTCGAGCCAAATGACTAATGAGAAATGTGTATAGTGGATACCTCACATTTTTGCAAGAGCAATGAGAAGAGAAGAAAAACATTGTCGATATTTCAGTTGTATGCGAGTTTTCAGATGTATTTCCTAAAGAACTACATTGATTGTCACCAGATCGAGAAGTCGAGAAGTTGAGTTCATAATTGACTTAGCCCCATGCACTAAGCCAGTATCTAAGGCACCTTATAGGATGACTCTAGCTTAGTTGAAGTAGTTGAAAGAGCAATTACAGGAACTCTTAGATAAAGGGTTCATAAGACCAAGTGTTTCTCCTTGGGGAGCACCGGTCTTATTTGTTAAGAAGAAGGACGGGTTGATGAGGTTTTACATCAACTATCAGTTGAACAAGTTGACGGTCCAGAACCGTTATCCTTTTCTAAGGATTGATGATATCTTTGATCAATTGCAGGGAGCAAGGTTCTTTTCCAAGATGGATTTGAGATCGGCTATCACCTATTGAAAGTTAAAGCCGATGATATTCAGAAGATGACTTTTTGAACCAAATATGGGCATTACGAGTTTCTAGTAATGCCTTGTGGCTTGACTAGCACACTAAATTCGTTCATGGATCTCATGAACAGGGTGTTCAAATCACATCTCGATAAATGTGTAGTCATTTTCGTAGATGATATTCTCATCTACTCGAAGTCAGAGGAGGAATACGAGCAACATCTACAGATCGCTCTACAGACTTTACATGAACGCCAACTTTATGCGAAGCTCAGCAAGTGTGAGTTATGGTTAGAACAAGTGAGCTTCTTGGGGCATGTTGTCTCTGAAATAAGTATTATGGTTGATCTAGCAAAGATTGAGGCCATTGTATAATGGGAACAACCAAGAACAGTCACAGAGGTATGAAAGTTTCTAGGATTGGCTGGCTACTATAAAAGATTTATAGAAGGCTTTTCCAAGAAATCAGGACTGCTCACACATCTCACGAGGAAAAATGCGAAGTTTGAATGGACCGAGTTGGGTAAGAAGAGTTTTCAAGAACTTAAGAGAAGGTTTACCTCTGCACTAGTGCTTGCTATTCCATCAGGCACTAGTGATCTTTTCGTATTTAGCGATGCGTCACATAGTGGGTTAGGTTGTGTGCTTAACCAGTACCAGAAAGTTATTACCTATGGATCAAGACAGCTCAAAGACCAAGAAAAGAGTTATCCAACACATGACCTTGAGCAAGCAACAGTGATTTGCATTGAAGATATGGAGGCATTACCTTTATGAGGAAACCTTTGAGATATTCACTGATCATAAGAGCCTTAAGTCCCTATTTACTTAGAAAGATCTGAATATGAGGCATAGAAGATGGATTGAGTTTCTCAAGGACTATGATTGCTCCATTCAATATCACCCAAGTAAGGCAACCGTCGTGGCAGATGCATTGAGTCGAAAGACATCGACTCAATTATCAAGCCTCATCATAGGCATCCGTAGATGGAAATTATTTGAGGACATCTCATTGTATGACACAAAGATCAAAGTGAAAGATTCAGGAGCCTTAGTGGCAAACATCACGATCAAATCGATGATCTTCGATGATATCTACGAGCTTCAGATAAAATATGCGGAACTTATCAAGATCAGATGAGGTGTGATCGATGGTACTAGACCATATTTCTCCATAAAGGAAGATGGATCGCTACTGTTCAGTGGGCATCTATGTATACCAACCGATGTCGATCTCTGGCATAGTATCCTATTCATCCAGGTGATATAAGATGTACTAGGATCTGAAAAAGAACTTTTGGTGGAAAGGTTTAAAGAAGGATGTCGCCGAGTACGTCTCAAACTGCTTGGTGTACTAGTAAGTGAAAGTGGATCACCGACATCCATCTGGTATATTACAACCTCTACTGATATCGAAATGGAAATAGGAATTGACTTGTCGATTATGATGTATATATTTTATGTTAAATTCAAGTCTTAACCTATTGCAAGCGCACAATGGAAATTATAGTACTAGCATAGGCTCGTTCCCACGAGGAAGTTTATTATCTTATTATTTCTTTATTTTTATCTTTTATTTAAATTATTATCTTTAAAAACTTCTATTTATCTTTAAGATCTACTCTACTGGAGAAATATGAATAAAAGAATAATTTTTTAATCTAAAGTACATAAATAAATCCTAATCCTCCTTCTTCAGATTAAGTTTGTCAATCTTAATCTTCAGCTTTTAGATATTAATAAATTTAAATAGTATCGTTACACTATATTTCTAGTCTCCTAGCATTAGTCATCAATCAAGTCTAAGATTCTATCAATACAGATTTAATCTAATAAACAACTTCCTAAAATATGAGCATCAATCAAACCCTAGAAAATTGATGATGGAAAAGTAAAATCATTATACTAATCTGCAAATTCTAACCTGAGTCGTCAATTTAAATTAAAACTTAGAGATATTTATAAAGAAAATAAATCTAAACTAAAATGCAAAGTAAAATATATCCTTCACCCCTCAGTCGTAGTCGTCAATTGCTCCTGAGGAACTATAGATATCTACACTAATCTTCAACACTCAATTGCAGTCGTCAATTGCTCTTGAGAAACCTCTGATATTTAATCTATTCTAACTATTTTACATTACTTTGATCGGAAGAAAATCCAACTTCAAGCGTCAATTGATGCTGAAATTCTTTGATGCTTATTCCTATGCTGAGTTCTCTTATTTATAGATCATAAGGAGTCGGTTTATATAGAAACTATGAAAATAAAAGTATCCTAATATAACTGTAATTCCTAATTTATTCTTCCTTACTTTCTTTACTTGATGTGATTCTAGAGTATTCTTTACTTAGCAGCAGCAGAGTCCTTCGGAGTTCATCTATATCAATCTTCTCAGATCGGTGGTTGGTCATTCTTCTAATTATAGAAGACTTTTGAAAATATGCATGGCGGTGATAGATCTCACGTTCCGTAGCTGTGCAACCATGGATTCTTATCAAACCCGTCACGACGATGTGCTCTCGTGAAAAATTTAGAGTTGCCACCCGGAGCTTTTGGTGTCCCGAGAAATCTAAATCAATTTTTATAAGCACCGAAGTGTCTTAAATATGACTCTAATTTACCGATTCACGCCAAAGGCACTTGGGTAGGGGCTTCGGTTATCGATCAAAGAGGTGTTAGGCACTCGATCAACCTGCTTAATGCAGTCTCTATTTATGGCCAAAGATAAAATATAAAAGGAAGAAGTACTCCCCTTTTCCTTAAGGCACTAATGATCCTCTTTTTACCCCTCCACTCTTGTCAAAATTTTGATGGCGTAACAGCATAAATGAGTGGATAAAGGAAAAATTGAGAAGGTAGAGGAATAGAGGGGAGAGCCAGAGTTCTCGGGCCCTTGTAGCACACTTGTGGACCTTGCGTAGGCGTACTTCAGTGAGCCTCCATTGTCTTGGATGGTTAGAACAAGGGTTCTAGCTCCTAGGGCTTGATAGCTAAGAGGCATAGAGGGAAGGTTAGAGGATGGCTCTCAACTAAACTAAGGGATTTTTGAGGAAGGGTAAGATCTAAAGAAAGTTTGGCAGTTCTGGCAAAAGGGGGCACCAAAGGGAGAGGGAGCTTCTTCCTTAATCTTCTCTCTTAGAAAAATTTTCAAGCCCTTTCAAAGGGAGGGGTACCTCTCTATTTATAGAAAAAGGAGAGGTTAGGAGGGTGCTTAGAGGCTTAAGTTGGATTAGCAATTAGGTAATCAAGCATTTAAGGTTTCCTTGGATTTTTGAAGCTTAGAAAAGTGTGAAAGTAGCTTTAATGGTAATGATAGGGTAGTGTTTCAAATCACTTGAGGGTTGCAAATAGGATAAGGAAGGGTACAACAGAACAAGTGAAATGCACCCAGGGCATCAAGATGGTCAACAAGTTAAAACCCAAAGATGAAATTCAAGCAAAATACCCAGGGTTACTGTAGGTAAGCTTGACGCAACTACTACTTATGCCAAGCTTAGGTACAGTAAAACAGTGTCAAAACAGTGCTTGGAAAGTTCATTGCCCGTGGGGGGAGGCACATAAGGCTGGAGAAATTAATACTTGCGCCAAGTCATTTCTCCCTAGAAATGGCTTGGCGCTTGTATTACATGCAGCAAATCCAATATGGATTCCCACCCAAAACCCTAATTTGTTGGAAACTTTGGAATGCCATATCTTTCAATGTATAGTTTCGATTGAGGTGATTCTTAGCTTGTTGGAAAGCTGAAGACTTCTACTTTTTAATGGTATATGATTTGATCATAGTAGAAGATCTCAACTAGTCTCGTTGTACCACTCTTTGATCATTGCTCGAGAAAGTCTAGGTATGGGTTCGAAAGGGATTCTAAAGGTCGTGATTGGTTTCTAAAGGTTTGGGGAGGTTTCTAAGGAATCAAGGGTGATTCCTAAGGGTTTGAGATGACTTTTAAGATTTTGGGAAGGTTCCTAAGGTTATGATACCTGCCATCGAAAGCTCGAAAGTGCACCTCTCTCAAAGTTTGTTTCAATCTGGTCTTGGGCCAAATTTGGGTGTCTATAGATGCCCCTCTTTGGTATCCGATCACTAATGATCAAATGCCAAATATAAGAGACATTTGAAGAGGCCCAAGGCATTATTGACGGGTCTGCTGTATTCAAAATGAACCTCAAACATCATGTGAGTAATATGGTGAGTAAATGAAAGTCTTGTATGCCGGGAAAAATGTCTGTTTCTCAAGGTTATCGGTCCCCAAGCGCTTAGCGACATTACTGGGCATAACCGAGATGGAGCGAGTTGCGAAAGCTCAATATGGTGGGAAAAACATTAGCTTCTCGAGATGATTGAAGATGTTTGATGTCCAAGTTTTGTTCTGAATCCAACAGCTCTGTGAGTTAGAGGGTGATCGACCCATACCTAAAGATAGGCACAAAATAATTATGTGAAGGTCCACAGTTTGTGTCCAATCATATGAGGCATTGACTGCCCTATCTGACTAGTCACAGGTGCCCCTGCATGAAACAGAGTTTGAGGTCTTTGGGTGAACCCAATGATCTCGAAGTTAATTTAGCACAGCTTCCTGAGCAGAACGAATAGGTGTCGCAATGCTTTTTAAGAGTGTGTGCCATTTTTTATTTTTGTAAATTTTTTATTTCATTGCAGGATTTTATGTGAATTTTTTTGCTATGATTTTATGTGAATTTTTTTTTGTTTTTATTCTATGATTTTATGTGAATTTTTTAGACTTTTTGCTATGATTTTATGTGAATTTTTTTTAGTTTTTATGTTATCTTATATAGGATCAGGATTCTTTGTGCATGCTCATTGATCTCGATCCATTTATTCTAACACACCTTTTCGGGCAAGTCAAATGAGAGTTGATATGCCATTTGGGGAGTTGTGCACCTATAAAACAACAAAGCAAAAGAAAGAGCGGTCAGGCCAGGGGTGTATAAACCACACCTAGCCAGAACCCAGCCCAAAAGTAGCCTGGCGCATGTATTACTTGCGCCAGGCCAAATGGGGGCCAAAATACACTTGGCGCATGTAATACATGCGCCAAGCAAAACCTGGGGATGATTTTAAGCCCCCCGAGCTCGAGCCAAAAGAGGGTTATTTTCAAAAACCTCTTCTTCCCTCTCTCTTAAACAAAACGAAACCTCCTCCTAGGGTTCCCTCGCATTGGTCCCTAACGGTCTTCATTGCCGGTGCTTGCTCGCGTCGATTAAACACCCGCTCCACGCCGGTTCAAGGACCCCATTTTTTTTTAAGGTAACCACTTTAACCCATTTTTACTTGATTTTTCTTGAATTTTCTTGCAATGTAATCATGATCTTTGCATTTCTATATGATATATAGGTTACTTCTCTTGTAAGCATGCCTATTAATGATGAATTTGATGTTATTCCATGAATGATGCCCTATTTTTGCTTTTTTGTGGGTTTAATTAGGACATATATCTCTACATATATATTATTTTTCTTTTTCCTTTTTTTTATTTATTATATTTTTTTTGCACATAAAGAAAGGATTTTTTTTGTATATATATAATTTGTGTTTGTTGTTTTTTTTTTATTGTTTTTTTTGCACATAAAGAAAGGATTTTTTTGTTTTTAATTTTGTAAAAAGGAAGGGAACTTTTTTTTTATTATTATTTCGATTTTATTTTTTTGAAAAAAAAGAGGGGATTAGCATACTTACCTTCCCTTGACCTCTAGCACAATAGTTTCTTATCATTTGATCAAAACCTAATATGATGGCTCGTATTTGCCCTAGAATGTCGAGCGAAGAAGAATACATGTAGGAGGAAGAACAAGAAGAGGGGCAGGAAATGTTCTATGGTCCTCGAGGAGAACAATTCTTTATGGTGGAGCGCCTTGCCGGCTCTTGGTACGAAATGAAGGGCGAGGCCGCCCATGCTAGTCTCCTCCATCAGTAGCATATTCATATCTCCAATTTCAGTATCGTCGACAAGTTAAATGGATAAGTTCAGTTGTTTTCCTTGTGCGATCTTACTGTGTTTCTATGATCTGATCCCTCTTTTACATTGGTGCAGGACCTACCCCAGATTGTGTTTCGAGGAGGTTGGATGAACTTTCAGTAGTTTTATCGGTACCTCCCACCGATCGTGAAGTTTCTGCTTGAACAGGCTGACTTTGGAGAGGTCCTTTCATGCCCCGCTATGCGAGCTGACTCGGCCTATCTGAGGGCCCTGATTGAGCATTTCCGTTCAGAGACCATGACCTTTCACATGGCCATGGCCGAGATGATTCTGACTCCCATGGATTGGGCAATGATTACGAGGATCCGGTGGCCAGCCTTGCAGTGCCTGATCGGGATGAGATCATTCGATTGATAGGGGCTTATCCCCCTTCCACAAGTCTGCATAGTACTAAGGTCAAAGTGTCCTGGCTGTCTAATCTTTTTTAGCTGAATGAGTTGTTAGATCTAGGGTAGCCAAAAATGGACGTTTTCATTAAGCCTGGGCGCGCAATTATGTTGGATCGCATCTCGCTCCTCTTGCTATTGGGCAAGACCCTCTTCACAAATGCCAGCGGTGGACGGGTCTCCCTAGCCTTGCTTAGCCTCATGGACAATTGGAATGACGTGCATAGATATCACTGGGGTGGGACCGGCTACGCCATGTTGATGTCCAGCCTCGTCCAAGTCTTTATTGGCAACGCAAAGTCCATCATCGGCTTTTGGCCTGCTTTGGAGGTAACTTCTGACTCTTTTGCTTTTCTCAGGTCAATTGGATTATCATTTTCTACTTCTGACCTGTCTCTTATGCACTGCTCTCGTCAGACGTGGGGGTATTTGCACTTTTAGCTTGGCCACCCCCTTCTTCAATCTGATATATACATTTATCTGCTTCTGAGCAATTGAAATACGTACCGCTGCAGGGATGTTGGCATGAAACACCTGGAGATGGGCCTGAGGTCCCAATTCGACTTGCTGATCTTGGAGCAGGTAAGGCTATTTTTCCTTTGTTTCATTTCAGAGTTTCTCCTTTATATTGTGCTGCATGTTTGGCTGATTGGACACTCCTTGACTTGGATAGATTGTATATGACCCCTGCATTGGTTCTCCTTAATGGGATCGAGCCGCTGTAGGTCCATCTCACCTCTTCATTGACCGCCGCGTCATCTTTTTCTCTAGTGCTTGGGCCAGGGCTTATTACTTGGGGGAGCGAGTAGTACATCAGCATCGAGACTATCCTGCCTTACCCTCGGCTCCTCCTGCAGATGTCATGGCGCCCATGGGTAGTATAGAGGAGTTCACTGCCAGATTTCTTCAAAACGGGGTCCCTATTGATGCCTTCCTGATGCCCATAGACTATCAGATGTGGTATGAGTCTTTGCCTTATCGGCCTCTTCTCCCATGTTTTGTTCCTGGCATAAACTTCTTAGCTTTTGGTGGCCCACGCTCTCAGGTATTTCTTTCTTCAGATCAGTTCCCTGTGGCTTTGATTGACTTGTGATCTTTACTAATGGAAACCCTATTTCTTTTCACAGTTTGAGCAGGGAGGTGATTCTGATGATGATGATGGGGCGGCAGTGGGTACTGTTGTGGCCTCAGGAGCTGGTCCCTCAAGTCCCTCTAGTATGGATGCTTCGAGTAGCTCAGCTGCTGAGGTCCCGGGGGGGTTCAGACACCTCGATGATGCATTCCTTACGGGTTTATGCGCCGATGTAGAGGAGCGGGTTTGTTTATCTATAGAGGCGATTAGGGTTCTCCTTCTTGAGTTAGTTCCCGGGGTAAGTTTTTCCATTTCTGCATGTTTCAGAGATATGCCTGTATTTGTGCTTGTAGCCCTTATAGCTGATATCTTTCCTTTTCCAAATGCAGGACTATGAGTCAGCAGTGAATCAGGTCGAATATTACCGCAACATTGTCGGTCTCAGGGATGTGAAAGTGGTGAGTATCATTCTGACCGTTCTTTGATTATTGCCCTGCCATTTATCTTTCAACTGATCTAATTGGTTGCTGACTTGTAGCGTGCTCGTGAAAAGGAGTCGCGCTCCCTGCTCAGCCGACTTTCTCAGGCATGGACCCGGGTAGGAGACATTCGGACCTATCAAAGCTCTTCACGTCGATGAAACGAATCGAAGGGCGCCAACAAGGTTAGGCTTAGCTTTTGGTTTAGAATTTTAGACATTCTGGGTCATATTCTTTTTGGGATTTTGATCAATTTGTAACAGATGATGTGGTACTTTGTTCATGATGATTTTTCAGCTTCTTTGGAATGTTAGTGCTCTTTTTCTTTTAATTGCATGCTCTGTTTCCCTTGTATTGTATCTGATTGCTTGCAGGATGGGTTTGATGATTGCTTATTTTTCAGACAAACTGGCCCCTGGGGCATCATACCTTGGTGTGGATTTTTCCTGCACAAAGAATTAATTATAAGTTCGGTGTATTTCAAATTTTTATGTCTCTTGACTGTGGTTATGGCATGAAATACAGGTAAGCTGGTTAAGGGGTCCAGAAACGGCAGAAAATTCCCCCTTAAAAAAAACCAATCTTTATTGAAACGGGGGTATATTGGTCTAGCGCATGTATTACATGCGCCAGGCCAATTCCTGGTAAAAATGCACTGGCACATGTATTACATGCGCCATGTGCTTCCTGGGGGCAGTGGGCCCTTTAAAGCCCGAGAATGACACTTTTTCCTTATCTTTCCATTTTGGCTTGACATTTTCTGCTGCCTTTTTCTCTCCTTGCATTTCCAAGGGTGGGTCCATCGTCCTACATTAAATTTTTACATCTTTAAAAAATCCTTGTATGTCAATGGACCCACTTTCCAACCCTCCCTTAAACGGAGGGTCCGAAACCAATTTACTCCCTACTTTGGGCCTAGGACCCAGTTTTCTCAAAAGTTGGCTTGGGAGTTGAATGAGAGTGAGCTCATTGATTTAGATCGGCTCGAATTATCGTGCCTCTCGTCCTTCCTTGAGGTTCCTCCACGGTGGGACCTACTTCATGCTGCGACCTCCTTTTCAGATGTAAACGTCCCTGTGTTCTGTTTTGGGAAGCGGGAACTATCTCCCACACTTGAAGAGCTCTCCAAGCTGTCAGGCTTGAAGTTCCACAGAGGCCATGTAAGAGTCATGCCGAAGCCAGGCTATGCTAAAGTCGTCCACCTTACTCTGGGCTTGAAGAAATCCGAATATGAGAAAAGTCTCATTAGAGGGCCCACCAGGTGTTCAATAAAATTCCTAAGAGAATTTTTCGATGACGAAATCCTTTGAAAATTGCCAATTCAAAATGTTTTCAATGTGAAGGCCTTTTCTCTCGGTCTCATCTCTGAAGTTCTTTTCTTTACTTGGAGAGAGCTTTTCTCTTGCTCTCTGTGACATTTTGATGGAATTAGAGGGAGGTCGATCGGTGATGCATATGGTCTTGGCCGAACTCTATCGTTGCCTTGATGCTTTTGCTCAGGGCAATGTGGGGTGCCTCAAAGGATGTCCGCTTCTGCTCTAGGTCTAGCTAGGAAAGCATCTTGTGATTTTGGGACCCATACCTCGCTTCTATGTCGTTCATGGTGAAGTGGTTTGATGGTTTTTGGGCAAGTGCCACATGCTTTCATAGGGAGATATGTCAGAGTTGAAGCTTTGGCTAACCAATGTAGAGCTGGTATGAAGACTTCCTTGGCTAGATCAGACTTTCCCAGTGGTTTGATCTAGAGACCATGTGGGCATTACCCTCCTTGGATTGACTAGCAGTACCTTCTACTTTCCATTTCGGGTGCTGCGTCAATTCGGCTGCTCTTAGCAGGTGCCTTCCAGGACGAAACCCCTTTTATATGATTTGATCTTTTCACTGGGGCCTTCTGGGAATATAGATCAGATTGTTGCTCTTTGGGAGATGCAGCAGTCGACGCTTATGTGCAATTTGGAGCTGGGAGATTTGGTTCTGTCTTCCCCAGAGTATGAGGCCTAGCTATAGTCCGAGCAGCCTACTGTTGATCATCTGGATCAGGTAGAGAGTGAAGATGTGGGAGTGCCCTGGCCGAAGCAGTCGACGCTTCGAGCCCATACTGAGTTGCTGACAGATGAGAAGAGGATCCTGCAAGAGCTCTTGACAAAACAGCAGGTTAGAGCAGAGGTGGCAGAGGCTAGAGCTGGTACAGCTGAGTGCGAGGTCCTTCGTCTGGAAGGAGCCTTGAATGATGCCCTCGGGGCTATCGATGCTTCTCGGAAGTGGTACAGGAGTCTTCATGGCCGCTGGATGACTGAGTGGAATGTTCGAGAGGATGGTTTTCGTGCAAAAATTTGTGCCTTGAAGAGTGAGCTGGGCCGTTGATTCCCTCCTACACATATCTTTTTACACAGATCAGACTTAGAGAAAGGGGCGTAAGAAACTCCTATGGAGATACCCATTTTTTTGTATACATATTTTCTTTATATTTTTATTGTTTTTCTATTTTTGTAAAAAGAAAAGGAAGAAAAGAGCTAGACATCACACAGATTATTTTTTTGAGATGTGGTGTAAGCAAAATACGAGTTTGTGAATGGAAAAGGAAAATCTATTATCTTACAAAAAGAGCATTATTTCTTTATTATTATATATATATATATATATATATATTGTTTTGGTCTAATGTCTTAATCACAGAGTGAGATGACGGGTCCTCTTTTGAGCATGGTCGAACCTCCTTACGTGGTGGGATCTAGGTAAGGCTCGGTAGTTTTTCCAGGCTGGAACACCTATCCCTTTGGATTGAATCAACTTTTCTCCTTACCATGAGTCATACGTTTGACGATGCAATCTTGAAGACACACTTGGTTGGGACCCGATTGGGGCTAACATGAGCGGACCGGTCGGGAGATAGGATGGCAGGGGTAGGTGACCGAAGGATTTCTCTTTTTTCTCTTTTCCTCTTTCGTTTTATTTTCAATTTTCTTACTCACAATGCCCAAGGTGAGTCCGTCGTGCCCTTTGTTTCCCTCTTTTTACCCGTAGCGCCCTCTCGAGTTTTCACTACATCCATGGGTTTGCATTTTTACCCCCGGTGCCCTTTCGAGTTTTCACCTGGTCCACATAAGCTCGCTCTTTTTACCTATAGCGCCCTTTCGGGTTTTCACCACGTCCATCTTGCTTTGAGTTTGGTTATTTTTATTTTTTTTTCTTTTTCTCTTTTTATTTTATTTTTCAAAAGCCACGACATGGGCGTTGACTTCGTCATAGCCGGTCGGATGGGGTTCTCGTTGTCTCCCAGCTTGGCTTGCGATGACTTAACAGATATTTTAACTACTCGCAGACCTTAAAGAGGGCTTTTCTTCGGGATGTATTGTGGCCATGGGTATGGTTAGGATTTTGAAGGTTTTCTGGGTTAAAAGGGTTTCCTTGACTAGGTTCTAGTTGCCATAATATGCTTCTTCCTTGGGGGACCATAACTGTACATGCTCCACCTTTTCTCTCTATATATTTTTTTTTTGCATTTTTGGATAATCTCTTTTTGAGATTTTGTTTTTCCGACTTTTCTGGATTTTAATGATAACTCTTTTTCTTCTCTTTTGTTGGTGTATGTACACACATTTTCTTTTCCTGGGAGGGGTTTATTGAAAGAAAGGCCAACGGCTCAACGAGTGTAGGAAAGGGTATGAGCATTTTAGGGTCATTTTTTTGCTATTAGGCTTTGAAATGATGGCCTCTTTTGTGGGGTCCTTGAGTAGTCACATATCCGTTTTATCAATACTTACTTTGTCGTGGTGAAACTAAGAGTAGAATCGTCGGACGTACCCAGCGTTGATGGGCTCAGGAAAGTGATCTCCGTTCATGCTGGCGAGGTGGATGGCATATCTCGGGAGCACTTCTCAAATGACGTAACGACCTTCCCAATTAGGCTTGAATTTCCCTCTCGGATCGGCGTGGAGGGATGGGAAGATCTTCTTGAGTACCGTGACTCCTACCTTCAGATCTCAACAGCGAACACGTTTGTTTTAAGCGCGTGCGATTCACCTTTGATAGACTTGGGTATGACATAAGGCCAATAGCCTTTTCTCGTCCACCAAGTTTAGCTGCTCAAAGTGGATCTCTCTCTTTTTGCCTCGAATAGTCCTAATTCCATGAGGATGCGGAATGAGGGCACCTCCACTTCTACTGGTAAGACAGCCTCAGTTCCATACACAAGGGAGAATGGTGTTGCCCTTGTAGTGGTATGGATCGACGTTCTATAGGCCCATAATGCAAATGGCAACATCTCGCTCCAATCTCGATAGGCGATGACCATTTTCTCGAGGATGCGTATGATAGTTTTGTTAGCAGCTTCTACAGACCTATTGGTTTGTAGTCAATAAGGCAATGAGCGCTGGTTCTTGATTTTGTACTACTCACAGAAGGCCTTGATGCGCTTGTTCACGAAGTTTATGCCATTATCGGTGATGATGTCCTTGGGAACTCATAATCGGCACACATTGTTGTTCTTGATGAATTTCTCAACGTGTCGGGCCGTGATGTTGGCGTAGGATGTTGCCTCTACCCATTTGGTGAAGTATTCGATGGTGACGAGGATGAACTGATATCCATTTCAGGCCTTCAAATTAATCATTTCGATGATGCAGAGGCCCCAGGTGGCGAAGGGCCATGGAGTGGCCATGCTGTGTAGATCTATAGCCAAGCATGTATCAGACTGGAGTGCTCTTGGCATTTGTAGCACCTCTGGACGTGCTTACAGAGTTAGTTTCTATAATGGGCCAGTAGTATTCTTGCAGTAGGATCTTCTTAGCAAGCATGTGCCCGCTGACGAGAGCACCACATACCCCCTCGTAGATCTCCTTCATGATATTGGCTACCTCGCTCTTAGTAAGGCATTTGAGCAAGATGTTGTTATAGGATTGCTTGTAAAGGCACTCGCCATAGATGACATAGTTTTCCGCCAAACGCTGGATGGTCCATTATCCGTCTTGGACGTATATTCAGGAAAAGTTTGTGTCTCAAGAAAGTTCTTGATATCTGAGAACCAAGGTGGTTCATCATCTAACTTTGTAGGTTCCTCAATTTGGAGGCAGAAGGGCAGCTCGTTCCTCTTTTCGATTATGATTGGCTTCATCTCAACACCATAGGGGATCTCTATCATTGATGTTAAAGTTGTTAACGCATCGGCGAAGCAATTCCTTATTTGCTGGACATATTAGAATGTGACGTCCTCGAAGAAAGCTATCAGATCCTCGAGGTGGTCATGGTAAGGGATCAGCTTCTCATCCTATCTTCCAATCGCCGTTCATCTGGCAAATGATTAGCTTTAAGTCACCAAACACTCGGAGGTGAGTTACATTGAAGTCCAAAGCTGCCTGCAGTCCTGCTGCATAGGCTTCATATTCAGCCATGTTATTTATGCATGGGTAGTTGAGCTTGATGGAGACTGGTATGTGTGAACCTTTCGGCGAAATCATAATAGCGCCGACTCCCTAACCCTCGGCATTTGCTGCCCCGTCAAAGTGCATTACCCAGTATTCCTCCTCTTCTTCTATGTCATCCTTTGTTAGGAATAAAATGTCTTCATCTAAGAATTTGGTCCTCAAAGGCTTATAATTAGGTAAATGGTTCTCGACAAGATGATCATTGATTGCTTGCCTCTTGATTGACTTGAGTGATGTATGAGATATCGAATTCAGACAGTAGGAGTTGCCAGCATGTAGTCCGCCCAGTGAGAGCTGGCTTTTCAAACACGTACTTCAACAGATCCATGCAGGCTAAAAGTAGAATAGCCTGTGATAACAACTAATGACGGAGCCTCTGTGTAGCCCAAACGAGAGCCAGGCATGCCTTCTATAGATGAGGATAGCGCGTCTCGTAGTTGGTGAACTTCTTGTTGAGATAGTAGATGGTCTGCTCTCTTCTTTCTATTTCATCGTGCTGCCCTAGGACACATCCCATCGAAACTTCCGTTGTAGAAAGGTGCATCAAGAGTGGCCTCCCTGGCTCGGATGGTACTAAAACTGGCGGGTTGAGAAGATACCCTTTGATCTTATCGAATGATGCCTGGCAGTCTTCATTCCATTCAACGAGAGAGTTTGTTCTCAGTAGCTTGAAAATCAGCGTACAGATTAGAGTGAGGTGCACGATTAATCGACTGATATATTATATCCTACCCAAGAACCCTCTGACCTCTTTTTTGGTAGATGGTGGTGGAATTTCTGTGATAGCCTTCACCTTGATCGGGTCAACCTCGATACCTCTCCTACTGATGATGAAGCCCAACAGTTTCTCAGACATGGCCCCAAATACACATTTCTGAGGATTCAGATGTAACCTATATTTTCTTGGCCTCTCAAAATACCTTTGAAGGTTTATTAGATGGTCACCGCTCTAGTGACTTGGCGATCATGTAGTCGACATATACTTCGATCTCTCGGTGCATCATGTCATGAAACAGCACAGTCATGGCTCTCTGGTATGTTGCACCGACATTCTTCAACCCGAATGGCATGACACGGTAGCAAAAAGTTTCCCAGGGAGTGATGAACGTTGTCTTCTCTCGATCGGCCTCTGCCATCTTGATTTGATTATATCCGGAGAATTTGTCCATGAATGAGGGCATCCTGTGCTTAGTAGTGTTATCGACCAAGATGTCGATATGCGATAATGAGAAATCGTCTTTTGGGCTTGCTCTGTTCAAGTTTAAAAAATTAATGCACATGCAGACCTTTCCATCCTTCTTCGATACTAGAACGATATTGGCTAGCCACAGGGGGTACTTGGAGACCATGAGGAATCTCACGTCGTACTTCTTGATGACCTCGTCTTTCACCTTCAGCATCCACTCGGGTCGGAGTCATCTCAACTTCTACTTGACTAACTTGATATCAAGGTAGAGAGGCAACTCATGCTCAACCAAATCAACGTCCCAACCAGGCATGTCCTCGTATGACCATGCGAAGATGTCTTGATATGACCGAAGGAAATCGATCATGCTTTTTATTTTCTCGAGAGACAACAATGTTCCGATCTTGGTGATTCTTAGAATCTTCTCAGTGCCTAGATTGACATCCTCGATTTCTTCAACAATAAGGGTAGGACCGTGCTCAAAGTCGGCAAACCATTCAAGGAGTTCATTGGGAAACTCCTCAATAGGGATCTCCTCGTCCAGACTCGTGATTCCTACCTCTTCTTCTATTTCTACAGGAAAAGGGTCAATTTCACGTGGGACGGGCACTTCAATTAAGGCATCTTTTTCTTTGATTTATTTAGAATTTTAAAAGATAATATTTTTGGGTTTTGTATTTTTTTTTATTTTTTTAGGATTTTTGTTTTCTTCGAAAATGGGCTCTTGGCAAAGCGAGTCCCTATATATACACGATCTTGCCTGCCAAGGATTCATCTCACTTTTTATAGGTTATTTTTTTTTGGAAAATCGGTGCCGAATTTCAGGCCACCCGCCACTTGCAGCATTTGGGGCATAGACACCCAATTGCATACATGAGATGCCGTTCCTTTACCTATTTGGATTTGGATGGAGGGTGCTGACTGATATGGCTCTTGGAGTCAGCCTCCATTATGTTGATCTCTAGTTTGTCTGAGATTCTATCTTCAAACGTCAGCATAGTCCTGTGATGGTTTACCATAGGGAGAGATTGTACAGGTATGGAACATCATTCCTCAAAGAGAGACAATGCGGCCAGGTCTATTTCCAAGCTAGGAGGGATAATCTGAGGATTGGTGGGGTGAATAGGTGTTGCAGGTTTACGTGGGGTTAATTGAGTTACCCCATTCTGATCGATTTTCACAACCCCGGCGCTTATAAATGAATATTTGATGTGAGGCCTAGGACAGGGCTTCTCCTCTAGGTTTATCCCCTAGCTCTTATGGCTGTCGTGGCTCGGGCTCTCTCCTTAGCCTCTCGGGCTTTTTCTTCTATGGGCTTATAACCTAGCCCAAATCTGACCTGCTGGCTTCCCTTGGCCTTGACTGGTTCTCTCCTGCCTTGCAGTCGGGGCCCTAGTCCTTTACTCTTTTGATAGCCCCATTTTTGGAGCATGGCCACTGCCGCTACCATTCTGCCTCCAATTTTTGAAGTGAAGCTTTCCGGGGGATCTAGGACTACAGCCGAAACCTTGTATTCGAAACTATGGAGGTCGGTATCTTCAGCCGTGTGTGGCACATCCAACACTTTTGGGTTCTCAATGTTGTGGATGGCATTTTCTTTCTCATCATGTCCCTCACCTGTGATGGTGATAATTTTATGTCCGGACACGAACTTAAGCTTTTGATGCAGCGTCGATGGTATCGCTCCAACTTCGTGTAACCATGGGCGCCCCAATAATAAATTGAACGAGTACTTGATATCCGTTACTTGAAATAGGATGGAGAAGGTCATTGGCCCAATCACTAGCTCAAGGTCAACTTCTCTCATTATCTCCCTTCTCGTGTTATCAAAACCTCTGGCACTAGTTCTTGTTGGTCTTAACATACATGTGTCTACCCCAATCTTAGTAGCGGTTCTCAGAGGGCATACATTCAAAGCAGGCCCATTATCAATTAACACCAAGGGGATTATCATATTTTCGGATTCTACTGTGATGTTGAGGGAATTAGAATGGCCATTTCCCTCTTTCAGCAAATCAACATAAAAAAATGAGATGGCATTGGGAGCCATCACCTGTCCAATTATCTGCTCGACTTCATCTGGGCTCACCTGAAGAGATACATGTGCATTCTTTAACGCCCCCATTAAGGCTTGAAAATGAAGTAAGGACGTCATCAATAAGTCCCAGACCATGATATGAGTTGGCATTCTTCTCAGCTGAGTCTCCAGTATGTGTTCTCTGCTAATTTTCTCGAACGGGTTCCCTGCATTATCCTTCTTCCCCTCTGGGCTGGTGTTGTTGCTGGTGCTTCTGGTTGCTTAAAGATTTTCTCAGATCTGGTGACAAAGTCAACTGTCCCTTCCTTACTGTTGTCAGCATTGATGTCTGTCTACTCGTAACTGAGCGGGATCTTATGAGGATTGTAAGTTGGTCTCAAGATCTAAAATGGAGTGGCTGTCGATATTTGATGCGATTGTATTGATGGCTCAAGAAGGGTAGGCGATACTTGGCTAATCTCCGACAGGGATGGATGGGTGGAGAAAATGGACCAACTAGGGGTGGCGAGGTTTGTGGATGGTTGCACCGGGGGTAATGGGGTAGGGGTGGACCACTGATAATTAATAGGTGGTGGTGGGATATGGGGGACATGATGGGCTATTGGATAATTGGTGGGGGTGGTAGTGTACGGTTGATAGACATTAATTTGTGCGTAATTGACAGGAGTGGGTAATGGGAAATAAGTCCTAAGATCTAAGAGTTCAATTTGGGTGTAGGGTTGGGGAAAGAATTTGATAAATTCAAGGGTTCAATTACCCCAATACCTCTTTTTTCTTGATCTCTTTACCTTGGTGCTAAATATTTTTCTCGATCACTGATGTAATCTAACAGGTCAAATTCAAACTCGTCATGGCCCTCTTCTATCATCCCAATAGTGGGTTTTAGACTTGCCCCTCCAGTAGGGTGTGGGGGCAGCGATGCTTGATGTATGTTCGTGTGGTGGTTCACTTGGAAAGGTGCTGGTGGAATGATTTTCTCAGCTTCAATTAAATCTTGTATCGCATGCTTTAATGGGAAGCAACGGTCGGTTGGGTGACCCAGACCCTAGTGAAAGTTGCAATGAGTGTTGAGGTCATAGTTCCTCGAGATGGGATTTGGAGGAGGTCGTGGTTGGAGGGCTGTAACTAATTTCTTTTCTATTAATAAAGGCAAAAGTACATTCAGTGATTGCCCCAAGGGTGTATAAAATTGGTCGTAGCAGGCCCTTCTCTGCTCTGGAGTCATCTGTGCCCCCTGCCCATTCCTGGTTCTTTACATTGGCTAAGTTCTAACTGGAGCTGGCTAGGTGGTTTTGAATTGGAACGAGGTTATATTAGTGTTGGGCAATATTTTAAACATCGGCTCGTGTTCTTTTCTCATTTCTCTGCTCAGAAAACCTTCTGACCCCACTAGCTCTACTAGATACGTTCTTGCTTAGACAACCTTCCCTGATAGCATCCTCACAACGATTGGCGTTTCTCACCAAATCAGCAAAGCTGGACTGCTGTTGCTAAATGAGGAAGTTTAAGATTACTGGCAAAGTATTTTTTAAAATCATCTCAATTTGTTCGTCATTAGGTATTCTATTTCTCACCTGAGCTGTAGTGCTCTCCAACACCTTAAGTAATCGCTGAAGGTTTCATTAGGGTTCTGCTTCAATCGGGCCAAGTCTAACTTGCGAGGTTCAATGCCTATATTGTAGACATATTGCTCTTGGAACAAGTGAGTTAGATCTTTCCATGTCTTTAGCATAGATGGTTCTAGGGATGTGAACCACCTCAAGGTCGGACCAGTTAAACTTTTTTTAAAGATCTTTATCAGTAGTCTTTCATCTCCCCCATACTGGCACATGTCCCCACAATAAGACTTGAGGTGTGCAATGGGATTGCCAGTGCCATTGTATTTATCAAAAACTGTCATTTTAAATTTTGGGGGTAGGGGGACTTCAGCAAATAAACACAAGTCTGAAAAGTCTGTGGCATGGATTTCGGCTCCACCCATCTTCAACAGTTGTTTTTGAATTTTGTCTAGCTACTCTTTCAACTTCTTTGACTCCTTAGATAGGGGGTTACCCTTTCAACAATCGGTCGTGATTCACTCTGTGCTACCATGGGGTTGGTTATTATGGGAGGAGGATTAAGGTTGGCCAATGCCCCGACATAAATTCCATTGTTCCTTATCTCATCCTCTTCATACTATTGATCTGCATAGGGTGTAGTGAGGGTGAGATTCTCCTATTGTTGTTGCATGGATTGAATGGGGATGGACTGAATGGGGGTTGGGTGAGACCATTGAATGTGAGGGAAATTTTGCCGAGTGATGGGATGAGTAGAAGTTAGATTTTGAGGTGGGGCCTGATGGAGCCATTGGGTATGGGGAAAAGCTTGAAGATGGATTTGGAGGGTAGGGCATGGGTAAATTGGGGTTGATGAAGGGCATGGGTTTGAGCTGGGTATGAGGGTTGTGGGTGAGTGAAATTTTGAGGGAATTGTGAAGGGTATGGGTGTGAGGCTCTAGGGTTTGGGCCTTGCTGGGCTTGGGTGTAGGGTAAAGAGCTCTGATGGGCTTGGGCCATAAAGTCTTGGGAAGGTTGGGCCATAAAGCCTTGAGAGGTTTGGGTCATGAGGCTTTGGAAATGTTGGGTTTGGCCCATTGGGCCTTGGGGTATATGGGCCATGGGCCCCTGATGAGTCTGGGTGATGGGAGTTTGGCCATTGGGCCTTGGAGGTTTTGGGTAATGGGGGTTTGGATGGTATGGATGATGGGGGGTTGATGGGGATCATGGGGGAATGAGGCGGGGAGGCTTGATAGTGTATGGGAGGGATTCATGGATGTGTGGTGTAAATGAGGGGTTATTGTGGGAGACCTTCCAACTGGTGTAGGCCTAGAACATCTCCTCCACCATGGCCATTGGAGAGGGATCGGATGGAGATGGTGCATCTATGGGATGGAGGGGTATGGATGGGATGGAAATAGTGGGGAAATTGGACATGGCCCCGGTAAAATTGGGCATGACCTGGGTAAATAGGGGGACATGGGGTTGGTTGGAGAACTTAGGTGGGGCATTGGTGAATGTGGGTGGATCGGATCGATATTGGGATGAAGAATGGGGTATGGATGTGGGGGATGAGAGAGAAGAGTTGGTCATGGCCCCGGTAAAAATGGGCATGACTTGTGTATATGGAGGGATGTATGGGGGATTGGTAAAATCGGATGCGACCCGGGTTGATGCGGGTGGATCGGGTATGTGTTGGGAAAATGGGAAATGGGGCATGGTAGTGAAGGTGGGAAATTGGGTTGGGTTTTGAATGGGTGTGGATGGAAGATGAGATGGATTAGGGATGGCCATGGATGGGGGAATGGGCATGGCTTGGGAGAATGATGGGAAATGGGGGTTGTATTTTGGATATTTTGAGAGGTGACGGATGGGAAGATAGGGGCACCGAATGGGCCGGTAACGGTAAAGGGTGATTGGGTGAGGGGGATGGATGTGAAAGCCTCTTCTATATGGGAATGGGTTGGGGAATGTGGCGGGGATGAGTCGGGATCGGAGTATGCCAGATCCACTGCCCATGACATGGCTCAATATTGGGTAGGGTACGGATGCCTCAGGTGGGGCCCGTAAAGCTTCCTCCTTCTCCCTTTGCGGGATGACGGAGGATAAGATGATGGCATTGTGCCGGCACCACAAATTTCTATTTTGGTTTTTTGATTATTTAATTTTTTAGAATTTTTTGTAAATTAAATGATTAAGGATTTTGGGGCCTTTAAATTCCCATCTCGGGTGGGTTTCGTACCCTAAATAAGTCTCGCGGCAAGACCCCGATGCGCTTCAAAAGAATCAAAGGGAAACCCTTTGATCTATTGAAGGCACGAAAATCGATGCAAATAACTCGATCCCCCAAAGCGGGTCAAAAAGAAGTCACTTTCCTTTGACTGACGAGGGCGTATTAGGTGTCGGATAATGCAGAACTTAAACAGAGGTGCTAAACCACTAATCAGGAAATCCAGGATGGTGAGATAGGCCAAAGAATCGGGCTGCACTGTATATTTTTGGCTTGGCGTATGTATTAGTTGCGCTACAGTAAAACTATGTATTTTTGGCTTGGCGCATGTATTAGTTGCGCTAGGCAAATAGAGGGTTTAGAAAAGTTTGACAGCAAAAACAACAACCCAAGATGAGTCTCTTTTTTTTAGTTTTTTTGGTTTTTTTGGAAGTTATGCTTCCAGGGACAGCTTACTTAATTGTATCGAGTCTCTCCTCACTGAACCTAAGGAATACAAGGCCGGTGCGGGTCTACTAACGCTCTCTCCCCATGGGTTTTAGGCTTCATAACTTGATAGGTTACCCCCCCGATATACCTCCAGCACAAGTGCCTTCTCAGATACTAGGTGGGCTGGTACTTTTCCAGATCATCACCATTAGGGGTTGCTGTCGTACTAAGAACTGGGAGTTTGTATGTTTGCCTAGAAAAACTCAACCCTTGAAAATCTAACCCCACAAAATTTAATTAAGTCTCTTTTGTTGGTTCAATTTTAATTTTCAATTTTAGAGGAGTTTTCTTTGAAGTCTAAAAATGGGGGTGATGGTCCCGTGCCGCCTCTATAGGTCGATGTCCACTGATAGTATATGATCGCGGGAAAGTAAATGCACACGTAGGCCCGCCAAATAGCTAAGACATGTAAATGATGGCAAAATTAAAGAAACGTAAAGACAAAGCGCAAGTAGGCCCGCCAATCGGCTAAGGCACGTAAATGACGGGAAAAGTAAGAAATTTTAAAGACAATGCGCAAGTAGGCCCGCCAATCGGCTAGGGCACGTATATGACGTAAAAGTAGGGGTGACCAAACTGACAGAATCGTAGGGGTGAGTAAAAAATAATAAAAAATAGCAATAAGGTTAGTGAAATGAAATGAAAAGGCAAAAATTCAAGGGGAAGCTCTACTAGCTATTCCCCAGCAGAGTCGCCATTTGTGCAACCGTGGATTCTTATCAAACCCGTCGCAACGATGCGCTATTGTGAAAAATTTAGAGTCACCACCCGGAGCTTTTGATATCCCGGGAAACCCAAATCAATTTTTATAAGCACCGAAGTGCCACAATTATGACTCTGATTTACCGATTCATGCCAAAGGCTCTTAGGTAGGGGCTTCGGTTATCGATCGGGAAGCTGTTAGCCACCCGAATGCGATCTCTACTTATGGCCAAAGGAAAAATAAAAAAGAAAGAAGTACTCTCCTTGGCCCTAAGGCACTAATGATCCTCTTTGTGCCCCTTCGCTCTTGTCAAAATTTCGACGGTGTAATGGTACAAATGAGTGGATAAAGGGAAAACTAAGAAGGTAGAGGAATAGAGGGGAGAGCCGGAGCTCTCGGGCCCTTGTAGCACAATTGTGAACCTTGCATAGGCATGCTTCAGTGAGCTGCTAATGGCTTATATGGTTAGAACAAGGGTTCTAGCTCCTAGGGCTGGATAGCTAAGAGGTATAGAGGGAAGGTTAGAGGATGGCTCTCACCTAAACTAAGGGATTTTTGAGGAAGGGTAAGATCTAAAGAAACTTTGGGAGGTTTGGAATTTGTATGCAAAAGGGGGCACCAAAGGGAGAGGGAGCTTCTTTCTTAATCTTCTCTCTTAGGAAAATTTTTAAGCCCATTCAAAGGGAGGGGTGCCTCTCTATTTATAAGAAAAGGAGACGTTAGAAGGGTGCTTAGAGGCTTAAGTTGGATTAGCAATTAGGTAATCAAGCATTTAAGGCTTCCTAGGATTTTTGAAGCTTAGAAAAGTGTGAAAGTAGCTTTAATGGTGGATGATAGGGTAGTGTTTCAAATCACTTGAGGGTTGCAAATAGGTTAAGGAAGGGTGCAACAGAACAAGTGAAACACACTCAGGGCATCAAGATGGTCAACAAGTCAAACCCCAAAGATGAAATTCGAGCAAAAAACTCAGGGTTACTGTAGCTAAGCCTGGCACAACTAATACTTGCGCTAAGCTTAGATACAATGAAACAGTGTCAAAATAGTGCTTGGGAAGTTCATTGCCTGCGGGGGGAGAGGGGGGGGCCCACCTAAGGCTGGCGCAACTAATACTTGCGCCAAGCCATTTCTTCCCAGAAATGGCTTCGCGCATCTATTACATGCGCCAAATTCCATATGGATCCCCACCCAAAATCCTAATTTATTGGAAACTTCAGAACGCCATATCTTTCGATGTAAAGTTTTGATTGAGGTGATTCTCTGCTTGTTGGAAAGCTGGAGACTTCTACTTTTCAATGATATATTATATGATTATAGTAGAAGATCCCAGCTAGTTCTGATACACTACTCTTTGAACATTGCCTAAGAACATCTAGGTATGGGTTCGGAAGGGATTCTAAAGATTGGGATTGGTTTCTAAAGGTTTGGGTAGGTTTCTAAGAGATCAGGGGTGATTCCTAAGAGTTTGGGATGACTTCTAAGGTTTTTAAAAGGTTCCTAAGGTTACAATACCTGTCATCGAAAGCTTGGAAGTGCGCCTCTCTCGAAGTGTGTTTCGATCGGGCCTTGGGCCAAATTTGGGTGTTTACAGTAGCATTGGAAACTTCTATTTTTAGGAAATCGGAAATAATAATTTCTTTTTATTTTTTTTGGAAAATCGTAAATCACGATTTTCTAATTTCAGTAGGCTTTCAGCTAACGATTCTTTGTTTTGATTCTTCACTTTCTCTTGTATCGTCTTTACTTAATACAACTTTTCTTTAGAAAATCGTAAATTACTATTTCTCTCTGCTCAGTATATTATTCCACACAATCGTAAAGCATGATTCTTCATTTCTTTTTTAGGCGAAGATTTGTCTTTTATGCTCAATCATCATTTTACTGCTCTTTGAATTTATTTTGACAAAGATTAATACTTAGGCTCTCTTTTACTGTCTAGCTTTAATTTCTGCACATCAGTATCTCATTAGCAGCAAACTAAAGCCTAGCATCACTAAGTTAAGGGTGATAAAATTGTAAATTATGTGACTGATCACACCCTCAAACTTAAGTTTTGCTAGTCCCTAGCAAACAAGGAAATATAAAATATCTAAACTATGAATTTAAATGCCACTTTTGTAGGGAGCACAATTGCATTTAGCAGATGCAACAAACCTTTAAACCCCTAGGTGATCCCTAGTGGAGGAGTTGTAGTCTCCTAAAGGTTTTCAGTGAAGTTACCCACAAACTTTCAAATATTTTTTAAAACTAAAAAAAATTCAAAATATAAATTTTTATATACTACATACTCAGTCAATCATTATATGTTTATTATTATTTCAAAATGTTCAATTCTTTTATTCTTAGCCTCCCATTATCGTAATTATCCTTTATCAGAACTCAATAAGTTCAATTCGGTATAGCGTGGAGTGTGTGCATATTAGTGAAGAGTTTATTCATCATAGATTTTTCTAAACTGTAGTTTTTAGAAAATATTTTTATCCAAACTCTCACTTATTGGCATATTATAAAAAATAATCAAATTTTTTTTTTCTTTTTTTTTTTTTGGGTTTTCTCAATATATATGCAAAAATCTGATAATTACTAAGCAGATAAATCTCATAGAAAGGATAATCAATTATGTTCATATCACTTCTTTATTTATTCCTAGTATCTATTTTATATATCTCTACTAGACTCATATTTTTATAATTCGCAAATCTCAAAGGTCTTTCCTTCGGCTTGTAATGGGGCTCTAGGTTTTCAGAAGGTTTCAAAAGAAAAGGTAAAGAGGATTCAAAAGTTTTCTGAGAATTTAACACTTCTTTTTCTTCTTCTTCTTCTTCTACATTTTTTTTTTCTCAGCTTCAGTAAGTATCCTTATTTTGGATAACTTCTTCCCATTTTTCTTTTCTGTTTTCTTTTGTAAATTCCATTTTCACAGAATCGTATTTTATGATTTCTTCTTTTTTTTCTTTTTTCCCATTTTTTCATACAATTATATTTCTTTTTCAGTTGTACCCTTTTCAGCAGATCCTTGTCTGTTAAGCATATACTCTTTTCACTCCCTCTTATCCCCTTCTTTTATATTCTAAATTCTCTGAAATTATAAGGGTCAGAGGTAGAAAACTTTGGTCAGTATATGTGGTTAAAGGTTTATGAAATTTTGGTACAAAGAAATTCGATTTTAGGTTTCTAATATGGGTTCAAGGGATATAATTTTTTGGGATTTTTGGCTTTTTGGCTCTGGTTTAACAAAAGATGGCCTTTGGTCATTTTCACGATTTACTAATATGACTGTCTTATTGCTTCGATATATTTAATAAACAGTTCTAAATAAACAAATTATCATATTTACAAAATATATTGATTCTAAGTTCAGCAATATGAGATTATAGATAGTAGAGAAGTTTAAAGAAAAATTTAGCATGAATAAAAATAGTCTCTCTTTCTCACAATAGAAGAGGAAATAGGCTCTATTGCTCAATGGTTTTAGAATTTTGAAACTATAATCTAAAATATTGCAGTTCAGATCAATCGTATAGTTTCAAACATTCATCTGATACAGTGTTCTAGAGATGCTTTACTTTGAATTGTAACTATTTTTATTTTGATTTTTGAACTACTATTATGATGAATTGCTAAGTATTTTAGATTTTTCTTTTTATTTTTTATCATAATTTGCATATAATGATTAACTTTTTTACTAAAATTTACTAAATTTTTTATGAAAAAGTAAAACTACTATTAAAAAAAACAAACAAAAACTACTATACTATACTAATATATCCTATGTAATGTATCCCCCCCCCCCCAAACTTAAATAGGACAATGTCCTCATTGTACAAAATAGAAGACATACATAAATATTATTACCTTATTTTACTGCTATGTTAGGAAACGGGTTTATAATCTATAATAAATCAAAAATCTTTTCCCCAAACTTAGAAGAAAAATACTTATGATTTATAGAATGGCAATGTTAGATGTTAGTAAAAATGTTTGTAAAACAGCAAATAAATAAATAAAAATTTCATATATATATGAACTAATTACAGAAACATGGAAAGAAATAAAAAAATTACTAGGAAAATCTAGACACACACAAAACTAAGACACTGGCAACAGCGTCCGAGATAAGGTTCCTTCGATAAAGATCGGTCCTCGGCTTCTAACTACCTTCAATCAGAGTCTCTCATCCCTTCCCACCAAAAGAATATCCATGCCTTTGCAGGATCGCATCCTCTGTCTTCCAAATCCCACCGAACAATGCACATCACATTTCTCTTTTTGGGAAGAAATGCAAGCCGTTGTGGAAATCCTTTGAAGAGTGGGAAGTGAATACTTCTCCTATTCATCTGTTGCCTATACTGCTCCCTTGTGAAAACTATATGAAGGGAATGTAGCGAAAGCGAGGGGAGAAGATAGTCAATGGAGAGGGGTGGTGAGGGACGGCTCAACCCACCATCATCATATGGGAGTTTACATTTGGTGTGGGTTGTAATGGTATAAGGGTTAGGAAGTGGGGGAAAATGGGTTCTTGGTATATGGTTTCAGATTTGGGTTAGGGTTAGGGTAAAGGGTAGTCTCGGTGGATGATTCAAAAGATCACTAACGCTTAAATTTTTCTACTTTCTGTTGTGCAGCCAGGAGCTTCAGTTCAGTGTTTTTCAAGAATTTTATCAAGAATTTTGCTAGAATCACTCTGGTTATGCTCTTCCGTCATGGGGTTTAAGGTTATAGACAGAGGAAGAAGAAGGGTTATGAACTGGTTTTGGTTGATGGATGTGTATGGATTTTATAAGGAAAAGTTTTGGTTTTGAACCGTCACATTGAGTAAATGTCGATGTGTAGGTTCCTAGGCTTGGGTGGTTGGGAAGTGGTAGTCTTGAATGAAAAATTTGTATGTTTCCCTTATGAATTTAATGGGTCTGAATTCCAATGCAACTAATAAGATAGACCACTGGAATCGCCTGTTCCCTTGAATTGTCGTTTACAATTCTAGCTATTAATGAATCGTTAGAAAAGACTCTTCACCAGTTGAATCGTGGTCACTACGATTCAGCATCCTGAATCTTTGTTGCCCGTAAGTCCATACGTTCAAACACGATTGTAAAGAAAGAGGGAGACGTTCATACGATTGGATGTATTGTACGTCGTATGAATTTCTCGAAAAGAAAGAAAAATTTCACTAATAATAATAATATACATATGGTACAAGATTTTACTACGAGTGAGTCGGTAGCACGACAGTTTCAGAGGGAATTAATTAAGTACAGAGGGAGTTGATGTGCCTCCTATAAATATGCATCCTCTAGACATACCAGCTGCATGAAATGGTAGTGCGTTACTTTCTCTATCGAAAGGTAATAGCTGATCACATTGAGTTTCCCATCTTTCGATAGATTGCCTAAGGTGATTAAGTAACTGCGTCTGGATACGGCTCTGTTGATCCCAGCCATGATCTATATGTTCCAGAGTATCCTCTGTAGCAGCATGGTGATGGGCCTCTGTGTGGTAGGAAGGAATAGAAGGAAGTTGGGAGGTCGATTGAGTTGGGCCATCAGGCCTCTCCCTATTTAGATGTTAGGTATAATTTTGTACCAACCAGCGATTGAATTTTTGTCTTCCAAATTTATAATTTTGGAAAGCAATTCATCATGGACTTTAATTTATAAAGTCTTCCTAGCTTAGGAAGCATACTTGTTGAAGTCTCCGAGTCAACCTCACCCGGTGCATGGTATTGCACCGGTTCTTCGCTAAGGGTCTCAAAGAATTCCCAAGCTTCTTCTGCTATTAGATTACGAAACATACCGCCACAGGCAATATCAATCATATGCCAAGTTTGGTCATTTAATCCTTTATAGAAAGTGAGCAATATTTACCATTTCACGACCCCATGATGAGGGCACATACAGAGAAGATCCTCGAGGCGACTCCAACTCTCCTGAAGAGGTTCATCCGAAAATTGATGGAATGTTAAAATAAGATGTCGGATTCTATTCGTTTTACACATTGGGAAGTACTTCTCAAGGAATTCGCGTTTCAATCCTTCCCAATAAGCAATTGAATTTCGGGGTAAAGAGTGTAGCCACTGTTTTGCCTCGCACCTAAGAGAATATGAGAATAGCCTTAAATGAATGGATACTCCTGTTAGTTCTTTAATTCGAATAATGTTACACATTTCTATAAAATTATTTAAATGCAATTGGGGGTCTTCCTCAATCAGCCTGCGAAAAGTAGGAAGTATTTGAAGCATATTTGGTGTGATTTCGAAAGCCTCATAATCGGCAATGGGGGTTTGAATATATGGGGATAGCGTAAGTGTTGTCATTGCATAGTATTCCCCCATGGTCTTAGTCATGTTCTGGCTATTTCCCGTCATAATGAATTGTTTAAATAATAGGACAGTTTGGTTAGAACAATTATTTTTTTTTTCAATATTTTCTAATTTTTATATATTTTAGCAAATAGGGAGAGAAATAAATCCGAGCTTCGAAATTTCGTGGCCGACAGAAGTTGAAAAACTTTTGATTCCCTGCTCCGAATAAACCTGCAAAAGATTACGAAGTGATAAAAATATATTTATATATAACGAAATATAAAAAGAGAAAGGTAAATATTAGTTTCTAAAAGAATAAAAATATTAGATAAAAACTTGAAAGAATTAGATAAATTCTGCTTCCCCGACAGCGGCGCCAAAAACTTGGCTTGTCGATTATGATGTATATATTTTATGTTAAATTCAAGTCTTAACCTATTGCAAGTGCACAATGGAAATTATAGTACTAGCATAGGATCGTTCCTACGAGGAAGTTTGTTCTCTTATTATTTCTTTATTTTTATCTTTTATTTAAATCCTTATCTTTAAAAACTTTTATTTATCTTTAAGATTTACTATACTAGAGAAATATGAATAAAAGAATGATTTTTTAATCTAAAGTGCATAAAATAAATCCTAATCCTCCTTCATATTAAGGTCATCAATCTTAATCTTCAGCTTTTGGATATTTATAAATTAAAACAATACCGTTACAGTATATTTCTAGTCTCCTAGCATTGGTCGTCAATCAAGTCTAAGATCCTATCAATACAGATTTAATCTAATCAACAACTTCCTAAAATTTAGGCGTCAATCAAACTTTAGAAAATTGAAGATGGAAAAGTAAAACCGTTACACTAATCTATTCTAACTATTTTACACTACTTTGATCGGAAGAAAATTCAACCTCAGGCATCAATTGATGCTGAAATTCTTCAATGCTTATTCTTATGCTGAGCTCTCTTATTTATAGATTATAAGGAGTCGATTTACAAAGATACTACTAAAATAAAAGTATCCTAATATAACTCTAATTCCTAATTTCTTTCTTCCTTGCTTTTTTTAGTTGATGCGCTTCTAGAGTATTCTTTAATTAGCAGCAGCAGAGTCTTTCGGAGTTCATCTTCAACAATCTTCTCAGATCCATGATTGGTCAGTCTTCTAATTGTAGAAGACTTCTGAAAATATGCATGGCGGTGATAGATCTCACATTCCGTAGCAGTGGAAAGCTTCTATTTTTAGGAAATCATAAATAATAATTTCATTCTATTCTTTTTGAAAAATCGTAAATCATGATTTTTTATTTTCAGTAGGCTTTCAGCTAACGATTCTTCATTTCGATTCTTCGCTTTCTCTTGTATCATCTTTACTTAATACGACTTTTCTTTAGAGAATCGTAAATTACGATTTCTCTCTTCTCAAAATATTATTCCGCACAATCGTAAAACACAACTCTTGATTTCTTTTTTAGGCAAAGATTTGTCTTTTACGCTCAATCGTTTTTTACTGCTTTTTGAGTTCATTTTGACAAAGATTAACGCTTAGGCTCTCTTTTATTGCCTAACTTTAATATCTGCACATCAGCATCTCATTAGTAGCAAACTAGAGTCTAGCATCACTAAGTTAAGGGTGATAAAATTGTAAATTATATGACTGATCAGGAATCCATTTCCATGGATTTTATTTTGGGATTTCCAAGAATGATGAAGGGACATAATGTCATATGGGTAATCATCGATAGGCTAACCAAGTCAGCTCATTTCTTGCCTTACAACACCAAGTATACAATGAGTAGACTTGCAGAGATGTGCCTAAAAGAGTCGTCCGATTGCATGGTATTCCTGTGAGCATTATTTCAGATAAGGGCCCATTGTATAGATCACAGTTTTGGCAAAAATTATAAGAGGCAATGGGTTCAAGGTTAGACTTCATCTTTGCATTTCACCCACAAATAGATGGACAGATCAAAATGGTGAACTAGATTATAGAGGATATGCTCCGAGCTTGGATGCTTGATTTTCAAGGGTCATGGGATCGATACTTACCATTGATCGAGTTCGCATATAGTAACAGTTATCAGACAAGCCTCGGTATTGCTCCCTACGAAGCACTATAAGGACGAAGATGTAAATCTCCGATTAACTGGGAAGAAATCGAAGAGAAATTTATTTTGGGCCCGAAAATTATTGAGACTACCACCGAAGTGGTACACTTAATCTGTGAGAGATTAAATGTGGCACAACAACGACAGAAGAGCTACGCTGATATGAAAAGAACTAGTGTTGAGTTTCAAAACGGGGATAAAGTATTCATAAAAATTTCACCCACAAAGGGTGTAATGTGCTTCGAGAAACGTGGGAAGTTGAGTGACATTATGTAGGACCATTCAAAGTTTTGGGACGCGTTGAAGAAGTTGCGTATCTGATTGCTTTACCGCCACAACTATCAAGCATGCACAACGTATTTCACGTGTTGATGCTAAGGAAGTACATGAAGGGTCCAACTCACATCCTAGACTCTTAACCAATCGAGATTCAAGAAGACTTGATGTTAGGGAAGAACCAATACAAATTCTTGATCAGAAGGAGTAAGTGTTGCACACCAAACATATTCCATTGGTACTTGTTAGATGGCTAAATCATTCGCCGGAAGAAGCTACTTGGGAACGCGAGTCCGACATAAGCGATTCATATCCACAGCTCTTTGGATGAACCTTGAGCGAAGGAGCCATGTAAAATTTTGAGTTATTTTAATGTGATGTATAAGACTAGTGAATCACTTTTATGTACATTTTATACTCCAAGTGTGGTTATCATTGAATGGTTAATGTTGTGCTAAGAGTGCCACTCGCACATTGTGAATTGTATACAATGGAAAACAAAGATGTGTATAGATTGTATACACAAATTTTGAATGTAGACCGAAGGGAAAAAGCATACATTTAAAATGATAAACGGAATGCAAACAGAAAACACAAAACACAAAAAACTGCAGAACTCGCGTGCGCAAATTTACAGTCGCTCGTGCGACTTCTTCAGAAGGTCAAGTGAAAAGAATGGCTAGAACAGTTGCTCACGCGATTGTTCCGACACAAAATTTCCCTATCAGTCCCTCGTATGACTTTATAGGTCACTCGCGCAACCTTGTAAGTCGCTCGTGCGACTATCAAGGTATATATGGCCTGTAGGTCATTTTCTTCATAAAATTTTGGTGCGAAAACTTCCCGGGAGCTAGGTTTTTGTCCCATCCATTAAAACCACTTCTCCTCCGAATTCTCTTCGGGGTCATCTCAGATTCACTTATGCCTTTGATCTAAAGGGAATTTCTTTTGATATTCTCCGCACAAAAGGGTAAGATTTATAAATTTGAGTTCAATTTCCTTCAGTTTTCATTGAAATAGTTGAAATGGGTCCTCGAAAGATGTCAGCTTCCAAACCCTCATCATCGAAACGTCCAAAGGTGGATACGCCACCGTTGTAAGAGAACAACCCTCCGAATGGTGGGATTCAAAGAAGTTTTAAGTGGAATGATCCATTGACAACAACATATTCGAGGGCCATGGAACCATGCAATGGACTCTCGAATATTTGACCCCTGCGGACATGAAATCGAACCTAGAGCCATTTTACTGTTTTATTACCCTAGGCCAGCGCGCCTATTTTACCAAAATCTAAAAATGAGTGCGGATGAAAAGGAATTTGTGACCGAAATCGATGGCCACAAATTTCAATTTGAGTTTTATTACCCTAGGCCAGTGCGCCTATTTTACCAGAATCTAAAAATGAGTGCGGATGAAAAGGAATTTGTGACCAAAATCAATGGTCACAAATTTCAATTTGATCTAAGTGATATTGCTACCGCAATGGGTGCCCATCGAGGTATGTGAGTGCTGGGGCATTGCAACCCCTGAATCCTGAAAAAGTATTGTTCACAAAAGTTATTTATGAGATGACAAAAGGGAAAATTGGGTCCAAATTATTGGTTACGAGGGCCCAGTTGCCCCACTACATGTGGACACTAGACATTATCTTTCTAAAGAATCTATTTCCACTGGGACACGTGCAGGAGAGGAAGGACATTTTGCTCCAGGCCTTATATTCGGCCTATTAGGAGAAGTGGTTCTCCACCCCTGCTGTGATAGGTGAAGGCATAGTGTATGCACGTAACAATGGAAAACAGGGGGCTCACAAGACACCCCTCAAATATTTTCCATATGCTCGGTTGATCACACGAATGATTGAGCAATACGGGAATTTAGAAGGGGGTACCAGATTTCACTAGATGAATCCCGATTCACCAGCAACACTTAGCGGTATAGATTTGAGGATTTAAAAACTAGCCTAACTAGTTTGAATGTGAGAGTTAAACACCGCCAGACCGAAGAAATTGTGCAACGTGCACAACAACAACAACAACAATAGCCACCCCATGAGCCTGATCAAGCGGCTCAAAACCTGATACCACCACCACACCAAGTTCCAATCCAACCATCAATTCCTTAGTATGGTGGTATGGACTTCAAGACTGAACTTTTCAGACGAATGGACTTGCAAGACCTGGCGCTCAAGAGGTTAGAGCAACAGAACGAGCTGAACACGTGCTAGCTTTACTACCATGAGGCCATGCTAAGCGACGCGATGTGAAACATGTCCCCATCCGATTACTTGTAGCGCATGGCAGCGGGATGGGCATATATGCCAGACACGTCTAGCTCTGGAGCTGGTAGAGCAGGTGATGAAGTTGATCAGCCAGGTGGTGAGGAGGACTAGTCGAGGACATGGGTCAAGGGATTTTTATGGTTTTTGGTTAAATTGGTATGTTTTTGGTCATGTAATTTAAATTTTGTAAACAGTGTGAGGGAATTGGTTTTAAAACAATGGTTGGAAAATTTGGTGAAAGTTTGTAATTAATTGACACGATGATGTTTAGTTTTGATGTAAATGGTAGCATGGTTGGCATGCTAAAAGAGTTTAAAATTTTGGAATAGTGTTCGTGTAATTGACTTGGTTAATATGATTGTGAATGGGTGGAATATGGTTTAATTGTTTAGTAGTTGTGTGTGTGCATACTTTCATTATGGATAGCATAATTACATAGTAGTGGATGAATTTCTACAGGTGCAATTCATAAATTTTTATGGAAGATCATAAATGTGAATAACGCCAAATAAATCATGTGGAATGTGAGAATGTATGGTTGGATGTGAATGTGCTTTTTATATTACAGGGTAAATAGAATTGGGAGATCGTGGTGAATGATCAATGTGTCATTATGGATGTGTTTGTTGCAGGTGCCATGTTAAATTAGCCGTGGCAAATTGAAATTGGAAGTAATTTTGTGATATGAATAAATGTGTAAATCGTTATTCAACATTATGGTTCTGCTAGTGAGTCAGCTCATTGTGAGTTCATTGGTATGAATTTTTTATTTGATGGTGATTAGTTTTGTTGGAGTAACTGTATGGTGTTGTTGTGGAAAATGTATGGTTTCATTGTAGATTCTATACGTGAATTTTGTTTAATCCTTGTGGATGAGTGTCAACCATAAAAAATGGGCTTTATGATGTAAGGGTAGATGCCTTCATGTTATGTGAACAATTTTCGAGGACAAAAATTTTTGTAAGGAGGGGAGGATGTAATATCCCCAAATTTCTGAACCGAATATGTTCCGTTAGATGTATGTATCAGTTGCCACACCTGATACTGTTTCAGATTTTCGGACGAATTATTTGGATTTGTTCTAGGTCTGTTTGAACTTGTTGGACAAAAGGCTAACACTTGACTTAGGCATATTGGAGCCACAAATGATCCAAATCGATTGACAAACACCTGTTGGTGTGTGTGTGTGCTTCACAAGAAGCAATGCCCAAAGATATTAAGTTTGACAATGGCATCCCATTTGCATAACCTTATAAGGAATTGAAGACAAAGAGTAGAGAAGGGATTTTGCCTCACGTGAGCCGCTTTGCATGTCATAACCTTGAATGAGTTGTTGATCTCCCTCTCAATGTCTTCTTTTGTTTCGATTGGTTACCGTAGGAAGCGTTGATCTCGGACGCAGGCGTGATCCGCGAGCTACACGCCAATCAAACCCTCTTTTGCTTCGTTAGGAACTTTTTTGGTGGAGAACGTTGTCTCAAGATTTCCTTCGTGAATGGATTTAGAATATTAGGAGTAAGGAAAGAATTGACTTTTGTGTGCATCACGATCCGACCTCAAGAAGTTGGGTTCTCAAGCCCATTGTATGAGTGTAACCCATTATATGAGTGTGGCGAGAGCGCCATTAGTTCTGGATCGAATGGTATGATCTTGTCGATCATTTATGATTAGTGTTGGAGGTTATTACCATGAATGCTAGGTAATAAATATGGGTTTGACATAAATGCTAGGTGATTAATGTGGGTTGAGAAGTATAAGAAAGAAACTGAAGAGGAAATCTCAATTCGAGAAGAATTGAAGAAATCCAGACAGTCGCTCGCACAACCTTGAAACTCATGCACACGAGTTAAAGTCGCTCGTGCAAGATAAGCTTTAGAATAGGCATTAAATTAGGTGCTCTCGCCGCCGGCGTCGAGAGTGTGAGATAAGTCACCGTCTCAAAGTTGTTTTAATAAGGGATAAGTGAGAACAGTCGCTCACGCGAGGCCAGGCGACTGAGGTGTCTCAAGGGAAGTCGCTCGCACGACTTTGGGGCTCGCGCACGCTACTGAGCCAGTTTTGGCTATTTTGGATATTTTTGAGAAAATTCTCTGAAACTTTGATGAGTATGTTTCTTTAGGGATTGATTCATGCCCTTTGGATGTATTGTAATGTAGGTTGTAATTGGATTTGTGCGTAGGAATCTTTACCTCGTTTTACATGAATTGAGTGGTTTCATGAGCCGTGAGGTAGGGGAAATTCAATAATATTATGTTTGATATAATTTGTATAGATAGTGTGATCTGATAAGGCAATTGTGATAAGTTCAATATGCTTTTGAATCTTTGACTTATGAATCTTTCAAATAAGCTTTGTACATGAATTCTAACATATGTGATTTGAAATGTGAACGTGATTTGCATAAGTGTGTGTGACTTCGTATATGAACTTCGTGTTTGAGCCTTGAATTCTAAGTTTTCGAAACTAGCTATAAAATAAGCACATTACACGGAGTTAAATTATATGTTAGAATTTACTAAATGATTTAAAGTTCATGTGGAACGAATCCTTGTGTACTGGTACGGCGACATATCCGTACATTTGCACCGGCTAACGGTAAACTTTAGTCGTACAAGTGCGCTTATAGCGTAGGAACTTGCGCACTTCAAAAATGGTTCATTGAATGACGATGGTTCGGAGATTTCCATCGGTATATGTGTGGCTCTTAATGCTATATTTTGCTTGAGAGACTATTTAATTTATTGTTTTAATTCATGATGAGATATGAAAAGGCATGTAAAATCCAAAAATGGTCAAGAGATTTGAAATAAAGAAACAAACTCCGAACTTGTGTTTAAATTTTATTTTCGTTTGATTCAAGCATCTTAAAAATTCAGTTTTATATGAAATTTGTTTTCGAAATCCATCATGAAATCTATGCTTTGAAATATGATATGAATGTTATTGATATTTCCCCTATTAAGATTAGACTGTTAGCTCACCTCTCGACTATATGTCACAGGAACAAGTGTAGATACGGAAATTAAGGACTCAGGGCATGAGGAAGACCCTGATTACGTTCCTGAAGAAGATTCAGATCTTTCACCAAACGAGTACTTCCCTTTGGGGATGTCTAATTATTTTGAAATCCTGTGACTAGGGCTTGGTATGTCCAGCCATTCTTTTGTTATAGAACTTTGGATGTGGATTCATGTAAAATTTAGATGTTTTGTGAACCACTGTTTAGGTGATGGTCAACCATCACCAATGGTTCATTTTGATTCTGTCACACTTATGAGTTGCATAAGGATAGAACCATTATTTTGTCTCGATTCATGCGTATGTAAAAATGTAGTTTTCTTTTGCTATAAGTATATGTTTGCTTTGAATTTTGTTGTGTGTGTGGATGTGCCAAGTGTTTCATTTTGGGGATCGTCGTCATTAGTAGTTCGACTGTCTGAATTTCAGGGTTAGGAAATTCGGGCTGTCTCACCAAAGCTCTCCTCAAAATCCTACACTGATTTTTCAAAGCTTTACATCTCAACTCTTTTCTACAATTTGGCCAAGAGCTTTCTCTTTATATAGAACACACAAATCCTACTTCTAATCTAAGAGAATCTACCCTTTTCTAGAGTCTGAAAGTAACTAGGCCATTGCCAGTTAGAGTCAAACTACAATTCAACCTCCAGGTTAGAGCCAACTTCCAAGTTATAATTCAACTACAATTCAAACTCTCCAAGTTAGAGCCAATCTCCAAGTTAGAGTCCAACTACAATTCAAACTCGCAAAGTTAGAGCCAAACAATAACACATTACCAAGAGACTCAAACCAAAAATAAACCCAATCTAGCTTGCCTCATTCGACACACTCTGTGTACCATACTTGTCAACCCAGTACATGATACTTATTGGATAAATTTGCCTAACAGTCAATGCCTCCAACGATTCAACGGTCCAAAGAAATTAGCTATTATTTTTATTGTTTATTGGTTAATTATTGATATGCTTATTGTTTATGGGCAATTGGCTGTAGGTTATTGTTATCATAACTTGGATTTGGAACAGCCTTCATGAGTGCACCAAAAAATTTACTGTACTCTCTCTTTTACACATGGAATTCTTCATTAAACTCTCCTACATAATATATCATGTTTAGTAAATAATGATGCCTGCATACCGGAGCAGCACCAAATGTGTCGTATGATGCAATATAGCAATGGTGGGGAGCTGATTAGTATCCCTATCACTGTTTAGCTCCGTTAGCCAATCCTATCGCATAAAACAATCTCCGTGATAAAGATATCAACTCACCAATAAGTTTAAACAGAACAAACACCATTAGTGGGAACCAATGTGTGACTGAAACCCAAGCATGCCCTCTTTGGTCAACATGTACAAAGTGGAACCAATGGAAAAGGAGAGCACGTGAAAAACTTATCTAATGGAGACAAACTACACCACAAATTTCACAATCAAGAAGCTGGTTTCCAAGGCATGGTAATAAACCCACTGGTGAAAACTTGAATGAAATTTTTTATTTGATTTTTTTTTATCAGTAATGCAAATCTATTGAAGAACAACAAGATGTTGAAAGGGACAATACACAAAAATAGATAAAAAAAGAATGGAACATAAAAAAGAAAAATAAAAGAAGACAAAACCGGAACCATCGGAAACACAGACTACAGTCCCGAGCCCACAAGACAAAACATCTATTCATCCCCTAACCCGGATCCCACTGAATACCCTCCTCCCTTGGTACCTCACATCCTCTTGAGACCCATAGGCACATCTTGAGACCCATAGGCACATGAAATCCTTAACCGATTTGAGGATCATCCCCATAGGTCTTCGCTTACAATTGAAAATCTGTGCATTCCGCTCTAGCCAGATGCTCCACACCACAACATACAAATTAGACGCCCAAAATTCCCCCATTAGGCCTTCCAGCTGGACGAAAGACCATGCTAAGAACTGATGGTAGGGAGAGACAGGGGCAACCCAACTCATATCGAAGGATTTAAGAAGGACTCCCCACATCCTTTGCGCCACCGAACAATGGATGAAAAGGTGTGTTGCCGACTCTTCCTCCTGGAGGCACATTACGCAAAGGTTCTGCAGAATTTTCCCCCTCCGAAAAAGCTGATCTATCATGAGAATTGTCCCCAAGAACAGAGTCCACAAAAAAGTTAACCTTGGGTGGAATGATATCCTTCCATAAACTCGCCCCTTGGAATTTAATTAAAGGCCGATTCGTAAGCATTCGAAAGAAGGACCTAACATTGAAGCACCTGTCTTTAGCAGGAGACCAAACCCATGAGTCCAACCTATTTGAGTTCCTCCTCAAACTATTCAACAAGGATAGCAGCCGATTGAAAGAGGGAGTCTCCACATGAAGGAGAAGTAGCCACATCCCACAACACCCCCCCTTCCACCTCCGAGAAGAAATCAGCTACATTCCCATTTGGTTCTCTGGCGATTCGATAGATATTCGGGAAGGCGAGCTTAAGGGGCCTACTATTCGCCCAACTATCCTCCCAAAACCAGATACAAGTACCATCGCCCCAACTGTATCTTATCCATCTATCGCACATCTCCCAAGTACCACAGATTCCTTTCCACCAATTAGAGTCAACATTATGGGCAGCGGTGTTAATGGCCCAGCTGTCGTTCATAGTAGAGCTGTCGTTCATAATTCCATATTTTTCGCTCAGCATCAAAATTTAATCACCATATTTATTGCGATGCATCTATGTCATTATCATATATACTAGCATGATTCCTTAAGCCTAGGTATCAAAATTTTGATATTTGCAAGATTGCATGGCTTATTAGTCTGTCTTTTCGTTAGTAGGCAAAATTTTAGAAGTCGCATCTGTGTTGGTATATGCACGCAGACAGTATTGAGGGAGAAAACAGAAATTAAAATTATACATAATAAAGAAGATGTATGTGATGCTACCAAATGCCAAGTCCTTTGTCATCATGACCATTGGAGACCTACATATTTTCTGGTAAAGATGTATTAAATATCTCTAACAATGTAAGTGGCGTATATCATTGTTATTTTTATCAATTGCATAATAAATCATTAAGAACCTAGCAGAAGGGTCTAATAAGACAGCAAAATGTGACATTGCCACAGAAAACTCAAGAGTACATTGATGAACCCCTAATAGGCCACAGAGTTCGCTTCTCTATGAAAATGACTACTAGAGAAGGTGAAATTGCCTAATCTGAATATTGCATGCTTAAGACACTCAAGCCCTAACAATACCTTATGTTCTAGTTTTGAGTGGATCTGCATGACCAATGCAGCGGTCGCATGTCGATACCACCTCTAACTCCACCATTTGAAGTGCTACTACTACCACAAGACCTAGATTCTTTGGTGTCCTTGGTTTGAAGCATTGAGAAGGGAAAAAGAACAATAAGGCTGTATTGAAAGTTTAGATATGGTACAATCCCGAGGATCAGGTGCCACATTAACATGCCCAAGTTAGATAAGGTACAATCTTTAAGAAAGCAAAAAAGCTAGGTACATGCCGAATCTTTAGGGGTGCCATGTGTTGTGTAAATCACGATCACGTGCCACACATGGCACATGATCTAACATTAGAATGCACGGTTCAAGCCATGCATTTGAATGCATTATCCAATTTTCCTACACAAACAAATATATAATGAGAATATATATTGAACTGTAGCAATTGTAACTGCATAAGGTCACTCAAAGACCACAAGGCATTGCAAAGGGACTATATATAGAACACAGTTCAAACATGGGACGCTGTCTTAAACATCCTTTTTTCTGCACAACCACATCTATGGACGATACTTAATAGAGCTGGGCAACTCTAGCTAGCACCAAATGTGACGGCCTGGATTTCAGCACCCCGAAATCCGCATCGTCAGTAGTTTGGCGCTAAGGTCGAACGCCGAACGAATACATGACATATCATTGCACAGCGGAAGCAAAATAGAACCATTACTAACTAACTAACATCAACAGAATAAGGAGGAGGTACGTATGCTTTCCACCAAAAGCTCAAAATGACGGTTCTAATTCCATATGAATGCCTATGGAAAAAGAACCGATAAGAGCCACCAGTAAGGACCATTCCTTACCGAAACATGGTTCACCAAAAAGAATCACAATCATCATCCAAAATAAATATCCTTTACATCAACTCAAAAACTTTAGTCTCTCAACCTAACGCCAGATATATCAGGCCAAGCACACAGAAAACAACCCTCAGGAGGAATTTCTTTCAATTCCTCACCAGGTGAATAATCAAGATCCTCCCTCTCTGAAATCTCAGCTCCAACATCTTCACCTGAACCTGTGACATTTAGTCGAGGAATGAGCTTCATCCAAGCTCAGCAAGGAAAAACTCATAGCATGCATATTATGAACATCAAACATATATCTTATGACATAATGGAAACAAAGCTTAGCGAAACAAATACACATTAGTGATGTCATGGAATGAAACACATATATAGTGCTTGAAAATGTAAACACACGTACACATCATGATCTTAACGAATGAAAAGAAACTTAAAGGTGTTTTACTTAATTTATTGCATGAGGAACTATGGCCTCGAGCCCCCGATGGAATATCCACCATCTTCGTTCACATGAACCATTTTCACATATATCCAAGGTCCCATAAAGTTGGACACTTGGCCAAACATAATTACTATTGTACGGTAAGAGTCGTAAAAACATACATAGCATAAAGGGTGTACGGATTGGCCGCTGTACCGGTCATCAATATTCTACCGCGTCAGTCACGGTTATACCGCCGAGTCGGTCGAGTATTCACATAGAACCTTAAATCGAAGTGCATACATATAGCTTATCGCCGTGCAAAGTGATATTTATAACTAATTTTGAAAGTCTGTCCAAAGTCTCAACTACATGTATTAAATCGAATTGAATCTTGAAAGATTGCTCATAAACACATATTTTCATAAGCATACTTATGCATATCACTTTTTAATTATAAGTTATAACATAACTCACATGGTTTTATCAAAGAACGTATCGTAACACAATTCACATGATTTTATCAAAAAATGCATCATACATAACACACATGCTAATGTATTAAATGCACATGATATCAAGTTTTCCCTATCTCGAAATCTTAACCCGCATGTGGTCAATCCACCGTTTGGGTTTGCTTTGCATCACATAGTACCAGGTCACCTAAACATATTAAATTCATGGTTCACATATCAGAACGATGCTAAACATACTATGAAAACTCCCCTCAAAATCTCACAGTCAAAACTCAGCAAAAATCCGAATCTCGTAATTTTGATCGATTGAATCCCCATTTCGATCGATCGATCTCATATCGATCGGTTGACTTTGACAGAACCAAATGCCTATAACACAGTTTGATCGAACGATCTCCATTTCAATCAATTGAGTTACAAATTTGATCGATCGAATCCCTCTGAATCTAAAAGCTTATAGTGCAATTTCGATCGGTCGATTTATAAATCGTTCGATTGGATTTACAATTCGAACGATCAAAAATTAATTTCGATCGGTCGAATCCTGACAGTGAAATTTCTAAAACCCTGTTATATACATTTCGATCGATCGAACAAAACATATTTCGTTCCATCGAATTTATTTTGATCAAACGAATTTCCTCAAATTTTGTATTCATACCTCTCAAGTCAATTTTGATTAATCGAATCTAATTTTGATCGGTCGAAATCGACAGATTTCATTGAAAGTTGGGTTTTCTCATCTTCCTTCTGTTCTTTCTCAAATTTGATCTCTTATCTTATCATTTTCCAATCTAAACACCAAACAAGCATCCCTAAGAAAGATTTACAATTGCACATGAATTTCTTACCTTAGATTTATCAATTCTCGTGATCCACGAACGCACAATTAACTAGGGTTTTGTAAGTGTGCTTCGTCCGCTCCGATTCGATCAAACCCTCACTTCACACTACACGAACGAATCGTTCATGCATTCACATGAAATCAATGCCCTCTACTCACCCTCTCTCTTCTTAACTCCAAATCATAAGCACTAAAGAGGGTATTGAATGCCAAAAATTAATAAGCCTAGTCTCAGGTGTTAAGCACTTGCACTAAGTTAGGCGTACAAAGTCCACTGATCAAGGCGCTGGTTGAGAAAAGTATTTAGATTAGATCCTACAGTTTAGATCTAGTGTGAGAGATGGGGGATATGATGTGATAGGCGATCAGTGGACTTTGTACGCCTAACTTAGTGCAGGTGCTTAACACCTGAGACTAGGCTTGTAATGAGGGGAAATAAATAAATAACCGTAGGATCTAATCCACCTGAATAGTAAGCCTCTGGAGGTAGTCGGTAGGATACATGGCGTGCAGAGTGTCCTCCACTATCAGCTCGTGGTAATCAAGGCGCTGGTTGAGCTGGCGAATACCCTCCTCGATGAGAGCAACCAACTCCTCATTGGTCATGGGAGCTGCCTGATGATAAGGTGGTGGCATTGGTACATAGTCGGGCTGCGGAGGTGGAGGGATGATATCCGGCTGATCTTGAAGAGGAATAGGAGGGATAGGAGGTACTTGAAGAGCTGGCTGAAGGCTTGGTTTCAGTCGATTGTAGGTTTTCTTTCCTCCACTGTTTGAAGGTGTAGAACACCACATTGTCAGAGGATTTAGGCTCCCGAGGTGAAAATTTGTGTACGGTGGTCGCCGAATACTCGTCAAACATAGCCGAAATAAGGCTCGCATACGGAATGTATTCCTCAGGCTTTTCCACCCCCGCTAACAATTTCTTTCTCTCATATTTCAATCCCTCAAAAACCACAACAGCGACATTAAACCATCGGCCTTCAAAAGCTGAAAATAGCGCTTGCAACAACACTCCTAACCTCTCAGTCTTGTGTCGAATGGGGTACAAGTTGCATTTGAAGATCGTATCGAGCATCCACATATAGCTCGGTAGATCCGCTCCTTTGATGGCTTGACTAGAGGCAAGGCGACCCCTTGTCATCTTTTCTGCAATTTGTAGGCGTGGTATATCCTTTTCATTTAGGGGCAACAGATTAATGTCTTCCCCATAACTCTCAAAGCATTTTAAGGCCTTACAAGCCATTGGGTAGGTAAACACGCATGTTTTTCCCTCAATCTTGGTGCAAATAGTGGTTTTTAGGTTCGGGCCATCAAACATATTTTGGTAAAAGAGTCGCACGAGGCGAGGATAGTAATATGGATGGATGGGTTTCAACAGGTTATCCAATCCAGCCTTGTCTAAATAGTCAAGTGCCCAAGCATCAACGTCGGGCACATTGGGCGTCTCAAATAGAGCCGGATTTATGGTGTATTAATATGCAAACCCCTTTTCGGCCCACCATTCGATTGGTTGGTCATGTCGAGGTGCTTGTGAAGCGGCTGGTGGTTCGGCAATAGGTTGCGGTGGAGGGTTTGGTGGTGGTTGCGAAGAACCCTGTGTGGTTTTAGGCTTCTTTGACGTAGTTTGTTTGGAGGCTAATCTCGTCCTAGGAGCCATAGGGTTACAAAATGAAAACCTAGGGTTCCTTGAGAATCGATAGAAAATAGGTGAATTAAGTGCGAAATCACAAGGAATGTTTAGGGCATTACCTTTTGGAAGAAGTTTGCATTTGATTCTGTAGAGAATCAACACTGAATCGGTCGATCTTTTGATCCCCCACAAGAAACCCACGAAAGCCCTAAGCGGAAACCCTTAAAATTCTAAAAATTTTGAACTATAATGAGTTCTCGTTCATATATATAGCGTAGTTTGATCGATCGAATCAATTTCGATCGATCGAAAGTCAATATAACAAAATGAAAATGCGATTTCAATCGATCGAGGCTAATTTCGATCGGTCGAATTCAAAATTTGATCGAACGAATAAATTTCAATCGATCAAGTTGTGTCAGGTGACCCTTGGCCTTTAAAATTTTTGATCAAATGAAAAGTCAGTTCGACCGAACGAATTCTCTTGTTGGTCGAACGACTTTTAAATTCGAAACGAATTTATTATGCCCTTAATGTACTGAATATCAACTTTCTGCCTGGGCATTTCGATCGGTCGATTTACACTTCGATCGATCGATTTCATATTCGATCGATCGAAATTTGTAGAAAACACTCAATTTTTGTGTCTTTGAGTTCTCTTCAACAATTTCTAACTTTAAACTTCAAACTCACTTATCTCATTCATCATTCAAATTGTTTTCATGCACTTGAAGTCATAGTGGTCCTTTACAAAATCCTCTCTCTCTCTAGATCACAAAAACAATGAGGGATACTGGGCACAAATCTCGGCTTCGCGTTCCCACATCACTTCCTCTCTAGAATGATTTTTCCATTCGACTAACACCAAAGGAATCTATTTTGTGCGCAACACTTGTTTGGTTTGGTCCAAAATTTATGTTGGTTCTTCTATGACCGTTAGATCCTTGTAGACATCAATTGGTAGTGCATCGAGGATATGAGTTGGGTCTCGCACATACTTCCGTAACATAGAAACGTGAAATACGTCATGCACTCTATCAAGTTGCGGGGGTAATGCAACCCTATATGCAACTTCACCCACTCTTCCCAATACCTCGAATGGTCCAATATAACGAGGACTCAGCTTTCTGCGCTTCCCGAAGCGCATCACACCCTTCATTGGAGATATCTTCACAAACACGTGATCTCCCACTTGAAAATCCATGCTCGATCACTTAACATCCGCATAGCTCTTCTGCCGACTCTATGCTATCTTGATTCTTTCTCATACAATATGAACGGTCTCGACATTTTTCTTTATGACTTCTGGTCCCAATACAAAGTTGTCGCTTGCTTCCTCCTAGTTGATCGGAGACCTACACCTCCATCCATAAAGTGCTTCATACGGAGCCATCCTAATGCTCTGCTGAAAGCTATTATTATATGCGAATTCTATCAATGGAAGATGTTGATCCCATGATCCCTGAAAATCAATCATGCACGCTCGAAGCATATCTTCAATAATCTGATTGGCTCTCTCTGTCTGACCATCAGTCAGTGGATGGAATGCAGAACTAAAGTCTAATCTCGTGCCCATACCTTCTTGAAATCTTTGCCAAAATATTGACACGATGTTTGTCGGAATACCATGTAGTGGGACAATTTCTCTCATATACAAATCTGCCAACTTGCTTGCCGTATAAGTCATGTTGTAGGGCAGAAAGTGTGCCGACTTTGTCAGTCGATCCACTATTACCCATATAGCATTGTAGTGCCTCATCGTCCTTGGTAATCCCACAATAAAGTCCATAGAGATAGACTCCCCTTTCCATTTCGGTATTGGTAGAGGTTGCAATAAACCTGCTGGTGTCTATGATCCAATTTTACTTGCTAACACACCAGACATTGTGACACATATTCCGTAATGTCTTTCTTCAGTCCTCTCCACCAATAACTCTTTCGCAAATCCTAGTACATCTTAGTAACACCAGGATGAATGGCATACTTAGACTTATGAGCTTCGTCCAATATAGTCTACCTCAGTTCGGCATCAACAGGTATCCATAACCTTCCACCGAATAGCAATGATCCATCCTCCTTAATAGAGAAATCCATGCTTGTACCGACAATCACGTCTTGTCTAATCTTTAAGAGCTCTGCGTCATTCATCTGAAGTTCATAGATGCGATCAAAAATAGTTGGTCTGATCGTGAGATTTGCCAATAGCACAACAAAGTCCTTGACCTCTATATTCTTATCATAGAGAGAAAGGTCTTCCAATAGTTTCCATCGTTGAAGTCCCGTAATAAGACTAGCCAACTGAGCCGCATTCTTTCTACTCAATGCGTCTACCATGGCGTTTGCTTTACCTGGGTGGTATTTGATAGTGCAGTGTAGTCCTTGAGAAATTCGATCCATCTTCGTTGCCTCATATTCAATTCCTTTTGCGTAAACGAGTATTTGAGGCTCTTGTGATCCGTGAAAATCTCAAAGATCTCACCGTACAGGTAATGTTTCCATATCTTGAGTGCAAAGATCACTATGGCCAACCCTAGATTGTGCTCCAAGTAGTTCTTCTCGTACTCTTTCAACTATCGCGATCCGTAGGCTATGACCATACTGTTTTGATTCAACACACAGCCCAAACCACCATATGATGCATCACTATAAATAGAAAAACCCCCACTACCTGATGGAATAGCCAACACTGGAGTAGTGGTAAGCCATTTCTTAAGTTCCTGGAAGCCCTCTTAACATTCACTGGTCCACTCAAATTTAATGTTCTTTCTCGTAAGTCGCGTGAGTGGTCCTGAAATCTTGGAGAATCCTTCCACTAATCATCGATAATACCCGGCTAGACCAAGGAAACTGTGAATCTCAGTCACAGTCCGTGATTGTTCCCAATCTACTACCGCCTCAATCTTAGCCGGATCTACTCTCACACCTGCTTCTAAAACTACGTGGCCAAGGAAACTCACTTGTTCTAACCAAAACTCACACTTGCTAAGTTTGGCATATAACTAATGCTGACGTAGAGTCTGCAAGGCGATGTGCAAATGCTGTTCGTGTTCTTCTTTGGTCTTTGAGTAAATAAGAATATCGTCCATGAACACAACTATGCATGTATCCAGATGTTGCTTAAAGACCCTATTCATGAGGTCCATAAACAACGCTGGTGCGTTCATCAAGCCGAAAGGCATCACTAGGAACTCGTAATGCCCGTATCTAGTTCTGAACGCCGTCTTCGGAATGTCTTCGGCCTTCACCTTCAGTTGATGGTACCCTGATCTCAAGTCAATCTTCGTAAAGATTTTCACCCCTTGCAACTGGTCAAATAGATCATCAATCCTGGGTAATGGGTACTTGTTCTTGATCGTCAGTTTATTTAATTGACAATAGTCGATGCAAAGTCTCATCGACCTGTCCTTCTTCTTCACAAATAAGATCGGTGCTCCCCAAGGGGTCACACTGAGTATTATGAAGCCCTTATCCAACAACTCTTGTAATTGCTCCTTCAACTCTTTCAGCTCGGCAGGAGCCATTCGATAGGGAGCTTTGGAAACTAGTTTCATGCCTGGAGCTAAGTCAATTGCAAACTCAATCTCTCGATCAGGTGGTAATCCGGATAGCTCATCGGGAAACACGTCCTCAAACTCACAGGCAATCGGAATGTCGGTGGTGACATTCTTCATTTCCTTTTATTCTTGTAGGAATGCCAGGTATCCTTTGCACCCATTCTTTATCATCCGCTCAGGTCGCACTGCAGAGATGATCGGTACTATCTTGCCTTTATCGCTAATAAACCGAAAGGATTTTTATTTTGGTGGATGAAAAGTAACTACTTTTCGTAGGCAATCAACGCTTGCACGATAAGTGGATAGCCAATTCATGCCAAGGAGTACGTCAAACCCTTGCATGTTCAACAAGATAAGATCCATGATGGTCTCTTGATCCTCCACTTGAACAATAACTGATCGGCAACAACTGTCTGTGGTTACCGCACTTCCCGTAGGAACTGTCACTTCCAGAAAAAAATCTAACTTCTCGGGAATAATTTTCAATTTCCCCACAAATTCTAGAGTTACGAATGAGTGTGGGTCTATCGGAACTTATGCTTCACAATGATCACCGTCATTTTCTTGATACAGTAGCAACGTACCTATATATATTAATACATATACTAACGTTCAGACATGCATGTCATGATCAAACAACTATTAAAATGAACCTAGGTCTTTCTATCGAATTCTTCATCTAGAAAGCAAATAAATGAATTTAAACATAATAAAAATTATACCTTAGATGGCATCGTTACTTGTACGGGCGTCCTCGACTGTAACAGCAAAAGTGCGGCCTTGAATAATAGGTCGACTCGAATGTGTAGGCCACTGCACTATGGCAATCAATGTCGTACCTTCTCTTCTCATCTCAGGACAGTCTCGTATCAAGTGGCCTATCTTCCCACATTTATAGCATCCTCCCGTGTCCCGTCTACAGTCAGACATTTTACGTGGTTTGCCACAATGGGTACATCTGACTTGCAGACTATTCGACGCCGTTTTTGAAGATCCCTGTGTGATTGATGCTTCGGGTGTCTCGGTTTGAACAGCGCCCTTTATGTGAAACGGTCTCGTGGAAGCAGATGTCGTGGGCCTCTGAGAACTCGTATAGGGTGGTCTTGAAACTGGAGTAGGTGCTGACAACCTCGGCCTTTTATTTCCCGTGCAGTCATAGTCACTCGCTCTCCCTTGACTGGCCCTGTTCTTTAAGTCGCGCCTTTTATACATATTATTTATATCTCTCTCCACAACGATGCCCTTCCCCATCACTTCGACGTATGTTTAAAGTTTGAATATCGACACCCTATCCTGAGTATTCGATCTTAGGCCTTCTTTGAATCTATTGGCCTTCATTTCTTCTATAGCTACAAATTCTGGAGCAAACCTTGATAACCACACAAATTCATTACCATACTCCCTTACGGTCATGCTCCCTTGTACAAGATTGGCAAAGTCCTTTTTCAATTGATTTCTGATTTGTTTAGGAAAATATTCCTTGTTAAACACTCTTACAAACTAGCCCACGTCCACTGGTCTTGTAGACCCTCAACTTTCCTCTTTCTTAACACCGACTTCCACCAAGCATCGACGTCACCTTCAAGTTGGAAGGAAGCCCAACCAACTTTCTCATTTTCAGGGCTCTAGAGTCTTTCTAATAACTTTTCCATTTGCTTCAACCATTTCTTCGCCTCCAACGGATCTATCTGCCCTTGAAATACCGGAGGTCTCAATCTCCTGAAATCCACAAAAGAAGATGACAATAGTGCACAAGGTGGTGGTGGTGGTGGCTGCTACTGATGGCTGATATTATTGGCAGCCAATAATGTCATCTGCTCAGTCAAAAGAGGAGTTTGTTGGGTCTGCTGAGCCATAGCAGCGGCTATGGCTTCCATGGCTCTAGCCATCCTATCCGCTGACTCATCTTGATGGCCCCTCTCCACCTCAGGAGGTGGTCTCCGCTCTCCTCCGGATCCCGGAGGAATATCATCTATACTCACATTTCACTGGCGACCTCCTCTAGGCCGACCACTACCGCGTCGATCCATTGGAATCTGTTACAATGAAACAAAGGTCTCATTAACAGATGGTCCCTAGTATCCAACAAAATCTCAATCTCGAAACGGTGTAAGACTTGTCAGACATCTCTAAAGCCGTTGCGTTGATACTAACTGTGATAACCCAGATTTTGGCACCCTGAAACCCCCACCGTCAGCGGGTTGGCGCTAAGACCGAACCCCGAACGAATACATGGCATATCATTACACAGCGGAAACAAAGTAGAATCATAACTAACTAACATAAACAGAATAAGGAGGAGGTACGTATGCTTTCCACCAAAAGCTCAAAATGATGGGTCTAATTCCATATGAATGCCTATGGAAAAAGAACCGATAAGAACCACCGGTAAGGACCATTCCTTACCGAAACATGGTTCACCAAAAAGAATCACAATCATCATCCAAAATAAATATCCTTTACATCAACTCAAAAACTTTAGTCTCTCAACCTAAGGCCAGATATATCAAGCCAATCACACAGAAAACAACCCTCAGGGGGAATTTCTTCCAATTCCTCACCAGGTGAATAATTAGGATCCTCCCTCTCTGAAATCTCAGCTCCAACGTCTTCACCTGAACCTGTGACATTTAGTCGAGGAATGAGCTTCATCCAAGCTCAGTAGGGAAAAACTCATAGCATGCATATTATGAACATCAAACATATATCTTATGACATAATGGAAACAAAGCTTAGTGAAATGAATGCACATTAGTGATGTAATGGAATGAAACAAATATATGGTGCTTGGAAATGTAAACACACATACACATCATGATCTTAACGAATGAAAAGAAACTTAAAGGTGCTTTACTTAATTTATTGCATGAGGAACTATAGCCTTGAGCCCCTGATGGAATACCCACCATCGTCGTTCATGTGAATCATTTTCACATATATCCAAGGTCCCATAAAGTTGGACACTTGACCGAACATAATTATAGTTGTACGGTAGGAGTCGTAAAAACACACATAGCTTAATGGGTGTACGGATTGGCTGCCATACCGGTCACGGATATCCTGCCGCGCCTGTCACAATTATACCGCCGAGTCGGTCGGGTATTCACATAGAACCTTAAATCGAAGTGCATACATATAGCTTATCGCCGTGTAAAGTGATATTTATAACTAAGTTTGAAAGTCTGTCCAATGTCTCAAATACATGTCTCAACTCGAATTGCATCTTGAAAGATTGCTCATAACACATATTTTCATAAGCATACTTATGCATATCACTTTTCAGTTCGAAGTTTTAACAAAACTCACATGGTTTTATCAAAGAACGCATTGTAACACAATTCACATGATTTTATCAAAAAATGCATCATACATAACACACATGTTAATGTATTAAATGCACATGATATCAAGTTTTCCCTACCTCGAAATCTTAACCCGCACGTACTCAATCCACCGTTTGGGTTTGCTTTACATCACACAACACCAAGTCACCTAAACATATCAAATTCATGGTTCACATTCAGAACGATGCTAAACATACTATGAAAACTCTCCTCAAAATCTCACAGTCAAAACTCAGCAAAAATCTGAATCGCATAATTTTGATCGATCGAATCCCCATTTTGATCGATCGAAACCCAATTTTGATCGATCGATCTCATATCGATCGGTCAACTTTGACAGAACCAAATGCCTATAACACAATTCGATCGAACGATCACCATTTCAATCGATCGAGTTACAAATTTGATTGATCGAACAAATTTTGATCGATCGAATCCCTCTGATTCCAAAAGCTTATAGTGCAATTTCGATCTGTTGATTTATAAATTGATCGATCGGATTTACAATTCGATCGATCAAAAATTAATTTTGATTGGTCGAATCCTGACAGTGAAATTTCTAAAACCCTGTTATATACGTTTTGATCGGTTGAACTATATGTTTCGATCGAACGAAACATATTTCGTTCGATCGAATTTATTTCAATTGAACGAATTTCCTCAAATTTCGTATTCATACCTCTCAAGTCAATTTTGATTGATCAAATCTAATTTTGATCGGTTAAAATTGACAGATTTCATTGAAAGTTGGGTTTTCTCATCTTCCTTCCATTCTTTCTCAACTCTGATCTCTTATCTTATCGTTTTCCGATCTAAACACCAAACAAACATCCCTAAGAAAGATTTACAATTGCACCTAAATTTCTTACCTTAGATTTATCAATTCTCATGATCCACGTACGCACACTTAACTAGGGTTTTGTAAGTGTGTTGCGTCTGTTTCGATTCGATCAAACCCTCGCTTCACACTACACGAACGAATCGTTCATGCATTCACACGAAATCAATGCCCTCTACTCACCCTCTCTCTTCTTAACTCCAAATCATAAGCACTAAAGAGGGTATTGAATGCCAAAACTTAATAAGGTTTTTTATTTCCCCTCATTACAAGCCTAGTCTCAGGTGTTAAGCACCTGCACTAAGTTAGGCGTACAAAGTCCACTGATTGCCTATCACATCATATCCCTCATCTCTCACACCAGATCTAAACCGTAGGATCTAATCCAAATACTTTCCCAAGTCTATCAGTACGGTCTTTGACGTGCGGACAGTCAGGCACACGTACCGAGGCTTACTATTCATAGGTCAAACTTGGAGATGATACACCAAATGTGCGTCGATCGTGTAAAGCCGTCATCAACATACTACCTCTTGGATGAGTCACATCCTTAAGATTGGAGACTCTGGATGATCTAATCATCTGATCACTGATGTTGGTCAATGAACTGTGCGTATAGCATTGTATACTGTCGAAAGTTACCAAAATTTGATCTGATCGTTAAGATTGTTAGACGAATTAGTAGCTATTAACATATGGACATCCAAGAGGAAGCGTATCAATGTCTGATACATTAGTAGCTATTAACATATTGGTGAGCAAAGAACTCGGTTAAGAGTGGCAAATTCTAAGAAAATAGTGTTTTATTCATCCAAGGCTAGAAAGAGAAAATTGGGTTATTTTTTTTTACATTTGAAATGTGAAGGTAACAAATGGTAACATAGGCCAAGAAAAGTTGCAGGGGAAACGAAAATCGAAATTACTAACAAGAAAAAGACAGCAAAAATAAGAAAATCAATAATCTTCAAGAGATTATTTAAGTAACCTTATTGAAATTGGAAACATAATTTAAATTTATGGCAGTCTTAGTTGAATTTGGTTATTTTTCTTACTGAGAATATATAGGTAGCAAATGGTAGTTTAGTCTAAGTATCAGATTATCCATAAACATTCAGAAGGCAATAAAAGTTAATTTGTATCTTCATAAACATCCGAAGGTAATAAACTTCAAAGGCCTCTGCTCCATTGCCCCTGCTGCAATTTTTTGGGGAATTTTTAAGGGGAGAAATGCATGGAAAAATGTTTCTGCAGTAATTGATGTAGCTAAGGCTCTAATTTTGGAATGGGCAGGTCTAAGGAAAGAGTTCAAAAATTTAGATCACTCTGGCATTTTTTAGTATTATAATTTTATCTTGATGGAAGAGTAATTTTGTGTTTTTCAGTGTCGAGAGCTCCTCTCCCTTGCCTTTTTTGCTTTTGTTTCTTCCTTTTTGTCTTTTGTTTCTTTCTGTTCTTTCTTTTTGTCTCTTGTTTTCCTGTCCTAAGCTTCTCAATTAGCCTTTCTTCATATCCTAATGAATACACTTCATTTTTGTTTAAAATAAAAAAGAAGTTAACTTGTAACTAACTTCCTTTAAAAGAAACTCCTCATGTTGTCATTAACTCCTGGCACAGCACCTCGCTCTGCCCTCTTCCACGGTTTCTTTACTTTAAAGATATTAATAAATCTCATTATCAATAAAACCTCCTTGGATGCTCAAAATAATTATTTATTTATTTTTAACGGGAAAAAAAGAAGAGAAAAACAAGAAAGAATGGGAATTCGAGTTGAAAAAATTATGGAGAGAATGTTAACGTGTCTGTGATTAGGTGCGAATGGGCGAGTCAACCAGACCTGCAACAAGTCGGGTTTGGGCTCAGATTTTTTACCCGTTAGATTGAAAATCTTAACCTGTTAATTAAATTTGTTGGGTTCGATTTGGGGTTCCTAACCCGACCCGACCTGCCTTGAGTCGACTCCCCTATGTTATATTTGAACCTAGTTTAACCACCCCGACCAGATTCGACCTTATTTTTTTGCAAAATAGATTGGATTGGGTTCGAGTTGAGGGTTTGATCAGTCACATATTTTACCATTTTAATATCCTCAACTAAGTGTTGTTAGTCCATAGTTTGCTACTAAAAGTGGTTTAATAGTAAATATTTAGAACAGTAAGCAGAAAAAGAACAAAGTATAAATCTTTACCAAAATGAACTCCTAAAGTACTAGGTAGAAGATCGCAAAAGAAGAAAAGCTAAATCATAACTGAAACACTAGTTCTCGAGCTCATGAAGAGAAATCGTGAAACTTATGAACCAGTCGAAGTGAAGAAATGCAAAATCGAGAGCCAAAACCAGAGAAAGAAAGGAATTGTAACTTTATGATTCTACTAAAGAGAAGATTGGGAGAGAACAAGGTGGAGTACGAGCGATCGAGCAGAAATCTTTTAAAGAAATAGAGAGAATACACAAAATCGTACCCTCGACTTTGTACTATAAAGCTCAGGAATAGTTATAGAACTACTAAGTTTTTGGTGCCATTGCTGGGGAAGCGAATTTTCTAAAAACCAATGTTTGTCTATCAAATTTTCTTTTCTTTATTTTTCTTTTCACTTCTAATTCTATTATTCTTTTACAGGTTTGAGCCGGAGCAGTAAATTGGAGTTTCGAAACTTCTTCTGACAAAGGAAGCCGAGGCCCAGATTTGTCTTCTCTCTACTTGTTATTCTCAATAAACAAATAAAAAATATTTCTTTTGGTGTATGCATCACACCGATCTCAAAATTTTAATCTTTTTTAGTGTGATTCAAAAATCGAGAGGACTCTCTTGCAAAACTTGACTTCTAACCGAACTTCTGAAAGAGAGTCTGTCACGATGGCCAAAGATCTCCCCATTCAGGAGCATTACACCCCAGTTACATTGACCACGCCCTCATGCATTGCCTTACGCGAGGTTGCAAATGGTCAAAACTTTGAGATCAAGTACACCATGCTACAAGCCCTTCCAAATTTTCACAGGCTTGATCATGAATATCCCTATCAACACCTTAGGGATTTTATAGAACTCTATACCATGTTGAACCTCAATAGTTGATGACGAGGCTATAAAATTAAGGTTGTTCCCTTCTCTCTCAAAGACTAAGCGAAAGCATGGCTTACTTCTTTACCCGCTGGTCGTATACATTTTGGGATAGACTACAGACTAGATTTATAACCAAGTATTTCCCTATTGGTAAAATTAACTAAATTCGTCAAGCAATTCAAACCTTTCGACGATTGCCTGGAGAACTATTTCACAAGAGATGGGAGCATATGCAAGATCTCTTGCGGAAATGCCCTCATCATGAAGTGTCAAACTAGTCAATAGCCCAGAGTTTCTATCAAGGCTTAACTGAGGGTAACCAGCAAATGGTTGATGTTGTGAGTGGAGGGACATTTATGGCCTAGAATAGAGGGCAGTCTTGGGATCTTTTTGAAAAGTTGGTCGATAATTCCTTGCTGAAACAGGCCCTACAAAAGTTCGATCCCGATGTAATTCGTCACACTCCTCTTGCTAGGGGTTGTCTTTATGATGTCAACCTGACAAAGAAAAGAAGGAGAATAATATATGCGCTATGGTGGAGGTCTTGGAACAGAAACTCGCATCCTTGAGGACCCCTAAACCTAGTGCTCCGGAGAGACCCAATGCAGCCTGTGTAATTTTTCAGAGTCGGACCCATGCAATAACTGAGTGCCCTGCTGCCCCATTATACCTGGATGTAGTGGAAAAGGAATAGGTTTGTGTGTTCCAAATGAGTGATTATGGGAATTCTTATAACCCGTAGTGGAGAAACCATCCCGGTTTCAATTATGGCTCCACAAGTGGGGCACAACAAGGACCATCTATTGTGCAGCCCCGATGTCCTCCTAATTAGAATTTTAACTAGCCATACCCCCCACCCATGAGACCACAAATGCCTGCTAAGCAGCCACCATACAGGCCACAGAGCAGCGGAATTGATGCCATTGTTATTCAGATCCTTAAGGATTTGTAGCAATAGTCGGATCACCATTCTAAAAATCTATCCCAGCTTGCTCAGTTCTCTCATGTTCTACACTCACATACCCAGTTCATCACGAAGCTAGAAGGCCAAATTGGGTAACTAACTTCACAAATGATAAAAAGAGAGAGTGGTCAATTACCATCGCAACTAGTAAGCAACCTGAGAGGACAAGTATTTATAGGGGGTCATCCACCCCCACTAATCAAATTTGAGTTTCTCAAAGGCCCTGTTGAGCTACCGATTGATCCGTAGCGGATTTTGTAAATTATGTGAATTATTTCTTTTGTTTCTTCTAGGAAATTTTAGTGAGAAGCGCATTATGAATTAAATCAAGTAAACTACATGAAATCGTAAGTCCTCTAATGTACGATGTTAAGATACAGGTGAACGTATGGATTTACACATTCTCGTAGTTTTGCTTTTTCATGTATATTATTTTATGCAAGCGAATCGTAGCGATTACGATTCAGATTGTAAGTGAAATTGTGCCTGTCATGAACTGAGAGGCTAGAATCGTAACCCACTATTCTAGGTTATAGGCGAGTGTGGTGTCCATTTCAGTTGATCACCTTGGATGTTGAAACCCATTTATTTGTAGGGGAAGTTGAACACACATTGCATTTATCATCGCCACCTACCCCTGTTAAAGCTTAATTGCATATCCCCTTCAAGATTTCTTTTGTGTGACATTTCAAACCCCTAGCTTTTCCCTATAAAGCCATGTCCCATCACAAACCCAGTCCATTCATTACCCATTCCTTTTACCTCTCGCCTCCAAAAACCCAATCACCATGACGGAGGAACTCGACTGGGACGAGCTCAGAAGAAGACTTGATCACCTTATTGAAAGGGAGAAGGCCGAGATTCAAGCACTCTTGGCCAAGAAGGCGGGCTGATGCACCAACGACTCATCCTAGACGCTGAGTCGTGTACCACAATCCCCCTCCTAACTCTCCACCCTCTTCCCCATCTTCACCTACCCCAACTCTCCCATTTTCTAGTTCCTCTACGAAGACAGCGGGTTGAGAAATTCATTGCCTCCCTCCTGACTTAGAGTTTCAAAGGTGGCAAGTTGAGGATATCCCGGAGCCAGGAGGGAGAGAGCTCTGTTTAGCGTGACAAATTTTGAAGACCCTGAGACTGCATAACTATGAAAATCATCACGTCTCAGGGAGGATATTGTTTGTGTGTGTCTAGACTTTTCCGAGGTTTTCTTCTCTTTTGTAATTAGTTTTCTTATCTTCTATAATCTTGAACACAATCTTTGTACATATTTTATTTTTAATGTAAATAGAGATTTTCTTTTTGTTTATCATGACGTTTATTTTATTTTACGTACTTGGTCCTGTTTCATTTTAGATACTAGCAGATGTCGTCTCCTCCAAGTTTGGGGGAAGGATTTGATTTTAATATGTGCCTATTTTGTGCCCGGTACATTTGGCACCATGCTCTAAAAGAGATTTTTGATATCCCCTGTTTTGATGTTTACAATGAGGACATTGTTCGATTTAAGTATAGGGGTGCTCACCGCTTTGTATATTATTGCATATAAAAAAAAATCCGTTTAGTTTGTTTCTTTTAACGTGTTAGATTAGTTTAAGTTAATTTTTTTTTATTCTTTTCTAAGTTTGTTTTTAGATTTTTAGGTTTGTTTTTAAATTTTTTGTTTTTAGTTAACCATCACATGTGAGTAAATATTAGATGAAATCTGATTCCAAACACATTACCATCATTTAAAAAGAAGTTCTAAAATCTATGATAGGAAGCAGTTAATATTCATATTTAGTCCATTTGCACACTTGTATTGTAACTGAATTTTTGAAACTATATATTGCTTTGAATTGCAGAATTTAGATTATAGTCAGAATTTACCCAGTGAGCTTTAGGAAATATATCCTTTCTTTGAGAGAGACTGCTTTGCCTATATATATTCCAATTTTCTTTGAACTTCTTGATTGTTTTAATTGAAATCTCATTGTTTCTATTTGAATTCAATTCTTCGATTATGTTATTTATCTTTCTAGAATGGTTTATTATAAGCATTAACACAATATGGCATCACTGCTAGTAAGTTTGAAAAAGAAAAGAGGCCATTTTTTTATATGTTTGAGCCAAAAAGCCAAAATCCGTAATAATTTACCTCTTGAACCCATATTAGAAGCTTAAAACCAAATTTTTTTGTACCAAATTTTATAAACCCTAACCATATACAAAAACAGAAAAAGGGAAATGCTGAAAAGGGTACTTCTGATAACGAAATAAAATCTGAATGTAGAAAATAAATAAATAAATAAATTGAAAAGAGACGCAAAAAGGCTTCCAATCTGTGTTAATGAGAAAAATCAGGAGAATGATTGAAAGATTGGCTAGGGTTTCACCTTAGAAAATTAGGATTGTTTAAAATGAGGGTGGATATAGAGGAGAGGGGAATTAGTGGCCTCTTAAGGCTCTAATGGGGGCTTAAAATTAGGTAATGGGCTCTTCTAAGGATTCGAGGATTTTCTTACCACAAAACCCGTGTCGTTAGATCAGACACGCGATCTGAATTACAATGATAATTTGGTATCGAAGTACTTAAATCACTTCATGACAGGCCATCTGTCATTGGTAAGGTTAAAAAAGTGTGGAAGCAAAGTGCGCAAAGCAGAAACAGAGTTGTTACAGAAGCGAAATGGCAACATAAACCCAAAAAAGCTCACCATCATTCCACATATATCTAAACTATACATCCACAGGTGAAGGCCGACCTTCACCTAAATAGTGAAATAGAACTATACAATTGTATTCAGTTTAACATGTTACTATACCGTTTATCATAACTTAAAATATCCAAGCTCTCAACCAAAACAACTAAGAAAAGAACTCTTCTGGTAGTTCTTCCTCATCCTCGGGATTATAGTACAGATCCTCCTCTTCCTCAGGATCCCTCTTTAGATCAACCCCTGTAGCTGCGGCGTATAGTCGAGGAATGAGCTACAGTCCAAGCTCAATAGGGAAAAATAGTGCTAAATTACCTTTTAACATTCTTATTCATGATCTTAATGCATAAATAAAGCGATTTTAAAGAAACAAAGACTTTAACTATAGTGTCAAAGTAGATCATGTCATGAATGTAGATAATCATGCTTAAAGTAATACATATCGGAGCAAGCAAAATGTAACAAGAACTTGGGAACTGTTCAAGAGAGAAAATCATGAGAACATATAACAAGAAATCAAAACGGTGTCAATATGTCAAGCCCCTGAGCTACGTTAACAGGTCACTTGAACCGAGAAAGGTCAAGCCCCTGAGCTACGTTAGCAAGGTCACTTGAACCGAGACATAACAGAGATACAGAATTGAACACGCACACAAGACAAGTAGCAATAATGTAATTCAAATCTAGAAATTCGAAACTAATTAGATCAAATACAATAATATAGCAAGATGCTAAGTACAAAAGCCATGCAAGTTGCGTATAAAAAGCAAATTATAACCTTCAAAGCATGTCAAGATTTCGTGTTTAGTAATTTTAGAAAATATCATGTATTTAATATTTGCATTAGTGACACGAATTCGAGAAAGCAAGTAATCAAGCACGGTGTTCTTCCATACCTTAATTTCGGAAACTCATGAATAAAATGGTACGAATCAAAGAGAATTCCTTCTCAATGATTCCTCGTATTTATCCTAGATCACATGTTGTACATACCTTAAGTGTTAACGAACCATACTGGACTTAAACAAGGACTTAGATGGCTTAAAAAAGGGCACAAAACCCAAGCTCATGAAACAGAGTACCTTGCTGCGGTGAGCTACAGTGTCGCCGCATCGAGGTGTACAGATGCCATGTGACTCGCAGTGCCTCACCGCAATGAGAAATTCCAGAGCCAAAATGGCCTAATTTTTAGAGCAGCACTCGTTGCGGCGAGTGCTTCAAGCCACTTCTCGCCACAGCGAGACTCAAGGTCGTCGCGGTGAGCCTGATAAGCTCGCATGTCCTTTGGGTGGTCTTTCAACTTCGTAACCTAAACTTTATCTTGCTTAATCCTCACTCTTCATGTGTAATCGCACCTAATTTTATATTATTAAGATGAATCTAAACCTCTATCTTACTCTAATTGCACAAGCCATGCTCTGAATCATCAAAAATCAGAGAACTCGGTCTCTAAGTCCTTCACGCATCCGCTTCTCAACATTTCATGGCATGCATTTCCAGAATTTGATTAAATAGGTCAATTTTAGGAAAATCAAGACTTCCTATCCTCATTTGATCATGCATGCAAATGTTTTGAGGCATCGGACTCCAAGAAGTCGGCTGTTAAGCCTTTCACACGTCCGACTCTCAAATTTCCTTGCATGAGGTCATAGAATCGCTTAAATCGAATCTAAATCTGGAAAGTGAGATTTATGAGACGGAGTTAAATTGTTTACCTTTACGGATTCTTTGGATGCGAAGTTTCCAATCTGCGGTGAGGAGATGTCTCGTTGTTTACGTGCTCAACCGTCTAATTCCTCGATCGTAGGGGCTCGAGGTTCAAAAGATCACTACGACAATCAGAATGGCGGTGATTCGTCGTCGCTGTAGCCGGTTCTTGTTGATGGATTAGGGAGTTCAAATTTTGGGGGTTCTCAAGTAGAGGAAAGCAAACAATAAAGAAAGCTCACAATTCTGCACACTCAAATTCGAATCCCATGCAGCTTATGCGTGGGAGCTGGGCTTTTAATTGATAGCCAAGATCTAGTGTGAAGCCAGTACATCGACTCCTGTTTATGGGCATGTAAAAATAGAACAAGCAATATTCTAGTGTGAAATTCATGCACCAACACTGTGAGTGGGAATAAAATAAGACCAAAATAGGGAACCTAAGACTCCACACATGTCTTGACAGTTAAAACTCGTGCTCCTTAACAGTGGGGTGCTCACAAGGGTCTGGTCAATACCTATATGACTTAATACATATACACAGTAATACTGGTACACCAGCATCAACGTAGTCTGCTCGATTACGATTCAAAGTGTCAATCGTACATGGTCACGGGGCATTAGCATGTACCTCCATTGTGTTCGGGTTCAAAATTTTACAGGGTGTTACATCCTCCCCCCCAGTTAATTACATTTTCATCCTCAAAAATTGACGATTGTATTAGGGATTGGGAGACATTTTCCCTAACTGTATTCTTAAATCGATATTCAACATGTTGTTAAAAGGCATCTACAAAGATTATTCTATGAAGATTGATCAAGTGCGTGTATAGAAAAAAAATTTCCACAAGGTTTAAATTAGTGCAAGTCTATCCAAAAATTTGGAATAATCACTAATGTGACCCTACTACTAATGAAAGACATCCAATTATTGACGTAACTTAATAATGTGACTTATATCTACAATGCACAAGCAAGAGTTTATATTGGAGTTGTATGATTATGCCAACATTATCCATTAGTAAGTAGCAAGAAACAAGAACTGCAGTTACAAGGAAAAAATTTGATTACCAAAAACAGGATCAATCAGTGATAAGGATTAATACTTAGGCTCAAATTTACTACTTATCTTTAATATCTGCATATTGGTAACTCGTTAGTAGCAAACTAAGTTCTAGCATTACTAAATTAAGGGTGATAAAATGGTAAATTATGTGACTGATCACACTCCCAAACTTAAGTTTTGATAGTCCCTAGCAAACAAGAAAACATAAAATATTTAAAACTATGAATTTAAATGTCACTTTCGTAGGGAACACAATTACATTTAGCAGATGCAACAAGCCTTTAAACCCTTAGGTGATCCCTAGTGGAGGACTTATAGTCTCCTGAAGGTTTTCAGTGAAGTTACCTACAAATTTCAAATATTTTTAGATTTTTCAAAATATTTTTCAAAACTAAAAATTCAAAATATAAACTCATTTTTATATACTACAAATCATTCAGTTAATCATTATATGTTCATTATTTCAAAATATTTCAAATCTTTATCCTTAGCTTTCCATCATCGCAATTATCCTTGATCAGAACTCAATAATTTCAATTCTTGTATAGCGTGGAGTGTGTGCATATCAATGAAACGTTTATTCATCATAGATTTTTCTAGACTGTAATTTTTAGAAAATATTTTCATCCAAACTCTCACTTATTGGCATACTCTCAAAATAATCAAGATTTTGGGTTCTCATAATATGATATATTCACGATAATTTCAAAAGACAAACAGCTAAAAAGATAAATCTCATGGAAAGGATAATCAATTCTTTTCATATAATTTTTTTATTTATTCATAGTATATAACTCATATATCTCTACTAGACTCATATTTTTACAAATTGTAAATCACAAAGGTCTTTTCTTCAGCTTGTAATGGGGCTTTAGGTTTTCAGAAGGTTTCAAAGAAACAGGTAAAGAGGATTCAAAATTATTTCCAAGAGTTTAGCTCTTCCTTCTCTTCTCCTTCTATTTTTCAGCTTCAGTAAGTATCCTTATTTTGGATAACTTCTTCCCATTTCTTTTTCTTTTTGTAAATCCCAATTTTTTTTTTCAATTTGCTTCGCTTTTCACAAAATCGTCTTTTACGATTTCTTTTCTTTTCCCAATTTTCATACATTTTTTTTTTTTTTAGTTGTACCCCTTTCAGCAGATCCCATATCTATTAAATCATACTCCTTTCACTCCCTTTTCTCCCATTCTTTCGCATTCTAAACTCTCAGAAATTGTAAGGGTTAAGGATAAAAGTTTTAGGCAGTACATATGGTTAAGGTTTTATAAAATTCTGATACAAAGAAATTTAATCTTTAGGCTTCTAATATGGGTTCAAATGGTAAAATATTCTGAGATTTTAACTTTTTAGCTCTGATTTAATAAAAGATGGCCATTGATTATTTTCATGATTTACTAATATGGATGTCTTATTGCTTGGACATATTTAATAGATAATTCTAAATAGATAAATCATCATATTTATAGAATATATTGACTCTAAGTTCAACAATATGAGATTACAGATAGTAGAGAAGTTCAAGAAAATTTTAGCATGAATAAAAACAGTCTCTCTTTTTCAGAATAGAAGAGGAAAATAAGCTTTATAGCTCACTGGTTATACAATTTGGAAACTATAATCTAAAATAATTGTTGTTTAGATCAATCATATAGTTTCGAACATTCTCTGATACAGTGTTCTAGAGATGCTTTACTTTAAATTGTAATTATTTTTATTTTAATTTTTGAACTACTACTCTGATAGTTTGCTAAGTATTTCGGATTTTCATATTTTTATAATAATTTGCATATAATGATTAACTAAAAAAAAATTAAAATTTTCTGAAAAAGTAAAAACAATAGAAATTTAAAATTACTATACTATGCTATGTAATGTATCCCCCCCCCTCCAAACTTAAATAGGATAATGTTCTCATTATGCAAAACAGGGGTCATACAGAAAAGATATTACCTACTTTATTTACTGCTATGTTAGTAATCGGGTTTATAATCTGTAAAAAAATTTAAAATTCTTTCCCCCAAACTTAGGAGAAAAATACTTCCGGTTGATGAAGGAACTACTATATTAGATGTTAGTAACAATGTTAGTAATGTTAGTAAAAAAAATGCACAGAAGAAAGAAACTTTTCATATATATATATGAACTAATTACAGAAATATGGAAAGAAAACTAATTATATGAACAAAATTCCTAGGAAAAAGCTAGACACATACTAAACTAAGACACTGACAGCAACGTCTGAGAGAAAGATTCTTCACTAAAAATCGATCATTGGCTTCTAACCACCTTCAATCAGAGTCTCTCATCCCTTCCTATCAAAGGCATATCCATGTCTTTGCAGGATCAGACCTTCTGTCCTTCCAAATCCCTCTATGATTCATCAATTGTGTCGTTAGTACAGTGACGGAAAGAAGTTGAGGAGAGTTGGAAGATGACACATTTCAACCCCCCCCCCTCAGTCTATACTGCTCCCTTGCAAAAATTTTATGAAGAGATTATAGAGTAAGCTAAGGGAGAAGATGAGCAATGGAGAGGGGTGGTGAGGAGATCAGGGATGGGATGGGAAATGACATTGAAAATTACAACCCATCCTTATTATATAGGAAGTCGCATTCTGGTTGGGTTGTGATGGTGTAAATTTTAGGAAGTAGGGGGAAATGGGTTCCTGGTATATGGTTTCGGATTTGGGTTAGGTTTAGGGTCAATGGTAGGTTTAGTGGACGATTCAGCATCTCGAGTGTGTCGCTGGCGCTTTAGATCTTCTACTTTAAGTTCTATAGCCAGGAGCTCAGCTCTCTATATTTCAAGAATTCTGTCTAGTCTTTTGCTGAAGTCGTTCAGGTGATGCTCTTCTGTCATGGGGTGTAGGGTTAAAGATGGAGGAAGGAGAAATGTGATGAATTTCTTTTAGTCTATGGATGGGTATGGATTTATAGGGAAAGTATTGAACCATCACTTTGAGTAAATGTCGATGTGTAGGTTCCTAGGCTAGGGTGGTTGGAAAGTGGTAGTCTTGAATGAAAAGCTTATCTATTTCCTACACAACATTGAATTGGTTTAACTTCCAATGCACCCGAAAAGACTGATCACAAGGTTCTCCTGTACCCCAGAGTTGTCGTTTTACAATCCTGGATAATGTTCTCGAGAATCTAAGACTGGATAATCGTACTCGCTACGATTGGACTCTAAATTCACGAGAATTCGCAAATCCATGTGTTTCAAGTGATTAAAAGAAAGAAAGAGTCTTTTATGATTGCGATAAATCATAAAGGGTTATTTCAAAAGTAAGTATATATACATATATTATGCGTGTTTGCTACGGGTTAGTCGGTAGCTCGACAAGTTTCAGAAGGGACATCAATAACGATTAAGGGGAGTTGATGTGTCTCCCATAAAAATATGTTCTCCTGGGATATCAACTAGCCATGGGGAAGAATAGTTACTCTCGCTCGACTAAATCAGAATGGTTAATTGCTCAACCTGAGTTTCTAACCGTGTAATTGATGTCAAGAGATTATTGAATAGCTGCATTTGAATTCTGCCATGCTGCAGTCAGCTTTCGGCCAATTGCGACAAGGCTTCCTCAATGTCAGTGTGGTCTTGAGTCTGTGTGGGGAAAAATGTAGGAGAGTGCTAAGGAATTCCTGATTTTAGCCACAGTTAGGTTCAACAGCTTTTCCTTGCTGAGGTGTTAGGTGCGATTTTGCACCCACTAGAGATCGAATTTTTGTCTTCCAAAGTTATAGCTTTGGAAGGCAATTCATCATTGACTTTAATTTGTATAAACCTCTCTGCCTAAGAGGTATACTTCTTGAGGTCTCAGATTCAATCTCACCCGATGCTTGACATTGCACTGGTTCCTCGCTAAAGTTCTCAAAGAATTCCCAAGCAGCCTCAGCAAACATGGTGTGGAACATCCCCCACAGGCAATATCAACTATGTCCCGATTTTGGTCATTCAGACCTTCATAGAAAGTGAAGACTATCTGCCAACGGGGAACTTCGTGATGAGGACACCCATTGTAACAATACTGATTTCGCTAACGTTGACTCATTGACTGTTGATGATAATATAATTATTTTTGACCGATTTGACTTTGGTCAAACTTTTGACATTTGTGACGTGGTCTCTAGCCCACATATTTAAGTGGACAAATGCACCCAAATATGGCTGTAACCCAAATTCAAAAATAAAAAATAAAATAATTATAAATAAATAAATAATAATAATTAAATAAACAAGAAGCAATATGCTTGTGTGGTATTAGATATGAGTGCCGAGATGGATTGATTTTGGCACCCATCCTAATTTGCACTGATCCGTTGTAATACTCAACTTCCAAAAGTATGGTGTTAGATAGGGGAGCACCAAATTTCATATGGGTGCTCCACACCCTATTGACACTCACACCATATAAAACAAAAACAAGAATGGAAAAAAAAAAAAAAAAAAAGAGATTTAACTTGGATTCGGGTACCAAAGATAGCACCCGAATCCCAAAGTTAAATTGCCTATGCTTTTATTAGTTTATTACTTTTTATTGTGTTGCTTTTTAATAATTAATAGTTGACTTTTCAATTTATGCTACCTTCCCCAACAAGGCATCTCTTTTATATGTGCTTAACACCCAAATGTTCTCAGCCACCATAATCCTGTATATAAATTTTTAATTGATCTACTTGGTTGATCGTCCCATCCCTATCGAGAATCCCTTGCCCTTATTTTATTATTATATTGCCTTTCTATTATTACCATACTACTTTTTATTGTTAATTTGCTATTGACTTACCAAAATTAAAAAACCCTTAACTCACTCGTTTCCATCTCTCTCTCTCTCTAGAAAACCATTAAAAACAAATCCGCGCGTCACAATCTACACTCTTATTAAGAGTCCTACTTATAATTGGAAACTAATGCTAAGTTGCCTTTCTTGCTAAATGAGTCCAACTCACCCCCACACTATTAGGATCTTATTAGAAGCCCTACAGCCGTCTCTAATATCTCTCTAGATATTCTCACAGCAGGCGATTTTTCTCTCTCTCATACTACCATGATCCGCACACAATCCAAGTCCCAATCCTTTGTTGCCTTTTAATTATTTAAGTAATTATTGACCTTTCTAATAAGGTAGTTTCCCAACGCAGGTTCTCTCTCTCTCCTCTTTTTGTAACGAGAGAAACCCAGCCACATAATCTCAACCGACCCACCTTCAAATTCAATAAGTCTTAGATTTTTGACTTCTAAGAAACCCACACCTAACTCACTTCTAACTCCTGCCCTTTTATTAGTTGGTGAATTTTCAAACGACCCTATCACTCGTCTCCTCTCTACCTACAAAGCATCAGTTTTCTCTATTTTGTCTCTCTGATCTTTCTACGATTCGAGCAGCCCGAACGCCAAACTCACATCTTCTATCATTCTCTTTCTTTAGCAACACCACGACAACACTATCGTTACCACACCTTCATTTTCGCACGTGCAATCGAGCACCACAGCGATCTACCATCGAAGCCGCACCGTCGGACACCACCACCAAAAATTTTCCTTGCGACGTTCGGACCCGAGGTAGGGGAATTTCAATGCAAAATTAAGTTTTAGACTTTAAATCATAGGCTTTAATGATGTATTCGAACCAGATCCATAATTATTAGAATTAAATTTGAACTATTTGAATAGTATGGTATCTAAACATTAGAATTAGTAAAAATAGCGTGCATTAATTATTGAATGTTTGAATATTACATCTTTTACATTGCAACTGTAATATCCTGAAAATTTTTTATTTTGAATAATGTGTCTCGAGATGCATGCCCGTCTGGTCACTTATTTGACCAAGTGAGAATGACTTGGTAGTTTGTGTTAGGTTACACTAGATGAGAAAAAGTATGGATGTGTGGTGTAAGAACAGTTCACTTGGGTCATATACATTTACTAGTGTGTATGTTTTACACACTTTAGCGTGTTAGTTTTTCACACATGAGATGTGTTTTGGAATTACACCCATTTGAGTGTATGTGGTTTGCTTGAGAACAAATCCCATTGAGCCTTAAGTGAATAGGCAAGCTTCTTGTAGAAACTATACCCGATTTGCACAAGGGGTTTTAGGTTTTGGATTTTTGAGGAGATAAAGAAGAGAGAAAGAGGAAGGAGGAAAACTTGTAAATTTGTGTACTCCGAGTCTTTGATTCAAGTGAAGAAGGTTTGTGAGATCGTGTAAGGGGAAGATCGTCGTCAGTTTCGACGTTTGGTTATAGTTTTGTGCGTTTTGGAGCCGTTTGGAGGTTTTGAAACCCTCTTCTTGCGAAGAGATCATGAGTTTTGATTTGCAAATCATAGCGTGAGTTTGTGTAAAGTGTGTGTGTAAGGATTGTCGTCGATTTCGTGGGCCTGGGTGTGATCGTAAAGCTCGGAAATGATCGAGGTGGGTTTGGAAACCCTTTTTGTTTAACGAAGAATACGATCCGATCTACGAGTAGATCACCGATTTAAAGAGGTAATTAACGTAATTCTTCAATGTATTTTAACTAAATATAGGTTGCTTAGATGTGTGTAAATGATTAGGATCAAAAGGGATTGAATTTTGATGTAAAAGATGAGTTTCAAGATTCGAACCCGAGAAGTGCTCAGAAACTGCCAAAATTGATTAATCGATTAATCAATTTTTGATAGAAGAGAAATTAGAGAGGAGCTTCACGAAACTGATTAATCGAAGAAAATTTTGATTAATCGATTTTGCCTGGGCTTACTGACATTACTATAGTATTTTGGCCATAACATTTTGTCCCGAACTCTGATTGATGTGATTCTTATTGCATTGGAAAGAGGACAGCAAGCCCTACAACTTTTGTAAATTGACCAACTTGTGAATCAACCTTTATAAAGGTCAAAATTTAGTAATAACCTAGGTCAATTGCTAATTTTTCGAGAAACGAAACCGATTAATCGAATTTAATTCGATTGATCGATTTTTGAATTTCGATTAATCGATTTGGAATAAATTAATCGAATGAGTATTTTCAGTGGCTTAAAAAAAGTAGAGTTTGGGAAAATCAATTAATCGATTTTGAAATTGATTGATCGATTTTGGAATTTTGATTAATCGATATAGGGATAGATTAATTGATTTTGACTCTGCTCGCCAGTATTGTTTTACTAGTTTGACTATAACTTTCTACTCTGAACTCCAATTGATACGATTCTTGAGGCGTTGGAAAGATAATAAAAAGATCTACAATGTTTGTATTTTGACCAACTTATGAATCTAAATTTGTAAAGGTCAAAATTTAGGGAGAAGGTTACATCAAATTCTATATTGGCATGAAGTTACCCGTTCCGACTTGGTTTTTAAGAAAATTCTTAAATAGGTCTAAGTTATTAGTGATTAGAATTGATCCTTAATACATTATCATATATTTGTGATGTAAATTGAGGGTAGAAATCTATCGATAAGGCTTAACTTGGCTTCGCGCAACTTCGAGGTTACGGTGGGGAAAGTTCCATACACAATTGCATTTCGATTTGATTTTTCATAGATGCTTAGATATGATCATTCAGAATGTGTGATAAATTGACCATATTTGAATTGTACTTAGACTCTTTGAAATATCAAATGCATGTTTGCTTTGAAATCTTTTGAAATATCGACATATGGATTTGTGTGGTTGCCTTATAACTTTTGAGATTTCGAAACATATAGTGCTTTCTACCCTTTTTAAATATCGAAAATACATCCGTTTGAAACATTTTGAAATATCGAAAATGTGTTTTGCATTGGAATCATTTAGCGGATTGAAAATGCTTTATTCCAAAGTTTTAGAAAGATCGAATCTAAAATAAAATATTGAACATCAAATAAGTAAATCAAATCATAAGTTAAGTAAATTGAAGTGGACCGCTATGGGCAGATTATAAGTATATTGTGAACCGCTATGGGCAGATTATAAGTACACTGTGGACCGCTATGGTCAGATTATAAGTATATTGTGGACTGCTATGGGCAGATTATAAGTACACCATAGGCCGCTATGGGTGGATTATGTGTATTTGTAGATCGCTAGGGCGGATTATTCGTGGGATCGTGGACCGCTTGGGCGGATTATAAGTAAGTAAATCAAATCAGTAAGCCACGTGAATGAATTGAACTCTGCAAATAAGATGTATAAGTCATTTAAGCAAATCAAACTTCGTAAATCGAATCTGTAAGACATGCAATTTTAACAGAAGAACCGTAATTTGACCGATACGGCGGGTTATCCGTAATTTGAGCCGGTACGGCGGGATATCAGTAATTTGAACCGATACGGTGGGATATACATAATTTGAACTGGTACGGCAGTTTATTTATAATTCGTTATTTATATCGTGCTTTAAAATTCGAATGTTGAATCCAAAACTCTGAACTCACTATGTAAAAATGTGTAAGGCTGGCACGGCGGAATATCCGTGATTTGAATCGGCACAGTGGGATATCCGTGAATCGACTTTATAAGTTATGTAAGAATGTGTAAGACATTTAAGTGAAGCTATATAAGAATATGTAAGGCCGGCACGGCAGAATATGCATGATTCGAATCAGCACGGCGGGATATCCGTGAATCGACTGTGTAAGTGATGTAACAATGTGGAAGATATATAAGTGAAACTATGTAAGAATGTGTAAGACACATAAGTGAATATAAGCGAACTCAGTAAATCAAGATAAGACATGTAAATGAATTAAAAACAGTTTCAATTTTGATAAGAAAATGTCTTTGAAATAAGTTTGCTTTTGAAATCAGCTTGCCTTTGAAATCAGTTTGCCTCTAAAATCAGCCTCGCTTTTGATAAGAAAATACCTTCGAGATCAGTTTCGCTTTTGATAAGAAAATACCTTTGATATCAGTTTCACTTTTGATAAGAAAATGCTTTTGGAATTCAGTTCTATTGTGAGTTTGAAAATGTCATCAGTTTTTAATATGAAAATGTTGTGATCTTCATCTTTGAATCTATGTATGACTGATGACATGTACATTGGTATTGATTTTCTCTACTGAGCTAGGATGTAGCTCGCCCCTCGACTATACGTCACAAGTATAGCTTTTATCAGGACATCAGACTTGAGGATTAAGGACTTGAGGAGTGCTGAGATTTTCGGGATCGTAGATCAAGTGCCTTGCAGAGTTTGGTGAGTGTGGCTTGGTACAATGTGTTATTATATACTAGTTGTACACCACTGTTTCGTGATGTTGGTACATCATCAGTGGTCATTGTTAGTTATTGTAATATTTAATATTAGAATTAGATATTTTATTTATGCTATGTTTCGTACCAAGTATTCTGTATCAGGTTGTGATCTACGATCTGGCGGTTCGGATTTTCCCATTAGTGTTTGAAGAAAAAAAAATGTCTAAAAATTCAGGTTGGAAAAATCCGGGTTGTCACAGCAACAGAATATTTGGAATCCTTTTGACTGCCATATAACTTGCATGAATTATAATCATTAAACCTTTGAACATCGAGCCCTTTGAATTTGAATCTGGATTAGAATGAGAATTATTTTATGAATCATTGAACCTATTTATTAGAACTCTACATGTGATTTAAAGAGATTAATTTGAACCAAATCCTGTGCTTCGGCACTTTTGAACCGTTTCGACGGCCCATTGAACCGCACAGGCATCCCTCACAACACAGGGGCTTGAGCACTTAGAAAATTGTTCATTGAACGACGATGGTTAGGAGGGGATTCCCATCGAAAATTGGAGACTCTAGTGCTATATTTTTGTACTCGTGATATTTAAGTTATATTTTTAAGTCATCATAAATTAAGAAGACTACACCTGAAATTTGATAATGAAACAATTTAATGAATACTCACATGAAACCTAAGAGTCGATGCTATCGAATATCATATGAAACTAGAACTCAGTATATGTGCTTTTGAACCCATGATACTTTCCGAATTCTATTTTGTCATTTAAATTGCATTTGAATTTATTATCGAACTATGCATTGATCGGATAAAATGTAATTTTGGCCTTGAACTTGTTCTACTGAGCTTAGATGGTTCGCTCACCCCGACACTATGTGTCACAAGTACAGAAGTGGTTCCAGATCCTGATTCAGAAAATCCCAACTTTGTACCGAAAGAAGAAGCAGATCTTCCACCCGAGGAGTTTTATCTTTAGATACTTTTGAGTATATAGACTTAGTATAATTTTTTTTTAGAGCTGTTGGGACTATTATTATTGTTTTGAGATATTAAATGCCACTGTTTGTGTGACGAACGGCCGTCACCGGTGGTTTTACTTTTAAATTTTTTACACTTTCGTTATGGACATTAATACAAATTGATTTAGTTATGGATATTTTTGCATTCAATTTATTTATATTAGTTGCTCTCTAATTGATACCAAAGAATTTCTGTGTTTAGATTATGAATTGTGATCTAGCGATCCGAAATTTTCACGTGTTTTCTAGTTGAAAATTTCGAGTCGTTACACCCATATAAAAGATTGTTAAGGCGCATCCACCCCTCTTGAAGAGATTCATCCGGATATTGTTTGAAAGTTTGAATCAGATCTTGAATGTGATTCGTTTTATGTATTGGGAAGTATTTCATGAGAAATTCTCATTCCAAGTCCTCCCAATTGGTGAACGAATTATGAGGCAAGGAATGTATCCACTGCCTTGCTTCATCTTAAAGAGAATATAAAAACAGCCTTAAATGAAGAGATTGTTCTGGCAAATTTTGGATTTGGATATGATTGCACACTTCTATGAACTGTCTTAAATGTAAATAGGGATTTTCATCCCTTAGCCCACGGAATATTGGCAGTGTTTGAAATATTTTGAGCGTAATTTTAAAAATCTCATTACCGGTCATAGGGGTTATTTGTATACATGGGGGAAGTGTAAGAAGTGTTAAAGCATAATGTTCCCCCAAATATTTTTTATTTATTTATTTTAGGCATATATTATCATTTTTTTTTATTTATTTTAGGCGTATATTGTCTAAAACTGAATTTTTCTATTTTTGTTTTAATATATATATATATATATATATATATATATATATATATATATATATTTTAGAAAGCAGGGAGAAACAAATCTGAGTTTCTAATTTCTGGGGCCCTCAGAAGATTTGAAAGTCTGGTCTGTTGCCCCAAATAAACCTACAAAAGATTAAGAAGAGATCAAATAAACATAAAATATATAGAAATATAAAAAGAGAAAGTTAAATATTAGTTTCTAAAAGAATAAAAATATTAGATAAAAACTTAGATAAATTAGATAAAAACCGCTTCCCCGGCAGCGGCACCAAAAACTTGACTTGTCGATTTATGATATATTATATTTATATTAAATTCAAGTCTCAACCTATTGCAAGCGCACAATAGAAATCATAGTACTGGCATAGGATCATTCCCACGAGGATTTTTGTTATCTAATTTCTTTAGTTTTATCCTTTATTCTAATCCTTATCTTTAAAAATTGCTATTTATCTTTAAGATTTCCTAATCTACTGGAGAAATATGAATAAAAGAATGGTTGTTTAATCTAAATGTATAAAAATAAATCCTAATCCTCCTTCAAATTAAGGTCATCAATCTTAATCTTCAGCTATCGGATATTTATGAAAATAAATAGTACCGTTACACCATATACCATGTTTCCTAGCATTAGTCATCAATCAAGTCTAAGATCCTATCAATACAGATTTAATTTAATCAACAATTAACTAGAAATTTGGGCAGCAATCAAACTCTAGAAAACTAAAGATGGAAAAGTAAAATAGTTACACTAATTTGTAAATTCTAATATGAGTCGTCAATTCAAATCAAAACTTGAAGACGTTTACAAAGCAAATAAAGCTAAACTAGAAAGCAAAGTAAAATATATCCTTCACCCCTCAGTCGCAGTCGTCAATTGCTCCTGAGAAATTACAGATCATCAATTGCTCTTGAGAAACCTCTGATATCTAAACTACTCTAACTAGTATACACTACTAATCGAAAGAAAATTCAACCTCAATCATCAATTGATGCTAAAATTTTTCGATGCTTATTCCTATGTCGAGCCCTCTTATTTATAGATCATAAGGAGTTAGTTTACAAAGATCTAGTTCTAATAAAATAAACTACTAAATATACAAGTTTCCTAATATAACTCTAATTCCTAATTTTATCTTTCCTTACTTTCTTTAGTTGATGCGCTTCTAGAGTGTTCTTTATCGAGCAGCAGCAGGGTCCTTCGGATTATATCTTTATCAATCTTTTCAAATCCGTGGTTCATCAGACTTCTAATTGCAGGAGTCTTCTAATTCTAGATATGACAGTGATAGTTCTCACATGATCAACAACAACAACAATAGTAATAAAGATTCTATTCTGGGAAATCGTAAATCACAATTTCTCATTTTCTTCTCTTTCTTAGAAAATCGTTAATTACAAGTTTCTATCTTTCATAGCTTTCTCATAGTTGACAATTCTCTGAATTATGCTTTATTGCTTTCTCTTTTTTGCTCTTTTGAAAGAATCGTAACTACGATTCTCTGACTTTTAGTAGTGGCAAATCATTTTTTTCGCTCAATCATTTTTCTTATTGCTTTTTGAGTTCATTTTAACAAGGATTAATACTTAGACTCTACTGCTTATCTTTAATATCTGCACATTGGTAACTTGTTAGTAGCAAACTAAGTCCTAGCATTACTAAGTTAAGGGTGATAAAATGGTAAATTATGTGACTGATCAGTTGTGTCTTTGAACGATCATGATTCTTACTGCATTTTGAGTTCATTTTTGCAAAGATTATCACTTTGGCTCTGTTCTGCTATTTGTTCTTAATATCAGCACATTAACATCTCATTAGTAGCAAGCTAAGGTCTAACGTCACTAAGTTAAGGGTGATAAAATGGTAAATTATGTGACTGATCACCTACCTTTAGAATTGTTCACCGATTGGGATGGTAATCGGCCCTCGTCTCTCTTATTCAATGTAGTAGCTAGTTCCCCAATCTAGGTCTCTAGCTTGGAAATTGACTGCGTGCGAGTAGTTGCATTTGTTGTTGCCAGCCCTAAATGGCTTGTAACATCGTCTCCTCAAAATAGCTATTCTGTTGAGGTCTAAACAGCTGCTACCCATGGGCTGCACAGGAGATTGTGGATAACTCGATTGCGATGTAAATATCGGTCTAAAGGGCTAGGTCATACCTTGCCCTTGGTTTCTTCGCCAAGCCATATTACGGTGATTCCTCAAACCCAGATTATAAGTATTTCCATATTTGATTCGTCTTGCCAATTGGGAAGTTCATAGTGATAAACTTGCTCTGTAACGCTTCCCAACTCATAATCGAATCCCAAGGCAAAGAGTTCAGCCACTGCTTTGCTCGATCCTTGAGAGATAATAGAAACAGCCTTAATCGAGTGGCCTCTTCCCTAGAGTGGTAATTTTAAAAATAGTTTAGACTTCAAGAAAGTTAGTCAAATTCTTGTGGGGATCTTCATTATTAAGCCCGTGAAAACTACGAAGCATTTATATGAAGTTGAGCTTAATTTCGAAAGTCTCATTACCGTTGGTAGCAGGAAAGTGAATGCACAAGGGAGATGTAAGAGTTGACGGTGTATAATACTCCCTCAGAGTCTTAGCCAAAGGCAATTTTTCTCCTGCCATATTGAAATGAATAGGTGGAAGAGCTGGACGACTAGATCGGTCAAAAGTGATGATGTGTTGAGAGGAGCGTGAACTAGCATGAATACGTTGGCAAGTTCTGTCAATCTCAAGGTTGAGTTGCTCTAAGGAGGGAAATTGCGACCTCAACCTTGGCATAAACTAAAACATAAAATAATGTAAAAACAACTAACCTAAATCTATTGGAAATTAAAGACACATACCATAGCCTCTCATGGCGTCCCTTGACAAGATTCGGTAGACTTGAGCCTTGATCTCCAACTTACAAAATAAAAGAAAAAGAAAACTAGTGTTAGAGAGTTTACAAAATTTACAGATTAAGATAGTAACTTGAAGTAAAGTCGAAGTCTCCAGCAGCGGTGCCAAAAACTTGATCGTTCTAAATTGAAACCTTGCAAGTGCATAAGTCTGAAGTACTAGGGCGAATACAAGAGTGTCAGACCACAGAGATGTTACCCCCTAGCTTTCTTCCTCTATCCCTTAGCTATCAAGCTTTAGATGTTAGAACCCACGTTTCCACCGTTCAAGCTATCGAAAGCTCGTCAAGTGCACCAACACGAAGGTTCACACGCGTGCTATAAGAGCCCGAGAGCTCCAGCTCTGTCCTCTGTTCCTCTACCTTCTTAGCTTTTGCTCTATCCTCAAATTTGTGTCATTACCCCGTCGAAATCTCGGTAGGAATGGAGGGGCACAAATAGGATCGAAGTGCCTTCGGGCAAGAGAAAGTGCTATTTTAGTTTTTATTTCTCTTTTATTATTGACCATAAGTAGAGACCGCTTACGAATGGGTTGATCGGGTACCTAACACCTTCCTAGTCGATAACCGAAGCCCCTACCCAACAGCCTTTGGCATAGACCGGTGATTCAGAGCCATATTTAGCACTTCGGTGCATTCAATATTGATTTGAGGTTTCTCGGGACACCAAAAGCTCTGGGTGGCGACTCCATTTTTTTTTTAGAGAACGCACATCACTGCGATGGGTCCGACCAAAATCCGCGATTGCAAAGATAGCGACTCTGCAAGGAAGTAGCTAGTAGACCTTTCACTTGAAATTTAGCCTTGTTTTTTATTTTTACTAACATTTAGCTATTTTTTGTCATTTTACTCACCCCTATAATTTCGTCAATTTTTCTCACCCCTACTTTTCTGTCATTTACGTGCCTTAGCCGATCGACGGGCCTACTTGTGCATCATCTTTACGTTTTGTTTACTTTTCCGTCATTTACGTGCCTTAGTCGATTGGCGGGCCTACATGGGCATCGTCTTTACATTCTTTACTTTTCCGTCATTTACACACCTTATCCGTTTGGCGGGCCTACGTGACCATTTAATTTATTACACTCATATACCACTAGTGGACGCTGGCCCGTAGAGGCGGCATGAGATCACCATCACCCGTTTTTGGACTCAAAAGAAAACTCCCTAAAAATCTGAAATTAAAAATTGAAACAAGAAGGGGGAGTTGACTGAATTTTGTATGGGTGTAGATTTTCAAGGGTTGGGATTTTTAGGAAAAGATGCAAACACTCGGTTCTTAGTACGGCGGCAGCCCCTAGTGGTGATGATCCGAAAAAGTACCACCCCATCTAGTATCTGAGAAGGCGCTTGCACCAGAGGTATATAGGTTGGGGACCCTATCCTGCTACAAAGCTTAAAACCCTCGGGGAGTGCGTTTGGTTGCCCCGAATCGACCTTGTATCCCTAGGATTCGGTGAGGAGAGACCTGTTGCAATTAAGAGATCAGTCCCTAGAAGCATTGCTTCCAGAAAACCAAACAATAGATTGAGTTCGGGCTTGCTGTTATGCCGTCAAGAAAATTGACCCTACTATATATACTTGGTGCAACTAATACACGCGCCAAGCATCTTTTTTCCAAATTTGTTTTGGCGCAACTAATACATGCACCAAGCATAAATTGGACCAAAGTTGGTCTGACGCATGTAATACTCGCTCCAAGTATTGGTTGTCCCCACTGAGCAAAGCAGCCAAAAATCTTAGGCCTTTTTCACATCCCCAGATTCCCCGCTTAGCGATTTAGCGCCTCTGATTAGGTCCCGCTATTGGTGCATGCTTTTCTGGGTTCCTCTCGGTCCCCGTTGAATTAGTGGCTCCAATTTTATCCAAGTGGACTCTAGCGATACGGTGTTTGAAATGTTAGAACTAAAGGGTTTTCTAGGAAGGTTCCTAGTTTGTTGCAATCGCCAGCTGCAGATATTTATCAATGCTACAACACGTCAATGATCACGTTTGAGAGTGGGTATGGGTTACTTCTATACTAACTCGTCCGCCTGCGAACGTCAACAGCTATGTCTTTTTCTTATAAGTTAGATAATTTAATTTTCCTTTTATTTCCCGTTATTGTTATAGTTCTGGTCAATTTAGACTTCCTTAATTCTATTGTGAGTTTGGTTATATGAGTTTATTCTAATCCTATTAAGAGTCTGGTTAATTCTTACTATTTTTATTCTTATTGAAAGTCTAATTAATTTTATACTATTCCTATCCTTATTGAAAGTCCAATTAATTAAGTGTCCTAATCCCATTAGAAGTCTAATTAATTTTAGTTTCCTAATCCCATTAGAAGTCTAATTAGGATCAGGTCTCCTAATTGTACTAGGAGTGCACATGTAATAATTCTAGTGAAACTTTAATTAGATCGAGCATGCTAATTGTACAAAAATTCTAAGCAGAGCAAGTATACTAGTTGTATTGAAATTATAATTAAATCAAGTATAATAGTCTTACTAGAGTTCTAATTGAAATAGAGAACTAATTCTACTAAAACTCAAATTTAAGCAATGAATTAACTATACTAAATTCTAATTAAAATAAAGGAACTGATTTGACTAGAACTATGACCAGAGCAATAAATTAATTATACTAGGATTCTAATTAAAATAAAATGACTAATTAATGATACTGAGGTCTAATAAAGCGAGAAATTAACTATGCAAGAATTCTCTAATTAAAATAATAGAGTTAATTTTATTGGAGTTCTAATCGGAGCAATTATTCTAAGGATTTAATCACAATAAAGCATGTAAATTAATTATACAAAAAATCTAAGAAGAAATCATGGGACTGATATTCTAATTCTAATTAAAGCAAGAAATTAACCAATTAAAATCTGATTTAAAGAAATTAATCAATCATACTAAAATCTAATTAACTTAATTAATTAATTATGCTAAAATAAAATAAATCCACTAGTTAATTATACTAAAAAAATAAGAAAAGCAATTAATTAATTCTAGAATTCTTAAAAAAAAAGGGTGTTGGGCCCTCTATGCTAACGAGGATTGGCCTCGTTCTCGAGTAACCTCCGTAAGCTCCCTTGCGCAAATCGGGTGGCTGAGATGAAAGTAAATTGAATTTCGAACTATAAAATAGTATTTTTAGATTTTTGGAATTGATTTTGGAATAATAATTATGAATTATTTTATGAACTAGAATTATAAAAGCTAAAATTAATATTTAGGATTTTTGGAGATATTAAACTACAAAATTAAAATTAAAATCTAAATTTCTAAGACTGAATCCGAGTACGAAATCAGGAAATCATACCATATTATTAAGGACTGGTTCTAGAATCTAAGGACTAGAGCCATAGATTAATGATAGGACTAGAGATTAAGATTTTAGAATGGAATTAAAGTCGAGGATCGATAAATTAGACCATCAGATTAAGGACTGGTTCTGAATTCGAAGAATTAGAACCAGATATAAAAATTTGCGGTCTGAAAAGGGTGCTACGGTCTTGGACTGAAAATTATAACTAATAGAGTTCCTAAATCTAGAAACTAGAAGTTATGATCGTGAATTAAAAAATTAATCCTTACCTAGGGTCGGGGCTGCGGAGAGAAATCTCGAAGATTCGGCACTTGACTTTCGAAATCATGACTAGGTTACTCTATGGGTTTGTCCTTGGAGTTCTCTGGTTTCGGAATCTAAAAAAAAAAAGTCTCTTCTCTCTCAAAAATTGTCAGCCTCTCCGTATTCTGTTAGGTCGAAATTAAAAAAATCTTTTATAGGTTTTTTTCTAATTAAACACCCTATTTCAGGCGTTTAATAAAATTGTGCGTTGGTTTCCCAGCGCTTAATCGCTTTGAGTCGGTCACCGACTCAGTGAGCGTCCGGCTGACTTGCTCAGCAGGTTTCCTAGTCCTAATAGCGTTAGAATTAATTGTGCGCCAATTTTGGGGTGCGTAATCCAATTAAGCGCCACTCTCGAAGCGTTTAATCGAGGAAACTTAGGGGTCAAGGACAGTGAGGCTAGGCTAGGCGTGGGCCAATTACGTGTCAGTGATGTGGCGCTCAATCCGATCATTCATCTGGTGTCAGGCGTGTGATCAAGTTTTAAGTTGGTCTGGGGAAAGGAAGTTTGGTCTGAGAAGGGACTGATTGTGTGTTTGTGATCTGGCGTGCAATTGAATTGAGCACGTGGTTTTAGGAGCTTAATTCGGGGTTGTCCGAGTCTGGGTCAGGCTTGAAATGCTAGGATGTTGTTTCAGCCTGCATTTCGACTATATACTATTGTTTCAGCATATAGTCTCCCTATGTCAGAATCTGAGCCACAGACCTATTATTTCAACCTGTGTTCAGCCATGTACTATTATTTCAGTGTATGGTCCCACATCGAGGGTATGGGGCCTGAGCCACAAAACTATTGTTTCAGCCTGTGTTCAGCCATATACTATTGTTTTAGCATATGGTCCCAGTATTAGGGTAACAGGGTCTAAAATGCAAGACTATTATTTCAGTCTGCATTCTGACTATATACTATTATTTCAGTATATAGTCTCCCTACGTTGGGATCTGAGCCACAAAGCTATTGTGTTCAGCCATGTACTATTGTTTCAGTACATAGTCCCACATTAGGGTTATGAGGTCAAAGATTGATCGAACAAATTTGTATATTCTGAGAGGGAAAAATAGGGGTGTCTACAGATGCCCCTCTTTGGCGTGCTCTTGCGAAGTAAGAACGCGATGAAGAAGTAGACACCCCTCATTCTAGGTGTCTTTTCATTTCTCTTAAGAATTCACAAATGTAAACTAGAGATACTGACATGACATTCTTAGATATCTTATTTATCAGCGCAAGCTAAAATGGAGCACTTGAAGGGCAAATGGTAGCTGTCGAAGGGCACGTTCCGGGTCTGTGGGTGCATGGCGCATCCCGCCACATCGCGCGAGCTAACAGAGAGATTTTATACAATCGAGGTATCGGGGCATCAATCAAGTGTCCAAAACAAGGTCCAGGGACCGATAATAATAAAATGAAGTATCCTGTAATATTTAAGGCTTTTGCAAATCATGTCAGACTGGGCATCATTACTTACAGAAATGCACGTCAAGTGTTCATTTTCTAATAGGCGTTTGTAAGTTCTTAGATTAAATATACTCAATGTTTAGCTTCTCAGGGGAATGGCCGGTTGGGCTAGTAATTGAAATGGGGGTCTTGTGAGGTGCGCTCAATTGAATTCTGCGCAGTGGTGCGTGCGCTTGATTTATCTGGAGTCGGCCTCTAAGTTGGGAATTCTAGTCCTAATGTGTCTGAACAAACGATTATGTGCAGTGGAGTGTGCACTTGATCCAATTTTGCATAGTGGGATATGCGCTTGATTGCAAGTTCAGGGGTCTATAAATTGGGTATTCTAGTCCTAATGTGTCTGAATAAATGATTATGCGCAGTGGAGTATGCGCTGATCCAATTCTGCGCAGTGAAATATGTGCTTGATTGCAAGTTCAGGGGTCTTAGGAGTTAAAGGTGTGACGACCTGACTTTTCAAATCCCTAAGGTATAGGAAAGGCCGGTCCATCAACTTATTAATTTCTCAATAAGCCGTAAACAAATAAAAGTCGGCAGCATAACATAGTCTAAGAAGAGGCAAACCAAAACTAAGCAAGAACAGAAGCTTAAACAAAACAATATATCACCCTGAGGAACCAGGAGGAATCACTAGTGAAGGCCAATCCAACATCTAAAATAGTGGTTCCTAATGATGGTTCCTCAAGTGATATCTAAAATGATAAAACAATTGGCCTAGGGCCTAATATTCAAAGAATAATTCTAACAAAAATACCAAAAGACAATCTAGAAGTCAGGGGAAAAACTCCTCAGCAGGCGTCTCCAATTCCTCCTCAGGAATGTATTCGGAGTCCTCCAGATCAAGATCATCTAATCCCAGGTTAGTCTCAGCACCTGTGACATATAGTCAGGGTGAGCTAACATCGAAGCTCAATAGAGGAAACTTATCTAAAGCATTTTATCATAAGTGAAGGATTTTTAAAGACAAAATTGGATCAATAAGGTTTTCAAAAGATGCTTTACAAACTATATTTCCAATTCTAAATAGAAAGTCAAAAGCTGATTCAATGTGTCTAATGTTTTCAAATTTTCAAATTAGGCATGCTTTTTGTCTTAAATTTATAACTTAATTTTATCTCTCAAATTACATATAGCATGAGAGCAAGGTGTATTACCGATGGGAAATCCTACTGACCATCGTCGTTCATGAACCCTTTTTCTAAAGTGCGACAAGCCCCTTCGCTATGAGGGAAACTTGCGCCAAAAAGAATTACCATCAACATGGTTGGTAGGATCTAGGGTTTTGTTCGCATGTGCCTCAAATCAAATGCAAGTGCTAAACATATCAAAGTTTGTATACTATATACATTTACGAATTTTTGGAGTTCTGATTCGAAGATCAAAGTTTAAAGTTTTGGAGTTCTGAGTTCTTATTCATATCAAAGTTTCAAAGTTCTTATTTGTGTCATATTTCAGAGTTCTTATGCATGTTGTGTCGTTCAAAATTTCAGAATTTATGCTTAATATAAAACAACCTATACTTATAATTGAATGCAAATCAGGTTTAGGTTCCCCTACCTCAACTCAAAGCGGTCCAAAAACAAGCAAGGCAGTCCTCACACTGGACTCACCATTTCAAATCCTACAAGTATTAACACTACATGTGTTAATAGTGGACCAAAAGTCAAACACAAAAGCATACCGATAAAAATTTCAACCAAAAAATCAAATGCTAGAAACAGGGCAGAATTTGATGGTCGAATTCAAATTCGACCCTTGAATTTCAAAAAAATGCATCAGGCCTAAAAATCCAATTTCGACCCTCGAATTTCTCAGGTCTGTGTTTGTTCAAAAATTGATTCTTCAAACCTGTTGCTCATTCAACCATAGTTTTTTTATCCTCACATATTTTAATATAAATCTACTCTAAGCAAAACTAACAATATTTAACTCAAGGAGGTTTAAAAGCCTACCTCTTGAAGTTTAATCCGTTGATCCCGTCGTACCAATTTCAAGCATCGAAACTAATCTTCAAGTTAATAAGTCTGGACCTCCAAATCAGTCCATTCAAACCTTGCTTCAAGTGCACAGGTCTAGCCCACACAGAACTATCCTCTCCCCTATCCTTCTCTTTCAATGGCTTAAACTGATCAGAAAAAGAATACAAAGCTTATCCATGGTTGGGATGGGGAGAGGAATTCACAATCTCTCAAGATCTAAGATCAAGGATAAAGACAAAGGTTTGCAAAAAAATTAGATTCAAACGAGAGAGAGAGAGAGAGAAGTGAAACTTCTCCTCAAAGCCTCTCTCTTTATAATACTAAAAAAAAACAACCAAATATCTAGATTTTTCTAAATACAACTCTATCCACTTAAATTGCATTAGTTTCCGGTGTTAAACGCAAACACCCAACTTAAAGTGTATGTCATCGAATACATGACTTCCACAAGTCTAGAGACAAAATCCTTTGGTCACTATTCTCACCATACACTGAGCTATCCAAAAACCCATAAATATCTCGCAACTTTTCTCGAGCACGCTTATCGAAGTAAATGAAAAATAGATCTAAAATATCAGGGATATTACATTCTCCCCTCCTTAGAAATTTTCGTCCTCGAAAATGAAAATCCACAGAAAGCAAAAAACAAAAACGGAACGCACACAAAAAATGAAAACCAAGTGAAAGACATAGGTGTGATGGCCTCACAGGGCATGCAAGTCAAGAGATGGGATCCGTAGTAACGTGGATGTACTACATATGGCACCTGAAGAGCCAAAGTGGGTTGCATCCGTACATGGATGCCTACACCCCGAGTGTCACATGCCGGGAAACAACCTCACCATGACTCATGAAGAAACTGAGAGGCTAACAAGCTGAAAGCATAAGTGCATAAACCAAGAAGAAAAGAACATGACCCCACCACACAAAAGAAAAAACAGAATTGAAGTCACATAACCACATAAGGAAAGCCAGAGGGCCAACAAAACTAAAAATGGCTACGCACATAACCAAACAAAACCATATATAGATATGTGACAAGAGCCATAGCGAAAATAAAACTAAACAAAACTAAAACGATCACATCAATATCCCAAAACAAATATATAAAGGAAATAGCAAAAGTAGAACCACCAAGTTCTATGATAATCCATGCAGTATATAAAAATAATTACAAGCCCCAAAAAGGAACAAAAACATCATAACAATGCAAGGCCGATCTAAAACTCCCCCGCAGCAGCTGGATCAGCCTGAACCTGGTCACTGTCCCCACCATCAATATCATCGTTGTCCGAACCATCAACACCCGCATCTGTAGGCATGCTGGGACCGACGCCCGATGTCGAAGGGTGGTGAACTGATGCTCGGATGTCGGCCATGTACGTGGCATAGTCTGTGGGGAACGCATGCTGCATAAAATAGGTGAGAGCCCTGCCATGAACATCCAACTCTCGATGCATGGAGCTGGTATGCTGGGTGAGCTCTTGTATCTGCTGGCTCATCGCAGTCATCTGGCGAGTAAACTCTGACAGCGTGAGTACGTCGCTCTGTGGGGGCTGGTCGGGTGCAGGAGCATCAGGCTCTGGTGCTACGTGCTCTGCATCCTCCTCCTCATCTTCATCCGGGACCACCGCACCCTTAGGAGCTTTAATAAGCCGATTGTAGGTCCGACCCCAACAAACGAAGTTATAAAGCTTTAGACCGTCCATGGACTGCGACTCAATAGGGGGAATCTCATATGTTGGGCCTGCACGATAATTTTCAATCATTACCGAAATTAAGCGAGCATATGGGATGCCCTTTTTCGGTTTCTTCACTTGTTTGCCCATCTTCTCCCTAGCTTTAATGATCCCCTTAAAAATAATTTCTGGGGCATTGAACCATCGGTCTTTAAATGCGATGAATAAAATTTGTTGGATGGGACCTCGGTGCTCAGATTTATGGCCGAATGGGTAAAGGGTTGCCTTGAAAATCATGTCATGGATCCACATAGTATCAGGCATTTGTGATCGGGTGATAGCCTTACCAGACCCATGACAACCTTGGGTCATTTGCACCATGACCTCATGGACGGGGACAGGTTTAGGGAAAGGAGGACCCAAACCCATGGTCGATGAATGTGAGGTCGGGCAGCGCATTGCCACAGCAATGTCGTCGAGGTCGAAGGCGTAATCACACCCATCGATTGTGGTATAAATCTTCTTCCCATCCTCTCGACGCATGCGCTAATAGAACAAGCTCACCAAACGAGAATAAAAATGATCACTGAGCGCGGTACAAAGAGGGGTCAAACGGGCTTTCTCTAAATAATCGGACGCCGACTGAGTGGTGGTCTGTTGATCAAACAATTCGGGATGAAAGACCCACTCAATTGCAAAGCCCTTAATGCTCCAAAACTCATTCTGTTGTTCCCGAATTTGAGCGGGGCATAGGTGGCGGAATCGGCTGTGGGGGTGGCTGAGCCGATTGTGAAGGTGGCTGAGCCTGTTGGCTTGAGGATCTAGCCTTTCAAGCTGGCCTCTTGGAGGTTGGGACACGGTTTGAAGTGTTTTTCTTAGGTCCCATGATTTAAGATGCAAGAACCCACCTAGAATGAGATTTGATGCAAGAAGGATCTACAAAAATAGAGAAGTAGATGGGGGTTTTACCTTTTGAAAGCCAACACTCGATCCCTTAAGCTTGCAATCAAAAACCCATTCGAATCCGAGTGGAATTCCGCTCTATTTCGGCTCCAAAATGTCAATAGAATGTAAGTCCCCAAAACCCTAGCTCAAACCTCTGTGTTTAAGCAAACAGAACTAACAAAACCCCAAATCCGGGTTATCATAACCCGAGAAAATCGACCCTCGATTTCAAATTCGATGGTCGAATTTGAATTCGACCCTCGATTTTGAAATTGATCCTCGAATTTCAAAAAGTGTTGCCAGGCCAAAATTTTGCCTCAAACAGGGTGCACACTGTTCATGCAAATTCGACCCTCCATTTTGATTTTTGACCCTCGAATTTCTCAAGTGGAAAAAGCCTTAAAAATTCATTTTTTTTGAAATGTAGGCCAAAGCTTTGGGCCCGAATTGACTTCTTTATGGCCCGTTCATGTAAAACATTGATCCCGGCCATGCGGCAAGTAGAAAAACTAAAATTCGAGCCTATGAACTGTAACCAAGTAATTAAAATGTGGCTCGAGTATTCCACATGACTAGTAGTGAGAAGAAACACCCACATGCGTGGTCTAAGTCCCAAAAATTTTCCTGTTTTCAAGAAATAGGAACCGTTAAGTAGCGCGACAGAAAAATTAGGCAAACACACAATGAAATATATATATATATATACATTGGATCGCCAAAAACCGGACATATATATAAAAATAACAAGTACATCAAAAAGGTCCAAATTTCTATGCATCCCATATGCATTTTGTCAACAAGTTTAAGCAAAAAGGTGCGAAAATTATTCTCGGATCTTAGCTTCCCACTCCCAGGTGGCTTCCTCCGGTGTATGATTCCTCCAACGGACGAGAACCAAAGGAATCCACTTCGTGCGCAGGATCTGCTCCTTGCGATCCAAAATCTGAACCGGGTCCTCAATCACCGTTAAACCATCCTGAAGCTCGATGGGTTGGTAATCAAGCACATGAGTCGGGTCACGTATGTATCGACACAACATTGACACATGGAAAATGTTGTGCATGCCAAATAATTATGGCGATAGCGCCACTCGGTATGCAACCTCTCTGACTCGGCCTAATATCTCAAAAGGCCCAACGTACCGAGGACTCAGCTTCCCTCTTTGTGCAGGATGTTCCGAACTCCGCTCCCGAGGCTCCCCCTCAGAAGTCTGTGCCTATCGCTACTCAAGTATGTTTTAGTTATTATGTTCGTAGTTTATTTGTCATTATAGTATTTTTATGATGTATTTGTTTGTTCTTATTGCAGCCGCCTACGTTCGCTATTCCTTCTGTGCCTCCTGTTGATCCAATGACTGCTGAGACGGTTGGGAGGCTCCTGGAGGAGAGGCTGGATTTGGTATGATCCCTTCCTTTTCAAAGTTTCTTATATTTTTCATGTATATATTAGTTCTCCTTTGACTTGGTGTGGTTATGCAAGTCCGTCAGCTTGAGGAGGCGTGTCTAGAGGCGGCATGAGCGCACGCCACTCCCAAGGCAAGATGAGTCCTTGGGGAGACGCAGAGTCAGGAGGACCTGGTCATTGAGATGATGGTCACATAGAGGACTCAGACCAAGGCATTAAAGGCAGCATGTCAGACGACGCGGGCAGAGATGCAGGTGATCCTAGATCGATTGCAGTATCATCTAACGAGGAGTGAGCGAGGTGCATAGGTTGGTTAGTCAGCTTGATGGCTCGGAGTTGAGGGCTACAGGTTCCTCGGCTAGGCAGTCTCGGCACACGTCACATGATCGTGTCAGGGATGATGCTCGTAGGGATTCGGCCGTTTGTGATATTCTTGCGGGGTATCCTCCTCATTCTCGATCGAGGCGGTCTGTTAGCCAGACAAGTGAGGAGGGCTCTTTAGCAAGGCCTCGTTGTTTAGAGGTTCTAAGGACTCTGGGTGCCGAGATTGTATTTTCAGAGGACCAGTCTACGGACCTCCGAGCTGATGATACAAGGGACAGCGGCGCTCGTCCATCCCAGCGACAGCGTAGGGAGTAAGGGTGTGTGTATTTTTTTTTATTGTGTGTGCATTGTATATATAGGGAGGATGCCCCCGGTAATAAGTGTAAAAAGAAAAGAAAATTTTGACATATATAGAGAGATTTTTGGTTTAGATGTACCTGATTGGCTCCTTTTCTTTTAGTTACCTCTTGCGTCTACTTTTGCTTTTTAGTTTCTTTAGCGTCATCAACCGTCATTGGGACTTAGATGCTTGCTGAGCTAGCCCGGTGACGGTTCAAGGTTGCTTCATATCTGCATATGTGAGAGTAATGTTGTCAGTAGTTTTGTTCTCCCCCTTGCCAATTGTCAAGGGGGGTAAGTGTCTCAAACCGGAGTCTGATAGCAAAAGATGAATATATGCTCTTATTTTCTTTCTTTTTTTCCTTTTTTCTCTTTTTCTTTTTTTTTTCTTTTTATTTTTTTTTTCTTTAAAAAAAAAATGAAAATAATGCAACAAGGAAAGAAAATAGCCAAGATAGAAACAAAACAATAAAAATAAAAATGCCCCAGTGTAGGAGCATGGTATGATTGGCAGTATGGTATCTTCGGTAGCACTTTTATGATGGTAACTTTGTCGTTCCTTATCTTTATTATGGACAAGCCGGCACTTCTGATATGATTCTTCTAATCCAAAAAAATGTCTCAGCGTTAAGATGCAATGGAGCTTTTCTGGGTTTTGAGATGAGCACTTTGGATCTATAAGCGATCATGGATATTTGGTGAGTTAGTTTTGAAGAAAAGTTGATTGTTACTGTCATCAAACCGGGGAAGTCTCTTTGACTAGATCAGTTGTACATAGGGGTCTATCTTGGGGTGGTGGTCGTCCTATCCCATGGCATTAGGGAGAAGTATGGTAGGTATATTAGGTGATTGCATCAGTCATCATTCATCGGTTTTTGGTTTCATTTCTAGGAACATCCTGTAAGGCTTCTGATTTATTGTTCGAAAAAAGAAAAAAAGATAGGGGCAAGGCTCAGTGATGCGGGGAATAGTTTGTATCTAATGCTTTCCCAAAGGAGTAGCTAACAATCTTTACTCAGAGGGGATATGGGATGCCATGATCAAGCTCTTCGTCATGTTTTGGCACCATCAAAATCTCATATTCTATGGTTAGCAGGAGTTTGTCCTCCTCCCGCCATCTTACGACAACATCTAGTAGTATGGGGACATCAGGGATGCCCTCGCTGCTTGCTTATACACTTCTAGTAAAGTTGTCAGAGATGTCCTCACAGCCTGCTTATGCTTCCCTGAGCTCATTGACTTGTTCATTTGTCGTAATGCTCTCACTCGATTTTTGGTATATAGATATATGTTTCGAAAGCATCCTGCTAGCGAAAGAATAATGAGTTTTGATTAAACCTAATATCTTCATTTTTTTTTCTCTAACGTCTCCTCCAATGGCGGGGGGAGGGAAATGAGGATCGGGTGTTACTTATACTTTTGAAAGAGGTTAGTTAAGTCACTAGTCCTTTAATCAAATTACCCGAATGAGAAAAGGCGGGCGATAAATCGGAGGTCTTAAGGATATTTTGAGAATTGAAGGCGCACGACCAATGAATGGGTCGTGACGACTACGGGGGTGATAAGTATAAATATTTAACCACGGGATGTGACGATCATAGGGCTAAAGGTAATATTTTCTAAGGTACATGGCGTTCCAAGGGCTAGGGAGTTCTTTCCCATTTTGGTTCACCAGTTTATAGGCATTTCCAGGGTATGCGACTGTTATGACATATGGGCCTTCCCAGTTCGATTTCAGTTTTCCCTTCGGATGGGCATACTTGCAAGGCATGATTTTCTTTAGGACTAATTCCCTAATATTAAAGGTTCGTTCAAGGACTTTTTTATCGTAAGCCCTGGCCACTCTCCTCTGATATACTTGAGCGTGATCAGCTACCCTTAGACGTGTTTCATTGAGCTACTCTAGCTGCGTGAGTAGGACAATTCTCCTCTCGTCCAAGGATAGCTCATCATCGAGTTGAATTTGCAAGGATGGTACTTGTATCTCATATGGTAGGACTACCTCCATCCCATAGGTAAGGAGGTAGGGAGTTTGGCTAGTGTTCGTATGAATAGAGGTCCTATAGGCCCAGAGTGCTTCTGATAGTCGTTCAGGCCAGTCAACCCCATTGCTTATTTCTACTGTGCATTTTAGGATTCAAATCAACATTTTGTTTATAGCTTCTGCATATCCATTGCCTTGAGGGTAGAACGGTGATGAGTGGCCTAGATCGATACCGTACTTCTTGCATAACTTTTTCATCTTCTTTGTGATAAACTGTGGTCCGTTGTCAGTGACAAATATCTTGGGTACTCCAAACCAGGTGATGATATTCCAAATGATAAATTTTACGAGTGTTGAAGCAGTGATTCTTACATAGGATTCAGCTTCTGCCCATTTGGTGTAGTATTCGGTCGCTGTAAGTATGAACGCATGCTTGTGAGTGTTCCCAACAGTGTCTGTGAAAGGTCCGATGACATCGAAAGCCCACATCGAAAACAGCCATGGCACGGTCATTGTGTTCAATGCAACTGATGGAGCTTTGATGAATGCGGCATGTTCTTGGCATTGCTTGCAGGATTAGATGTAGAGGTGGTAAACTCTGATCATTGTCGACCAGAAGTAGCCTTGTCGTGTAACTTGATCGGCGAGTGTCTGTCTACGGGAGTGGGCATCGCAGGCACTGGGGTGTGCTTCTCGGATGATGTATTGTCCTTCAATAGTCTTAACGCATCGTAGCAGTACTCCTTTAGTGAAGGCCTATTTGTATAATGTTTTGTTGAGTATGCAGAATCAGGCGCATTAGTTCCTTATTATCTTCCATTTTATCTTCGTGGTGTATGGAGGAACATGTTGATGTTTCAAGAAGTTCCAGATGTCGAAATACCACGGTTGTCCATCGTCAGTCGGTGATTTTTTAAATCTGAACATAGCAACTTTGGTTCTTGTCTTGACATGCTTTTTCGGGGTGATTGCTTCTTTCGATCCTATACTTGTGGGGAGGATGGATTGTTCTCTCTTGACGGTCCATGCTACCTCATGGGCGGGCACTGTCAGCTTTTCAATGAAGAAGGTTTTGGTATTTTGCCCGATGGGTACTTGGATGACCGAGGCTAGCGTGGCTAAGGAGTCTGCGAGCTCGTTTTCTAATCTAGGGATGTGAGTGAAAGAGATTCTTTCAAATTTCTTTATCAAATATTGAGCAGTTTCTAGGTATGCCATTACCCTCTTTTCCTTAGTTTTCGATTCTCCTATGACTTGTAAAATTACTAGTTTGGAATCACCGATGGTTTTTAACTGTTTAACACCTAATTGTAGTGCTACTTGTAGTCCAGCTATAAAGGCTTCGTATTCTGCGACATTATTAGTGACAAGGAAATCTAGTTGAAAATCTTTAGGTATGAAAACTCCTTCTGAGCTTAGGAGGACTATCCCGATGCCTTTTCCTTTGTGATATAAAGCATCGTCGAAATAAAGGGTCCATGAGGTCTTATCAGGCTCTTCGTTATGAATCATGAGTAGGTCTTCATCGGGAAAATCCACGTGTATGGGTTCATCACTAGAGAGTGGGAGATCTGCAAGGTAATCGGCGATTGCTTGTCTTTTAATCTATTTCTGCATGACGTAAGTGATATCGAATTCTTACAAGAACATATACCAGCAAGCGATCTTTCCTGATGTTACGGGCTTTTCAAATACATACTTTAGAGGGTCCATTCGGGCTAGTACTAGTATTTTATGTGCTCCGAAGTAGTGTCTTAATTTGGTAGAGGCCCACACCAATGTGAGGCAAGTCTTCTCCATTGAAGTGTATTTTCATTTGTATTCGACCATCATCCTACTAAGGTAGTAGATAGCCTTCTCTCTCTTGTCGCCTTCTTCATATTGTCACAGAATTACTCCTATTGCTTTATCGTTCACTGAGAGGTATAGAATTGGTAATAGTATTGGCGGGTTAAGGAGGTACTTCTTGATTTTGTCGAAGGCTTGCTGGCACTGATCATCCCATTTGTACTCAGCTCCTCCTTTAAGTAGTCTGTAGAAAGGATCGCATTTGTCCGAATGCTAGGAGATAAATCTTCTGATGAATTACAATCTTCCTATCAAGCCTCATAACTCTTTGATATTACTGGGAGGCGGCATCTCGAGGGGCTCTGACTTTCACGGGGTCGACTTTGACCCCTCGCCTGCTAACTATGAAACCAAGTAATTTTCTGGAGGTGACTCCGAAGACACATTTCTTTGGGTTCATTCTTAGTTGATATTTCTTAGCTCTTTGTAATACAAGTCGGAGCGTTTCAACATGTCCTACTCGCATTTGGGGCATCACTAATATGCAATCGACGTAGACTTCTACACACTTATGTATCATGTCGTGAAAGATGGCCATCATGTCACGTTGATACATGGCTACTGCATTCTTAAGCCCAAAAGGTATAACGACGTAACAGTATGTCCCCATGGTGTGGTGAAGGAAGTCTTCTCTTTGTTGGACTCTACTAATTTAATCTGATTATATCCAGAGAAACCATCCATAAAGGATAGCATCTCATGTCCAACGGTGTTGTCGACTAGAGTGTCAATGTGTGGAAGTGGGAAGTCTTCTTTTGGGCATGCCTGATTGAGGTTTAGAAAGTCGATGCATACCCCTACTGTGCCATCTTTCTTGGCGACAGGTACTATGTTGGCGACCCACTTAGGGTAAAGAACGGCTCGGATAAATTTGGCTTTGTGTAACTTGTCGACTCCCTCTTTAACTTGGAAGGCAGTTTGTGGGTGCATCTTGTGAAGTTTCTGCTTAACAGGCTTTGCATCAGGTTTTAAGATGAGGCGATATTCTACTAGACTTGGGTCTAGACCAGACATGTCCTCATAGGACCATGCGAAGGAATCGAGGTGTTCTTACAGGACTTGTGCAATTTGTTGGCATTCCTTGGAGTTAAGCATTGCGCTAATCAGTAGCTTCTTAGGTTTCTCTTTAGTGCCAAAGTTAAGTTCTTTCGTGGGTTCTGCGACAGCTTTGGTTTGCTCATCGAAATGCTTGATAACCCGTTGGAAGTCCCGTGCCTCCTCGACAACTGGTGCTCTTTCTTCATCCTCGATAAGTTCGTATACTGCAAAATTGCTACACTAGGGATTTGAATTTACGAAAGGTAACCCTTCATCGGCACAATCTATGACTGTGAGATCTTTGGTAAGGTAAAGGTCAAGACTACTGATTCTTCTCTCAAAGTCACGAAGTATCTCGTCCAATATGATAATTGGCTTGTTATTTAGCTGGGATGCTTTATGTCCTTGAGCGAGGAATGGGATAGAAACCTTAGGAGAAAAGTCTCCTTGTTGGCAACAAATTTGGTTCGGGACGAAGAGTTCCCTTTCTTTTCTGAGGTTTTCTTATTTTTTTGAATTTTGTATTTCTGAATTTTTAGGGTTTTCTATTTTCTCTATTTTTTTAATTTTTGATAATAAATATGGTACAGGGTCGATCGCATCAAGGGGCGCCGGGAGAATTGCTTCCTCTAGTTGAGGGAGCGAGACAGTTGTTGGAGCCGTTCGGGCGATCTTCGAGAAATGCGGACTTGTTGTGAATTTGGTATTTTTTTTTTTAGAATCCTCATTTGATGAGATCTTTTGAATGAGTGACATTGGTGACAACGACACTATCACTTGGATTTCTTCTGCCACATTGATTTCCTCTTCTTCGAAGAAGCTCTGAAGATCATAATCAATTGAACTATCATCCATTGAGCCATAATAATGTTATTCTTCCCACCGAGGGGGATCTCCTGAAGGATCCTCAGGGGTAGTGTGTTCTTTTCCTTGATCTTCATAATACATTAAGATAAGTGTGCATGCTCGGCAGCAAGGTTGATAATGGTAAAGAATGCAAGGGGATTTCCAAGGACATTCCCTTCCTTCAAGGTTAGAGTCGAAGATAGTATCGAATTCATCTTCTTGATCTAATAGTGCTTGAAGTTCTAAATTGGCTCACTCCCCTAACTCGAGTGCTGGGAGGTCTATCCAGTAGTCCTCGTCGTCACTCGGGGGAGGTTGCTTCTCCTCCTCTTGAGATTTTCAAAATATTTAGAGTTACGGTGAATCTGGGGATGTAAAAGTGTCTAGTTCAAGTTCCACTTCAAATTCTATGAGGACGGTGCGAGTGTTTCCCCCTAGGTCAATCGGATGACCGTTGGGATTTTCTACTTCTTGTGCCGATACCTGAGCTGGTAGGTCATCACTTGTGTCAATGGTCACGAGGTTGGAGTGATTCGATTCTTCTATCGTAGAGTGTCGGGTCCAACTAGCGAAATGCTCTAATATGCTGGCGCATGCCCTATAGTGGGGTTGGTATGGGTAAGTGATACAAGGGGAGTCCCAAGGTCATTCTCATCCCTCAAGGCTAAGGCCGGGGTGAATGCTATACGAGTTAGTATTTCCTTGCAGAGTGTCATCCTTTTTCCATGTAAGCTTAAGTGCTCTTCACTATCTTGCAAGGCTACTATGTAAAAATCTTCGTCGTCAGTGGATTTCTAGTCTTCTACTCGTGGGTAGAGTCCTGGGGGTTCTTCTCTCCTCTCTTCTATAAATTCCTTGGTGTCAAACATGGGCTTGACTCCTTTGAGCGGTTCATCAATATCGTCGTTTAAATTTGTTAAACCATTGAATGCTTTAGTCATTTGCTCAATTTCTAACTCTTGGGATCTAGTGAAGGACCCTTCCTCATGCTTTGGCACATCTCCCTTCTCAGTGGACCCATAGGCGAAGTGGTCATATAGAGACCATTTTGGCGAGGTAGGGGACAAGTCGGCTTGCGGGCCGTCCGATTGGTAACCTAACCCTATGTGCTTACGTATTTGAGTTGGGACAACGGGTCCTACTCGACCTTGCTTATTTTTACCGAGTCCGGTGTAGGAAACGTATCCAAGTTGGTACATAAGGTCCCACCCTTTTATCACGGTAGAATTAATGGCATAGAGTTTGGTGAGGTCTGGGTCAACCTCTCTTCTCATTAATTTTTGTCGACGTGTTAGAGGCAAACTAAGAGGGGTAGGGGGACGGACTTCTGCAATGGTTGTATCATTAGGGATTCGAGTCTATTGAATATGACCCGTGTTCAACACATAATCGTGAGTGATTGGTATGCTCACCGCATAATCAGTATCCATCTCCTAGAGGGGTGCATCAGCGTATATACGGACGATGGAGTCCTCGTATGGGAATTTGACGCATTGATGATATATGGATGCGACGGCCTTTATTGACTCCAGCCATTTTCTTCTTAAAATGAGATTATACGTACTAGCGAAATCAGAAACATGGAAGGTAACGTCTTTCGTTACAGGTCTGAGGCGAACCTGTAGCTTGATATTTCCTTTGACAAAGTGGCGCGACCCATCATAAGCTATGAGTGATAGTGCGGAGGGCCTAACATCCTGCTCCATGTATTCGAGCGTTTTTAACGTGGTGAGAGGGTAGATGTTCGTGTCAATAAGTGCGTGTGGTATGGAGAATCCTCTAATTATGATCGTAAGATATATGAGAGCCGCACTCTCACGGAGTGACTCTTTAAGCATGTCTGCGTCTGTGAAAGTGAGCGCTGGAGGTTGCGCCATGACCGAAGTGATTTGATGAAGCTCATCGAGGGTCATATCCTCATCCACTTGTGTGTCTTCAAGTGTCCTTATCAACAATCGTTGATGGTCAGGCAATTTCTTGATGAGTTCTAGTATGGATATCTAGGCCGAGATCTTTTGGAGATGTCGCAGAAGGTTATATTCTTGCCCTGGCTCGAGCGCAGTTTCTTTGCCTAGCAGATGGGCCTTAGGTGCGGGTGGTTGGAATGGTTGAGGTGCAGGAATTGGTGGAGGGATGATGTGAGGTGGGGGAGGTAAGTTAACTTCTCTTTCTCTCACATTCCCCTCTGGTGGTTGTACGTTCGTGAAATCCTTATTTCGAGGGGCAGGCGGAGGCGGGTAATTGGTTCCTGATTTGAGAATTGGGCAAGTCGGTTGTTGACTGAACCCAATGCGGCTTGACACGGATGAGTTTGCAAAATGGGTGAAATTCGAGATTGGAACGCACACCTAAATGGTGCCGCTCCAAGGTGGGAGGTACTATGTGTAATCTTTCTCTTCTTAGAAAGTAGAGACTAGCATCTCGCACGGGTCAGGATGTTCTTCTGGCTTGCTTTCTTTTAGATTCAATGAACGCTTGATTGTTATTTCGTTTTCTTGGCTTGGAGTTTTTCGTGTGACACTTTCTACCCATGCAAAAATTTATGCTGCAGTTTGGAGAACGTGATCTCCATACTCGAGTTTAAAATCAGACAAAGGGAGCGATAGTAGCGTTGGTTTGGGATTTGGAGGGGTTGGAGGTTCTGATGGGTGACTACGGAGGAGTGGTCTCCTAGCCCTAAAGGAATAGACTCGTATCTGAGTGAATTTTAGGTAAGGGGGTGGATTCAGCGGGGCGATGCGAGTGATCAGGGTCGAGGGATGCAGGGGCGAAGGAGCTCTCGCTGGTGTGGCCAAAGTAGCAGAGGGTTAAATGCGAGTGATTAAGGTGGAAGGTTGGAAGGGGGATCGATCAGACAGATCTACGATGGTGACCTGAGCCCGTGTTGCTGGGTTGTAGTTGGGCATGGGGTTATTAACGATCCCTAAATTTTGTTAGGGTTGGTTATTATTAGGGTTAGAATTCCTAAGTGCTTCTCAATCGATCTGACTTCGGTCATTCATGTCATAGATTACGTCCCTGAGGACCCAACAGTCCTCTAGGTTGTGTCCCGCGTATCGATGGAAAGCACAGTATTTACTATAGTCTAGATTTGTCGGTCATGGGCGGGGTCTTTCCTGTGGAAATTGGAGGAGATTTTAAGTGTTAAGGAAACAGAAGATATTGGAAATTGTATCCAGTAAAGGGGGATAGTGTTCTCACGTCGGTTGGTAGGGGCTTCTAGCTGGGTTAAAGTTTTACGGTGGGGGCACACTATTGTAATTCGACATGTGGGTCGGTCGATTTTGCGTCATGTTCTGATTCCGGTAGGTGTTGGGATATTGATTTCTATTTTGATATTGGCCCTGATTCTAGTTCTGGCTTTGGTTTTGGTTTGCATATCTTTATTGATTAGTGCCTTAGTTTATGTTCGTGTATCGTTGCTGATTTTGGTTTTGCCCAAAGTTTCGTAGGTGGAAATTTTCGTTCCCAGAGTTTTGTCCTTGATTAACAACAGTGTTGACCTATTCGGTTCCTAAGGCTTTCTTATTATTTTTCGATTTTGATTCACTAGAAGAGCCTACTTTTGATGTGACTATGGATAGAACAAGGTCTCCGCCTTTAATGTGTCGTGCTAGTCGGGATGCACAGGAGTAGAGTGCAGTGAAGTCGGGGCAATCACTTATGACAAGTGTGCTCTTTAACGATTCTCTAATATTATCGATGATGATGTCCACCGAATCCTTCTCTTTCATTGAGGTGTTGGTCCTAGCAGCGAGTTTTCTCCATCTAGCGACGAAGTCGATAAATTCTTCATAAGGTCCTTGCTTGGCTTCCATTAGATCGCTGAGACTGTCTCCTGGATCAAGTGTTTGTATTGGTCTAGGAATTGACCGACTAATTCATCGAAGGTCTCTATCTTATAAAGCGGGAGTCCCGCAAACCAATCTAAAGCTTCTCCTTCTAATGAGTGTTGAAAATAGTGAATGAGAAGTCCTTGATTATCACGTATGGGTCGGCAATCATTACAAAAGAGGGCCAAGTGATTATTTGGATTTCCCGTGCCATTATATTTGGTAAATTTCGGTGGCTTAAATCCTATTGGTAAATTAAACTCGACATCCTGACAAAATTTGTCGAATCCGAATGAGTGACCAGGGCGCTCTCTCTTGACCATGTACTCGTCGAGCATTTTAGAGAGATCTTTGATTTTAATGGTGCTGTCTTTTGGAGCGACCCATGAGCAAACCTTGTCTAAAGAGACATCATTGAATGGTGTGGCGCGGGCTGACACCGTACTCGAGATAAGTGATGGCCTCTCTTGTCGCTCTTGTTCTTCTGAAAATTGTTGTGACCTAATGGTTTCGTATGCGGCAGCCAACCCTCGAAGCAATTCTTCAGAGTCATCGTCTCCTCTTTGTATTCTTTGAATACTGAGTTCTACAATCTGTTGAGTAGTGAGGTTTTGTCTAACGTTACCATCTCTCCCATTATGATTATTACCGGTGTGTGGGGTGGAGAAGGAATTTTCTTGCTCGCCAACCATGTTAATCTCAGGTTGTCGTGGGCTAGGATTTGAAATGGTTCTTCTTTGTACATAGGGTTGTTATGATATCCCCACAACGGTGGGTCTCCTAAACTCACCCTTCGTAAACCAGACATATCGAGTCTTTGACGAAGACTCATATATATATAAGAGGGGATCTAAATGTGTGACGACCCGACTTTTCCAATCCCTAAGGTATAGGAAAGGCCGGTTCATCAACTTATTGATTTCTCAATAAGCCGTAACAAACAGAAGCCGGCAACATAAACAAAGGTCTAAAGACAGAGGCAACATTGTTAATCCAAAAACAAAAGCTTCATATAACAAAATTAGATATATCACTGTGAGGAACCAAAAGGAACCACCGGTGATGGCCAATCCAATCACCTAAAATAGAGGTTCACAATAATGGTTCCTCGAGTGATATCAAAAGATCAAAATAATAGCCTAAGGCTCATCAATCCAAAAATAATATCCAGACAAAATACCAAAAATACAGAATCTAAGATCACGGGAAGAACTCCTCAGCTGGTATATCCAAATCCTCCTCGGGAATATAATCGGAGTCCTCCGGATCCTCTGACCCAAGGTCAGTCTCAGCACCTGTGACGTATAGTCGAGGGTGAGCTAACAGCCAAGCTCAATAGAGGAAGACAGATCTATTTGCATTTCTTTATAAGTAAAGGTTTTCAAAAGACGGAATCGGATCAAATATGGTTTTTTCAATAATGCTTTTCAAATTAAATCTCCAGTTCTAATACTGAGTCAAAACTGAAACATGCTCTAAAGTGTTCAAAATGTTCAGATTTAGTATGCTTCTTGTCTTAAATTTATAACTTAATTTTATCTCCCAAATTTCCTATAGCATGAGAGCAGACTACGTGACCGATGGGAAGACCCTACTGACCATCGTCGTTCATGAACCCATTTCGAAAATGCAACAAGCCCCTACGCTATGAGGGAAACTTGCGCCAAAGTTTTACCGTCAACACGATTGGTAGAATCTAGGGCATTGTACTTATGAACCCAAAATCAAATGCAAATGCTAACACATATCCAATCTTATTATTCATATCATATATTGATTTTTCAAAGTTCTGATTCGAAGTTCTGATTCAAAATTTAACTGAGGTTCTGATTTAAATTTAGCTGAGGTTCTGATGTCTAATGATTCTTATTTATGACAAGGTTTACAAATTTTCAGATTGTATCATATGTTCAAAGCTTTAATTTCACTGTGTGTAATGAATTTTCTATATTTCATGCTTCTAAAAATAAACTGATTTATGACAGTTTATGCTTATAATTCATGCAAATAATAATTAGGATTCCCCTACCTTAACCAAGAAAATTCACAAGCATGAACAAGCGCCTCCAAGGACTCCGAATTGTCAAAACCTACATATATTAACACCCTCAGTGTTAATATACAACCCAAAAATCAACCCAAAAGCTCACAAAATAAAAATCCAATCAAATATTTAAAAGCCAAAAGCTGGACAAAATTCGACCATCGATTTCAAATTCGACCATCGATTTCAAATTTGATGGTCGAATTTGAAATTCGATGGTCGAATTTGAAATTCGATGGTCGATTTTAAATTCGACCATCGAATTTCAGAACTCTGTTTAAAGTTTAAAATCTCATTTTCGACTGTCGATTTCCAATTCAACAGTCGATTTCCAATTTCGACAGTCGATTTTGAAATCGACAGTCGAATTTCCCAGGCTCTGTGGCTGTTAATTCTACATGCCCGGATTCTTTTTCATCATTTTCTACACAGCCATTTAATCCTTTCTATTGAATCCAAATCTTAATTTCTTAACAAAACCCAAATAAATTTATATAAGGAGGTTTCAAGGCATACCTCTTGTAGCTTAATCTGTTGATCCCCTTGTACCGATTCACGCACCGGAACAAGCTTCTATGATTGAAGGTTTAAAAGCTTCAAGTCAGCCCATTATAACCCTTCTTCCATTGCACAGATCCTAACAACACAGTGATATCCTCTCCTCTAACCTTCTCTTCCAATATCTCAAACTGATCCAATTTCAAATACCAAATAAACCAATGGTTGAGATGGGAAGAGGAGCTCTCACTATCTTAAGATCTAAAAATCCAAAGCAGCCCAATTAGTTTGCAATTTACTTTCAACCGAAAGAGAGAAGTGTAAATTCTCTCAAATCTCTCTCTCTTTATAATATAAAACAAAACCTACTAAAAATCTAGATATTTATAATTACTACTTATCTACTTAAGTTTAAACATTATCCGGTGTTAAACACGAACACCAATGCTATTGTGTGAGTCATAGATTACATGACTTACACACCTCTTAAAACGAAATCCTTATACCAAAAGTCTTATCATAGACTTAGATTACCAAAAATCTAAAATAGTCCACAATATTTTTCGGACACGCTTATCGAGGTAAATGAAAATAGGTCAAAAATATCAGGGATATTACATTCACCCCTCCTTAGGAATTTTCGTCCGCGAAAATTGAACATAACACACACCAGACAATAAAAGAATAGAAAACATGGGGCACCGTGTTTCGATCCCACAGGGCACGCAAGTCAAGGGATGGGATCCGTAGTAACATGGATGGACTGCATGTGGCATGAAAAGGCCATAGTGGATTGCATCCGTACATGGATGCCCACACCCCAAGTGTCACGTGCCTGGAGACTGATGCACAGTGACGCATGAAAGCCATCAAAGAAACAAGAAGGACACAAGTGACATAAGAGTAAATCCACACAAGCATCGAACGGAATCATATACCAAAATGAAAGCCAAAGCAACGCACATAAAGATCCAACACGCATATCAAAAGATGAAAACAAGTATCGAACTGAACCATATACAAACAAAAATAAGCAGAGTATCCAAAGCAAAGCAAAGACAGAAAAGATAAAAGATAACAAAAGAAGGACCACCAGGTCCGAAATAATCCAAGCTGTAAATAAATACAGACCCATAACAACCATACAATAAAACAGTACCCCCTCCCCCAAGTATACTAACAATCCCCGGCAGAAGATGGACCCGCCCGATCCGAAGTACCATCACCCGCAGCAGCATCATCATCACCCGTATCCTCCCTGGCCGTAGAAGGCATGCTAGTACCAGCGCCCGATGTCGAAGGGCGATATACTGAAGCACGGATATCGGCCATATACGTCGTGTAATCCTCTGGAAACACGTGCTGCATCAAATAAGAGAGGGCGCTGCCATGGATATTCAACTCCTGACGCATAGAGCTGGTGTGGTGGGTGAGCTCTTGAATCTAATGGCTCATGGCGGTCATCTGTCGGGTGAACTCGGAGAGTGTAAGAACGTCACTGAAATGAGGAGGTGCAGCGGTAGTAGTGTCAGGGATAGAATGAGTGGGGTCATCATCGTCCTCACTAGCAGTATCAGGTGCCTCTGCATCCTTTGGAGTCTTTACCAACCTACTGTAGGTTTGACCCCAATTGACCAAGTTATAAATTTTTCGACCCGCTGTGGATTTGGGTTCAGTAGGAGGGATATCATAAGCAGGGCCCGCTCGGTAGTTCTCAATCATCACTGAAATTAAGCGAGCATAGGGCATAGTCTTCAACGGTTTCTTCACATGTTTGCCCATTTTCTCTCGAGCCTTAATAATCCCTTTGAAAAGGACGTCAGGAGCACTAAACCATCGCTCCTTATAGGCCGCAAAGAGAATTTGTTGGAGGGAACCAGTGCGCTCAGATTGATGACCAAAAGGGTAAAGGGTGGCCTTTAAAATTTTATCCAAGATCCACATGGTCTCCGGCATATGGACCGTGACGATGGATTTACCGGACCCATGACGGCCTTGCGTCATTTGTGTAATTACATCCTCGAAACGAACCGGTTTGGGGAAGGGAGGACCTAGACCCATGGTTTGTGAGTGATTTAAAGGGCATCGCAATGCCACAGCCATGTCCTCTAGATCAAAAGTATAATCGCGGCCATCAATCTCCGTATAGATTCTTTTCCCGTCTTCGCGGCTCATGTGCTGATAAAATAGGCGCACGAGTCGGGGATAGAAATGGTCGCTAAAGGATGTGCACAGGGAGGTCAATTTGGCCTTTTCAAGGTATTCACCCGCCCATTGTGTGGTTGTTTGTTGATCAAACAACTCCGGGTGAAACAAATATTCCGTAGTGAAGCCTTTAATGCTCCAAAACTCATTGGGTTGCTCAGGTAAGGGAGAGACAGTGGGTGGTGGAGCCGACTGTGGTTCGGTGGGCTGTTTTGTGCGGCTTGTAGACGCAGCTTTTGAAGCCGGTCGCTTTGAGGTGGGATTCCTAATGGGGGTTTGCTTCTTAGGGCCCATTCAAACAAAAATTAAGAGAAATACCCACAAAATGCAAGAAAACAGGGATGTACAGAGAATATAGCAAGGGTTACCTTGTGAAAAAGTCCCCAAATCGGTTTTGCAAGGATTGAAATATGCTCCCCTTGTGAAATGTAGTGAAATCCCCTTTGGAATGCGGCCAAAATTGAAGAGGAAGCTCTAAAATCCCCAAATCGCCCGAAACCCCTCAAAACCCTAAGCTCAAAACCCCTAAAACTGGAACCCGAAATGCCAAAAAGTTTTAAACCCCCAAACTTAAATCGAGAAAATCGATGGTCGATTTTCTCAAAACTTCTCAGGTTCTGTTTTTGGCCGAAAACTGGCTTGAAAACTCATAGAAATTCGATGGTCGATTTGGCATTTCGACAGTCGAATTTTTTTATACTGTTATCTTTAAAAATTTTCAAAATTTTTGGAATTCCAAACATGCCCTTGGGTCTAAATGTACCTTCTTTGATCCCATTTTATTCCCATTACCTTATCGGACCTGGACCGTATTATCACAGCCGGAATTGGCATAGACAATTTAAGAATAGGCCAAGAAATCTTTTGACCAATTTATTTCACATCACCATTCGGAAATAAATAAGTCCGGGTTTGGTCGGGCTCGGAAAAGTTTTTGGATTTCTACAACATAACGCAATTAAAAGCTATAAATATGGACAAAATAATAGGTATATATATAGGGCCATGACATCAGTATCAAGGCCAAATTTACTTGGTAAAAATAAAGAAGTAACTAACTATAGGCCAATTTTATGTCACATGGCCAGTAGTGTGTAAGATACCAAGTGTAGGCCCAATAGTATTGAATTTTCCATAATGTAGAGTCTTCTAAACATGCACCAAGTAATCTGTATATTGGACCGACAAAATTTTCTCGCCAAATCATCTGTATAAAATTAATAATTTACATAAAAATTCAAGAAATCATACATTCAACACATAATGTCTCAAAATTCAATCAAAAAGGTTCGGAAATTGGTCTCGGAGCTCAGCTTCACGCTCCCAAGTGGCTTCCTCCGGTGTATGATTCTGCCATTGCACGAGAACCAAAGGAATGCTTTTAGTGCGTAGGATCTGCTCCTTGCGATCCAAAATGTGAATAGGGTCTTCGACCACCTTCAAACCATCCTGAAGCTCGATGGGTTGGTAATCAAGTACGTGAGTCGGGTCACGGATGTATCGACGCAGCATCGACACATGAAAAACGTTATGCATGCTAGATAATTGCGGCGGTAACGCCACACGATATGCAACTTCTCCGACTCGGCCTAATATCTCGAAAGGCCCGACGTACCGAGGACTCAGTTTCCCTCGTTTTCCGAACCGCATAACGCCCTTGGTAGGCGAAATTCGAACAAAGACATTCTCGCCGACCTGAAAAATCAAGTATTAGTGCCAATTTCACATGGAATTTATACCAAGTGAAGAAATACCCATTGACATATCAAAAAAAAACTATCTGAAAATCCATGTGTCTCCGTTTGAGATCGGCGTAGCTCTTCTGACGACTCTGAGCTACTCGTAGTCGCTCACGTATCAACCGAACCGTCTCAGTAGTGCGCTCAACTATCTCAGGTCCAATAATGAGCTTCTCACCCACTTCTTCCCAGTTCAACGGTGATCGACACCGCCGTCCATATAAAGCCTCGAACGGAGCCATACCAATGCTAGACTGAAAGCTATTATTGTAGGCGAATTCTATCAGAGGCAAGTGTTGGTCCCATGACCCGTGAAAATCCAACATACATGCTCTCAACATGTCCTCAATGATCTGGTTCACGCGCTCGGTCTGGCCATCCGTCTGTGGGTGAAATGCCGAACTAAAGTCAAGACGAGAACCCATGCCCTCCTGAAATCTTTGCCAAAAATGTGAGGTAAACAACGGGTCTCGATCAGACACAATACTAGCCGGTATCCCATGCAGTCTAACAATCTCCTTCAGGTATAACTCTGCAAGTCTACTGGCTGTATAGGTGGTATTATATGGCAAGAAATGAGCAAACTTGGTTAGCCGATCTACAATAACCCATATGGCATTGTTCTTCCTCAGTGTCTTTGGCAACCTGAGTATGAAATCCATCGAAATGGCTTCCCATTTCCACTCAGGCACAGGTAAAGGCTGCAATAGACCTGCAGGATTCTGATGATCAACCTTAACCTGTTGACAAACCAAGCACCGCGATACGTACTCAGCGACGTCGCGTTTCAAACCTCGCCACCAGAAACTCTTCATCAAGTCCTGATACATCTTGGTGCTACCAGGATGTATGGCATACATGGATTTGTGAGCCTCTTCTAGAATGGTGTCCCGAAGCTCGGTACTCGATGGTACGCATACCCGGTCGTGAAATAGCAAGGTCCCATCTGCTCGAATGGAGAAATCCTTCTTACTGCCATTCTCGATGTCTCGTCTGATTGCCATCAGCTCATCATCGGTCATCTGAAGCTTCCAAATGTTCTCGAAGAGCGTAGGACGTAATACAAGTGTAGCCATCAATGCCCCCGAGCCTTTTACATCGAACCTTGAGCTGCCCAAAGCCATATCCTCCAAAAGTTTCCATCTCTGAATCCGGCTAACAAGATGTGACAACTGTGCTGAAGACCTCCTACTAAGTGCATCAGCAACGACATTTGCTTTTCCCGGATGGTATTGAATCGAGCAATCGTAGTCCTTCAAGAACTCCATCCATCGTCGCTGCCGCATATTCAAGTCCTTTTGAGTGAAGAGGTACTTGAGACTCTTGTGATCGGTGAATATATCAAAGATTTCACCGTAGAGGTAATGTCGCCAGATCTTCAAGGCGAATATAACTGCTGCTAGCTCTAAGTCATGCGTCGGATAGTTTCTTTCATGGTCCTTCAACTGCCTAGAACCATATGCAATGACCCGCTCGTGTTGATTAAGCACACAGCCTAATCCGCCATAGGAAGCATCACTATATACTGCAAAACCTCCACTGCCGGAAGGTATAGCAAGCACTGGTGCTGTAGTCAAGCGACGCTTTAGCTCCTGAAAGCTCTGCTCACACTGTTCTGTCCAGTCGAACTTAGCATTCTTTCTTGTGAGCTGTGTAAGTGGACCTGATATCTTCGAGAAACCCTCGACAAATCGCCGATAGTACCCTGCCAAACCAAGGAAACTTCGGACCTCTGTAACTGTCGTAGGTTGTTCCCATGTCACCACAGAATCTATCTTTGTAGGATCCACTGAGATACCCGCTTCAGAGACTACGTGGCCCAAGAAACTGACCTGCTCAAGCCAAAACTCACACTTACTGAGTTTGGCATACAACTGATGGTCCCTGAGTGTTTGAAGAGCCATCTTCATATGCTGCACATGCTCCTCTCTGGTTTTCGAATAGATGAGGATGTCATCTACGAAAACTACCACAGATTTGTCAAGATGTGGTTTGAACACCCTGTTCATCAGGTCCATGAAAGATGCAGGCGCATTCGTCAATCCAAATGGCATCACTAGAAACTCATAGTGGCCATAATACGTTCGGAACGCAGTCTTGGATATATCTTCAGCCTTGATCTTGAAATTTGGTGATAGCGACCTGGATCAATCTTCGAAAAGAACCTTGCACCCTGCAATTGATCAAACAAGTCGTCTATCTGCGGAAGAGGATAACGATTCTTAATCGTCATCTTGTTGAGCTGCCTATAATCGATACACAGACGCATCGATCCATCCTTCTTTTTCACAAATAGAACCGGTGCACCCCAAGGAGAGACACTCGGTCGTATAAAGCCTTTATCTAACAGCTCCTGAAGCTGTTCCTTGAGCTCTTTCAACTCAGCAGGCGCCATCCGATATGGAGCTTTAGATAACGGTTCTGTACCCGGCGCTAGCTCAATCGCGAACTCAATCTCTCGGTCAGGTGGTAATCCAGGTAAGTCCTCTGGAAAGACATCAGGATAATCGCAGACCACCTTGATAAGAGCCAAGTCGTTCTTCTTCTCGGTAGAATCTTGCAAATAGGCCAGATACCCACTGCAACCATTCTTCATCATACGCTCAGCTTTAATGGCTGAAACCAACGGCGCAACCTTGGATTTGACTCCACAGAATCGGAAGGATTTTCGCTTTGGTGGTCGGAAGGTCACTATCTTCCGAAGACAGTCCACGCTCGCGTGATAAGCTGCCAACCAATCCATTCCGAGAATGACGTCGAACCCTTCCATGCTCAACGTAATCATGTCGGTCAATGTCTCGTGCTCATCAATCATCACGACGGTATCGACATCTATCGATGGCACCGAACTCCCCGTAGGAATCTTGACATCTAGAATGAAAGCAAGGGGTTCGGGAGTAATACCCAACTTCTCTGAGAAGGAAGGAGTAATAAACGAGTGTGTAGACCCAGGGTCTATAAGTACTCATGCTTCAATTTTATCCACGTCGTCTCGACTACTCATCATAAGTGTACCTTTAGTTAAAAAATTTGTTAATTATATGCAATGATTCCTATGTGTTTTAACATAATTGACTTGTATGTAGATTTAAACAATAATAATTGAATCAATGCATAATTGACGTCTCAACTTTAATGATACCTTGAATGACGTCATTCGACGTTTGGGCATCTGGCCACCGCATAAGCCCGCCTTGAATCGTAGGTCGGACTTCCGAGAGACCGTCAGAATCGTCTCCTTTCTCAATAGTAGGACAATCCTTGATCATGTGACCAAGTCCACACTCAAGCATCCTCCATGTTTACTGCAATCCTCATCTTATGTGGTTTCCCATCTTGCACACTTGGGTAGAACAGAGTAACGGTGATCCTCTCGTCCGAGCCCCGAGCCACGAAGCTCCACTTGCGTGAGTGCTCCCGGCTCGAAAGGTCGCCCGGTGACATACTCGAGGTCTCGATAGGAAGACGCCGGTCCCAAGCAACAAACGGTCTAGAATATGATGGCTGACTAGGGTAGGGAGGAGGTTTAGAGAACCTCGGCTTTTTGTTCACCGCTCAAGCACTCTGTCTCGACCAAACCTATTTTTATTACCTGCTCGCCTCAAGTACTGCTTTTGAATATCTTCCTCTGCACTGAGGGCCTTGGACATCACACCAGCAAACGTCTCCATTTCCCACATCGACACCCTCTCCTGAATGTTCGGCCTCAAACCTCTCTAAAATTTCGGAGCTCTCATCGCCTCGGGCCACACATGTAGGTGCAAATCGGAAAGTCTATCAAATTCGCGCCATACTACAAGACCGACATCTCATTCTGTTTCAATTCGATAAATTGGACCTCCCATTGATTACGTACGATCTTCGGAAAGTACTGATCGTTGAACGTCTCCACGAACTCTACCCAAGTCCATGGAGTATTGGGGTAGTCCTGCTCTCATCTGAAAGCAGACTTCCACCACGGGTCGCCTCCCAAAAGTTGGAAAGGTGCCCAACATACTTTCTCGATATCGGTACACTGGAACACTCTAAATATTTTCTCCATCTCATCCAGCCATGCCTCGGCTTCCATAGGATCCATCTGCCCTGAGAATGGAGGAGGTCTCATCCTCCTAAACTCGCGAATCCTCCCCGGCCGATGGTCATGCCAAAGATCTCGGTCTGCCGGTCAATGGCTGCAGTCTGCTGGGCCATGTTAGTAGCCAAGGCTGCCAACACCTCGCCCACATTTCCTCTGTCTTGCCTAGCAGCTCCCAACGGCTCTGATTGGGCAAGCAACTCGCCTCGACATATGAGGTGCCTACGCCTCATCTATCTCCTCCATGCGAGTCACGAGGTCCTCTATACCTCCCTCGCCTCTAAAACTGTGGAGGCATGCCGATCCGTCATTGTTAAATAAACAATAACAATTGATCAAGAATAAATTGTTAGAAATAATCTAACCCCTAGTCCTAAGACTCAACCTAGAGCCTTGCTCGATACCAATGTGTGATTGACGATTTTTCCAATCCCTAAGGTATAGGAAAGGCGGTTCATCAACTTATTGATTTCTCAATAAGTCGTAACAAGCAAGCCGACAACATAAACAAAGGTCTAAAGACGAGGCAACATTGTTAATCCAAAACAAAAGCTTCATATAACAAAATTAGATATATCACTGTGAGGAACCAAAAGGAACCACCGGTGATGGCCAATCCGATCACCTAAAATAGAGGTTCACAATAATGGTTCCTCGAGTGATATCAAAAGATCAAAATAATAGCCTAAGGCTCATCAATCCAAAAATAATATCCAGACAAAATACCAAAAATACATAATCTAAGATCACGGGAAGAACTCCTCAGCTGGTATATCCAAATCCTCCTCGGGAATATAATCGGAGTCCTCCGGACCCTCTGACCCAAGGTCACCTCAAAGACTGTGTGACGTATAGTCGGGGGTGAGCTAACAGCCAAGCTCAATAGAGGAAGACAGATCTATTTGCATTTCTTTATAAGTAAAGGTTTTCAAAAGACGGAATCGGATCAAATATGGTTTTTTCAATAATGCTTTTCAAATTAAATCTCCAGTTCTAATACTGAGTCAAAACTGAAACATGCTCTAAAGTGTTCAAAATGTTCAGATTTAGTATGCTTCTTGTCTTAAATTTATAACTTAATTTTATCTCCCAAATTTCCTATAGCATGAGAGCGTATCACGTGACCGATGGGAAGACCCTACGACCATCGGTTCATGAACCCACTTCGAAAATGCAACAAGCCCCTACGCTATGAGGGAAACTTGCGCCAAAGTTTTACCGTCAACACGGTTGGTAGAATCTAGGGCATCGTACTTATGAACCCAAAATCAAATGCAAATGCTAATACATATCCAAGCTTATTATTCATATCATATACTGATTTTTCAAAGTTCTGATTCGAAGTTCTGATTCAAAATTTAACTGAGGTTCTGATTTAAATTTAGCTGAGGTTCTGATGTCTAATGATTCTTATTTATGACAAGGTTTACAAATTTTCAGATTGTATCATATGTTCAAAGTTTTAATTTCACTGTGTGTAATGAAATTTCTATATTTCATGCTTCTAAAAATAAACTGATTTATGACAGTTTATGCTTATAATTCATGCAAATAATAATTAGGATTCCCCTACCTTAACCAAGAAAATTCACAAGCATGAACAAGCAGTCCTCTCCAAGGACTCCCAATTGTCAAAACCTACATATATTAACACCCTCAGTGTTAAGATACAACCCAAAAAGCAACCCAAAAGCTCACAAAATAAAAATCCAATCAAATATTTAAAAGCCAAAAGCTGGACAGAATTTGACCATCGATTTCAAATTCGATGGTCGATTTTAAATTCGACCATCGAATTTCAGAACTCTGTTTAAAGTTTAAAATCTCATTTTTGACTGTCGATTTCCAATTCGACAGTCAATTTCCAATTTCGACAGTCGATTTTGAAATCGACAAATAATTTCCTTCCTGTGGGTCATTAATTCTACATGCCCGGATTCTTTTTCATCATTTTCTACACAGCCATTTAATCCTTTCTATTGAATCCAAATCTTAATTTCTTAACAAAACCCAAATAAATTTATATAAGGAGGTTTCAAGGCATACCTCTTGTAGCTTAATCTGTTGATCCCCTTGTACCGATTCACGCACCGGAACAAGCTTCTATGATTGAAGGTTTAAAAGCTTCAAGTCAGCCCATTATAACCCTTCTTCCATTGCACAGATCCTAACAACACAGTGATATCCTCTCCTCTAACCTTCTCTTCCAATATCTCAAACTGATCCAATTTCAAATACCAAATAAACCAATGGTTGAGATGGGAAGAGGAGCTCTCACTATCTTAAGATCTAAAAATCAAAAGCAGCCCAATTAGTTTGCAATTTACTTTCAACCGAAAGAGAGAAGTGTAAATTCTCTCAAATCTCTCTCTCTTTATAATATAAAACAAAACCTACTAAAAATCTAGATATTTATAATTACTACTTATCTACTTAAGTTTAAACATTATCCGGTGTTAAACACAAACACCAACGCTATTGTGTGAGTCATAGATTACATGACTTGCACACCTCTTAAAACGAAATCCTTATACCAAAAGTCTTATCATAGACTTAGATTACCAAAAATCTAAAATAGTCCACAATATTTTTCGGACACGCTTATCGAGGTAAACGAAAATAGGTCAAAAATATCAGGGATATTACAAAATGACACGATGGGAAGCAAAATAAGGAAATAAGATGAAAACTAACTATCTAGAAAAAGAGTTTACAAAAATGTCCCATTGCGATCGTCAGTCTGTTGGTGCACATTTTTTCTGGATTCTCTAGGTCCCCGTTGAATCATGGCTCCAATTCTGTCCAAGTGGACTCTAGCGATGCTGCGTTTGAAATGTTAGAACTAAAGGGTTTTCTAGGAAGGTTCCTAGTTTGTTACGATCGCCAGCTACAGATATTTTTCAATCCTGCAACACGTCAATGATCACGCTTGAGAGCGGGTATGGGTTACTTTTATACTGAATTGTCTGCCTGCGAACGTCAGCAGCTATGTCTTTTTCTTATAATTTAGATAGTTTAATTTTCCTTTTATTTCTCATTATTGTTATAGTTCTGGTCAGTTTAGACTTCCTTGATTCTATTGTGAGTTTGGTTATGTGAGTTTATTCTAATCCTATTAAGAGTCTGGTTAATTCTTACTATTTTTATTCTTATTGAAAGTCTAATTAATTAAGTGTCCTAATCCCATTAGAAGTCTAATTAATTTTAGTTTTCTAATCCCATTAGAAGTCTAATTATGATCAAGTCTCCTAATTATACTAGGAGTGCACATGTAATAGTTCTAGTGAAACCTTAATTAGATCGAGCATGTTAATTGTACTAAAATTCTAAGCAGAGCAAGTATACTAGTTGTATTAAAATTCTAATTAAATCAAGTATAACAGTCTTACTAGAGTTCTAATTGAATTAGAGAACTAATTCTACTAAAACTCTAATTTAAGCAATGAATTAATCAGACTGAAATTCTAATTAAAGCAAGTAATCTAATTTGCTAAAATTCCGATTAAAGCAATGAATTAACTATACTAAATTCTAATTAAAATAAAGGAACTGATTTGACTAGAATTATGACCAGAGCAATAAATTAATTATACTAGGATTCTAATTAAAATAAAAGGACTAATTAATGATACTGAGGTCTAATAAAGCGAGGAATTAACTATGCAAGAATTATCTAATTAAAATAATAGAGTTAATTTTATTGGAGTTCTAATCAGAGCAATCATTCTAAGGATTTAATCACAATAAAGCATGTAAATTTATTATACTAAAAATCTAAGAAGAAATCATGGGACTGATATTCTAATTCTAATTAAAGCAAGCAATTAACCAATTAAAATCTGATTTAAAAAAATTCATCAATCATACTAAAATCTAATTAACTTAATTAATTAATTATGCTAAAATAAAATAAATCTACTAGTTAATTATACTAAAAAAATAAGAAAAGCAATTAATTAATTCTAGATTTCTTAAAAAAAAAAGGGTTTTGGACCCGCTATGCTAAGGAGGATTGGCCTCGTTCCTGAGTACCCTCCGTAAGCTCCCTTCTGCAAATCAAGTGGCTGAGATGAAAGTAAATTGAATTTCAGACTATAAAATAGTATTTTTGGATTTTTGGAATTGATTTTGGAATAATAATTATGAACTGGAATTATAGAAACTAAAATTAATATTTAGGATTTTTGGAGATATTAAGCTAAGAAATTAAAATTAAAATCTAAATTTGTAAGACTGAATTCAGGTCCAAAATCAGAAAAGTAGACCGTATAATTAAGGACTAGTTCTAGAGTCTAAGGACTAGAACCAGAGATTAATGATAAGACTGGAGATTAAGTCTAGAATCAGTAAATTAGACCGTCGGAGAAAGGACTGGTTCTGAATTCAGAGAATTAGAACAAGATATAAATATTTGCAGTCAAAAAAGGGTGCTATGGTCTCGGACTAAAAATTAAAACTAATAGAATTCCTAAATCTAGAAACTAGAAGTTATGATTGTGAATTAAAAAATTAATCCTTACCTAGGGTCGAGGCTGCGGAGAGAAATCTTGAAGATTCAGCGCTTGAATTTTGAAATCATGAATAGGTTGCTCAATGGGTTTGTCCTCGGAGTTCTCTAATTTCGGAATCCCAAAAAAAAAGTTCGTTCTCTCTCGAAAATTGCCAGCCTTTCCGTATTCTGTTTGGTCGAAATTAAAAAAATATTTTATAGGTTTTTTTCTAATTAAATGCCCTGTTTCAGGAGTTAAATAAAATTACGCGTTGGTTTCCTAGCACTTAATCGCTTTCAGTCAGTCACCAACTTAGTGAGTGACCGGCTGACTTGCTCACCAAGTTTCCTAGTCCTAATAGCGTTAGAACTAATTGCATGCCATTTTTGGGGTGCGTAATCCAATTGAGCGGCACTCTCAAAGCATTTAATCAAGGAAATTTAGGGGTCAAGGACAGTGAGGCTAGGCCGGGCATGGGCCAATTGCGCGCTGGTGATGTGGCACTCAATCCGATCGTGCATCTAGTGTTAGGTGCGTGATCGAGTCTCGAGTTGGTCTGGAGAAAGGAAGTCTGGTCTAAGAAGGGACTGATTGCGTGCTTGTGATCTGGCGTGCAATCCAATTGAGCGCGTGGTTTTAAGCGCTTAATTTGGGGTTGTCCGAATCCGAGTTGGGCTTGAAATGCTAGGCTATTGTTTTAGCCTGCATTTCGACTATATACTGTTGTTTCAGCATATAGTCTCCCTACGTCAGGATCTGAGTCACAGAGCTATTGTTTTAGCCTGTGTTCAGCCATGTACTATTGTTTTAGTGAATGATCCCACAACGGGGGTATGGGGCCTGAGCCACAGAACTATTGTTTCAGCCTGTGTTCAGCCATATACTATTGTTTTAGCATATGGTCCCAATATTAGGGCAATGAGGTCTAAAATGCAAGACTATTGTTTCAGTCTGCATTCTGACTATATACTATTATTTCAATATATAGTCTCCCTACGTCGGGATCTGAGCCACAGAGCTATTGTTTCAGCCTGTGTTCAGCCATGTACTATTATTTCAGTGCATGATCCCACATCAGGGTTATGAGGTCAAAGGTTGACCGAACAAATTTGTATATTCCGAGAGGGCAAAATGGAGGTGTCTACACTAGCACTATCCGACACCCAATATGCCTCTGCCGATCAAAAGAGGGTAACCTCTTATTGACTCGCTCCAGGGGATCGGGTTGTTTACATTGATTCATGTGCCTTCAATAGATCAAAGGGTTCCTCTTTGATTCTTCCGAAGTATGTCGGGGTCACGCTACGGGACTTATTTTGGGTACGAAAGCCACCTGAAATAGGAATTCAAAGGCCCTGGAATTGTTCATCATAAAAATCCATTTACAAAAAAAAAATTAAAATTAAATAAACCAAAAACTGAAAAAGAGTAGATTTGTGGTGCCGGCACAACGGCATCGCCTTACCCTCCGTCATCTCGTAGGGGAAGAAGGAGAAAGCTTTACGAGCCCCATCCGAGGCACCCATACCCAACATGCCGCCAAGCTATGTCATGGGTAGTGGATCCGACATATGCCGATCTCGACTCATCCCCGCCACATTCCCCAACTCATTCCCATATGGAAGAGATGTTCACATCCATCCCCCTCACCCAATCTCCCTTTTCCGTCACCGGCCCCTTCAGTGCCCCTATTTTCCCATCCACCACCTCTCAAAACACCCAAAACCCAACCCTCCATTCCCCATCATTCTCTCAAACCATGCCCATTTCTCCCATGGCCATGCCCAATCAATCACACATCTCACTCACATCCATCCAAAACTCAATCTAATTTCCCACCTTCACCAACATACCCATTTTCCCTCCACCTCCAACATACCCAATTTCCCACATCCATCCACACAACATACATCCCATCCTCCCTCCACTACCCAAGATTTACTCCATCTCCCCTCCACATCTAACATGGCTAGTTTCCTCATGTTTTTCCAAAATCCAACACCTCATTCCCCATCATTTTCCCAAACCATACCCCATTTCACCCAAGTCATGCCTAATCAATCGCATATCTCCCCATTCCTAGGTCATGCCCGATTGTATCCAGGCCATGCCCAATTTTTCCCATACATCCACCCAACCCATGCCCCACATTCCCCCCTCGCTGGATGAACCATTCTCATCCACCCCCTCACCCCATCCCATAGCCATGATGGAAGACATGGTTAAGGCCTACACCATTTGGAAGGCCTCCCAAAGCCACCCCTATCCATCCCACACATCTCTAAACCCATCCCACACCCTCCAAAGTCTTCATGCCTCCTTTCCTCAAAACACCAATCAATCCCCCATCATTCATACCACTCAAGACCCCCACCAACCATGGGGTCATGTGAGTGGGCACCATGGCCCCATCATCCACACCCATCAAGGCCCGATGGCCCAAACCCCCATCATCCACACCCATTAAGGCTCAATGGCCCAAACACCCATGGGCTAGGCCCACCAAGGCCCAACGGTCTAGACCCATCAAAGCCCAATGGGCCAAACCCATCAAAGCCCATATACCTCAGGCCCACAAACCCAATCCCAAGCCCGAGGCCCACATGCCTCAAGCCCACAAGCCCAGGGCCCATACCCAACAAAGCCCAATGAGCCAAAATTCCAAAGGCCTTATGGCCCAAACCCCTCCAAACTCTTTACCCTATACCCAAGCCCAGCAGGGCCCAAACTTTGGATCCTCATACCCATACCCTCCACAATTCCCTCAGTATCACCCACACACACAAAGCCCCCACCCAACCCAAGGCGAGAACTTAGCACCTATCCTCCATTAACCCCAATTCACCCATGTCCCAGCACCCCAAGGCCATCTCCAAGCTTTCCCCCAAACCCAGTGGCTCCATCAGGGCCCAACCCAAAATCTAAATTCTACTCATCCTATCACTCCACAGAGTTTTCCTCACCTCCAATGGTCTCACCTGACACCTATCCAGCCCAGCCAGCACCAACAAGAAAATCTCACCCTCATTGCACCATATGTACCCACAATATGAGGAAGATAAGATCAGGAATAGCGGGGCTTACGCCGGGGCATTTGTCAACATCAATCCCCCACCCATAATCACTAACCCCCAGGTAGTACAAAGTGAATCAAGGTCGACCGTTGAAAAAATAGCCCCACTGTTTAAAGAGTCTGAGCAGTTAAAAGAACAATTGGACAAGATTCAGAAGCAACTAATGAAGATGGTGGAGCCGAAATCTATGCAACAGACTTCTCGGACTTATATTTATTTGCAGAAGTCTCCCTGCCCCAAAAATTCAAAATATCGGTCTTTGATAAATACAACGGCACGGGCAACCCTATCGCACACCTCAAGTCCTACTGTGGGGACATGTGCCAATATGGGGGGACGAGTGCCTGCTTATAAAGGTGTTTTAGAAAAGTCTGACGAGCCTGACATTGAGATGGTTCATGTCCCTAGAACTATCCATGAAAGAAACATGGAAAGATCTGACGCATTTCTTTCAAGAATAGTATGTCTACAACATAAACATTTAACCTTGCAAGTCAGATCTGGCCCGGCTAAAGCAGAACCCTAATGAGACCTTCAGTGATTACCTTGGGTGTTGGAGAGCACTGGAAGCTCAGGTAAGGAACATAATACCTGACGATGAGCAGATTGAGATGATCTCAAAAAATACCTTACCAGTCATCTCAGACTTCCTCATTTACCAACAATAGTCCAGCTTTACTGATTTGGTGAGGAATGCCAATCGTTGTGAGGACACTATCAGAGAAGGGTGTTTGAGCAAAAATGTATCCGGCAGGGCCAACAGAGTTAGGAGATTCTCTGAGCAGAGAAATGATAGAAGAACTAGGGCAGATGTACAGAATATCACAAATACCAGGCCCAATACCAGCATGCCCCTCTTCCAATTCAAGGCAGCCCAGCCAGCCCCAACCAGAATCGAGCCAATGCAGACTTGGAAATAGCCAAGGGGCACAAATGACCCCAAAATAAAGGAAAGCTCGCTTTGATCGAGTCTTCACACCCTTGGGGCAATCACTGAATGCCATGTTGCCCTTGTTAATAGAAAAGGGATTGGTCGCAGCACTCCAACCACGAGCTCCACCATATCTTATCCCATGGAACTACGACCTCAACACCAATTGTAACTTCCACCAGGAGCCAGGACACCCAACTAATCGCTGGTTCCCATTGAAGTACGCAATACAAGATTTGATCGAGGCCGATAAAATCATCCTGGCACTTCCTCAAGCCACCCAGCATGCCAGCATACACCAAGTATCGCTGCCCCCACACCCTCCCGAAGGGGCAAGTTCGAGATCCATTGTCGGTATGATCGAAGAAGGTGATGAAGAATTTGAGTTTGACCCGTCAGATTGCATTTACTGTCAGGAAACTTTTGTGGCCCCATTACAGAGAGACTGGGCAGATAGAAGTATTGGGGTGATTGAACCCCTAAATTTGGCAGATTACTTCCCCAACACCGCACCACAAATAGAACCCTTAGATCTTAGGGCATATTGCCCAGCACCCGCTCCCATTAATTATGTTCAAATAAACTCCTACCAACCATACGCTACATCCTCCACTAGTTACCCGATGGCCAATTATGTCCACCATCCCCCGCCATCGCCCATCAATTATCAATGGCCCGCCCATATCCCATCACCCCCGATGCAGTCACCCACAACCCTAGCCAACCCCACTTTTTCCACCTACCCGACTCTTACAGAGGTTAACCAGGTTTGTCCCACCCATCCCAGTTCATCAACACCAATATCTCCAGCACCCCTTTTACCCCATTCCAGATCTCAGGACCAATGTACAATCCGCATCAGGTCCTTCTCAGTTATAATCAGACAGAGTCAATACAAGCAACAACCAGGAAAGGGTAGTTGATTTTGTCACTCGGTCCGAGAAAATCTCTAAGCAATCGGATGCACCAATACCGACACCAACCTAACCAAAGGGGAAGAAAGATACAAGTGTAGTGAACCCATTCGAGAAGATGAGCAAAGAACACATACTGGAAACTCAATTGAGAAGAATGTCGGCCCACATCACAGTCTGGGACCTATTGATGACATCCCCACTTCATTTTCAAGCACTAGTGGGGGCATTAAAGAATGCACATGTGTCTCAACAAGTAAGCCCAGATGAAGTCAAGCAGGTGATGGCCCCCAATGCCATCTCATTTTTTGATGCAGACTTGCCGGAAGAGGGAAACAGTCATTCCAAATCCCTCAACATCACTGTGGAATCTGAAAACATAATAATCCCCTTGGTATTAATTGATAATGGGTATGCTTTGAATGTATGCCCTCTGAGAACCACCACCAAAATACGGATAGATCCGTGCATGTTGAGGCCAACAAGAACCAATGCCAGAGGTTTTGATAATACGAGAAGAGAAATAATGAGAGAAGTTGATCTTGAGCTAGTAATTGGGCCAATGACCTTTTCCATATTATTTTAAGTAATGGACATCAAGTCCTCTTTCAACCTGTTGCTAGGGCACCCGTGGTTGCATGAAGTAGGGGCAATACCGTCCACGTTGCACCAAAATCTTAAATCCATGTTCAGGCAGAAAATTATCACCATCATAGGTGAGCGACACGATGAGAAGGAAAAGGCCACCCACAGCATTGAGAACCCAAAAGTGCTAGATGTGTCACACACGACTGAAGATACCGACCTCCATAGTTTTGAATACAAGGTATCGACTGTAGTCTCAGATCCCCCAAAAAGTATCACTTCAAAAATCGGAGGTGGAATGGTAGTGGCAGTGGCCATGCTCTAGAAATGGGGCTACCAAAAAGGAAAGGGATTGGGGCCCTGATTACAAGGCCGAAGGCAGCCAGTCAGGGCCAAGGGAGGCCAGTAAGTAAGATTTGGGCTAGGTTAAAAGCCCATAAAAGAAGAAGTGCGAGAGGCCATGGAGAAAGCCCGAGCCACGACAGTTGTAAGAGCCAGGGGAATACACTTAGAGGATGAGCCCTATCCCAGACCTCACATGTGGAACACCTTTGTGAGCGCTAGGGTCATAACGATAGATTAGAATGGGGTCACACAGTTAACCCCACACAAGCCGGCACCCCCTATCCACCCCACCAATCCCCAAATTATCCCTCCCAACCTGGAAATAGACTTGGTTGCTTTGTCCCTTTTTGAGGAGCAATGTCACGTACCTACACTATCTCCCCCTGTGGTAAACCACCATAGGACTCTGCTGACAATTGAGGACAGGATCCCAGACGAACCCATGATTAACATGATGGAGGCTGACTCCAAGGAATCCCATCAAACAGCCCCCTCCATCCGAAAAGGTAAAGCTGCAACACCCCAGGTACGAAAATAGGCCTCCATGCCCCAAACTCTAGAAGCGATGAGTGGCCTAAAATTTGGCATCCGCTTCTAAAAAAAACAACCTATAAAAACTGAGATGAGCCCTTGGCAGGCAATACCGTGTGTATATAAGGACTCTCCTTGCAAAGGGCCCATTTCCGAAGAAAAAAAAAATCCCAAAAACATGGAAAAAATACAAAACCCAAAAATATTATCTTTCAAAATTTTGAATAAAGTCAAAGAAAAAGATGCCTTAATCAAAGTGCTTGTCCCACGTGAAATCGACCCCTTCCCTATAGAAATACAAGAAGAGGTAGGAGTCATGAGTCTGGACGAGGAGATTCTTACTAAGGAGCTTCCCAATGAACTCCTAGAACGATTTGCCGACTTTCAGCATAGTCATATCCCTATTGTTGAATAAATAGAGGACATCAATTTAGGGATCGAGGAGGCTCCAAGAATAACCAAGATCGAAACATCGCTGTCTCTCGAAGAAAAAAAAGCATGATTGATTTCCTTCGGTCATATCAAGACGTCTTCGCATGGTCATACGAGGACATGCTTGGTTTGGACACTTATTTGGTCGAGCTTGAATTGCCACTCTACCCTGATATCAAGTCGGTCAAGCAAAAGTTGAGACAACTCTGACCTGAGTGGATGCTGAAAGTTAAAGACGAGGTCATCAAGCAGTACGACACGGGATTTCTCATGGTCTCCAAGTACCCCTAATGGTTAGCAAATATTGTTCCAGTGTTAAAGAAGGATGGAAAGGTCTGTATGTGCATTAATTTTAGAAATTTGAATAGGGCAAGCCTGAATGATGACTTCCCATTACCGCACATCGACATCTTGGTCGATAACAATGCTAAGCACGAGATGCTCTCATTCATGGATGGATTCTCTGGATATAATTAGATCAAGATGGCAGTGGCTGATCGAGAGAAGACAACATTCATCACTCCCTGGGGAACATTCTGCTATAGGGTCATGCCATTTGGGCTAAAGAATGCCTGCACAATATATCAAAGAGCCATGACGGCACTATTCCACGACATGATGCACCAAGAAATTGAGGTGTAAGTCGACGGCATGATCACCAAGTCACCAGAGCGAAGTGACCATCTGATAAACCTCCAAAATCTATTTGAGAGGTTAAGAAAGTATAGGTTACGACTGAATCCTCAGAAATGCGCATTCGGCACCATGTAAGGAAAGTTGTTGGGCTTCATCATCAGTAGGAGAGGTCTCGAGGTTGAACCGATCAAGGTGAAAGCCATCATGGAAATGCCACTGCCATCTACCGCAAAAGAGGTTAGAGGATTCTTGGGGAGGATGCAGTACATTAGTCGGTTCATTGCACAACTCACTCCTATCTGCACACCGATCTTCAAGCTACAAAGAAAGACTCTCCCATTGAATGAAATGACGACTGTCAGGCCACTTTTGATAAAATCAAGGGCTAACTTCTCAACCCTTCAATATTAGTACCACCCGAGCCAGGGAGACCACTCCTAATGCATCTCTCTATGATAAAAGTTTTGATGGGATGTGTCCTAGGGCAGCATGACGAGACAGGAAGAAGAGAGCATGCCATCTACTACTTGATTAAAAAGTTCACTGACTACGAGATGCGCTATTCTCATAGGGAGAAAGCATGCCTGGCTCTCATATGGGCCACACAGAGGCTCCGCCATTACTTGCTATCCCAAGTCGTTCTACTCCTGGTCTGCATGGACCCATTAAAGTACTTGTTCGAAAAGCCGACTCTCACTAGGTGGACTGCACACTGGCAGCTCCTACTATCTGAATTCTATATCACATATGTCACTCAAAAGTCAATCAAGGGCCAAGCACTCGTTGATCATCTTTTCAAGAATCCTTTACCTGACTATGAGCCCTTAAGAACTGAGTTCCTAGATGAAGACATCTTATTTATGACAGAGGACGATACAGTAGAGACAGAAGAATCCTGGGGTAATGCATTTTGACGGGGCATCAAATGCCGAAGGTCAAGGAGTTGGCACTATCCTAGTCTCCCCAAAGGAGTCACATGTACAAGTTTTCGTCAAGCTCAACATCCCATGCACAAATAACATGGCCAAGTATGAGGCATGTGCAGTAGGACTGCAAGCGGCACTGGACCTAAAGGTAACCCACTTCAAGGTGTTTGGCGATTCATAGTTGATCATATGCCAGACGAATGATGACTAGAAGATGAAAGATGAAAATTTGATCCCCTACCATGAGCACCTTGAAGATCTTATAGCATGCTTTGAGGACGTCGCATTCTCATACGTCCCGCGAATAAGGAATCGCTTCGCCAACTTGTTAGCAACTTTGGCATCAATGATAGAGATCCCTTATGGTGTCGAGATGAAGCCAATGATAATCGAACAGAGGAACGAGCTGACCTTCTGCCTCCAGATTGAGGAACCTATAAGGTTAGATGATGAACCACCATGGTTCTCAGATATAAAGAACTTACTTGAGACGCGAACTTTCCCTGAAGATACGTCCAAGATGGATAAACGGACCATCCAGCGTTTGGCAACGAACTACGTCATCTATGGCGAGTGCCTTTACAAGCGATCCTATAACAACATCTTTCTCAGATGCCTTACCGAGAGCGAGGCAGCCAACATTATGAAGGAGATCCACGAGGAAGTATGTGGTGCTCACGTCAACGGGCAAATACTTGCTAAGAAGATCCTACGGCAAGGATACTACTGGACCACAATGGAAACCTACTGCTGTAAGCATGTTCAGAGGTGCTACAAATACCAAGAACTATCCAGTATGATACATGCTCCGACTATTAACCTGCACAGCATGGCCACTCCATGGCCCTTTGCCACCTGGGGCATCGTCGTCATTGAAATGATCAATCCGAAGGCCTCAAATGGACATCGATTCATCCTCGTTGCCATTGAATATTTCACCAAATGGATAGAGGCAGGGTCCTATGCCAACATCACGGCCCAGCACATCGAGCAATTCATCAAGAGTAATATTGTCTGCCGATTTGACGTACCCAAGGACATCATCACGGATAATGGCACTAACTTCGCAAACAAGCACATCAAGGCCTTCTGTGAGTAGTATAAGATCAAGCATAATCGCGCATCGCCTTACCGATCACAAACCAATGATGTCATAGAGGCTGCTAATAAGACAGTCATCCGCATCCTCGAGAAAATGGTCATCGCCTATTAAGATTGGAGTGAGATGTTGTCATTTGTATTATGGGCCTACAGAACATCGATCTGTACCGCTATAGGGGCAACACCATTTCCCTTGTGTATTGAACTGAGGTCATCTTACCGGTAGAAGTGGAGGTACCCTCGCTCAGTATCCTCATGGAATCGAGCCTGTCTGAAGCTAAGAAAGAGAGAGCTCGCTTTGAGCAGCTGAACCTACTGGATGAGAAAAGGTTCCCATACCCAAGTTTATCAAAGGCGAATCCCACGCGCTTACAACAAACGTGTTCGCAGTCGAGATCTGAAGGTAGGAGACACGGTACTCAAGAAGATCTTCCCATCCCTCCATGCCGATTCGAGAGAGAAATTCAAGCCTAACTGGAAAGGACCTTATGTCATTTGAGAAGTACTCCCGAGATACGCCATCCACCTCACCACCATGGATGGAGATCGCTTTCTTGAGCCCATCAACACTGGGTACGTCCGACGGTTCTACTCATAGTTTCCCCCGGCAAGGTAAGTATTGATAAAATGGATACGTGACTGCTCAAAGACCCAGTATAAGAGGCCATCATTTTAAAAGCCAAGTAGCTAAAAATTATCTCTTAACTGTGACAGCCCAGATTTTGACACCCCAAAACCCGTGCCATCAACACGATCCTCTATGTCGTGCCCCATAGATCTGTACGGAACATTGGTATAATAAGCGATAATAAAAAGAAATAAGACAATTAACAGCATAATACATAACATATCAGTTGATCCACAGCCTAAGCTTAAAAGACAATTCTTCTTCCATGCCAACGCATGAACAGAAGAACCGACCCGATCCATCGGTGATAAACAGATCACCCCAGATAGTTCGCCAAAAGCGCACAAAATACTCTCAAAACTTTCTCTATCAAAGTACCTAGCAGAGTCGCCTAGAAGAGGTCCTCGGGAGGAGGCTCCAACTCTTCCCCGGGCATGTAATCCGAATCACCCGGATCCACGTCTCCCGAAGCCTCCATAGCCATAAGCAAATAGGGAAACCACAATTGAACATATAAGTTAAGCTCTCACATATATTCTAAAACAGTTTAAAAGCATGGTAAAACATTTTTAAAAACTGAAATGATGTAATAAATGCAACTGTTACTTTACTTGTTTTTGTTCATTCTCAACTTACTGGTATTGTACACTGATTCGGCCTAATCACTTAAATCTTAACTTAAATAATCCCCGAGCAATATAGCATCGAGCCCCGATGGAATACCCACCATCGTCGTCTAAATAGACACTTGTCATATCTGTTTCTTACTTGAATGCTACCCAGGTCCCTTTCTCATAGGCGACGGGGTTTCTAATCTCATAACTACATCCCTGGGATGTTAAAATTGGTGTACGGATTGGCCGCCGTACCGGTCACGGATATCCTGCCGAATCAGTCGTGGGTATCCCGCCACGTTGATAGGGTATTCTATTCAAACCTTAAATAACAGAAATATCATGTGCACTATATATAGTTATTCACCGTATAATTGTGCTTCTAGTATATTAGGCCTTATCACTTTTTCTTTTACTTCATCGATAGATTTCATCTGCATCCTGGGATGCCACTGGCTCAACGCATCACTTAGATGCTCATTATCACATTTCACGTCCCCTGGGGACCTTATGAGTTTATTTTTTTGCATTCACACACACACACACTCTTAGAAATCACATTTTTGAATGCATAAATATTTATTTGAATCATACCACATACATGCTTTTGAAAATTAAAGTACATGTTTAAGGTGTTCCCTGCCTCAAGTCTCTAAAGGTCCAAGCATCAAGGTCCCACACGGCTCCTTATGCTCGCATTCACACATACCACCTATGGTACACCATAACATAATCACAGCATCAATAAGGATGCCATAGAGAAGGTCCAAGACTCTCCATGAACCTCAAGGTCTAATTAAAGGTTAACTAAAACTATCAAAATCGATTAATTGATCTCCCAAAATTGATTAATCAAAATCCAAAATCGATTAATCGATTAATCGAAATCCAAAATTGATTAATCAATTTCCCAAATCGATTAGTCGATTTCCCCAAGCCTGATCTTCCAGCCACTGTAGGTGCTCATTCGATTAGTCGATTTGCAAATCGATTAATTGAATTCAAAAATCGATTAATTGATTTTAAGTTCGATTAATCGATTTCGGGCTTCTCTGCCCTTCCAACTTCTAGACCAAAATCGATTAATCGATTAATCAATTTGGTCAGAACTCAGCCCCTTTTGCGGGCCTTTCTTTCAAATCCTTTCCTTATAACTTCTCTTTCTTTTCTATGTCTTTAATTCACCATTTTACATTAATTGAAAGAATTTAATCATCACAACTTATACATTAAAATCTAACAAAACTCACCTCAAATCAATCCTTGATTGATTGAATGGTTGGTTTAATGGCTAGGGCTCCAAGCTTTCGCTTCAATGGTTCTTCACGCGTTGAATCTGGCATTCGATGCTCAAATCCATCCTCAAATCCAAACCACATTAACTCTCCTTGCCATGACTCCCTCTTTACTCTCTCTCTCTCCTCTAAACTCTCTCACCAACCTAACAAGAGAAATAACTTCTCTTTAGGTTATTAAACCCTCATAACTCCTCTCCAACTTTGGTGTTAAGCACATACACCAGAGATAGGTGTATGTGACCCTTAACTAAACCCATACCCCCTACTTAGGTCACATTTACATCACATTAATACCTTCCTTCTTAAGTCCACTGTTTGACCATCACTTGGCCAAACCTACGACCAATCGGACACGGATCCAGAGGTCACTGCACATTGTCCAAATTCTGGGGATGTTACATTCTCCCCACCTTGAGAATTTTCATCCTCGAAAATGAACTCAAAGGTGTGTCGATGGGGTCCCCAAAAACACAGGTGAGGTTACATATCCGTTTACAAAAAACTTATTACATTAACAATATGCAACGTAAGAAGTAAACGTAATTGCAATCGAAGAGAGACAATTCCAACAAAAACTTTGATTTCCTCAAAAAGTTTACAATTCCAAATATAATTACAACCCATCATTTAATTACAACTGAATTTCAAAAAGAATCACAAAAGAAACGTCATCATCTCAAGCTCACGCTGTCCCCTCTTCTGGCTGGTCTGGTGATGGCTAACCTACGTCGACGGGCTGCTGTGGAACCGAACCAGATGTGCCGACATCAGCGGCATTCGAGTGGAAAGTGGTCGCACCCGCAATCCATGCCTGCTCCTCCGCGAGACATCACTGGTAGTCTTGGGGATAGATGTACCACATGGTATGGTACATCAAGAAATCCATGCGCCGGTTCATCTGCTAGTTGTTGGCCTTCATCCGGGTCAACACATCCTCTATCATAGGCACTGGGCAAGCCGCTCGTCAGCGGTAGGAGGAGGTAGGTGTAGTAGCTACTGATGGTGATGGCGCATGAGGTGGCACCAAAGGCTGCTGCTCAGGTGGAACTGAGCCATGAGATGGTGCACCCTCAGCTGGTGGATCATGTTGTGGTGGTGGGGGTGGTGGTGGTGCTGGCCCCTCTACAGGTAGGGCCCTCTTCAACAGCCTAACTACGGCCCCACGAAGCGATGGAGTAATGCTTCACGTGGTCCGTGGCCTTCCTTTCAATCGGCAAAATGGCGTACTCTGGTGCGTCAGAGTAGCATTCAAACATGCTCGATATCAGTCGAGCGTACGGCATCCTTTCCTTGGGTCTCAAAGGCCCTTTCATCATCTTTCCTTTTATGTATACCATACCCTCTAGGATAAGTTTGGTCGCATCGAACCAACGCCCGTAGTATGCCGCATAAAGGGCTTCTTGGACCAACTCGACCCTCTCAGTATCAAGACGCAAGGGGTATAAATTGCACTTAATAATGGAATCCAACATCCACATGTAGGGAGGCAAGTCTACCCTCCTTATCGTCGATCCAGATCCGCCGAGCCCTTTGGTCATCTCGGTCTGAATCACCTCAATCAAAATTTCTTTATCAAATGGGGGAAAAAGGGTGGTCTCTGGTACATGATCTAGGTAGCATTCTAGGGATTGATGGACGTGTCGTTGGGTGAAGAAATATTGACGACCATCAATCTCGATCTTGACAGTGTCATCGATGTGGCCCTGTTTTAGATTTTGGTAAAACAGTCGAACGAGTCTAGGGTAATAGTACTCGTGTAGCGGCTTCAAGAGGTTACCGAGGCCCGCATTCATGAGGTAGTTCCGAGCCCATTTGGTCTCGCCCTCGACATCAGGATCGGTAAACAAGGCATCATCGATAATATACTCGTCGTCAAAAAAATTTGCCGCCCACCACTCATTTGGTTGGGGCAAAGTTTTGGGTGGTGGTTGGGGTACATCAACGCTTGGTGGTTGGGGCATCGGCGACGACTCGCGTGAAGATGCGCTTGTCGAATCAGATCCTGGATCTAAGGAAGAAGATGGTGATGATGGAGGTGATGGTGATGGCGGTGGCGGTGCGGCGTTCTTACGCCGTACCGGAAGCTTTGAAGCCGCTTGCTTCGTAGTTAAACGAGTTCTCGAAGGCATTTTGAATGAAAAATCAAAAATTTAGGGCTGTAATAATTGAAATTTCAAGAAAATTCGAAATCTAGGGTTTACCTTAGGAGTTCGATCCAAATGCATGAGGATTTCGATTCGAAATCGGTTCAAAATCCCTAAAAAACCCTAGCTGGTAAGGTAGCTCGAGGAGGAAGACGAAATGGCGCCTAAGCAAAAACAAAAACTGAGTTTTCGAATGGGGAGAAAAATCCCCATATATATATATAGGCCAAAATCGATTAATCAATCTCAAAAATCGATTAGTCGGTTTTCATAACTTAACTCAGCTGCGCAAAATCGATTAATCGATTATTCGGTTTTCAAAATCGATTAATCAAATTCATCTCGATTAATCAAATTTTGACGTTATTAATCCTCCAGATCTGTCATCTCACTGGTGTGTGCCAGTCAATTAATCGACCAAAAATCGATTAGTCAATTTTCAAAATCGATTAATTGAATTCTCCTCAATTAATCAAAATTTTATATTATTTAATGTTTCAGAATCTCCAGCTCACTGGCGCATGCCAGTCGCTTAATCGACCAAAATCGATTAATCGATTTTCCAAATCAATTAATCGATTTGAAAATCGATTAATCGGTTTTCATCAAAATTTCAAAATTTTCTACTTTATTCTCCTTTAATTTTCTTGGTAGCACTTGACCAGTTGGTCATTGGCTTTGTGAAAGATGTCTTCACTAGGCATTACATGGCCTAATGAATCGTAGGCATGCCTTCGTCATCACATCACGGCAAGGTTTGGATCCACATTCTCTCCATTGCATAGGTTGGCCATATGGTCAACATTGGATTATATAATCAATTTAGATTTACAATATGCTTGCGATGACATCTTTACTCCCTCAACTTGCTGTAAACAAGTTCGGGTATTGCTCTCTCACATCGGCTTCCCTTTCTCACGTAGCTTCTTCAATCGGGTGATTTTTCCATTGAACAAGTACTAAAGGGATGACTTTGGTGTGCAATATTTGTTCCTTCCGATCTAATATTTCCATCGGTTCCTCTATCATGCTCATGTCTTCATGTATTTCTAAAGGTTGACTGCCCAAAACATGATCAGGGCCATTAATATACTTCCCATAGATACGTGAAACACATTATGTACCCGATCGGATAGCGGTGGTAATCCAATGCAGTAAGCAACTTCCCCTACTCGACCCAAAACTTTGAATGGTCCAAGATAGCGGGGACTTAACTTCCCTCTCTTTCCAAATCTCATCACGCCCTTCATAGGTGACACCTTTACAACTACGTGTTCGCCCACCTTATAGTCTACACTGGTCCGCTTGATATCGGTGTAGCTTTTCTGCCTGCTCTGAGCCGCTTTGATTTTTTTCCTTATCATCCGAACATAGGTGGCATTATCGTCAAACATCTCGGGTCCCAAAATAAATTTCTCGCTAATTTCCTTCCAATTGATGGGCGATCTACATCGCCGTCCATAAAGATCTTCATACGGTGTCATGCCAATGCTCGCTTGGAAACTATTGTTGTATGCAAACTCAATCAACGGTAGGTGCTGATCCTATGATCCTTGCAACTCTAGCATACACGCCCTAAGCATGTCCTCGATGATCTGATTTACCCGCTCTATTTGCCCATCAGTTTGCGGATGGAATGTTGAACTGAAATTTAATCGCGTTCCCATTCCCTCTTAAAATTTCTTTCAAAACTTCGACGTGTACAATGGATCACGGCCAGAAATGATACTGCTTGGAATCTCGTGTAGGCGCACGATCTCTTTCATATATAATACTGCAAGTCTTCCCGCCATGTACATCGTGTTGTACGGCAAGAAGTGTGTAGACTTGGTCAATCGGTCTATGACTACCCAAATGGCATTGTATCTCTTTACAGTACACGGTAGTCCAACGATAAAGTCCATAGAGATCGACTCCCACTTCCACTCCAGTATAGGTAGAGGTTGCAATAATCCCGCAGGATGTCTATGATCGACCTTCACCTGCTGACATGTCAAACACTGTGACACGTACTTAGCTACGTCTTGCTTCAAACCTCTCCACAAGTAATTCTTTTTCAAATCTTGATATATTTTCATGCTACCAGGGTGGATCACATAGTTTGACTTATGAGATTTATCAAGGATAGTTTGCCGTAGATCGACATTGTTCGAAATGCAGAGACGACCCTTGAACAATAAGGAACCATCTTCTTTCACTGAGAACTTCGGTTTGATGTCTTCAATCACATCTTGACAAATCTTGGTTAGAGTCGGGTCTTTCATCTGTAGCTCGTGGATATGCTCAAATATCACTGGTCTCACTGATACGTTAGTCAAAAAGGCTCCTGTAGCTTGTGACTCGATATTTTCATCATACAGTGCCAGATCTTCAAACAACTTACATTTGTGCATACCCAAAATCAAACTAGCCAACTGAGCTAAACCCTTCCGACTCAAGGCATCGGCTACTACATTAGCCTTGCTTGGATGGTACTGTGTGGAACAGTCATAGTCCTTGAGTAACTCTATCCATCTGCACTGCTTCATATTAAATTCTTATGTAAACAGATATCTGAGGATCTTGTCATCAGTGAAAACCTCAAAGGTCTCACCGTACAAATAATGTCGCCAAATCTTCAGAACAAATATGATCACTGCTAGTTCCAGGCCATGTGTTAGGTAGTTCTTTTCATGCTCTTTCAACTGTCTTGACCCATAATCTATCACCTTTTTGTGTTGGTTGAGCATGCAACCCAAACCATTATGCGAAGCATCACTATAGACTGCGAACCCTCCACTGCCTAAAGGAATCACTAGTACTGGAGCTGAAGTGAGCCTCTTCTTGAGTTCTTGAAAACTCTTCTCGCACGCTTCACTCCACTCGAATCTTGAATCCTTCCGTGTAAGTCTCATAAGAGGTCCTGATATTTTTGAAAACCCCCCAACAAAACGTCGATAATAGCCCACTAGTCCAAGGAAACTACGGACGTCGGTCATGGTCTTTGGCTGCTCCCAGTTTACTACTGCTTTAATCTTAGCTGGATCTACCATGACACCATGCTTTGAGATGACATGTCCCAAAAAGCTAACTTCCTCTATCCAAAACTCGCACTTACTAAGCTTAGCATACAACTGGTGTTCACGTAAGGTTTGTAGGGCAACCCTCAAGTGTTCTTCATGTTTCGCTTTCAACTTGGAGTATATTAGGATATCGTCGACGAATACTACGATGCAGGAGTCCAAGTGTGGTTTAAACACCCGATTCATCAAATCCATAAATGATGCCGGTGCGTTCGTCAACCCAAATGGCATCACCAAGAACTCATAGTATCCTTACCGTGTCATGAATGCAGTCTTCTAGATGTCCTCAACCTTGACTCTCAACTGATCGTATCCAGATCTCAGATCGATCTTGGAAAAATACTTCTCTCCTTGCAGCTGATCGAACAAGTCATCTATCCTAGGCAAAGGATATCAGTTCTTTATAGTGAGTTTGTTCAACTGGCGATAGTCAATGCACAGCCGCATTGACCCATCTCTCTTCTTTACAAACAAGACCGGTGCTCCCCATGGAGTCACGCTCGGTCTTACAAATCCTTTGTCCATGAGTTCTTACAACTGTTCTTCTAACTCCTTCAACTCAGCAGGAGCCATTCTATATGGTGCTTTCAAAATAGGCTCCGTTCCCGGTGCTAAGTCAATGGCGAACTCCACTTCTCTCTCTGGAGGTAATCCTAGTAATTCCTCTGAAAATACATCTTCAAACTCTTACACCACAGCAATCTCGGAGATAATATTCTTCTCTTCCTTATCCTCCTTCAAGAATGCCAAGTATCTGTTGCACCCTTTTCTGATCAAGCGCTCGGCCCTGACTGCAGAAATAAGTGGCATATACGTCGATCTCTCTTCTTGAAATCGAAACGATCTCCTCGTGTTAGGTTTGAAGATGACAATCTTATTCTTGCAATCCACGATCGCACAATGTTGTGGCAACCAATCCATGCCAAGGATCACATCAAATCCTTGCATGTCTAATAATATTAACTGTGCGTCTAGTTCATAGACTTTCCCATCTCTAATACTCACTACTATCGACTTGTAAATCAACTCCGTGTCAACTAATTCTTCGGTCGGGATAGACACTGATAGAACATAGTCCAACGTCTCCGAAACAATCTTCATTCTCTTTGCAAACCTCAGAGTGACAAAGGAGTGGGTAGACCCTGGGTCTATCAACACTCTCGCTTCACATGCTACATAGCATCCTTTTTCGTTGACTTGTAATGCACCTATAACATACATACATACATATTTACATATATAGCACATACTCTATTTAGAGAATTTAACGTACAAATGGGTTCACAAGCTTTTCTAATTAATGCACCTTCTTTATCTAAAATTCCATTGAATTGAAATTCTTTATTTAAAAGGGAGCTCACCTTGGATGACGTCAAGTACGTTCCTTGCTTCTTGAGCGGTGACTACATAGGCTCTCCCTTGTACGACCGATTTTCTCGCTTATGTCGGTCGTGGAATAGAAGCAGAAGCCATCTTGTCCTTGTTCATCTCGGGACAGTCTTTAATCATGTGGCCCACCTTGCCACATTTAAAGCAGCCTCTCATTCCCTACCTGCAATCCGCCGTCTTGTGGGACTTGCCACACTTGACACAAGTCTCCCTAGGTGTGGAAGAAGCAGCTCATGAAATGCCTTGTGTAATTATAGCCCCAGTGGAAATAGCAGGGCTCTCATACCTTATCGGCCTCCCCGACGCAAGCAATGGATATCTCTGATGGGTAGTCTGTTGCGCATGTCTCCCATAACCAGCTTGGAATGGTTGCCTCTGATTTGGTGCTACAAATCTCAGCTTTTTGTTCACCGGCTCATAGTTCCCAGTTCTGCCTTGATCTACATTCCCTCTTCCTTGCTGCTCCCTTTGATGGTATCAGTTATTATTTTCTTCTTCAACTACTAAAGCTTTGCTCATGACCTCTCCACAGGTCGTCAGCTGAAATGATGCTACTCCTCCTCTGACTTCCGGTCTCAAGCCTTGCTGAAACCTCTTTCCTCTCATCATCTCCGTAATCATGTAGTCGAGAGCGAAGCGAGCAAGCCTCATGAACTCCACTCCGTACTCCCTCACTGTCATTCTCCCTTGAAGAAGCTGTAAGAACTGTATCTCCATCTGGTTTCTTACAAATTCGGGAAAGTATTATTTATTAAATTCCTCAACAAACTCATCCCACGTCCAGGGCAAACCTGGGGTCTCCTAAGCCCTAGTCCTAGAAACGGGCTTCCACCAAGGCCCAGCCTCCCCATCAAGCATGTACGCTGCCTAACAGACACTCTCGTCCTCCTTGCACGTAAGCACGCTAAACACTTTCTCCATCTCACTTAGCCAATTCTCAGCAGCCATCGGTTTCGCTTGTCCTAAAAAACTAGGAGGACGCATCCTCCAGAACTTGGTAAATGCAGAGGACATTGGCGGTGTCAGAGCTACTGGAGGTGTAGGTGGTTGTTGTTGATCATGGGCATTGTGAGCCGCCAAGGATGCTGCTTGTTGAGCCATGGCGGTTGCCATAGTTTCCATAGTATGCATCATCCTCTAATGCTCCTCTCTGTCTTCATTTCTTTCTCTGATTCTCTCCTGTTCCCTCTGATCTCGATCCTGACGATCTCGATCCCGGTTCTCTGCCTGATCTTACCTCTGAAGCCCCTCTATCTCCCAAAGACACTCGATTGGTATCCGAGATAAAGTCATCTCAACTACATAAATTCCTATTATGACCGCCCCTAGGTCGGTCTCTTCCCCTAAAAGACATCACGGTCTGTACGTGAAACCAAAGTTTCGTTAGCAGAAGTCCCTATGCTTTGACAAAAAGAATGATTGTTAGAATTTCTAAAAGAAATGGCTTTGATACCAACTCTGATAGCCCGAATTTTGGTACCCCAAAACCCGTGCCATCAGCACGATCCTCTATGTCATGCCCCATAGATCTGTACGGAACATTGGTATAACAAGCGATAATAAAAAGAAATAAGACAATTAACAGCATAATGCAGAACATATCAGTTGATCCACAACCTAAGCTCAAAAGATAGTTCTTCTTCCATGCCAACGCATGAGCAGAAGAACTAACCCGAACCATCGGTGATAAACACATCACCCCAGATGATTCGCCAAAAGAATGTATCATTTAATTACATTTCTAAAAATTAAGGCTTGACATATCAAGCCGCACAAAATACTCTCAAAACTTTCTCTATCAAAGTACGTAGTGGAGTCGCTTAGAAGAAGTCCTCGGGAGGAGGCTCTAACTCTTCCCCGGGCACGTAATTCGAGTCACCAGGATCCACATCTCCCGAAGCCTCCACAGCCACAAGCAAAGGACCTACGACGTATAATCTAAAGGGGGTGAGCTACATCCTAGCTCAATAGGAAAATCACAATTGAACATATAAGTTAAGCTCTCATATATATTCTAAAATAGTTTAAAAGCATGGTAAAATATTTTAAACAACTAAAATGATGTAATAAATGCAACTGTTACTTTACTTGTTTTTATTCATTCTCAACTTACTGGTATTGTACACTGATTTGGCCTAATCATTTAAATATTAACTTAAATAATCTCCGAGCAATATAGCATTGAACCCCGATGGAATACCCACCATCGTCGTCTAAATAGACACTTGTCATATCTGTTTCTTACTTGAATACTACCCAAGTCCCTTTCTCATAGGCGACGGGGTTTCTAATCTCATAACTACATCCCTGGGATGTTAAAACTGGTGTACGGATTAGCCGCCGTACCGGTCACGGATATCCTGCCGAGTCAGTCATGGGTATCTCGCCACGTCGATGGGGTATTCTACTCAAACCTTAAATAACAGAAATATCATGTGCACTACATATAGTTATTCACCGTGTAATTGTGCTAATTCTAGTATATTAAGCCTTATCACTTTTTTTTTTACTTCACAGATAGATTTCATCCGCATCCCTGGGATGCCACTGGCTCAACGCATCACTTAGATGCTCATTATCACATTTCACGTCCCCTGGGGATCTTATAAGTTCATTTTTTTGCATTCACACACACACTCTTAGAAATCACATTTTTGAATGCATAAATATTTATTTGAATCATACCACATACATGCTTTTGAAAATTAAAGTACATGTTCAAGGTGTTCCCTACCTCAAGTCTCTAAAAATCCAAGCATCAAGGTCCCACACGGCTCCTTATACTCGCGTTCACATGTACCACCTATGGTACACCATAACACAATCACAGCATCAATAAGGATGCCATAGTGAAGGTCCAAGACTCTCCATGAACATCAAAGTCCAATTAAAGATCAACTAAAACTGTCGAAATCGATTAATCGATCTCCCAAAATTGATTAATCAAAATCCAAAATCGATTAATCGATTCCAAATTGATTAATCGAAATCCAAAATCGATTAATTTTCTAAATCGATTAGTTGATTTCCCCAAGCTTGATCTTCCAGCCACTGTAGGTGCTCAGTCGATTAGTCGATTTCTAAATCGATTAATCGAATTCAAAAATCGATTAATCGATTTTGGGCTTCTCTGCCCTTCCAACTTCCAAACCCAAATCGATTAATCGATTTGGTCAGAACTCAGCCCCTTTTGCGGGCCTTTCTTCCAAATCATTTTCTTATCACTTCTCTTTCTTTTCTGTCTTTAATTCACCATTTTACATTAATTGAAAGAATTTAATCATCACAACTTATACATTTAAATCTAACAAAACTCACCTCAAATCAATCCTTGATTGATTGAATGGTTGGTTTAATGGCTAGGGCTCCAAGCTTTCGCTTCAACTGCTCTTCACGCGTTGAATCTGGCATTCGATGCTCAAATCCGTCCTCAAATCCGAACCACATTAATTCTCCTTGCCATGACTCCCTCTTTACTCTCCCTCTCTCCTCTTAACTCTCTCACCAACCTAACAAGAGAAATAACTTCTCTTTAGGTTATTAAATCCTCATAACTTCTCTCCAGCTTTGGTGTTAAGCACATACATCAGAGATAGGTGCATGTGACCCTTAACTAAACTCATACCCCCTACTTAGGTCACATTTACATCACATTAATACCTTCCTTCTTAAGTCCATTGTTTGACCATCACTTGGTCAAACTTATGACCAATCGGGCACGGATCCCGAGGTCATTGCACATTGTCCAAATTTTGGGGATGTTACATTAATGCTCATACCCTTTGCTACCCAATTTGAGCCATAAGCCTTCTTTTCATAACCCCCTAAAAAATATATATGTGTGTGTGTAGATATACCTACCCAAAAAGAGAAAAAAGAAGAAAAAGAGTTACTATCAAAATTCAAAAAAATCTGAAAAGCAAAAATCACAAAAGGAGATTATCCAAAAAAAAGAGCAAAAAATATATAGAAAAGAAAATGTGGGGCATGTGCAGTCATAGTCCCCCAAGGAAGAAGTGTATTATGACAACTGGAACCCAATCAAGGAAACTCTTTTAACCCAGAATACCTTCAAAAGTCCTAACCTTATCCATGGCCACAATGCATCCCGAGGAAAAGCCCTCTTTAAGGTCTGCGAGCAGTTAAAGTATCCGTCAAGTCAGCATAAGCCAAGCTGGGAGACAACGAGAACCCCATCCGACAGGCTATGAGGGAATCGACGTCCATGTCGTAGCTTTTGAAAAAATAAAATAAAAAGATAAAATAAATAAAAATAAACAAACTCAAAGCAAGATGAACGTAGTGAAAACTCGAAAGGGTGCTACAGGTAAAATGAGCGAGTTTGTGCGGACCGGGTGAAAACCCGAAAGGGCGCCGGGGGTAAAAATGAAAACCCATGGACGTAGTGAAAATCCGAGAGGGCGCTATGGGGAAAAAGAGGGAAGTAACGGGCATGACGAAAACCCACTTTGGGCGTTGTGAGTAAGAAAGTTGAAAAAAAATAAAAAATAAAAATAAAAAGAAGGTATCCTTCGGTCACCTACCCGTGCTATCCTATCTCCTGACCGGGTCGCTCACGTTAGCCCCAATCGGGTCCCGACCAAGTATGTCTTCAAGATTCCATCGTCAAACGTATGACCCAGGGTAAGGAGAAAGGTTGATTTAATCCGAGGGGGTAGGTGTTCCGGCCTGGCAAAATTGCTGAGCCTTATCAAGATCCGACCATGTGAAGGGGTTCAACTATGCTCAAATTGGGACCTGTTTGCTCCCCCCTTATGTTTAAGGCATAAAAAAATAAAACACACAAAGAACAAAAAGCCCAAAACTATTAATTTTCCCTTTCCTATACTTAGGCTAGCACTGTGCATGCCCCACTCTGGGATGATTGAATTGATGACCAAAAAGGCCACTTTTGAAAAAAAAATAGTAGATTTCCCTTCCTCATCTGTTATGCCCACACTACACATCTCAAAAACCCATCAATTAAATAAAGGAGAAATCTTTTTTTTTTTTTTTGTAAGATAATAGATTTTCCTTTTTCATTCACAAACTCGTATCTATACTTACACCACATCTCAAAAAATAATTTGTGTGATGTCTAGCTCCTTTCTTCCTTTTCTTTTTACAAAAGCAGAAAAATAAATAAAACATAAAGAAAATATGCATACCAAAAAATTTATTTGCATAGGGGTTTCTTATGCCCCTTTCTATGTTTTAATCTTTGTAAAAGGATGTGTGTAGGACGGAATCAGTGACCCAACTCATGCTTTAAGGCACGAATCTCTGCATATAGAACATCCTCTTAAGTGTGTCGCTCGGTCATCTAGCAACCATGAAGACTCCTATAAGCATCAATAGCCCCATGAGTGTCACCTAAGGCACCTTTCAGATGAAGGACCCCACACTCAGCCGCGTCTGCTCTGGCTTCTACTATTTCTGCACTAAGCTTTTACTTCTCTGAATACTCGTGCATAATTCATTTCTCATACACTAGCAGCTCAATGCGGGCATGAAGCACCGACTCCTTCTTCGGCCAAGGTCCCCCTACGTCACTGCTTTTTGCTTGATCCAAGTGACCAGTAGAAGACTTATCGGATAACAGCCAGGCCTCGTACTCAGGGGAGGACAAAATTGAACTCCCTTGCTCCAAGTCACACATGAACGTCGACTGACACGTCTCCCAAAGAATAGCTATCCTGTCCATGTCCCTAGAAGACCCCCGAGAAAAGATCAGGTCGCATAGGGGAGGTTTATTCGCACAAGGCACCTACTGAGAGCAACCAAACTGACGCAGCACCCAAAATGGGAAGTAGTAAGTACTGCCAGTCTGGCCGAGGAGAGTGATGCCCTCATGATCTCTATAGTGGACCATTGAGAAATTTTGGTGTAACCAAGGGAGCCTCCATTCCAACTCAACATCCACCAGCCAAAGCTTCAATCCTTGGAAATTTCCTTGGGGTAGCATGTGGCATCTACCCAAAAAGCAGTCGGCCACCTCACCATGATCAGCATAAAAGTGAGGCACGGGCCCCAAAATGGCAAGGTGTTCCCCTAGCCAAGCTTGGAATAGAAGCTGACATCCCCTAAGGCACTTCACCTTACCCAGAGCAAAGGCATCAAGGTAGCGATAGAGCTCCACCAGGACTAGATGCATCACAGAGTGACCTTCCTCCAATTCGGCCAAAATGTCGCAAAGTGCTAGTGAGAAGCTCTCACTCCCCGTATAGAAGAGAACCTCAGAGATAAGGCTGAGAGAGAAAGCCTTCACATTACAAGCATTTTTGATCGACAGCTTTCACAGGCTTTCATCACCAAAAGGTTCTCTTAGGAATTTCACCGAACACCTGGTGGACCCACCAATGAGACTTTTCTCATAATCATATCTTTTCAAGCCTAAAGTCATGTGAACGGCTTTAGCATACCCTGGTTTCGGTGTCACTCTGGCAAGGCCTCTATGCAGCTTCAGACCTGACAAATTAGAGAGCTCTTTCAGTGTAGGGGTCAACTCACGACTCCCCAAATGAAGAACATGGGTATCCACTTCCCAAGAAAACACTGTGGCATGTATAAAATCCCAAAGCGGAGGGACTCCAATGAAAGACAAGAGTCGGACTAATCCAAGCCGATCCAAACTCACGAGCTCACCCTCATTCAAGCTCTTAAGCCACTTTTTTAGGAAACTGCGCCTCGGGTCCAAAGAGGGAAGTATAGTAGTCCCGTGCCCCCCATGAGAGGCGGGGTCAAAAAGTGGGTCCATTGACATACAAAAAATGTTCCAATGATACAAATGCAATGTAGGACGATGGACCCACCCTTGAGAAAATAAGAAAAAAAAGTAGTAAAAAATACCAAACCTTAGCCAAAAGAGAAGGAAAATAGTGTAGTCTCGGGCTATAAAGGCCCCACTCTCCCCAGGTTTGGCCTGGTGCATCTATTAGATGCGCCAAGCTACTTTTTCCCAGAATTGGCCTAGCACATGTAATACATGCGCCAGACCAATACCCCACCCCACACACAAAAAAATAAATAAATAAAATGAACGACGATTGGGGAGGGATTGTTTTGCTGGTCCCTGGCCAGTTTGGTTGCATTTATTACCTTTCACCTGAAAAAGCACACTTACAAGGGCAATTTTTTGGTCACATCTAACTTATATAAGTCTTCATGCAGGAAAAACCCACACGGGCATGAAAATAAGGGCCGAATGTTAACAGAGTATGTGGCCCCAGAGGCCATCCCTTTTTGCGAAAGCAAACCCATCCTACAGGCAATCTGACACACTACAACAAGTAAAGGAGAGATAAAGCGTGCAAGTAAAAGAAAAGGCACTAACATTCATCTGAAAAAGCTGAGAAAACCATCCAAAGTAACACACAGAGTCATATCATCCATTACACATTCCCAAAATCCAAAAATAAACATGTCCCAGAAAGTCTTAAAGTTTAAAAATCCTAAAGAAGAGCCTAATCTCTGGCAGCACCCCTGGACTTCTTACGCCGACGCAAAGAACTCTGATAGGTTTGGACATCCCCCACTCGGGGCCACGCTTGAGAAAGCCGACTGAGCAATGACCGTGATTCCTTTTCACGAGCGCGCTACAGGTCATACCCAAAGTCATCAATCAGGACCAATTGAAAGATAAAGATGGCAAAGAAATGATGAGAACCAGGTAGTATGATACTTGACTTGTGTGTTATTATGTATTATTTTTATATTAATTTCAAGTCTTAACCTATTGCAAGCGCACAATGGAAATCATAGTACTAGCATTAGGATCGATCTTACGAGGAAGTTATTACCTAGTTACTCTTTATTTCTATCTTTTATTCAAATTCTTATTAAAAACTTTTATTTATCTTTAAGATCTAAACTACTGGAGAAATATGAATAAAATAATGGTTAATTAATCTAAGTGCAGAAAAATAAATCTTAATCCTCCTTCTTCATATTAAGGTCGTCAATCTTAATCATCAGCTGTCGGATATTTATGAAAATAAATAGTATCATTACACCATATATTAAGTTTCTTAGCATTGGTCATCAATCAAGTCTAAGATCCTATCAATACAGATTTAATCTAATCAATAACTTCCTAAAATTTGGGTGTCAATCAAACCTTAGAAAATTGAAGATAAAAAAGTAAAATCGTTACACTAATCTGCAAATTCTAACATGAGTCGTCAATTCAAATCAAAACTTGGAGATGTTTACAAAGTAAATAAATCTAAACTAGAAAGCAAATAAATATATCTTTCACCCCTCAACCGCAGTCGTCAATTACTCCTGAGAAACTACAAATATCTACACTAATCTTCAGTACTCAATTGCAGTCGTCAATTTCTCTTGAGGAACCTTTGATATCTAAACTACTCTAACTAGTATATACTACTTTGATCGGAAGAAAATTCAACCTCAGGTGTCAATTGATGCTGAAATTCATTGATGCTTATTCTTATGTCGAGTCCTCTTATTTATTGATCATAAGGGGTCGGTTTAAAGAGTTCTAATTCTAATAAAAGAAACTACTAAAAATGAAAGTATCCTAATATAATTCTAATTCCTAATTTTATCTTTCCATGCTTTCTTTAGTTGATGTACTCCTAGATTATTCTTTATTGAGCAACAGCAGAGTCCTTCAAAATATCAATCTTCATCAATCTTCTCAAATCCGTGATCAACGGAACTTCTAATTTTATTTATGACGGTGATAGCTCTCACTCACGTGATCAACAACAGCAACAAAGAGGAAAACTTTATTTTAGATTATCGTTCTTTTCTGGAAAATCGTTAATTACAATTTTCTATCTTTCATAGCTTCTTTTCTTTCTTTTTTTTATGGAAAATTGTTAATCACAATTTTCTATTTCTCTTCCTCATAGTTGAAGATTCTCTAAATTATGCTTTATCACTTTTCTCTTTCTGTCTCTATTGAAGAATCGTAAATTACGATTTTCTGACTTCAGTAGGTGGAAAAGTATCTTTTATGCTAGATCGTCTTTCTTATTGCTTTTTGAGTTTATTTTGACAAAGATTAACACTTGTGCTCTAATTTACTACTTATCTCTAACATCTGCATATCAGTAACTTGTTAGTAGCAAATAATGGCCTAGCATCACTAAGTTAAAATGGTAAATTATGTAGCAAACTAGGGTCTAGCATTAATAAGTTAAGGGTGATAAAATAGTAAATTATGTGACTGATCACACCCTCAAACTTAACCTTTGCTAGTCCCTATCAAACAAGGAAAAATAAACTATCATAGAACTACAAATTTAAATGCCACTTTTGTATGGAGCACGATTGCATTTAGCAGATACAACATGCCTTTTATCCCCTAGGTGATCCCTAGTGGAGGAGTTATAGTCTCCTTACGGTTTTCAGTGAAGTTACCTACAAACTTCAAATATTTTTGGGCTTTTCAAACAAGTTTCAAAGATGAAGAAAAAAGGGTTAAAAATTCTAAACTAATTTTGTACACTAACTCATTAATCATTACATGGTTGTTGGGATTTTCAAAAATATATGACTTCATCAACCCTTGCTTTCCATCCTAGTAGTTATCCTTGATCAGAACTCAACAAATTCAATTCTTATTAGGCCTGGAGTGCGTGCGTATCAGTGAACAGTTTATTCATCATAGATTTCTCTAAATTGCAAATTTAGAAAACATATTCATTCAAACTCTCACTGTTAGCATACTCTCAAAAAGACATCAGAATTTTTGGGTTCTTACAATATGATATATATGATGAATAACTCAAAGGATAATTGACATAGAGGTAAATCTCATGGAAAAGGATAATCAATTCTAGTCATATGCTTTCCTGTTTGTCTATAGTATCTATTGTGTACATCTCTACTAGGCTCATATTTTTGTAAATCTCGAATAAAAAAGGGCTTTATTAAGCTTGTAATGGGGCTTTGGGTTAAGAGGGTTTCAAAGGAAGATGGAAAGGATTCAAAGTTCTGAGAATTCAGCTTATTTCTCTCATGTCTTTTCCTCTTCTTTCTATTTCTGCTTCAATAAGTATCCAAAAAGTTGGATAACATCTTCCCATTTTCTTTTTGTTTCTTCTTTAGTTCCCTTTTTCTTGATTTTTAGATATCCACTTGATTTTTATTTTTCATTTTGGATGCTTTTTGCTTCTTCGTGTGACATCATATTTTTAAATTTTTCTCCTTTTTCTCTCATATTTTCTTTTGCTTTTTATTTTTTTCTTCAAATGTACCCTTTTTAGCATGTCCCTTATATGTTATTGCTTACTCCTCCCACTCTCTTATTCTCCCTTTCGTTTTAAATTTTCAGAAAATAATAAGGAAAAAAGATTGAAAGTTTTGGGTAGTACATGGGTTAAGGGTTTATAAATTCTTGGTACAAAGAAATTCGATTTAGGCTTCCAATATGGTTTCAAGGGATAGATAAATTTGTGAGATTTTGGCACAAACGAATCAAAGATTGCCATCTATCATTTTATTGATTTACTAACATAAATGTCATATTATTTTGATGCATAAAATAGATAGTTCTAGAAAAGCAAGTCATCATAATTTTAGAATATTTGATTCAAATTACAGCAATATGAGAGACTGCTATCTATTTGAACTTAAAATTTTCTTTAACTTCTGAACTGCATTACAATGTAATCTCATATTGTTGTAATTTAAATCAAATATTTTAAAATTATGATGACTTGTTTTTCTAGAACTATCTATTTTTTATGTATAAAATAGATAGGGGTTTAAAGGCTTGTTGCATCCTCTAAATGCAATCGTGCTCCCTACGAAAGTGACATTTAAATTTATAGTTTAGAATATTTTATGTTTCCTTATTTGCTAGGGACTAGAAAAACTTAAGTTTGGGGTGTGATCAGTCACATAATTTATCATTTTATCACCCTTAACTTATTAATGCTAGACCCCAGTTTGCTCCTAATAAGATGTCAATGTGCAGATATTCAGAACAGACAGCAGAACAAAGCTAAAGTGATAATCTTTGCCAAAGTGAACTCAAAATACAGTAAGAAAGACGATCGTATGCAGATATGATCCACTCATACTAAGAACCAATCTGAAAGCTGAGAGAAAGAAGAGATACGATCCAATTGTATGACCAATCGTAATCTTGATAGAATGAAAGAAGAAGAAAAGAGACCAATCGTAATCTACAATTGATTCAAAAAGATGCTGAAGATTGAGAGACACACAAAGCAAGAATACGGTCGATAGAAAAGGAAGAAATTGTACTGAAAAAGAGAACAATCGTAAAATTACGATTGGTCAAAAATCAAAGATTCCACTATCGCTGATCACGTGATACATACACTGCCATACCCAGAATTAGAACTTCACTTAAATTAAAAGTTTGCAACCCACGGATTCGAGAAGATTGCCAAATATATACGAGGAGAATCCAGAAGATCTCTGCTATTGAGAACACGGAGAAAAATCCTATGCATCCACCAATCAAAGCAAGGAAGATTAGAACTAGAAATTAGAGTTATATTAGGAATTTTTTATTTTAGTAGTTCTCTTTAGTTAGAATTTGAATAATGTAAACTGGCCCCTTATTATATCTATAAATAAGAGGGCTCCGCATAGGAGAAAATTATCCAAAGAATTTTTAGCATCAATTGACAACTGAGGTTGGAATTTTGAAAGATCAACGTAGAGTAGTTTTTATCAAGTAAAATCGTCCACAGTTCTCTGAAAGTTTTGCCTGACAACCAAGATCGAAGAAGTTGAAAGATCAACCCTTTGGATGATTCTACTTTTGCTTTCTAGTTTAGATTTATTTTCATACACTAACATCTATGAATTCTTGATTTTAATTGACGACTAAAGTCTTGAGTCTACAGATTAGTGTAACGGTTTTAATTTTTCATCTTTAGTTTTCTTGAGTTTGATTGATGCCCAATTTTCGTGAAGATTATCGATCAGTATAATCTGTGTTAAGGAATTCTAGAGTTTGATGGACGCTCAAATTTTAGAGGACTGCGATACGGTGTAATAGTATTTTACTTTATAAATATCCGAGAACTAAAGGATTGTGATTGACGACCATAATCTGGAAGGAGGAGGATTTAGATTACTTTTCTTGCAATTAGTTTAAATGATCATTCTTTTATTTTTATTTCTCCAGTAGATTAGATTCTTAAAAGATAGATAAAAGTTTTCAAAACGTATCAAATTTTGACCATCCTCGTGGGAATGATCTTATACTAATGCTGCAATTTTCATTGTGTGCTTATAATAGGTTAAGGCTTAGTACAATTATAGCCGCATCAAAGTACTAGGGGAAATTTTTTTATAATAAAACATATTTAGCTCGAAGCTCGGCTCAAGCTCGGAGAGCCGAACTAGAGCTTGGAATTTTCGAGTTCGAAGAGCCTAGAGCTTACCTCCAGCTCAGCTCGTATAAGGTAGAGCCGAGCTTGGGCTCTGCCCGACTCGGTTGCAGCCCTAACTGTGGACTAACAATGCTTTGTTTAGGATATCAATATAATGTATTACGTGAATGATCACGTGCGACAATAGAGTGCAAGACTCCAATTGAAATGTGATCAAGGAAGCCTACAAATTATAGTGCATTGAGGGTCTTTGGTTGTGCAGCTTACTGTCATGTCAGAGATAGTAAAATTGACCCAAGAGTTAAGAAGGTGGCTTTCTTAGGGTATACAGATGGCGTGAAAAGATACAGGTAATGGTGTCCCGAGCAGAATAAGGTTGTGATCAATAGAAATATTACCTTTAGTGAATCTGTTATACGAACTTTCAGCAAACAGAGCCTGAAAATTTGAGAGGTGAGGGAAGATTAGTTTCAGTTTGAGTTAGAAACTCTTACAGTTATTACATCAAAAAAGGTGTAGAAATTTCAGGTGTAGATATAATTGAGAGAGAGCCAGAGCAATCCTTAGAGGGTGGAAGACCCAAAAGGAATACTAGAGCACCAACTCGCTACGATTACGAGGATATGGTCGCCAACTCGTTGACGTTGGATAGCAATGAGCCTTCTTTATTCAAGGATATAATCAGTGGAAGATGTGTATAAGAATGAAAGGCTATAATGAGTGAAGTAATAGATTCTCTTTACAAGAATCAAATTTGGGAATTGACAGAGTTACCTAAGGATAAGAGAGAAATTGGGTGTAAGTGGGTTTATAAGAAGAAAGAAGGTTCTCCGAAAAGTAGTGGTATAATGTACATGACACGGTTGGTAGCAAAGGGCTCTGCACAAAAGGAAGGCATTGATTACAATGAGGTATTTTCATCAGTTGTGAAACACACTTCAATTCGAGTTTTATTATCAATTGTAGCAAAGTTCGACTTAAAGTTTCTACATGGTGATTTGAATGAGGAGATCTATATGAACCAACCTAAAAGGATCAAGTCTCCTGGAGAAGAGAGGTTAGTATGCAAACTGAAGAAGTCCTTATACGGGTTAAAGTAGTCACTAAGACAGTGGTACAAGAGGTTTGATACTTTCATGGTGACTCAAAATTATATCCAAAGTGGATATGACAACTCTGCTTACTTCAAAAGGCTAGCAGGTGGCTCGTATAGTTATCTTCTCTTATATGTTGATGATACGCTCATAGCTGCAAAGTGCATGGTGGAGATTTCCAAGTTGAAATCTCAACTTAGCATATAAAGTTTGAGATGAAGGATCTTGGCGCAACAAGAAAGATTCTTAAAATAGAGATTCAGAGAGACAGAAAGAAATGACAGTTGTGTATGATACAAAAAAATTATCTAGAGAAGGTACTCTCACAGTAAGGGATGGAGAACTCAAAGGCGGTGAGTACTCCATTGACAGCTTACTTTCGTCTTTCAGCTAGCATGTCTCCTACTATGAATGATGAGTATGAGCACATGACTTGTATTCCCTATACAAGTGTGATTGTTAGCTTGATGTACGCTATGGTGTGCACTCGGTCGGATATTTCACAGGCTATTACCGTGGTTAGCAGGAATATGGCTAAACCGGGCAAGGAGCATTGGTAGGTGGTGAAATGGATTATAAGGTATATATGCAGTACCATGGATGTCGGGTTGGTTTTTCTCAGTGATACAGATCATCAGTTATGCGGTTACATAGATTCAGATTACGCGAGAAATTTGGATAAGTGTCAATCTACAACAAGATATGTGTTTATGGTATCAGGTACTCTGATTAGCTGGAGGTCGATATTACAAGATATAGTGGCTTTGTCTATTACGGAAGCAGAGTATATGGTAGTAACAGAGGTAGTGAAAGAAGCATCATAACTTTAAAGCTTAGTTGTTGATTTGAGAATCGCACAAAAAAGTGTTGATGTGTTCTGCGATAGCTAGAGTGCTATTTACTTAACAAAGAATCATGTATATCATGCTCGTACTAAGCACATTAATATACTGTATCAGTTCGTATGGGAAGTAATCGAATATGACGAGATATCTTTGACGAATGTCAGTATGAAGGACAATCTTGCGATATGATGATAAAGGTAGTACCGATGGTCAAGTCTAAATATTGTTTAGATTTTATCAATGTTCAGTATGTTTGAATGCCCTTGATGCGCTGGTGGCAACGGTGATACGAGTTCAGCGATTATCAAAGGAAAGAGTACACGGTGAAACTTAGAGCCAAGTGGAGAATTATTGTTTTAGAATCTAACTTTTTATATTAGAAGTAAGATTTATATATTATATATAAGGCTAGTTTCACTTAAATTAGAAGTAGAATTCAGTGCCTTCTATATAAAGGAATAGGTCTTGTACTATCTAGAGTTAAATAATTGAGATATTATTGTAAAGCTTTGGTAAACCTATCTGGGGTTTTGTGAAGAGCTTTGGTGAGGTTTGAGTGTTCTTGCATTCTTGTGGAATCATCAATATAGTGAATCATCGTTGCTAGTGGACGTAGATAAATTACCGAACCACGTAAATATTGTCTCTTGTGTGATTGTATTTGATTCTCTTTTATTTTGCTTTCTTATTAGAAGTAGAATTTAGATCTTCTATATAAGACTAGTTTTTCTTAGATTATAAATAGGATTTAGTATCGTCTACATAACGGAATAGCTCTTGGACTATCTAGAGTTAATATACTATAAAAAATAAGACTATTGGCGGCAGCCATAAACTGCCGCTATTAACAAAAAATTGCCTCTAATAATCTTAATAGTTTTTTTGTTAATAACAGTAGTTTTTTGCTGTAAAAAATTGCTACTAATAGTCTTATTTTTTGTAGTGATAGAGTTGAAATATCATTGTAAAGCTTTGTTAAACCTATCTAGGATTTTTTGGAGAGCTTTGGTGAGGCTTAAGTGGCCTTATATTCTTGTGGAATCATCAATATAGTGAATCGTGGACATAAGCAAATTGTCGAATCACGTAAATATTGTCTCTTGTATTATTGTGTTTTATTTTCGTTTATTTTACATTCTTATTTGATCATTCATTGTGAGATTGATGATTAATTTGAGGGCTTCTGTGCAACCGCAATGAATGGGAGTTCTGTTATCTGTTGAGGTATATATAAAGGAGGCAAGGTAAGAAAATTTAGCCATTCGTAAAATTCCTTTTAGTGACTGCTGATCTACCGATTGATACAATTACCCGTCTTAGGACATGCTTGCATCCTAGAGTTGTCACCGATTCTTATTGGGGTTGACTCTCCTCATCAACGCAAAGTGATCAAGTTTTGAAGAACCAAATCTTTTCAAGAAGATGACCTTCACACAGTTGCAGTGACGTGACATATGTTGGAGTCAACATTTTGCAAGATTAGAGTAAAAAAGGCTCTAATAAGGTTGCTAATCGTATGGTGCTCGTAAGAGCTCATCACTAGGGCTGTCTATCGGTCGGGACAGCCAATCACCCGACCTGCTGAACTTGGCCAATCCGACCCGATGTTTTATAGTTTAGGGGGGATTTTGGGTAGTTTGAATCATGGACCAAAATTTCTGTATTGGGGGGGGCGGGGATATTCCAAATTTCGGCCAAACGTTCGGATTTTGATTTCGGTTTCGGACATGCCTGAAATCGAAATTCAACCCAATATTTTGATCCCTGTTTAAACCGAGTCATCTGACCCAACTTGGTTTTTCGTGTTGGTTCGGGATGCCCTTGTTTGGTTAGGTAAAATTGGGTTGACTCCCTTGGACAACCAAACGGAGGCCAGCACGACCTGTTGACAGCCCTATGGAACCCCATTGTGGGGAAGATCTTCAAGCCCTTTGATGTGGGTGCATATATAGACCTTACATCAATAAATCTGAGCAGCCCGGCCCATAAACTTTTACCTACTGATATACAACTCTGTATGTTTGGGTTAGCTCTTATAAGAGCAGACAGCTCTCCGCCCGACTTTTCGTGCGAACATATAAAATCAGTTCTGACAACAAGGGGGCATAGAGTAGTTTTATCACATATAACCACTCCCCGTTAGAGTAGATGGGGTGAGGAGTGTTATCAAACCCGAAAATAATTCTCTGGAGTCAAGGAGTAAAAGAGCTAACCCAAACGCTACTCACATATCTCAACTCCCGTGAATTCCATGAAATTCAACTTTTCACAAAATAAGGGGCTGAGAAGCGTTTCATCTGAGTCGAAGACTCTAATGCCTCATTAATCCGTTTTAACAAGTCCAATATAGTTGGATCCTGTGCGAGCTGACTTGCCGGGACCCATTAAGTGATGGGTGGCGTCATTTGCAGCCCTCACATCTTGCAATGCAGTCATTAGAGGGTTGTGCCTATAGATTATGGGATGCAAATAAAGCCAAAGGCATTAGCGTACTTAAATGATTACTTAAGAGTCTTCAATCGTTGTGGTTTAGGCAGTGCTCCACTAACGAGCGTGCCGTGAAAAACAATATGCGGGTTAGTGGGACGGTGAGGATTTACTACCTTAGAGTTGATTTTTCATTTTTCAAATTTAACAAAACATGTAGTAAATATCAGGTGTTTCCGCTATTACATGAAGATAGTCTTAATGAATTGTACAGCACTTTAAAAAGGAACGTAAAAACACTTCGTGACCTGTTATTTCTACAAGGGACCAATTCTCCTAATCGACATTTAAACACTAAATGGTGTTTAAGTGATGTTACACCATTCATTGGCTTATGATCTTGAAAAATTATACTATCAAAGTGATATATCAACAATTGAAGGGCTATCGGTTGAAAAAAATTATACTTTTTGGGAGATTCGAATCATCCAATCTCTGTACTCTAATATCAATGGTTGTTTTTAATTTTGATGGTTGATATTAAAATTCACCGATCAGATGGTTTACATCCACTTAAAAGCATGATTTTGTGACTGAGATTGCCACTTGGGCAATTTAGATTGATCATAAAAGTGTGCCACATGGCACAATGATAAATCATGCTCTAATGGCATGCATGTGAGATAAAAAGTGACATTTTATTGGTATAAGACTATTTAAACACCGTTTGGTATTTAAATGTCGGTAAGAAGCCAGTATCCCCTTTCTACAAAAATGCCTTTTCGCGCTAATTGCAGACCATTAGACATAGTTTTATACGGCTTACAATGCGCCACACCAAAAGTGGTCTTCACTGGAAACACCTGATACTTGTTCTTGGCCTGAAATATGATTTTTGTTGTCAAATCGGACCTCAAATATCTCAAATATATAAGATAAGACTATAATAGCCATGATGATGATGGGTTGGATCGGATTGCAAAATCTCGACCCGTTTATTTAACAGGCTGGGTTCAACTTGAGGTTTCTTAGCCTCAATCAGATCAACCCCGACTTGACCGGACTCCCTTTCTTATACTTTAACCTAGTTTGCCCGACCTAGCTAACCCGTGTATCTGCTAAAGGAGCCGGTTGGATTCAGGTTGAAGGTTTCAGTAAACGGTTCGGGCAACTGGACAAGGTTGGCGGGTTGACCTTGTTCCGACTCAAAACTGACCCGTCTACAACGCTAGTCACGAAGTTTGAATCCATGAATAAGTTGGTAGAAGGGAAAAATTTATTAAAAAGGGGAAAGTTTAAGAAAGCATTGAGAAAAATTTAAAAGAACCAAAATAGTAGTTAAATTGCAGGCCATTAGATATAGTTATTTACACCCATTTTAATTTCCTACGAAGAACATATGATTTTCCTCCATAGAAAAATTGTTGACTGCATTGAGATAGATGATAAAGATCATTTTTCATTCCAATCATCGACACAACAAATTTTGAGATCATGGTGCATCTATCACACAAGAAGATTTTGATTACATGTAGCACAAATCCCCAAAAGTGAATCGATAATAATTTCTCATAGCACGCTCATAATCACGATAACTTTTGGGGATGTGTACCACAAGGAATCGGTATGTGACCGTCTGATAGGTGAGTCATGATCTCAAGACGAAAAACGATCTTCATCATCTAAATCAAGGCAGTCAACGACTTTTAATGGTGGAAATCATATGTTGTTGACATAAAAAAACAAGTGTAAATAATGCCACTCTATGATTTATTTAAAAAAGCCCTGAATTAATGTGATTTTTATTCAAAGAAGGCAAGTTTTTGAAATGCGCAAGCAGCATTTTAATCGTAGCTTTTTCAACAAGTTACGAAAAGGAAAAATAATAATTAAAATAATTTCCTTGAAAGAATTAAATAAACCCAGTTGCAGTACTCTGAAGGATCAAAGATAATAATTCTCACCTAAAATACCAAATTAATTAATCACTATCTAATTTGTAAAACTATTCGGTCATTGGCCATCAACGACTTCTATAATTGATCGGACAGCCTATATAATTATCGTCATTGGCATACATAAATGGGTTGCCACTATCTACTATGACGATCCTCATCACCCTACAATACATTATTCTTCAAAATAAAAAAATTAGGTTATTATGTTTTGTTTTTTGAAAAAACAATACCCTTCTAAAGTTCCTCATTATAAAATCCTCCATCAAGTTTGAATATTTCTATAGAAAAAAAACTCTATAATTAGTTGTTTCGTGTCTAAATATTACACTAGAGTTAAGGGTAGATAGAAATCACTTTAAATGAGATATTTTAAACATTTTAGAACAGTTTTACACTTATTACATCATTTCTCAAGCTTTTATAGGAAATTTTTACCTTTAATATTGCAAATGGGTTGTTTTACGCTTATAGTTATCATTTTAGGATGAATTTACCTTTACGCCATGTTTAATAGCAATGAAATTCTAAAGAGGTAATGAAATCAATTTCTTAGCTAATTTCATGGGAAATAATTAATTTCCTCTAGAAATGGATTTTCCACTATTTTATTAGTGTGTTTAAGAAATGATTTTCATTGGAAATTGATTTCTCTTGTTTGATTAGTATCTTTGAAAATGAGTTTTTAAGTTTAGATTATATTTTTTTTGCTTTTATGAAAGTAGAAGTTAGTATGAACAAATACTTAGTGAGAAAAGAAGAAAATAATTTATTTAGGAAAATACCTAACTTATCACTTCGTATTACACTAGTCATAGATTTACTTTATTGTTATTATTAAAATCATAATTAAAGTAAAAAATTAACCAATAATTTTTTTAATGATATTCTATTACGTTACAAATTAATACCATAGTAATCACTATTTATTATCAAGTTGCATAAGTAAGAGTTTTAAAAATCATATTCAAATAAAAAGTTAAACTTTGACCAAACTTAAAATTTTGATCAATAAAAATATGTAAAGTAAAATAACAAAGTTATAAATGCTAGTATCTAATGTAAGTTTATATTTTATAATGAATTTAAATTTTTATAAAAGTCAAACTTTGACCAAGAAAAAATTTTGCAATGTACCAACAAGTTACAAAAGTCTAACTACAAATTAACATAGCAGTATTTATATGCATTGTTAGGTTACACCAGTCAAAATTTGATTAAATATCGACTTTTAATAAAAATCTAACTTTGACCAAACATAAAACTTTGATTAATAAAAAATTTTAAGACTAAAGTACAAAGTTACATAATAACTGCTAGTATGTAATATAAGGTTACATGTTGAAAGAAAATTCAATTTTTCAACTTGAAAGAAAATTTAATTTTTTTAAAAAGTCAAACTTTGACCAATAAAAAATTCGGCAATCTACTGTCAACCTACAAATTAACATAACAGTATTTGTATTCATCACTAGGTTATATTAGTAAAAAATTAGACTAAATATCAACTTTTAAAAAGTCAAAATTTGACCAAATGTAAAAAAAAGTAAAATAAAATTTGGTAATGTACTACAAAGTAATAAATTAAAAATATGATAATCTCATTGGAGCTACAGAAGTTTGAAAAAATCAAATTGTGTTATAAAGTCAAAGTTTGACAAAATATCAAACTTTGACTTATAAAAATTTACATCACCAAAATACAAATAACAATAGTAATAATCACTATTTACTATCAAGATACACTTCTCAAATTTTTTACTATAGTCAAAATTTGAATAAAAGTCAAACTTTGGCCAAGAAAAATGAGGCAATATATTTTCAAGTTACAAATTAAAATAATGATAGATATTTTCAGTTATAATATTTCACTAATTAAAATTTATAACATTTTATAGAAAATCAAATTTTGACCAAAAGTCAAACTTTGACAAAAAAAAAATTATACTGATACGGTATAAATTTATGTAGTAGTAAACTCCATTTATAAGAAGGTTTCGAGTTTGACTAAAAATAAATTTTGTGTAAAAGTCAAAGTTTGACCAAAAGTTAAAGTTTAACTAAAGGTCAAACTATTGACTAATACAATTGAGAATCTAATATCAAATTATACATTAACACAATAGTATCTTTTTTTTGCCATCAAATTATAAGAATCAAAGTTTAATAAAAACTAAAATTTTAATTAAAAGTCAAAGTTTGACCTTAAAGTCAACATTTAACCCCTAAAAATTTGATAATATATTACTAACTTTAACTTATTATCATGTTTCAGTAGTCAAAGTTTGAGCAAAAGTCAAAACTTTATATAACTTATAAATCCAGTTAGAGTTAGATTAAAATTCAAACTTTGACCAAAGTCAAATATTAACTGAAAAGAGTATAATGTAGATAATGTGGTGGTCATAGTGATCATGTTGATGTGATAGTCATAGAACTAGAAGTTACTTTTTAATGGTCAAAAGATAATTTTTTTGCTTTTAGATTTTTTATAAGTAACTTTAGATTTGCAATGATAAAAAATTATTATTTAGTTAGTGGGAAACTTAATTTCCGCCACTTGAAAGGTTGAAATGGTTTCCTCCTAAAATGTTTGGTGTATTTCCATTTAATTTCATTTTCATCTCGTTATATACCTATCAAATAACAACAATTGGAAACTAAATTTCATTTCCACCTATGAAATTACATTTCCATGTTATCAAACAAGGCTTTATTATAAAGAAAAAGTTATATGTGGTTTTAACCTTCTACAGGTAAGGATTGTCGGGGCCTATACAAGAAGAGATATAAATGAGTGGGGGGAAATTTAATCTTTAATGGATTAATTTAGTCATTTTACAATGTTAACCAACAAAGTTAATGTTAATTATCATGCTTGAAAGTTAGGTGGTATGATAGTAAGGGGTTCTATTAATTCAGGTTTATTTTCTATTAATGTACAAAGTTAGAGGAAATTTTCTATAAATATGAAAATTTGGAGAAGGTATGTGCAAAAAGGCCCAAAAACTATAAAGAAGAAAACTTTACACATGAAAAGAATTGAAAGTGGCAATTGGTAGCTTCCTAGATGTCGTTTTATGAGGTTGGGAAGGTATTCGTTATTAGTTATGAATAGTGGCAGACCCAGGATTTTTTTATCCGCAGATCTAGATTGGTATCAGTCGATCCAGTTGTAATGAATGATCGAACTTGGCAAAAGAAGAAAAGCTTTAGATAAAATTTATAAAAAAGGAAAAAAGGAAAAATTTTAAAGATAATAAATAAATAAATATTAAATGCAACATAATATTCTTCATGAAGGTGCAATTCACAACGTTCAAGCTGAGAAAAAAGGAAAGAATTCAGAAAATATAGTAAAAATTTTGAAAAAGGAAAAAAATTAGAAAAAAAAGAGGCAATGTGTTAAGTAAAAAAGGGGATTTAGGGTTTAGAAAATTATGGATTTAGGATTTAGAGTTTAAAGGAATAAGGATTTAGAGATTAGAGAGAGAGGGAGAAATAAATATAAAGAGAGAAATAGAGAGAGAGAGAGAGAGGGAGGGCTTAGACAGATAGGGTAAGTGGGGCATTAGAGAAAGAGAGGGGGGGGAGCGAGAATGTGACACTAGAATGAAAAAAAAATTAGAGTGTGCAACAAGGGCGATCGCCAACAATTTTATTTTAAAGCTTTTTCCTTACACGTTTTTAGGTATTTTAAAGCTTTTTAATTTTGAAGGTGTAAACCCTAACAAATTGTAGTGCACAAACTTTTTCCCATCTATAGATAGCTATCGAGGCATTTTAATACTATCGAGGCGTTTTAATACTATCTAAGTTGTGCACACCTTTTTCCCATCTATAGATAGCTATCGAGGCGTTTTAATACTTCTCAATGGGCTCTGACTGAGACTCATTAAAGATATTCGGTCATGACTAACTGAGAGTACCCACAGGCAACTGTGCCACTAAAGGAAAAGTTCAAAGTTTATAGTACTTGAGAATCATACTATTATGAACACTATTAGTAGATAGCTACCGAGGAATTGTAATATATGTCAGTAGGTTCTCATTGAGACACTTTACATATATTCAGTAAGTGATCAACCTTAAAAATGGCATATTTTATGCCCAAATCTAGGCATTGTTAGGCCTCATTTAACTACTAATGATTGCCTTTAGTGTGTGATCCGTCATAACAGGTTTGATGGTTGAAAGAACGTAAAAATGGTTAAAAGAGAAAAGAAAAAGAAAACCCAAAGCTACGACAAAGATTGAGATGAAACAGAGGAAAAAACCCCCAAAACAGTTTGTTTTGACCGATCGAAATCACTCAGAAGAAAGGATAAGAAGAAAGAAAAGAAAGAAAAGAGGCTGTCTGTTTTGACCAGTCGAAATGTCCGAATCGACCGGTCGAGATTATGGGAGCTTCTCGAACTCAAAAGTGGACCGGTCGAAATTGGTTTCGACCGATCGAGACCCAACAGAGAGTTTATATGCTTTTTGCATATAATCTCGATCGGTTGTGTCTGGAGAAGCAGCTTTCAAGCCAAAATAAGTTGGACCGGTCGAGAATTAAGGAAATGATGAAGCCTGCAAGCCTAAAGCGAGAATTGGAAGCTCGACCAGTCAAGATTCATTCTTGACCGGTCGAAACAATGTTTTGTTGCGAAAAATCAGGATGACAACTTGTGATTTCTAGCGGCCAGGAAGTTCTAATTCGAGTATGATTCTTCTTTGGGATTTTTGAGGTTGCTTGTTGTGTTTAACTTATACTACGACCTTATGATTCTATAAATAAAGACCTTAGGGTTAGAGTTTAGGGAGTCCTTCGGTAGAGAATCTATAGAGTTCTTCAGCCGTGAGAGTCCATAGGTTTGGTTAGTTTCTAGTTTTGAAGAGTTGTGAGATTGTATATTGTAATCATCAATAGATGATCGAGTCAGTAATGATGAAGATCGTTCTAGCCATGCAAGGTTGAACTTCTCCAAGGCTGGGATCCTTTGTAAATCATAGATGAGTATTTAATAATTGTAGACACCCAAATTTGGCCCAAGGCCCGATCGAAACACCTTTCGAGAGAGGTGCAATTCTGAGCTTTTGATGGCATATATGAAACCCTTAGTAATCACCCCAAACCCTTAAGAATCACCCTAGATCCCTTAGGAACCTACCCCGAACCTTTAGAAACTAATCCCGACCCTTAGAACCCATTCCGAACCCTAAACCTAACCTTCCCAGGCAATGGATGAAGAGTGGTGTACCAAGAATAGCTGAGGTCTTTTACTGCTATCAAATCATATACCATTGGAAAGAGAACTTCTCCATCTTTTCAACGGGCTAAGAATCTCCTCAATCAGAGTTGTACATCAAAAGTTATGACCATTTGAAAATCAGGCTTTTTTCGGAGGGATTTTTGCCTGGCGCAACTAATAGTTGCGCCAGGTCTTTTTCCCCCAGAAATGGCTTGACGCAACTAATAGTTGCGTCATGTATAAATGGGTCCCCCCACTCCTCGCGAGGTCAACTTCCAAGCTACTGTTCAACACTGTTTTACTGTACATTTTCCTGGCGCAACTATTAGTTGCGCCAGGCAAATCCAGGAGGAAAATGGCCTGGCGCAACTATTGGATTTTTGCCCTGAATTTCGTGTTTGAGGTTTGACTTGTTGACCACCTCAACCTTGGGGGTGTGTTTTAATAGTTCTATTGCACACATTCCTTACCTATTTGCAACCCTCCAAGTGGCTTAAAGCCTCACCCCATCATCCACCATTAGAACCACCTTCACACCTTTCCAAGCTCTCAAAATCCTAGGAAACCTTAGATTTGAGATTACCTAATTGCTAAATCCAATTAGCATCTAAGTAGCCTCCTAATCCACTCATTTCCTATAAATAGAGCCCCTCACCCCTTGGTTTAAGGGTTGAGAATTTTGCTTAAGAGAGAAAGAGCTCTAAGTGAGAAGTTCTTCCTCCCTTTGGTGCACTATTTTCCCTCAAAATTTTAGAATTCCAAAACCTCTTCGAAGCTTGTTCTTACATCAAAAACCCATAGCCTAGGTGTGTGTGATCCCCTAGCCTCCCTTCTCCCTCCCTTAGCTAGTAAGCCTTAGTGATTAGAACCCGTTTTCCTACCATCCAAGCCTTCAAAAGCTCCTCCAAGCAAGCCACGCAAGGCTCTCCTACGGTGCTACAAGGGCCCGAGGGCTCCGGCTCTCCCCTTTCCTCTCCTATCTCTTTTCAGCATTCCCTACCCTCTCATTTGTGCCGTTACGCCGCCGAATTTTTTGTAGGAACGGAGGGGCACAAATAGCATTGGAGGCCCATTTGGGCAAGAGGGAACCATTTCCTTTTCTTTTATTCTATTTTATTTTTGGCCATTAGTAGAGACCGCGTTAAGCGGGTTGATCGGGTGCCTAACACCTCCCCGATCGATAACCGAAGCCCCTACCCAAGAGCCTTTGGTGTGGACCGGATTTAGAGTCATATTTTTAGCACTTCGGTGCTCATAAAATTGAACTAGGTTCCTCGGGACACCGAAAGCTGCGGGTGGCGACTCTATATTTTTATTAGAGAGCGCATCGTCGCGACGGGACCGTCACGGATCCTGCGGTTGCACAGATGGCGACTCTGCTGGGGATTAGCTTGTAGATCCTCCCCTTGAACTTGGCCTTGTTATTTTTTATTTTTACTAATATTTTATTATTGTCTTTTTAGTTTATTTTTATTTTTCACTCACCCCTACGTTTCCGTCATTTACATGCCTTAGCCGATTGGCGGGCTTACTTGCGCATTTGCCTTTAATTTTCCTTACTTTTCCGTCATTTTAGTGTCTTAGCCGATTGGCGGGCCTACTTGAGCATTGTCTTTTAATTTTCTTACTTTTCCGCCATTTAAATTGCCTTAGCCGATTGGCGGGCCTACTTGTGCACTCATATTCCGCCAGTGGACGCCGGCTCGTAGTGGCGGCACGAGATAATCACCCCCGGTCTTTGAACTAAAGAAAAATTTTTAAAAAAAGAAAAGCTTTGAAAAAAATTAAAATTGAACCAAGTTAGGGAGCTTAATTTATTTATTTTTGCGGGTTAGATTTTCAAAGGGGTTGGGTTAGGCAAACACATAAACACCCGGGTCTTAGTATGGTGGCAACCCCTAGTGGTGATGATCCAGAAAAGTCTCAGCCCACCTAGTATCTGAGAGGCGCTTGCGCTGGAGGTATATCGGGTGGGTTCCCATTCTGAAGCTTAAAATCCTTGGGGAGCGCGCTAGCGAGTTACACCGGACTCAAACCCATTAGGTGCGGTAAGGAGCGGATCGAACACTAAAAAATAGCTCAGTTCCCAGAAGCTTAGCTTCCACAAAAACCAAAAAAAGAGACTCATTTTGGGCTGATGTTGTTGCTGTTATACATTCTGGAACCCCACTTTTTGTCTGGTGCAAGTATTAGTTGCGCCAGTACAAAAATCAAGAATTTATAACTGGAGCAACTAATAATTGTGCCAGCTTTAAAGTCCCAAATTTTACCTTGGCGCACTAATAGTTGTGCTAGTGTAAAAAGGGTCCCCTGCAACCTGGGCGCGTGTATTAGCAGCGCCAGGTCTATTTGACAGCCCTCCAGCCCGAATCTGTGGCCTTTTCACCTCCCAAATTCCCTTATTAGTGTGCTCAGTGCCTTGTTTGGGCCCCGCCACCTCCGACACCCAATACGCCCCCGCCGATCAAAAGAGGGCAACTTCTTTTTGGCTCATTCCGGGGGATCGGGTAGTTTACCTCGATTTCCGTGCCTTCAATAGATTGAAGGTTCTCCTTCGATTCTTCCGAAGTGCGTCAGAATCGTCGCCACTGGTCTTGAATCAAGGTACGAAGGCCACCCGAAAAGGGAATTCCAAGGCTTGGAACCTTCGCTTTTCAAAACATTTTCAAGAAAATTTAAAATATATATATATATATATATATATATATATATATATATATATATATATCAAAAACCCAAAAAGATTTAGTTTGTGGTACCGGCACAACGACATCATCTTGCCCTCCGTCGTCCCGTAGGGGAAGAAGGAGGAAGATCTTTGGGCCTTACCCAAGGCACCCATACCCGACCTGATACCGAGACATGTCATGGGTAGTGGACCCGGCTAACGCCGATCCCGACTCATGCCCGCCACATTCTCCAACCCACTCCCATTCGGGAGAAGTCTTTTCCACCATCCCCCTCACCCAACCCCCTTTAACCGTTACCGGCCCATTCGGTGCCCCCATATTCCCAACCACTATCCCCCAAAACATCCAAAATCCAACCTCCCATTCTCCATCTTTTGCCCAAACCATGCGCATGCAAAACCCTAACTCATTCTCCCAATCCACATCCATGCCCCAATTCCCATCATCCCCCTATAGACCCGATCCGCCCTCATTCACCTATGTCACCTCCGCCCTAACCAATCCCCCCATCTACCCGAGTCATGCCCATTTTTACCGGGGCCATGCCTGATTTTTTTCAAACATCCATACCCCACCAACCATCACCCTTAAACATCTCTAATCCTTCCTCATCCTTTACCCCACCTCAACTCTCCAATCCACCCCATTCCTTTAATCCATCATCTACCATGGCCATACACAATCTTCCCTCTACATCCACCCCATCTATACCCAATCATCCGTTAAACCCACCATCCACATCCAATCCCCCTTCCATGGCAATGACGGAGGAAATGTTCCAAGCCTACTCCTCATGGAAGGCTTCTCAAGTCACCTCTCTTCCACGCCCCACATCCATGAATCCATCCCATACCCTAGCTAATCTCCATGCCTCACTCCCCCATGACCCCCATCAACCTCCCATAGTTCACACCATCCAAACGGGCAAATATTTACTCTTTCAATATCTACTTCATTCGTAGGGCCAACCCATGACCTCTCAGAATAAATCAATCGGTTCTTATGGGTGGTTTAACCAAATATGTCCCAATTACAAAAACTACTTTTTTATTAGGTACACTTTCTCTTTGACTTGCTCCCCCGCCGTGATCGAATGAGAATGGATAAGAGGCTCATGGGATTGACGTGAGAGGGTAGGGATGGCTATATTGCTAGGAGCGAACTCCAGGCTAATATGAAGCGCATGGATACAAGTTATGCCTTGGAATGAAAGACAATTCCGAATCA